>CM042244.1:31266584-32509084 GCA_023566225.1 Romanogobio albipinnatus
GTTCATCTTCGGAACACAAATTAAGACATTTTTGATTAAATCCGAGAGCTCTCTGACCCCTCAATAGACAGCAACGTAATTACCACTTTCACCCAGAAAGGTGACTGGGCCTACGGCTTTCAAGTTCTACGGCAAAACGGCAGCTAACCATTGGCCAATCCTGTTCACGTGACCCGCCGTTCTGCCGTAGAACTTGCTGCACTATTTACATAAACTGCATAGGAGACTGGCACAGACAAAGAAATTGTTGAATAAAGTTGTTATTTTTGTTTGTTTTTTGCATACAAAAAGTATTCTCGTCGCTTCATATCATTAAGGTTGAACCACTGGAGTCACATGGACTATTAACAATGTTTTTACTACCTTTCTGGGGCTTGAAAGTGGTAATTATATTGCTATCTATGGAGGGGTCAGAGAGCTCCTGGATTTCATCAACAATATCTTCATTTGTGTTCCGAAGATGAACGAAGGTCTTAGGAATGAGATGAGGGTGAGTAATTAATGACAGAATTTTCATTTTTGGATGAACTAACCCTTTAATGCTTCAGCAAACCAAGACATGTTGGACAATGCTATGTTTCCAACTTTGTGGGAACAGTTTGGGGAAGGCTGTATTCTATTCCAGCATGACTGCGCTCCAGTGCACAAAGCAAGGTCCATAACGACATGGTTGGATGAGTTTGGGTTGAAAGAACTTGACTGGCCCGCAAAGAGCCCTGATTTCAACAATCCCATCCAACAACTTTGGCATGAACTGGAACAGAGATTGCGAGCCAAGCCTTCTATTCCAACATCCTTGCCTGACCTCACAAATGCTCTACAAGATGACTGGGCAAAAATTCCCACAGGAACAATTCAAAAACTTGTGGAAAGCCTTCCCAGAAGAGTGGAAGCTGTTATAGCTGCAAAGGGAGGACCAACTCCATTTTAATGTTTATGTATTTAGAGTGCAATGTCATTACAGTCCCTGTTGGTGTAATGGTCAGGTGTCTTAATACTTTTGTCCATATAGTGTATTTCATAGTGGGTGCAGCCAAGAATTACTTTTTGCATAGGCCCAAATATTGATATTTGGCAACACAATAGAAAATACACAAAAAATAAACCCACACACTTACCCCCAACTACATATATCATGCCTTCCAGTACAGCCACCCCGAGTCCACTGCGGGCCTGGTGCAGGGAAGACACGGTGGTCCAGTACTGACTGAACGAATCAAAGCGTTCAACACAGCTCAAAGCCCGACTGTCACTCCATCGGCCGCCCTGCAGGCGAGTGTAACCACCTGAAAGACAAAAGGAGAAAGAAGTTGAATTAGATGAACATGACTAAAGGCTAGAATACGTTACATGACTTTTGCCCAGATTTAGTCTGGAAGAGTTGTTGCAAGAAAGCCAAAATCAGTCTGCGGAATTCACAGAAAATTGCAAAGTGTATGTTTGGAATAGACTGATTTTTTTAAGCTTCAGATTATGATTCCATCCAGCTAGCAGGATATCAACCAACGTATGATATTTTGAGCCGATTTTAGAACACCATAGCTGTCTCTCATTTCGAAGGCAATTCATCCTCAGGAGGTTGAATTTGTCTGCCGCATACATCATTGAGGCTACTTCATTTCAGTAAACTGACCACTACATTCCTAAGTCAAATACATTAAAACAATTTATAAATGGTTACTGTTCTGAACTAATACATCCTTTATGAAACACAAACACAGCCTTACAAATGAGACACGTATGTGTTTTTTCATGTGTCATGCATCTCCTAGCAACGAGGCATGAGTTCGAGTTTGTGTTCGGTACAACTTGAAAGTCTAGTATGGTGTGATTCTCAGTATGACGCCCAGTTTATTATGTAATTATTTAAAAAGACGCCACATGTATAATGCATAGTGTTTAAGCCTGTTAACTGTCAGTGTCCCGGTAGTGGGACATTTGACACACTTTTTTAAATTGCCCCCCCCCCCCCCCATCACTTATTTTAGTAAGCATCATAAATTTGGTATAATTTGTACCCTTAAACACTCAAAATTTCTCCTGTGAAAAATTGGACATTGCGTTGTCATGAAGACAGTCCTTTAAAACCCTAATTTTAATAATAATTTTTGTAATATCAATTTTGGAACTTGGTAAGACATGACTGATTTTCTAGCAATTAGAGTCCAAATTATTTTGTAAAATATATATTTTGTATAAATTTAATTTAGTACATTTGCTTTACAGTAAACTTTTTTAAATGTCTTCTTTAAAATGAATTACAACCAACCGTTCATGCTCAACAGACAACAGGTTCAATTCTGTTTCGATTTAAGCCTTAAGACAAATATTACAGCTGCACACCGGCAGAAGAGTTTACGTACCAATAGCATAGAGGTACTTGCGGGCTTTTCTTCTGGGCCGGGTCTTGGCTGTTTGCAGAAGGTTGAAAGGTTTACTCTCTTTAGGGGACTTGTTGACTTCAGTGTACTCTCTCAGAAGGGTTTGCAATGCAACTCGCAAACTGAAGTCAGAAATGCCTGTCAGGGAAAGTCTCATCACCAATTTGTACACAAAAACAAACATAATAAAACTAATATTTCCAGCTCTAAAGTATGACTGGATGAGCCACATTTGTTGTAAAATAAACAAGATACACACACCTGCACATTCATTCAATTCTATAGCAATAATGAACTTTATTTAATGCACTGCATTATTTTATTTGTTTATATAGGCCTAACCTTGAAATCAAACCTTTTCTTTCCTTGTTGTTTTCAATCAATTTGGGGTCCAATTCTCACTATTAACTAACTATTAACTTTGACTTTTGCCTCAATAAACTCCTAATTTCTGCTTATTAATAGTTAGTAAGGTAGTGGTTAAGTTTAGGTATTGGGTATTACGGATGTAGAATAAGGTTTATATTTAAATGTCTTTCTTTAAGTTATAACCTAATCAGAAACCAGAGAATATGAACATGAAAAAAAATGTCATTCATCAGTGAGTCACACTCCTCTGAGACACATTATCTCTAGCTCACCCTCAATGTACTTGTAGAGTCTCTGTGGAGACAGCAGAGGGAAGCGCACAGGTTCCAGAACTTCCACCACATGCTTCTTCCTGTGGGGCACGTTGTGGTGCAGCCAGTCCATAGCAGCCGTGAACACTTGATACTCATCTTCGATCCTGAGCTCCTCGCTGCGGAGCAACTTCACCAGCTGATCTTTAGACAAGCTTAAGAACTCTTCTGAGGAGCGAACCTGACACCAGACACATAACATGATTTGGTTCCGATTTGGTTTAGATTGGTTCTCAAAACAACAAAATACTGACAGTCATGCAGGCTGAGTATTTGGAGCTAAAGAAAACTCACCTGAATTCAATTTTCCAACTGTTTGAAAATCTTTATTGTAGCATGTCAAACATTAAAATATACATTTGTCAATATACTCTAACCCCTGATTTCACAGACAAGGCCTAAACTAGGATGTTTGAGCGGTTTTAACTGAAAGCAACTTGCACTGGCATATCTTAAAATAAATCAGTGCCATTGTTGTCTTAAGATGCAGACCAGTAATATTTTGTTTAAGGTACGTTTATAATAGCTACTTAAATGCCCTAATTGAAGGCCTAATCCTGGCTTAATCTCTAAACCCTGTCTATGAAACCAGGCCTAAGTTTACTCAAAATGTAAGTCTCATATTGTGAATCATTCAAGGAGAATTTACTGTTTTTCTTCATCTATTTGAGTTTCACGGTCAAAAAATCTCTGAACTGACCCAAACACAATAGAAATAGATGGAAATTATAAAACTTCTTAATTATAAAATCACGTTTTATACCTTTTTAGTATCTGACAAGCTAGTTGACACAAATATTTGGCGTTTTTCATAGTGTCAGTTTTTGGCCTTTTGGGGGGGTTGTGTCTTGATGAAGGGATTGTCAGCCCAGATCTTTTATCACTACACTACCCTGAACAATATACACTCACCAGCCACTTTATTAGGTACACCTTGCTAGTACCGGTTCGGACCCCATTTTGCCTTCAGAACTGCCTTAATTCTTTGTGACATGGATTCAACAACGTGCTGGAAACATTCTTTAGAGTCAGAGATTTTTGTCCATACTGACATGATAGTATCACGCAGTTGCTGCAACATCAGCTGCACATCGATGGTGTGAATCTCCCCTTCCACCACATCCCAAAGTTGCTCTATTGATTGACTGTGGAGGCCATAAAGGGATGGACATGGTCAGCAACAATACTCAGATAGGCTCACACCATTACACCAGCAGCAGCCTGAACCGCTGATACAAGGCAGGATGGATCCATGCTTTCATATTATTAACACCAAAATTCTGAGCCTCAAAATCTAAATGTCGCAGCAGAAATCGAGACTCATCAGACCAGGCAATGTTATTCCAATTTTCTATTGTCGAATTTTGGTGAGCCCGTGTGAACAGTAGCCTCAGTTTCCTATTCTTAGCTGACAGGAGTTGCACCGGTGTGATCTTCTGCTGCTGTAGCTCATTTGCTTCAAGGTTTGACGTGCTTTTCGTTCAAAGATGCTCTTCTGCAGACCTCGGTTGAGATAAATGGTTAATGGGTAATCTGGCCATTCTCCTCTGACCTCTGGCATCAACAAGACATTTTCGCCCACAGAACTGCTGCTCACTGGATATTTTCTTGGACCATTTTTGGACCATTCTCTGAAAACCCTAGAAATGGTTGTGCGTGAAAATCTCAGTAGATCAGCAGTTTCTGAAATACTTTCATTTTCAGGAATCCTTCTTACAATCATTCATTAACTGTATCCGACTCTTGGTGATTTTGACATACTGTCCATGAATTTTTTTGGCAATGATTTGTCCAGTTAAGGATGCCAGGTCTTTCGCCACCCCTCCCCATTACACAGCTTGGGACTCACACACATTCACTATGGACAATTTAGCGTCTCCAATTCACCTTTACTGTATATTTTTGGATTGTGGGGAAACCAGAGCACCCAGAGGAAACCCACACAGACCTCCACACTCAGCCAAGACTCAAACCGGGGACCTCCATGCTGTGAGGCGACAGTGCTACCCACTGAGCCACTGTGCTACCCCCTGCTTAAAATACTCAATCATTACAGAAACCCCTCTCTTTTCACAGAAATGTCTGTTTTAAACCTGTGAATCAGGGTAAAAAGAAACAAAGAAGAAAGAACACAATGCTGAGAATATTTGAAACAGAAAACTTGAGTCAATAAACCCACCTCTAGAAAGTGGACGTGGATGTAGTCTTCAGTGAACTTTAACAGCTCAATACAGGCGATCTGCTCCAAAAAGCGATAGATCCCCACACAGTTGGATGGGTCCATATGAGCCCGGAGGAATTCTCCACATATATCCACCACCTCACTCAACTGCAGCATGTCTGCAGCAACCATGAGCTCTTGCACAGTGTCCACTGTCAAGTCAATAGAGCCTATCAGGAGCAAAAGAAGTGCTTCATGTAATATGTTTAGCATTCATATACTTGGAAAACTGGGTGAAAATAGCTAGACAACAAATTAAACAAATTACAAATTTACATTACACTATTGCACACTATTTAACAGAAAAGTTTTTTATCCAAAGAAACTTACAGTGTACTTTTTACAGGTCCAGTCCGCCTGGACACAATGGTTTTAAAATGCATTTTTAATAAAAACTGATTAAATGTTGAATAAAAATAAAAATATTTGCCTGATATTAAAAATGTATGTGTAAACCTTGGAATGTCCACTGGGTGTAAATTATCTGGTTCCAAGTGATTGATGTAAAAAAAAAAATTCATGTAGTTTGTTTGGAATGCATTGATCCTATTCATTGTGCCATTTGTTGCTGTACGACAGGATTCCTCATATCTGGCACTCGGAGGGCCACTGTCCTGCCGAGTTGAGCCAAAGACGGTTCACTTCTATTACTTATGAACGGAGGAGACTGCAATGTGCAATATGGCGGACTACACCCGCCTTCTAAGTAAAAGAGCCAATCGCTGATTGGTAAAGTCAGTGCATCACTGCAGCTGAGAGACTCGCAATTAGGACTGCACATGTGCATTGACTTCATGGTCTTCTTAGCCTGAAAAATAAGCTTTATTAATGCTATGTGAGCATAAGACAATTATGGGACAGTTCACGTCAGATTTTGTTGTGGTTTTGAAATATGTTATTTAATTGTGAGTTCGGCAAGCAGTTTTTGAAATTTCAGGATTCCTCCATCAAATAGATAGGACTTGGTCTTGGATGCCAAAATAGTTGCCTTGAGGCAGCAGAACAGACTTTCCTTGAAAGGGACTTTGGTTGAGCTCCAACCCTAATAAAAGACACCTGAGCAAGCTAATCAAGGTCTTCAGAAATAGTAGAACATTTCAGGCCTCGTCCACACGTTAGACTCCTTAACTCTTGAAGACTCCTTAACTCTTGATCCATCAGGATCATAACACATACTGGACAGAATATAACTCAGCACAACCCACTGTAGATACACACACATTATATACACATTTATTTATCATATAGCGTATCTATTGTACATTTGGATGTCTATTTGTGAATATTGTATACTGTACATTGTATATTATTATTATTATTATTATTATAGCTTAATGTATATTGTTTTAATGCATGTTTAGTGTATATTGTTTAAAGTATATTCTGCTGTGAGAACTGCACTCACATTGTGTAAATTATTTATTGTTTATTGTAGTGTATACTGTGCTGTGAGTAATTATGTGCGCATCAGATGTGTAATCTGATGTTGCTTTAAAGGTCCCGTTCTTCGTGATCCCATTGTTCAAACTTTAGTTAGTGTGTAATGTTGCTGTTAGAGCATAAATAATACCTGTAAAATTATAAAGCTCAAAGTTCAATGCCAAACAAGATATTTTATTTAACAGAAGTTCCCTTTCAAAGCCTACAGCGAACGGCCGGCTTGGTACTTCCTTCATAAATGACGTCAGTAGAACAGTAGAACAGACTAACCTCCGCCCACAAGAATACGCGAAAAAAGGGGGCGTGGTCTTGTTGCTGTCCCACGTGGAGAAGAGGACGTGTCGCATGGAGAAAAGGAATTGTTGCGTTTGAGTGTGTTTGTCGACATGTCGTCGAGACGCTGTTATTTTCATCCCGGAGTCAAATCACCTTTGTTTGGCTTTCCCAGGGACGCTGTAGAGATCATTAAGCGCATATATCTCCCGTTAAGAGGCGTGACCTTTCCACGTGCGCTAAGCTGCTGTCGAATCACAACACAGGAACCAGTGCCACGTTCGCTAAGGTGCGGTCAAATCCCAACACGGGAACCACTGGCACAATCAGAACTCGTTACGTATTTCTGAAGGAGGGACTTCATAGAACAAGGAAGTCATCAGCCGTTTTTAGGACAGTGAAAACAGCGGTATACAGATAAGTAAATTGTGTTAAAAATACTGTTTTTTTTTTACACGCGAAACATGAACACATGTTATATTGCACACTGTAAACACAATCAAAGCTTAAAAAAAAACACGAAGAACGGGACCTTTAAATGTTGTACGTCTCATGTCATGTCATGACTGCTATGTTGCTTGGAACTGCACCTAAGAATTTAACCTACTGTTGCCCTTGTTTATATGGTTGTGTGACAATAAAGTGATTTGATTTGATTTGATTTGATTTGATTGATTTGTCACGTACACGGGTATTTTTATAACCAGAGTTTTCCCTCCTCCGTTTTAAAAAAAACAATCACGTCCACACAAGCACGGTTTTAAAAAAAATCTCTGTCCACATGAAAACGCAAAACCACGCTATGATTGGCTGCCTGATTTCCACATGGGTCCCATCCACGCCACTGATGCACTAAGGGATGCCATGGGCTCAGTGAAACCCTTCTACAAGTTCCTTTACTGGACTCAGTGACAGGTAACTGTATATAGACAGGGGAGGGGCACAAGTAGACTGTAATAGCTTCACACATTTGCCTTACTATTTTGTATTATTGAATCCTGGCACCTCTGTTCTGCAATACAACGAGATAACTGCGCATGTACCTGTATACATGTGATAAGCGCTTTTAGCAGAGTTATTAAAAGCTACGTCCGCCATTGCATAGACTCGACTCATGTAGCTAAATAAAAGAGATATAACGGCGCACAATCTGACGTCAAACAAAGGAGAGAATGGCGCACACTTCGACGTAACAAGCCGAAATCTCCGGTTTCACCGTCCACATGACAACGCTGTAACCGTAGTTTCTAAAAATCTTCACCCTGGCCGGAGTTTTCAAAAAAGTCCGGTTTCAGTAACCGGAGACTGCGTTTGCGTGTGGACGAACAGCCTAACCGCGTAGAAAAAGCTGCGGTTTTGAAAATACCCGTGTTCGTGTGGACAGGGCCTCAGATAGGTGAGTTTGATCAGGGTTTGAGGGTTTTGAGGATTTGAGGAACCCTGATGTATGAGATTTTGAAGAGTTTGGGAGAGCATTTTTAAGGCATGTGTATAGTACCTCTTTAGTTTGATCGTTCCACAATATCAAAATGCTGTGCCTCTGCCTCAAGGGCCAACAATTTGAACAATCATTAAGTGTTGGGTGGTCATTTTTGAGGGCCGCCAAAAAAAAACATTTCATACCGTTTTTACAAATGAGAACTGTTTGGAAGTGTTTTTGTCAGATCTAGCTCACTTTTCCCTCACCAACATTTTTGTGGAAATCGGCGACAAATGCCAGAAATCTGAGGCAAATCTGTTCATGTGAGTGACAATCACGTTGTCTGTATTATCGATGTCGCTGATGCCCGTGAGATATGAAGCATGCTAAATATCTGGACCTGTCAGTGAATTGTGTACTGTTTGAGTAGGAACTACATTTAAATTTGATCTGCAGCCAATAAGTGTGCAAGATACAGGGCAAAGGAGAGTTCAGGGGGAGGACCTGCAACAGAACATCAGAAAGAATGGCTTCTGCAAGCAACCATTCCCTCCTTCATATTATAATTTTTCCTTCTTTTTTTCTTTTTCGCTGCAAATCAGTGCACAGGCAACTTGGATTGCAGGCTTCTTGCGGGCTACCTGCCAAAATCCAGTCTTGCACGAGAATTTGTGCGATTTTACATTATTTCCTGTGTCACTTCTCGCATGTGTTTGTTTGTGAAAACGTAGTTTGTAGACCAGACAGAGTTGTCTGTGATTCTTCCTATTGAAATGTTGTGTAATGTGTTCCGTCATGAAATGTGCACACAACAGCAACTAAATGGTACCCCAGACAGTCGTGAGGTGTGAGAAGAACAGCGATCCAACTTTGAAAATAGTGCAGTATGTACCCAGCATAAGTCAAATAATAGCAAACTTTGCCTCAAAAAGTTGGATGATTTGAGGTATTGTTCAAGTAACAGGATGAGTTGGATAGAGGTTTGTTCAAATTAGTAATATTAATAGTGACACTGACCATTAGCAAACACCACTCTTAAAGATGTTAGCTGGGGCAGTTGTGGCCTAATGGTTAGAGAGTCAGACAAAGGTCACAGGTTCGATTCTCAATACCAACTGAGATGGCACCTAACATCCAATTGCTCCCTGGGTGCCCACGGTTTGCATTGTGTGGGTGTGGTTCACTACTCACTGGTCCTAATGTGTGTGCACTAACTTGGATTGATTAAATTCAGATGTGTGGCCTTCATGCCATTTCATGTCTGTAGTGATGGACAAACATATAACATATATGACTCCAGCATACCAGTGTAAATAAATTCAAGGAGAATTTCAAAGACATCAGCCTCCACTCCAGCAATGCGAACCTCCTCCTCATGGGCTTCGCTCATGCTTCCAGAGAACAAAGCAGTAAAATACGGGCCACTGGCAGCCAGCACCAGCTTATGGACCCCAAACATCCGTCCGCCTACCAGCAGTCGCACATCGCAGAAGTCAGAATGCAGACGCATCTTGTTCATCTGAGCTAGCAGGAGACCAGCGTGTCTGTCTGAGGAGTAAATCCCACGATCACTTGCTGCCGCGGTTTCATCTCCTGCCACAGAATACCGAGGGCATGGCAGAGATGGACCAGTGAAGGACATGATTCCAGCTGGGTACCACAACAATGCTTTTACCTAAAGCACACAGAGACACACAAACAGAGACGTTTAATAATGCTGTAGCTGACTTTCTCATCCAAAGCCCCTCACAATACACTTATTATAGAGTCATTTAGAGTCACAATTGAACTGAGAATGCCTATTCAATTGCATTTTTTATTTTTATTTTTATTTTAAGAAGTTGATTTACTTTATTTATTGTATTTGATCATATTTTATAAATAATTTTTTTGTTTATGAGCCATGCCGGAAGAAAATTTAAAAACCTATAATAACTATATAATCAACCAATTCAACAGACTGATGTCAATATTTACAGTTCTGCTCATAAATGTATACACCACTTGTAAAATATGCAAGATATTAAAGGGATAGTTAACCCAAAAATGAAAAATTAAAATCTCTTTATGAACTTTTTGAAGCGTCAAAGTCGTAGTTGTATAGACTGTCAATGGAGGGACAGAAAGCTCTCAGATTTCCTTAAAAATATCTTGATTTGTGTTCTGAAGATGAATGAAAGTCTTAAGGGTTTGGAACAATATGAGGGTGAGTAATTAATGACAGCATTTTCATTTTTGGGTGAATTATCCTTTAATCATTTGAACAAAATAAGAGGGACCATTAAAATTGTGTTTTTATGCCCTTATTTTGCTACTCCTACACATTTTGTCCAAAATCTGATCAGATGATCTTTGGACGAGCTGCAGAACGGATTTTTGATATTTGCTACCATTCCCGAGAAATATCTCTCAGAAGTTGACCATGCCTGTTTTTTTTTCTTATGCTAGTAAGCTTAGCATGCTAATTGGTTAATAAACAAATAACATGCTAATCAGAATCCATTCTTTCTAATGTGGCAGGTTAAACAAAACTTACGTTTATGGCCAAGTTACCTCAGCATGTTAATTGGTTATTATGCTAATGCTTTTGTGTGCTCTCAAACTGAAAGCTCTCCTGGGCAGCTTGGTGCATGTGCGCCGTATATAACCGTTATAACCTTTCAGGTTGTGGGTTTGAGTCCCATGTGAAACATGCCCAAGACAGCAAGAGGTACTGTGGCCAGAAATAGTGCTAAAAAAAGATGTTGCGTCTCTCTGAAAATGACATAATCTGAACGAATTAAATATAACATGTGGTGCATTTTTATACAAAATCTTGATTTTGAGTGTATTCTCACCTGGGGCCTGTTTCAGAAAGGAGGTTCAACCAACTCTGAGTTTAAACCTGAACTCTGAGTTGACTTAATCTGAGATGGGAAACTCTGAGTTTTGGGTTTCAGAAGAGCTGAATTGAGGTAGTTCAATCAACTCTGAGTAGACTGACTCTGAGTTAAGCACATGCGCTCCAACTATGAAAAGCCACGATCAATGGAGCTCCGAAAGTACGATTCACCATGGCAACAGCACCCAACAAAAAGACGTTTGCATACTTCCGGGTCAATACACAAGTTTAATTCTTAATTATTTTAATTAAGTTTAATTTTCATGGTATCCAAAAGACAAACAAAGAATGTGGCAGCAGCTAAAAATGAAAAAAAAACAAAAAACAATTCAATCAGGAAAAGCTTTAAGCATAAAATGTTCATGGGTGTATGTTTAATGACTTTACAAACATTTGACATATTAAATAAATATCATTCAGTGTCCAATGTGCAGCAGCTTTTCCCACATAGACCCTTTTCACAGACTGTGATGACGTGTTTTAATGGTCATCAATATCGTAAATCCTGCAACGTTTTTGTATTATTTTTTTTGATGTATGTACATTTATAACACTAATACTTTGTATTATATTACTTTTGCATCAAATTACAAATTACGAGTGTTTCTAATACAGCGTCTATGGGAGTGATAGTTAAAATTAACATCTTTCTCTCTTTTCACTTCCGTTATCAATCTCACTCTAATTTTTCCATCTTTTTGAAAGTTGTGAAATCACTATTGTGGAGTTTATCTTTTGCTATTTGAGCAAATGGAGACACAAAAATATATATTTAATGTATTCTCTCATTCACCGCTATAAGAGTTAACCCAACTATGACGACTTCAGCTTCGGAAACCCAGAAATGTGAAAAGGGTCTATGCTCTTTTCACATAATGAAATGTTCTCTAATCCCACCTGTTACATTTATTAATCAGGGTAATGAAATTAACATTTGACTTCTACTCAGGCCAGCCAAACACCAGCACCACTGACAGATGAAGAGGAGATGGAGGAAGAATATTAACACCCAACAGGAAAAATAATAAAGTATTTGTAGGAAATAAAGATGACTATAAAAAAATTTAAATAAATGTATTTAACAGCTGTGGTGGTGGTTATGGCATATATCTTGTACTACCATCTGGCAGCATCCTTCCATTCCATACAATAATCCGTTTTTAGAAAGTGTGATGATGGGAATATGAGTGTCAATGCATCCAACCACTGGAAATCCTAAAGGAAATTCTAATTATTAGGATACTTCTAGAGGATTATCAAGTGAACGTCAGGATCCTGTATAAAAGGACATGCCATTTTTGTCACTTTGCAGTGTCCTCATGATGAAAATATGAGCAATGAATGAATGTTCCTGCAAAGAATGCTTTTCTTTGCATTTTTGTCAAGTGGTAGATAATTTAATTTGTTTTAAGTAAACTTTGTTTACTTTAGATTTAGATTAAATTCATAATTTTTTTTATATTTATACTTGAAATACGACCAAAATACTCAGTAAGAAAAGCATTTGTGGCGTTTGAATGAATGAATAAAGTATTTAAACACTGCTGGTGCTTTAAAAAAGGGGAGGAGACTGAAAGAAACTCTGTGTTTACCAAAGAAAACCTGCTCCTGACCAGGTTAGGTTCACAGAGTAAGTTACCCTGGTAACTGACTCTGAGTATAAATTACCTCTCTTTCAGAAACGGGCTTGACTTACCCTGCTTTCTCAGGTTTGACATACCTCCCATTCTGAAACAAAAAACACAGAGTTTCCCTTATTTCAGGGTTAACCTACTCAGAGTTTTCACTTAACCTCCTTTCTGAAACGGGCCCCTGAACTACTAAAACTTGGCAGCGATATGAAAGTGTGTCTTCTGAGTGGCGTGTGGTGACAAGCACCTGGACTAAAGATTGTGGGTTCGAAACTTCATAAAAGTGTGTGTATTGTTGTGTCACTTCAATTATTCTGTTATCTGGGTAAGCATTGTACTAATCTTTCTTTCTCTTGGATTAACAATGTGTTTTTGTTTATTCTGTTATCATTCTCATCAAAATTTCTGTTCATTTTATTTTCACCTGAACTTCTGAAACTCGGTAGTGAGGTGAATCTTCCGAGTGGTGCGTGGTGATAAGTGACAAGCACCTGACCTGAAAATTTTGGGTTTGATTCCTGCGCGGTACATTATAAAAGAGTGTGTATTTTTGTGTCATTTTGATTCCTTTGTTATCCGGATAAGCATTGTCCTAATATTTTTTCCTCTTGGATTAGAAATGCTTTTTTTATTCATTCATGTTTATGTTTTGTGATAGTTCTTTCTAATAGTGACTATATGATTATGAGAGCCATCTTTTCATAATGTGGACAAATTGAAGGACTATTACAAAAGGTGAAAGCACTGGTGCTTAATAAGGCAACACAATGCATTAACGGGGCATATTCTGCAAATGTATTGCTATAAAATTATCTTTAAAAATGAGGTGGATATTTTGTGGTGTTCAAAATTAAAATTGGACTAGGCTGGGCTGTGTTATGGTTGTCATGCTGCTGTAAACACATCACAAGAACAACCTGTCGAACCTGCAACCTTTCAGTTGCCAGTCCAGATGTTTAACAACAAATAAGCCACACCTCCACCATGAAGATAATGAAAGGTGTGGACTATAATGTCTCCATGTTCCTGTGATACATTCACATTTGCAGCTTGATTTTTAAAATGCAGCCCAGTCCAAACCACAACAAACATCCACATTCGATGTTCAAACTGCAATACGAAAATCAAAAGCTCAGTTCAACAGGTAAAACAGTTAAGAGTGCAGCGCGATTTTCTCTGATCAATGGACGTATAAGCCTACTTACATTTTAATCTTGTTATTTTCTCCACTTCATTTATCCATAAGATCATAAGACAGACCAACTTCCGCATGGGCATCGAGTTTTCCTGCATCGGCACTTCAGACTGTCAAACTGATCTGAAACATCAAAATATGTTCATTCTTTAAATACGTTTTTAACGAATTCGTGACTGTGTGCCATGATTTGACGATTATTGATGTTGTTGCTATTTGCCTATTTATATTGTTATTTTTTATATACATTGGCGGTAATGCGCCGAGGTATCTGCCAGACCGAAGTAATCGATACATGATCATTAAATACTGTAACGTTCAGTTCTTCCTTATATTGCTTAGCCTTATTCTATTGTAATGTTCAATTAAATATTCAGGTGACATGGAAAGGACATATAGATAAGATTATATGTAAACCTCCAACAAATCATATTTTCCCATCTCAGGCATTAAAGACCCATTCATTCATTGATTCATTAATTAATTAATTCATTCATTCATTCATTCATTCATTCATTCATTCATTTCATTCATTCATTCATTCATTTAATATGTGGACACATTTTATTCTCAACCCCGTGATGGACAAAATGGAACTGGTTTACAATGGATTTTACACAAACAAACATCTGCCCATGTGCTCAATTTAATTTAATGACTACTAATGTAATATCGTCCTTTGGATGGTCATTAAAAATCCCAGGATGCCCATCGATAAAGAGTAGGGGTGTAACCCCTGTATCCTGGCCAAATTTGCCCATTGGCCCCTGTCCATCATGGCCTCCTAATCATCCCCATATATATACGATTGGCATCATCCCTCAGTCTCCTCTCCACCAATCAGCTGGTGTGTGGTGGGCGTACTGGCTCAAAATGGCTGCCGTCGCATCATCCAGGTGGATGCTGCACATTGGTGGTGGTTGAGGAGATTCCCCCCCTTCTATGTAAAGCGCTTTGAGTGCCTTGAAAAGCGCTATATAAATGTAATAAATTATTATTATTATTAATATGATAATTTTCACGTTTTTATGGGACTGAAGTTAAAAAATGACAACCTGTATGTCTGCGGTTTCTTTATTTTTGTAAGAATAAGTAAAATTTAGATGTTTAACTAAAACGTACTCGTACTCACATAACCTCGGTTCCCTGAGAGAGGGAACGAGTATTGCGTTATGGGAAAACTCCTTTTCTCAAGAATATGAAACAAAAACTTTCTATAAAGTGTCTATGTAAAACGCAGTGCGGCTGCACAGCAGGTAGAACAGCACGAGCTGCGCGCTGATTGGCTGTGCTGCGGCAACTGCAGGAACCTATGGCGAGGCGGCTGAGAGAGCGAACCAGTAGGGGTCGCTAGAATTCCCGACAAACAAGGTCGCAAGAATTAGCATATTGAGGCTATAAAAGACCGTGTTTTGCCATAGGAATTTGGGTTAAAACTCGACTGAAGCGATACCCTGAGAAGCACAAGCACGGCGCGTTATGAAATACTCGTTCCCTCTCTCAGGGAACTGAGGTTACATGAGTAACCGAGTACGTTCCCTTTCAAGAGGTCTCTCGTATTGCGTATTGGAACCCAATTTGAAACGCCGTGCGTGTTTAACTGACCCACACTATGGCCTGAGAAAAACCTGAGGCATGTAAAATGGGTAACAGTGAGGCTCAGGAAGGCCAACAAAGTGGGCCTCCAATAAGGGCATGATGAGTATATATATATATATATATATATATATATATATATATATATATATATATATATATATATATATATATATATATATATATATATATATATATATATATATAGGCCGGATAGAATCGAGCCATATGATTATAGAAAACTATGAACGGACATAGTCGGGCCTTATAGTTATGTAGTGTAACCATAGGCGTCGGAACCATTGTATGTGGGTGGGACAAGACCCACCCACTTTTTACGATCAATGATATTGGACCCACTCACTTTTATCTTCTCTAACATTCAGCACATGTCTGTTTATCTAGCCCTAATCGATAAACACTTATTATTAAACACACATTAGACGCTTTATTTCCACTTTTCTATTATTTTCTTAATTTTTATTGAAAATAAATGCCTTTCCGATTTGATATGTGATGGGAAAACGGAGAAAATTGAGTTAAGCGAAAGCCGGACTCGAATCACAGGTAGATTTGTGTCAACACTAGATGCCATGCATCTTACCCCTACACTACTGCTACTCTTGGTGATATGGCGATTTCCGTAATTTTGTCTTTACGAACTATACGCTTAGCAAGTACAGCGGTAAATTTCTGAGGACCCACCCACATTTTTTTTGCTTCCGACGCCCATGAGTGTAACACATGCTTGTGGGAACTGTTCATATAAAAAAACAGGGAGACCAGAAGAATCGGGTCTGGTTAATAATGACAGGCAATACCTATTAAATAGAAAGAATCCCAGCTTGTAGAGCGGGGACTTCCAGTTTATAAAATCTGATAAAAGTGGACGGAGAGGCCCAGCCTGCCGCCGCACAGATATCTTCCAGCGGTATGCCACATGACCATACCCATGATGAGGCCATGCCTCTGGTAGAATGGGCTTTAATGCCTATAGGGCAAATGAGGTCTTTCGACTTATAAGCCATTGAGATAGCATCTACTATCCAGTGTGAGAGTCTCTGCTTCGTGACAGCATGTTCTTTAGTGCGGCCATTGAAGCATACAAAGAGCTGTTCCGACTGCCTGAAGGGGCCGGAGCGCTCTAGATACAGTCTCAGTGCTCTAACTGGGCAGAGCAGATTTGCGTCCTTTTCGTCTTGCGACGCGGGCAGGGCCAAGAGAGAAATGACCTGTGCCCTAAAGGGAGTAGAAAGCACTTTAGGAACATAACCATGTCTAGGCTTGAGGACAACCCTGGAGTCGTTAGGCCCAAACTCAAGACAGGAAGCACTCGCGGTGAGTGCGTGCAAATCCCCCACTCGCTTGACTGAGGCCAGTGCCAGCAGAAAAGCAGTTTTGAGTGAGAGGTGCTTAATGCTCACAGACTGAAGCGGTTCAAAGGTGGAGCCCTTCATAGCTTCTAATACTGTAGCAAGGTCCCATATTGGGACTGAGGGGGGGCGAGGCGGGTTCAGCCTTCTGGCCCCTTTAAGAAAGCGTACGATAAGCTCGCTTTTCCCCAGTGATCTGAGCGTGATAAGCTGCTATGGCGGCAACATATACTTTGAGCGTGGAGGGGGAACGACCCGCGTCCATTAGCTCTTGAAGGAAGGCGAGCACTTCTGCTACCTCGCACGAGTGTGCGTCAAGGTTTCGTGCTGTACACCAGTTAGAGAATACCGACCATTTCAGTACATAGAGCCGCCTGGTTGCGGGGGCTCTAGCTTCAGAAATAGTGTTTAGAACTCTTTCAAAGAGGTTCGCGGGTATCCGTTGATGAGCCATACGTGGAGAGCCCACAGCTCGGGACGGGGACACCAGATTTTCCCTCTCGCCTGCGTGAGGAGGTCTTTCCTCAGCAGAATCGGCCATGGGGCTGTGTCTGACATGAGAGTCAGTTCGAGACCCATATTTGGTTCTTCCACAACGGGGCTATTAAAAGCACTGTGGATTCGGTTTCCCTGATCTTTTGATGGCCTCCTTCGTCAGCTTCCGGGAAGAAGGGGGCGGGCTTTTGAGGGGAGGAAAGGTGACGGCTTTGCAGGAAGCATTCATTCAGCCTACTTCATGTTGTCTCCTGAGGGTGGGACCACTCGAGCCCGAGGTTTTCCACGGCCTTAGTGAGAACACTGATAACTCATTCTGCACTTGTGTTACACGGCTTAAAGTTGTACTTGCTAGAACAGTGTTGTTTGTCCTACTGGTATTGCGTTTGGTTTATTCTGTCTGTGTGCAATTGATCCTGTCATAGTAAATCGCATTTGAATAATATACGAGTTCGTTATAATACTGAACGAGCCTTTTGCACTTAAGTAAGTTTTCCTATTCAGGCTGAGATTAGTTTTGATTTGAAGCCATTCACGGGCGTTTAAGTATTATTAGCAGAGCCTGCCGAGCTCCCACCTGATCTCACTCGAGCAGTGAATAGTATCTATTTAACAAGCGTTCCATAGCTGGCGCGGAAGCGTCAGCGGAAGCGTTCAGCCCGCGTTTTCAGCCTCCGCGTGTGAAGACCGACGCGGGTAAAGACATCTGTATTCGACTCTTCCTCTGCGCGACTCCTCCGAGGCAAGGACTCCGGTAAGGCTCAGAGCTATCTCCATCTCTTGTCCTCTATCACCTTCCTTTTCTCTCTAACAATGTGTGTACAGTCCATTCCCGTTATCTCTCAACCACGCCCCACTACTACACGCAGACCTACACGACACCGTAACCTTGCTAATCTACGTCCTGTTCCTTTCTCCGCTAATACTCCTCCCTCTTTTTCTGTGGGCCTATGGAATTGTCAGTCAGCGGTCAATAAAGCTGACTTCATTCCAGCCTTTGCCACTCAATCTGCTCTCAAAATCTTGGCCTTGACTGAGACCTGGGTCCGCCCAGAAGACTCAGCAACACCCGCTGCTCTTTCTAATAACTTCTCTTTCT
The DNA here is from genome assembly GCA_023566225.1 of Romanogobio albipinnatus. Lineage (NCBI taxonomy): Eukaryota > Metazoa > Chordata > Actinopteri > Cypriniformes > Gobionidae > Romanogobio > Romanogobio albipinnatus. The sequence continues at coordinate 31,285,270 of CM042244.1, forward strand.
CCCACACCCCACGCCAGACTGGGAGGGGTGGTGGCACTGGTCTTCTCATTCATAACAACTGGAAATACTCTACTCACACATCTCTTTGCAATAACAACACATTTGAATACCACGCTATTACGCTTACGACCCCCGTTAAACTCCATATTGTAGTCATTTACCGCCCCCCTGGTCCATTGACCACTTTTGTTCATGAGCTAGACGTTCTGCTGTCCTCATTTCCAGAGGATGGCTGCCCACTCATAGTCCTTGGCGACTTCAACATTCATCTGGACAAATCTTATGCTTCAGATTTCCACTCCCTCCTTGCATCATTCGATCTCAATCGCCTTATCACTTCACATACCCACAAATCTGGTAACCATCTGGACCTCATTTACACACGCAACTGCTCTACAGACAATATTTTGGTCAAACCCCTACACATCTCAGATCATTTCTTCATCACATTCAACCTTCAACTCACTACTCATGCACCACCAGTTCCCCCACCTGTTACCTTCAGGCGAAATCTGCACTCACTTTCTCCTTCACATCTCTCCTCTGCTGTCTCATCCTCACTCCCCTCATCCTCACAATTATCCTCTATGGATGTCAACACGGCAACAGACACTTTATGCTCCACTTTAACTTCTTGCCTAGACAGTATTTGCCCTCTTTCTTCCAAGCCAGCACGAGCCACTCCCTCTAACCCTTGGTTGTCTGATGTTATCCGTGAACACCGGACGATACTCAGGGCAGCAGAGAGAACATGGCATAAATCTAACCACCCATCCGATCTGGGTAAGTATCAGTCCCTGCTCTCATCCTTCTCGGATGAAGTACATGCAGCTAAATCTTCTTATTTCCAAAATAAGATCAACAGCACCTCAAACTCACGCACACTGTTCATAACATTTAACTCTCTCCTCTGCCCTCCCCCACCACCTCCCTATCTCCAGACGATTTTGCACAATTCTTCACAAATAAAACAACAACCATCAGCAGTCAGTTCTCACCCACACGCACTGTGGACTTCAGTTCAGCCACATCCACAACCAAACATCCTCTATTCTCATTTTCTACACTCACTGAGACTGAAGTATCTAAACTTCTCCTCTCTAGCCATCCTACCACCTGTCCTCTTGATCCCATTCCTTCACACCTCCTTCAAGCCATCTCTCCTACAATCTTACCAGCACTCACTCACATCATCAACACATCTCTCAGCACCGGCATCTTCCCTACCACATTCAAGCAGGCTCGGGTAACTCCACTGCTTAAGAAACCCACGCTAAACTCATCACTCATAGAAAACTACAGACCTGTTTCTCTACTACCATTCATAGCAAAAACTATTGAACGAGTTGTTTTCAATCAGGTTTCATCCTTCCTATCACAGAATAATCAGCTGGACATCAACCAATCAGGTTTCAAAAGGGGCCACTCCACAGAGACTGCACTACTGTCGGTCACTGAAGCAACTAAAGCTGACTCCAAATCATCAGTCCTCGTCCTGCTCGATCTATCTGCAGCCTTTGACACGGTCAATCATCAGATTCTTCTGTCCACCCTCTCATCACTGGGCATCAAAGGGACTCCACTCCTTTGGTTTGAGTCCTATCTCACAGGTAGGTCTTTCAAGGTTGCCTGGAGAGGTGAGGAATCCCAGGTACATCCACTGACCATTGGGGTTCCCCAGGGCTCGGTGCTTGGTCCTCTCCTCTTCTCCATCTACACTACTTCATTGGGACCCATCATTCAGGCACATGGCTTCTCATACCACTGCCATGCTGATGACACTCAGCTCTACCTTTCATTTCACCCAGACGACCCCACAGTAGCTGCACGAATATCCAGCTGTCTGGCTGACATCTCTGCATGGATGAGAAAACATCACCTGCAGCTTAACCTGGCAAAGACCGAGTTTCTCATCTTCCCCGCCAGTCCCACCATACAACATGACTTCACCATCCAGTTAGGTACATCCTTGATTTCCCCATCAAAGTCAGTCAGAAATCTTGGAGTAACATTTGATGACCAGCTGTCCTTCAGAGAACACATTTCTAAGACAGCTCGCTCATGCCGGTTTGCGCTCCAAAACATCAGGAAGATTAGACCGTTCCTAACAGAGCACGCAACACAGCTTCTTGTCCAGGCCCTGGTTATTTCTAGACTTGACTACTGCAATGCGCTTCTGGTTGGACTCCCCTCTTGTGCGATCCAATCACTTCGAATGATCCAGAATGCAGCAGCACGTCTTGTCTTCAACGAGCCCAAAAGGACCCACGTCACACCTCTCTTCATCTCCCTGCACTGGCTACCACTCGCTGCTCGCATCAAGTTTAAGGCGCTGACCCTTGCATACAGAGCCACCACACGCTCAGCTCCGACTTACTTTGACCCCATTCTACAAATCCACACCCCAACCAGAAGCCTTCGCTCAGCAAAGGAACGACGGCTTGTGGTACCATCACAGAGGGGGGAAAAATCCCTTTCCAGAACATTTTCATTCAACGTTCCCAGCTGGTGGAACGATCTTCCCAACACCATCCGAAACGCAGAATCATTGACATCATTCAAAAGTCACCTTAAAACTCAGCTCTTCCGTGAGCACTTAACCTCATAAAAAAAAAATCCAAAAAAATTTCCTCTTTCTTCTTTCTCTTTCTTCTTCCCTCCCCTAGCCTGTACTACACTGAGCAATGTACACGGTCTCAGGATCTCAGGCTCTTATTGCGCTTCTTGACTCTTCATGACCTATCGCTTCATGTTCTCCCAAGTTGTAAGTCGCTTTGGATAAAAGCGTCTGCTAAATGCATAAATGTAAATGTAAATATAAGTTCCATATCAACGCTGGTTTTAGAGCTCGTGGTGGTCTGCGTCGAAGCGTAGGGCTCCGAGACAGAGTCTGACCACTCGCTGCCAGACACGGCCAAAGAAAGGCTGTCCTCCTCCTCCTCTTCTTCTTCCGCTGCTGGTCCACCGAAGGAGACAGAACAGGCCGCTGCGAGGGAGGGGCGCTGTTCCTCTTGGGTGAACTTCACGGGCGAGAGCGAGGCACGTGGAGAGTTACCCGGCGTGCAGTCGCTTGAATGCTCGGGTGGCCTCTGGTCGCGGCGCTTCTTTTAGCGCGGTTCGAGAGGCGCGGGCGGGAACGTCGAAGCTGGCGATGCGAGCCCTCAGGGTCTGCAGCGCCATCTCGTCGCACTCGGGGAAACCACCCTTGGAGAGTGCAAAGTCGGCGTGATCCCGTCCAAGGCATGCCACAGAGGATGTGGCGATCCCCGCCGAGGAGAGGTGCTCTGCACGAGGCACAGGAAGGGCGAGGCATTTGAAACAACGCCTCGCTGCTCTTTTATGAAAGTGGGGTTGCGGCGGCAACACGCACACTTGACACAGACAAACAGAATAAAGGATATAACGCCGGATGGCGAAGCTGGAACGGCAGGTGGCTGAAGGCGGAGACCAGGTGGGAATCCGGCATCCTCAGAGCTGCAGGAGTTCCACTGAGTGCTTTTCGACGGCGGGGCTTCAAATCCGAAGGTCAACGAAGGTATCGTTGAAGGAGATTAAATCTGAATTCCTATGGCAAAACACGGTCTTTTATAGCCTCAATATGCTAATTCTTGCGACCTTGTTCGGCGGGAATTCTTGCGACCCCTACTGGTTAACTCTCTCAGCCGCCTCGCCATAGGTTCCTGCAGTTGCCGCAGCACAGCCAATCAGCGTGCAGCTCGTGCTGTTCTACCTGCTGTGCAGCCGCACTGCGTTTTACATAGACACTTTATAGAATTAAGTTTTTGCTTCATATTCTCGAGAAAAGGGGTTTTCCCATAAGGCAATACGAGAGACCTCTCAAAAGGGAACCACAATTTTATTGTGTTAATCCTAATATGTCAGCTGGTAATCAGCGAGAAATGCTTTCGTTTTTAATTGTCTTCCTTATTTTATTTATTTATTTAATTATATATTCAAAATTTATTTCCAAAACATTAATGTGACAAGGTTGAGAATAGTGTGACAGGATTGAAGACTGTAACAGGGTTGAAGGGACACATCGCCTTCCATTTTAATTTGTTTTGATTATTATGAAATTCCCTCCAAGACTCAACCAAATCACTGTATTCTATTTTAGGCAACCATGTAATAAAGAAATTAGTCATGCTATAGAATAATTTGGGCTTTATTAACTAAACTGCAGTGAGTATTTAAACTAAGAAAATTACTGCAGATATGAGTAACATTATAGTAACTTTATAAGTAACTGAGAGAAGGGAATGAGATATTGGGTTGCTATGTGAGGAGGAGTGTGCCCCCTCCTTCCACAAATACTGAAGCCTGACTGCATTGCGCTGGTAAAATTAACCAGCCAATGACACGCGAGCACATGAGCTAGGAGCAGAGCTGAATCAGCGTATTCAGGATATGAAAGCACACCAGACCTGGTTGAAACCACCTCGCTCATGAGGGGGCGTGGCCATACGTGGACAAACAACTAATCCGGAATGGCTGCCATCTCACTGTGCAGACAAAACAAGCAGTGCAAAAAATAAAATCTAGTGAAAGTGTTTTTGCGAAGACACACCTGCCACCAGACAAATATCGTGAATCGACATTACTCTAGACCAAGCCCATGAAGAAGCTACGCTCCTCGTGGAGTGAGATCTGACTCCAAAAGTACAGGTCTCATTCTTAGAAGCATATGTCAACACAATCACTTCCACAATCCAATGGGACATCCACTGTTTCGAAAATGGCAGCCCCTTAGTGCTGCCTCTGAAACAGACAAACAGCTGCTCAGACAGTCTAACGTAAATGGACCTGTCTAAATACAGAGAAGTGTCAGTCCCACCAATAAGAGATCCAGTTCCTTAGTTACAGTTTAATTGTCTGCCCCCTTACCAGATTACTCCAAGGCGAGCCCAAGTCTCTGTCGTACCATCGAAGCAGACGAAGCCTTCAAGCGGCTGAAGCAAGCCTTCTGCAGTGCACCACTCCTTGTTCACCCTGATCCATCCAAACCTTTTTTAGTAGAAGTGGACGCCTCCACCACTGGCATAGGAGAGGTGCTGTCTACAGCAGGGGAAGACATCCATGACTTGGAAGAATGGAGGCACTGGCTTGAATGAGCCTATCACCCTTTCACGGTTCTTACAGACCACAAGAACCTCCAGTGTCTGCGAGAAGCGAAACGGCTTAATCCTCGACAGGCAAGATGGGCCCTTTTATTCACTTTGATTTCTTAATTTCCTATCGCCCTGGAAATGCCTGTGCAGATGCAGTCTCCCGACTCCATGCTCCTGATGATTCCCCAGAGTCTCCTAAACCCATTTTGGATCACAAATTGAATGTACACTCACCTAAAGGATTATTAGGAACACCTGTTCAATTTCTCATTAATGCAATTATCTAATCAACCAATCACATGGCAGTTGCTTCAATGCTTTTAGGGGCGTGGTCCTGGTCAAGACAATCTACTGAACTCCAAACTGAATGTCAGAATGGGAAAGAAAGGTGATTTAAGCAATTTTGAGCGGGGCATGGTTGTTGGTGCCAGACGGGCCGGTCTGAGTATTTCACAATCTGCTCAGTTACTGGGATTTTCACGCACAACCATTTCTAGGGTTTACAAAGAATGGTGTGAAAAGGGAAAAACATCCAGAATGGGAAAGAAAGGTGATTTAAGCAATTTTGAGCGGGGCATGGTTGTTGGTGCCAGACGGGCCGGTCTGAGTATTTCACAATCTGCTCAGTTACTGGGATTTTCACGCACAACCATTTCTAGGGTTTACAAAGAATGGTGTGAAAAGGGAAAAACATCCAGTATGCGGCAGTCCTGTGGGCGAAAATGCCTTGTTACTAGAGGTCAGAGGAGAATGGGCCGACTGATTCAAGCTGATAGAAGAGCAACTTTGACTGAAATAACCACTCGTTACAACCGAGGTATGCAGCAAAGCATTTGTGAAGCCACAACACGCACAACCTTGAGACAGATGGGCTACAACAGCAGAAGACCCCACCGGGTACCACTCATCTCCACTACAAATAGAAAAAAGAGGCTACAATTTGCACGAGCTCACCCAAATTGGACAGTTGAAGACTGCAAAAATGTTGCCTGGTCTGATGAGTCTCGATTTCTTTTGAGACATTCAGATGGTAGAGTCAGAATTTGGCGTAAACAGAATGAGAACATGGATCCATCATGCCTTGTTACCACTGTGCAGGCTGGTGGTGGTGGTGTAATGGTGTGGGGGATGTTTTCTTGGCACACTTTAGGCCCCTTAGTGCCAATTGGGCATTGTTTAAATGCCACGGCCTACCTGAGCATTGTTTCTGACCATGGCCATCCCATTATGACCACCATGTACCCATCCTTTGATGGCTACTTCCAGCAGGATAATGCACCATGTCACAAAGCTCGAATCATTTCAAATTGGTTTCTTGAACATGACAATGAGTTCACTGTACTAAAATGGCCCCCACAGTCACCAGATCTCAACCCAATAGAGCATCTTTGGGATGTGGTGGAACGGGAGCTTCGTGCACTGGATGTGCATCCCACAAATCTCCATCAACTGCAACAAGATGCTATCCAATCAATATGGGCCAACATTTCTAAAGAATGCTTTCAGTACCTTGTTGAATCAGTGCCACATAGAATTAAGGCAGTTCTGAATGCGAAAGGGGGTCAAACACAGTAATAGTATGGTGTTCCTAATAATCCTTTAGGTGAGTGTAAGTCCGATTGAATGGACCTCTGAGAATACCCAAGCCAGTGCCTCAGAAAATCCTCCGCCGGGCTGTCCTCCAAACCAGACTGTCCAAGTCCCTGTCATCTCCCTACTGGCAAACTTCTTCCCCTGCCCATTTCCAAAAGACTGTTGGGAACTATTTTCCTCCTCAAAGTAGAGACCAGGAGACTTGGATATTTCTTCAGCAGGATTCTTTATGGAGAACTTGCTGTTTGGTCACTATAGTCATTAAGTCAAGTCAAACAGTCTAAAACATTGTAATTTATCTACATTTCAGAGGGAGGGATTACACAGCAGAGGAGGAGATAATTTAAACAAAGCAATTATAGGCATTCAGTGGGCAGTCCTTAAAGGTGTTGACCTTACACACAGTAGAGGAGGAGATAAAGCAATAACCAGTCACCAGTTCTAATCCAATCAGTAAAACAGTGCCATTCAAATGTATAGATGCTAATCCAATCACTCTGACGATTAAAAAATGGCCTGGAAACTTTGCTGGAAACTTTGCATAACAGACTAAAGTCATCATCTTTACCTTAAATGCTAAATACAATACTATTACATTGGAACCTAGATATAACAATTTATACATTTGTAATCCCACAACACCATAGTCACATCTAGGGGTTGATTTCATCACAGAACTCCCTCTATTAGATGGTAATACCTCACTATTTTGGGATTGTGAATCGGTTTTCCAAGTCCTGCCGAATAATTCCACTACGAGATCAGCCTATCGCTTTGGAGTCTGCAGAATTGTTATTCAACCATATGTTTAGATATTTCAGTATTCCTGAAGCCATTGTCTCAGACAGAAGAGCTCAGTTTGTCTCAAAGGTATGTGACCGTGAGCTTGTCGTCTGGTTACCATCAATAGACCAATGTGCAGATGGAACTAAAGATACAGTTGCTTGGCCGTTAACCTCCAAACCTTCTGTCATGGCCCACCATCACTTCATCATGCCGTTCACCCTCTCTGGAATATTAATCACCACCACCTAGTCATCTATCAATCATCTCATCTCATCAACCACTCCTGCGTATAAGCCTGCACCACTCACACCAGCCATGTCTGGTCTACGACTTTATCCCTATTCGGACAGGATTATTTTTACATGGGGAGGTGGGGGTAAAGTAATTTTACCTCAGGACGTCTGTAATATTAATGGCCAATTATCACGGGATAAGACATCTCAGTAAAACTAGCAGAAGTGGGAGGGGTAATTCGCTTTACGCACCACAGTAACCTACTTGTCGTCATGTGCGTATGACATTGCTTCCTGTTATCACATGAGCAAACACACAACATGGCGCTAACAAGAAAACGCGAGACTGGAGCATGGAGGAAACGCTGTGTTTAATCTCGGTTTGGGGAGAACGTCGGTTTCAGAGGCAGTTTGAGACCATGGTGCATAATCACACTATTTGGGAACAGATTTATCGAGAAGTTGTAAGTAAATGTCCCAAAGTTGAGGAAGATTTTGCAAAATGGGGAAAACTGAAGGATAGAATCGACTACCTGAAAAAAAGGTATAGAGAGTGCATTAAGCACAACAGACGGACTGGCACTGATCCTAAGAAGTTGTCGCACCACCTACAACGCAACCGAGTGCTTCTTCAAGCGCCTCCATGCTTGCAAAACGTGCCAAAAACGTCTCGGTTACGTATGTAACCCTCGTTCCCTGAGGAGGGAACGGAGACGTACGTTAGTGACTAACGAATGGGGGTTTCGCTTAGAAGCCTATCATCTTCGAGAATTCAACAGCGCCCAATGGCAGTGCCAATGCCATGGGCATGCGGAATTTGCATGCGTAACTCCGCCCCACCCTGTGGGTATATAAGGAAGTACGCTGGCAACATCGCATTATGTTACTGCTGCAGGAGCCAAGACTGAACTCCGCATACCAGCAACACAGCTGACGTGGCAAAGGAAACGTACGTCTCCGTTCCCTCCTCAGGGAACGAGGGTTACATACGTAACCGAGACGTTCCCTTTCGTTCAGTCACTACGACGTACGTTAGTGACTAACGAATGGGGGTTCCAATACAACAACGCCACTCAGCTGTCATCCAGTGCCCTGCGTAAGTGTGAGTACCCTGTCGTAAGACTAGTACGGACGAAGGACTCCCACTTATCACAGGATTACCAAGGTACACTGGGAAGCATATCCCAGTGAGGGAATGCCAAGATGCCTACCCGTAGGGAGGACTTAAGAACACACATATGACCCGCTAAGGGCTGCATATGGAAGATCTCTAGGGTACCAGCCGAAGGTGGATTTTTAACCCTAGGGGTGGCAGGGACTTGCCGAGGGAAAGACACCTGCTCGCTGAGGAGGCTTACGGTGGGAATACTCGTGTGGGGGTCGCCGGAGGGGAACCATGCACACGGAGCACCTGGCCGGACATGAGGGTCTGGGCTCGAAAGGGCAGACTGAACTGATGTCGGCGTAAGCAGTGCTGGAGGAGCTCAGGGCTCTCGGGGAGCTCACCTGAGGGAAAATATCGCACGTATCCAGTCCGTGGAGTGGAATGGCGAGCAAGCGAAGACACCTGAGCCTGGCCCATTACCGGCCACCCGTAGGGGCGAGTACATAGTCGGACACTGGCTCCACTCGGAGATTGTAGAATCTGGCGAATGTGTTTGGTGTCGCCCAGCCTGCAGCTCTGCAGATGTCTGTTAGCGAGGCGCCATGCGCTAAAGCCCAAGAGGAGGCCACACTCCAGGTGGAGTGTGCCCTGACCCCAAGGGGACATGGTCGACCTTGCTGCTGGTAAGCCAAAACAATGGTGTCCACTATCCAGTGAGACAACCTCTGCTTTGAGAGAGCACTTCCCTTCCGCTCTCCACCATAACAGACAAAGAGCTGGTCTGAGGTCCTGAAACATCGCGTACTGTCTACATAAGCGCGGAGAGCGCGTACTGGACAGAGCAATGCCAAGGCTGGGTCTGCCTCCTCCAAAGGCAGCGCTTGCAGGTTCACCACCTGATCTCGGAACAGAGTGGTAGGAACCTTGGGCACATATCCGGGCCGGGGTCTCAGGATCACGTGAGAGTTAGCCGGCCCGAACTCAAGGCACGCTTCGTCAACCGAAAATGCTTGCAGGTCCCCGACCCTCTTAAGAGAGGCCAATGCGGTCAGCAGAGCCGTCTTCATAGACAAGAACTTAATCTCAACCGACCGCAAAGGCTCAAGGGAAGCCTCTGCAGAGCACTTAAGACTACTGAGAGGTCCCAAGAGGGAACGAGAGGAGAGCGAGGAGGATTCAGTCTCCTCGCCCCCCTCAGGAACCTGATGATCAGGTCGTGCTGACTTACCTTATTGTCTCCCAGGAGATCGTGGTAGGCAGATACTGCGGCCACGTACACTTAAGGGTGGAAGGAGACAGCCTTCTTCCCACCCCCTCCTGGAGAAACGATAGCACGGACCCGATCGGGCATTTCCAGGAGTCTTCCTGGCGGGAAGAGCACCATGTGATGAAGAGGTTCCACTTCAACGCATAGAGGTGTCGTGTAGACTCTGCTCTAGCGGAAGTGACGGTAGCGACCACCGCAGGTGGAAGGCTACTCAAACCTGCCGCGTCCCATCCAGAAGCCACACGTGGAGCTTCCAGAACGCTGGACGCGGGTGCCAAAGGGTGCCCCGTCTCTGAGTGAGAAGGTCTTGACTCAGAGGAATAGGCCAGGGAGGGGCTGTCGCAAGGAGTAACAGTTCTGAGAACCAGGTCTGGTCGTGCCAACGGGGCGACCAACATGACCTGCTCCTTGTCCTCCCTGATCTTGCACAGTACCTGTGCGAGAAGGCTCACTGGGGGAAACACATAATTGCGTAGCCCCGACGACCAGCTGTGCGCCAGTGCATCCGTGCCGACCATAGGTCAGGGAATAATACAGGGAGCAATGGGAAGAGTCCTGGGAGGCAACAGGACTACCTGTGCGTCGCCGAACCGTTCCCATATCAGCTGGACCGTCTGGGGGTGGAGTCTCCACTCTCCGGGGAGAGGCTGAAACCGTGAGAGCTCGTCGGCTGCACAGTTCAGGTCTCCCGGGATGTGGACAGCACGAAGGGACCTCAGGCGCTTCTGACTCCACAAAACGAGATGGCGGGCGAGTTGAGACATACGGCGGGAGCGTAGACCGCCCTGGTGGTTGATGTACGCTACTACGGCCGTGTTGTCTGTCCTGACTAGTACATGTTGACCCTTCAGCAACGCTCGGAAGCGGTGCAGGGCGAACCGTACTGCCAGTAACTCGAGGCAATTGACATGCAGAAGGCGCTGGGGTCCTGTCAGGAGCCCGCGGCTGCTTGTCCATTGCACATGGCACCCCAGCCCGTGGATGATGCATCTGTTGATACAACAAGATGCCTGGAAACTCGTTCTAAGGACATTCCGGTCCGTAGAAACTTGAGGTTCGACCACGGGGTGAGAGTCTGTAAGCAGGCCCGAGTCACTTGTACCCGGAGCGTGCCAGACCGCCATGCCCATCTCGGGACTCGATCGCGTAGCCAGTGCTGAAGCGGTCTCATATGTAGCAATCCGAGCGGCGTCACCGCGGCTGCAGATGCCATATGCCCCAGGAGCCTCTGAAATAGCTTCAGTGGGACCGCATTCTCGCCCTCGATTTGACAAAGGCCAGTCAGCAGAGACTGTGTGCGCGCTCGCTGGTACGTTTCAGCCAGGCTGAGGAGCGGACTGGGCGACATCCTGCAACCACCTCCACGGCGCGGCCCGGAGAAGGCTGCTGCTGGGGCCGGACGGGAGGAGGGAGGGCGCCCTCGGCGGCGAGCGGACTGAGGCGACTGGGCCGGCGGCTGGTGCAGCAGCCAGCCGCCGGGGCAGTACGTGTTACAGCCTCAGTCTGCTCTGGGGCGGCCAAGAACTGTTGGGCGCAGTTCTCGGCCGCGCCGCCGAAGAGGCCAGCCTGGGATATGGGCGAGTTGAGGAGGCGGGCTCAGTCAACCCCCCCATATCACCAGGTAAGGCCAGGAAATTCTCCCGGACCACAGCTGTGGACATCGCCCAACCGAGGGAGCGTGTGGCCACCTTCACCACCCAGAGGGCGGGATCAGTGGCGGCACGCAGCTCAACAAAGAGCCCTGGGTCAGCTCCACCCTTGTGCATGTGCAAAGGGGCGGCGGCCTACCCCATAGCACTGCAGGACCACGCCACCGAAGTAGACGAGCCCACAGGCTTAGGGAGGGTGCTTAGGACAGCCACACCACGACAAAGCCCTCTGTGGACACCGGAGTGCGCAACAGAGTTGTTTAACAGTGGGGAGGGGGCCCCAGTGTACCCTAGGCCGCGGCCCCATCAAGGGCAGAGAAGGCGGAGGAGGCCACCAAACGGTCACGGGAAGCACGGGGACTTCCAGGGCCGCGTGATCTCCTCATGCACCTCGGGAGCGAAAGGCATTGGGAGCGGGGCCCAACAGCTGTCGGGTGCCGCCCACAAAAACCGATCGCGCAACCACGAGCACTCGCGACTGGGCGGAGTTCCACACCAGCACGAGGCTCGCGGCTGCCCGAGATAACATGGCTATCAACTCTAGGTCAGATCAGGCAGTGCTGACACACCCGGAGGCGGAGCACAACCTAATCGTCATCCCCAAAGGATCTAGCCCACCTTGGGATGCGGCGATCGACATCTCGCCGCTATCTGGAGTGTGAACGAAACGAACGAGGCGTCAGAGACGGGCCGCTGTTTCAGTCCAGCACTCGCGGGAAGCGATGTGCGAGAGGGGGGCGTGGCCCGAGGAATGATCGTCGGGGTTCTTAAACCACGCACCGCCCTCAGGTCACCCTGGCCACCAGCCAAAGTACCACCTCTCTCAGAGACGGTAGATTGGGGTGTGGCAGAGGGGACTCTCTCTCCTTGCAGAGATCACTGAGTCTCGACCGCGACATCGCGATGGTCACGTTCCCGCAGTGGGAACATGACACATCCACAATCACTGCCCGAACGTGCTGAAGCCCAAACACGTCGAGCAGTGAATGTGCCCATAGACAGCAACGGAGATCGATCGCACCCGGAAGTGCACGGGCGAACCGTCTTGAAAAAGACGTGCCACGCGCAAGCTCTTTTTGTGAGAGGAAAGCTCTGCAGAGTGTCGAAGCGCCCAGTAATAACACACACAGCTGTTGCAGATCACTGCACAGATCAGCAGGCAGGCAATGCGAGATCGCTGGAATGCGCCGTCACACCAACACTCTGGAGAACCGCTCGTCTCGAAGACTGAAGAGAGGACTTCAGAATTCAGGCTTGTAGGAGTGAAGAGATGCTCTTGGCTCCAAAGCAGAAACATAATGCGATGTTGCCAGCGTACTTCCTTATATACCCACAGGGTGGGGCGGAGTTACGCATGCAAATTCCGCATGCCCATGGCATTGGCACTGCCATTGGGCGCTGTTGAATTCTCGAAGATGATAGGCTTCTAAGCGAAACCCCCATTCGTTAGTCACTAACGTACGTCGTAGTGACTGAACGAAAGGGAACTACTTTTGTTGGCGGATTATTGTACAGCAGTGGCGGCTGGTGATAATTCTTTTTTTTGGGGGGGGGGGGCGTTTTTTTCGGCGGGGGGTGGGGGGGTGGGCAGTATCAAGATGCATTTTGACTAAATTCAAGCATTAAAGAGAAAACAGTGTCTTCACTTTTATCTTTTTACACATTTTTGGGCTGGAAATCGTCGACCCAATCTGCAACACTGATCACACATTCAAATAATGGTTATTGATAACATTATCCAAAGCGACTTACATTGCATTCAAGGTAACGTTACACATGTTACATTTTGTCAGTTCTTGCCTCTGAATTTTGACTTTTTGCACCTTTACAATATTTATAGGCAACTAGTCATCAAATCTTCCGCTCCATGAAGCACGCTAATGCTCAGTAGCACACATATGGTTATTTAATGTATTTGCATTGTCCTAAAATGCGTTCATTTTCAATGGGAATATATGCGGCTGAAACGGGTAGCCTAGTGCATCAAAAAATGTTCAACATTAACTTTTTAATATAACATTATAGTCATTAAGGCCTTTAGAAAATGTTTTTTTGAGGAGGTGGGGTATGCACTGTGGCGCGGCCTAATCTTTTGTCCTTAAAGGGATAGTTCACCCAAAAATGAAAATTCTGTCATCATTTACTCACTCTCAAGTTGTTCTAACCGGTATGAGTTTCTTTGTTCTGAAGATATTTTGAAGAATGTTTGTAACCAAGCATATTATATGCAACTATTGACTGCCATAACATTTCCCCCTACTATGGCAGTCAATGGTAGCATATAATCTGCTTGGTTACAAACATTCTTCAAAATATCTTCAGAACAAAGAAACTCATACCGGTTGGAACAACTTGAGAGTGAGTAAATGATGACAGAATTTTCATTTTTGGGTGAACTACCCCTTTAATGGCATTTTTCCCCCTTACATTACTTTTACTTTTATACTTTAAGTAGTTTTGAAACCAGTAATTTTACACTTTTACTTGAGTAAAAAGCTTGAGTTGATAGTTCAACTTCTACAGAAGTCTTTTTAAACCCTAGTATCTATACTTCTACCTGAGTAATGAATGTGAATACTTTTGACACCTCTGCCTGTGTTCCTCCCTTCCTGGATCCCTGTTGTTCCCATTTCGTCTGACATCAATCTGCAAGGACAAAGAGACAATGTGAACATTCCCCTACAGCGATCATATACGTGTGTGTGGTGCACTGTTATCTCATGTCTGATGTATTTATTTACTAAATATATGTAAATGTGCTGCTATCATGCGCAGTGTAAAACATGACTGTTTTCATCATTAATCAGCTCTGGCTAATGTTTATTACTTCATCTGCCATCTTTTCATTATCCTCATTTGTCAATAAACGATTTTCAACATTATACTCACCTCTTGCCATTGAGTCTGAGTTCCCTGACAGTAAGATAGAAATAATACATTTAAAATTATTTAAATGCAAGCACCACATTAAAAAGATTGAGGGACTCAACACCAGTTTTATAATAATTACAGTTAGAAGTAAATAAAATGCATATTTTTTAGAAGACAGCTACTGATGACAGTGTACCATAAAAGTCAGGATGTGTTACATCCAACACTAAAGAAACCTTCTGTTGGGAACAGAAGATGAATAAGTAGGCCTATAATAAAGTTAGTCTAAATACATGTCAAGTCAAGTCACCTTTATTTATATAGCGCTTTTTACAATGCTGATTGTTTCAAAGCAGCTTCACAGTGTTAAACAGGAAAATAATGCAAAAGAATTTGATCTCTCTCTCATCAATCAATCAATTCTGTTCTCTCTCTCTCATCAATTTGATCAATTCTGATCAATCAGAATTTGATCCCTCTGATGTCATCCAGCTCAGTTCAGTTCTCATATAATGTCAATGCGGGCAGATCAGTAGTATAGTTGAATATTTAGTGTCCCCAACTAAGCAGGTCAAAAGCCTTGGGAGAAACCAATCTCAGTCGGGGTGCCAGTTCTCCTCTGGCCAACGAACAAACAGTGTATGATTATGATTCAGGCAACATTACAAGTCAGATGTCATATTAAATCGGAATATTCAGAATGTCTGTCCAGTTCCATCTGATTGAATATCGGAGTCATCATGCCAGAGACGGGTTTGTTGAGGATGTCGTATGAATGAGGCCGTCACAGAGGAGAGTCTAGTTGACACGGTCTCTGCAGACACTTCAGGGATGCATTGGCCGTTTCTCGCAAAGGTCCACCATCTGATCCAGCTGACTAAAGTAAACCTCGGGATAAACAGAGAGACTAACATTAGCGTATATGTTATTCTTTTTATGATGTGATGAGTGTATCGACTGAAGCAAAATCAGACACATATTTGCCAGTTACATTTACCAATATGTTTAAAGGCATTGTGCTTAGCAACCGACCCCCAAAACACAACAGAGAAGGACCCTCCGTTACCATGGAAACCAGCTGATAAGGTGTTTTTTACGACCCCAAAAGAATGTGGCCACATGGAAAGTTCCCAACTAAAGACACAAAGCCTGTAAAACACACATTGTGGCCTCAAGTTATAGACAAATCGTCTATAAATGAACATGCACCCCAGGACATTGTATGTACACATATAACTCTCTTGTAATGTGTTCCCTATCATTGCATTCCCTATGTATCCATGTCCTATGAACGACTTACTATTTCATGTAACCTCATATATGTCATGTCTCCTATCAAATTAATGCACGCTTCATAACTTACACTTCCACGTATGGGAAGATTTCAACAAAAATATTGTAATTTGTGTTCCGAAGATGAAGAAAGGTCTTAAGGGTGTCGAACGACATGAGGGTAAGTAATTAATGACACAATTTTTAATCAACACACTTGTAGAGATGGTAATGAATAGTAACCTGACCAACTTTGGATCCACCTACGGGTCACTTTTGAATAGTTTGTCAGAAAATCATTATTTTGGTGTCTATGTCCTTGGGTCATGGTGAATACATGGATACCAATTTTTTTCCAGTGTCGTGTGAACCATCGCCATTTTGAAAATTAAATTGAGATATTAAGATTTGATATATCGGGCAAAAAATTTGGTAGGGTTAATTGACAGCATATCATCATATGATCTTTGGACCGAGCCACCTAAAAATGACTGAATGGATTTTTGTTATTTACAACTGTTATTGAGAAATACCTCGCCGAATTTGACTGTCTGTGTTTGTTGTCTTATGCTACTTAGCTTATTATAATTTAGATAGGGGGAATTCAGGGTGACTGGGACACTTTTTCCAAGTCATCTCAATGGCAAAAAGTGTCCCAATCACCCTGAATTCACCCTACATTTTGTCCTTTCTTTCTAATGTGGCCATACACTACATAAGTGGCTAAGTTAGCATAGCATGCTAACCAGTTAACATGCTAAGTAATGCTTTTGTGTGCTCATTCTTGCATTGAAAGCTCAGCAGCCGTATGTGTGAGTGGTGCACTGTGATGAGCAATGAACACTTGACCAGAAAGTTGGAAGTTTGAATCCCATATGGTGCAATGTCCAAATTGTTACTGATATACATTCAATGAAGTACATTCAAGGGTTTATATTAAAAGTATTGTAAAAGTTATTTAGTAACAAATCTAAAAATGTTCCTCTCTGTGATACAGAATGTTTAGCAACAGAATTTCAAAACTAAAGTTTGTGTTTGTAAATCCTGTGTTTGACAAAACTTGAACCATTTTACTTATGTTCTGTTAAACATATTTTTTTTATATCCACACCCACACTATAGAACACTTACAAACTTTAAAAGGAACTTTAAAAGCTAAAGTGGTTATATTTCTTCCCATTTTTTCTTTCTTTTGTAGCTACTTTGCTACTTTTAGAACTCATGGAACCCTTGGATTGGCTTGGCCCCATTATTGCTGCTAGCAGCTATATATCAAAATATATATATTTTTTTTCATTAAAAAGTATGCACTGGTCAAAAAGAAATGGAATATTGTGTACAAATTACAGTGTGTGTGGTTATTTCTAGGTGATGTAATAGTGAATCAGTCTATATATACCTGTATTTTATAAACATAAGCCACAGTAGGATTTGATGTCATCATATGACAGCGTAGGGACCGCACACAGAGATGCAGTAATCAGGGTTTACTTATAGTACCTGTACACTTGTTACAAGCTGTCCTTGCGTGATGTAACCAGGAACCTGTGCTTCACACACTGACAAAGCTTTTAAGCCCATCCACACTGCTGACACAGTCCAAACTAATCCCGAACATGCTTCTCATATGCAACCTGTTACAAGAATGTCCTTGTTTTCATGTCCAAACATAATACCATATTATAGTCTTCCTGTGCAGATTTCTCTTCTGAACAGAATTCTTATGAATTAATACCAGCAGTGTAACATTAAGTCCTTTTAGTGTCACTGAGTCATTCTCAGGAAACAATTCACATTGGTGAATGGAAATGTATATTCAAGGATTTTACATTTCACATCAATTTTGAAAAGTTAATCATTGAACTTTCAACAATTTATCACACCCAAGGCCCAAATGTAGCCAACATAGACATTGGGGACACAAAACATGTTTCTATTAACTCAAAACACGTTACAATCAAAATGTTTTGTGTTTGAATGTACAGGGTTTAATGTTCATAAAATTGTAATGTTGTTTCACTTGATATATTAGGAAGCTCAGGTCTGTATCACACTGCACATGATAGCAACACATTTACAAGAAATTCATTTAATAAATAAATACATCAGACATGAGCTCTGAATGTATTCACAATCCGTTGTTTTATTTTATTTTTTTAAAGAAGCATACAAGGGAAACCATTGTAGCAAAAAAATGAACTCTGCAAATAAGGGTAAATGTTCCATCTGCTGCTGACAAATGACACATTTGACAGAGTTGATCTCAAGGATGAGCTGTTTGGCATTGTGTCATTTAAAATAGACACACTCATTTATTTAACTCAATGAAATGTCCCATAAGACAACTACACTGTCCTGGCTTTCCTAATAAAAAAAGGTAAACATTAGAACTTAAATTCAACAAGTACATTTACTGTAACTTTTTAACAGGTTTTTACTGTGTACAAAATATTCAAGCTGTCCTTAAAATGTTACTCAACTTTTATAAACTAAAAACCGAAATATTTTTTGGATTTCTAATAAACCATGCCTCAAAAACGTCCTTACTTGGGTGCGCAAAAAAAAGAAAGAATTTCAGGCATCTTGTTTTAGACATAAAGCAATATTTGAAAGTGTCATTCAATAATAAATGCACCCCACTGTTACATTCACAATACACTTTTTTAAATGTTTTAATAACATTTGAATAAAAAGGTTATATGCATTCATCCCCACTTAAAAAAGTATGATTGTATAACAAAACCCTTAAAAAACAAATTCTGATGTTTTTGTGAGTATCTGTAAACATGTCTACAAAGGGCTCATCAAATACTTGTTCAAGTACTGGAGTCTCATCATGACCATGAGGAATGCTTTGGAAAGTGCAATATAGCCTACATACACAACAGCCCTGACAGTTGGTTCCACCCTTCACACAATGTAAAATGAAGTGACATGCCAACGAGTGCCAAATCTTCTTCAGTCTTAGTGCACTTAATCTTCACTGTGAATGAACGATGGGAGCGCTGGACATGTGGACCGGATATGCCAGCCGTACATCCAGAGCCTGGTTGTGCTGTGCCAAGGAGGTGTGATGGTAGTGCATAACTAGAGCCTTCAAAGACTTGTGGAGATCAAATGGTTCGACGAATCCATAGCCGCGTTCTGTATGGCGAATCACACAGTGCCTCACCTGGCTGCCGACCCTGTGGTTAAAGATATCAAGAGCAGGGTTAGTTTTTGAGAATCGGGGTCCATCAGGAAACAATGTTTCATCTAGTAGCTAGATTTATAAAAGTTTAATTGTTTATGACATAAGTGTTTGCAATAAAATTGTAAACGATCATTATACGACATGAAGGGAAGTATTACATAGGTTCTAAATCATTAACTATGGTTAATTATTAAGTCAGAAGCTAGGTCAACTTTTAAAAGCAACCAATGTATTATTTATCTTCTTTTGAAACCAAATAACTTTGTTTTTGTTTTTTATTATTGCATCGCTGCATCAATAGGAAGAGAATTACAATAATATGAATGTTCCAAGTGCCCAACCAAAGTGAACACTAATCACAATAATGGCGAGTTTTTATATTTTGCTTGACAAAATGGCACTCCAACCAATCAATTAATCTTAACTTGGGTTTTCTGAGTAAACAAGGTATAGTATGTGAATAGTACAGGTACTAGATTTTCACAATTAAGCAGTGTTGGGAGTAACGGCGTTTAAGTATAACGGCGTTACTAACGGCGTTAATTTTTCAGTAACGGAGTAATCTAATTAATTACTTTTCCCAATGTTGCAACGCCGTTAGCGTTACTGAGAAAAAAAATGCGGCGTTACTATAATTGAGCTCACTGAAGCGGTTTTCATCCGAACAGGCTCTCTGTCAGTCGGACCTGCAACGTGCGTGTGTGTGTGTGTGTGTGTGTGTGTGTGTGTGTGCGCGCGCGCGCGTGGTACACATAACTGATGATGATTGGTGGGTGGGAGACGAGGTTGATAGGTTGAGTCCACACACACACACACACCTATGACGCACAGTCGCACACGCATATGCACAGTCAGCGATGGCTAGTCCAACGACTTCAAAGGTAGCGTTCGCAAACTGGAAGTATAAGCGCTACTCTTCCCTCGTTGAGGTGAAAGGTAAGAATGTTTATGTGACGTGCAACTTATGCCCAGGAAGAAAGAGTCTCTCCACGTCTGTGGCCAGTAATTCTAATCTAATGAAGCCTCACATCATCACAGCCACAAAATGAGCGGCTAAAAACCCAGGTGATAACGTGAGCTCCACTACCAAAGGAGTAGTAAAGTACTGATAATATTTACACTATAGTAGGTCTACTGATAATATTTACAATATATTGAATTTGATAGGTGTCTCTCACATTGTCCCACAGCAACATTACAATAGTGTACATTAATGTACCATGTTTAGTGTCTAATTCATTCATTTAACATATTTAAATTGGGGGCATCCAAGTTATTTGACATATTTGAACTTTTAACAAAAAAAAAGTAACGCAGTAATTACTTTCCCTGGTAATTAGTTACTTTTATAATGATGTAACTCAGTTACTAACTCAGTTACTATTTGTAAGAAGTAACTAGTAACTATAACTAATTACTTTTTTAAAGTAACGTGCCCAACACTGCAATTAAGTTAACACATTAAGTAAAGTTAACTAAAAAGTCTTAGTTAGAACAACTTTTGGATTTTACAGTTGAAATTGTGTCCCTAAACGAGACTATTAACAATCAAACAGGACAATGCACTGATTGATAACTTACATTACAGAGCAGGCGTAACAATCCTTCGTGCTGCTGTTGCGGATGAGGAAAGCTCCAGATGGTTTCCCATGGAGAAGCTCCTCTGCCTGACTTCGGCCGAGATCTCCCACAAACCAACTCTCTTCCTCCAGGAGCTCCACACTCTTCTCTTGCCCCTCTTTTACCTCATATTGAGACCTGAGAAAATAATCACTTGTTGATAAGATAAAAGCTCTGAATACGTCTCATGCTTGGCTGTCCTCTGTCCAATTCCTGTACCTTACTGACCTATTGCATCAGACAAAGCACCCAGACGTGTCCCCACTTGCTGCCTTTGATTTTGTTATTAAAAACGGGAAATTAAACAGCTTCAAAAGGGCTTGAAGAAGTGATACAAGATTTGTTTTCAAATCAGTGGTGACAGGTAAGATTATTTAGAAATACAATAAAATTATAATTACTGGTGTTTGCCAAGTCAAGTATCACACATCAAGGAAGTTCATCCAAAAATGAAACGAAACACAAATTAAGATATTATAATGAAACCTGAGAGAATTCTGTCCCTCCATTCACCCAAAACTCAAATCAAATGAAGGCATAAACATTAACAGTTGAATTAATCTTTTAAAATGTAATCAAATGAAAATGTAACAATTCCTTTTAGCTTTGGCAAACAAAGTTCTGCACAACATATATATTAAAATTAAAACAAGAAAAATTGTGTTACATTCTTTAAAAATAAAGTTTAAATCATTTTATTACTACTACTATTTGTATTATTAAAAGTACATTCTTTATATTAGTAAAATATATTTCTGTCACAATTTCTCCAAATCAAACCAACCTTTAATTTTGACAGGTTGTCGTGCGTTTCTGAGTGTATATGACGATAGTTTTTCTCAAATGAAATGATGAAATGCAGATGAAGTGACTCTCAGAGCAGCTCTGGAGAACGAAAGAAGATATTTTTAAGAATGTCGGTAACCAAATATTTGATGGGCCCATTGACTTCCATAGTGGACATTGGAAGTCAATGAGGCCAATAAACTGTTTGGTTACAACATTCTTCCAAATATCTTCTTTCGTGTTCAACCTAAGAAAGAAACTCTTACAGGTTTGTAACAACTTGAGTAAATGAGTAAATGGTGTAAATGACGTCTGCGTTTTCATTTATTAGTGAACTATCCCTTTAATTCCTAGGGTGCTCTTTCAGTACTGCTGTTATCGCAATTAAAACATATAGATCATGGTGTTTCCCACAGATTAGAAACCAATTTGTGGTGGCGGGTGGGTCGGGTGGATGGGATGGGATGGGATGGGATGGGGGAGTGTTGGTGATTGGCACAAAAATCGATTTCGATCTTGATTCAGTATCAATTCGTATGTATATAGCCTACTGTGAAAATAAGTTTGTCTTTTTAGCACTATTTCTTGGGTTAAATTATATTAGCTTGCATTCATTAATATTCACTTGTGTTTGCTTGTATATAAGTATCATTAAAAATATTAGGATGTAAGTTATTCATTTTTTTAAATTTCACATTTAAAGAAATCTAGTGTTTGATTATGTCTAAATATTTATTCAAATGCAAAACCTGAAAATAAGTAAGAAGTTATGATCTGCAATACTTTTTTGAGCAACCAGACTAGATACATGTAAATGTATATGTATTAAAGAGCCATACAAGCACCTAGTAGGTAAACCATGGCTTTACAAATGAAAATGATTATTTTTCCAGCCACAAAATGACTGTAATTTGCCTTTTTGCATTGGAATTCTCTATTTTAACCTTGATTACTACACTAATTGTAATATAAATAATAAAAAAAGTTTTAGTGGTCATTAATGGACCATAATTATTGCACAAATAGTAGGCCTATTTAGTACCAAAATATATCCTCAAAATATTCAATAAATATTATTAAACTAAAATATAGAACATTTATTTAATTGAAAAATAGTTAAGGTGTATGGTCACATTTGACCACCAATAAGTATGAGTGTGAGCAATTAGTAAGCAATGACGGCTAAATACAAGAAAAACATTAACATTAATGTTAACAATGTTGCATTGGCGCACCACCACAAATTAGTCTGTGTGGGAAACACTGGATCATAGGAGCACTCACTCTGTCAGATGACTGTGGATTGTGCCGGGGAAATCCTTGTTCTCTTGAGAATAACACTGCTCTTTTGAGATCTCTGTCATACTGACGGGGTCTAAAGATTTTCTCCTTTGGATTTCCTGTAAAGCAACAGGGAAATTCTTAGAAAAGCAATGTATTCGATATACATTCCTTGATATTTTTCCAAACACTATTATGTCAGCCCAGATTTTATAATTTTCCAAACGCTTACCTGTAATAACGTAGAGCAAGCATCATATAGCTGGTCATACTCTGCCGTCTTCTGAAACAGTCTTAAACATTCTTGGAGTTTCTCTCTGGTTGTGCTCAAAAACTCTTCTTTCACAGGTTGATCCTGAACATGCAATAAGCTTAATGACTAAGGGCATTCCCTTGTTGACAAAAACACATTAACTAAAGCTTCCTTAGTTCCTTTCAACTAAGATCATCTTAACAATGAAATTCACTGAAAGGGTACTGACTGTGTTACAGTGGGACACAGGATAAGCCAATGTGACATCCAGGGAAGAGTTGTACTGGACTAAACTCCTATGCTTGTAGTAAGATATCAGATCCGGCACTGAGCTGAAGGTCAGAGGCTCAGAGAATCCAAATTTTCCATCTCGATGGTGGATCCTGATGAGTTTGTTGGTGCCATTGTTCCTGTGGGGATTTCAATAAGTGCTTTCACACATATAGCCTTTTCTGTAAATTCAATGGTACAATCTATTTCTCCATGTAGAGATCATGTGCGAAAAGAGCCCATTGTTGAAATGCCGACAAATAAACTCTGCCAATTTGCTGTCTTACTTGCCGGCTGTTATATTTTTATATAAGTTGTTATATTTCTGAAAAAATTAGCTATATGTGACAAAGCCATTAACTTTAAAGGTCCCGTTCTTCGTGTTTTTTTTGAAGCTTTGATTGTGTTTACAGTGTGCAATATAATAGGGGTGGGAATCTTTTACCATCTCACGATTCAATTCTATTCCGATTCTTGAGGCCACCATTCGATTCATAATCGATTTTCGATTCAAAAAGATTTTCGATTCAAAACGATTCGATTTTATCCATAATGATTTCTAATCGGGTTTCTGATCATGATCTACTCTCATCTGCTTTGAGTGCCTTTTATCAAAAACATTGTCTGGTTCTCAATTGCTACTCATTAGTAGCTAGCTATAAAATAAGTTGGAACAAAAATAAAGTGCTTCTTCAAAATACATAATGGTTGAAAATAGATGCATTTCCCAGGAAAGTTGCAGTTTACTACAAATATCATGTAGAACACAACCGGTGAAGACAAAAAAAATATATATTTCTCAGTCAGACAAAGTAACTTAAATAATAACAAGTTATGAAAATACTTAGTTGCTCTTGATGTCCATGCATCACATGTTAGTGCCACTCTGGTCGTTTCGGTTAGGGCACTGGCAACCTTTCTTTTGGTCTCATTGTAAAGCTGTGGCACAGCCGTCTCAGTGAAAAACTTGCGGGACGGTATGGCGTACCTCGGCTCCGCTGTCTGTAACATGCAGATGAACCCCTCGTTCTCCACAACACTGTAAGGCCTTAGGTCTTTGGCGATGAAGCAGGCGATAGACCGAGTTATTTTTTTTGCCCTCTCGGAGTTGGCAGGGAGTTTCGTAAAACACTGCAGTGTGCGTTGGTCTGCAGCTGGCGGCTGACTCTGCTCCGTGTCGCTGAGCTCAGGGTGATGCCTAGTAATATGAGCCCGCGCATTTGTTGTGCTGCCGAAGTACTTGGTCTTCATTTTACAAAGCTTGCACACTGTGTGTGTCATGTCCAACGCAGTGCTTCCAGGCATTCGGTAAAAACCGAAATGACGCCAAACTTTTGCTTTAAGTGAAGACGGGGCTGGTTGGATCTCCCTCTCATCCATATTTGCTTCCTCTCTGTTTTAGTGATTTGCCGCTCGCGTTCAAAAACTGGCTGCGTGGTGACGTCCGGACGTCGCGTATAGGCTAGTTACAAAATGGAGGCGAACAGCCAGCTGATTTTATTAATTTATTAAATCGATTCTTGGACATTTCAGATCGATTCTGAATCGTTGCAAATGAGAATCTAGAATCTTCTGTGAATCGATTTTTTGGCACACCCCTACAATATAACGTGTTCATGTTTCGCGTGTAAAAAAAAACAGTATTTTTCACACAATTTACTTATCTGTATACCGCTGTTTTCACTGTCCTAAAAACGGCTGATGACTTCCTTGTTCTATGAAGTCCCTCCTTCAGAAATACGTAACGAGTTCTGATTGTGCCAGCGGTTCCCGTGTTGTGATTTGACAGCAGCTTAGCGCACATAGCACGGTTCCCGTGTTGTGATTTGACAGCAGCTTAGCGCACATGGCACGGTTCCTGTGTTGTGATTCGACAGCAGCTTAGCGCACGTAACTTGCATGGAAAGGTCACGCCTCTTAACGGGAGATATATGCGCTTAATGATCTCTACAGCGTCCCTGGGAAAGCCAAACAAAGGTGATTTGACTCCGGGATGAAAATAACAGCGACTCGACGACATGGCGACAAACACACTCAAACGCACCACTTCCTTTTCTCCACGCAACCGTCCTCTTCTCCACGTGGGACAGCAACAAGACCACGCCCCCTTTTTCACGTATTCTTGTGGGCGGAGGTTAGTCTGTTCTACTGTTCTACTGACTGACGTAATTAATGAAGGAAGTACCAGGATGTAGTCCAAACCGGCCGTTCGCTGTAGGCTTTGAAAGGGAACTTCTGTTAAATAAAATATCTCGCTTGGCATTGAACTTTGAGCATTATAATTTTACAGGTATTATTTATGCTCTAACAGCAACATTACACACTAACTAAAGTTTGAACAGTGGGATCACGAAGAACGGGACCTTTAAAGCTGCAGTCTGCTAGTTTTGCCTCTTTGTCGTCATCTCAGTTTGAAACCTGCAATTGCAGTTATATGCAGAATTATCATCTTTACGTGGGTTGTGCACTGGCACGGCTCCTCAGCGCGGATGACTCTAATGTTTTGAGGAGTATGTGTGGCTGTCATTCATCACCGGGCCAGTGTGGATACTGTACTTCGGAATTAAAGATACTATGTCTTGGATGTACAACCAAAATAATACGTTTGGAAAATGTCATCTGAACAAGTAACTACCAGTATATCTACCAGTTTTGTTCTGACCAACTGAGAAAAAAAGCATTACAAATTAAATTTCGAAACCAATGGTGATTAAATGCAACGATCGCTTGGCTCATATCACATCAAACCATGCAAATCATTATTATTGCTATACTTTAGAGATGTTCCGATACCGTTTTTCCCTTCCCTTCCCGATACCTGGGCTCAAGGTATCAGCTGATACAGAATACTGATAGAATACTACCAATACCTGGGTGTGTATCTGTATATACAGCTGTATATACTACTAGCCCTGTATGAATTGCTAGAATTATTTTATGGTGTGCTTCAGACCTATCCCTTAATAAAACATGAACAAATACATACAGTGAACTACTGTATTTATTATAGTATTTGTATTATCTGACATGCATTTGACAGTAATATTATTTATTTTTCTCAAGCGAAAAAGAACTTCAAATGCAGCCACAAATCTAACACCGCAAACTGAAAAAAAGGTATTTTAGTTTTACAATATAACTGTATAAAAACAGTGCAATAAATAAATCTAGGAATATTAAAAAAATTATATATTAATCACAAAATAATGTCTTTACAAAAAAGCAAGTGAAAAATAAGCAACCATCTGTAGGCATAATTATTATTCTTAGTAGAGATGTATTGTTATTACATAGAGAAGTAGCTAAATCTACTGTAGGCTACAACGGTAGCCTAATATATTCTGTCAATTTCTTCACGTTAAACCAAACTTTTATTTTGACGGGTTGCCGTGAAGACCTTTGAGTGTCTGTGTTCATGATATGACAGTTTTCTCAAATGAAACGGTAAATTCTCATGAAGTGATGGTTTATGCGTTCGTGTATAGTGTATATAGTGACACACGGCAGAGACTACAAAGACAGTAAGCGAGCGCGCGCCCACACAGACGCAGAATTTACAGGAGTAATATTTAAATAGTATTTTGCAGTTTAATATTCACAGATACTACTATATATTCGGCTACAGTCTGGAGCCCTGCTTGTAGATTAACACGGAAGCGACTGAACGCAGCTGCAGGTACCGAATATACTCGGGAGTCAGTACTACCAGTACTACAGAAATGCTGGTATCATCACATTTTTTAAATTTCAGTACTGACTTGGTACCAGTACTTGTGACATCCCTATAGTCGCGGTTTTACTGGCTGGTTGGTCCAGTCTGAAATACTGCTAAACAGCGGACATACTGCTAACACGTTTTTATTTCTTCTTCACTGCTCTAAACAGTGGTTGCTTCTGGCAACACAGCACAACTTCCTGTGTTTGCAATGCATTCTGAGCAGCGAAGAAGAACCATGCAGCGGTTAGGCAAAGCTAGCGGTCATAATAACTAGGTCTTGTTTAAGATAAAGGTATCGGATCGGTGCATGGGTTCAAGTACTCGCCGATTCCGATGCCAGAATTTGTTGTGGTATCAGTGATATTTCCGATACTAGTATCGGAATCGGAACAACTCTACTATACTTTGTTCTCAAATTGTTAATGTTAACAATATTAGCATTGTGTGTATTTACTAGGGGTGTAACGGATCGCAGTTGATCCGTGATCCGTACGGATCACGACCCACGGTTCGGCACGCACGTGACCCGCGGATTTATTGCGCTTTTTTTTTTTACTTGTGGATTAATCTGAATTGTTTAGCGATCGCAGACTAACAGACAGTTTTTCTGCCGATATTGCTTTTTAAGTGATCTCGTTTAAACCTTTAAACTCGATGTGGAGTTTCAGAGAAACACATGTGTTCACGTGAACAGGGCATGTTAATCAGTCAGCAGTGGCTAGCGGAGAAGTAGGAGAACTTGAAAAGCCTCCTGCATTGTTCAAATCACGTGTATGGGACCATTTTGGTTTCCCCGTAAAATATAATGATGACGGAAGAAGGGTGGTGGACAAAACTCTAAGAGTATGGGCACTGTGGCACGAGAAAGCCGTATGAAAGTGGCGCATACATCGAGCATGGCACCTGCTGATGCCCGTTTCACACATACTCCGTTTGCAGTGGGTATGGGGTGCGTATTTTTTCCGTTGCTCGGCTTCGGTCCGTCAGTGCGTTCCAGGAGCGTGTCGCCGTACAACAGCTGTGCTGATCGTTTCCGCACAGAGTCTATTTTTTGATGTGCTGGCGCTGAATTAAAGTGACAGCGCATCCGCATTAAAACAAACATGTATCGACGCGAAAATCTAGTAATTCCACCACAGATGCATAATGTAACGTCTACTTGGTTTCAAAGTAAACACATGGCTTTTTGCCTCGAGTAAAGCAAGGAAAACGGCCTTCAAGTAAACAAGGAGAAATAATGGAGCACCTGTCCTTTCTTGGAGGTGGAAAAACAAAGTTCTTTATGACCTGCAGGATTTCTTGTAAAAAAAATTAAAAACGAAAGAAAAGCATAAGTTTTAATTTAAAATGTTTGTTATTTTAACATAGTCTATTGTCTGTTTTGCAATTTGCATGAGCAACGTAATATATACATCTAAAGTAGGTATTAGGCCATATAAATATAAAGTAATGAATTCAATAAAATGTTGTTTAAGTGTAGTGCGTTTAAACATTATATCTATAAAATAGTGTATAGGCCTACAAAGAGAATTGCAATGCTGACAAGTGTGAGAGGTCTACTCTCTCCCTGAGAATGTTGACATCATAATCTTAAAAAAAAAAAAAAAAAACCTCAGGCCCATTTTCATGTCTCAGGTTGTTTTTATCCAAATTTGATTTATTCAGATGGTTATTTATTTTATTTTTTTAACACCAAAAGTTCGTTGTTAACTTATAAACCATATAGGTTATGTTAACACCAAAAGTTTTCATGTAATAAATGGAAAGCAAATAAAAATAGTCTCCTCCCCCTTTTATTCTGATCCGAAAAATTATCCGATCCGTGACTCATGATCCGAAGTCGATCCGAACCGTGAGTTTTGTGATCCGTTGCACCACTAGTATTTACATGTATTTTGTGTAATACTACATGTATTTTGTGTGTATTACCGTTACCTGTAGATTTCGATCTCTTAAAATCTTTTGCTTTTGACTACAGGTGACTCTCCAGTTGTCACTGATGATCGTTGTTTGGACCTTTCTGGAGTACAATCCACCATTAAAATTATACATTTAATTATTCCAGTTGCGGTGAGAAAAGGCTATAAATGATCCGCCACCTGCAGCATCCTCACATGCGATAGCCTACTAGCCGGACTCCTTTATGTATACAGACATGACGTAATGCCACAAAGACGAACAGCGGTTTTGAACACTGGCTGGTTATGTACTTGCTCAAAATTAGATTTTGGATCATTTTTAACCCAAAGAAGTTACAGACTGCAGCTTTAATTTTAGCACATTCAAGGTTAGGATGCTCTGATGTAAAAACTGTTTGAGCCAAACTTCTTATTGATACAATTACTGCATGCTGTATTTTATCTTCGTTGTGGAACGATGTTGTCAAATTATTATTGTCAATAATTTTCACATATTGTTTCATATGTGAAAGTGGCTAATGATTAGTTGGTCACCTTCAGTACCCTATTTTCACTAGAGAAATCCTAAAACATGCAGTCCTTACCTAACAGTTAATGTATATTCTCCCTGCACCCTGGAGGAGGCATTTCGGACCAGGAAAGCACCGTCAGGCATGCCGTGGAGTATTTTGTTCACCTCTTCCCTAATGTAAGTGGTATAAATTCAATAATAAGAAAACAAATTGATAAAGACAAAAATACTAAGACTTAATAGTTTACTGATTAAAATAAAAATACTCTCACCTTGATATGTCAGCCCAGTACCACCCAGCCTCCTGTAATGAGTCGCTAGGCTCCATTTCTCTTAGTAGATGATCGTCGCTACTGATGACTGCTTGAATAAACATAATGAAAAATAATGTGAGACAACCTAATAGTAAATAGTTCAGCAACTGTCACATTTCTACTTGAAAACCTCCAGCCCCTTCACAATAAATTTATCAGGTTTAGGTTACTGGAAATAAAAATTTAAAATCAATTGTGCCAATCCACTATTTTACTTTTTTATTTTATTTTGTATATTATTTAAAAGAATGGTTACACTTTAATTTAAGGTGTCTTTGTTACACGGTGTAATTATATATTTAAGTACTGAATAATATTAAGTAACTACATGTACTTACTATAGGGTTAGGGTTTGGTTTAAGGTTAGTTGCATGTAATTATGCATAATTTATAGTTATTACTATAGTTACTACATATAACGTGTAACAATGACACTGTAAAAAAAGTGTTACCAAAAGAATAAACAGTTCTTTAAATAGGTTTTAACATATTACAATATAAATGAATATACTTAACTATACTTTATAAAATATTTAAAATTATATTTAATAATTAGATATTATAAATTGAATATTTAATCTATTTTAACAGAAAACAACATTTTCGTATTTGTTTCATTTTTGTCAATGTCGGTTCACATGTACATCGTTTTAATTCAAACATGAGTGACAAATCGGACAGAAACTATAGAGTACAATACAAGCAATATAAAAGAGCAAATATTTAAAAGTGAATTAGGAGGTTTTGGGGAGCACCGGCAATCTCGATTCCCTTAATGAATAGCAGATGGCCAGCAGACAGAGAAACTTTAATTCTTGCCTATTCTCTTATTAACCTATAAGTAAAACTGTACAAAGACTGTGTGTTTCGGTAAAAAAAAAAAAACTGTGAAGAACTATGTGCGGCAGAAGTGACAGCTGTGGACAGAATAGGGATTTCCCTGGTATTCCCGTTTGCGAATTCACGAATCCTACTATGGAAAAAGTGGAGGTCTTTGAATATTTACTACATAACGTGACGTTATTTAACGGGTCTCTACGATTGGCTTAAAGAAAGACTCATGCAGAGCCGTTGAAAACGGTACTGAACTCATGAATACTAATCAAGTTAAAAGATTGGACGTTTAAGGACTGTTACCAAGCAACGTCACCATTGCCTATTTAATATTCATGAGCTAACCCTTCGCCATAGTAGGATTGGTACTTTCGTGGCCCGGTATTCCTGCACTGCTGACCTCAATGAACTCAGCGATGACATGTTGAGACATGCAAAACTCAACGAATGAAGAGCCCAAGGCTGGGCTAACTCACTTTTACATAATATGAACTAACTTTCACAAATGTTACCTTCATGAATACTACTATATTGTTGTTCCCACGATTAACGCTTTGACACTTGGATTGTGTTTGAACACAAAGACAGAGTGACTTAAACAGAATAAACACCAAATATAAAGAGATGAAATAACGAAATAAAGTTACGTACCAGTGCCCGCTGCGCTGACACGATTCATTTCGATGTAGGAAAACGGTTCTGCAGACGACGACATCGTTTCTTCAACAATGGATCGTGTTGCAGAAGTGAATTAAGCCCTTTAAATACTGTAAATCGTACCGTAATATAGCTGTAAACGATGGTCTGATTGTTATATCTAAGATAACGAAGAAAACAACGGCAGAACAATGTTAAAAATCCGAAAAGGCTCGTTTTACTCTTCTTAATCCAAGTGTCCAGTTGTAATAATTTGGCAGCCAGTCATTCAAAAAAAAAAAACTTAGTAATAAAGCTGATGATCATGTGCCAGAATAACATACATGATGATGACATTCATAACGATATGTATTTATCTAAATATCCAACTGAACAGAGTGTCTTGAGTGAATCAAACTCTTATAAGGTTTGGGACGATGTAAGTGTCTGAGGACGATACCATCGATCTGCATAGGGAAAACTTTATACAGGATGTCGTTGTGTTTTTATTTCTTATTATTTTGTTGCTATCGTACATTGTCACAGCTTTTATTAAAATATTGAAAATACATTTTAGAAACTGCGTATTAATTGCATGCGCTTATTTAAAGCCACTGTTGTCTTAATGTTAGGAGTTATCACCCCCTTTCCCTGCAACTATGTTACGGTCCGTTTTTGTCCTGCTTATCGCATTGTGCAAATTGATACTTTTCTTTAAGAACTTGTTTTAAGTCAAAATTCTTCAGTTTTCTGCACACAGACATTGTCATTTGTAATTTGTAAGAAAAATGAAACCATCTAAAAGAATAGAGAAAAATAGCATGAGGTTTTTGTAACTTAAATGTTATGAAGGCCTGCACATAGGGGGAGTTCCTTCAGTGAAGGGAACATTGTGTACTGTTGGCATTGCATTGTCTGCCTACTGACACAGTGAAAGTTTCAAATGCTAGTTTGGTTGAGCTTGTAAAGCAGCACGTTTCAGATACATGAAGACATGTGAATTGCTTTTTGCATGATATAACATTTCGAGGAAAACCAGAAAGCCATTTTTAAAAGATTAGTTCACTTTAAAATGAGAATTACCCCATGATTTACTCACCCTCAAGCCATCCTAAGTGTATATGACGCTGTTTTCTGATTAACACAACTGGAGTTATATTAATAAATATCCTTACGCTTCCAAGCTTTAAAGTGGCAGGGACAAGGTGGTTAATAAAAGCCTTCTGAAGCTAATCGGTGGAGTTTTGTAAGAAAAATATCCATATTTAAAACTTTATAAATTAAAATATCTAGCTTCCGGCAGACCGCTTTCCGTATTCAACTTACAAAAAAAAGTGCAACTGGCGTGATATCGGACATAGTGTAAGCATAAGTGCGAGAGGTGTTACACTTTCTGCGTAAGTTGAATACGGAAGGCGGTCCACCAGAAGCTAGATATGGATATTTTTCTTACAAAACCCCATCAATTCACTTCAGAAGGTCTACAACCGGAGCTGTGTGGAGTAAGTTCATGATGTGCTTTTTTGAGCTTCAAACTCAATGGTCCGATTATAAAGCTCGGAAGCGTAAGGATATTTATCAATATAATAGCAATTGTGTTCATCAGAAAGCATAAAGTCATATTCACTTAGGATGGCTTGAGGGTGAGTAAATCCAGGGCTGTACGTTAACTTTTTTTGCACATAGCACTGGTGCTACAGAAGTTGAAAGTTTTGTAGCACAGCCCACAGAATTGTAGCATATGTATTAAACGTCTGTTACCATGTCTGAAAAATGCAAAAAAAAGTGCTATACAATACAAATATTTAAGAATAAAAATAACAATAACAATTATTATTATTATATTTTACAGAAAACATAAATCATTAGAAAGGTCTAAGGTCTTATAATAAAATATTAAATTATGATCAAAAAATGTGTGACTGTAATGTCTTCATTTTTGTCTTATTTTATCTTATGTATTCACTGGGAAAGAATAAAAGTACTGTACACGTCTCAACACCGCAAATCTATCACTGTACTACAGAATATTATAAAATAATATAATTTATGCCTCATTCTGTGATGTGAAGCTTGTCAGATTACAAAAGTAAGTTATTTCAAACACTCGATTAAATGTTCTCTTTTGTTGGACAACAGGTTTGTAAACGCTTCTCATTACAAGTTTGGAAAGAGGTTGTTGCTTTTTCTAATGCACATTAAGGGGACTTTAACACTGGGCACATTTGCTGTGGTCATGTCCAAACGCGATTGTTCCCGGCGTCCCCTGCAGCGCTGGTCTGGTTTCACACTCAACTTGATTCTATCGAACCCTGGTGCACTTATTCATCTTACGTCATCAAACATGTGCACGGCGGCTGATAGAAAACACACTGCCGTAAATATATTGTGTTTTTATTAATTTGGTGCTATTATGCACAGCTGAGTAAACGACACTTGGGTTTACTGTATGTGCGTCACATGAAGTTCATTTGTTGCCCTGATTACACATATGCGCAAATACACTCGTATCCAAGGTAAATCATCAACACCACCATCCCTTACATGTGTTTTATTGAACTAAATATTAAATATGCTAAAACAAATATGCAGGTTACGTTTCTTCCTGAACAAGTGCTTTCACATTCACGTGAATCGCGGCACCCCAGATAGCAAAATACACTCGGGCCAGTTCCGGTTTGATTCTCGACAGCCGAATCAATCGGGCCAGATGCGGCAGCCGTCACTAATGCGTACTAATGCGATGAATTCTTGCCATGTTATTATGAAATGTCTACCTTTATTAATGTTAATTGAATAACCTTTATACCACTTTTGTGTTGATATGACAGCAAATGGATAATATGATACAAAACGTTTAGGCTATAATAAAACTTTTGAAGAAAATGCAAACATAACTTAAAACATATTTTTAATCCGAATATTGTTGCAAATGATATAAAAACAAAGGACAGAAATATGAAGAAACTATATTTATTTAGAAAATTGCACATTTATCAAGAAACAACTTTAAACACAACCAAAAAAAAAAAAAATTAAAGTGCACAAGTATAAGTTCAAAGAAACTTGAATACAAAAATTTTGTAAAAAGGCACACATTTTAAATAAAAAAATAAAAAATGTATATATATATATAATTATACAAGTATGAAGAGACATCTTAAAACACCTATTGAAAATAAATAAATAAATACTTAAACTAGATTATATTGAAAAAATAAAAAAGGTATATGTGTTATATGGTAATGGTAAATATATATAAAATGGTATCAAGAACTATCTTTAAACACCTATTTGTCAAGAAAATTTAATCTAAAAAAAACCCCCCCACAATAATACTAATTAAAAAAACACGCATATAAATAAAATAGTGCAAAAAAAAAAAGAAAAATACTTAAACACCTATTTTTATACCTGTCATTACAAATATAAAAAAAGAAAAGAATTGATCAAAGTAATTTAAACATTAAACACGTTAGCCTTCGCTCTTTCCTTCCTTCCTCCATCTCTGTCAGGAGCAAGTTGTAGCCATCTTGTTATATACCTTTCCACCTCTTTATCAGTGGAGCTCTTGGTATGGGCATTTGTCCTCACTGCATCTGTAAATGGCAAACAATATTCAAAAATAGTTAGTTATACAGTTACACAATTTTGAGCAACAAAGAACAGATATTGGTAAAACAAAACAAAAAATACACTAACAATACATTAACAAATATATGAAAGTAATTGTACACGACAGATGTATAGCAGCCTATATGTACTGGAATGTATATCAAATCAACTTACTGACTACAATAGTCCTGAGGGCCAATGCACGAAATGGTTTGCACCACTCCAGTTAATTCTTTTAGCAAAGGAGTTCGCCAAAAGCTTTCCCAGGATACGCCACACAGCTTCTTTAGTGGAAAACCCACCAATTGTTCCTGAATAGGTTACCTTTGAAGAAGAAAAAAAAATGAAACGGTATTACAGGCAAAATAAATATACAACAGTAACAGAGTATCAATGTGATTATAATACATACAAGACAAGACACATTGTGTGAAAAATTCAAGGACTTCAACTTACCAACTTCTTCATTTGTTCTGGCTGATCCTTTATTTGATTTTCAAGCCTTTCCAGATCAGGTAAATCTGACAAAGGAAGGTTGAATGTGGTGATGCCTGGAAGTTCATCACTCTGCGACTGAGCACTGTTCTGTTTCTTCAGAATGATGGCAAGTTGTTGCTTGATGACCTCTTGTGCTTTTAAAACTTCAGTCAGCAGGGCTGCAAAAAAAAAAAAAAACATAAATAAGCGTACATGCACTTGAAGCTTGTTTTTTGTATATTTTTTGTATAGTGTTTTGGTAGGTAGTCAGTTAAATCTTAAATCCCTTGTTGAATTAGGCCTTTAAAATGAAGTTCATACTTACAAACACATGATGAACTGCAACATGTTCTGCCTCCATCTCCAGCTGCACTGGTACATGGACGTAAATTATTCCTAGAGGTGGTAGGACTTGCAATACCATCTGTGTGTCTGGATGGAGTTCTCAGAGGTTCTACCATAGTCCGTGGTGGTGACGGTATTTGAGGTGCTGCAAAAACTTCTGAACGATCCTCTATTCTGACAGTTTTTTCCAGTCTCTTGCTTGCAAAGTAATTATCGTCATCATCCTCACTAGAGTGGTTTCTTTTATTTCCCCTGATCGTGTACATGAGGAAAAAACAACAACGTTAAAATAGTGCCGTAGCAAAACTTGCAGATTATAATGTATCAATGCAATATATGTACAATTTACATATAAGACAGTTAACCCAAAATGAAAGTTCTGCAATCATCTATTCCCTCATTCTGTTGTCGCTAACAGACTTTTCATTTTGGGGTTAACTACACCGTTTATATGAAAAACACCTGTGGTAAAAATAAATGCTTAAAATACAAACAAACCTGTTCTTTCTTTTCGTGTATGCTGGACGATCATCATCATCATCATCATCTTCTGTCTGCAAATCAGACATCAGAGTTGCTTGCGGAAGTTTGAGCCGAGCTTCCTGATACGTGTCTATAAAACATACATGGTGGTTAACCTCCCCAAAAATGTAACAATCATGAAATATTGTCACAGTTTTCTTAATATGTTAGTACCTGTGGTGTGAATAATTCGCACCCTGAAGGCAGACCAAGTACGATTAGGAGATTCATGGAGTGTTACAGCCTTCTGGATCTTAGCCACAGATTTGTAAGTCGGCCAAGCACAGGTACCATTCTGCACCCATGAAGATTCCACAACTTCCACTTCAGATGACTCGATTAACTCCACAATATGGAACATTTTCCCAAAAAATCTTCAAAAAACAAAACAAAAAAAAGAGCAATTTGTTGCATTTTACACATTAATACACAATTTTTCTCACATTACACAATAATTTACACAATAATAATCAAGTCATGTTGAGCTGTCATTCCGCTTATTATTGCACAATAATCCTTCTATTTTCAAAAATACTGTTATGTTACACTCCACAAGCCTGTACCTGAATGTGAGATTTAGGTGAATTATGTTTAAATATATCTATGCTACATTAAAAAACCTAAGACCAACACACAGTTGAACTGCTGTTGTTGTCAATTTAAATGCAGTAAAGGTAGACAGGCAAACTTGGTTTGAAAAGGAAGTATGACATTTTTTAAGCGTCTCATCAATTTTGGCACATTTAAATTCTTTAGAAAGATCAGATACGAGATAAGCTCCAAGCCTGCAAGAATCAATTGGGTAGTTATAAAATCTACGAACGGACTCAAACTCAGCATATACGATGTAAGCATCATTGTTCTGAATATAGATGTTCTGTACCAACCCAATATTGGAACCAATTCTGACACAGTTATCGCCTTTTGAAATTTTTAGACAAAAATCAATGAAATATATTTCTTTATACGGTCTCACTTCTCCATTAACAAACTGCAAAATAGGACCATCACAATGCTCTTTTCGCACATAACTTTTGGAAGGGTCGATCTTAGAACCACCACTAGATATTTCAGATATCCTGCATACAATCTGGGCAACAGGATGACATGGTCGTCGGACCAATCTTTTTAACTGCCCTAAATAATTCTCGAATGGAAATGCAGAAATGTGGTCAAGTGGACCATGGCATTTCACATCATCAGCTAAGTGAACAAGGCCATGCACATTATACACCACATATTCCTTCACAAATGTCATGATTCCAGCCTGTGTTTCCCTGTCCGGTGAAGACTCTTTTGTTATTTCCTGTTTTGTGCCATGTTTTGTAGTTCTTTGTAGTTTTTCATGTTGATTAGTCTCCCCCAGGTGTGACTTGTTAATTTGTTGAGCTTGTTTGCCCCTGTGTATTTAAACCCTTGTGTCTCCTATGTTCTTGGTCAGGTCTTGTCCTACATGGATGTACGTTTGGTGTGACTCATTCTGTTATCTGTTCCTTGGTTCTCTGATCGCTGTGGTTTTGTTATGTTTATTTTGTTATTAAACAATTTTGCATTTGGATTCAGCTCTCCCTCTTGGTTTTGAGTTGACCCGGCGTGACAGAAGACCTGACCAACTATGGATCCAGCAATTAGTTTAATTCGGCTCCAACAAGGCAACCATTCCCTCGAGGACCACACCAAAGACTTTTTGGATTTTGCCTACCTCACAGACTTCCCAGACTTTGCCCTCATTGACTTTTATTGCTACGGACTCAATGACCACTACCAACCCATACTCACTCGTGATGGTCCTCGAGGGTCGCTGGTAGAATTCCTGGACTACGCCCTTCAAATAAGTGGCTCATCTTACACTGTGGGGATAGCAGAGGAGGAATATAATATGGCCGCCAGTCCAGAATCTTGTCCCATCACGGCTGCCGATCCAGAGACAGAGCTTCACGTCACTTCTGCCGATCCAGAGACAGAGCTTCACGTCACTTCTGCCGATCCAGAGACAGAGCTTCACGTCACTTCTGCCGATCCAGAGACAGAGCTTCACGTCACTTCTGCCGATCCAGAGACAGAGCTTCACGTCACTTCTGCCGATCCAGAGACAGAGCTTCACGTCACTTCTGCCGATCCAGAGACAGAGCTTCACGTCACTTCTGCCGATCCAGAGACAGAGCTTCACGTCACTTCTGCCGATCCAGAGACAGAGCTTCACGTCACTTCTGCCGATCCAGAGACAGAGCTTCACGTCACTTCTGCCGATCCAGAGACAGAGCTTCACGTCACTTCTGCCGATCCAGAGACAGAGCTTCACGTCACTTCTGCCGATCCAGAGACAGAGCTTCACGTCACTTCTGCCGATCCAGAGACAGAGCTTCACGTCACTTCTGCCGATCCAGAGACAGAGCTTCACGTCACTTCTGCCGATCCAGAGATGGCTCCCGCCACAGACCTGCGTCCAGAGATGGCTCCCGCCACAGACCTGCGTCCAGAGATGGCTCCCGCCACAGACCTGCGTCCAGAGATGGCTCCCGCCACAGACCTGCGTCCAGAGATGGCTCCCGCCACAGACCTGCGTCCAGAGATGGCTCCCGCCACAGACCTGCGTCCAGAGATGGCTCCCGCCACAGACCTGCGTCCAGAGATGGCTCCCGCCACTGACCAGCGTCCAGAGATGGCTCCAGTCACGAGTCCAGAGAGGGCTCCGCCTCCAGTCACGAGTCCAGAGAGGGCTCCGCCTCCAGTCACGAGTCCAGAGAGGGCTCCGCCTCCAGTCACGAGTCCAGAGAGGGCTCCGCCTCCAGTCACGAGTCCAGAGAGGGCTCCGCCTCCAGTCACGAGTCCAGAGAGGGCTCCGCCTCCAGTCACGAGTCCAGAGAGGGCTCCGCCTCCAGTCACGTGTCCAGAGAGGGCTCCGCCTCCAGTCACGTGTCCAGAGATGGCTCCAGCCACTGACCAGCGTCCAGAGATGGCTCCAGCCACTGACCAGCGTCCAGAGATGGCTCCAGCCACTGACCAGCGTCCAGAGATGGCTCCAGCCACTGACCAGCGTCCAGAGATGGCTCCAGCCACTGACCAGCGTCCAGAGATGGCTCCAGCCACTGACCAGCGTCCAGAGATGGCTCCAGCCACTGACCAGCGTCCAGAGAAGGCTCCAGCCCACGGCCCAGTCCAGGCTCCAGCCCACGGCCCCGTCCAGGCTCCAGCCCACGGCCCCGCTGTCCCGCCCAAGAAAATTTTGGGGGGGGGCAGGGGGTACATGGAGGCCATGAAGGCCACGCCTCTGTGGCCCCCTGAACCGCCATTACCGCCATGGCCTGTTGAACTGCCGTTACCGCCATGGCCTGGTGAACTGCCGTTGCCGCCATGGTCGCCCACGCCTGAGGGTCCAGGTCCTCCCACGCCTGAGGGTCCAGGTCCTCCCACGCCTGAGGGTCCAGGTCCTCCCACGCCTGAGGGTCCAGGTCCTCCCACGCCTGAGGGTCCAGGTCCTCCCACGCCTGAGGGTCCAGGTCCTCCCACGCCACAGGGTCCAGGTCCGCCCACGCCACAGGGTCCAGGTCCGCCCACGCCACAGGGTCCAGGTCCGCCCACGCCACAGGGTCCAGGTCCGCCCACGCCACAGGGTCCAGGTCCGCCCACGCCACAGGGTCCAGGTCCGCCCACGCCACAGGGTCCAGGTCCGCCCACGCCACAGGGTCCAGGTCCGCCCACGCCACAGGGTCCAGGTCCGCCCACGCCACAGGGTCCAGGTCCGCCCACGCCTGACAGTCCAGGTCCTCCCAAGCTCCACGGTCCAGGTCCGCCAATGCTAAATGGCCCAGGTCCGCCCATGCTCCCAGGCCCGTCTCTGCCATGTCTGGGTCCAAGTCCTGTCCCCCTGCACGGGCCTGGCCCACCATCCCTCCCCCTGTTCTGCCTCCATTCCACCACCCTCCTAGACTGTTTCCTTTGGAGCGTCTGGAATCCGCTCCCTAAGTGGGGGGCTCTGTCATGATTCCAGCCTGTGTTTCCCTGTCCGGTGAAGACTCTTTTGTTATTTCCTGTTTTGTAGTTCTTTGTAGTTTTTCATGTTGATTAGTCTCCCCCAGGTGTGACTTGTTAATTTGTTGAGCTTGTTTGCCCCTGTGTATTTAAACCCTTGTGTCTCCTATGTTCTTGGTCAGGTCTTGTCCTACATGGATGTACGTTTGGTGTGACTCATTCTGTTATCTGTTCCTTGGTTCTCTGATCGCTGTGGTTTTGTTATGTTTATTTTGTTATTAAACAATTTTGCATTTGGATTCAGCTCTCCCTCTTGGTTTTGAGTTGACCCGGCGTGACAACAAAGTGCTCCACAAAAGCCACTAGTAATACCTTTGCATATTCACACATTACAGAACACAGGACTGAGAGAAGCATAAAGTTATTGTAAACAGGAGTGCATACAACATCATGAAGAACTACTGATCCTGTGTAGAGTAAAAACTGTCTTAGTTCAGTTGCCTTCCACCTGTTTTTTTTCTTCAATCGACCTTGGTTTACGGGCAAATTCTGATGGGACATAATTTTTAATGGAGAGTAAGTTCTGAGATAATTTGACTACTTTCTGTGATGGCAAACGAGTCTTGAGAGGACCACTTGTCCATAGATCTAATAACCTTCGCATCACACCAAGACAGACTAAATGCATATAATCATGAGGGAAACATGATACCATGTTTATATCAAGTTCAGTAAATGGAGATCTATGTGGTGGTCTTCATCACACATGCTTCTGAACGTTTCATTCGTTCTTAAGGCAGCATTAGTCTCAGGGAAAGTCATGCGCTTTTGTATGTACACACCAGACTGTACACATTTACCACATGACGAATAACCTGTATGAGATTTAACTCCCTTAACATATGCACGAGCAGGTGCATCACAAACTACAGAACTAATTTTTAGGAGTAGTTCCTTTCCTCTGAAAATAAAGCCTGACTGCAGGACCTTAACTTCGTCAATTAAGCTTTTTAAATACTCTGCCAGTATTTTTGGTTTTGAAATGCCACCAAATATTGCTATTAGAAAAGGCTTTTTGGCTATGCCTTGTAATAAGCCTAAAATAGGCCACAGTTGCATATTTGAACTCTTGTGCAACGGAATGCCATCAAAATTCAACTGCAATCTCAGTGTATGTCTGTTTGGTAACTGGGGCAATATTTTTTCAAGAATTCCAGACAATGCATTAAGAATACCAAAATAATAGAAAGAGCCTCCTGCTACTTGTTCTATCCTATATATTGTGTTAGTCTTAAGCAGTGTTCGAGCATCTTTTGGAAGGCTGGGATGCATACTACGCAAGACTGACAGAAGAGCTGTTAATGCAACCATTGTGATTCTGAAGTCGATAGCCCAGTCAGTTAGAGCGTTTCTAAAAGCTTCATCAGGACTTTCCTCAAAATAGTCATCACTATTCTCAGAATCACTTACAGAGTCTTCTGACACCACCACATCAATATTGTCAAAGTCATTATCTTCAGAGGATTCATTTTTACTAGTGTACATCTGTTGATTATGAGGAGTGTCATCACTAGCCTTAGAGTTAGGAGTTTGCAAAGACTTTAGAATCTGAGCAACACTCGCCTTTTTTTGAATGTTAGAATTCACAGTATAAAACTCATAGTTTTCAGACATGACTTACACAGGATGGCCTCTTCTGTGCTGAGCTTGGCAACTTGAATGATCTTGTTGTGGTCTGTCAAAAAAAGCAAAAAGCACACAAACAATGTTTAATTTTGTTAAAATCAATATACTGCATAGATACATTTATAGAGATCAGAAAACACCATAAATCAACTAAATTACATCTTTACATACATTACAGACTTACACTTAAAGAGCCAGAAGAAAGATCAGTACCAGCAGTTCATGGCTTGCAATAGCCCATTAACACCTCAGACAATATCATTCCTATTCACA
Organism: Romanogobio albipinnatus; assembly: GCA_023566225.1. Taxonomy (NCBI): domain Eukaryota; kingdom Metazoa; phylum Chordata; class Actinopteri; order Cypriniformes; family Gobionidae; genus Romanogobio; species Romanogobio albipinnatus. The sequence goes on from CM042244.1 coordinate 31,327,379, forward strand.
TGTTCATTATAAAACACTGACATTACTCTTTTGTCTTTGTGCAGATCAACTGATGTGCTGTAAATTGCCCAAAATGTGTACTTTTGTTTTCTTTATACCTACATTTGCATCTTTTTATACGTAAACCAGGATCTGTTCTACAGATATTTTCAGGACTGTTAACAGAGGCCAATAAACCAACCAATTGACACCAACGTAAAACTATAACTAAATGAAAATGGATAAGTGTTTGGAACCCATTAAAAACAGTCTGTACAACATACAATGAAAATTACAATGTTACTGTTTAACATTATGACTTACCATTTTAAAACATTATTCACAGAGTCAAAATTCTACTGTATACTAATAATGAACTGCACTTGTACAGCATTTATTAATCTTAGTTAATATAATAATTTCAACATTTACTAAAGCATTATTCAAAACAAAAGTTTTGTTAATATCAGTTAATGCAATGTGAAGTAACATGAACAAATAATGAACAGCTGTATTTTTTATTAACTAACGTTAGCAAAGATTAACAAATGTATTGCTCATTGTTAGTTAATATATTAAGTAATGTTAACAAATGAACCTTATTGTAAAGTGTTACCAAATAACGACCTAAAAATACTTTTAAGTTAAACACAGTTACAATTTAACAGTGTGAATAATGTTTTAAAATAGCAAGAATCATAGTGTCAACACTCTACCGTATTTCCTTTAAGTTAGCTCAGAAACACAACATTTACGGCTTTTACTGGTGTTGTTAACAGAGCCATATAGTATATGGACTATTTTATTACTTCAAATAATTTGTTCAGCATGGTTTCTTAAAATAATATATACTTGACCTAAACTAAACTAAATTTAGCATTCACAATGTTTTAAAATAGCAAGTCAGTATCAACAGCATATCAAGTAGCAAAAACCTTACCTTTGCGATTGAACTCCAACGTCGAAATGTTGTCAAACTGTTGTGAAACGGAATCTCTTAGCATCATCTTTTATTGTCCATTCAATGACCGTCATCCAATCAGCTACGGCTACGGAAATGCGTCATTGTTACACAAGATTTGAATTTGCCGAAGCTCAGCTAAATGCTGTAGGCCTATACTATAACTTGAATAAATATTTATATTAAATAAATGGGTAATAACACAAGCTGTTAGAATATAATATGGCACTTACAGAGTTCGTTTTAAAGCCGTCATTGAGAGAAAACAACAACAAATCGCTGAATGGCAACCGTTTTATCTGCATATGGCCCATCGGAACAATTTTCAAAACAAATTTTAAAATAACTTTTTATTATTTTTTATTTTTTTTGTAATTTAGTGTTTTTTATTTTTGAAAAAGCATACAAAACATTTTGCCATACTAGAAAGAAAACTTATTAGACCACTATTTCCCATGCCCTCCCCCTTTCCCCAACCCAACCCTTTGCACTCAGGGCTAGGACGGATAAATAAAATCTTAGGTACAATCAGGATACATACATACATACATATTTACACATGTATACAAAAATTAAATAAAATAAATGTAAAAATAAATTAAATAAATAAAAATTTAGTAGCAAAAATTATAACCGCAGAGTCAGTAGCTGTAGATTAAGTAACCAACAATTCTTTAATTGTATAAATCCAATATTCCCACCAAGACAAGGCCATAGGTTTAGCCTGGTTAGACCGTGCAGATGACAGTTCCAGATATAGTATCTCCAGTAAAGAATGAAGCCAATGTTTAGAAGAAAGTTCGTGAGGAGGTTTCCAACGTTGAACAATTAGCTTCTTTGCAGCCGTCATGGCAGCTAACCAAAATTTCCGTACCTTCTCATTGAGAGGAAACTGAGAGTTGTCATTCAACAATAAAATGACTGGATCTTTGGGAAAACGAATCTTAGAAGCCTTGTACAGCAAGTCAAGCACCCTATCCCAGAATTTCTGCACGTCCGGACAGTCCCATAGCATATGCATCAAAGTGTCTAAGCATCCAGGTCCACATAAATTACAATATGGGTGGGGAGATAGGCCCATTGCATGTCGTATACGTGTGGTTAAATATGCCCTGTGAATGACTTTAAAATGAATGAATTGGTGGTTAGGGTTTGTAGATGCATGGAATGTGTTATTCCACACTGTGTCACATTCAATAGTTCTACTAGAAGTGTTCAAATCCAATAACCAAGCACTGGCTTTAGGGACATTATCTGCATTAAGATTTAAAAAGCAAAAATAAAAATATGAAATCTTTCCTTTACTTGGAGCATTGCAAATCCAGTTCACCACCGGGTGCGTTTGAACGTTTGTACCCCAAGGTACCTTATGGGTCTTTAATGCGGCACGTAATTTAAAATATAGAAATAAGGTGTTATGTGAGATGTTAAATTTTTCAGTTAAGTCTCGAAAGTCCAGGATTGAATCCTTTCCTTTTATATCATTTAGCGTTAGAATACCTTTATTAGCCCATGATGGCTGCACAAAAGGTTGTCCGCCTGAAAGTAAATTCAAATTGTGCCAAATAGGGGTCTGAGTGTGCCATATAATTTTAGATGAAAAACAGGCTTCTATCTTTTTAAATATTTGGAGAGTGTAGGAAAGTATAGGACCATAATATAATGAGCACTTCCTGTGAGGTAGGCCTGAAAATAGAAAATCTTGCAAACGAATTGGCGAAATGCGTTCTTTTTCTATTTGCTTCCATGAAGATTGTGATTCCGGATCAAACCATTTCGCAATCGAGAGCAGGATAGAGGACCAATGATACCATTTAAAATTAGGGCAGCCCAAACCACCTTTTATTTTACTTCTTTGAAGTGTAGACCACTTGATACGGGGACGCTTTCCGTTCCAAATATATTTTATCAATAAAGAATCTAACTTTTTCCAGTAATTTACTGGTGGGGAGAGAGGAAGCATAGAGCTAATAAAATTAATGCGGGGCAGAATATTCATTTTTATTGTTGATATTCGGGCCGATGGTGAAGAGGGCAGGCCCATCCATCTTTGAATATCAGACTCAACTTTTCCGAAAATTGACATGTAATTAACTTTTGAAATAAGGGACAAAGTGGGTCTCAGCTCAATCCCTAAATATTTTACCTGTGTTGATACCTGAATATTATTTGGAATAGAGAAGAAATTAAAACCATTCGATTTGAGAGGCATTAAAATAGTTTTGGAATGATTCATTTTAAACCCAGATAGTGTGCCAAATTCTTCTATGATTTGAAGGGCAATAGGGAGTGAGCGTTGTATATCAGATAAAAATAATAAAGTATCGTCTGCATATAAAGAAATAGAATGGATTGATGAGCCTAACTGAATCGGGGTACAAAGTTTACACTGTCTAACAAACTGAGCCAGAGGCTCTATTGATAAGTTGAACATGAGAGGGGAAAGCGGGCACCCCTGTCTTGTGCCTCTATTAATTTTGAAAATGTCCGAGATGAGTCCACCAGTAGATACCCTGGCCATGGGATTAGTGTATAGGGTTTTTATCATTCTAATAAACTGGTCTCCGAAATTGAACTTTTTCAACGTATACCATAAATAGCTCCATTCCAGCCGATCAAAAGCTTTTTCGGCATCAATAAATAGGAGGCCACTAGGTGTTACAAAATTTTCGGATTCTGCAATTATATGTAGCACCCGCCGAACGTTATCTGAAGCCAAACGTCCTGTGATAAATCCTGATTGATCAGGATTAATTAGTTTATGTATTACTGATTGTAGACGTTTGGCAATGACTTTGGCAAAAATTTTAACATCATCATTAATCAAAGAGATGGGCCTATAATTAGAACAGTCAGAATGGTCTTTGCCAGGTTTAGGTAAAACCGTAATTAGAGCTGTATTAAGGTCTTTGTGAAATCGGCCTTTGAAAATGGCCTCATTTATAGTACGTAACCAAATATGGCCCAGTAGATCCCATAGCACCAGGTATAAATCTATTGGAAGGCCATCGATTCCCGGAGACTTTCCTTTATTTGAACATGACACTGCGTTATGAAGTTCTTCTAAAGAAATTTCAGAGTCAAGGCTGTCCGCTTCCTTCTTCGAAAGTATATTTAAATTCAACTTATCAAAAAAACCATTTAACTGGTCAGTACTGGGTTGCCTTTCTGAGGTGTATACATTTTCAAAAAATGGCATGAATGTTTTGTTGATATTTGTGGGTTCTGAGGTGAGACCATTTGAACTTCGGATTGCCTGAATGTTAAAACGTTGTTCATGTTTTTTCAAAGTAAGCGCAAGAAGTCGGCTTGGTCTGCTTCCATCTATATAATATTTATGTTTTGTAATGTGCATTAAATATTCTGCTCTTCTTCGAAGTAGATCATTAAGAGTGGCCCTTTCAACATGTAATTTTTGTTGAGTGTCAGTGGAAAATTGATTACCCAATTCCCTCTCTAATTCCCCGCATCTTTTCTCTAATACTGATAATTGTTGAAGATAGTTCTTTTTAAGTCTGGCAGAAAAGGAGATGGCATTGTTCCTTAAAAACCCTTTGATGGACGCCCATAACATTTCTTGATTAGAAACGGAGTCCTGGTTCAAATGGATAAATTCAATCAATCCTGCTCTCAGTTGCGCAATGAATTCCTCATTTTGCAGCAAAAAAGTATTAAATCTCCACCTGGAAGGTTTACAGGAAGTGTTTATCTGCAAATGAGCTAATACGGCATTATGATCTGAAACGCTTTGTGGTAGAAATTTAATGTTGATTAGATCCGATAGAAGTGATGATGAAATTAAAATATAGTCAATTCTTGAGAATGTTTTATGATTAGGGGAAAAATAAGTGTATTCCTTAGCCGATGGATTATGTAATCTCCAAGCATCACACACATCTAAATCTTGTAGAAGACTGTGATTGCACTACTGAAACCGAAGGGTTGGAACGGTCCAGAACTGTGTCCAGCACAGCATTCATATCGGATCCAATAATCAATGAATAACCCTGGAGAGATAATAGAATTTTGGAAACTTTCGGAAAAAAGCAGGCGTCATATGAGTTTGGAGCATATATATTGACAAATGCAAACCTCTTTCCTTCTATTAACGTACAGCAATATGCTACTCGACCATCATCATCAGAACCTGTGTGTTCAATTATGAAACTAGAGTTGCGTTTGAAAAGAATTGTCACGCCTTTCTTTTTAGATTTACAGCTTGATGATGCTATGGGAAAATAGTGTCTATTTTGCATTCTTTGGTTGTCACTGGCGGTTAGGTGGGTTTCTTGCAGAAACGCTACATCAATCTTTTTTCTGTGCAATAAATCTAGAACCCGTGTCCGTTTGATAGGGGAGTTTAACCCCCTAACGTTAAACGATAGTGTGTTCATTCTAACCATAGTCTAAAATTACAAAGTTTACACTGAATAGCCTGTACAGGTTAGAGCTGGTTAAAAAATGTTACATTAAACTTTCCACACGTATATACAAAAAAAGAGAAAAAGATAACCCTGAGTGCTTTATGCGACTAAGCGCTCCCCCCCCTCCTCCCCCCATATCCCTTCAGTTTCAAACGTCCGTGGCGGTCGCGAGGCAATGTCTAAGCGCTATTCACCTTATTTGCCTCCTATGATTTTAACAAATGAGGAAATTAAATTTGCAGAATGAATCTTTTCAAACTTAAAAGAGCAGACTAAAAACTTTTACAGACAACCGTCTAACAACCTGCTCATAGTAAATAACATAAAATACACAGTTCAATTGTATTGAACTAAAAGAGTAGTTACCAATTCACTAATGGCTTTGATCCATGTAAAACACAGGTTCTCAGCAAAGACATACTCTCTTTATTCAGCCTCTTCCATTTCTTCTTGAAGCGGGAAGTTTAAAGATCTGCGAGCAGTCGTTACCGGTGCAGCAACAAGACCCTCGAGATATTTTTCAGCGTCCTCCGGAGATTCGAACGAGTATTTCTGACCCTTATGTGTGACTCGCAACGATGCTGGGTAGATCAGGAAAGTTTCAGCGCCGTTCTGGTGAAGCTTGAATCTCACGGCCGAAAATGCCTTCCTCTTTTGCGCCGTCTCATGACTGTAGTCAGCATAGAATTCCAGGCGTGCTCCTCCGGGCAGAGTGGGTTTAGCTTTCCGGGCTCCTTGAAGGATAGCTTGCCTGTCGGGATAACGGAGGAGCCGGAATATCATCGATCGTGGTTTAGGTGAGTTGGAGTTCGAGTATACTCGATGAGCTCTATCAATCTCGATCGGGCAAGAGCGCGCCGCGAGGTCGGGGATCCATTTAGGTAGCATTTTCTGTAGAAAGCCAACGGGATCATCCCCTTCCATTCCTGTTGGTAGATTAACCAGGCGGACATTGTTGCGTCGTGACCTGTCTTCGAGGTCGTTGCATTTTCGCTGTATCTGGTTAAGCTGGGACAGGCAGTGGTTCGTGTCTTTTTTTGTTTTCCGTAGGCAGCCTTGAAGATCGTCCACTTTCGTTGTAATCGACGCCATTCCTTTACTCAGAGAATCTATTTCTTCTTTCAAAGAACGGAGAACCGCGCTGTGTTCGTTGACAAAGTCATTAAACGGATTGAGGGCTGATTTTATTGCCTCAGTCAACATGCTAGAAACCATTTCGCGCATAGCCTCCTGCTGTGCTTCGATTGCATGGCTAACAATTGAGGCTACATCGTCGTCGAGCGTTTTGAGGCGTTTGCAGCCCCCAGCCGATTTTTGGGGAGACATCGACTTTTTACTAGTTGCCATTCTTGAATTAGACTTGTCAAGTTATTAAGCGATGGCGTTATCTTTCCTCAAAGTGCAAAAAAATAACTGAAATTAGGAGTTTTTTGTCAGGAGCCTAGTGCTGTGCAGCCATCTTGCAGCGCGCGCCACCGGAAGTCCAAAATAACTTTTTTAATTAATGAGCACTGCTATCACTTTTTAGGTTGATTTAGGTCGTGGTCATCGAATTCCCATGCAAGAAAGTCGTGCTAGCAGCTGCAACAGTTATGGGGTTAGCTGCAGTCCCACGCGTGCTGTTAACGTCTGTAACATTAGTCCTTTTCAGAGTGTCTGCTTCATAGAATAGGAAATCGGAAATAAAAGCGCATCGATGTTATCCAATTTTTTCTTACCATATTCGTATTTTGTGGTATATAATCCATTGTTTTGTTTTCGTCCAAACACAACCACAATCGCCACAGTTGAGACCCCTCCCACTACTGTAAGTGACGATGAACGAGTCACCTGAGATCACGTGCATAATTTAGCACGTTTAAAAAGCATCACACCGTAAAGAATGACCTGCATGCTTTATTACAACTAAATAGATTTGATCCTTCTGTGCAAAACGATCCCTGTTATTATCATTTTGATTAAGTTTTACCTTAGATATTTTGATTTGTACAAATTCATGACATTAAATGAGTAGCTAACACATTATCAGATACTGTCAGGAAATTAAGTACATTTTAAAACAATTTTATGTTAATTATTGCTTCATTATGTAACCATCAGTGATTGAACATAAGCCGAGTCATTGACAGAAGTGGCCCAGATCTCTATAGCCAGAATCGGGCCAGTTACAGTGAACAGCAATCGGGCCAGTGCTTTAAAGCCGTAACAAAACTGCATGTGCCAGAGCGAGCTGCGGGCCAGAATCGGCCCGGTAAACACACGCCGATGCCGAGTCAGAGCCGCAGGCGCCGCGGAGCAGCCGAGCTCGGGCCGATTACTACATGCTATCTGGGTACAGTTCAAGTGCCACCTCCTTCAGATAGTCTCGGGTACCCCGATGCGCACCGAGCCCGCGATTAACAGCTTTTACATTAGCAATTTTTCATGCAAACCATGCCCCTTTTCGAACTAAAATGCCAATGACTCCATCTCACAGTGCATGCAGAGATAGAGCAGCATTTATTGCGAACCGATCAGTGTTGCGCTTCATCTACACATATATTTATTTATTTAAAAATTGAAGCGATTTTCATAATTTCACAAAGACAAATCTCGATTTTGGTTTCAGTTTTTAATTTCAGTCAATCGTGCATCCCTAGATTAACCTCACACGAGCACAAAACAAATTCTCCCTTCACTCAAACAAGCTCTGTCTCACATGCTAAACTGTATCGCACGTGTGCTACTGAGGTAAATATATTAATTGCACAGACCGATATTTTTGTAGCACGTGCGACATATATGTTGCACTGTACAGCCCTGAGTAAATCAATGGGGTAATCTTTCTTTTTAAAGTGAACTAATCCTAAAATAAAAGTGCAATTAATTACATTAACTATGCAAGAAACATCTCATGGATGCTCTGGAACGCATCCTCAGTGATGTGTCCTGGGATCATTGGTGTTTCGGGTCTCGCAACATCATACACCCTCGCTCAGGTGACCCAGCCGGGGGTTGATCAAGCCCTGACTTGCGTCCCAGTAGCACTCCACGGATCAGCCCTCTTAATCCAAAGCCATCTTGTGGCCTTCTCTGTGGCTTCACTCGTGGATTGAATGGCCCTCTTCTTGGCCGCCCCTGTAATGCCCAAACGACAGAGGACTTTGAACAGTAAACGTTCTGAAAAGCCTCTACAGCCAACTTCTATAGGCTCATAGAAGGTTTTCCAGCCTCTCTCCCTGCACTCCTCCAGTTCCTGATACTTAGCGCGTTTCCCCTCATTTGCTTCCTCAATACACTCTTCCCAGGGCACTGTAAGTTCCAGCATGATCAGATGTTTTGAAACCTCAGAGGTAACTATCATGTCTGGGCGGAGATTTGTTGTTGCAATGTGCTGAGGGAACCTTAGCTGTTTTCCCAGGTCGACCTGCAACTGCCAGTCCGAGGCTTTGTGGAGAAGACCTGTTTTTAATTGTGGTCGTCCCCGTGGTTTCTCTCCAGCTTTGATGAAGGGGACTGCCTTCTTTGGTGCATGATGGTGTTTGCTGGTGCTGATGGCTGAGGCTAAGCTCTCAGCAATTGCCTTAAGCACCTGGTCATGGCGCCAACGATAGCGACCATCAGCCAGAGAATTGGGGCAGCTGCTGAGGAGATGTTCTAAAGAGTCTCTTCCAGAGCAAAGAAGGCAGTAAGGCGTCTCGCTCTTCCCCCAGACATGGAGGTTCGCTGGGTTTGGCAGGGCATCATAGACAGCTTGTACCAGGAAACGGACCCGATGGAAGTCTGCTTTTAAGATATTCGCCCAGGTTATCCTATGCTGCAGTGTACTCTCCCACCTAGACCATGCTCCCTGCTGCCGAAGTCCCACCGCCCTGCTCACTCGCTCTTCCTAGATGCCTGCTCTGACCTCTTCCTGGAATAGATGGTGCCTTTCCTTTGGGAAGTAGCCTAAGCCCGCTCTGCCTGTCACCACAGTTCCCACCAGTGTCTTTTGTCTTAGGCATGCCTCTGCCTCCTCCACTGCTTTCCCAGCCTTCCATTTCCTTCCTGTCCTCACTTCAATGCCGGCTGATGACACCTTGCAGTCCCTGGAATCCCTATACTGTAGGGCTTCTCTGGTGCGTACCACCATGAATTCTTCAGTGAGGCCACTGAAGGGCAACTGCAGGATGTTACTCGTCCCATACAGTGCAGCACTGGTAAGACTGCGTGGAAGGCCCAGCCACTTCTGAAGAAAGCCACTGATCTTCCTTTCTAGGGACTCAATTTTTGTCATTGGGACTGCATAGACCAGCAAGGGCCACAGGATTTGGGGCAGGATGGAATGGTGGTAGATCCAAGCTTTAAATCTACCAGGCAGACCAGACTTGTCAACGTTTGTGAGCCAAGCTCCAAGTTCTTTGCTGGACTTCTGGATAGCGGCAGAATCTTTCAGGCTGGAGTCAAAGAGCTTCCTCAAACTCTTGACAGGTTGTTCCGTGATGGTTGGGGTGACAGTTCCCGAGATGGAAAAACGGAACTTGTCAACCACTTTCCCCCTCTTCAGCACCATGGACCTTGACTTGGAGGGCTTAAACCTCATTCTTGCCCAGGTGATGAGTCTCTCAAGTCCTTGTAGGATCCATCTGCTCCCTGGGACCAATGTCGTTGTGATAGTAAGGTAATCCATATAGGCTCTTATAGGGGGCTGTCGTACACCTGACTTGGTTAGGGGCCCTCTGCATTCCACCTCGTCTGACTTAACCACCATGTTCATGGCGAGAGCGAAAAGAATAACAGAGATGGTGCAGCCTGATATTATTCCTTTCCCAAATGTGATGCCAGTCTGATGTCCCTGACCCAGAAGTGACCCACATCCTGAAACTATTGTAGTAATCCAGGATCAGGTCCTTAATCTTACTGGGAACATGATGGAGGTTTAGAGCGAGCTCGACCAACTTGTGTGGTATGGACCCATAGGCGTTGGCCAGGTCCAACCACAAAACAGCTAGGTCGCCTTTGTTCTCATGGGCCTCTCTGATAAGTTGTGTAACTACACCAGTGTGTTCCAAGCAGCCAGGAGCTCCAGGAATCCCCCCTTCTGCACTGAGGGATCGATGTAGTTGTTCTTGAGGAGAAACTCTGTCAATCTTCACGAGACGATGCTGAAAAACTCCTTCCCTTCAACACTCAGTAGTGAGATGGTTCAAAACCGGTTGATGTTTTTCAAGTTTTCTTCTTTGGGGATCCAAACTCCTTCAGCACACCTCCACTGGTCAGCGACTCTTCCTCTTCGCCAAATCACCTTCAAGATCTTCCACAGGTGCCGCAGAAGCTCTAGGCAGCGCTTGTATACCAAATAGGGTACACCACTCTGGCCTGGGGTAGATGCTGAGCGAGCTGCCTTGATGATCTCCTTGCTCTCTCAGGGAATCGCTCACTGTGTCCTGGAGGAAGCGATTTACTTCCTCTGTTGAGCACTCAAGGCGACCACTGCGCTTGTCCCCGAGCAGTTGTTTTGTGAAGCTGAAGGGATTGGCGATAAAGGCTGCTCGCTTCCTGGCTCTCTCTCTCCCCCGTCTCCTGTGCCACTCTGCTCTGCGTAGGGTCATCAGCTTCTTTCGCAGGATGTTTTGCAGCTCTGCAAATGGTCGTTTCTCCTCATCAGTAGCTTTCTTGTGCTGTTTCTTGAGGGTACGCAGCTCCTGACGCAGGTGATGTATCTTGGTAGCCCTGTGGTTCATGGAGTAGGGGGTAGGCTTGGTTTTTCCTTTCTCTACCCGACCAAATCTTTCTGAGGCATAGTTGCAGATGATGGTAGTCTCTTGTTTGGAGTCGGCTGTCAGCATCTCCTTTAGCTGTGGCTTGGATGATGTTGGACACATCCTCATCAAACTGCAGCCACTCACTTCGTTTGCTGGCTGGGGGCCACTTAATCCGCTGCTGTGGAACTACTCTGCTGGGATTGGGAGGCTCTGGTACGTGGAGGGACTGGGCTCTGTGGGTTGCCTCCTGGCCAGGCTCCTCCTGCGTCTCACCAGGTTCAAGACCTGTGCGTTGCACCTCACTTTCCCGCTCCAAACATTTAATTCTGGCCTGATGGATTTTTAGGCCACAATGATTCTTGCACAACCTTCCACACATGCATGTCACATTCGTCGTCTGTCCATTTGCATGGGTTGTTAACTGATTGGAGATCTCATCCTTCTCGCCTCTCGGGATCTCCTGGGGGTATCTCTGTGTAGGGCTTTCCGTAGCTTATTTGGGTTCTCTCTTGCGAAAGACACAGGCTGGGGTGCTAACCCATACTGTCCCGGGTGCTGTCTTTCCGAGCTGGCAACTGTCTCTCCAGTAGTCGACCAAACTGTTCTTGGTTGTCACCTAGTCTATTCCTAGGAGTCACTGGCTGCGCCAGAAACATTAACTATGCAAGAAACATCTCACGGATGCTCTGGAACGCATCCTCAGTGATGTGTCCTGGGATCATTGGGTGTCGCAACATCATACACCCTCGCCCAGGTGACCCAGCCGGGGTTGATCAAGCCCCGACTTGCGTCCTAGTAGCAGTCCACGGATCAGCCCTCTTAATCCAAAGCCACCACATTTAATCTATTAAAAGAGACAATATATTGCGATTATTATATTAAAATGTATAGTGTTGGGTAAGTTACTCTAAAAAAGTAATGAATTACTAGCTACTATTACATATTCAACAATGTAATCAGATTACTAATTACTCTCGAGGATTGGATTATTTATTAGTTTCTAAATCCCATATCAACCTTGACCAGTCGAAAAATACAAGGAGACATGAAACTGCACTTTTGCATAAATTATTCTTGAACTGACCAAAGTGTGTAAATTACAAACATACATTTTAACAAACATACATACTTTGAATAAAAGCCATGCAGAACATCAGTCAGCCGCTCCCTAAAACCTAGCTTAATCATGGCAGAAAGGGAAAAGGGATTCTGCGTTAAAGGTAGGGCAATTTTTGAAGAAGCTAGCAATAGCGATATAGCTTTTGAAAGCATAAGATCCCGCCCTCTCTTCAGAGCGTCTCCAAATCCACGCTTCCTCCAAAACACATGAACACGTACAGCAGGGAACAAGAAAAGCAGGGCGTTATACTACCTCATTTCTCAAAGCACATAACATTAGTCAAGTCAAGTTGTCTTCATTTATATAGCGCTTTTCACAACTCAGATTGCTTCAAAGCAGCTTTACAGTGATAACAGGAAATTAATTTTGTAAGTTTGTAAGTTTTTGATTGATTAATTTCCATTGTAAAAACTGATTAGTTATTTAATTTGCCGCCACTTAAACAACATTAAAATAACAATGAACATAAACAACTTAAAGAGCACTGAACTGCACCTGACTGCTGCAGATTCATTTCGGAGTTGATAGTGTTGCAATTGAAATGCATAAATTAGAGAAACCGTACTCCGAGTTTAACATCACAGGCTTCCATCTCTTCCAAATTACAGTAGTTATGGCGTGAAAGCAGCAGAAGCTCGTTGTTTTGATTCAGGAGGAACTTTAAAAGGTGTTTGCAGTGCTGATGATTGACGTCTGTCTATCTCCGCATAGCATGAAGCGCTCTGTGATGTGTGATGTCTGTGCAAGCAGGTGTTGCGGAGGTGTGAAAATACATACACTGACAGGCAAGTAAGACATTGCATAGAAAACTGGCAAGTTGACATTTCCAGTCAAATCTGATCTATGATATCTATATCTGAAGCAGTGCATCATATGTAGGCCTATGGAAGGCCTTCCAATTCTTAAAACTTTATGCAAATTGATATTAAAACGCATAATACTACACAGCTATTTCGTTTTTTTATATATATTGCATTCATTGCATCTCTTGGTGTCTAATACAAACAATCTACTTAAAATAGAACAAAATATAATTTGCTTATGGCTAGATCACATTGCACTTCCATAAGCACAAGTGATACAGTGTCTATTTCTGGTGGTTTATGTTATGAAAACTATGCCAAGATCAGGATGTGCGTATACAGAGCCATGGCCATTGTGTTTCCGGCATCACAACTTAATTCTGTCTCTGTTAGCAAACAAAGATTAGAGAATATAAATCATTATATGTGCTATGACTTCCACTGCAGTGCATTTGGCTGGTTTTAGAAACAATTAAACTGTGCTGCAAGTAGTTTTCTCTTATGTTGGTTGTTATTGATTTATGTTTTCTGTGCTGTAATAGTTAATTAATAATATCAATATTTTGAATTAGTTTTACATGTTTCAACTGTTTCATTAAAGTGCCCCTATTATTCTTTTGTAAAGGCTCCTAACTTTGCAATAGGTTTACATGAATCCATAATTCTGCATCATCACCTCTTTTCTCACAGTGTCTGAAATGGTTCAATAAAGGATTCAGTTCTCTAAACCCCTCCTTTCCACCAGTCTGTCGATTGGTTAGATGGCCCAGTCTGTTGTGATTGGTCGACCGTTCAGAACGCGTGTCGGAAACAAAACGACTATTACCATATCTGAATTTCAACTCTTCCTCAGCGCTTGATACACAGTGATACGAACACTAATGATGCCATGATTTTTTCCATATCAATTCGAGTGCATCCTTTGGAAGTGCATCTAAGTGGATTTGCAGTGCTGAAAACAGTGTCTTCTCACAACGCAAACCAAACTCTTGTTACATTGTTACGTAGGTTTGTAACAGGAAGTGAGACTGCCGAATCGTTTCGTCGGTTCAGAATCAGTTCTTTCTTTTAGGAGACAATAACTTTATTTGTCATGCACTTTGATCTTTAAAACTTTGCAGGCATTTTACATTCACAAACAACTATAATTACACACTGCAGGAAAGGTAATATTCAAAAAAACACAATAGGAGCTCTTTCATTAATTATTTTGTGTTTCATAATTGTTTTACTGTGTGAATTTTACTGCAAAGTCACTAAAAAGCCAGTAATAAAATTTCATCATAAATCACTGTCAATAAACAACAGGTTTTCACTGTGACTAACACTACTGGGTTATATGTATTATTTTCTGACAATGATACGAGATGATTAAAATCATGCAATCATTCTTCCGGGGTTTTTTTATTTTATTTTATTTATTTATTTTTGCGAAACTTCCCTTTTCTCTGGCTCTGAGCAATTTAAAACTTAATTCTCTGGAATATTATTTCCCTGTTCAGAGGATGCAATTTATTACTCACAAAAAAGAAAAAGGCTGTAGGAGAGAGCAGGGCACAACCTAATGCGGGGTTAGTTGTAACACACATGGTTTAAAACTTTCCACACATGCCAGGATGACGAACCTTAGTGTATTTACTAGATGCCATATCAACATTATTTAGAGAAAAAATTGCGCCAAAAAAAAAATCTTTGGAAGATATCACTGAACATTTATTTAACCAAAGCATATATACATTTCTTACTTAAGTTTATTTTTCATCTCTGTTTTTTGTGTTTATTTAAAATAAGACAAATCTTATATTATTTTAATCTTATATCTGTTATTTCACAGTTGAGTTCGTTCTTTAATGCTGATCTAGCATAGCAGTACATCTTGCGCTGCGCCGCCTGAAAGGACTGCTACATGGCAAGCACGTACTGGTCCGTATAGACAGCACTGTGACCACTGCGTACATCAACCGACAGAAGCATCTGAGTCGCTGACTTGCATGACTTCCAGGAGATTGGCGACTTCATCTTCAGGCGGTCCAGCTGATATGGGACTTCTTCTGAGCCACACAGGTAGACCTGTTTGCTTCTCCGGACTCGACCCATTGCCAGTTATACTATTCCCTGACCGAGGGGACCCTCGGCACAGATGCACTGGCACACAGCTGGCCCCGGGGCCTGCGCAAATATGCGTTTCCCCCAGTGAGCATTCTTGCACAGACTTGCAAAGTCAGGGAGGACGAGGAGCAGGTCTTGTTAGTTGCACCGTACTGGCCCAACCGGACCTGGTTCCCCGAACTCACACTCCTTGCGACAGCCCCTCCCTGGCCCATTCCCCTGAGGAAGGACCTACTTTCTCAGAGACAGGGCACTCTATGGCACCCGCGTCTAGACCTCTGGAAACTCCATTTCTGGTCCCTGGACGGGACGTGGAGGTTCTAGGTGGCCTGCCACAGGCTGTGGTAGACACCATCAATTCTGCTAGAGCTCCCTCTACGAGGCATCTCTATGCGTTGAAGTGGAACCTGTTCGTTGAATGGTGCTCTTCCCACCGGGCTGTCTCCCTCCACCCTCAAAGTGTACGTTGCGACGTATCCTGGCGTAGGGCCTACACCCATATGCATGTGGAACGTGTGTGTTAGGCTGGGTATCCATATGTAGCGGTCCCCCCTTACGAAACAAAAATATATTGCAGTATATTGGAAAATATCATGTAATACATTAGGCGATATATTCCCATATATGGGATTTAATATTTATATTTTCCAATATATTGCAATATATTGAAAGCGGCAATCATTTGTATATTTTGCAATATACTGCAATATATTACATATATTGTATATATGTACCATCAATATATTAACAATATATTATAATATATTTCAAGTAATATATTGGTAAATATATTTTCCTTCCGTAAGGGCCTGCAGTGACTCCATATGTGTATTCCTCCACAGTACCAGCTACCCTACTAGGCTAGCCCCTTGTCTTTCTCTTGACAGAGCTCGCTCTGTCGTCTCTGCTGGTGTTCTTTCCCCCCTAGAAATAGGTTGGAACCACCTCTGGACTGCCATATGTTGCACTACCCTGCTAGTTATTCCTTATGTGTATTTACCATCTTTCCTTCCATTGAAGGATGTGGCTCCGCAGCGTTCCATCTCCGAGACGGCATGCTTTCCCAGCGTTATCCAATATTCGCACTGAGTGGGTCTTGCAGAACAGCAGTGACTAAACTTCTCTGCTTAAGAGCCCTGACTTCCCGCTCCAACATAGGGGCGGCCTGGGGAGCTCACACTGAGTGCTGGAAGGGCCAGTGCCTGTGGCGTGTTAGTAGGATCCACAATTCGTGAAAGGGAACATCTCGGTTACGTATGTAACCCTCGTACCCTGAAGGAGGGAACGGAGACTTACATCCCGTTGCCACAGTTGCTGTGTTTCCGCTGAAGGGCCGAGTCACTAGTTTGGCTCCTCAGCAGAAAAGCAAAGATGCAGTGCTTCCACTTCCTTATTTATACCTGGGCCAGTAAATCTGTCACTATAACTGTTACTTTTGAGTTTTTGTTTGAGTTGAGTTCTGGTTTGGTATTACACTGTTTGCACAGTTTCCTGTGTTAGGGCATGTTTAGCAACAACGATGTACTAAAGTTGACGTTTTTAGCCCCTTAGATCATGTTTCCTTTGTCTCATATCATTAGTTGCCATCGTTTTTTATTTGCCCTCATGTGTTACACCTGTGTCTTGTTAATTGTCTATTTTATGCTGCCTTCACTTGCTATCGGAAATTTCATAATTCCTACTTCAGAAGTCGTGATTACGAGCTTGTTGCATTCAAGAGCTTTGTTATCGGAATGAACCGGAATCATGGAGGACAACAGGTTTATTCTTGACTATTTATTGGGAAAATCTTATAAAAACCAACATTATATGTAGTGTCACATTCACTGAAAATGATATCCAGATTCTGTAATTACGGTCAAATGCAGGCTATTTTCACTGTGTATAAAACATACAATAAGCTTCAAAAGATTGCTCGTTTACATTGATGATTGCACTACATTAATGACAAGACGATCTGGCTGTTTTGGGGAAAAAACTAATAAATCATACCTGACACAGCAGTAGTTCTTATGTTTAAAGTTTATGGCACGCCCATCTCGGAAATTTGGGTATCAAAATTATTTGCCAACTTTCCAGAGGTAAACACAACATCAGTTAATGTGCAATTTGTACCTAGGAAACTCATTTTTACGATAATTCTGATAGCACGTGAAGGCAGCATTAGATAGCATTAGCAGCATTAGTGTTTTCCTGTGTATTTATAGCCCTCCGATTCAGTCCTCTTTGTTTTGATTTTGTTGTTAATAAAAATTGCTATGCATAGACCTTGCTTTTTCATCATTTGCCTTAACCATTGATCTGGCAATAACTGTATTGAAAATTGTGATTTTTAATTTTTAAAGAGAAACAATACCATGAGTTTTTATACAGTACTTGCTGACGGCTTCAGCTGCTAGAGAGGTTGACACAAGGCTCTATCCCAAACTCACAGTTAACACATGGTTTAATTTAGTTATTTTACAGGATCATAGGAGAGTGGCCAGTACTCTGCTTTATTTATTAAATAGTGAAGTTCCACAATGATGTTTGGACTTTTGGTTTATTTAATATTTGATAGGGAATGAAAAATCTTCTGCTTAGTTTAGTGGGTGCAAATGGAGATTTGCGAATGAGCGCCGATATATTTCCATAAAATACATAGAATTATGTGCTTCTTCTGCCAATAATCCAAGCTACAACAAATAGAACTGAGATATGATTTTTTTGGGACATCTGCTGCATTCTTAGATGGAATGTGCATTTGTACTGTTTAATAAAGTAATATCTAGCATAGGTCATAGTCTGCAAATGAGAACATGCTATTCCAATACAAACTATTCAGAAAAAACAGTTGTAGCGGGGCTTTGATTGTGGTTCATTCTGACGTAAATTGAGGTCCTTTGTTAGGAAAGCATGTGACTTGTTCTCTACAGATAATTGCTCAAGGATCCTAAACCTAAATACACCTCTGGGATTATTATGCTTTAGATACACTTTATTTTGGAAGCATTTAATACTGTTTTTAAAACACTTTTGGAATCACTGGATGATTAGTAACATTTTTTGTGGTTTGTGATGTAAGTGGAATAAATGGTCCATTGTCAAAGGGTCTATTGTCAACACTTATTCAAAAGTGAGGAGACCTTAATGTATGTTTGAGAATCATTTTTACCATTTATTTAATTCCTCAAATCATAGTTTTAGGAATGATGCTATGCAAGCAAAGAATTGTTCTGATAATTAAAAATACACCCTACGCAACAGAAATGCATAACAGAAGGTGATACAGAACTCACCAACTTTCTGCAGGGTCAATAGCTACAGACCTCCAAACTTTGTGTGGCCTTCAGATTAGCTCAAGAACAGTGCGTAGAGAGCTTCATGGAATGGGTTTCCATGGCTTAGCAGCTGCATCCAAGCCTTTGTGGGAACAGTTTGGGGATGGCCCTTTCCTGTTCCAACATGACTGTGCACCATAGTATGGAAGGATATCACGGACAATTTTAAAAAAGGAATTGTAAATTATATTTGCAATTGCGTTTTCAATTTGTGGATGCTTAAAATGTGACATAATCCAAACGCAATTGCAAATCGTGCATTGCCATTTGCATTTTCGTTTACGCGAACGCACAACGACTGCCAAATTTCAAATGGAAAAAGTTATGACCCTGCCATTTTGGAATAGCAATAGAAAATCATCTATTTGCTAATTCATTTCCTCAACCTGCCACAACCTGCACACAATTCAAATGGAATCGCAATCCCCTTTGCACTTGCATTTCCAGTCAACTGTCAATCAGGCTTGAGGGCGGGGTTTATTGATGTAGGCTGAAAGTAGGCCACGCCCTCAAGTGGTGGAAAATAAGGCAGTTTTTCATCATTATTCATTTCTACAAAGAAAATGGGGCGAAATAACCAATAAATGTGTCTATTTAAAAAAGAAAAGAAAACAGGGGATTTGGCTAATTTTGTAATAAAAACCAAAGTTAAAACTCTTTAGTTCAAACAAAGTCAAAACGCAGAACTGATTGTATGTTCACCTGGTCACCAGAAAAAAACAGCAAATAAGAAAAATGACATGACTGCATTCGGTAGGCTACCAAATCATATTTCAGCGGACACAGTACATGATGTGTTTTCATGATGACGCGTGCACCGCGCCTCACTGCGTTATGCAATAGCCTACTCGTTCCAAGGTTACATGAGTAACTGAGTATATTCCCTTTCGAGAGGTCTCTCATCTTGCGTTATGGGAACAAAATTTAAAACGCCGTGCGTGCTTAACCGACCCAAACTGTGGCCTGAGGAGAACCTGAGGCCCATAAGATGGGTAACAGTGAGTCCCAGGGAGGCCAACAAACAAAGCTGTGCAGGTCCTTCAGAGTCTCAGAGTCAGGAACAGACTCGTCCAGAGAGCGGAGGAGTTTGGCCTGGTAAACTTGAAGGACAGCCATGATGTGGAGCACTGAAGCAGCTTTGCCAGCGGAGGCATATGCTCGACTGGCGAAAGCTGAAGTGGTGCGGCACGGTTTGGAGGGGTGTTGAGCCCTGGCCTGCCATCCTCTGGACAAGCCTTCGTCAGCTCATCATGTACCTCCGGGAAGAAGGGGGCGGGCTTTTGAGGGGAGGAAAGGCGACAGCTCTGCAGGAACCATTCGCCCAGCCTACTCCGTGTTGTCTCCTGGGGGTGGGACCACTCGGGCCAGAGGTCTCCCACGGCCTTTGTGAGCACACGGACCAGCTCTGTATCAAAGCTGGCTTTAGAGCTCATGGCGGTCTGCGTAGAAGTGGAGGGCTCCGAGACAGAGTCTGACCACTCGCAGCCATAGAAAGGCTGTCCTCCTCCTCCTCCTCTTCCTCTTCCATTGCTGGTCCACCGAAGGAGACAGAACAGACCGCTGCGAGGGAGGGGTGCTGTTCCTCTTGGGTGAGACACCGGTGGAACTTCACCGGTGAGAGCGAGGCACGTGGAGAGTTACTCGGCGTGCAGTCACTTAATTGCTCGGGTGGCCTCTGGTCGCAACGTTTCTTCTTGTGCGGTCCGAGAGGATCGGGCGGGGCGGGGACGTCGAAGCTGGCGAGGCGAGCCCTCAGGGTCTGCAGCGCCATCTCGTCGCACTCGGGGCAGCCGCCCTTGGAGAGTGCAATGTCGGCGTGGTCCCGTCCAAGGCATGCCACACAGATGATGTGGCGGTCCCCGCTGAGGAGAGGGGCTCTGCACGAGGCGCAGGAAGGGCGAGGCATTTGCAACAATGCTTGCGCTCTTTTTGAAAGTGGGGTTGCAGCGGCAACACACACTACACACAGACAGACAGAATAAAGGATATAACGCCCGATGGCGCAGCTGGAACGGCAGGTGGCTGAAGGCGGAGACCAGGCGGGAATCGGGCGTCCTCAGAGCTGCAAGAAGTTCTGCTGAGTGCTTTTCAACGGCGGGGCTTCAATTCCGAAGGTCAACGAAGGTATCGCTGAAGGAGATTAAATCTGAATTCCTATGACAGAACACGGTCTTTTATAGCCTCAATATGCTAATTCTAGCGACCTTGTTTGGCGGGATTTTCTAGCGACCCCTATTGGTTCGCTCTCTCAGCCGCCTCGCCATAGGTTCCTGCAGTTGCCGCAGCACAGCCAATCAGCGCGCAGCTCGTGCTGTTCTATCTGCTGTGCAGCCGCACTGCGTTTTACATAGACACTTTATAGAATAAAGTTTTTGCTTCATATTCTCGAGAAAAGGAGTTTTCCTCATAACGCAATACGAGAGACCTCTCGAAAGGGAACGTCTCTACGCCTGCATATCACGTTTTAAACGCGTCCAAAAACAAAACAAAAACGTGTCCTGTGTGAATGGCCCTAAACCAATTGAAAGATAAACAGCGCATTTTTATTTCAGTGCTGTTATTTAAACAGTCAGCTTGCCTCGTACATTCAGTTTACAGCATCAACAGCAAGCCAAAGAGGGCAAGGTTTCAATTTAACTATTCATTTGCATTTTAAACACTTAGCTACATCATGTTCTAGCTCTGTCCAAGCAATAAATGCACGTTATTAAATTTTTTAAAGCTTTTTAAGCTAATTTCAACTTGGCATAAATAAAAAAAAATCAAATCAGAGCTGCATATTAATATTTACAAGATACATATTCACAAATACAACATCTCGTAATTACCTTAATAGCACAAAAATATTTCTGCCCTTTTTCGTTCGTGTGACTGCAGCCTCTGCTTTTCTGCTACAGAAGCACGCGCGTAGCTTACAACGAGCCGGGTTAAGTTAGTTAATAAAAGAAAACATTTCTGGTGTTATTTTTGTTATTGTTTGGGGCATTCTACAGCCCTTCATCAAAACTTTCAATACAGAGCCCACCTCAGATTGTTTTAATGAATGCACAAATAGTAAAAACAAATGAACGCTATCAGTTCCTATGGGTGGGCAAGGCAGGCCCATGCCTAGAACTGGCCCCGAATTCAGTTGTCTTTCACGCTTTTACTATTTATTTTCATCAACTGAAATCTGCGCTGATTATCATATACAACACATTTATTTATCACAAGCGTCTCTGCGTACCAGGGTGAAGTACCAGGGTGAAATGTTTCTTTGCACAAGTTTCAATAAAAGGATAGGCCTATTTTAAAGATGATATATTGAGCTGATCTTCACACCGTAGGCATATATTGCATATTTTGCTTTTACCATGCAGCAAACAAAAAAATAAAATAAATAACTTAAAAAAAAAAAATCATTTTAAACCGTTTAACTGGATATTAATCTGTCAAAATTCTTACTTTTGGTAAACGGTTAAAAGGTCAATAAGCATACCTAATCTTAATTTTTTCTCTATAATTTGCTTGCAACCAGATGAGATCAGTCTTCTTTTAGTTTCTTTTTGTTTGGTTGGCAGGTGATAAATAGATAGATTTTATATAGGCCTAACTAAAATATATTTAGTTCCAGGTGTTTGGCTTTGTTCGAAGTGCAAAAAAACTACACAGTAGTTTTATGACTTTTTTGTTGTTGTTGCAAAATAGACACATTTATTGGATATTTCTCCCCATTTTCTTTATAGGAATGAATAATGATGAAAACTGCTTTGTTTTTCACCACTTGAGGGCGTGGCCTACTTTCATCCTACATCAATAAACCCCGCCCTCAAGCCCGATTGACAGTTGACTGTGTTAGGGACATGGAGGAAATGAAATAGCAAATAGATGATTTTCTATTGCTATTCCAAAATGGCAGGATCATAACTTGTAAGACATTGGAAATGCAATTGCAAACAGACTTTGCTTTTCCATTTGAAATTTGGCAGTCGCTGTGCATTCGTGTAAACGCAATTGCGTTTGGATTATGTCACATTTTATGCGTCCACAAATTAGCCTTTCTCCGGCCCCTCCCCCGAAACGGCCACTGTCCAATCACACATCATAGCAACCGTTACTATGTGAGCAGGTCCGACAAACGTTAGGCTATATACATACTAAACGCATAAATATTTAAGATGATTAAGGAAAGATACCATAATCATAGATGTATAAATATTAACAAAAGTAATTAAAGACTGTGGGTAATGTTACTTAACCAATTTGAAGCAGTTTTTTATATATATATAATGTTAGGCTATATAACTTACGAGAAACAGAGAGAAATATCGACATGTCCTCTCCAGCAGCTTGAAAGTTCCCCGTTGCAATGGCAATTCTCAACGGACACCAGGACTTATACAGTTTTATAAAAGCTATTTATTATTTGTAAAGTGTAAGAATCAACTCAGAAAAATAAATTGAAGCCTAGGACAAACGCTGTCAAGATGAGATGCTGTAGCCAGGCTATGTCTGTGTCATTATTCCAACATTATGTTCATAACTTGTTATGAAATAAAAAAGTTTAATACCTCAGAAAAAATTGGAAATCGGACACTAGATACCCCGAGAGATAATATTGATATTTTGAATATATCCCTCCACTGCATAATGTAACCCCTTTTGCCTCGATCTGGAGGTATTGCTCCAAAAAGGTCACTGACACGCACGGGTATACCGCTTCCCGTCATGGCAATCTGTCACGCTGGTCGTGTTTGACCATTTGTTTGTCGGACGTAGAAACAGTAACTAAGGGGGGCAGGGCTCGGCGAAAGGCTATTGAAAACGCAATTGCAAATACAATTTGCAATTCCTTTTAAAAATTGTGCGTACCAGTACCTTCCATACCAGTGCACAAAGCAAGGTCCATAAAGACATGGATGAGGGAGTTTGGTGTGGAGGAACTTGAGTCCTGACCTCATTCCAATGGAACACCTTTGGGATGAATTAGAGCTGAGACTGCGAGCCAGGCCTTCTCGTGCAACATCAGTGCCTGACCTCACAAATGCGCTTCTAGAGGAATGGTCAATAATTCCCATAAACACACTCCTAAACCTTGTGGAAAGCCTTAGATTTGAAGCTGTTAGCGGCAAAGGTTGGGCCAACTCCATATTAAACTCTACGGATTAAGAACGGGATGTCATTAAAGTTCATGTGTGTAAAGGCAGACGTCCCAAAACTTTTTTGGTGTGTGTGTGTGTTTTGTGTGTGCTGTGCACACACATAGTGTATGTATTTTTAGACTATATTACTTGCCATAAGCCATTACATTTCTTTAGGTATTTTTTCTTCTGTAAATTCATAATGAATGAATGTAGGACATGAAGTTTTCAAATATTAATTAAAAAATGTTTTATGACAGTGGAGATTAGCAAATTCCCTTTTAAACTGTTGTAAGCTTAGTATTTTGTAGGAATTATGATATGGTACATTTTTGTAAAGTAGCCTAGGGCATATACTAGCAAAAAAAAAAAAAAATTATAAGTTCTAAGCAAATTGCATTAGTTGTTTATTGCCTTCTGTCCAGACGAAGTGCTGTTTTTTTTAACCCAAATTATTATTTCAGATAGATATAATTTTTTTTTTTTTTACAAAAGTTACAAAAATAGTAAAGCAAAATGCACAAGGTCTCTATGTGAAGCGTTTACGCTATTTGTATGATGATCTCATAGCCTACCTGTTCCTTTTTTGTTGATTATATTTCTTTTTTAATTTCTTTTTTTTCTTCTTTTACTTGTATTATTATTTATACATTATGCTGTATTTTTGCTTTCTATTTGTTGTAATATATATTTGTAATATATTGTATACTATATGTTGGAAATTACTATTGCCATGTTCATGGCATTTAATAAAAAAAACAAAAACAAAAAAACAAAACAAAAACGAAGTGCAGCTTTAATGACGTTTGACAAGCAACCAATCAAAAGTCTGTGCTGAGGGCGCGTCTGTCACTGAAAATACACCCACCACAATAATCCGCCGTCACTGAAGACACGCCCACCACGAGTGATCAGCTATCAACATTATTTCACGTTGCTCGTTAGTTTTTTAATGACAAACAAACAGAAAGTGACCGTTGCGCTATGTGAAAAATGCAACTCTACGCAAACTGGACCAACAGTACTGTGTCCGTCTTCTTCCAAGAATAGCTTCAGTTTAAGAGCTCAACGTTAGCTGCAGTAATAAGATTATTCCTTTAAAGGAAGAAATCTAGGCCCATATGCATTAAAGAAGCTAACTGAACATTGTTTCAAAACATCTATAATGGTGAGTCACTCTATATTGCTTACTAACAAACTAACGTTACATGGTGTGAAAGTTTTTGTGCTAGTTTGATCTCTGGGAAAAAAACAAATCTAGACCCATACGTTACTGTTATCTGTAAGTTAACTTCCTGTAGGAGAAAGTGCATTTTCCGTGCATTTATTACGACTTACGTGTAATTTTTCAGTTGCTACAAAATATATATTTTATATTTTACATTTTATATTTATATTTTACATATACAAAAGTTACAAAATATAAAATATATATTTTATATTTTGTAAACTACACGGTTAAAACATAAAAATGTAAAAATTAAAAGTGCCAAATAATCATATATGCAAATAGCCATTTGACATGCCATGCATTTTTATAACATATATGTAATTTGATCGTACATCAAAGAACACATCAAATTAACTATAAAAATTGTGGTGTGGATATTGTACAATTTTGTTGAAACTGAATAATAACAGACAAAGCAGAATCCCAGAAAAAAACTAATTAGGCTAATCTGAAAGGTAAATGTATTATATGACTTATGTACAGGTTTTAAACATATTTAACTGCCCATATATCAAACAAAGCCATGTCCTAATAAAATTGTGAATACAAATGGAATAATTTCACTCAATTATCTATAGGTTTTAATTAATAGAAAATATATCTGAAATGTCTAACTCATGGAATTATTAAATAATAACCCCACAAATTACAGTAAGTATTACATTTAAAAATAATGACATTATTATTAATAACATGGCACTCTGGACATTCTGTGCCAAATCTTACCCCAAGGTCTTCAAAATTTCACTTCAAAATAAAAAGGAGTATTTATTTTGCAGTTTGTATTACAAATAGACACACACAAAAAAACTTACATATGCAACATAATTCAGTGTCACAGATCAATATTTTCCAGAGACACAAAATTAGATTGTGTTCAATTAGATTTATAAACACAATGTTTCTAATTCATTGGTCACAATATTAAAGGATTATACAGTGTTATTCTCACAATATAGTTTTTGTTTCAGGATGAAGAGAGTCCTTCCTCCCTGACTGACATTAGTTTGGCCTGGGTGTGTCACAACGTGGAAGTGCTTTGTGTTGCACAAGAGGATGGATCACTGCAGTTCCGCCACTGTCCTTTATTTCCTCAAGAGTTGGCTGATCACCTGCTGCACAGGATGGCTGATGAGGGTATAATGATGCTCACTGTAACATAGGGCTGAGCGATATAGCTAGAAATTCAATATTTATCCAAAAATATCAATATTTTATACATCTGTATATATTGAATATTTATTGATTATATACTGAGTATACAGTTGCAAGAAAAAGTATGCGAACCACTTACAGAATCTGTGAAAATGTGAATAATTTTAACAAAATAAGAGAGATCATACAAAATGCATGTTATTTTTTATTTAGTACTGTCCTGAATAAGATATTTTATGTGAAAATGTTTGACATATAGTTCACAACCCACACACACACACAAAAATAGCTGAATTTATTAAAACGACCCCATTCAAAAGTTTATGAACCATTGATTCTTAATCCTGTGTGTCATTCCCTGGATGATCCATGGCTGTTGTTTTGTGATGGTTGGGCTTGAGTTTCTTTTTTGTTCTTTAGAAAAATCCTTCAGGTCCTGTAAATTCTTCAGTTTCCCAGCATCTTTTGCATATTTGAACCCTTTCCAGCTGTGACTGTATGATTTTGAGATCCATCTTTTCACACTGAAGGTTCAGATATTCACTGACGCTCCAGAAGAAAACACGATGCATTAAGCCGGGGGGTGAAAACAATTTGAAGATCAAGGTAAATTGTGCTTGATTTGTCTTCCAGGAAACATGTAAGTATCTCCTGTTCAAAAGTTTTCACCCCCGGCACTTTGCGTTTTGTTTCCTTCTGGAGTATCAGTGAATCTCTGAACCTTTTTTTTAATAGTTGTGTTTGAGTCCCTCAATTGTCCTCAGTGTAAAAAGATGGATCTCAAACTCATATAGTCACTTTTGGAAAGGGTTAAAATATGCAAAAGATGTTCACTTACTTTTTCTTGCAAATGTATATACATACACTATTTTTGCATTTGGCGTTTTGCTTAGTTTTTTGACCCATGAAAAAGACATGATCTGGATAGAACAACTATTGTTACAAAGTACATACAAATTGTTTACTGCAAAGTCGGCACTAGTTCAATAAAAAATGAAGACATTTCAAGACATTTTCAAACACCAAAGGAACATTTAATATTCAAATTACTTAAAGGTTCAAAACAATTTCTGAGAAACACTGATATTGAAATCAACCCACACAAACACATCCCTCCCTTCATTGCTTCGCCCTCAAAATGCACGAACATGCAATGCAAGAGTGGATGTCTCTTTATCATATCTGAAGCGACGCAAAATAATGCTTCACGAAAAATTAAGCGAAGATGATGAATGAACAACAAGAAAGAACAAATTATTAAAATACAGTCCACAAGAGTATATACAAGCAAGAGTTGACAGCACACCAGCTTCAGACAAACACTATACTGTTACTATAACTAACATTACAACAACAGCATATCTTGGTTCTTTGAAATAGCAAAACCAATGTTACTCACGTCAAGTCAACTTTATTTATATAGCGCTTTTAACAATGCAGATTGTTTCAAAGCAGCTTCACGGTGTTAAACAGGAAAATAATTCAACAGAATTTTATTCCGCCGTATAGCCGTTCCGGAGAAAATGATGTCATCAGTTCATTTCAATTATCATACAGTGACAGTGTGGGCTTTAGATCAGTAATTAGATCAGTAATTTAGTTTATATGGTTGATTTATAATAATAATTAGATTTACTTGGATATTTAGTTGAAAAATTTAGTGTCCCCAACTGAGTAGGCCAAGCCAGAGGCAACAGTGGCAAGGAAACCAAAACCCCATCAGGCGACCTAATGGAGAAAAATAAACCTTGGGAGAAACCAGGCTCAGTTAGGGTGACAGTTCTCCTCTGGCCAATTAACAAAACGGCGTATGATTATTATTCTGGCACCTTTACAGGGGTCATATTAGATCGGAATATTCGAAATATCTGAGTCATCACGCCGGAGACGGGTTTATTGAGGATGCTGTATTGATTAAACAATTATTAAATTGCAGTATTCGAAAGACCGGAGTCATCACGCCGGAGACGGGTTTATTGAGGATGACATATTGATGAAACAATTATTAAAGTGCAATATTCGAAAGATTGGAGGCAATATGCCAGAGACGGGTTTATTGAGGATGACATATCGATTTACCAATTAATAAATTGTAATATTTGAACAATCGGAGTCATCACGCCGGAGACAGGTTTATTGAGGATGCCGTGTTGATGAGGCAATTTCAGGGGGAGTCTAATTGACACGGTGTCTGCAGATACTACAGGGTCATATGTTGGTCATGTCTGGGCGCAGGTCCACCTTCTGATCTGGATACGGCCTGGATCCGGCTGACTGCAGTAAACCCCGGGATAAAACAGAGAGACTAACATTAGCGTAGATCAGCCATTCTTCTGATGATGTCACGAGTACATCAGGTGTTATGGGAAGTGTTCCTGGTTCCGGCTGACCTAGTTAATGCAGCCTAACAATCATTTAATTGAAAAAGTGTTTTATGTGTATGCCACAGTAAAGAGATGTGTTTTAGTCTAGATTTAAACTGACAGAGTGTGTCTGCTTCCCGTACAATGTTAGGAAGACTGTTCCAGAGTTTAGGTGCTAAATAGGAAAAGGATCGACCGCCTGCAGTTGATTTCGATATTCTCGGTATTATCAACTGGCCAGAATTTTGAGACGCAGTAGACGTGATGGAGTATAATGTGTTAAGAGCTCGCTCAAGTACTGGGGAGTTAAACCATTCAGTGCTTTGTAAGTAATAAGCAAGATTTTAAAATGTATGAAATGTTTAAAAGGGAGCCAGTGCAGTGTTGACAGAACTGGGTCATACTAATATGGTCATACTTCCTGGTTCTAGTAAGAACTCAAGTTGCTGCGTTTTGGACCAGCTAGAGTTTATTTATTAAGCGAGCAGGGCAACCACCCAGTAGAGCATTGCAATAATCTAGCCTTTAGGTCATGAATGCATGAACTAACTGTTCAGCATTTTGCATTGAGAGCATGTGCCGTAATTTAGATATATTTTTAAGATGGTAGAATGCAATTTTACAGATGCTAGAAATGTGGCTTTCAAATGAGAGATTGGTATCAAAGAGCACACCCAGGTTCCTCACTGACGACGAGGACTTGACAGAGCAGCCATCAAGTGTTAGACAGTATTCTAGATTACTACTTGTGGAGCTTTTTTGTCCAATAATTAAAAATTAATTTTTTTCTGAATTGAGTTACAGGAAATCCAATGTTTTATATCAGCTATGCATTCCGTTAATCTTGTGAATTGGTACATTTCTTCAGGGCGTGAAGTATCGTCAGCATAACAATGAAAACTAACGCCATGCTTCCTAATGAAATCTCCCAGTGGTAGCACGTATGGAGGAGAAACCACGCAACCTCAGCGTTCATTTTCAGACCTTCCCGTTAAGGTCTCTCCAGCGCTGGAAAGCTTTTCTAAGATTAACGCGGGCCCTAACAATCTTGCCTTATCATAACCCTTATTTTTCCAGTGATATTCCTCCGACCTTTTCTCTTTTGTAATGTCTCTCAGCCATCCCTCTTTCTACAGTCTTTCATCAAATCTCGCTTGATCAGTGAGATGGTGGTCCCGTGGGTTAAACCATGGAACCGATACGCAGAAGGTTGCTGGTTCGATGCCAGCAGTCACCACCAGTGTGTCCTTGAGCAAGGCACTTTACTCCATGTTGCTCCAGGGGGATTGTCCCTGTAATAAGGGCACTGTAAGTCGCTTTGGATAAAAGCGTCTGCAAAATGCATAAATGTAAATGTAAATGATCAAATCGCCCCCTACTGCTGATTGGCTACAGGTGTGTTGTGCTGCTCGTCTAAATCACTTTCAACAGTTTCTCAGAAATTGCTTACTGTACTTTTAAAGGTACCAAATAAAAATAATGAAAATGATACAAAAAGTGCAATATTCCTACTATTAGTTTGCATTATAATTGCGTTATATTTCCTAGACTTAAATGGATATTCACCCAAAAATGAAAATGATTTCATAATTTACTCACCTTCATGTTGTTCCAAACCTGTAAGACTTTAGTTCATCTTTGGAACACAAATGAAGATCTTTTTGATTAAATCTTTGAGCAGTATATAGATACAGCATGAGAAATAAAACTTTTATTCACATTGTGAATGGGTTATAAACAGAAAGCGAGCAGAGAGCGCTCCCTTTATAATCACTGAATCTGTCTATTGCTTCTTATTTTTATGGAATATTGCAGTATTTATTATGAATGGTTTATCTGTGCACATAATTATTTTGATGTGCCCTCGTTCACACCAAGGATAATAACTATAACGATATAGATATAGTTCTAAAAATCATTCTAAATATAAAAGAATCTCTTATGAAGCAGCGTAAACCCCACAACAATAATTGGAATCACTTCAAGAATAATTTTTTTTCCAGCAGATGAATTCTACAATAACAGCCCATCAGAATCCATCCTGCTCTAAAGAGATTGAGCATTTAAAGCGGCAGATGACAAACTGTGGCACAGAATAAACTGATGGTGTGGACGCTGATAGTAATCGTTATAGCTATCGTTCTTGGTGTGAATCTTTGAATATTTTGAGTCTTAAATCAAAATAACTTTCCCTCCCTTTTTTTCTCTTTCCTGATGACGTGTTTATCTGTCTAGTTGGTCAGACTAGTTCTTAAGAAACAGTCTTAACTTAGCAGTTATGTTTATGCAACTGGCCCCTGCAGGAGAGAGTGCACGTAGAGATTAGCGAGTGCACAGGACAAAGTTTGTGCATGCACACGCAATATCTGAGAGAGAAGAGAGCAACGAGAACACTGTATATTGTATATCTGTGTGCGCTGTGCACTGGCAGTGCCCCATGCCGCCCCTTCGTGGAAGATCTGTTGTATGATGTTGTGTCTGTTTTCCTACTCCACTCAGGGGTCCTCAATGACAGAACCATAGGCATTTTTCAGAATCTGGAGCACCTGCGTTTGCGGAGAGCATACATCCAGTCCTCTCACCTCTCAACTGAGGCCTTCCTACTGGCTCTCTGCCCTCACAAGCTTCAAGAACTGAATGCTTCACATATACATGGCGACATCACAATCTCAGATATTCTCCACAGTATTACCTCCAGCAAAGTCTGCAGACAGGGCCTTCAGACACTGCTGATGAATGGCTTACATCTTTATGGGGAAGCAGGTGAGGAGTCACTGCAGGCCTCCTTCAGCATGCTCCGGGGCTTAAAGAAGCTTTCTCTGGCCTGGACGAACCTGGATGACACAGGTCTGGAGGATATCTGCACAATGCCCATGCTGGAGAGCTTAGATATCTCCGGTACTAACATCACAGACCTAGTACCTCTTTTGAATTGTGAGTCACGGCTCAGGTCCCTGACTGCACATGGGCTTCAGAAGTTAGAGATGCCAACCTCCAGCCTCATTTTAGTTCTCTCCAAGCTCCAGTTGCTGAGGCACCTGGACATCTCTAATGACAAGCTGGTAATGGATGGAGACAATTTGGTGCAGCAACTACTAGAGTGCCCAGGGATCCTTCTGCATCTTGTGTCTCTGGATGTGTCGGGCTGGAGAGGTGTAAGTGATGCTACCATCCAAGCTTTTGTAGAGGTGCGGCCAGGGATGAGGTTCATTGGGCTGCTGGCCACAGGTGCAGGTGGCTCTAAGCTGCTGTGTGGAGATGGAAATCTGAAGGTAAGAGTCTTTGTTCACACTGACTGACTAAAAATCTTAAAGGGGTCATGAATTGAGAAATCAAATTTCCCTTGATATTTTGACATATAAGAGATATTTTTATAATGTAAAAAACTTGCTTGTTAGTCCAAACAGCTTTCATTGTAACCAAGCTGTCTCCTTTTTATTACATAATAGATGTAATAGGCTACCTGCAGAGAGACAGGTCAATGTCTATTTCTTCATCTCCTCTTTGGCCACCCACTGGCAAATGTTAGGGAAGTGATATGGAGAGAAGGCTATCTATGTTTAGAAATACTAAAACAAGATCACTGGACTTAAAAATATCATTACCTCCCTGTAAAGAGGTTTGTGTTAAGGGAAGAAGGATGCAGGAACCGGCAAACGTTCAACATAAGCTTTAATCCGAAAATAAACAAATAACAAAACTAAAGTAAAGCGACAGCCCCTCACGGACAACTGCTGCATATAAACACAACAGAACACAACATAAAGTCCAGGCCTGGGGTCCGTTCTTCGTACGTCGCTAACTCAGTTAGCCAGAATTTTTTGTTGATGATTTGGCATGATCTTGGATTGTTTGGTTCTTCGACGCTCATCCTGGACTTGCTGTCATAGTAACCGGTCCGTAAGCTTAAACCTGCTTGGGAGCAGGCTTATTTAATGTAAACAGGGGTATCTTGAGGTGATACTTAAAATCTGTCCCAGCCACTGCTACTTTATTACAAGAGTTCATTACTAAACCAGGGGCAATAATAATAATTTTAAATAATAATAATAATATAAACATTTTAAATTGTATATGTATATGTATATGAGATTGTATATAATATTATAATGCCACTTGATTGAGCGATTTATTTGTGATGGAATAATTACTTTATAAATGTATTGGAGGTTTACACACATGTTGTACAGTTAATCTGAGCCGTACATTCATTTAAGTGATCACGGATATTATGGGAGTGGATTGATGCACCGCAAGAGATGCAAATAATTTGATCTTGACCCTTAAGAAACTTTAATACTGTCATGTTACAAATCTGCTTCAAATTGAATTAAACATTTAATTACAACATTGAAATAAAAGTGTAAAGGGTGTACAAATACTGTATAAAATCGTGAAATATAAATAAAAAAAATATTTAAAAAAAAGGGCGTCACGGTGGCCACAGCACCTGGGGGTAAGCACAGACAGGAACGATGAGAAGGGAGAGAGAAAAAAGGGGGGGGGGGGGAAATCTGGGTCCGGTTTCAAAAACACACTGCCACCTGTTGGGTGAATTCCTCCGAAATGCCTGGTGGACGGCGACAGCTCCTCCAGCTTTGGGGACCCGGCAGCAAGTCCCCTGTTCCCTTGCTCCTCCCCACCAGGGCAGCAGGCTTGAGCCTCAGGCAAAAGGCGGCAACTCCTCTGTCCACTCCTGGAAAGCAGCCACCCCTCCACAACCCAGGCGGATGGCAGCGAGTCCATCCCCCCGGCAAGTCACTTCAGCCCTAAGCCATGGCAGAAGACTGCAGCTCCGCAATTCTATGCAGGCTTTGCCAAGAGACATTTAAGGAAGAATATGGACCCGACAGAAATGCTCCAACCAGGGTTTGAATTGAACACCCGGTAACCCACTGAAAATCCTGTAAAAATCCTAGTAACATTATAAGTGCACATCTAGAAACATAAAATAAAACAAAAATGCAATTCAAGACCCCTTTAATCTAATATGCAGCGGCATGATGCAGCAAGTACTGATAAGAGAGCAGGCGGTGAAGCACACTTGATCCACTAGTGTTACTATTAGTACTTACCTGGACCCTGAATGGCACATACTTTATGTTGCTATTCAAAAGTCTGTCTATGAGAGACTAGAAACAACCTGATAGTTTTCAGAAAAAATACATTTAACTGCCATCTCATTAAAGCAGTTTACTCACCCCCATGGCATCCTAGATGTTTGTCTTTATTTCTTCAGTCGAAAATAAATGAATGTTTTTGAGGAAAGCATTGCAGGATTTTTCTCCATATAGTGGACTTCAACAGGAAACAACGGGTTGAAGGTCCAAATTGCAGCTTCAATGCAGCTTCTCAGGGCTCTAAATGATCCCAGCCTAGGAATAAGGGTCTTATCTAGCGAAACATTTTTGTAATTTTTAAAAAAAGAAAAGGGAAAGGTCATGCATTTTGTAGGCGGGTAGGGCGCAAACTCAAAATCATCCGACATCGTTGTTTTACCTTTTTTTTTGTAAAGGGCATTTGACTTGGTCTTTGCACGTTCGCTTTGTAAACACTGGGATGGTACTTCCGCCTACTTCACGCGTGACCTTTCTAACATGATTACGTAATGCAGAGCAAGTGCAAGACGAGCATTTGTGGTTCAAAAGTATATACTTTTTTTTTTTCGTTTTTTTTTTTTTTCTCAAGAAAATCACAGATCTTTTCGCTTATTCCTCGGCAGGGATAGTGTAGAGACCGTATTGAAACTGCAATTTGGACCTTCAACCCGTTGGTTCCCATTGAAGTCCAATATATGGAGAAAAATAATGGAATGTTTTCCTCAAAAAACCTTTTATTATTTATTATTGTTATTTATTGGATATTTATAAACACATCCAGGTGGCTGGAGAGTCCAATTTGACCCAACTGTGTGAAGCCTTGAGGAGATACAGTGACCGAGAGAGTTTTATACTGGAGGTTCTTACACATCTCTACAGTCACACCAATGACATGGAAGGACCTCAGACAAACATATTAAAGGTACAAAAATTCTTCTTCTTTAGCAGTTTTTCTGTTGTCTGATGATCTGTATTTGTGAACAAAATATGTTAAGCTGGTTTCTTACTAGGATCAGTGATTAATATGAGTTTTCATGATGAAGAAAATGAATTTTCTTAGGATGTTTTATAATTTTTATACCATTTTCAAGAAGAGTTGCATTGATTGAAAACAAGAAAGAAAGTGCTGTAAAAAGTAACACCTTAATTATTATTTTAAAAGTATTTTGCATTATCTGTTTCTTTTTTTGAATGTGCGAATTATAAATTCATAAAAATATCATTAAGCTTTTGAGGAATCTCACCATATCACATTTTGCAGCCTGAACTGACCATGCCTTGTCATAAAAAGATTGTCAAATGATCTGCAATTTTAAAGGGTTAGTTCACCCAAAAATGAAGATTCTGTCATGAATTACTCACCCTTGTGTTGTTCCAAACCCGTAAGACTTTCGTTCATCTTCGAAACACAAATGAAGATATTTTTAATGAAATCTGAGCGATTTCTGTTCCTCCATTAACAGTCCACGCACTTTGTTTCAAAAAGTTCATAAAGCGATCGTAAAACTAATCCATATGAATCGAGCAGTTTAGTCCAAATTTTCTGAAGAGACTCGATTGCTTTATATGATGAACAGATTGAATTTAGGCTTTTATTCACATATAAACATTCATCAACCCACACATCAGATATGGTTAATGAAAGCTCAATCATGCTTGCTTAACGTGTGAGAATCAATGAGGTTCATTCTCGTGTTACGCGGCACGTTTGAGGGACAGAAATCTCTCAGATTTCATTAAAAAAATATCTTAATTTGTGTTCTGAAGATGAACAAAAGTCTTGCGAGTTTGGAACAACATGAAGTTGAGTCATGAGGGTTTGCATGGGCGTTCTCTATGATGTAATTTCCTTTTTTTTTTCTTTTTTTTTTTGCATGATGGTTGCACCTAATTATTTGATTTGGCAGACAAAATGTTCTCCACACATTTATAAGGAGATAAATATTTTAAATATTACATATATTTGAGGCTTTTTACTTCACTATGATGTTAGGAGTTACTTTATGCCCCCCCAACAAAAAATGTTCACAAATGTATTTTCATCATAGAATGGTATACAGGGAGTGCAGAATTATTAGGCAAGTTGTATTTTTGAGGATTAATTTTACAACATTAATAATTAAACAACAACCATGTTGTCAATGAACACAAAAAACTCATTAATATCAAAGCTGAATATTTTTGGAAGTGGTTTTTAGTTTGAGCTATTTTAGGGGGATATCTGTGTGTGCAGGTGACTATTACTGTGCATAATTATTAGGCAACTTAACAAAAAACAAATTTATACCCATTTCAATTATTTATTTTTACCAGTGAAACCAATATAACATCTCAACATTCACAAATATACATTTCTGACATTCAAAAACCAAACAAAAACAAATCAGTGACCAATATAGCCACCTTTCTTTGCAAGGACACTCAAAAGCCTGCCATCCATGGATTCTGTCAGTGTTTTGATCTGTTCACCATCAACATTGCGTGCAGCAGCAACCACAGCCTCCCAGACACTGTTCAGAGAGGTGTACTGTTTTCCCTCCTTGTAAATCGCACATTTGATGATGGACCACAGGTTCTCAATGGGGTTCAGATCAGGTGAACAAGGAGGCCATATCATTAGATTTTCTTCTTTTATACCCTTTCTTGCCAGCCACGCTGTGGAGTACTTGGACGCGTGTGATGGAGCATTGTCCTGCATGAAAATCATGTTTTTCTTGAAGGATGCAGACTTCTTCCTGTACCACTGCTTGAAGAAGGTGTCTTCCAGATACTGGCAGTAGGACTGGGAGTTGAGCGTGACTCCATCCTCAACCCGAGAAGGC
Source organism: Romanogobio albipinnatus (assembly GCA_023566225.1). Classification (NCBI taxonomy): domain Eukaryota; kingdom Metazoa; phylum Chordata; class Actinopteri; order Cypriniformes; family Gobionidae; genus Romanogobio; species Romanogobio albipinnatus. Next base: position 31,363,608 of record CM042244.1, read on the forward strand.
CCCACAAGCTCATCTTTGATGATACCAGCCCAAACCAGTACTCCACCTTGCTGGCGTCTGAGTCGGACTGGAGCTCTCTGCCCTTTACCAATCCAGCCACGGGCCCATCCATCTGGCCCATCAAGACTCACTCTCATTTCATCAGTCCATAAAACCTTAGAAAAATCAGTCTTGAGATATTTCTTGGCCCAGTCTTGACGTTTCAGCTTGTGTGTCTTGTTCAGTGGTGGTCGACTTTCTGCCTTTCTTACCTTGGCCATGTCTCTGAGTATTGCACACCTTGTGCTTTTGGGCACTCCAGTGATGTTGCAGCTCTGAAATATGGCCAAACTGGTGGCAAGTGGCATCTTGGCAGCTGCACGCTTGACTTTTCTCAGTTCACGGGCAGTTATTTTGCGCCTTGGTTTTTCCACACGCTTCTTGCGACCCTGTTGACTATTTTGAATGAAACGCTTGATTGTTCGATGATCACGCTTCAGAAGCTTGGCTATTTTAAGACTGCTGCATCCCTCTGCAATATATCTCACTATTTTTGACTTTTCTGAGCCTGTCAAGTCCTTCTTTTGACCCATTTTGCCAAAGGAAAGGAAGTTGCCTAATAATTATGCACACCTGATATAGGGTGTTGATATCATTAGACCACACCCCTTCTCATTACAGAGATGCACATCACCTAATATGCTTAATTGGTAGTAGGCTTTCCAGCCTATACAGCTTGGAGTAAGACAACATGCATAACGAGGATGATGTGGTCAAAATACTCATTTGCCTAATAATTCTGCACTCCCTGTAGATAGATAATGAATCTCTGTCATCATAAAACATGTGTGTTGAAGAAATTGTATGCATAAATTGAAATGTTTTAATCATAATTGATTTTAATTTTAAATATGTATGGGCAGTTTTTTTTTAAGATGGCAGAAATTATATCATGATAACATAGCATAATAAATGAAAAAATCCCATAACCTTCCTTTATTGTAAAGGATCTTGCCTCGTGTTTAAAAACATACTGTTCTAGTGTGCTAAATTACATTTACACACAATGAACATGTGACTCTTCCTGTTGCAGCTGGTATTGGCTGGAATGCAACACCACACAGATTCTCTCCATGTTCAGCTTGTGGCCTCTGCATGTGTGTTTAACCTGACCGTACAGGAGCTGGTGCTGGGAATGCCCTTACACCTGGTGGGAACTGTAGTTCAACAGCTTCTTACAGGCATGAAGAACTTCCCAAACCACGAGCAGGTATAAACAGCCACAGGCTGCATTCAATATTCATCCTATCCATCATCCAACAGTTTGTATGCAAAAGTACCAAGATAGTATCCTATCTCTGGTGTATCCATCATGCATTGGGGGTTAATTTGGCCCACAGGCCCTTTTGACCCTGCTGAAAAAAAGTGCCATAAATCACCCATTCTGATCGTCTTAGCTGTTTAAGCTGGTCTTACTTGGTTTGAGCTGGTCTTCCAGGTTTTCTAACTGGTTTTCCCACAAAGCCCCCTTCCCGTTTGCAAGACAGGTAGTTCTGCCCAAGCCAATGATTGAGCCAATGTTGCAGACAGTGTCAGCCTGGTCAAACAGTGCATGGTTTTGACAGCGACACGTTTTTTTACATACATAATGGATTACTTATAGTTACTCTATAAAATACTCACTTTCACCTTTACATGATTTAATCTAAAAGTTAAGTAATAATGCATTATTAGGTAATGTAATTTAGAAGTATGCAAATAAGGACACACTTGGGTGAAATATTTGTAAATTAAATATGGGGTATTTATTTATTTATTAGATTTATTTGACATGGACATGACAATTACATTGGACGAACCATATGCATTTGCTTAAGAGTTTTAGCACACTAATTTTCAACACCTCTCCACGGGAGGCTTTTTTAAATAGGGTAAAAAAAACAACAACAATAACATTGCTGAAATGATGATAAAGAAAAAATAATAATAATAATAATAATACAGAAAGGGAATAAGGCTAACAAATTATAATGATAATAATAATAATAGTAAGAGAAAAACAGGGAAAAAAGAAATACCATAAAATTACAAAAATAGAAAAAGAAAGAGAGAGAAAAAAACCCCTATATATTCCTAATTATTTTCATACAAACACTAGTAAACACAACATGATCAGACAATAACCCAGTGTAAGGCTATTCATTCGAGCACTGTTGTTTTGATTTGAACCATTGTTTGAGTGATCTGTAAAAAGCATTGCCGTTAGTCTCTAGTTTTAAATTAGCAGGTAAAGCATTACAGAGTTTTGGCCCCTTTGCCGAAAAAGCAGACTGACCAAAAGATGTCTTGCACTTTGGAACAATACAGTCGTCACTGATAGTGGCTCGTGTGTTTGCCCTATGTGAGCTCTGACGCCTACTGACCAATTCAGAAAACAGAGGTGACACATGATTCATCAGGCATTTAAAAACGTTTGAGATGATTAAAATCAACAAAACTGTCAAAGCTAAGAAGATTATGCTTTTTTAAAACATTACAGTGATGCCATCTCATTGGATTCTGGTCCATAACTTTTATTGCCTGTTTGTATATTGAACTAATAGGCTGTAATTTAGTTTTGGAGGCTTGTGACCATGATGTAATGCAATATGATAAATGTGAAAATATCATTGCATGCATGTATAGTTTTGCAGTTTGACATGATAAATCCCTTCTAATAACACAAAAATAATTTAGGTTAGGTTTAACCTTTTTGCAGATGTACTTAACCTGACTATCAAATTTTTAATTCTTGTCCAAAATGATGCCAAGATACTTGACTCCAATCATTGATTTGATTACTTAATTCTTGATCCGCACGTCTAATACATACCTTGCAGGCCTATCTTGTATGGCGAAGAGTCAAAAGAGTCAAATGAGACTATTCGAGCCATTTAGAAATATTCTGTAATGCCTGTGTCAGATGCTCAGCTGCCAGGCTAGGTGTTGCAGTGGATACATGGACGACAGTCTCATCTGCATACATCTGACAGCTAACACCCAGACAGCAGTTTTATGTACAGTGTAAACAACAATGGGCTAAGTACAGAGCCTTGCGGTACTCCCATGCTGTTGGCATGCAAAGGTGACTTCACCCCATTGACCCTAACACATTGCTGTCTCTCGCCCAAGTAAGACCTAAACCACTACAAAGCTTCTGATGACATTTTAAATGTATTTAATTGATTTAGTATTAGTACTGCATTAAAGCATAGTCATAGCAAAGCATAAAAAATTCTAAACAGCAAATGCTTACACGAATGCTTACATTTACTACATTTGGTTATGTGAATGTGAGTTTATCTTATTGATAGTATTTTTTAATCTTCACAGTTGACTGCTACTCAAAAAACTAATTCTGGATAACCATCTGTAATGTCACAACATTTTTATTATTTTCAATTGTGAATCTTGTTAGATTCTCGTTACTGTAATACAGTCCTCTTTAAAAAATGTTGTATCTGTTTAGAGTATTTTTTCATTTAAGGAAGTACAACACATACTACCATGTATAAACACATTTTATACAATTTAAATAATGTATGTGTAATATATTTTTTGCATAACAGTGATGAGAATGAGATTATGGGCATTTAAAATTGGTGATCATGCAAAAAAGTAATTTTGTAACAAGTAAAATATAATTTTTTATTTATTGAATATTTTAACATTTATATTTTGCCATTAAATATGACCTACAATTATTCTTGACAATTTGTGTAAGATTCATTTATTGACTATCAATATTTTTTTCTGCTTTTAGTTGCAGAAGAATTGCCTGCTTACTCTTTGCAGTGACCATATCTTACAGGTTGTCCCATTTGACAGGTCAGTCCAAACATATTTCCTCAGTGCACTTCAGCTTGTTGTTAATGTGGCTTAACTTAGTCTTGACCCCTGTTCCCGCATAGATACGAAGCTGTTAAGCTGATAATGATGTTGCTGGGGAATCATGACGATCAGACGGTGCAGAGAATGGCAGTGGCAGTAGTCTCCATACTAGTCTCTAAGGTAAATACATCACCACCAGCTCTCGGTTCAATATCTTAAACCAGGAAAAACGTTGATGCTGTGCTGGTTTATGTTTAGAAATGTTTAGTATAATTAAAGTCGGCATGAAATGGAAGTTGCACTAGTTACTTCTTCCATGTTGTCACATATATCTGACATTCTTTTAAAAAAAAGTATTTACAAAAAGAGTTATGAGTCTTTAGTTTTGTGTATGTCACTCAGAAAAAACAACTCTGAAAATGCCTTCAGGGCTTAAGGGGTTAATGGTCTATTAGTTGTTGTAGAATATGTTCATGCAGAATAATGCTAGACTTTTTATGACATTTTAAAATCTCTATGGGAAAAATAATTGGAAAAAATACTTCCGGAACCAACGCCACTGAAAAAGTAGGTGGGTACTAATACACTCTTAATGCAATATGCAAACATATTACCATATTTTGAGATCTGCTCTAATACTTTTTATCTCTAGGACATCATTAATGTGTAAAAGGATTTGAGGCTAGAGAACTGAATTCTCTCACTTCATTGCAGTTGAGCACAGAGGAGATCTCAGAACTGGGTGCAGAGGCATTTATAATGAAGGTAAATGTCTTCCTTCACATATTTGCTGTTACTGTTTTAAAGACCCCAATGAAATCAAAAGTTTTTGGGGATTTTACCGATACCAATAACAAGGTTGGACCGCACTTAATCGACGATAGTTTTTAAAATGGATACTGGATAAAAAGCAACAACAACAACAACACTCTAAGTAAAACAATGCTGAACTTTAGTACTGAAGTACTGAACCAGGAAAATGTGCTAAATTACATATGTAAATATGAATATATTAAAATGAGAAGTTCTAATAATTTAATTATAATTTAATTATAATTAATAATTTTAAGAAAATAATTTAAACATTAAAATAATATTATAAATAAATGTTTCCCTTGCGATAATACACAAGTATTGCGTCGTTCGTCTTATTAATATAAATAAGACAAGACGCTACGGCGAAAACAGTTTTTTTCTCCGATTCTGAAGCCTCGATTGGTTCAAAAAGTTAAAGAAACTGAACCAATGATGGCGCAGCACGCGTGAGCCAATGGTGAGCAAGCCTGCTCGAGCCCGCTGAAATGGGCGGAGACTCTGGCTATAAAAGCACCCGTTTCACCATGGCAAATCGATTAATTCTCCTTCAGCGACGCAGATTACAGCTCTTCATTGGAACTCGGATTGAAGCCGCCTTCACCTGCAAGCAGCTGGATTCGCCGCTGATCTTCTAACCTTCGTGCAGTTGAACGGCCCGCCTCCCTGCTCGCCACTCTCTATCCCGCTTGCAGCTCTCAAGCAGCTTGTGCTCGCGCAGCTGAATCAAGCGAGTAGCCGCAGCGCTCTCAGCTCTTCAGCTCGCCGCTCAGACCGCCGCTCACGTGCAGCGCTGATCGCCCGCCGCTCTGCAGCAGCCAGATCAGCTCGCCGCTTTCAAGCAGGCCTGTTCTCGCACCGCTGTGTTACAGCCTGATCAGCACTTCGCCAACGAGCCATCTGCAGCCGAGCGAGTGCACTTCAGTGTATCCTTTTTAAGAGCTTTAAAGAGAAAATAGCAAATTTCAAGTGACGTTGTTGTAAATGTTTCCCTCTGTTACCGCGAGTGACTTGGTCTCGTTCGGAGAATCTGATAACGAGCCACAGGACGACAGCATGTCCTTAGCGGGGTCTGAGGCAAAGGAGTGGTCGGGCTCCCAGCATGACCCCACCCCCTTGCTGTCTTTGGAACTTATTGACGTCAGAGCTTCTAGTGACTCATAGCTTTATCACGTGCTGTATAAAGCAGTCTAACAGCTCGGTTTAGAGTGGTCTGCGCCTGTGGAACCCACGCGCAGCCGCTTGGACGAGTGGTTCCTGCCTGGACGTAGTCAAGCTCCCTCTTAGCGGTCAGTGCCCTTCTTTTCAAAAGTGCATGACGGGCTGACAAAATCATGGCACGCTACCTACTCAGCCCACCTTTATTCTTCTGCCTCTCACCTCGGTGCAGGGCAGAAGGGTTATGAGAAGTTACCTCCTCTGGACGAGGCTGTGGCCGCACATTTGTGTCCGCCTGCCGCCATTGGTTGGAAAACCAAGGCAGCTCATCCATCTAAGCCCTGTCGTACCACTTCGGCCATCGCTGAACATGCGTACACATTGGCAGGTCAGGCAGCTTCCGCTTTACACTCCATGGCGGTTCTCCAGGTGTATCAAGCGAAGCTCCTTAAAGATTTGGATGAGGTCGGACATGACTCTGCCCCCCTCAGAGAGCTGCACAGCGCCACGGATCTGGCTCTGCGCGCCATGAAGACCACGGCTCAGGCAATTGGACGCTCGATGGCCAGTTTGGTGGTGTTGGAGCACCACTTGTGGCTTAACTTGACTGAGATCAAGCACACGGATAAAGCCGTTTTCCTTGACTCGCTAGTCTCCTCCACCGGTCTCTTCAGACCTGCTGTTGATGGCTTCGCAGAGTGCTTTTTACAGCAGCACAAAAGTCGTCCCAAGCTATGCGCCACTTTTTGCCCAAACGCGCCACACCCTTTGCCACGGGCCGCCCTAAATCAGCACCAGCTCAGCAGCAGATGCCAAGGGATAAGTCACCAGCGCGAGCTCTGAACACAGACGGCGCTCGCGCTCTGCTAGGCGCCCTCCGGTGCGACAGGGCCCCCGACCCAAGATAGTGTTGGACCCTGCAGCCCAGAAGCCGGCCTGATGGCCGAGAAAGGAAGAGGAGGAGGCTAAGTCCCGCTGAGGCCGGACCACCCTCGAAAATGCCTCGTCCAGTTTTCCTGCCACCCCGTTCAGTTCTGGTTGCAGAGAAAGAGTGTTTGTTGCCCACACAGAGCCTGTTCATATGCCCTGGTTGGGAGCCGCTGTTATAGCGGAAATAAAAATCAAACATACTCAAAAAGAGAGCAAAATTCCCCTTCCACCACACACATGCACCCCAGTCCCTCATTTTGTCTGTATTAATTCAGCCCCTCGCCACACGGACCAAGGCCAACCCTGGAGTGTCAGCCTGGGTTCTGAACATAATAAAACAAGGTTATGTACTCCAATTCGCTCAAAGACCCCCGTTATTCAACGGCGTGATCGAAACCTCTGTGGAAAGCAAGGATGCACATGTCCTGCGTTCCGAGTTAAACATCATGCTGGCAAAAGGAGCCATAGAAGTGGTTCCCCCAGCGATGAGCGAGTCAGGCTTTTACAGCAGGTACTTTTTACACTTAGTTCTTTCAAAAATATATGTGTTCATTAATGTATATTTACTTCTTTCAATTAATAAAGTATTCTCATAAGTTTATAATATGCCATTGAAAATACATACGGGTAAGGGGTTCGAATGGGGGTCGCCATGTTGCCCCTCCATCTTGAAAGTACATTAGCCAAAGAGGGACATACCCGTAAATTCAAGCTTCGCCTTTTGCGTTTTAACACTCGATGGCACCGTGTCGAATGTGAAGAGGGGGATTGCTGGATTGAACTGGAAGCCATGTTAATCTTGGACTAAATCGGCCACCGTAGGAGTTAAAACGAAATCGGAATTGGGAGGAACAGAAACTAATATTTAATGGATGGTCATATACCTTTTCACCGCTAGATGGGGGAAAATATCACACATAGTGTAGCTTTAAGGATGCTGCGAGCTCGATGCAGACAGCGTTTCCTCTGGATGTGCTCGACGGCAGGTAGTGGAGTCCCTGTGATGCGCTGGGCAGTTTTCACCACCCGCTGCAGTGCCTTGTGCTCCGCAACAGAGCAGCTCCCATACCATACTGCGACACAGTTGGTCAGGATGCTTTCTATTGCGCAGCGATAGAAGTTCACCAGGAAAGCCGAGGAGCCGAGCCGAGGAGAGCCGAGAGTGCCGAGAGTGGCATATCAATATATGGTTCTGTCGTTCAGCCTGTCCTTGGCCCAGCGCACTTTCACGAAGTGCGTCTTCTAAACTACCTCGGCGGCTGGCTCGTCCTGGCCCAGTCGGAGGCGGAACTAATATTCCACAGATCCGTTATTCTCAACCACTTAGAGTGCTTATGTCTCAGGCTCAATTTTGCAAAGAGCTCATTATCCTCCAGCCAACGTGTATCGTTCCTGGGAATAATTTTAGACTCAACCCTTTTGAGGGCCACAGTCACTCCAGAGCGCACTCTGGCCATTCAGCAGCTCACGCAAACATTTACACCCGGTTTTTACACCCGGTTTTCTACCACTCAGAACGTTTCAGAAAATTCTTGGCCTAATGAGCTCAGCATCTCCAGCTCTGCAGATGGGGTTGCTTCATATGCGCCCCAAGGTTATTTTCGTAAACGAAAACTGAAACTAAGACTTAAACTATTGGTCAAAAAACATTTTCGTAAACTGAAATAAAATTTAAAAATCATAATAAATGAAAAACTAAAACTAAACAAAACGTCTCGGTTACGTATGTAACCCTCGTTCCCTGAAGGAGGGAACGGAGACGTACGTCGGAACTGACCGACGAATTGGGATCTGATTTCAGAGACCAATCTACTTCGAGTGTTTAAAAATGAGCCAATGAAGATTGGCATGCGATTCACGCATTCCACGCTCCGCCCCGCAGCGCGGGTATAAATAAGGAAGTGGAATGCATGATCATTGCTTTTTTCTGCTGAGGAGCCGAACTCGTGACTCGGCCTCCCAGCGGAAGCACAGCACCTGGCGACGGGACGTACGTCTCCGTTCCCTCCTTCAGGGAACGAGGGTTACATACGTAACCGAGACGTTCCCTTTCAGTCGGTCACGTTCGACGTACGTCGGAACTGACCGACGAATTGGGATCTCTACCAAAACGCCAGGGCGCTGGCCCTTCCAGCGTCCTGCTTGAGCGCACTGGACCGTCTTAGATGGTACGGAAGTCAGGGCTCCAAGCAGGGAGGTCAGTCACTGCTGTTTCTGCAAGACCCACCCAGTGTGACTATTGGATAACGCTGGGAAAGCGTGCCCGTCCTGGAGACGGTACGCTGCGGAGCCACGTCCTTCAGTAGAAGGCTTGGTGGCAGAATACACATAAGGACTAACCTGGCAGGGTAGTGCAACATATGGCAGTCTCTGGGGTGGTTCCAGCCTGGTTCCAGGGGGGAAAGAACACGCCCAGAGACGACAGAGCGGGCTCTGTCAAGGGAAAGACACGGGGCTAGCCAATTAGGGTAGCAGATACCGTGGAAGAATACACATATGGGGAGCCGTTAGGGGACCGCTACATATGGAACCCAGCCTACACACACGTTACACAAGCATACGGGTGCAGGCCTGGCGTCAGACGGCCGCAACGTCTGGCACCGCAGGGGGTGACGGAGGAGCTCAACAGGGTTAGCTGTTTCCGGGGAACACAACTGGAGAAAATGGACGCACGTATCCGGCCCAGAGGGCGGGAGTGGCGTTGCAAGCCGACACTTAGAACGGGCACTTAGTGCTACTGGCCCCTGGGGGCGAGGATGCGGGAAGATACCGGCTCTACACGGAGGCTATAGAATCTAGCGAACGTGTTAGGTGTCGCCCAGCCCGCAGCTCTACAAATATCTGTCAGCGAGGCACCTTGAGCCAGCGCCCAGGATGAAGCAACACTCCTTGTTGAGTGTGCTCGCACCCCGAACGGGCAAGGTACGTCTTGGGACTGGTAACCCAAGACGATGGCATCCACTATCCAGTGGGCCAACCTCTGCTTGGAGACAGCCTTTCCCTTCTGCTGGCCTCCGTAACAGACGAAGAGTTGCTCTGAGGTCCGAAAGCTTTGAGTCCGGTCAACGTAAGCGCGAAGAGCGCGGACGGGACATAACAAAGCCAGGGCTGGGTCTGCCTCCTCCGAAGGCAGCGCTTGCAGGTTCACTACCTGGTCCCGGAAGGGAGTGGTAGGAACCTTGGGCACATATCCAGGCCGGGGTCTCAGGACAACGTGAGAGTTGTCCGGCCCGAATTCTAGGCACGATTCGTTGACCGAAAGTGCATGCAGGTCCCCTACCCTCTTAATCGAGGCCAATGCCGTCAGAAGCACTGTCTTCATTGACAGGATTTTAAGCTCCACAGAGGAACCTGACGATTAGGTCGTGCTTTCCTAAGGACTTACCTTCGACTGCATCGTGATACGCCGCTATTGAAGCGACGTACACTTTGAGGGTGGAGGGAGACAACCTTCGCTCCAGCCCATCTTGCAGAAAAGAAAGCACGACGCCAACCGAACACCTTCGGGGGTCTTCCCGGTGGGAAGAGCACCATTCAACGAACAGGTTCCACTTCAACGCGTAGAGGCGCCTCGTAGAGGGGGCTCTAGCAGAAGAGATGGTGTCCACCACTGCCTGTGGTAGACCACCTAGAACCTCCGCGTCCCGTCCAGGGACCAGACATGGAGTTTCCAGAGGTCTGGACGCGGGTGCCATAGAGTGCCCCGTCCCTGAGAAAGAAGGTCCTTCCTCAGGGGAATCGGCCAGGGAGGGGCTGTCGCGAGGAGAGTTAGTTCTGGGAACCAGGTCCGGTTGGGCCAATAGGGCGCAACTAACAAGACCTGCTCCTCGTCCTCCCTGACCTTGCACAGGGTCTGTACAAGAAGGCTCACTGGGGGAAACGCATATTTGCGCAGGTCCCGGGGCCAGCTGTGCGCCAGTGCATCCGTGCCGAGGGTGCCCACGGTCAGGGAATAGTACCACCGGCAATGGGTCGAGTCCGGAGAGGCAAACAGGTCTACCTGTGCGGCTCCGAAGAGGTCCCATATCAGCTGGACCGCCTGGGGATGGAGTCGCCACTCTCCCGGAGGTGCAGGCTGCCGTGAGAGCTCGTCGGCTGTCCGGTTGAGCGCACCTGGGACATGAATGGCCCGAAGCGACCTCAGATGCTTCTGACTCCAAAGGAGGAGGTGGCGGGCGAGTTGGAGCATGCAACGGGAGCGTAGACCACCCTGACGGTTGATGTACGCAACGGCTGCAGTGCTGTCCATACGGACCAGTACATGCTTGCCACGTAGCGGCCCCTTGAGGCGGCGCAGTGCCAAGTGTACCGCTAACAACTCGAGGCAATTGATATGCCAATGCAATTGAGGTCCCGTCCAAAGACCTGCAACTGCAGGCCCGTTGTACGTGGCCCCCCAGCCCGTGGAGGAGGCATCCGTGAAGAGTACAGAATGCCTGGACACTTGTTCTAAGGGCACCCCGGCCCGGAGAAACGAAGCGTCGGTCCACGGGCTGAAGGTTCGACGGCAGTAAGGAGTCACTGGGACCCGGTACTGGCCGCTGTGCCACGCCCACCTCGGGACTCGGCCATGGAGCCAGTGTTGAAGCGGTCTCATATGAAGCAATCCGAGCGGCGTTACCGCGGCTGCAGATGCCATATGCCCCAGGAGCCTCTGAAAAGATTTCAGTGGGACCGCTGTCCTGCTCTTGAACGAATTCAAGCAGTTCAACACCGACTGGACCCGCTGTTCCGTAAGGCGCGCAGTCTGGCTGACCAAATCCAGCTCCATACCGAGATAAGAGATCCTCTGTGTGGGACAGAGTTTGCTCTTCTCTCGGTTGACCCGAAGACCCAACAGGCTGAGGTGACTGAGCACCATGTCCCTGTGTTCGCACAACTGTTCCCGAGACTGGGCGAGGATGAGCCAGTCGTCGAGATAGTTGAGGATGCGAACGCCGTGTTCTCTGAGCGGAACAATGGCTGCCTCTACGACTTTCGTGAAGACGCGAGGCGACAGGGACAGCCCGAAGGGCAAGACTTTGTACTGATATGCCCTCCCCTCGAACGCAAAGCGTAGGAACGGTCTGTGTCGAGGAAGGATAGAGACATGAAAGTACGCGTCCTTCAGGTCGATCGCCACGAACCAATCTTGGGGACGGATGCACTCGAAAATGCGTTTCTGCGTTAACATCCGGAACGGGAGCTTGTGCAGGGCCCGATTCAGGATACGCAGGTCCAAGATTGGCCGTAACCCACCCCCTTTCTTGGGTACAATGAAGTAGGGGTTGTAGAACCCCCTCTTCATATCGGCTGGAGGAACCGGCTCGACCGCGTCCTTCGCCAGCAGGACATCGATCTCTGACCGCAAGACCTGAGCATCGCTGCTTCGCACGGAGGTGAAGAGGATGCCCCTGTACTTGGGAGGCCGGCGAGCGAACTGAATCGCGTAGCCGAGTCTGATGGTACGGATGAGCCAGCGAGACAGTCCAGGGAGCTGAAGCCAAGCTCCCAAGGACCGTGCAAGCGGGATCAACGGCACCACAGACGTACCCGGGGTGGGTTGGCGAGGTGGAATAGACAGACCCGACTCGGGAGGCCCGGAGGCGGCCCGGAGTGTTGTCTGAGAATTCCAGGGTGGGACAGAGTATGGGTGAGAAGGCCCGGGGGCTTTCTCGGTGCCCACACTGCTGTCCCGTGGCGGGGGGAGGGGAGGAAAGAAATGGGGAGGCCCGGAGGCGTCGCACACTTCCAACCTGGCCCTCTTGGGGCCCAGAGAGGGTAGAAACTGCTCTTTTATTGAGAAGGTGGGTACCGCTGTACTCCGGAGAGCCAGCGGCAGAGATGTTAAACCAGTAGAAGCCCCCCGGTCCTCCTCCGGGGGGTGGGGGAGGGATGCGGACATCATCTCCCCGAGAGCAGCTCCCGTCCTCCCTGGGCTGCCCGTCTCAGGGCCGCTTACCCTTACGCTTGCCACCAGGCTTAGCGGCTCCCTGAGCGGGTTGGGCGCCACCCTTACGTCCGGCACCCTGCTTCCCCGATGGAGGCTGCTGCTTGGGTTTCGCAGGGGCGGAGGCGGACGCAGGGGGACGCCCTCGGCGACGAGCAGGCGGAGGTGCTACCTGCGACGACGGGGTGTAGGCAGCAGCGGGTCGTCGAGGTAGGATGTTCTTAATGGCCTCCGTCTGCTTCTGGGCCACCGAGAACTGCTGGGCGAAGCTCTCGATGGCGTCGCCGAAGAGGCCGGCCTGACAGACAGGGGCGTTGAGAAACCGAACCTTGTCCGAGTCACGCATGTCTGCCAGGTTCAGCCACAGGTGGCGTTCCTGGACCACTAAGGTGGACATCGCCCGACCCAGGGAGCGTGCAGTGACTTTCGTCGCTCGGAGAGCGAGGTCCGTCGCCGCACGCAGTTCCTGCATAACACCCTGGTCGGAACTACCCTCGTGCAATTCCTTGAGCGCCTTGGCCTGGTGGACCTGCAGGAGCGCCATGGCATGCAGAGATGATGCAGTCTCTCCGCAAGCAGTGTAAGCCTTGCCCGTTAGCCCGGACGAGAACTTACATGCCCGGGAGGGGAGACGCGGGGCACCCCGCCAGTCCGCAGCGGTCTTGGGACACAGTTGCATCGCCACAGACCGCTCGACTGAGGGGATTCCCATGTATCCCTTAGCCACACCACCGTCGAGGGTAGTGAGGACGGAGGAGTCAGTCGATCGGTTTCTAGCGTTGTAAGGCGCTATCCACGACTTCGTGATCTCCTGATGCACTTCCGGGAAGAAAGGTACTGGGGCGGGGCGCTGAGAACTAGCACGGGCCGTCCCGAGATACCAATCGTCCAACCGCGAGGGTTCGGGACACGGTGGAGGGTTCCACTCGAGCCCGACACTCGCGGCGGCCCGGGAAAGCATAGCCGTAAGCTCTGGGTCAGACTCGGGCAACGCTGTCACACCCGAAGGGGGCAGCGCAGCCGAGTCTTCATCCTCAGAGCCCATAAGCTCGTCCCCCGATGCTGCAAGCGACAACATATCCTCAGCCGGAGCCCCAAAAGTAACGCCTGGAACCCCGTGGGAGGGGCCAGCACGCTCTCCTGGAAGCTCCACCGGCGCAGTGGGTGGGGGAGGGGCCCGAGGAGCCATTTGACCCGTCGGGGAAGCCCTCACCGTCACCCTTAGATCACCACCAAAGCCATCAGCCAAAGTAGCAGCCCTCTGCTTTGCAGCGGGAGGGCCGCTAGATCGGGGGATGTGCAATGGGGCCCCACCTCTTTCGAGGTATTGGAGCCTGGACCGTAGCACTGCGATGGTCATGTTCCCGCAGTGGGAACATGAGTCATTCACGAACGCTGCCTCAGCATGCTGAACGCCCAAACACGTGAGACAACGAACGTGACCGTCAACTGGAGATAGAAATCGCCCGCACCCAGAAACACACGGTTTGAATGACATCTTGAAAAAGACGCAGGGTCAAACCGTGTTGCTCTTTTAGATAGAAAACTGCTCTTTTACGTGCTGAAGCACTCAGGGAGATGACCGCCGCACCACACAGTACAATAGTGCAAGCCTGTGTGTGCACTCAAACCGGAAACGCCCAGCGAACCAACTCTTTGCACTCCGTCTGAAGCAGTCACTCGCTGACGCGCCGTCACACCCGCACTGGTAAGAACAGTCCTCTTCAAACACTCTTCGTAGAAACAGGAAGCAGTAGACATTCGCTGTTCGGCTCCGAAGTAGAAAGCAATGATCATGCATTCCACTTCCTTATTTATACCCGCGCTGCGTGGCGGAGCGTGGAATGCGTGAATCGCATGCCAATCTTCATTGGCTCGTTTTTAAACACTCGAAGTAGATTGGTCTCTGAAATCAGATCCCAATTCGTCGGTCAGTTCCGACGTACGTCGAACGTGACCGACTGAAAGGGAACTAACAACTCTTACTGAAAAACTAACTGAAATAAAATAATAATTAGCAAAAATAAATATTATTTTCGTAATTAATAAGCTCTCTGTGGTGGAAAATCGGCGGTTGAGGGAGTGTCTGTATATGGCGCTACTGTGCGTGAAGTGAGTTGAGGAGATTAACCGCTGTCCTGTGAATCATACAATAAATAGTTAAAAAAAATCATATATTGTGATTTCTGGATTATTTTTTTTTAGATTATGTCTCTCACAGTGGACATGCACCTACGATGACAATTTCAGACCCCTCCATGATTTCCAAGTGGGAGAACTTGCAAAATAGCAGGGTGTTCAAATACTTATTTTCCTCACTGTATATGATATTTGTATTTTTGTAATTACATTTTTGCCATGAATATAGCCTTAGATGCTGACATGGCATTAAATAAAACAATCTGTATTCCATTATTTTATTTTTATTATTAAGATGTCTGCATAAGAGTAAACTCTAATCTGTGCAAACATTAAACTTTGCTGAAATTAAAAATCTTGATTTGGTCTCGACACTTCGTTCTGGTAACTAAATTAAATTACTAAACTATAATTACTAAAACTGAAACGAAATATATAAAAACTAAATAGAAATGTGTTTACAAAATAAAATCGAAACTAAAACTAACAAAATTTATAAAACTAACTAAAACTAAACTGAAATTTAAAGCAAAATTGAAAACGATAATAAAATAAAAACTAATTTAAAAATGCAAAATTATAATAACCTTGATGAGCCCTCTGCAGTTCGGCCATCACTCGCTCAAGGTGAACCAGGCATGTGCCACAGCCCTGGCCCCGACAAACCCTTGCTGGTTCAAGCAAGGCATGGCAAAAGGTGCTTATGGACAAGAGGAAAGTTGTTTTCACAGACGCCTCCAAGACAGGTTGAGGAGCTCTGTGTGACAAACGCCCAGCCTTTGGGGCTTGGAGCAGCCTGGAAAGTGAGCTACATATCAACCGCCTAGAAAGGATGGCGGTATATCGAGCTCTCCAGGTCTTTCTTCCTCTTCTGGTGGGACACCACGTCTTAGTCAGATCAGACAACATGATGGTGGTGTCCTTCATAAATCACCAGGACAGCCTCTCTTCAAAACCCCTTTTCACTCTTGTGAAAACCATCCTAGAGTGGGCTCAGTGCAATCTACTCTCTCTGAGAGCAGCGCACATACTGAGATACAGGGCATACTGATCGTAGGGGCGGACATGCTGTCTCGAAGAAACCTTCCTTCAGAGGAATGGTTGCTCCACCCCCACTCGGTTCAGAAGATTTGGGATGTTTTCAGGAAGACAGAGGTCGACCTCTTTGCCTCAAAAGACAATCATCACTGCCCAATATATTTCCTAAAAGCCAGGGATGCGCTGGCCCACGATTGGCCAAGCCTCCTCCTTTATGCTTTCCCCCGATCGCTCAGATTCCCCAGGGCCCGGTTTTTGAAAAGGTTTAATCCGGATAAAATTGATCCGTGATCACGTAATCCACCTTACTTTTGAGCCAGTTTTTCAAAGCAACAATGGATTGGATCAATCTGATCCGGATAGGAACTTTTCAGGATCACCAAATCTGGATAACCAGTGCTCAAACAGGATAGGAAATCACAATGTAGAACTATAGATATGTAAAGAGCAACAAGTAGAATAGCCAGTGTGGGGTCAATATTTTTCATATTGTGTTTTCATTTCAAATAATATTTTTATTTGAAATGAAAACACACACATTTAAAAAAAAAACTAAAAACAAGAAAAACCCCACCCCATCCTCTTCCAGCAGTCTGCTCATCTGAGACCTACAACACAAACACTGTACATTGAGGATACTTATAACAAGTTTCAAATATGTCCTGTATTGTCCTGCACAACATCGCTACTAAGCGCAATGTCCCTCTCTGTGCTGACAATGATGCACCTGAGTCTCCAACCCTAACCAACCTCCTGCATTCTGCCAGAACGAGCAAATAGGACGTGCAACAAGGGACGCAATAGTTAGACACTATTTCTGATTTGGATTTGTTTTGGATTTCAAAAATCAGTGATTGCCATTCTTTGCATTTTTTTGGTTATTCTGTAATCATTGCATGCATCACTAATAAATATTCTAAAAACAAAAATATTTTCGATTGTGATGAATATATATATCAATTAGTGCCAGAATAAAATGTATTGTTTTTGGTCAATTTTGACAGCTGTTTGGGGGATTATTTTATGAGGCCAAACTCTTTCTACTTTGCTGTAGGCCTATACTGAAAGGCTGAATACGTTAAAGCCTACCTAATCACTGTAGCCTGACGGATGAACAAATAAAATTAAAACCTTATGAATAAATAGGATATGGCGTAAGATACTGCATGATCCAAATATAGTATTATTTGATTTTTAAAGTTTTCATTACATTTTGGGCATGAAATCCACGCTGAATCCACCCTTCTGATGGGATCAGTTTAATCCATATTTTTTGGATCAAAGTGATCCAAATCCTACAAAAAAGTTCTGAAAAACCCAAACTAAAGGTTTGATCCGGATCAAAACCAAGATTGGATTACGTGATCTAATCCGATTATGTAATCCGTTTTTTCTTTTGAAAAACCCATTTTCAAGATTTGATCCAATCCGTTATCCAAAATCCTAGTGGATTACTTTTGAAAAACCGGGCCCAGGTGATCAAGCGAACCAGAGAAGACAAACAAAAGGTTCTCCTGGTGGCTCCTCTTTGGAGGACCCAACCATGGTTCTCGGAGCCGTCTCGGTTATCACCCCTGAGGCCATGGCCGATCCCTCTGAGACAGGACCTCCTCTCCCAAACGGGAGGGACAATTTGGCACCCCAGACCCGAGCTGTGGGATCTTCATGTGTGGTTTCTCAACGGGAGCCTCTAAGCCTCCCTGAGAACATTTTAAACACTATTTCTCAGGCCAGAGCTCCGTCTACGAGATGCCTCTATGCCTCAAAGTGGGCCGTCTTCGCCTCCTGGTGCAAAACCCGGGGTTAGGGTTAGGCTTCACACGCTTCACACATAGCTGGGCAGTCTAAAGGAAGAAACAAGCTTGTTGTTCGTTTCCTTAAACCCCTCGAGTCGGCCGTCACGCCGGCACGATCAAGTCCATTTTATCTTATCAGTGCCAAAGAGACTCAAATAACTCTGTCGTTTTTTATCAATCAGGCAAGTGTTATACATCAATATAATCCGTTAAGTTTAAAAAAAAAATTAGTTCAGTCACAAAAAGTCATGTTTGTACACTTTTTTTGTGTACAGTCACGTTCATTCAGATAGTCTTCAGAAAAGGAGCTCTAGCTCAGTGAATACTTGTCTCACAAACATGAGACATGTCTAAAGAAACGTAGAAATGTCAGGTTTTAAATAATGTAAATCAAATCGAAAACAAATATTCTGTGTTTATGTAATCTGTTTGAAAACAGAGAGATGTCAGTCATTTGCGAGTGTCTCATTATCCGCTAATGCGACCACGCCCACGGAGCGTGTGTTCTTTAGAGATTCAAATTTGGCGATCTATGCGTCAACGCTCACACATCAACTCAAACAAACACATAAAGTGTAGTGCTATACTTCAGCTACATCGTTTTGAGACGCGTTGAGGAATAATCCTGGAATAATTTACCTCATGAAAAGCTGTTCATTTCTAAGAGCAACGGATTCAGCTGCTGATTGTAAGTTAGGCTAAATTTATTCTGTTAGCATCTGTGAATATTAAACATTAGCAAATGTCTACACAGATGCTATAAATATAGTAGCAGTAAAACGTATTTTGCTTCCTATTGATGTTTAAAAATTATAGCCTAATGTTATTTTTTTTTATTTAATGTATGATCGTTTACAAACTCAAATGATTCAGAATTTTTTTGCCGTTGAAATGACTAGGAAAAAAAGTGTCCCAATCAACCTGAATTCACCCTATACTCTTTGAAATCATAATTGCATTGCATTATGTTGTTTTTAATATTTTACTTATAACATTCATCATTACCAATTATTCAGTTATTTGTATTTACTGAACACTGAATTGTGTTCAGTGTTGTTGTGAACTTCTTTTGTTCCTTGAAGTAGAGACCAGGAGAACTTGGATGTATTTTTAGCAGGATTCTTTATTGAGAACTTGTGCTGTCTTTCGGCTGTAGGTCATCAAGTCTAACTAACAGTACAAAACACTGTAACTAATTTACATTTCAGGGGGAGGGATGATACAGCAGGGGAGGAGACACTCTGAATAATACAATGCAAATGTTGTATAGGAAAAAGGGACACACCCCAAACATTCCTGTCATCAGTCCTGATTCAATCAGCATAACAGTGTCATTCAAATGCATAGATGCTAATCCAATCAGCCGAACGATATTGTGCTCTGAGCTTATGCTAAATGGTCAGGAAGTGCCTAAAAACAAAAGACTTCATGTCTCAAACTGTCTCAGAAAAGTCACTTAAACTGCCTGGCTTACACTGCATGAAAAGTGAGATTTTCGACCCCGTAAACGCCTGTATACTCCCGGAAATCTCCCTAATTTTCGGCAGTTTTTGACAATTTACAGGCAGCGAACGTCGCGTTCGTCTGTGCCACAAATTGTCGTAAACGAACCATGACGTAGGTGGAGAGCCCCCCGCTGAGAGACCGCGCTGAGGTGCGACGCCTCTAATTAGCATATGAATAGCAGCGTAACCAGAGAGTCAACGGCCAGACTTGAATTTACTCACTCACTATTGGCTGAAGCCACTACATTTAAAAAAGAAAAATCCCTCGTGATTGGTTGGCAGATCACTGCAAACCAATCATTATTGGTGCCCCTGGCTCATTATAAATGTAAACCCCAATAATATTAATAAATATATAATTTGTGTTGTAATAATTTGTTTTATATTAATGCTATTGTGCTATGAAGTATTCATACCATCAAGGAATATATGGGAAAATTATACGGACCGTGCCGTTTATTCAAAGAAAGAGCATTTATAAAACACAGCTGTTTATTCAAAGAAAGAGCTTTATTGTTAAACACACAACTATGTACAGTGCAGCAGTAATGTAATGTAAAGTTCGGCGTGCTCCAGGCTGCGAGAGCGGTGGCCGCACAATCCATCCAGACACCCCGTCAACAATGCGTCTTCCTCGTCAAACATGAGTTCAATGGTCGCGCACTTCCAAATGTCCACCTCATCCAGCACACTCTCGCTTCCAGCAACTGTAATACAATCCATAAAGACAATAAGCAACCTGAAAAATACTCACATTGACAAAAAACGGATCTAATATAATAAAGCTTACCCTTTTTCTTTCTGATCGACTCCGAGTTAAACTTCGCAGTTTCCGCCTGCTATAAGTTCAGGTTGTTTGTATCTGAAGCTGCGGCGTGTCGATTCATAATACGTCTTACAGGCAGCTGGAAAACAATTACATGAGACTGGTATTAATAAAAACAGTCACGGTAAAATTAAACTAGGAATGAGAAACACATTAGAAGTTACTTACACACAATTTCGTTGTGATCAGCGGTTAAATCTGGACTCTTGGAAATCGCTCCAAGCAGATAAGAGCTCACGGCTTCGTTATGAGGCGAGGATAGTCTGTGTAAACATGTGTGCAATGTGCAGTTTTAAGCTCGGATCTATTAACGCACCCATTTCCTTATACAGCTGAATAAAAGCATATTCTTTAAATCGTAACGTTACATTACCCATGCTGTGGTTCATAGCGCCTGCAGTTTGCCTCAGAGTTGTGAAGACGAAGACAGCCTCCTGAAAATGAGTTGGTCGCGTCCAGGAGTTGAAGACGGCGTCCTGTCATTGTTGATCACGAAAAAGGAAAGCAGCAAAAATATAGGAAAAAAAAAAAAGGTTTAAAGCTCGTCTTCTACGCGTCATGGCCATGACCTCGACCTCGCACGTCATTGGACTAGGGCTCTACTATGGAACGCGCCCGGGGCCAAATCTCTTTATATGAAACGCGTGACTTATGACTGTTTCAACACGCACTGTTTGTCCGCGTCAACCAAGCGGCAACCTCCCGCAGTTTCTCTTGAAGCCAATACGGAAGTGCCTCAAACTGCAATTCATCGACTGGCCGCTAGGGACAGGCTCCAGAAGAGAGCAGAATCTCATTGAGCCCCATGTTAAAATGGCCAACTTTAGAGCAGAATAAAACATGTTTACAGCCTGGTACAAATTGTGCTTTTGGTCTATACGGCTCATTTTGCCCTTCATGACAACTGTGAGGGGGGTGAATTTTTTTATAACTCATTCGTTTACATTATATAAAGCCTTAAAATTCAGCATAATTAAAGGCGTGGCCATTTCGAGTGACAGGTGGATAGCCATTTATCTGCTGTCTGTTAGTCACGCGTCACTTAAGCTCCGCCCACGTCCCGCCTTTTTGCCCATTTTCTGTTATCCGGGAGTGACGCGCGATGACGCGCTGCCAAGATGGCTCGTCCCTACTTTGCGCTTCAGAACGGCTCATCAGAATCCTATGGGTGACGTCACGGACACTACGTCCATATTTTTTTACAGTCTATGGCGTCAACGCAGCAATTTTTTACGTGTTTCTTTTGTATGTGTAGACACCATGGTAGACACGCACATTCTGGTCGTGTAACAGGCATACACACACAGTCGACGCACAATTTTAACATGTTAAGAAGACACATTTGAACGTGTTTCTTAACGCGCACATTCTGTACATGTCGAAGTGTAATTTTTTTTTTTTTTTAAAGCAGACTTACCTTTAGATGTAGCCTAGGCTTCATACATATTAATATAAGATATTAATTAATTGCTTAACTGACTACTGTGCTAGAGTAAAGTAGCCTAATGTTACAATGTATATTAAGTAAATGCTTAATATTATACAATTATTATAATTTATCTATATGGGTTATTGTTTGTTTTTTAAAGTTAGGCTATATATAATTTCTAAAAGTATATATAGGCTAATTTACACAGCACATATTTATAACTGAAAACACACACACAACTTTATTCACTTTCACATAATAATGTTTTTGTAATTTGGTGTTTAGTTTGTTTATACTGTTCTGTCTCTGTTTTGTTTCCAGGAACATCTGATGAGTGCTATAATAAAATGACTTCATTATATTTAAAATATGTTTTGATATACATTTTATTTATATTATTAATATTTTATTTACCCATAACGTGTCTTTAGGAAGCCATAAGTTATAGAGACAAGAATAACTTTTGCCATTTAAATGCCACATTAATTTACTGAGGACCCATACAGCCAATGATCATGTGTGAAAACACTTATACATAAATTGATCACTTAGAAATCAAAAGGTTTGAGAAAGAAAGAATATGCATACAACAAAATATATTGTTTCATAGCAGCTTCAGTAACAAGTTCAAAACAAATTCTGCTGTAAACCGGCTCTAACAAGCCAATATAGTGTCAATATTCAGCTCAAGTGACTTCAGTGTTGATTCAGTTCAGCTGATTTCAGTTCAACTGATTTCAGTTCAACTGTAAATTCCTCAGTTGTGCATATTTGTGTGTAGTTAGATATATGCAAAAACAACATTTTTGGAAGAGTTAAAATAGTTTTGCACAAAGTGTTGCTTTTGCAAGCGATGTCTGATGTTTTGCATGTTGTGTGTTTTGTGTGTAGAGTTACAAGAAATGGAGCCATATTTTCAGAAATTGTGTGTAAGCAATTAGATAAAACTGTAAATGAATCCAGTTTATTTTAGTTCAGGACTCATAGTCCAGGTGTTAGTAATCTGTGCTTAATCTTTGTTCCAGGCAACAATTTTTTAACTCGCGATTTACTAGATTAGGCCTACTCTTGGCATAATTTAAACCCTGTCCAGGAAACCACCTCTTGAAAATTTGCATTGATAATTCATAAAATGTGGTGTGAGCTCAATTTAAATGACAATTACAGAAAAACACAATCTGACTTAACTATAAACACACAAACTTGTACTTTTCACATTTATGATTAATAGCCATTTAAAAAATCATTCACAGTGCACGGTGGAAAAATTAATTTTGGTATGTAAACTGTATGCTTTACTTGATTTATTTGTGTGCTTTGGTTCATTGTCTTGTTGCATCACATAACCTCTCTAAAGGTTGAAGACATGAACTGCTGTCCTGTATATTTTTTTTTTTACATAACATTGGTTATTGCTAATGACATACAGAGTAATTAATCTACACTGTGAGCCCGGACAAGTTGAATCTACTTAAAAAATTGGAGCAAACTGGTTGCCCTAAAAATTTAGTAATGTGAACTAAAACGAGTACATTTAACTTAAATTTAAGTTAACATTTTAACTTAAACTTTAAACTTGTTTTAGTTAAAAAAATTCAGAACCTAGATAAAACTCTCCCTGCTGCTACTCTGATTTGCATTTGTGTAGCTCACAGCATGTTCATTTACATGATAAAGCCTCCCCTAGAATTAAGGGGAGGGGGGGTCATGGGGGGACAACTGCCAAGCAAGGCCCACGTCAATTTCCGTCAATTTACGGCAGTTTTCGGAGTTGCCTGCAAATTGCCGTGCACAGTCGTAAACCTGAAGTTTCACGGCAATCTACAGTGCCACATACTGACGAAAATCCCACTTTTCATGCAGTGTTAATCTCCTTAGAATGTCTTTTATGTCTTGAGTTTACCTCAAAATGTAAAACACAATATAGATAAATGTTTTCAGTTATATTCTATTACATTGTAACCTAGATATAACAATTTATGTTTTTTTTAATCTCACAGTCCCACCTTTGAGAGTTCTAATATCGTAATACAATAATACAAATTTAAACCTTCATAAGTCCATTCTATAGCTTATGTTTGTTAACATAAACCCCATCTTCTAGTCATGTAACTTGGAAAAAGTTACAGGCACATATCACTTACTCTGTGTTGATTGCCTGTAGTGACGAATGACATGCTGACACAGAAACAATCATGCCACTAGGGTCCGTGTACACTCTAAAAAATGCTGGGTTAAAAACAACCCAAGTTGGGTTGAAAATGGACTAACCCAGCAATTGGGTTGTTTTAACCCAGCATTTGGGTTGTTTTAACCCAGTGAATGGGACGTTTTAACCCAGCGGTTGGGTTAAATGTTTGCGTAAAACAACCCAATCGCTGGGTTAGTCCATTTTCAACCCAACTTGGGTTGTTTTTAACCCAGCATTTTTTAGAGTGTAGTTTTTACGGGTAATATTCTTTTGTGGTTGGAACAGTCCTTGTGAGTCATTTGTTGACCTAACAGGTTTACGAACCATGAAGAATTATCTTCAGTCATCTGATGTAATTTTACTGAAAGATCAAGAAAGTCTTGTTGGATTTTGTTCAAGAATACTTAACCACCATGTTTGTGCATAAGTGAGTCCTTGAATGCAGCCATCTTCTTTGTTGGTGGTAGGAGCAGAATTATGTAGCTGTGAAGAGCTTGGGGTGGAGAGAACATAAACCAGGGTGCACCTGCCATTGAATTGGCTGGGTAGGATGTTTTAGACAGAAGTTCCTCCCATCATGTGCCACCCATGGGATTCCTGCTCCTACTGAAAGCAGGTGTGGCATGCAGACGTTCTTTCCAGCAAACAAGGTGTTTCTTGACATATTCATAAGCTCTAACAATATGTTGTTTCTGGAGTCTACACTTTGTGCGATGTCCATGATGATTAGTAGCAAGGCAATCTTGATCATGTTGATGGATGACTAAAGTTCCCGTAGTTCAGGGGTGTCCAAAATCTTTTTTTAAAGGGGGCCAGATTCGATGTTGTGGACATACCCGCGGGCCGGTCCCTTTTCTATTTTATATATATATATATATATATATATATATATATATATATATATATATATATATTATGCATTTGGCAGACGCTTTTATCCAAAGCGACTTACAGTGCCCGCATTACAGGGACAATCCCCCTGGAGCAACATGGAGTAAAGTGCCTTGCTCAAGGACACACTGGTGGTGACTGCTGGGATTGAACCAGCAACCTTCTGCATATCAGTTCAGTGGTTTAACCCATTAGACCACCATCTCACCATGTGTAATTACATGTTTTGTTTCTTGGAAACATGACAGATTTGACAAAAGCTTGAGCTGACAGTAGAGTAGCTTGAGATAGGACACAGGAAATGTATAGATATTTAACAATATCTGTAAAATTACATATTTGTTCTTGATTCCTGGGGGAAAAAATGAATTGAGTTTTTGCTTGAAACAAACTAAATTATTTGCCAATGGATTAGAAAAATAATCTTGTTTCTGTTTGGGACAGAAACAAGATTCCAAATAGAAACATTATTTTTCTTACCCCATTGACAGATATATTTGCTCTTTTTAACCAAAAACTCACTTCAATTTCATTTTATTTTCCAGAAAAAATATCTAATGTAATTTAACTTGTCTAGTAAATTCATCTTGATTTAAGAATTTTTACATATATTTATACTAGAAACCATACTAAATGACAGCATTTTTTGCAGTGCACACAAGGCAAAAAGTAAAAAAAAAAAATTCTACATCTAGAATGGCTTTAAGGTATTTAGTCTATAAACATATAAATACAAATGCACAAAACAGCAAGTTTATGACAAAAATAGTCTGCAATTTGGCTTTTATTACTCATTTAATACATGTCTACATTACAAATTAAATACAATTAGAAATTAACCTACATTTCTGACAAATTACCACGGTTACAGTTAGTGTCACCACAGTAAATCCATGATAAATGTTGGTGAATTGTTTGAAAAGTATTTTAACTGAATTGGCTCAGCTGATTTGCACGTTAGTGTTGTTGATTAAGTCAGTGCTGTTTAACTGGATTTAAATTAAATTAAATCACAGAGAGATTCGCAGCTTGAACTCAAACACTTCTCACGGGCTGTTTAGTGGTTGCGTGATCGAGACACTCAACAGGTAAACACATTTGTTCAGAGTCAGAGCTTGTGAGTTGCGCAGAGCACAAGTAGCACTGTTTCGTTCCGCTTTTGGCGCTGTTTCCCTGGCCTAAAATCGAGTACTGCCACCTTGTGGTGACATTGTGACCTTGTGGTGACATCGTTGACCTTTATCAAGAGAACACACAATATCAAAACAGAGATTCAGCAATCGCTCTCCTTCGAGAGAAAAGGACACATACGTGATCTTCTTTATTCTTTAAGGAAATATAACAGGAGAATAGGGGCTATACAATAGGCCTGAGGGAAGTCAATGGGGGTCTACCCCCCCCCCCCCCCCCCCTCCTAGAGGATCCCTAGGGTTAGACAACAGCCACAGGCTAACACCTGTGGAGGACTTCTGAACTCCATTCTCTTGTCTGGGCCTGTTTTACTAGCTGGAGGTTAGAACAGGCAGCTGAGGAGAGGGACCAAATAATAAAAAGAATCATTGAGAAGGATATGTGTATAAAAGAAGAGACACCGGTATCTGACCTGACCCTTCATCACAGTAAGTGATCAGGGCATCTGAAGCAATGTGTACATCAGCATTTCTAAGATCAATCACACCAAGCATCTGCATTGGGCGTCCTGTAATAATCTCATGAGGGCTCAGTCCAACGGATCTGTTAGGTGACACTCTCATACTACACAGTACCGCTGGAAGTGCCTCAACCCATGATACTCCTTCCTGATGCATTTTTCTTAGCCTAGTTCTGTTCGCCCGTTCAACCTGTCCTGATGCTTGTGGCTTGTAGGGGCATTGAAGTTTCCACTAATTTTCAACTTTTTAGACACTTCCTTGACTACCTGTCCTGTAAAGTGTGTACCCTGATCTGAGTCAATGGAATCTGGTCATCCCCATATGGGAATGATATCAGTGACAAGACATTTAGCAGTATGTGCAGCTGTAGCACGCCCTGTTGGATAAGCTTCTATCCATCTCGAGAACTTGTCTATCACTACCAAAACATACGTTTTTCCCTTACAAAGAGGCAACGATATGTAATCAACTTGCAGGTGACGAAATGGTCCTGGTGGAGCTGGGGTATGTGTTGCTGCTGTAGTTGCTGCTGGCACATCATTATTTATCTGACATGTAACGCATCTCTTGACTGTTTCGGTGGCTACATTTCTGAATTTTGGATTCCACCATTGATTTTAGAACCTGTGATTCATGGTTGCTGGACCACTGTGACCCAAATTGTGTATTTGTTGAGCCAAATATGGCAGCAGTGATTCTGGGGCGACGTACTCCCCCCCTCTTGTCCAGCAACCAGATTAATCCACTGTGGCTCCTTTGTATAACCATGTCCATGCTTCATATAGAGGAACGTCTTTGTACAAATCAATGATTGATTCAGGAGGCAAAATTGTCTTCTGTGCTGCACTACCTGAACACACTTGTACAGTTCATAGGAACAAGCTTGTTTAGCATCTACATCAGCAAGACCATTAACTTTAGCTTCCATAGTATTAGTTGTGAGATGTGCTTTCACTTTGATCACCACTAATTTCTTTGGAAGTTTAATGGCAAACATTAGATCTTTTACTAATCCAGCATGCTTTATGGGGGATCCAGCAGAAGTTAGACTCGTGACTGGTGCACGCTGTAAAACAATATTTGTGAGGGGCTGTGAGGGTCGTTAACCAATTTCCCCAACGAGAGGAGGTGACACAAGTGACTTTTGCTTGATTCATTAGTGCTGACATTTCATGAGGGCATCTTACATTTACCATCTGTCCTAACACCATTCCTGATGAAGCCTGAAGGGCTAGATTAACTGCCTGCACTGCTCTAAGACAAGGGTCCATCCCTTGAGCGACTATGTCAGGTTTACCAGAATAGTAATGAATTGGGCATAAACTGCCCCCATGATCTTGCATTAGACATGCAGTCATGAAGCCTAAGTGTTCATGTACATAAAGCACAAAGGGCCTATCAGATTGTGCAATTCCTAATGCTGGTGCTTGACATAGTGCTCTCTTCAAATCATTGAAAGCTTTGAGCTGAATTTCTTCCATACAAACAGTATCAGAATCTTTAACTTGGCCTTTCAACAAGTCATAGAGAGGCTGTGCAATTGAGGCATATTCTTCAATCCAAGGTCTACAGTAACCTGCTGTTCCTAAAAATGATCGGAGTGTTTTAATTGTATTAGGCGGAGGTATAGCTCTGACAAAACCCGCTCGATCCTGTGTAATAGATCCATTTCCTGAATCTTCACCTATTACACACCAGTTAAACAAAGTTCAGTTTTCTTGTATGGAATGTTTAAATCTTCAGCCAATTTTGTAGGAATTACTGTAATTTCTGCATCTGTATCAAGCAAAAAGTCAATCTCGTTCTCTTGTATGCTACCTTTCACAAAAATTCTTTGGTCATTGTGATGGATTACCAGGGAAAGGTAGCTACTCACAGCCCCAACAATCATTTTTTTGCCTGTTCTTTTTGTGCTCTTAGAAGAGCCTGAGTAAGCTGTCCTAAAGTTTCAGTGTACCCTGTCGGAACTACTTCAGGGTTGTAGACGGGCTGAGAAAGTAAAAGAAATACTTTGCATAATTTTGTTCTATCTCGCAACTTCTTCCTACACTCTTTCTCCAAGTGCCCTGATTTTTCACAGTAGTTACATTTGCCTTCTCTCTTAGGCCATCTGTTGTCTGGATTCCTTGTGCTAAACGTAGCTGCTGCTATTCTCACTTTTGCCTTAATATCAGCATCCCTTTCCCATGTAGCTAACCTTTCTAGGTTACTTCTGAGGGTTTTGTTATACAGCTGAATAAAATTAGGCTGCATTATTTTGCTGTTTAACACTGTAAAGCTGCTTTGAAACAATCTCCATTGTTAAAAGCGCTATATAAATAAAGTTGACTTGACTTGACTTGACCAAGTTAGATCAAGGAATGGCAATGCTTTTCGGTACTCAGCTAAAAGACCATCTGACCAGACGCTAACAAAAGCTCCCTGGTCATCTAGCACACATTCAGAGTCATCAACTATTCCACTGTAAGTCACAGCTGACTGACAAAATCTTTCAGTGAATTCACTCACAGTTTCTTCTTTCCTTTGCACACAGTTAGTGACTTTGGAACAGTCTATTTTGGGTCCCATGATATTCTTTTGAATTTTTAAAACACCTTCTCTCAAATCACCTTTACTGGCATGTAGGGCTGCAACGACGCGTTGACGTCGTCGTTGACGTCGACTACGAAAATACGTCGACGTGCGTGAAATGCGTCGACGCGTCGGCGGCACAATATTTACGTTCTAGAATGGAACAGAAGATCTAGAATAATGGCAGCTTCTGCTCCCGGGCATAGTGAAAATGATCATTTATCATATAAAGCCAGACCGCGACATTCAAAAGTGTGGGAGTACTTTAAACAGAAGCCGAATAAAACTGTGCTTTGTTCGCTCTGTAACGCCGGTTTCACACTGCACGCGGTGGCAGAGCAGGAGCTGTGCGCTGCACGTGGAGAGCGGGAGCTTTCACACTGCAGTCAGTGTTGCCAAGTCCGCTTTTTTCCGCGGAATTGGGCTACTACTTCTACACTGTTGCCGCGGGTTGAAGCAAAAAAACACACATATTTAACCCCCCGAACGCGATGTTTACCAAAGAACCTCCCCGAAACGCGATTGAGCTTGTTTTGGGCTAGTTTTGAGTAACGAATGGGTGGGTTTTGTTGTGTAAACCTGGCAACCCTGCTGCCAGTGTTCTCTCGCGCAGCTGAACGCGCCACGCGTGTATTGCAACAGACGGTCACATTTTCCTGGGTTCTTCTCCGACCCCAGTACGTCTCGTGCTTTTATTTATTATGGGCTGCATATATCTGCTGTAAATGCGACCCGGTTCCGCTCTGTCCCAAACACATATGCATAATAACATGCTGTATATAGGTAGTTTGCATGATTAAAGTAACATTAAAGTTAAGATATGCCTCTAGCTTTAATCATTTAAATGTGTCTGAAGTTTGGGCAAAGACTTCTGGCAGCTTTAGTCGTTGTTTATGCACCTTCAAAATAGACGACTAATTATACATTAACACTATGCTGAAAGCTCCTGTATGTGAACCTTTTGCAGATAAATAGTGCATTTTCGTTTACTATTGACAAAAATCAATAAGTAAATCATACTCAACTACTATAGTAAACAACTTTTCCTAATTAGGCCTACTCTGTATACATTTTATGATGAATAGTATCATTATATATTATGTTTAAAAAGCTTCTTGTGTTCATATATTTCATTATAAAATGGCATACTATGTACACTACCCTTCCTGAAATACAATTAATATTGTCATCATTCATTGATTTCATGTTAAAATAATATACAAATTCACTACCCTCTTTGAAATACAATAATCAGTAAAAAAGAATAATAAGATTAATCTGGAAAAATAATCGTTAGATTAGTCGACTAATCGAAAAAATAATCGTTAGATTAGTCGACAGAAAAAATAATCGTTAGTTGCAGCTCTACTGGCATGTTGTATTTCAGAAGTAACAGCAGATGCAAAACTTTTGAATTCAGATTCAGTTAGAATTTGTGACATCAGCTGTGTGACTTCTGTTAACGACAAGTCGTAGAGACGCATTTTGCATAACAATGTCCTTCTAAATTCAGAAAAATGTGTACGTGCTGAGGGCAAGCTCTGGGATAATCTTTCTATATCTCTAGGTCCTAGCACTTTGGCAACAGTTTGAACTTGGACAACAGAATTCAGAGGAATACTTTCACTTTCAACCCTCAATTCCATGTGATCTTCTCCTAGCGCCACATACCTTCACTGAATCAACAGGCACATCAGATACTGTTTGAATGGCTATATCTGTTTCAAAAAAAGCTTGCAAGTCAGGATAAACGTTATCAGGCTGACTAACTTCATTCACATCAGTTTTCTCTGCAGCTTTGTTGCAGTGCAATTTCTTAGTCAAAGATGCTACTTTAGCAGAGAGCTCTTTGTTCTGTTTCTCTAGCTCTGAGATACACTGAGACTGTTGTCTAGCTCAGGGTTTCTCAACCTTTTGCCTACTGCGACCCACTTTTTTTTGGTATGCCAGTCATACGACCCACTAAGGCTGGAAATAAATAAATAACTTAAATTGTAGACCTAGGATACACCGTTTCCTTATTATAATTAATTTGGTAACACTGTACAATAAGGTTATATTAGTTAACATTAGTTAATGCATTAGTTAACATGAACTAACCAAGAACAACACCTCTGTTCAGCATCAGTTAATCTTTGTTAACATTAGTTTATAAAAATACAGCTGTTCATGGTTTGTTCATGTTAGTTCACAGTGCATTAACTAATGTTAACAAGATTTTAATAATGCATTAGGAAATATTGAAATTTACATGAATAAATATAAATAAATGCTTTATAAGTGCAGTTCATTATTAGTTCATGTTAACTAATGTAGTTAAATACTGTTATCTAATGAACCTTATTGTAAAGTGTTACCATTCTTTTCACGAAAACACACACTTGTTCAAAATTAGGCAGACTATGAGGCAAACTGATTTATTTATTTTTACTCACAATAATGTGAAATTTGAGACTGCCGCTCTGAAACAATGGTATCCAGACGTGGTGGAATTTGGGAAAGGGCCACTCGTAGTGTTGCACTCAAACTAGCTGTTGTCAGCCTATTCCTGCTTTTTGTTTTCACTGTTGAAAATCCTGACTCGCAAAGATAGGTGGTGCTGAATGGCCAGAGAAACTTCGTTGTACGATCTGCGAGTTCTGGATATTCGTGTCTGGTTTGAATCCAGAAGGAATTCAGGTCTGTTTTGTGAAAAGCAAGCTGCAGGCTGCCGTCAGACGCAGTAAATCCATATTTAATATAGTCTGGGTTGTACTCTGAGTTTCCGAATCTTCTCCTTTTCTTTTAAAAAACGGATGCATTTTCTCAAGCTAACAGGCCGTGGCTGCGTACAGTATAACAGGTCTGACATTGCGCGCTGTCGTTACCAAGCAACGGGGTAAACCGCTTGCATAAAGAGAGTAGGACCTTGTCCAATAGGAGCCATTCGCGGCAGTGATAAATTATTGTAATAGGACAGTTTAGAAACAGCGTTAGAAAGTTACGGCAATAATGATTCAACATACGACATTCGAAAATATGAGAACACACAGAAAGTCTTGCGACCCCCTATAGAATGATCCACGACCCACTAGTGGGTCGCGACCCTGGTCTAGCTAGCGCTAAACCAAATTCTCTGTGACAACAAATTATGCCTTTCACATTGTTCTTGCGAATACATGCTCCTAAAACTTTTTTACATTCATCAATCGACCAAGTCTGGATGCATCTAATATTTCTGCGTCAGTTCTTGCCTAACTTTCTCTGTGACAATTAAATCCATTTGCACTCCTAACTGTGATTTGAATTCATTGTCTATCCACAAAGGAGCTGCGCGAGACCACCTTTTTCAGTTGTGGGGATAAGTCTATCATTCTTTCTAAACATTTTTGTGAGTTTCTTTGTTACCACACAATCAAAACACTAAAACTTCTCTGAACAACAGACTTGTTAACACAGATCAACTATTGTTAACTTTCCTTCGCAAAAAAACAAAACAGAGGGCAATAAAAAATTAGCCTCTATACTAATCTTCCCTGTCTGAAAACAGAGACTTAAAGTCCCTGTAAAGTCAAAACTAAACATGTGTTCTGAGTTTCTCACACCACAGATAAATGTGTTATTAACCACCCAGCCAAATTTGAATCATAAAAAAATCCGGGAAGTACATAAAATAGCTTATCTAAAACCTGAAAAAATGAGCAGCATTCTCTGCTCTCAAACGCTGGGGGTGTGTCCGCTGTCGGCGCCGAAACCACGCCCACTCGCGGGAAAGCGGCAGTAGCACACAAGACAACACTCACTGATCACGAGCGTCTATGATCACTACGCACCAGATGTCGGTGGGACGGGAGGATGACGGCCTGGGCGGGGGATAGTCGGTTCTGCAGCAGATTATCAGTGAATCCCAGTTGTCTCCGATGAAAGTTTGTAAAACGATCCGGTGTAAAGTCACTGCAGAGGTAGGTGTCGTGATGATCCTCAGCTCTCTCCATCAAGGGTGCTGTTCACAAAATTAATCCACCTCTTCATCGTTTTTGTTTTGTAAGCTGTTATGCAAGTTGTTGACTATAGTAACTAACAGTACTAACAGTAACTCACGATCGAACTGATGCGAATGTGCTCTAGTTATGATCGTGTTAGGGGAGGAGTCAGGCTCGGTGCGTCATCGAGCCACCGTTTTAGCCCCGCCCAGAAAATCCTGAACACAGCAACGGTGAAAAACTGTTTAACGGTCTAACTTCTGAATTCAGTACTTCATAGTTCACAGTCTTTGTAATGTGTTTCAGCAATACATTTCTAACATTTATAATGTGTTTAGAAACAAATCTCAGAATTGCCTTTACAGGGACTTTAAAACAAATTCTTAGCTTGTGATGCTAAACTTCCCTGTCTGAAATATAGAGGCAAAAACAAGAATTCCCTGTCTGAACAGATGCTTAAACAATTCTTCCCTGCCTGAAAACAGAGGCTTAAACCACTATTAGCTCAATGCTAATCTTCCCTGTCTGAAACCGAGGGTAACTCATCTCTGAAACAAACTTTTTAGAGGATAACTTAGTTAACCAAACCCTACAGCTGTCTGATAACTCTTCTCTGGCGGCGCAGAGAAAAAACAAATTTGTACTGGTCTTTAAAGTTCTTTTGGATAGATTGACACTCACCAACCCTTGGTTGTACAGAAAAAATCAGTCTGGAACGTAGTCAGATCTTGGAGCTTGAAGTTTCAATCTGGAGTCTGGATTTAGGTGAGGAGCTCTATCCGGGTCACAGGCACCAAAACTGTTGTGAACTTCTTTTGTTCCTTGAAGTAGAGACCAGGAGAACTTGGAAGTATTTTCAGCAGGATTCTTTATTGAGAACTTGTGCTGTCTTTCGGCTGTAGGTCATCAAGTCTAACTAACAGTACAAAACACTGTAACATATTTACATTTCAGGGGGAGGGATTATACAGCAGGGGAGGAGACACTCTAGGCAACAAAACCCATTAGGCAAAAGTCTTGTGGACACATCTATTGTGTGTTTTGAGACCTTAATTTTAAAACAAATGTTTTTATTTTTTCAAAAACCATGCATAAACATTATTCTCTCAAAAATACAAGCATGTTGCTCACATATATTATGGTAGTCCAGTTTGTGCTGAATACAGTGTAATTACACTTTTTCCATTAATATGTTTATAAGCAACTGAAAAAAGCACAAATGTCAGAGCATGTCAACTTCTAAAGGGCCCCAAAACAGCTCAGACTCCAGAGGGTTAAGGGCTCCAGGAGGCTAAACCCTCTTCGTCCCCTCACAGTCCCTACTTGGGACCTGTCTGTGGTTCTTAGGGGCCTTAAAAGTCCTCCATTTGAACCTATCCAGACTACTGACCTTCGACCCCTGTCGCTAAAAAAATGCCTTGCTGCTAGTGTTGGCATCGTTTAAGCATGTGGGAGACTTGCAGGCGCTCTCTGTGAGCCCCTTGTGTCTTGAGTTTGGGCCTAACGACTCTAAGGTCGTCCTGAAACCTAGACATGGATACATTCCAAAAATCCTATCTACCCCTTTTAAAGCGCAGATGGTAGTTCTCTCCGCCCTTCCTCCTTTTCAGGATGAACACGGAGTTGAACCTTCTCTGTCCTGTCAGAGCCCTGAGGACGTACATTGATTGCTCCGCCTCTTTTCAACAGGTACGGAAGATACGGAACGAGTACTGCGTAATTTGCCATGCTACGCGCAAAGATGCCTATTGCGTCGCTTCAGTCGAAACCAATCGATTTGCCATGGTGAAACGGCCGCTTTTATAGCCAGAGTCTCCACCCCTTTCAGCGGGCTCGAGTGGGCTCGCTCACCATTGGCTCGCACATGCTGTCATTGGTTATATTTCTTTAACTTTTTGAACCAATCGACGTGCAGTATTTACTGCGTGATTGTATAAAGGCTTCAGAATCTGAGAAAAAGGAGTTTTCCCCGTAGCGTCTTGTCTTATTTATATTAATAAGACAAACAACACAGTACTCATTCTTTATCTAAGGGAACCGAGGTTACGTTAGTAACTATAACCTAGAAACGTGTACTGTATGTAAATGTCATAGGTAACAGACTGCAAGTCTCATTTGTTAACAAGTATGTATTAGCTTATTTAGCTAGCTTACATTAACTAAATGCATTATGCAATATACATTTTACAGCATGTATTAATATTTAAGCAATACAATTGTACCTTGATCATTCATGTTAGTTCATAGTGCATTAACTAAGGTTAACAGATAAAACTAACAATGAAAAATACCTCTACAGCATTTATTAAAGGTCCCATGGCATGGATTTTTTCTTTTATTTTATAATGTATTCTGAGGTGTATTTATATTGTTAGTATGATTATTACATCATAAAATGTCATAATTTAGAAATAAAAGGCATTTTTTCAAACTGATGTTTGCCCTCTGGCTGAATGCCCTGTTTCAAGGGGCGTGTCTGCTGTGAGACTTCAGTAAAAATGCCCACTGTTGTGATTGGCTGACATCTTTGCATTTGAAATGAGCGGAGGGGGTGTGGTTAAACGAGGTCTACGAGGCACAAGGCTGTGCCAGAGATACGGCTGTCACTTCTCATCAGTTCTCTCAGCACGTCTCAGTTAAGTGAACTGTTGTAGTTACTAGCATATACTTCAGGTTATTAGTTTATTTCTAGTCGGAGGGACTGTCACTCATGTCAGAAAGTTAGTAACTTTAGTAAATGATGGATCAGCGCTGACTCGAGACGCAAACCGTTTAGAACGATTCAGTCTGATTTGGTGAACTGGTTTGACCGGTTCACTAAAAAGAACCGGTTCACTTAAAAGAACCGGTTCAAAAGAACGATTCGTTCGCAAACCGGACATCAATGGACCAGAGACGGAGAGATTGCTAACAAAGTGATATTGTACTGAGTTGTGAGAGCACTGTCAGCGCGAGTTTATTTTGTTTGTATCTGAGAGTTCTGAATAAACACGAGTCTCAGTCACGCCGAGTCCGTCTTCCTCCTGATTACCAACTTTGTAACACATGTAATGTACCATTACAGGAGATGAATGAGTTACGAGTAAGTGTTGATTATAGCATTATTTTTAGATATTTTCCTATCATATGAAAAGCGTCAGTGACGCGCATTGAGTACACAGCGCAAACAAAGACACAACAGCGCAGTAAGCGAATGTAATCCAGTTTATTGTGGGGATAGCTGGCTAGCCTAGCCCAGAGACCCTCAGGCTTACCCCCCTTCTGCTTAATCTCGCGCCGTGTTTGGTGCCTCCACTGTGGGCCAGATGCAGTACTGGGGGTTGGTGATGTTGAAGGCCGACCGGTCAGTGCAGCCCCGAGCTGTTTTCCACCGTGTACTTGGATGATGAGTTGTTCTTGGTTATCTTTCGTGGGGGCTTGGATAATCTTTGTATTCATTGATGCCTTGGAATGCTAACAACTGTACCTTGGGACTATGTATCCTTTATGCACTCCTGCATATCCTCTCCGGCCCTGGAGCTCAGCCAAGAGTCCACTCCGGCCCCTGAGAACAGTCCAGTGTTGGCTCCGGCCCCTGAGCACAGCCCTGAGTCTTCCCCAGAGTTTGCGCTTGTCTAGGAGTTTGCTCTCGAGTCCGTTCCGACCCATGAATCTTCAGAATTAGCTCCAACTACGAAGCTTCACCTAGAGTCCAGACCAGTATCCCCTGCATCCTAATGTGAAAAACTCCCATCACCAGCCCAGTCACCTTAGTACACTACATTTCCCAGCATCCCTCCTCTTCTTCACTTGAACTCATTCAGCCTGCACCTGCACCTCATCAGCACACTCGTCACCTCTGGCATATAAGCACACACCTAAAACACACTCATTGTATGGTCTACGACTTTGACAACGGATTACTTACTTTTATTCTCTCCCCATGACTATTACCTCCTGCGATTCCCAAGTTCCTGTCTCCTTGCTCCTGCGTCTGTTCCTCTTCTCCAGCGTTCCCTCCAGCCTTACAGTGTTTGTGTGGGGCTTGGATGAATCTTTGTATTTATTTATGCCTTGGGATGCTAACAACTGCACCTTTGGACAATATATCCTTTATGCACTCCTGCTTACATGATTCAGCCCAAGAATCCGCTCCAGAGCCTGTTCCGGTCTCAGAGCTCAGACAAGAGTCCGCTCCAGCCCCTGAGCACAACCTAAGAATTGAACTTTAATACCTGCCTTCATCATTGCTGTGGTTGTTATTTACTCACGTGTTTGGAATTTGCTCTGATAAAGCACTGTGTTTTAACTGTGTTGTCTCTCTGCTATATTCTGACAATAGCAAATAGCAAAACATGTCAGACTGTGATGCAAGCTAAAGTTTGTTTGTTATTAAAAAAGGATAGGCCTTTAATATGTCCCACCCCTTCTGTTTCAATAGCAAGAACAGCAGCACAGTAAAGATAAATTCTTCAGAACATTTAATGGGGTCTTTTACGCTAACCATACTGTTCCCCTAAAGCAGTGGTCACCAACCTTTTCAAGCCAAAGATCCCTGACCTCAGCCTTGATGAAAGGCAAGATCTACTTATAGATTTTTCATGGCCGATTCAGAGTTTTTTTTAATTTATTTCGAGAACATCTGTCGTTTTTTTTTCTTTGCTTAAGCGAATTATTTTGTTGTTTATTTGCTCTATAACAGCCCAATCTAGCTTAAAAAAATTGCCATTTGAAATGTGAGGCAGCCACTGCATTTTAATCACTACCCAAACAAAGGTACACACATGTAGCATGAGCAGTGTTTTTTTTATTTAAATTAGATTGCATAATTTCAAGACTTTATTCAGCTTTAGCTTTGTGAAATTGATACATAAGACACACCTGCACAAAACAAAAACAGATGGACTGAATAAAAATGCTAATTCACTTTTTGACAGTAGATGGTGCTTATGGAAAAGAAGCATTTCTTTGGGTACCGCTGTAAAATGCCATCAAAACTGAGACAGTTTCGTTCAGAGATACATTCATTTAACCCCCCTCCCCAATTCAATATTTATATTTTTCTTCCTATATTTCAAGCATCCCGAACAGTTATCTTGCTGGGACTATTTATACCTGGTCCACTTCGTGTTTTTACAGATCAGATATCTGATTTATCAGAACGATTCCATTTACACTTGGTCACATAAATGTGGTGTCTTCAATTCCCACGTTATATGCATTTTTAATGGAGTTCACATCACCGAAATCAACAAATATGAGCTGCATTGTATTGATCAAAACAGCTAATTTCAAATCAAGGACTGCAATAGGAGAGAGAGTGGCATAAGCACTGATCATTTAGTTACTTTACTTTTAATGATAGTGATTGTGTATGAGTATCTGCAACTTTTACTTTCCTTTGCGGCAGTTTGCTGAAGAGATATTCAGCTGCAGTAGCGCTGTCATAACTATAGCATCGGTCAATTTGTTGCTGTGTGAATTGAGGTTGCAGATAATACATTTTGGGAGCATAAGGAGCGATTTCGTGCCTTGATAATGTGTTTGTACGACTTTACACAGAGAGGCCGGATAGCTGGCCTGAATGGTTGTAACGTTAGTCAAGTGAAAGCAAAACTCACGTATCTGATATTTCACAGGGGTTTATTATCAGCGTCGTCGATCCCACGCCCACATGGGGCAGTTTGCAAAACACTTCACTAACAACTGTGTTACTGAACAGAAAATAAACAGTGAGAGCAACAGAAATATTACACGCATACATGCGACGTTCACAGCACGCGCTCCGTCCACGGCACGAACTGCCTTCTGCATTAAAGGAGCAGTACATAATTCTACTTGTTACATGTTGTTAATTATTTTTCGGTTATTTATCGGGAGCTACCGTGACAGTGATAAAGATCGACCAGTCGATCGCGATCGATGGGTTGGCGACCACTGCCCTAAAGTATTATAGGATATATAAATGGCAAAATGTTTACGCTTCTATTGCAAATGCCTGAATGGCAGATGACTACATGAATAGACCAAACCAATACATTTATTCTCCTTTCTGTGGAACTTCAGCAGTTGCTGAGCATTGTCCAACAGAAGGCCTCACTGGGTGTAGTGGACTCGACTCTGAAGTTTGCATTAAGTGCTTTGTGGAACTTAACAGATGAGACACCCACCGCTTGTCGCCATTTCATTCACTGCCAAGGACTGGAACTCTACATGGAATTGCTGGAGGTACACAGACACGCACCCACACACAGCTAACATGCACAGTTGGACACATTTGTAGTCAAGTCACCTTTATTTATATAGCTCTTTATACAATACAGATTGTTTCAAAGCAGCTTTACAGTGATAAACTGGAAAATAATGGTCAATGATGCAAACAGAGTTCAATTCTACTGTAAAGCCTAAAAAGACAATAGTAAACAACAGTCATTATTCAGTTGAATTCAGTTCAGTCTTGATTCAGTTCGATTTAATAACTGTGTAGTTCAATTCATCTATAAAGCAGCTCTGGAGAAAACAGTGATGTCCTCATCCAGCTCAGTTCAGTTCTTATCCAATAGTGTCAATGCATTCGAGTCAATAATATTGTGGAATATTAAGTATCCAAAACTAAGCAAGCCAGAGGCTACAGTGGCAAGGAACCTAAACTCCATTGCTGAGAGAAATTGAGAAGAAACCTTGGGTGAAACCAGGCTCAGTTGGGTGACCAGTTCTCTCACCAAATGACAGAACATGGTGTGGTTTAATTCCTGGCTGCATCCCAAATCAGATTATAGATTGATGTCATAACAAGTTTACAACAATGACAGATTCTTAAACTTAGTGATACTTCACTAAAAAAAATACTTAATTTTGTTGAATCAATCCAAACCAGTGTGACTGTCTTTCTTCTGTGAAGCACAAAATGCTTTAAATAATGTTGATAACCATTTTGGTCACCATTAAATTCCATTGTATGGATAAAAAACACAAAAGACATTTCTCAAAATATTTTCTTTTGGCATCTTCTTTTCCACAGAAGACATTTTCATTTTTGGGAGAAATATCTATTTTAAATGGTTGTTAATTTTCTGTATCTTCTCATCACTCTCTCCTCTCCTCCACAGACTTATTATTCTGAGTTCTCCATCCAGCAGAAGATTCTGGGCCTTTTGGTAAATATTTTTTATATGTCATAGTAAAATTGGTGGAAGTGAATGGATTAATTGCAAAGTAAACAACTCGACTCCTCTGTCTGTGCTCCAGAATAATATAGCCGAGGTGGAGGAGCTGCGGATGGAGCTGATGAGTGAGGACCTGGTGGAGCACATTCTCTCACTGTTAATCAACCCCGTGGTGGAGGTGGATGTCTGTTACTTTGCCGGAGGGATCCTGGCACATCTCATCTCAGTCAGGGGGCCTGCGTGGGGTCTGGATGCTGAGCTACACTGCACAGTGCAGGAGAAACTGGTGTGTTTGTGTATATGGTTTATGAGGACACAAATGTGTATTATGATGGGTATTATTTCCCATGTGCTCGTAAACCAAATGGCTTAAAAAACATGCTTAAGGCCCCGATCAGACAGAATGTGTTTTTCAGGTTTGAAAACGTGAAGCGGACCACACTACCTTTTTTGGTTGACGTTTTTTAATTTAGAAAATAGTGCACTGCGGTTTTTTTATGTTTTTTAGGCCAATGTTTCCCAACCTTTTTTCAGTCATGGCACCCTTTGAAAATGTTCTCCATGTTCTGGCATCCCCTCGCATACGTTACGCTAGGGGTTTAACGGTACAGATTGCTCATGGTCCGGATTGATCACGGTTTTAGGTTCACGGTTTCAGTACAGTTCAGTATTTGCTATGTTCAGGGAAAAAATGCGCACTGTCAGAACAAATAATTTAAATTCAAGCAGCAGCACAAATAAATACTATTGAGCAAAGATACTTATAAAATAATCTATGCTTTTCAGGTTTTTCAGGTACGTCTAACGTCTCGGTTACGTATGGTAACCCTCGTTCCCTGAAGGAGGGAACGGAGACGTACGTCAGTTATACCGACGAATTGGGATCACTTCAGGGAGCCCCTATCAGCTTCGAGATATAGAGAACAGGCCAATGGGCCATTGGCGTGCGAGATTTGCATCTCGCGCTCCGCGGGTATAAACAGGAAGCGAGAGCAACGCACTAACGTTTTTCACTGAGGAGCCGATCTAGTGACTCGACTCGGGAAGGGAGTGGCACAGCAAGCTGACACTAGAACGTGTACTTCAGTGAAGCTGACTATGGGAAGCGAGCACACGAGAAGCAACCGGTTCCACACGTAGGCAATAAAACCTAGCGAACGTGTTAGGTGTCGTCCAGCCCGCAGCTCTACAAATGTCTGTCATCTAGGCGCCACGAGCCAGCACCCAGGAAGAAGCTACACCCCTGGTGGAGTGAGCTCTAACCCTGAGCGGGCAGGGCACATCTTGGGATTCATACGCCAAGACGATGGCATCCACTATCCAGTGGGCCATCCTCTGCTTGGAGACAGCCTTTCCCTTCTGCTGTCCTCCGAACAGACGAAGAGCTGCTCTGAGGTCCTAAAGCTTTGCGTTCTGTCAACATAGATGCGCAGGCCGCAAACTGGACAGAGAAAAGCTAGGGCTGGGTCTGCCTCCTCTGAGGGCAGCGCTTGCAGGCTCACCACTTGGTCCCAAAAGGGAGTAGTGGGAACCTTGGGCACATATCCAGGCTGGGGTCTCAGAGTTACCTGAGAGTTGCCAGGCACGATTCGTCGACCGAAAATGCCTGCAGATCCCCTACCCTCTTAACCGAGGCCAATGCAATCAGGAGTATTTCTCTTTAAAGACAAGATTTTCAGCTGACTGCAAAGGCTCGAGGGGTGGCCTCTGCAGTGCAGTCAGCACCAGAGTTAAGTCCCAAGAGGGTATAGAGGGAGGACGAGGCGGATTTAGTCTCCTCGCCCCCCTCAGGAACCTGACGATCAGAACGTGCTTGCCTAAGGACTCATCATTAACCAGGTCGTGATTTACGGCAACGTACACCTTGAGGGTGGAGGGAGACAGCCTTTGCTCCAACCCGTCTTGAAGAAAAGAGAGCACAGATCTGACCGAACACTTTCGGGGGTCTTCTCGGTGAGAAGAGCACCAATCGACGAACAGGTTCCACTTCAGCGCATACAGCCGTCTCGTAGAGGGGGCTCTGGCGGAAGTGATGGTGTCAACTACCGCTTGCGGTAGGTCACCTAGAACCTCCGCGTCCCGTCCAGGGACCAGACATGGAGTTTCTTTCCAGAGGTCCGGACGCGGGTGCCACAGGGATGCCCCATCTCTGAGTTAGGAGGTCCTTCCTCAGAGGAATGGGCCAAGGAGGTGCTGTCGCGAGGAGCACTAGTTCCGGGAACCAAGTCCTGTTGGGCCAATACGGAGCTATCAAGAGGAGCTGCTCCTCGTCCTCCCTGACCTTGCACAGTGTCTGTGCAAGAAGGCTCACTGGGGAAACGCATATTTGCGTAGGCCCCGGGGCCAGCTGTGTGCCAGGGCATCCGTGCCGAGGGTTCCCTCAGTCAGGGAATAAAACAACTGGCAGTGGGTCGTGTCGGGGGCGGCAAACAGGTCGATCTG
This sequence comes from Romanogobio albipinnatus, assembly GCA_023566225.1. NCBI lineage: Eukaryota > Metazoa > Chordata > Actinopteri > Cypriniformes > Gobionidae > Romanogobio > Romanogobio albipinnatus. The sequence continues at coordinate 31,405,874 of CM042244.1, forward strand.
TGCGGCCCCAAATCGACTCCAGATCAGCTGGACCACCTGGGGATGGAGTCTCCACTCTCCGGGGAGCACCGGTAACCGTGACAGCTCGTTGGCCGCACGATTGAGCGGGCCCGGAATGTGAATGGCACGAAGGGACCTCAGATGCTTCTGACTCCACAGGAGGAGATGGCGGGCAAGTTGGAACATGCGGCGGGAGTGTAGACCACCCTGTTTGTTGACGTACGCAACAGCCGCAGTGCTGTCCGTCCGGACCAGAACGTGCTTGTCTTTGAGCGGCGTTTTGAAGCGGCTGAGAGCAAGACGAACTGCCAGCAATTCCAGGCAATTGATATGCTATTGCAGTTGGGGCCCCGTCCACAGACCCGAACTGCAAGCCCGTTGTACGTGGCACCCCAGCCGGTGGATGAGGCATCCGTGGAGACAACAGAATGCCTGGACACTTGTTCTAGAGGCACTCCTGCCCATAGAAAATGAAGGGTCCGACCACGGGCTGAAGGTTTGGCGGCATCTCGGCGTCACTTGAACACGGAGGAACCCGCTGTGCCACGCCCATCTCGGGACTCGGTCGTGTAGCCAGCGTTGAAGCGGTCTCATATGTAACAGCCCTAGTGGCATTACTGCGGCTGCTGCTGCCATATGCCCAGGAGCCTCTGAAATTGTTTGGTCTGTGTCGAGGGAGAATCAAGACATGAAAGTACGCGTCCTTCAGGTCGATCGCTGCAAACCAATCTTGGGGACGGACGCACCTGAAGATGCGTTTCTGCGTCAACATTCGGAACGGCATCCTGTGAAGGGAGCGGTTCAAGTATCGCAGATCCAAGATCGTCGTAACCCGCCGCCTTTCTTGGGTACAATGAAGTACGGGCTGTAGAACCCAGACTTCATATCGGCTGGAGGGACCGGCTCTATCGCGTCCTTCGCCAGTAGGACAGCGATCTCCGCCTGAAGTACAGGGTCGTTCTCCCTCGTTACAGACGTAAAGTGAACGCCCCTGAACTTGGGGGGACGCCGGCGAACTGAATCGCATAGCCGAGTCTGATGGTGCGGATGAGCCAGCAAAACGGCCTGGGGTGCGATAGCCAGGCCCCTAGAGACCGTACAAGCGGGATCATCGGCACCACAGACGTACCCGTAGTGGGGCAGCGCAGCGGAACACAGGGACCCGTGGACGACATGGGAGTGGTCCGTGGAGGGGGTCTGGGTGTGTGACACACAAACCTGCATCCGCTGAGCGGGCGAGTGTGAGGAGGCACATTGTGTGCGTCCCGACAGCCAGCGCCCCCTGCTGGCGATTTGGAGAGGCACCAGGGGTTGATAAGGCATGGGAGCGTTGTACACCACCAAGCGCGCTCCCCAAATAAAGGAGGGGCTGAGCGTGGCAAGGCTTTATGGCGTTGCACACGGTCTGCCTCACCTCCTTCCTCAGCGGGGAACAACAGCGGCGAGGCATAGCGTCGCACACTGTCGTCCACGCTCCACTGAGAAGAGGGGAATGAGAGTGGCAAGGCTTTGTAGTGTCACACACTGCCATTCTCGCCCTCTTGTGGGGAGGAGAATGAGAGCGGCGAGGCTTTGTAGCGTCACACGCTGTCATTCCTGAACTCCCAAGACCCAGAGGTATTGGAACTGCTCTTGTTTCTTTTAGAATTTGGGTACCACTGGCTGTTTTTAACACCAGTGGCTGAACAGAATTACTAATGGTTTTCCACCCGGCCCTCCTCCGGGGGAGAACAGTTCCAACCAAATCCAGGTTATTGGTGTTTCTGGACCCGGGTGGACATTGTCTGGCCAAGGGCCAGTGCTGTGCGTAGCTCAACCTCGGCCAGAACTACCCTTGTGCACTCAGCAATGTGGAGGTGGCCTGCCAGTGGCACTTGCCACCCCACCGATGAGGGTAGTGAGAGAGAGGAAAACTTTATAAAGATTATGGCCCTATTGGTGATCCATATTTTGGCACCAATAGTTCCACAATGCCAAAGCCTTCCAATGCACATCCGGGAAAAAGGCAAGGGGTGGGCAAGGCGAATTATGCGTTGCACTACGCCTCAGCCACCCGGGAAAGCATGGCTGTCAAGTATGAATCTGATTCAGCATGAGCGCCCACTATTATAGTGGGAATCTCGGCATCATCTTCATTTTCAACACATAACAGCCCTCTCTCCGATGCAGCGATTGACATCTGTCCTTTGCTAGAGCCTCAAATGAAACGCTAGGTCCCCTTTTTTTTAAGGACCAGCAATCCCATCTGAAGCTACCAGCAGACATGCGAGATAGTGAGTGTGGCCGTGAGACGGCACATGGCGCGCTGAACACTTAAGCCCTTATGAAAAAGGCAAGACGAACAACGCGCCAACGTGGTTTTGCTCTCATGAGAGAACATAAACCACCCACAAACACAGTCTCAACATGCTTGCGATGCGATGGAGGAGTGGGGGGCCCACGGAGGTGTACTCGGCAGAGAAGCCTCACTGTAATCCTCTGGTCACCCAGGCTTATCAGCCAAAGTAGCCCCTTTTCTGGTACACCAGAAAAGAGACTAGATCGGGATATAAGCGAAGGGACTCAACCCCGTTTGAGGTATCATAGTCTCAACCGCGCATTGGAGGCGCCGAGTGACACACGCTGAGTTGCCGTGGCAACCCGCGCTGTCACCCGGCAGCTAGACGGCACAAGGTGCGCTGAACACTCAAACCCTCACGCGGAAGGTGAGATGACCAGCGCGTCAACGTGATCCCGTTCCCCTGAGAGAACATGGATCACCCACGAACACAGTCTCAACATGTTTATGCGAGAGGGATTGTGGCCGCCAGGACAGGAAACAACCGCATCCAGAAACGCACGAGTGGAGTGACGTCTTGAAAAAGACGCAGTCACATCCGTGTTGCTCTTTTATGAGGAAACGCTTTTTCAACAGTGCTGAAGCACCCAGGAGAAGACCGCGGCAGCACACAGGAGGTAAGTGCAGTCCTGTGTCTGCACTCACTGACAAACGCCCTCACCAAACCGACAGTTGCTGTGAGAACAGCAGTTTGTTTATGCTGATGCAGCGGTGAGCACACGATCGCGCTGATTGTGCCTTTTCGCCAACTCAGAGCGTCCTTCTCGTTCTCTGGAGTATCTCTCTCTGTAGATAGGCTCTCTTTTAAAAAGCAGTTTTGCTTCATCAACGCCGTTCGGCTCCGAAGTGAATGACGTCAGTGCATTGCTCTCGCTTCCTGTTTATACCCGCGGTGCAGGGCGGAGCGCAAGATGCAAATCTCGCACGCCAATGGCCCATTGGCCTGTTCTCTATATCTCGAAGCTGATAGGGGCTCCCTGAAGTGATCCCAATTCGTCGGTATAACCGACGTACGTCTTAGTGACCGACTGAAAGGGAACATTAGTTTTCAGGTACAGAAATTGATCAAATGTAAAATAACATTGCATATTTGAGTGTATAAATTAAAGATTAATCCTATTAATCGCCTCATTCGCACGAATCGTGCTGCCGAATGCCTACCCGCGTCTCTGCATTAACTTAACATTTAAATCACTTGCGCAGATCGCGTCATTTGCGTCCAGTGTGAACGCACCATAACACTCTCTGCCAACAGAAATCTATTAAAAAAAGGCGCCTCTCACTGCAAAAACGCATTCTGTCTGATCGGGGCCTAACTTTTTTTGTTATAGTTTTTTTAATGCAGGACATTTTCTGTAATGAGTAGGATTATGGTTAGGGGATAGAATATACAGTTTGTACAGTATTAAAACTATTACAACTATGGCAGGGGCAAGGGAGACAGTGTCTAATAATAATGGAAATCAACACAAATATTACAAAATGTGACATTTAAAAAATATAAAAGTCACTTGTTTTTATAAAGTAACACTGTCCAACAGCAACACCCGCAGGCAAAGTTACAGCGGGAGTCCGCATCTCTTGTGCCTACCCTGAGCCCATTGACTTTTAACAGAGCCTCTAAAGTGTACGCTTGGTTTAGTGGGGGGTAATTGAGAATGAATGGGGGAAAGTCACGTGAGAGGAGGCAATGCCTCCATCACGCTATGATTGGATATGATTGGTTTGTGTGATAAATCCCGCCTTTTGTTTTCGTGTGTTCTCGAATCAGCCTGAATGAAACCGCTCACTCATTCACTAATCCCTATATAGTCCCATAAATGAAGTGAATGAATTCGGACGCTGACGTAGACACTATGCATGGGAGGGCTTGAGCTGTTGCAGAAACGGCCTTGTCACATGTAGTGATAAAACGACTTTTGTCTTGCATATAACTTACTTTATAAAATAATATTAATAACAATACCAATCATAATGACTTTATTTTGTAATTATACATACCTCTGTGCCAGCTTTGTGATTTCATCGATTGTATATAAAATTAACTGATATGTCATGCTTAATTTGTGTTCATAAGCATTAAATAAACTGCAAACAAAAATAAACACACATTAACAAGTGTACATTATTTCATGTATTAAATTTTTTTTTAGTAAAGTTATTTTTATTTAGTTAGAAACTCTCATGCTCACAGATGATATATGGCCGTAGAGCGCCCTCAGGCGACTATCACGATTGCATTAGAATGAATATGCTACCTACAGAAACGTATACCCACAAATAGTTTTAAATCATCCACCAAATTATCATCTCTTCATTACAGTTTTGTGAGTTAACAACAATGCCAAAAATTATTAAAACAACCTGGCTGTTAGTAAAACAGTAAATTGTAAATGTAAACGTAAAATTAAATTGAGTTAATGCCTAACTAATATATTTTAATAATAAAAAAAACAGCTTGAAATAAATGTTAAAACATGTCTTTTGTGCGCTCTCTGTCTTCTCCGCATTGGATTTTAGGAAATAGTGCTTCAGCGAGTGTACATTCGATGAAATCAGAGAGGATTGTGGGTATAAAATAGTGAACGAATGTAGGGAATTTGGACACCACTATAAAGTGCACTAAATGGTGAATAGGGAGCGGTTTCGGACACATCTAATGCTGGTGTTAATGGGAAGACTATTTAAAAGGTAAATAAACAGCTCGGCCACTTAGATATCACCGCTTTATATCACGCCAAAATCAAATTTGAAATAGCCTGAAAACTTTGGGGGTTTGCATTGGGGCCTTTTAATTAGCTTGATGACTGCTGAAAATAGGATGACTATTTAAAAGAAAAGCTGAAGATTAGTTTACAAATATTATATATAGTTTAAATTGTTACTGCCTTTAATTATTATTTTGGAATACATGTAAAAGTGCGTAAAAACACTAACTTGATGAAATGTATACTTTGTATTTGGTCTCTCTTTTATATAATGTTTATTTAACCAGGAAAATTAAGTGTAACAGGGACATACATTTACATTTGATGTAAACAAAATTTGAGGACTTTGTCTCCTCATTTTAAGAGACCAAAATATTTCAGTGTGTGTATGTGATGTGTGTGTGCATGTTTTTCTATCCCGGTGGGGACTTATTTCTACCTAAATTGAGGTCCCCATGAGGAAACAAGCTTATAAATCATATGGAATTAAAAAAAAATTGAAAATTTAAAAGTGCAGAAAGTTTTGTGTGATGGGTAGGGTTAGTGTAAGGGGAGAGTTTGTATAGTATAAAAACCAGTATGTCTATGGAGAGTTCCCACAAAGATAGTGAACCAGACATGAGTGAGTGTGTGTGTGTGTGTGTGTGTGTTCTCAACTCTGTACCTTGAATCTATTTCACTTTTAGCACTCCTCTATCCTGTCATGGAGTTCTCCTGAGCATGCAATGGTTTCCTACCGGTAAGTCTTCTAACAGTTACTTTTTATTGATTATTCTCTATTTATATAATATTAGTCAAGTCACCCTTATTTATATAGCGCTTTTTACCATGCAGATTGTTTCAAAGCAGCTTCACAGTGTTAAACAGGAAAATAATGCAACAGAATTTTATTCGGCCGTACAGCCGCTCCAGAGAAAATGGCGATGTCATCTAGCTCATTTCAATTATCATACAGTAACAATGTGGGCATTAGATTAGTAATTAGATCAGTAATTTTATTTATATGGTTAATTTAGTTTACTAATTAGTTTTATTTGGATATTTAGTTGAAAAATTTGGATATTTAGTTGAAAAATTTAGTGTCCCCAACTGAGCAAGCCAAGACAAAGGCGACAGTGGCAAGGAAACCAAAACCCCCATCAGGTGACCTAATAGAGAAAAATAAACCTTGGGAGAAACCAGGCTCAGTCGGGGTGCCAGTTCTCCTCTGGCCAATTAACGAACAGTCATATTAGATCGGATGATCGATTCATATTAGATTCATCGGTCATATTAGATCGGAATATTCAAAAGATCGGAGGCAACATGCCAGAGCCTGGTTTATTGAGGATGCTGTAGTGATTAAACAATTATTAAAGTGCAATATTCGAAAGATCTGAGTCATCACGCCAGAGACGTGTTTATTGAGGATGCCGTATTGATTAAACAATTATTTAATTGCAATATTCGAAAGATCAGAGCCGTCAGGCCGGAGACGGGTTTATTGAGGATGCCGTATCGATGAGGTAATTTCAGGGGGAGTCTAATTGACACGGTCTCTGCAGACACTTCAGGGTCATGCGTTGGTCATGTCTGGGTGCAGGTCCACCATCTGATCTGGATACGGCCCGGATCCGGCTGACTGCAGTAAACCTCGGGATAAGACAGAGAGACTAACATTAGTGTAGATGCCATTCTACTGATGATGTAACGAGTACATCAGGTGTTATGGGAAGTGTTCCCGGTTCCGGCTGACCTAGTTAGTGCAGCCTGACAATCATTTAATTGAAAAAGTGTTTTATGTGTATGCCATAGTAAAGAGGTGTGTTTTTAGTAGATTCAAACTGACAGAGTGTGTCTGCTTCCCGAACAATGTTAGAAAGACTGTTCCAGAGTTTCGGTGCTAAATGGGAAAAGGATCGACCACCTCCATTTGGAGTTTGTTTATTAGGCAAGCAGGGCAACCACCCAGTAGAGCGTTACAATAATCTAGCCTTGAGGTCATGAACTAACTGTTCAGTATTTTGCATTGATAGCATGTGCCGTAATTTAGATATATTTTTAAGATGGTAGAATGCAGTTTTACAGATGCTAGAAACGTGCCTTTCAAATGAGAGATTGGTATCAAAGAGCACACCCAGGTTTCTCACTGACGACGAGGACTTGACAGAGAAGCTATCAAGTGTTAGACAGTATTCTAGGTTACTACTTGTGGAGTTTTTTCTGAATTGAGTTGCAGGAAAGTACTAGTCATCCAATTTAGATACTAGACTTCCTAATGATATCTCCCAGTGGTAGTATGTACATGGTGAAGAGCAACGGTCCTAGCACTGAGCCCTGCGGTACTCCATACTGAACTTGTGATCAGTGTGACATCTCTTAATTTACTGCTACAAACTGATAACGGTCAGATAGGTTTGATTTAAACCATGCCAATGCAATTCCACTAATGCCTACATAATTTTCGAGTCTATTCAAAAGAATGTTGTGGTCGATAGTATCGAATGCACCGCTAAGATCGAGTAACACTAATAGAGAGATACAACCACAATCGGATGATAAGAGTAAATAATTTGTAACTCTGATGAGAGCTGTCTCAGTACTATGATACGGTCTAAATCCTGACTGGAAATCCTTACGGATACCATTTCTTTCTAAAAAGGAACATAATTGTGAGGAAACTGCTGTTTCATGTATTTTTGACAGAAAGGGTAGATTTGAGATTGGCCTGTAATTGACTAATTCTGTAGGATCAATTTGCGTTTTTTTAATAAGTCGTTTAATAATAGCCAACTTAGAAGTTTTCGGTACATATCCTAATGACATACATATCCATAGGCCAACCGGCATCACGCTGGTTCTCTCTCTCTGTTTCCCATAGGCTTTTGGATTATCGCTAAAAACAAGTTCTGTGATTTGACGAAAGTTTATGATACTTGCACGTTTTGTCTGTCAAGATAATTATCACAGATGAACACAACTTTTATTAATTTTGAAGTGTAAATGCAGCTGCCAGAAGTAAAAATCTAAAGGTTGGCTATAAACGAACCCGCAAATTCAACATATACCATATATATACCACTAAGCTTCCGACAACTCTTCCAGTTTTTATCTAAAAAAAATGTTCCTTGAAAATTTGAGTTAGAATAGTTTATATGAGCATAATGAGGCTGTAAAAGCGGACTGAGTTTACCTGTTCGGCGTGATGGCGTTTAATCACCTTGACAGCTTCTGTAGTCCCATTTAGCCTCTTGTAAGCAAGAAAACAGCGTTAAAAAATCACTAATGGGGTAATACTGATGTATTTTATGTCGAAGAATAAAATGTGTCTTGAGCTTGTGTTCACCACAAACCTTATTTCAGCCATTTAAACAAAACCCCATTCAAAATTGACTTTGGGACGAGGGAACCGGAAGTGCTAAAATGCTAACTCGCTTCCGCGTTTTGGCCTACAAAGTGATGTCATAACTGCAATACTCTATTTCTTTCAAACAAGAAAGACTTTGTCTAAAAGACAGAAGGAGAAAATCCAAAGACTGAGTTGGTCACTTGTTTCCATGCAAATGGGAAATTTCAAAATTCAAAACAGTCATAGGAATTTGGAAAGGAACTATTCATTTAACATAGCAGTAGCACAGGAAGCTTTTCATGTCTTTCTTTCTCATGTCTTCCAGGACGTTCCAGCCCTTCTATCCTTTGCTATACATCTCTCAGTGTTCTGGTGTTCAGCTGTGGGCTCTCTGGGCCATACGATTTGTCTGTTCTCAGAACGGTAAGACAAAAGCCAGACTACAGCAAGTTCCTTGAGATACACAGCAAATCCCTGAAATATTTGCTGTTGCTTTTCACAGAAATTGGTAAAAAAGAAAAATTGATAATGGTCTACTGTAGTTTACAGTTTGATTATAGCAACCTTCACTACTGGCCCATTATACACCTTAAGACCATTTCAGAGTACATTTATACAAAGGCTTTTTCTGTACAAAGCTCCATTCAGAATTGAATTGTGAATTCCTTTTAAATTCCATTTCAAATCCTGAATTTAAATTGACGTTGGCAATAGGAGGTAGCTTTGTAATTATTTAAATAATTAAAAGGAAATTCTGAGAAATTCACCATGCACACCGGGACGATTTTCGCATGTGCTTATCGCCAGCGTTTTTCAAGACGTTTTTCGGCGCATCTTTGTGTTCACACCCAAGCGATTTTCACTGGCGATTTGCAGAGTGAACGTGCAAATTCAGTAGATGCCGCTCCCAGAACACAAGGTGCCACTTTACACTTCTGACACTCGCTTGTCACACAGAAGAAGAAGAGAGACGGTATTTATGTGCTTGCCAAAACCATTCACACACTTTTTTCTAACTGGCAAACAGCATTAGCAGCTCATCTTCTTCTTTGTTTGCTTACTTCCTCTTCGTCGTATCAATGTGTGCTTGGCAAGACCGTTTTATGCTTGAGCACCACCAAGTCGTGTTTTACTTAAACTTCAGCAGCTCCAGGCACGTGAACTAAAGCACCGATCTCATTGGTCGGCCAGTTTTTTAACACGCCGCGTCAAAACAAAAAAACGAACCCAAGGCGTTTTTTTAATGACGCTTTGCGCGTGCACACTCACATTGGCACCCTTTGTTTAGTCACGAGGCGTTAAACATCGGTGATAAATCCGGGCGAAAATTGTCCTGGGTGTGAACAGGCCTTAAGGCTGGGTGTATACTGTGCGAGTTTAGAAACTCAGAAGCTCATTATCTTTATTTTAGATCCACAAGGAAAATCAGGAGATAAACGGAGAAAACACAACCACTAAACACTGGGGAAAAGAACTGGACGTCACTACTGGTGTGATCAGAGTATAAATAGGGCACCTGTAGTACACGTCCTCTTTCTTGTCTCTAGGAACGAGGGCGAGCTGCCGGATAAGGATGTTATTGCTCACATCCTCTGATTCAGCAGCGAGTGCGTTTCTGGCTTCCAGCCAAGGAGAGCAGGATGTGGCTGTTGAGGACAATATTGTTTCTGAATCCTTGCAGCCTGTCTGCCCCGCGTACGAGTTACTGGAGGTTATGTCTCATGCCACAAACAGATTAGATCTGTCGTGGCGGCGCGAGAGATGCAAGCTCGCTCGCAGCCGGTTAGACGGGTGATATCTTTCCGGCCATAACCGCCCAGCACTCGTGAGCCTTCCATTTCTTGCCTTCCTGATCTGCATGCTGAGGAAAGATCATGGAGGAAACCATATTCGGCCTGTATTCACCCATTTCAGCATGCAAATTATGCTAGAGTGGAGGGGATGTGTGAGTATGGATATGAGTTGATGCCACCAGTATCTCTATCTCTCGCTGGGGGAGGCATCAACGTTGAAGGCTCCCACTCTGCTGACCAAACAGCTGCGTGATACGTCACATTTAAATAGCAGAGCATACGCAGCAGTGGGTCAGGCCGGAGCTGCACTGCACACAATGTCTGTGTTGCAGGCTTACATTTACATTTAGTCATTTAGCAGACGCTTTTATCCAAAGCGACTTACAAATGAGAGCAATAGAAGCAGCTAGAACAGTCAAGGAACAGTATGTAACAGTATATAAGTGCTGTAACAAGTCTCAGTTAATCTAGCACAGAACACACAGGACAGAACTTTTTATTTATTTATTTATTTATTTTTCATAAATTAGACAGACAGAAACTTAATAGAATGTTAAGTGCTATTCTTGATTGTTCAGTTGCTGCTGGAAGAGATGTGTCTTTAGCTGTTTTTTGAAAATGGCTACAGACTCGGCTGCTCGAATTGAGATAGGCAGGTCATTCCACCAGGTGGGGGTGGTCCAGGAAAAGGTCCGTGAGAGTGATTTCATGCCTCTTTGGGATGGCACCACAAGGCGTCGTTCACTGGCAGAACGTAAGCTCCTGGAAGGTGTGTAAGTCTGAACAAGCGAGTTTAGGTATATTGGTGCAGAGCCAGTGGTTGCTTCGAAGGCGAGCACCAGTGTCTTGAATTTGATGCGAGTGGCTATTGGCAGCAAACCAAATCTTTGGCAGCTATTGGCAGCAAACCAAAGCTATTGGCAGCAAACCAAATCAGATCTTACCTTACCAGGTTGATCTGCTGAAAGTCCTGGACCATGGTCAGGGTACAACTGTACTGCATGGCGAGCCAATGGCAATCGTATGAGCTTTGGCGCTAAACACAGAGGTTGGAGTTTTTTAGAGCTATGTTTCCATCCACCTATTTTTATGCACATTTTGGGACATCACATAAATGCCAAGATGCACATGACTTCTAAAAAATGTGCATAAAAAACATATACGCTCAATTGTGGAGGACACTTTTTTTTTACCAGATAAGAAGACATGCGCATAAACTACAATTGAAACACATTTACCAAATAAATCCATTGATGTGCCACAGAAAAACTAATGTGACACTGCCTCAACAGTTGGCCAAAGTCTGTTGTCAGAAAGATTTGGTTTGTTTCCCTCCCAGAAGCGTCTCACATTTTTGCGGTCCCGATCACCAGGCATCTGAATGCAAGATAACATTACAGTATTTATTGCGTATTGTCTGCTGCTCTGAGACACAAGTAATTTATGATGTACAAAAAAAGAGACACCGTTTCAACTTACATTTTTATTACAGATATTTTGCGGCAATTTCCCAGAATGTGACGATTTTGTTGGGATGGAAGCGTTGCTTTATTCACAAAGGTTTTATGTGACATTCTAATTATGCGCATAAGTTAAATTCTAGGGGTGTAACGATTCGTTTTAATAACGATTCGATTCGTATCACGATTTGAGGTTGTCGTTACGATTCAAGGACGATATTGGTTCATTTAGAACGATACGATCCGAAACGATTCAGTGACTTGAAATCGATTCAGTAACTTTTTAGCCAAAAATTGTGTGACTGAAATAAATATCTGGATACTGGTCAGTGCAGGTGAAGTTTCCTAGATTCCTGTTGTTTCTTGTAAGGGAATCAGGTATCAATTAATTATGGATATAAACAAACAAGTAAACAACAATTAATGGCAAATGCATTCAAATTTTATTTGAATAAAGTGCAACCAACAGTTTAGGTTGAATTAACAGGAAGTTAACCTTTTCTGCTCTCATTTTCAATATTTAATACATTTTCAATAAAAGCACAGTAAGTGCAACCAACATTTCAACAGTAGGTTAACCTGCTTCTTCTGCTTTTGTTATCCAACATATTAATATTACAATATTAATATCAAAAATAAAGTGCAACTAACTTCTCTTCAGGTTTAATTAATAGTAGGTGTACCTGTTACTTTTGCTGTTGTTTTTCAACATTAAAATAATACAAATACAATATTAATATAAAAAATAAAGTGCAACCAACATTTCTTCAGGTTGAATAAACTGGCGAAACCTGCTACTACTCTCAGTTTAATAAACAAACAATATTTAACAAAAGATGTGTAACCAACTACTCTTCAATGACTCTACATATTTCTTTTTCAAAATATCAACATCAGTGGCGGCTACTGGTCTGTCAGAGAGGGGAAGCTCATTTTCGGCCTACATCATAAAATTGTCTATTTATTTAAAAGTAAATTCTGCCCTACGTTCCTTTTCAAGAAAGTTTCACCCACGACGCTAGCCTAGCCTACTAACGTTATATGAATGAATGAAGGAATGAAGGAATGTATGAACGATCTAAAAAAAACTCTGTAAAACTGAAACAAGGAATGTGGTGTATAATTGTGTGAAATGTATGATGAAAATCAAGCAATTTCGCCAAGCAAATATCAAAGAAATAGGTTGCAGCAGTTTTTATTTCGACTGAACTTGAGAAATCCGCGATGGGACTGAGCGCGAATAGCTTCAGTGATTCCTTATAGTACAGAATCGCTGTCAGTCAAAGGGAGATGCAGTCTTTCGACAGACCCTCCAATCATCACGCAGAAGCTCGGAGTCCGGGCCAGCCCACTCCCCATTCACCCCCAGAGACGCTGAGCGTCCGTGGGCGGGACATAATCGCAGCGTTTATCCAATGACCGTCTAGTTTCGAAGCGCTTAAAAAAAAGTTCACAGCAGCCCCATTGAAGTCAATGGATGCTGGGCTTCAATAGGGAAATGCACTGTGACGCTGCGGGAATGTATGAGAAGGAAATCGAGTCAGCCGACCTGCTATATGTAACTGATTCTGAACGAACTCGTCTTTGAGATGAACGTTTTCTAACGCATTTTTAGTCAATAAAATGTTAATACAATAGTACATATTTGACCATTAATTTTGTGACATTATAAGGGAAGCCGAGCTTCCCTTGCAGTCTTAAAAAAATCGCCACTGATTCAACATGATCTGACCGCAGAACACTTCTCTGTGCGTTCACTATGTCGCCAGCAGTACTACAAACTCGCTCTGCTGGCACACTGGTCCCAGGAATGCACAGGTAACATTTAGCAAGGGTTGAAAGTACAGGTAGCTGTTTCTCCTGGTGGCTTGATAATTTCTCGCTGGTTGGCTTCTCCTCTGCCATCCGCCGCTATGTTTTGTTCTCTTTCATCATCTCGTGTTCGAGATCCACCTATGGGAAGGGCATCCGTACCTGACCTCTGCAGAAGCATCCAATTGCACCAAGTCTGACAAGACAGGCAGGAGCGCGCAGCCAATGCCCGGTAAGGCCCCGCCCCTTACCTGCGGGCATATATAGCCTGCACGCGCTACTGTACTCCAGTTGACATTCGCTTCTCGCGATCTCTGCACTGATACAGCTCGGTCGAATTTGCGCTGCTCACTTATTGCCTGCAGGAGGAAATATCTTCGGATCAGCCTCCGCCGGGCGTGACAGTTCCTATTCTGCCAGTTTCTCTGTGTCTGCTCTCGGAGCCGCCCACGCTCTTCCTCGTCATTCCTGTTCCACGGCTGCCGCCACAGATTTGTTCTGAGTTCTTCGCCGGTATGTTGCTCTCTATTCCTGCTTCTTTCCGGCGCTAGTTTATCACGGGCCTGCCCGGCCGCGTGTGGTGCTCTTGCCGCTATGATATTCACCCTTTCTGCGCGGTCTGCTTGGGCCTCAAGCACGCGGAAGAGGCCATAGAGAATCCGGAGAACTGCAGTCACTGCCTGGTGCTGCCTAGTTACTCCTGTGACGCCACCATAAGGTGCTGCTACCCAGTGGGACATAGTGACGACAGCCCGCCACCGGGGACCTCCCGGGGCGTGACTGCTCTTGTCTGGGCTGACCAGCCCAATCCTGAGTTCCCCGAAGAGGACATCTTTGCGGGAAACCCCCCGCTCGCCGACGATCTGGCAGGGTCCAGTGATGACGACGTGCGGGACTTCTCATTCACGCGAATTGCGCTGCAGAATGCCTATTCGCGTCTTTGCATTGACTTAACATGAAATGTAACTTAACATGTAAATCACTCGCGCGAAACGTTTCATTCGCGTCCGGTGTGAACGCATCATCAGAGGACGAGGAGGCCATCCCGCCCTCTGGCATTCCCCAGGCTAGCGCCCCCGCAGCCTTGCCTCAACCCATCTTCCTGGATACGTGAGCGAGCGGCCGCTTGTCTCAACATCGGCTCCACAGAGCGCCACCGACCAGGAGAGGGATATTTACGACGGTAAAATGCTGGGAGCTCCCCTCGGCCTGAGGTAACTTTCACGTTCTCCTAGCGTGCGCTAAGCACACACGGCATTACTGGAGCGACCCGCTCGACCTTAAACACGGTCTCGCGAGTCTGGAGGTTAAAATATGGCGGCTCTCGGCATGGGTTAACCGCCCGCTATTGAGCGATCGCCAGGCACCTCAACCCAGTCCAGGGAGGGCTGCTCGCCCTGATGAACCGTTTTCTGCTTCGGTGCACCAGGCCAATCCTCGGCCTTGGCTGTTAGGGCCCTAAAATGTCTCCTCCTCTCCGCTTACCAGGCGGAAATTTTGGACGACCTGGGCCAACAGCTAGGGATCTTCCTCTCCTGCATTATGGAAATATATCATCACGGTTTACAACCTCGTTTCTCCATAACGCTCGTCAGGCCTTTCAAACCTTTGGGCGCTCCATGGCGCTTTGCTTTGTAGGATGTGACCAGGAGGAGGAGGAGGAGGACGAGGCCTTCAAGTTGTGCCTTCTTAGGAAGGCGGCCCCTAGCCAGGCGCGTTTGCCTAATTCCCCGGCCCCGGGACGTAACTTTCATCAAAACCGTTCTCGAGCGACAAGCTCTTTGAACTCTCTTTCTGCAGTAACCCTGTCTAAAAGACGGAGGGTTTCTTCTGGAGGGTGCCCCCCTCCCGTGGCTGCCCAGCCTATGTGTTTAGTGGATGGGGTGTGTCTCCCCCCCATTCAGGGGGTCTGTTGTGAGGGAAAGTGCAAAAGCAGTGTCACCACACCGCACATACTATGTCCCCTCACTCAGCTAATAAAGGCTTCGGCCCCAGTTTTCCCAAACCCCAGTGTTTTCCCTAAAACAAAACACACAAAAACACGTTAAATCAGACGAATCATATTAATTCGTTACAGAGAGATACCCTCTCTCTGCAGGGAAAGCACTTTTCTCTGCAAAGAGTGGACAGCTCTCTGAACCCACGCATGCCGTCCCTAGTTTCTCCACTAGAGGGCGTCATTGCATCACAAATAAGCCAGCTGGACAAACACTAAGCCAGCTGGGCAAACACTAAGCCAGCTGGGCAAACACGAAGCCAGCACGGCGCGAGTGGGCACGCTCGTGAGCCGTGTAACCACCCGTATGGGTATTGTGTACAATATCGCAGGGTTATCGTCTGCAGTTTGCAATGAAACCCCCACTTTTCAGCAGCGTTCGTTTTTCTCACACAGAGGAAAACACGGCGCGCGTTCTGAAAGAGGAAATCTCCTCTCTGCTGAGCAAAGGTGCGATTCAGGTGGTACCCCCCAATCTGATAAACCAGGGTTTTCATTCTCGTTTTTTCCTGGTTCCAAAGAGGGACGGTTGCCCCCGTCCTATTCTGAACATCAGGGTGTTGAACAAACATTTGAGGAAATAAAATATCAGAATGTTAACTCATGGTTCGCTCGCCCGCGCCATAAAACGGAACGACTGGTTCACATCGGTCGATCTGAAAGATGCTTTTTTCCACATAAGCATTTATCCACCTCATAGGAAGTGTCTTCGTTTCGCCTATCAAGGCATTTGTTACGAATTCACGATCCTGCCGTTTGATGAGTCTAAGCCCTCGCAGCTCCTGTCTGTGTGCGGAAGCGGGCTTGACTCCCCTGAGAATGTCTGGTCTACGGATCCTGACATACATAGACGATTGGCTCATCATAGCCGATTCGAGGGGAAAGGTGTTGCAGGACACCTGCCGCGTGCTCGCGCACATTACATCTCTGGGCTTCAGGGTGAATGTGAACAAAAGCAATTTTACACCCAGCCAGAATGTGATATTCCTGGGCCTGGAGCTGAACTCAGTCTCCATGCGAGCGCGTCTCTCTCAGGAGCGCGTTCTCTCTCTGATGAACTGTCTGTCGCAGTTCAGAGAAGGGGCGAGGGTGCAATATCGCACATGTCTCAGGCTACAGGGTCTTATGGCTCCATCTATCCAGGTTTTGCCACTAGGACTCCTGAGAATGAGGGCGTTCATGAAGTGGGTTTTGTCACTACATTTCAGCCCGTTACACGATCTTTGCCGTTCTGTGACAGTGACGCGCACCCGCGCTGCAGCTCTGCAGCTCTGCGCCACTGGAAGAGCGTGGACTTTTACGCACAGGGCGCCCCTCTCGGGACGGTTATGTTGCGGAAAGTTGTGACGACGGATGTGTCTTTAACAGGCTGGGGTGCCACCCAAGAGGGCAGAACTGTGAACGGTTTGTGGCCGAGCAAACTACGTTCAGAGCACATAAATTATTTAGAGCCTCTGACTATTTGGAAGGCTCTGAATAATTTTCTGCCCCGTCTGCAGGGACATCATGTGCTCGTACGCTGAGACAATACCACGGCAGTGGCTTATATCAATCGTCAAGGCGGCGTGCGCTTGTCGAAACTCCATGCTCTAGCTTACAAGCTTTTGGTATGGAGCAGTCGATTTTTCCTGTCGTTACGCGCGACTCATGTTCTGGGCATTCTGAACAGAGGCGCGGATCTTCTATCGAGGGGGAACCCGCTCTTCGGAGATTGGCGCCTCCATCCTCAGATAGCAGACATGATTTGGATGAGATTCGGACAGGCGTCCGTAGATCTATTCGCCTCGCGCGAAAACAGCCGTTGTCCTATGTTCTTCTCGCTAAAGGACTTGGACGTGCCCCTCGGGGTAGATGCACTGGCCCACCCGTGGCCCAAAGTGCTGCTGTATGCCTTTCCTCCCCTGTGCTTGATAATTCCAACACTGGCCAGGGTGAAAGAGGGGCACCTGTCTCTCATCCTGATTAGCTCCCAGGTGGCCCAAAGCGCCCTGGCTGGCGGAGATAATTCCTCTGTTACATGCCTAGCCGTGGCGCCTCCCCCTCCGCACAGACCTATTGTCTCAAGCGAACGGGGAGATTTATCACCCACACCCGGACAGGGTAGCTCTCTGGGCTTGGCCCGTGAGAGCGCGAACCTGAGCGCGTCAGGGCTTCCCCCGCGCGTGGTGGCTACTATACAGAATGCCAGGGCCATTTCTACACGGTCCTTATATGGCTGTATGTGGCAAGTGTTCGATGAGTGGTGTGATGGGCGGGGTCTCACGTCATATCAGTGCTCAGTTTCTGATATTTTGTGTTTCCTCCAAGACCTCATGGATAAAGGAAGGTCCTTTTCCACTGTTAAGGGCTATCTGGCAGCTATTTCTGCTTGTCATGTGGGTTTTGAGGGCTCAACGGTTGGGCAGCATCTTCTAATCCGCAGATTTATGAAGGGTGCCCGTCTTTCGTTGCCAGTCATTAGGGGAACGATCCCTGAATGGGACCTCTCCATGGTGCTGGAAGCCCTGTCTCAATTCCCTTTTGAGCCTCTGGGGAATATTTCCCTAAAGTTGCTGTCCTTCAAGACAGCCTTGCTCTTGGCTTTGGCGTCAGCCAAACGTGTCAGTGAGTTACATGCACTCTCGGTTCACCCCTCGTGCATTAAATTCTCTCTGGGCGGAAATAAGGTTTTCCTTAAGCCTAATCCAGCCTTCATGCCGAAATGTTTTCCTGCGTTCACATCGGAGGTGTTGGAGCTTTCCGCTTTTCACCCTCCGCCCTTTTTCCTCCGCGGAGGATCAAAGGCTGAATGCTCTGTGTCCGGTCCGTGCGTTACAGACGTATTTGGCTAGGACCAGTGCTTTCCGGAAGAGTGATCAACTCTTTGTTTCATGGGCTCCTCCCCACAAAGGGGATCCCCTGTCTAAACAATGCCTTTCGCATTGGTTTGTGGACGCTATAGTTTTGGCTTACGAATTGAAGGGAGTGCAACCCCCCAGGGGGCATCAGAGCTCATTCCACGAGGGGCTTAGCCGCCTCTTGGGCTCTGTTCAGGGGAGTACCACTGCAGGATATCTGCTCTGCTGCCAGTTGGGTTTTTCCCCATACGTTTGTGCGTTACTATAGGCTGGATGTCACCAGAACCTCGGTAGCACATTCGGTCTTGGGGGTGGGGTCTTCCTGACCCTGCCTTCTTTTGTGTGTGCCACACACGTTTCATGTCCTGCTTGCACACCGCAGTTACGTGTGTGCGTCCGTTTGGCGGGTTCATGATTATGAGACGTGTCAAGCACCGCCCCCTTGGAGGTGACCGTCTTTTTCTGGCTAACAGGACCTCACTGTGAGTATATTGGGCAATCGGGGAGCTGTCCATGTCTCTCCCATAGGTGGATCTCGAACACGAAATGATGAAAGAGAACAATAGGTTACTGTCGTAACCCCGGTTCTCTGAAACATCGAGTGGAGAGATCCACCAGCCTTGCCCCGCTTGCCGCACGAGAAGCGAATATTCTTACTGGAGTACAGTAGCGCGTGCAGGCTATATATGCCCGCAGGTAAGGGGCGGGGCCTTACCGGGCATTGGCTGCGCGCTCCTGCCTGTCTTGTCAGACTTGGTGCAATTGGATGCTTCTGCAGAGGTCAGGTACGGATGCCCTTCCCATAGGTGGATCTCTCCACTCGATGTTTCAGAGAACCGGGGTTACGACAGTAACCTATTGTTTTCTTAGCGCTGCTGCGTGCGTTGATGTCACAGATAGGCAGAATGAATCGAGTAACGTTTAACGCCGTTATCATTAAAAGTGCTAAGAAAAAACATCAATTTAAAGTCTGACGTGCTTAAATCCAATGCGTTATTTCCTATGATCGATACAATCGATTGGTTACCTTTTAAAACGATGTTAGATCGATATATGTCGTCCGGAAGGTCAACTTGCCGAGCACAGATCGATGTAGTTAGATCGTAGGAAAATAAATCGATACATCGATGTAGTAGATGAATCGTTACACCCCTATTAAATTCACAACTTTGGATGGAACAAAGTGTATTTGTGTGTGCTAGGGTATGTGTCCGCTAGGGTTGCTAGTAGCCCATGTAATGTGGTTGTATGATTTATGCATGTTGTATGATTTGGGAATAGGGGAGTGCCTATAGACTAGTCAAATTTGGGTCAAATTACTCACCACTCGTAATTCCTCACATGGCGAGTGCTACGACCATACGAGCATCATCGATTTACATGTGATTTTTCCCAACAGAAATAAATTGCTTGCAAGGCCCTGATACAGCAAAACATTGCACAGTGTACGCCTGCTATAATTTTGTAAAGACACTACAACATTTTAAGAACTCCTATCCACCTAGTTTTTAACGTATTATTAATTTGTAAATGTATTGTCTCAATATGCTGCTTAATATTGCAAACTGTTATTTTCTAACATATTATTTTGATGTATTGTCATTATTTTTAACGCACAGGTTAGTAGTACAAATTGTTTTACTGCACTTCATTATTCCTCTAGTTATTTACCTACAGCAGCTAATGAAGCGCAAGTCTTACACATTCACAGAAAATCGCTTCCTTCCACGTTGCAAAATGGTGGATAAAAAGTTTTCACATTTCTGACAGACAGCTATATAAATACAGGGGAAAAAATAGACATTTTAAAAAGAATTATCCCTTTTATACCTATTTTTTGTTAAACATTTCCCACAGGATGAAGTGATTTTGTTGTAAGGCAGAGAGAGAACCTTACTGAGCATGTGCTGAATAAATGTCATCATGCTTAGTGGTGAACTTCCGAGCCTCTTACAGAAATGCAGCTCTTGTTCTTTAACATTGTTCTGTTGTAGCCCCACAGTACTGCAGTATGCTCCAGACTGAAGGAGGAACTGACCTACTGAGAGTCCTGAGCACCCACCCAGATACCCACAGTGACGTGAAGTGTCTGGTAGAAAACATCCTTAAGATCCTGGAGCAAAACCTTCATCCTGTCAGCCCAGATTCAAAACGTGCTTACTTCACTCTTCAATGAACATGTTTTGCTAATGTTGTCATTACTTACTTATTCATTAAGTAATGAATTAGTAATAATGAATAACTCTTTAAATGTCTGTAATTTAAAACATTCATGTACTTCTTGTTTGGTCTTTTCGCTTTTTCTAGTGGAGGATTTTCAGTGACGCCACCAAAAAACAATGGATTTGACATGGTAATGCATTGAGGGATTCAAAAAGGGATGTGCCATGATGTAAAGGAGACATTTCAGAAGTCTAATGCAAATGAGATTCAATAGAAGAGCACAAACACTTATCTGGTGGTTCATGAATAAAAAAATATTTAAAAAATAATAATTATATATATATTTATATATATTCTGCCTAAACTAAGAGGAAAGAGAGTTTTTTTTTTTTTTTACATAATTTATTAATAAAGTGTGTAATTTATGAAAAGGTTTTGTTTTCAAATAGGTTTCACAAACATTCCTGCTGTTGGTCAGATAAACACATAGTCCCGCCCCAAACTCACACCATTGGTGGAGCCAGTTTTGCTGGGGTTGACCAGGATGCTCAAACAAACGGCATATGAAATGCACCAGATGTAGTCGATAGATAAGTTGTAATGTAGTTTTAAATTCTTAAAAAATCATGTTTCTGGGTGAAAAACTACCCTACCCATAATCTTGAATAGAGATCCCAAAGATATGTATACACAGGTGCCTCATTGCTTCTATGGGCCGCTACAAGTAAGCCGTCTGCCGTATTGGAATGGTCAAAGCTGGTTAGTGAGCACTTGAGAGCAAGTTGACTGTCTCTACAACCATATTTGCATGTATGAATATCTATATATGCAGATATTAGGATTTAGTTTATAATTAACGTTAGATAATTCTGCATAAAAATATTGGTTAAATATTACTGGTCATCAGAGAACCCTACAGCCAAATTGTGTGAAGTAAGGAATAATTGAACGCCCCGGAGTCAATTATTCCGCTTATACTACGGTTACCACACCTCAAGACATCGATCCGAAGATATATTTAAAGGGATTCGTCCGGTTTTTGTACTTAAAATGCTATTGTGAGTAGGACTATTTCTTCCGCGTCTCATCCAACGGCTCTTTTGTTAGTTCTGAAACGTCATTTTAAAGCTGTTAACGAAGGCTTGAGCCGTTGATAGCATTCTACTGCAGTTATAAATAAAGTTGTTGAACGTTTTATATTCACTGTAAATATTAAGATTTACTTTAGGAAAATCGTCTGTCATATTGTTGTTTTTTAGTCCTGTAATTTCCGTTATTACAGTTAACTATAGTGATATGGAACTGTAATGCGGTCAAGAGCTGCCTGGAACTACGTTCACTGTGCGTCTCCCAGAAAATAATTGCACGCCTCAGAACGTTCATCAGCCAATCAGATTCAAGCATTCAACGGCCCCGTAGTATAACTGATTATAAACATTCTCTCCTGGGAAAGGTTATATATTTGAATATAAATCTTGGCAGCATAAAAGTTTGTTTTAGAGTTGTTGCTGAAGGAAACGGCTAAAGGTTATGAGTGGATCGCGATTAGTGCACGCTAAGACGCTATATGTGAGAAAGGTCAACGTGATAAATATGGCCATGTCATGTGAATTAAAGTTATAATGTCTGTATTAGGGGTTCGGATTCAGACAAATATTGGGCTTTTTGACTGGGTTCGGTTTCTGCTGAACCTTAGAATTTTTTTCCACCATAGGCTCGAACTACGCGCTGGTCGAACGTAATGACGCCGCCGTTGATTACGGGAAGGTGTTTACTAGGTGGACCGATCTAATGCAGTAGGCTGTGAGAAAGTGAAAATGGAACTTGTGAACAGAAAACGTTGCTTGGCAGTACTTTCAGTCAAAAGAAGGCGATTCAATTCGAGCTACATGTTCAATTTGCAATGCCGATTTGTCTCATTGTAGCAAGGACCTTAAACAATACACAACATCGCCGCTGTTAAAACATTTGCGTATGAAACATCCGAAAGAATACGAGTTATGCATGAGGGAATCTACAGACAGCAGCCAAAATGCAGCATCTTCAGGTACGGCAAAGGAAGGACAGTCATCCTGGCGTAATGTTGCCTGTTCTTAATTCAAATTTAATTTAATTAAAAATACACTGCTGTAGGGATGCTCATTTCAGTTAATTCTCCCAACCGACAACAGCTGCTCATTATCTGATTATTAACCGTTAACTGATAAGATTATAATATTGAATTGGCATTAAATAAAAATACGATTGATGAATGTCTGTGACCTGTTAAAAAGACACCTTTTTCACAGGTTTATTTTACCATGCATACAGATCAGATAATATATAAATAAAAATAATAAAATAAATAGGCCTACACTAAATATTTTTCACTTAAATAATTACCAAATTAAGATAAAACAAAAATACACTGATTCCGTTTGAAGCTTTGAAGAACCGGAATAGCTTTTTGTCAAATAAAAATAGCAGGCCTACCTCAACCCTCACCCTGTATGTTTTTTGTATTTTATTTTTTAAAGTAACATCTGGAGCGCAGCCTGTTGACAGTTGAGCCTCGTCTATACTTCCGTCTGTCTCCGCAGTGCGCCTCCAATGACTGCGCGCACGCCTTCTGCGCTCTCCGTTGTGCTGCTCTTTGAAACGACAGAGGGTGACTTGGGGTAATTGTTCTACAAACTATTGAGAAGAACATACGTGACAATGTTTACTTTAGTAAACTTGACCAAAACCACCCTACGAAAAGCCTTAAACAAGGCTTCAGATGGCACTGGTGCCCCGGGAATACAGAGATAGCGCCGTTCATTTGCTTTCCACTAGTCAGCAGCTTGTATTTTTATACTGCGTAGCATATTTAGCAATATGAGCATCCCTACACTGCTGTGTTGTTTACATGTTATCCCTACACGTTGTTTAGCCTACTTCATTGTGTTTACTGTGATAATGGGAGTAGCCTAGGATTCGGTATTCGGCCGAAACCCCAAAAATCTGGATTCGGTGCATCCCTAGTCTGTATATGTTGGAGATATGTTGTTTTAAATTTAGATGTTCGGTGAATAGAGACCCTTTTTTACCATTTAACTTGTGTTAACGGTTGTAACAGGTTTTTCCGCCAAGTACACCAAAAACATATATAAATAAACAGAAGAAAACCTTCAGTATATCACACTCTCCTCCCCACGAAATAAGATGTCCCGACATCAATGCGCTCAGTCCTTTACTGCCAATTCAGAGGCTGCATCCTTCAAAGGCCTATTGTGTGTCAGCAGAGTGTCGAAGGCTGTCCCAATTCAAAGGCTTCTTCAAATGCGTCCTTCATTTCCCGTGAATTGAAGGATACAACAGATGGATTTTTTTTAAAGAGAAATTTCAGAATAACACTTGTAAACATAAGTATTGAGTTTCAACTAACTTAAATATCTAATGATACAAATGTAAAAAAAAAAAAAAAAATGTTTTAAAAAGTGGTTCAAATTGACTTCTATCTAACTAAGATGTGATTTATATATAGTTTATACTCTTTATTATGTACAGAAGTGGACCATGGTAAAACATATTTACAAAATTTGTATAGTTTGTAAACCCTGTTTTGTTTTTAGACAGTTTAATATAACTTTCAAAAAAGTCCAGTACAAATGTTAGTCACTCATCAACAGCAGCTGTCACAGTAGCTAGGTGACAAGAACAGTCCAGAAGAAGATCAGAATCGTTTAACAACGCTCTGTCCGACTATTCGCAGCCTTCAAAGGATGCAGTCTCTGAATTGGGACACGGCCCTTGACAAAACCAGTCTAATATAACACCCAGGTCTTTTACTGTAGTGGATAAAGGGACAGGACATCCTTCCAAGGTAAAATTGTATTGTGAGAGGTTTTGTGGGCAGTTTTTTGGACCAATAAGTAATACCTCCGTTTTATCTGAATTTAATAGCAGAAAATTACACGTCATCTAGTATTTAATATCTTCAACACACGCTGTCAGTTTAGATAATTTAGCGTTTTCATCCGGTCATGATGAAATATATAATTGAGTGTCATCAGCATAACAGTGGAAATGAATTCCATGTTTTCTTATAATATTACCTAGTGGCAGCATATATATTGAGAATAGCAGAGAGCCTAACACGGATCCTTGCGGCACCCCATAGTCTACTAACGTCATCTTTGATTTTTCCCCATTTAGACAGACAAAATGGTAGCGGTCTGATAAGTACGATCTAAACCAGTTTAATGCCTGTCCCTGAACACCAGTATAATTTTGAAGTCGATCTATGAGTATTTTATGATCTATAGTATCGAACGCAGCACTAAGATCGAGTAGAACTAGTATTGAGATACAGCCTTGGTCAGAAGCTAGAAGTAAATCATTTGCGATTTTAACGAGCGCAGTTTCTGTGCTATGATGCGGCCTGAATCCTGATTGAAATTTTTCATAGATATCATTTTCTTGCGAGAAAGAGCACAATTGAGCGGACACAACTTTTTCTAGTATTTTAGACATAAATGGAAGATTTGAAATTGGTCTGTAATTTGCTAGGTTATTATGATCTAATTGTGGCTTCTTAATGAGAGGTTTTATGACTGCCAGCTTGAATATTCTTGGAACATGACCTAGAGATAAAGACGAGTTAATAATATTGAGAAGAGGCTCTTCCACTACAGGTAACAACTCTTCAAAAATCAAATCAAATCACTTTATTGTCACTCTACCATATGCACAAGTGCAACAGTAGGTGAAATTCTTAGGTGCAGTTCCGAGCAACATAGCAGTCATGACATGACATGTACAACATTTAAGCAACAACAGATTACACATCTGATGCGCACACAATTACTCACAGCACAGTATACACTACAATAAACAATAAATAATTTACACAATGTGAGTGTAGTTCTCATAGCTTTAAACAATATACACATACTTACAATATACATATACTTAAACCAATATACACTAAACATACATTAAACAATAACAGTATACATTAAGCTATAGTAATAATATACAATGTACAGTATACAATATGTTCACAAATTGAAATCCAAAGTGCAATAGATGCTGTATGATAAATAAATGTGTATATGATGTGTGTGTATCTACAGTGGGTTGTGCTGAGTGATATTCTGTCCATCAAGAGTTGATCAAGAGTTAAGTAGTCTGATTGCTTGTGGGAAGAAGCTGTGAGTCGGCTGGTGCGTGTTCTGATGCTGCGGTACCGTCTGCCTGATGGCAGCAGTGAGAGCAGCCCATGGTTCTCTTCACACACCGCCTGGCGTAAATGTCCTGGAGGGAGGGAAGCTCACCTCCGATGATGCAGCTGGCCGTGCGCACTACCCTTTGCAGGGCCTTGCGGTTGCGGGCGGTACTGTTGCCGTACCAGGTGGTGATGCAGCCAGTCAGCAGACTCTCTATGGTGCAGGTGTAAAAGCGTGTGAGGATGTGGCGGTTCATTCCAAACCTCCTCAGCCATCGCAGGAAGAAAAGGCGCTGATGAGCCTTCTTCACAACGGCCTCGGTGTGGACGGACCATGAGAGTTCCTCTGTGATGTGGACACCGAGGAACTTGAAGCTGCTGACTCTCTCTCCACAGGTGCTCCATCGATGGTGATGGGGCGGTGTTCTCTCTCATTCCTCCTGAAGTCGACCACCAGCTCCTTGGTCTTGCTGACGTTGAGGGAGAGGTTGTGCTCCTGACACCACCGTGTCAGAGTGTGCACCTCTCTGTAGTTTTCTCCTCCTCTCTTTCAGTAGTTTAGTGGGTATTGGATCTAATAAACATGTTGTTGGTTTAGATGCTATGATAAGTTTATTTAGCTCTTCCTGTCCTATAGTTGTAAAGCGGTGTAGTAGTTCTTGAGGGGCGATAGTTGCGGTTGAATCATAAGACATCATTAAAGATTGTACATTTACAATTTTGTTTCTGATGCTTTCTATTTTCTCAGTGAAGTAATTCATAAAATCATTACTACTAAACTGTAACGGAATATTTTGCTCAGGCAATGCTTGTTTATTTGTTAGTCTAGCCACGGTGTTAAATAAAAACCTTGGGTTATTTTGATTATTTTCTATTAGTTTGCAGAGATGCTCAGCCCTGGCTGCTTTTAGGGCCTTTTTATAACATGACATACTATCTTTCCACGCGATTCTAAAGACCTCTAAATTAGTTTGTTTCCATTTACGCTCTAAGTTACGAGTTTCTCTCTTGATAACATGTGTAGCACTGTTGTACCACGGTGCTTTAGTTTTCTCTCTAACCTTTTTTAATCTAATTGGTGCAACAATTTCTAATGTGCTAGAGATAATGTTGCTCATACTGCTAGTCATTTCCTCTAGTTCATCTGTTTGTTTGGGTTCACTGAGCAGCTGAGACAGATCAGGTAAGCTATTTGAGAATCTATCTATAGTGGTTGGAATGATTGTTCTGCCTGGTCGATAACGTGGCGCAACATGACAGATTTCAGCAGTACGCAGTATGCAAGTTACCATGTAATGGTCAGTGACATCATCACTTTGCGGTATAATATCTGTATCGGTTGGGTTGGTTACATGTGATATAATTAAATCTAGTGTGTGATTAATACGATGAGTGGGACCAGTGACGTTTTGCTTGATTCCAAAGGAGTTTAATAGATCTGTAAACGCAGCCCATAATGCATCATTTGTGTTATCTACGTGTATGTTAAAATCTCCAACAATTAATGCTTAATCGACGTTGACCAATAGATCTGAGAGAAAGTCTGCAAACTCTTTTAAGAAATCAGCATAGGGCCCTGGAGGTCTATACACAGTAGCCAAGGCTAGAGATAATACGGATTTCTTTCTTACATCGAAGAGCGTAACATTTAGCACTAGTACTTCAAACGAATTAAACCTGTGACCTGTTTTCTGAGTAACATTAAGAATATCTCTATAGATATTTGCCACACCGCCGCCACGACCAATCAGACGGGGCTCATGCTTATAACAGTATCCTGGCGGAGTAGACTCATTTAGACCGAAATAATCATTTGGCTTAAGCCAGGTTCCAGTAAGGCAAAGTACATCGAAACTATTATCTGTGACCATTTCATTTACAATAACCGCCTTAGGTGTGAGCGATCTAATGTTTAGAAGACCTAGTTTTAGAAATTGTTTTTGTTCACTAATATTGAGATTTTCTGGTTTAATCACAGTTAGATTTTTCCTAGATCCTACAGTAGATTTAATGTTTGACCTCACTAAACGAGGAATAGACACAGTTTCTATATAATGTTCTACATTGGTACTCATGTCAATTAAGTTAGGACAGCAAAGATTGTGATCTGGACTTTGACTTACTAGTCATATGGTGGTGTGTAACGCCCTGGAGATGTTGTCCGACAGAAGAGCCGCTCCGATTCTGCTGGGGTGAAGGCCATCAGGACGGAAGAGCCTAGTTCGCTCCCAGAACAGATTCCAATTATTTACAAAGAGCAGCTTCTGTTCATTACACCATGACATTAACCATTCATTTAGAGCAAATAATCTACTGAACTTTTCATGTCCTAGTTGGTACGTGGGAAGGGGTCCAGACACGATGATCGTTGCTTCAGGCGATGTTCTGCTCACCGTCTCTACCAGGCTCTTGTAGTCCTTCTTCAGAACCTCCATCTGCCGCAGCCTGGTGTCGTTCGTTCCCGCGTGCAACACGACAGCTCCGATGCGCTCGTCACCGTTCAGGATCTCGGGAACCTGCGCAGCGACATCGAGAACACGAGCACCAGGAAAGCAGTGAGTGATTACCTTGCCTTTACCTGAGGTAGCGTGGACATGCCGGACGATGGAAGTACCGATGACCACAGCGTCGCGTTCCGTCTCGCGAAGAGGGGAGAAGCGGTTCCGGGTGGAGATCTCGAAGACCGGGAGGGGCGGAGAGGTCCTAGCTCTGGTCCTGGCTCACGTCTTCCGCTGTGGAAAAACCCAGGCTCCATGGTGCTGTGTCGGTGCCGGAGTGAACGAAACCAGGGATGATGATCGCGTCCTGGGTGCTTGTGTCCTGTGCAAAGAAACACACGGAGTAGACGAGCTCGGAGTCAAGCGGTTACTAACCACTGACTTGTGCGCATCGGCACGTGATGTTTCAAGCGCTGATCGTCGCTCTCTCAGCACGGCTTGTCTGTCTAGTAGGTCGCGAATCTGCTTCTCCAACGACTCCAACTCCAACTGCACCGAAAGCAGCTCGAATGTGTCCTCGCCTGCACTCAAAGGTAACATTAGACACACATCCGAGTTATTCGCCATTGTAGCGGATGTGCTACGATGGCGAATTGTAGGTTTCAGTGGTGACGAGTGTAAATAAGTTACCACACGTGCAATGCTAGTGGGCTACGGCTAGTAGCGGAAGTTCGTATATATGTAGCGATATCAACGCAATCCGATTGTTTTTTATAGAGAATCGTATCGGAGATATATTCACACGCTGTAAATAATAGAAAATATTTGTAAGCGAGTGTTAAGGAGAAAATCAAGGATTATGAATCAATTCGACGGAGCTCTAACACCAGCAATGCCTCTGAATCTCTGAATCTCTCTCGCCCCTTCCGCCAGTGCTCTGCTGGCGTCAAGCCTGGAAGAGTGGGAGGAGGCTAAAGTGGATGGTGATGCTGAAATGGCTGAACCCTTCCAGCCCCCCAGCCCCGCATATGCAGAGCTGGTCGAGGTGATGAAACGCGATATGGCCAGGCGAAAGGCGAGAGATTGTTCAAGATTAGACGAGCAATTGCTCTCCAATCACAATCACCCATCTCCCATGAGCCTTTCATTCCTTCTTGATCTCCATTCTGAGATTGAGTTTGTCCTGTTGAATCTCTGGCTCCCCAGAGTGCTACGTTTATTACTTATCAGGTTAAGTAGTTGGCTGAGCCTCCTCTACTATTTTTCTGGTGTTGAGCGTTGTAAGACTTCCTCTCGCTGTAGAGAGTAATTCTGTTGAGGTCTCCACTCTCCAGAGCTCTATGTATTAGCAAGTTAAACGGTTACTTCAGTGATTTAGCATTAAGCTTTGTATTTTAAACTGGGTCATTTATGTCATTTTTGAAATTGGTGCCTTCTAGACTGAGAAAAGACAGAAAATGTATTTTTGTCTCATGTGGATGAAAGACAACAACTCCCAGAATGCACTTGCTTCGCTGCCCTACGAGGCCACTCCGTACACCGCCCCCAGCGTCGTTTTGAACTTTTGATCTTCATAATAATACAATAATTTTGTTCAGTTAGAGAATAAACACTACAATTAAAAACTGAACGTGTCTTTTCAATAAAGTGAGTGAGCCGAAAAAAAGTCACGGCACAGAAAGTGTCTGAAAACTGGCACGTTTTCAGATCGCATATGGAAGCTAAACTATCACAGGAATTCATTGAAAAGTTGAAACACTCACTTTACTCTGCACCGTGCTCCGTTATGATTGTCCGTGCAGCCGTCTGTGTCTTACATTCTGTGCGTGAGATCTCTCCCCTATGGGCGGGTTGATAACATGCGGAACTGCTCCATCTAGTGGCTGTAGTCTTTAGCCTCTGGCCAAAAAAATCCTCTGATGACGCAAAATGACGATATTTATTTCTTCAAAAACTTTAATTTTGTATTTAAGCAGTGCAGCTACTTCTGTACATTACATTTGTCCTAAGTAGCATGAGATTTCGACCAGTCAGGAGTAGCCTATTGCAAATCAGTTCCTGCAACAACACATCCCATCTGCACCAGGAGCTGTAACAGCTGTTGAAGGTCAGAGGTGACAGGTTAAAACTTTGAGGTTTGTATGACTTTCTCATTAAATAGAAACATGTTTTTAATGTTAGATAACTAATAACTAGCTAGCTAGTAACTAGTTAGCTTCATTATAACTAGGTTGCTAGTAACTAGTTAGCTTCATCATAACTGTATTAATTTTTATTGAAGCAAGCACACAGCCTACTAGTCCAGGCGTTTTAGGAAAAAAGGGTGAACGAATTGCAACAGAATCAAACTCAACTGATTTTGTATCCTCAATGTTTTAAAAACGCTGTATCCAATGTTTAGATCTGTTGTGGTATTTATGCAAATTAGCACATCTGTAATTAGATTATGCACCGTTTGTCCATGTTAACAAACAATTTAAAAAAGACTTGTAATACATTTTTTGTTCGTCTTGATATAAGTATTCAACTCAGTAATTTTCATGGTGATATCTAGAGGT
The DNA here is from genome assembly GCA_023566225.1 of Romanogobio albipinnatus. Classification (NCBI taxonomy): domain Eukaryota; kingdom Metazoa; phylum Chordata; class Actinopteri; order Cypriniformes; family Gobionidae; genus Romanogobio; species Romanogobio albipinnatus. The sequence continues at coordinate 31,436,493 of CM042244.1, forward strand.
TACATTTTTTACTCTATTCATGTGAGAAAAATAATGAATAGGCGTATGACTAGGATATATTTGTGTCTTTTTCTGAACTTACAAAATGTGATCTCACTTGTGTCTTAAGATAAATTTATTTCTATGGCCCTAAGGTACTTCCATAACAAAGGGGACCTTGGCATCATTACTTGAAGTCAAAAGTCACTTAACCTCCCTACTACAGGGAAGTTGGTCAGAGTTGATGGGAAGATAGATGGAGCCAAATACAGGGCAATCTTAGATGAAAACCTTTTCAAGTCTGCAAAAGACTTGAGACTGGGGCGGAGGTTCACCTTCCAGCAGGACAACGACCCTAGACATACAGCCAGAGCTACAATGGAATGGTTTAGATCAAAGCATATTCATGTGTTAGAATGGTCCAGACCTAAATCCAATTGAGAATCTGTGGCGAGACTTGAAAATTGCTGTTCACAGACGCTCTCCATCCAATCTGACTGAGCTTGAGCTATTTTCAAAGAAGAATGGGCAAAAATTGCTGATAGAGACATAAACCAAAAGACTTGTAGCTTTAATTGCAGCGCAAGGTGGTTCTACAAAGTATTGATTTAGGGGGGCTGAATACAAATGCACGCCACACTTTTTATATATTTATTTGTAAAAATAAAAAAAAATTGACACCATTTATCATTTTCTATCACTTCACAATTATATGCCACTTTGTGTTGGTCTATCAAATAAAAACCCAATAAAATAATTTTTTGTTTGTGTTGGTAACGTGTCAAAATGAGGAAAAGTACAGTGGGTATGAATACATTTGCAAGGTACTGTATATGCTGTTGAATGTTAGCTTAATCATGTTAAGGGCCGTAAGCAACCTCTATCTGCTCTATCCACTTGGTTTGGGATGCTGCATTCTTTCAGAAGATCTGTAGCAGTGCCCCCAACAGCATAACACTGAAAACATGAAATATTGTCAATCACTGTAAAGTCAGGCAATTTATATGACCCTCCAGGCTCCATAGGCCAAAGTAAAAAACTGGGGTCATAGCCATTGTAACAGGGTTCAACAGCATCTGCACCTATCCTTTATTAAGCAGTGACGATGCTGACAGGGACAAATTCCTCAGCTGTTGACCCACCACTGAAGGAGGCCCAACGGTAAAGCCACTGCCAACAGACCTGCAGGTAGTCTTGGATGCTTTCAACGACTGTTTCATTCTGGGGTGTTTCCCTAAAGTATTGTTAGCCAACTATGGTCAAAAGTTCTGTCATTATCAGCACAGTTCAACAAGTCTGTGTTTCCAAAAAAACATAGTTCCAACAAAGATTCGCAAACAGCATCGCAAAGTTGTGTGGTTGGAATGACAGCTCTCAACCTGTGCAGGGTTTCCGCGGGGTCATAAAAAGTCATAAATTTAACATTAAGAATTTAAGGCCAGAAAAAGTCATAAAAACGTCCGGATGTTCCATACAAGGTCATAAAAAACATTTAGCCACGTCTAAAATTGATATGCTCGACCGTTAATTTGTTCTTCCATCAAAATGCGCTCGCGGCGGCAATGGCATTAATTTGTTTCGCCTGTTGTAGTTCTGTATGAGGAATCTGGGTGGTATCACACTGGTATCACAGCGTTCCAGAACTACAAGGTCCATGCGGCAGCATACAGACTTGTCGGAAGGACTTTCACAGAAACCTGCGCGAACTCCTAACATACTGTATCATACCGAGTCACTGCTTGGTTTAATTGAAATCATCCTGGCTGTCACAAAGGGAAAATTTACCTTTAACGATCTATGGCTCGAAGACGGTGCGTTTAGTAGCTGGCTCAAACCCGACGCTAACAATCGGTATCAAGCCTATTGCACTCTGTGTAAGAAGACGTTGGAGCTGTCTAGTTTAGGCATTAAAGCATTGAAGTCACAAAAGCATATCGTTGCTGTAAAAGGCCTGCAGCGAGTGCAGGCGATCCGTCAGTTTTGTTTGGCTCCGTCACTAACATTACCCGGTCCAAGCGCGGGATTCTGTTTCTGTCGCATCCAGTGCCACACACAGTGGTTTCGGATCAACCTCCACACTGAAAGCAGAGGTCCTGTGGGTGTTGAATACTGTGACCAAACACCAATCGTACAACGGGAACGAGGATATTGCCGAACTTTTCCGAACAATGTTCCCAGACTCTGACATAGCCAAAACATTTACGTGCGGGAAAGATAAGACCTCATACATCACAAATGTATGTACAAATGTAAATACAAAAATGTAGACAGACACTGACTGACTGACTGACTGACTGACTTGTTATTTTGGAAAGTAATGCCATAAATAATTGTTACTTTACAATGTTACAATTGTTAAGTGTTCCGGTGTTCTTGATACTCAAGAAAAAGAAGGCAAAGGCTTCAGTTTCTTAATCTTAAGTAAGAAATCTATTTATCGTAATTCGTGTAGGTCATAAATTCAAATCATAATGGTCATAAAAAGGTCTTAAAAAGTCTTAAATTTGACTGATTAAACCCTGCAGAAACCCTGCTGTGGTTAGAAGCATAGTTTCTTGTTCGCATGACGTGACTTGAGCAAAATAAACAAGCTGACATTCAGTACAATATATATCTTTTATTTTGAATGTATACAAATTTAATTTGTCTTTTAGTTTGTCAAGAGATGTGAATGTGCATGTACGTGCTCTAGTACGTAAGAATGAGCCTATGATTGAATATGGAAATTAAACAAAATGACTGAAAAAAATAGGGATTAGTCCATTAGATGCCATGTCTGCAATTTATAGCAACATTTATAGCATTCATTCAGCACAGATTCATTCAAATAATTATTACTCCACCATGTATGTGATATCATTAACCAACATGGTTGAATGACATATTTGCGACAATATAGTTTTGGGAAACAGTTGACTAGCTAGTTGATTTTTTCAACGATGCATCATACTATGGCAGTTCAGCCGCGAGTTATGTCGTTGTACGGGAAACTCACCCTAGGTTAATCACAACTAGCCTGGCTCCGTCCTCCTACATACTTCCGCTCAATTTGCATTTTCCTTCAGTACTCCATCTGGGATTGCTGTATATTCTCTGGTTTTCTCCGGTCAATTTTTAAATGGTCCAATCAGCGAACAGGGGGAGTGGCTGAGAACGATGATGTTGATGTTGTACGCTAGTTTGAGATGACATATGTCACGCCCAAACGTTAGCGATTGGTTATGGCAGATCCCGTTTGGCTCTGGGCAGATCCAATAGTTTAAAACTTCAACAGAGTACCCGCCTTCAAGGAATTGAACGTTTGTCAATGGAGAGTGGCCAGACTCTCTGTACAAATGAAATGTAGTAGGCAAATGAGTCTGGTAGGCTAAGTCACAACATATCACAGAGGTAAAAATAGAGGTATTTTCAAAAGACAAAAGGACAGTATCTTCAGCAGATATGTTTTTAACAACCAGGTGTGCTGGGTCCTGTGGTACATGCTGGGAGTTGGAACCCTGAAGCAGGGCAAAATAACCAAGTCCCACCTTTTGCTGTACCACAGGTAAAAGTTAGTTCTCAGTGTATCTGTAAATTATTGCCTACTTTAAATGTATTTATGTAACTTTGCGTAACTACATTAAAAGGAAGTAGTGTATGGTAGTCAGTAGTCACGTTAAAGGGAAGAGCAACTCATGTTTCTCCACATGGCGTGAAGTGGTTCACGCCTAATTCTGTTTGGTACCCCTTTGGCAAGCGGAGCGAGGAAAGCTGTGTTAATATTTGTTTGTGCGTTTATTGACTGTTTATGGATGACAGTATCATGTACACTACCCTGGTGAAAAAAAGTATACTTTATTGTATTTCAAATATATTCTCTTTTTCAATAGTATATCATAAATATACTAACAAAAATTTTACCATCTTTAAGTATATAAAAAGTATATTAGTGTCATATTTTCACAATGTAACTTTGAATGCACTTTAGAATAATTGTATTTTAGTATATTTTAGAAAAATATACTTAAAATTAAAGTTCTGTGTACTTTTTAAAAGTGCACTTATTTGAACATTACTTTAAAATATAGTTTTAGTATATTTTAAACTGCTCAAATTTGTCATTCTAAAGCCGCGTTTCCACCCTGGGAACTTTCCCCAGGAACTAGGAACTTTGGAGTGGTACTCGGTGTGTTTCGACCGCAAGAACCAGGGTCTAAATGAAGTTCCGGGTAAATATTTCCCCCTCCGAACCAAGGGGGTAATCCAGCCCCCGGAAAGCGTACCTTCCATAGGCGCGGCCATTGCTAACCAAGCCATCAGCTGCTGTTAGCATCCCATTGACTCCAATTCATTTTGGCCTCACTTTGACAGTGAATATCTTAACATCTGAGGCGTTTAAAGACTTATTTCTAAACAAACACGACAATGTATAAAATGCTCCATTACCTTGTATCTTACACTATCGCCCCGTAGAAGCCGTTTTTGTAAAAAGTAGGCTAACGATTGCGTCAAACGACTCCGTCGCGCTGTACCGTATAGACCAGAGGAGAAGCTCGTAGGCAATCTTTTACTGTCTATGAGGCAATCGGGGGGACGTGGAGGCATAAACGCCGATAGAGATGTCGCAAATCCTGCTTCATTCATCAAAAGTTGCTCCAGCTCACTCTCTCGGTCTCTACAAGATTCGGTGATTAAGATTTTACGTTGCACAACTACTAGAAGACTTGCCACTGTCAGACAGGTTGCTTACGTCACATCTAGATTAGATTAGATTCAACTTTATTGTCATTACACAAGTACAAGTACAAGGCAACGAAATGCAGTTTAGGTCTAACCAGAAGTGCAATAGCAGCAAGTGCAGGATATATACAATGATTGCGTAAGTGCAGGGCATAAAAATGTACTGAATATATATAAATATGTATAAGTAGAGAGATGGTTATTACTATAAACAGAACTGAATTTACAGATGAATATATACAGTGAATGAATATAAATATACAGATGGCTATTACTATAAACAGAATGTAAACAGAATGTACAGGTGAATATGTACTATGAATATAATATACAGATGGCTATTACTTTGAACAGAATTTTACAGATAGAGGTATACAATAATATGTTAGGCTAATATGAGGAATATAGCAGTGGATTAAGGTAGTGCAATAAATTATGGACAGAGCTATCCGAAAGAAAGTGTAAAAGTGCAGTGGAAAGTGGTTGCATATTGCAGTTAGAAGTACGGTGCAAAATGCAAATGTAAACATGGTTACTGTAAATACAGTCGGCAGTGCAAATGAGCATATTCCAGTTAAGATATGGTGGTGCAAAATGCATAAGTAAACAGTTGTTATTGTAATAAACAGTCGGTAGTGCAAATAACAAAGTGAATGTAGGTGTGAGGTAGGAGAGTTTGCAGTTTATGAGGGAAGTGGATCAACGGTGGTTTGAGTTCAGTAAAGAGACAGCTCTGGGGAAAAAACTGTTCTTTAGTCTGCTGGTCCTGGTCCGGAGGATCCTGAAACGCCTGCCGGAGGGCAGGAGAGAAAACAGTCTGTGGGCTGGGTGAGAGGAGTCCTTGAGGATGCTGCGAGCTCGATGCAGACAGCGTTTCCTCTGGATGTGCTCGATGGCAGGTAGTGGAGTCCCTGTGATGCGCTGGGCAGTTTTCACCACCCGCTGCAGTGCCTTGCGCTCCGCAACAGAGCAGCTCCCATACCATACTGCCACACAGTTGGTCAGGATGCTTTCTATTGCGCAGCGGTAGAAGTTCACCAGGATAGCCGAGGAGAGCTGATTCTTCCTCAGTGTCCTCAGGAAGAAGAGGCGCTGGTGAGCCTTCTTGACCAGGCTGGAGGTGTTGGTCGTCCACGACATGTCCGCCGAGATGTGGATCCCCAGGAACTTGAAACTGGAGACACGCTCAACAGCCATTCCATTGATGTGGATGGTGTCGTGTGTGCCTCCTGACTCCTTCCTGAAGTCCACGATGAGCTCCTTCGTTTTGGTGGTGTTGAGGAGCAGGTTATTATCAGTGCACCATGTGGCCAGGTGCTGGATCTCTTCCCTGTAGGCAGTCTCATCGTTGTTGCTGATGAGACCAATCACCGTAGTGTCGTCCGCAAACTTGACGATGGAATTAGTTCCATACACAGGCTTGCAGTCGGAGGTGAAGAGGGAGTAGAGAAACGGACTTAGCACACAGCCCTGTGGTACACCAGTGTTGAGTGTGATGGACGTGGAGCAGGTGGATCCTGATCGAACATTCTGTGGTCTGTCAGTTAGGAAGTCCAAAATCCAGTTACACATTGAAGTGTTGATGCCCAGGTCTCCAAGTTTGGCAATTAACTTGGATGGGATGACAGTGTTGAATGCTGAGCTGAAGTCAACAAACAGCATGCGTGCATAAGTGTTCTTATTGTCCAGATGGGTGAGCACAGAGTGCAGTGCCATGGAAACTGCATCCTCTGTGCTCCTATTGCTGCGATAGGCAAACTGGTGTGAGTCCAATGTGGATGGTATAGAGTATTTTAGGTGTTCCAGGACCAGCCGCTCAAAGCACTTCATAATGATGGGTGTGAGTGCTACAGGGCGGTAGTCATTACGGCACCTCGGGCTGGAGTGTTTCGGCACTGGCACAATGGAAGTGCGTTTAAAGCATGATGGTACAGCTGCTTGGGCGAGAGACAGGTTGAAAATGTCTGTAAAAACCCCAGCGAGCTGCTCCGCACATGCCCTGAGAACACGACCAGGGATGTTGTCTGGTCCAGCAGCCTTGTGCGCGCTGATCCGGCTCAGTGCCTTGCAGACATCTGTGGAGGAGAGTGTGATTGGTGGGTGGTCAGCTGAGGGTTTGAGCTTGGTGGCAGTTTCTCTGTTGTCTCTTTCAAAACGAGCATAAAAGTAATTTAGCTCGTTCAGGAAGTTGACATCAGTGGCTGCGGGGGTGGAGTGGGTGGGTTTATAATCACTGATGGCCTGAATGCCATGCCACATGCGTCGAGGGTCAGAGTTGGAAAAGTGTCCCTCTATCTTTAGCTTGTAGCAGTGCTTGGCCTTTTTGATGCCCCTCTTCAGGTTTGCTCTGGATGCGCTGTAGGCTTGTGCATCACCTGATCTGAAGGCAGTATTGCGTGACTTCAGCAGGAGTCGTACTTCCCTGTTCATCCAAGGCTTCTGATTTGGGTATGTGGTGATCTGTTTCTGGGTTGTAACACTGTCAATGGTGGTATTGATATGATCCAATACTGAGGAGGTGTAGGAGTTAATGTCCGTGTGAGCGCCACTGGTGGCTTGAGAAGCAAACATACTCCAGTCTGTGTTTAGAAACCTTTCCTGGAGTGTGGAATCTGCCCCCGCAGGCCACACCTTGATGGTCTTCACTGATGGCTTCACACGGTTGATGAGGGGTGCATATTTGGGGCTGAGGAACAAAGAGATGTGGTCTGACTGTCCCAGGTGGGGGAGGGGTGTTGCAACGTAAGCTCCCGCCATGTTTGTGTAAACATGATCTAAGGTTTTGTTTCCTCTGGTGTGGCAGGAAACATGCTGGTGAAACTTGGGTAGCACTGACTTTAAGTTTGAATGATTAAAGTCACCTGCAACAATAAATGCAGCTTCCGGTTGATCAGTCTGTTGTTTACTGATGGCTGCGTGAAGTTCTTTCATAGCAAGCTTGGCATCAGCATCCGGGGGAATATAGGCTGCAGTTATAATGGTGGAAGTGAACTCCCGCGGTAGATAAAACGGTCTACATTTAACCATGAGAAACTCCAGGTTAGCTGAACAATGACTCCCAACAATAGCAGAGTTTGTGCACCAAGCTTTGTTAATATAAATGCACAATCCACCACCTCTGGTCTTCCCGGAGCCATCTAATGTTCTGTCTGCCCGGAGTGTGTGGCGTCCCGCTAGCTCGATAGCGGTGTCCGGTATTCCGCTGTTTAACCAGGTTTCAGTGAAGATTAGGACGTTACAGTTCAAAAGTTTCTTACTGTGTGTGATGCTGAGTCGAATCTCCTCCATTTTGTTCACTAGCGATCGTACATTAGCAAGGAAAATGCTGGGTAAAGAGAGCCGATGAGGAGAACGCGTTAGCTTAGCCCGCAATCCTCCACGCTTCCCCCGCCTTTGTTTACGATCACGCCGCCGTCTGCGTGCACTTCCGCCCGGCCGGGTTGAGCGCATCGCCTCGGGCGTCCTAGCGATCTCAGGAAGGAGTCGAAGATTGTCCATAAAACTGTCGGAAATTCGCAAACCAATATCCAAAAGCTCAGCGCGGGTGTACGATGTAAAGGCACAACTGTTCTGCACGAACAGACCCGAGATGAGCAAGAAAAATACCGCAAAATTGCAGAATCTGGAGAGACGCTGAGCCTCGCGATCTACTCGCGCCGCCATCTTGGTCATGCCATCTACGTCGTCAAGCTCAGTCCGAGGCTGCGCAGTATGCATGTCTACCTGACTTCAAATTTCCCCGTCGCAGCCTATGGGGTCACTGTGTCCATTTCTTTTACTGTCTATGCTCCGAACGGCCCTGCTCCCGAGGTGGTACTTTTTCAAAGTTCGGGAACTTTCGGGGATGGGACTTGGGCGCTAAACATGCTGATTGCTTGAGCTCACGCAGCATTTTATTTCAACCGGCATTTTAAAAAGTCTTTTGCGAGGATCGTTCAGCGTTCAGTAAATATTAGCCTTGCTCTTTCTATCTGATGGCACGCATTTGTCTCAGCCATCTCACGGTCGATGTCTGTAATAGCTGATAATAACATACTTTGTCTTATTTTAAATCTAGCTTTACGAGCTTTCAGAATACGCTTTGGTATCAGTCTTTTTTCCTCCGTTTTGTTAATTACCTCTTTAGTAAACCAATACATAACCAGTAAAATATATAGAATATGATGGCCAAGATGGCGGCGCGAGTACATCGCGAGGCTCGGGGTCTCTCCAGATTCTGCAATTTTGCGGTATTTTTCTTGCTCATCTTGGGTCTGTTCGTACAGAACAGTTGTGCCTTTACATCGTACACCCGTTGTGAGCTTTTAGATATTGGTTTGCGAATTTCCGACAGTTTTATGGACAATCTTCGACTCCTTCCTGAGATCGCTAGGACACCCGAGGCTATGCACTCTACCCGGCCGGGCGGAAGTGCTCGCAGGCGGCGTCGAGATCGTAAACAAAGGCGGGGGAAGCGTGGAGGACTACGAGCTAAGCTAAGGCTAACACCACATTGGCTCTCTTTACCCAGCATTTTCCTTGCCAATGTACGGTCGCTAGTGAACAAAATGGAGGAGATTCGACTCAGCATCACACACAGCAAGAAACTTTTGAACTGTAACGTTCTAATCTTCACGGAAACCTGGTTAAACAGCGGAATACCAGACACCGCTATTGAGCTAGCGGGACGCCACACACTCCGGGTAGATAGAACATTAGAGTAAAACCAGCTCCAGTAAAACCAGAGGTGGTGGATTGTGCATTTACATTAGCAAAGCTTGGTGCACAAACTCTGCTATTGTTGGGAGTCATTGTTCAGCTAACCTTGAGTTTCTCATGGTTAAATGTAGACCGTTCTACCGCGGGAGTTCACTTCCACCATTATAACTGCAGCCTATATTCCCCCGGATGCTGATGCCAAGCTTGCTATGAAAGAACTTCACGCAGCCATCAGTAAACAACAGACTGATCACCCGGAAGCTGCGTTTATTGTTGCAGGTGACTTTAATCACTCAAACTTAACCCCTTAACGCCTGAATTTATATAGCTGTATATAAAAAAATGTTTTATGTGTGTTTTTGCCTTTTAGTAGATGGTAAATAATGTTGAGATTATCAATTTCACTTTTGCACAACAAATAAATAGAAATTTTGGTATCTTGCAAATTTGCGACAACGGTCAATTTGGGGTGAATTTGGTATGTTGCAAATTTGCAACAGCAGGCATAATGGTCAATAATAAGATAACAAAAACACAGTAAAATAACAGTGAAAAAACAATGTTTTATTTATTCACCCTTTTTTAACTTATTTATTTATATAAATCTGCAACAGCAGGTATTCAATAAGAAGAATTATGACCACTTTCATGTCACCAACACAATATACACAAACGTTACTGTTAAGGCTATAGGAAACATTGCATTCATTTGAATTGTAGATTGATTTGAATTGTAAATTAAGTTTTCAAATGTATGTTGCTGAACCTGAAAGAATGTGAGGGAATGCACAGAAGCAGTTCTTTGTACTATAACAATGTAACATAATGCTACTCCACTCTTTGATTATTTAAGGAGCAAGGGCTGTGAAACACCTCTTGGGTAGCCCCAGGGTTAACCTCCACACACACACACACACACACACACACACACACACACGCACGCGCACACACACGTGGACACACATGCATGCATACATACATACACACACTCACGCACGCACACACACACACGCGCATACATACAAACACACACATGCACATGCAGTTTGCGCTTTTACACGCTTGCCGTAAAACACGGAAGGTTTCATTCGGATCTGCATAAAAATAAATAGCTTTTGTATTCATATCCCAGCATGGTGTATCCCAGCATGGTGTCTGCAGACTATTGAAAATAACTAAGTAAAATACAAAGGATTACAAGATAAGCCGTCACGAAAAGCGTTTTTTATATTTCTATATAGTGCTGGTTAGCGGTCAGCATTAGGCTTATGGTCCACTGTCGCTAATATGCTACAAAGCTAAATATTACAATAACTTCAAAAATACTTTTCACACATATTTCACCTCATTACATCGAGTGTATAAGCACACAATAAGCAGGTGAGTATTTTTTATCTTAGCACAACTTACCTTATATACACCTCAGGATCAAACTTTCCCGACTCATATCCATAACTTTGCGACCGGAGTAATCCTCGTGCGTAAACAGGGAATAAGTCTGTCACTTTGCGATCCACTAGAAACAAGTGCTTGTCGAAGGTTCATAGGTCCGTAGCGAATATGCACTAACCGGCATTGGGGGAATGCAGACGCTATCTCGGCTGGTTGATTGAGTCAAACGGTATGTCGCATATTTATGACAGTGGGCGTTAAGGGGTTAAAGTCAGTGCTACCCAAGTTTCACCAGCATGTTTCCTGCCACACCAGAGGTAACAAAACCTTAGACCATGTTTACACAAACATGGCTGGAGCTTACGTTGCAACACCTGGGACACCCTCCCCCACCTGGGACAGTCAGATCACTTCTCTTTCTCACACCCAAATATGCACCCCTCATCAACCGTGTGAAGCCATCAGTGAAGACCATCAAGGTGTGGCCTGCGGGGGCAGATTCCACACTCCAGGAAAGGTTTCTAAACACAGACTGGAGTATGTTTGCTTCTCAAGCCACCAGTGGCGCTCACACGGACATTGACTCCTACACCTCCTCTGTATTGGATCATATCAATACCACCATTGACAGTGTTACAACCCAGAAACCGATCCCCACATACCCAAATCAGAAGCCTTTGATGAACAGGGAAGTGCGACTCCTGCTGAAGTCACGCAATACTGCTTTCAGATCAGGAGATGCACAAGCCTACAGCACATCCAGAGCAAACCTGAAGAGGGGCATCAAAAAGGCCAAGCACTGCTACAAGCTAAAGATAGAGGGACACTTTTCCAACTCTGACCCTCGACGCATGTGGCAGGGCATTCAGGCCATCAGTGACTACAACCCCACCCACTCCACCCCCGCAGCCACTGATGTCAACTTCCTGAACGAGCTAAATTACTTTTATGCTCGCTTTGAAAGAGACAACAGAGAAACTGCCACCAAGCTCAAACCCTCAGCTGACCACCCACCAATCACACTCTCCTCCACAGATGTCTGCAAGGCACTGAGCCGGATCAGCGCACACAAGGCTGCTGGACCAGAAAACATCCCTGGATGTGTTCTCAGGGCATGTGCGGAGCAGCTCGCTGGGGTTTTTACAGACATTTTCAACCTGTCTCTTGCCCAAGCAGCTGTACCATCATGCTTTAAACACACTTCCATTGTGCAAGTGACTACTGCCCTGTAGCACTCACACCCATCGTTATGAAGTGCTTTGAGCGGCTGGTCCTGGAACACCTAAAAGACTCTCTACCATCCACATTGGACTCACACCAGTTTGCCTATTGCAGCAATAGGAGCACAGAGGATACAGTTTCCATGGCACTGCACTCTGTGCTCACCCATCTGGACAGTAAGAACACTTATGCACGCATGCTGTTTGTTGACTTCAGCTCAGCATTCAACACTGTCATCCCAACCAAGTAAATAGCCAAACTTGGAGACCTGGGCATCAACACTTCAATGTGTAACTGGACTTTGGACTTCCTAACTGACAGACCACAGAATGTTCGATCAGGATCCACCTGCTCCACGTCCATCACACTCAACACTGGTGTACCACAGGGCTGTGTTCTAAGTCCGTTTCTCTACTCCCTCTTCACCTCCGACTGCAAGTCTGTGTATGGATCTAATTCCATCGTCAAGTTTGCGGACGACACTACGGTGATTGGACTTATCAGCAACAACGATGAGACTGCCTACAGGGAGGAGATCCAGCACCTGGCCACATGGTGTACTGATAATAACCTGCTCCTCAACACTACCAAAACGAAGGAGCTCATCGTGGACTTCAGGAAGGAGTCAAGAGGCACACACAACACCATCCACATCAATGGAATGGCTGTTGAGCGTGTCTCCAGTTTCAAGTTCCTGGGGATCCACATCTCGGCGGACATGTCGTGGACGACCAACACCTCCAGCTTGGTCAAGAAGGCTCACCAGCGCCTCTTCTTCCTGAGGACACTGAGGAAGAATCAGCTCTCCTCGGCTATCCTGGTGAACTTCTATCGCTGCGCAATAGAAAGCATCCTGACCAACTGTGTCGCAGTATGGTATGGGAACTGCTCTGTTGCGGAGCGCAAGGCACTGCAGCGGGTGGTGAAAACTGCCCAGCGCATCACAGGGACTCCACTGCCTGCCATCGAGCACATCCAGAGGAAACGCTGTCTGCATCGAGCTCGCAGCATCCTCAAGGACTCCTCTCACCCAGCCCACAGACTGTTTTCTCTCCTGCCCTCCGGCAGGCGTTTCAGGATCCTCCGGACCAGGACCAGTAGACTAAACAACAGTTTTTTCCCCAGAGCTGTCTCTTTATTGAACTCAAACCCCCGTTGATCCACTTCCCTCATAAACTGCTAACTCTCCTACCTCACATCTGCCTTCACTTTGTTACTTGCACTACCGACTGTTTATTACAGTGACAACTGTTTACTTATGCATTCTGCACTACCATATCTTAACCAAGTTGTGCCGCTATAGACCTTTCTCACAAAAAACGGAAATACGTAATCGTTGCGGAACCGGAGTTCCTGTCAAGCGCCAACACATCAGAAAAGCGAGTCTACACAACTTCACTAATGGATTTGCCAAATAATTACATTTGATGGAAATTAACAATTAGGCCTATTTACATAAGTCTCATATTACGTAGCTATAAAGAACCAGCGTTACATGACGTCTTCCTTGACCAAGATGAAATCTTGTTTGTGCGGACATTGGTGCACAATTCTATTTTTTAACATACAGCATAATACTTTTAATAAAATTATATGTTTTTATTTTAAAAGACTTTAATACTATATGTTTACAATATAATACAAAATGCTGATTAACAAAATTAATTCACAATATGTAGGCCTATGGAGGCATTTCGGAAAAGTGAATTTTATATATATTTTATCAAATATACATTTTTTAAATAAAAAATATATACACGACTCACGAGGCAACATCCATTTAAGCATGCGTGTTTATTTTAGTAGTTCCGTCAGTGAACAGCCTGAGAAACATTATATATACGTGTGTGTGTGTGTGCAGGATAGCCTGAATCCATTTCAGTCAAACTCCACCATCAACAGGGAAGGAATGAAACGACAGATATGGCTGCTTTTGGGAATAACAAGAACAGCCTGGTAAACTACAATCACACTTGCTAATTGCTTGCACCATTTGTTTACCTGTAGCCCTGCCCAGGGAGGAAGAAGATTACTGCGACTATTGCGTTTTCCGGTCGCAAATACGGAAGTTGTGAGAAAGGTCTATTAAGAGGAATCAAGTGAGTTCAAAGGCCTTGCCACGCACCAGCCAATCAATTAAAAAATATAGCTACCGAACAGCCAATCAGAAAATAGCATTGCTGTATCCGGGTAAGATTTAGATATTCCCGCAACAACAACGTTTACATTCTGCCACCTACTGGTGGTTTAGTTTAATGTTTTCTTTCCAACATTTCTTATTTGTATATTCAAAAATATTTGAAACAATCTCATAACATTTTTCAGTGTAAATGATTTCATTTGATTGGCATTAGCAGTGTCTACAGTGCAGTGTCATAGCCTCTATGATTATGGGAAAATGTCCTTCATAAAAAGTAAAAATATAACAAAATATGCAGATTTAAATATCTCAAAGCTGATTGAACACTGGTGAGACTATTGCTTCAGAATAAATTATATTTAATATAAATATTCCAAATTATTATGGATTATTAATTTGCCTCTTCCCTGACATCTTTGAAACGGAGAAATGCAAGAATTAATACTATGCGCGCGCACACACACACACACAAAAATGTTGAATTAAATTAAAAAATATAAATTATTTATTTATTTAAACAATTTTTTCAGATCAGAACCTCGTCCCCACCAGGTACGGACTAGGACTAAAAAAAGGCCCTGGACTTTGACTAGGCCCAGCCCAAAGCAATCAGCACTCAGAAACTCGACAACAACAACATTAGCTGCTGCATATGGCATTTTACAGATAAAATGTTGAAGTTTAGCTGTTTTAACTACTGTAATCATTAAAAATGTAGCAACCTGAATATCACTTCCTAACATCATCCCTAGCAAGTAACTGTCTTTCTCCTCTCATGTTCCATACTTACTTGCCCTGGATCTGCCTGTGGAACCAGCTCATCTTTCTGTCTCTCATCATCATTACTGGTGGCATCATTACTGCATAGCTGCCTGGCTCACTTCTTCACTGCTGCTAATATTTAACTGTGACTGTGAGGTGGTGCTGCTGGCTGTGCTGCTAAATATTTGAGGTTCACGGTTTCGGTACAGTTCAGTATTTGCTTTGTTTAGGGAAAAAAGGACTACTGTCAAATAAAAATAAAGAAAATAATAAGAACAAATCATTTAAATACAAGCAGCAGCACAAATAAATACTATTGAGCAAAGATACTAATAAAATAAGCTAACATTCGTTTTCAGGTACAGAAATTGATAAAATGTAAAATAACATTGCATATTTGACTGTATAAATTAAAGATTAATCCTATTAAACTTACAAAAGCTATTCAATCAAAAGCAGAGCGGCCTTGTCTTTTGTTGTTTGACATTAAACAGACAGCAGTAAAGGCTACTGCCCCTTACGACCTAATACATGAATATGTCTTTCTCGACTGTATAAAGATTATAGACTATAATAATAATAATTTGTTACATTTATATAGCGCTTTTCTAGGCACTCAAAGCACTTTACATGGAAGGGGGGAATCTCCTCAACCACCACCAATGTGCAGCATCCACCTGGATGATGCGACGGCAGCCATATTGCGCCAGTACGCCCACCACACACCAGCTGATTGGTGGAGAGGAGACAGAGTGATGATACCAATCGTATATACAGTGAGGAAAATAAGTATTTGAACACCCTGCTATTTTGCAAGTTCTCCCACTTAGAAATCATGGAGGGGTCTGAAATTTTCATCGTAGGTGCATGTCCACTGTGAGAGACATAATCTAAAAAAAAAATCCTGAAATCACAATGTATGATTTTGTAAGTATTTATTTGTATGATACAGCTGCAAATAAGTATTTGAACACCTGAGAAAATCAATGTTAATATTTGGTACAGTAGCCTTTGTTTGCAATTACAGAGGTCAAACGTTGCCTGTAGTTTTTCACCAGGTTTGCACACACTGCACTGCACACATTTTGGCCCACTCCTCCACACAGATCTTCTCTAGATCAGTCAGGTTTCTGGCCTGTTGCTGAGAAACACAGAGTTTGAGCTCCCTCCAAAGATTCTCTATTGGGTTTAGGTGTGGAGACTGGCTAGGCCATGCCAGAACCTTGATATGCTTCTTACAGAGCCACTCCTTGGTTATCCTGGCTGTGCTTCGGGTCATTGTCATGTTGGAAGATCCAGCCTCGACCCATCTTCAATGCTCTAACTGAGGGAAGGAGGTTGTTCCCCAAAATCTCGCAATACATGGCCCCGGTCATCCTCTCCTTAATACAGTGCAGTCGCCCTGTCCCATGTGCAGAAAAACACCCCCAAAGCATGATGCTACCACCCCAATGCTTCACAATAGGGATGGTGTTCTTGGGATGGTACTCATCATTCTTCTTCCTCCAAACACGTTTATTGGAATTATGACCAAAAAGTTCTATTTTGGTCTCATCTGACCACATGACTTTCTCCCATGACTCCTCTGGATCATCCAAATGTCATTGGCAAACTTAAGACGGGCCTTGACATGAGCTGGTTTAAGCAGGGGAACCTTCCGTGCCATGCATGATTTCAAACCATGATGTCTTAGTGTATTACCAACAGTAACCTTGGAAATGGTGGTCCCAGCTCTTTTCAGGTCATTGACCAGCTCCTCCCGTGTAGTTCTGGGCTTATTTCTCACCTTTCTTAGGATCATTGACCCCACGAGGTGAGATCTTGCATGGAACCCCAGTCCGAGGGAGATTGACAAATGCTTCCATTTTCTAATGATTGCTCC
Source organism: Romanogobio albipinnatus (assembly GCA_023566225.1). Classification (NCBI taxonomy): domain Eukaryota; kingdom Metazoa; phylum Chordata; class Actinopteri; order Cypriniformes; family Gobionidae; genus Romanogobio; species Romanogobio albipinnatus. The sequence continues at coordinate 31,453,286 of CM042244.1, forward strand.
AACAGTGGAACTTTTTTCACCAAGCTGCTTGGCAATTTCCCCGTAGCCCTTTCCAGCCTTGTGGAGGTGTACAATTTTGTCTCTAAGTGTCTTTGGACAGCTCTTTGGTCTTGGCCATGTTAGTAGTTGGATTCCTACTGAATGTATGGGATGGACAGGTGTCTTTATGCAGCTAACGACCTCAAACAGGTGCATCTAATTTAGGATAATAAATGGAGTGGAGGTGGACATTTTAAAGGCAGACTAACAGGTCTTTGAGGGTCAGAATTCTAGCTGATAGACAGATGTTCAAAAACTTATTTGCAGCTGTATCATACAAATAAATAGTTAAAAAATCATATAATGTGATTTCTGGATTTTTTTTTAGATTATGTCTCTCACAGTGGACATGGACCTACAATGACAATTTCAGACCCCTCCATGATTTCCAAGTGGGAGAACTTGCAAAATAGCAGTGTGTTCAAATACTTATTTCCCTCACTGTATATATATATGGGGATGATTAGGAGGCCATGATGGACAGAGGCCAATGGGCAAATTTGACCAGGCCATCCTGGGATTTTTAATGACCACAGAGAGTCAGGACCTCGGTTTAACATCTCATCCGAAGGATGGTGCTTGTTACAGTATAGTGTCCCCATCACTACACTTGTTGTTAGGACCCACACAGACCACAGGGTGAGCACCCCCTGCTGGCCTCACTAACACCTCTACCAGCAGCAACCTAGTTTTCCCAGTTGGTCTCCCATCCAGGTACTAACCTGGCTCAGCCCTGCTTAGCTTCAGTGGGAAACTTGGGCTACAGGGTGATATGGCTGCTAGAATACTCATCAAGATGGACATGTTGACATACTTTTTATGTGAGTTTGTCCGTTCAAGAGCAAGACTTGAAAGAGAACTCAATATTTGCGCGCTGTGAGACGTGTGCGTGCTTTCGGATGAGTGCACAGAGACAAATTTTCTCACAGCGTGCGTGACTTCTCATTTGCGTCTTCTGCTACTACACCCGGGTGATGACGGCGAAAATGACTGGTCATATTCGAACATATGGCAGCACTCGCATGCATTGAACAAAGTTTACAAAGAGAGAATTATTTGTAATGCTCTCGTCAGACGGCACCCTGGGCACCCCGGTTGGGAAACACTGTTCCCTTTCGAACAGTCAGTTCGTACTGCGTCGAAGACGCCATGGGAATTCTCCTATTCTCGAATATACTGAAGTAATTGTAAAATCACGCAGTGCTACTGCCCAGTCAAAACAGTGTCGAGACATCTCGCACACTATTGGCTGGCCAGTGGGAACTGCATGAACCAATGGCAGAACAGCGTAATCTGAGCGAACCAATGGGCACAAAGCCTGCGAAGCTGAGCGCAAGAGCCCGCGAAAGTGGCATATAAAATACGCTGTAACTGTCAAAAACGTCAGATTAATCTCTTTCATTGACGATCTACGGTCCTCGCGGATAAACTCGAACTACACCACCTTTCTGAATTGACGAGCCTGCAGCGGAATAGCGAGCTAGCCAGCTCGGACGTCCTGCGAGAGTCAACGGCCTGCTGTATTTCAGCGCGCTCAAATTGCCAGCGATCCCACGAGCTGTCACGCTTTTCCCCTGCGCTCTTTGGTGAAACACTACGGTATATCCTTTCTGTACAATACTGAGAAAAACATATCGCTTGTGTGGCATGTGCAGTACTTACCTGCACTAGGAGGATAACCACGACGGGTGCGTGATCTGTCTGGGCAAGGCCCACGCGGACGCTGCTCTCGCCGGGTCCGGCTGCTCTCACTGCGAGGGTATGCCCATTTCCTCCCTCCATTCGTGGATAGCGCTCTTTTCAGAGCGCGACCCCGCCCCTCGGGCTCTCCCGTTCCCCTTTCCGTCTGAGCCGTCCGATGCCAGAGTGGACGAGCAAACTAATTCCGGAGCTTCCCGCATTACTCGCTCTCAGACTGCTGGAGATATTGAGAGCGCGGCTTACATTACAGACTGTTGTCACTGCAGCTCGCGCTTTCTACAGCTCACGCTTTCAAACTTTCTACTTTCTTCTACCTCTCTCTCTCCCAGCGCGCACTCACTGTCGAGAGTGCAACTTACGTCATTGCTGCCTCGCTGTCTAGCGGATAATGGCGTCGTGAATGGCGGCCAAGCCCTGCGCCTTTTTCACTCTCTATCACTTCTCTCAGTCCTATTCAGACGACTGGAGAGGTTCAACAGTGTAGTAAGCGAGCCTGTTATGAAGCACGCACGACCTACAAACCAAAACACCGTAGAGAGCGCGACTTACGTCATAGCCACGCCCTCTACTGGTACGGTGCACTTTCGCACACAGGGTTGCCGGTTCGAGCCCTGCTCTCACTTTCTCAATTTAGAGAATGGCGGCCAAGCACTCCACCACTTCTCTCAGTCCCCTATTCAGGCGACTGGAGAGATTCACCATTACAGTAAACGATAATAAAACATTATTATAAAACATGCACGCCTGTACACAAAACGTTATATTAACGGCGATCCTAATAAACAATTAAGAGTTCCTTCCTCTGTTATGACTGCAGGCAGTGTGTCCCCTACATAGGGTGTACCCCTATGCACTGTTAATTCAGCGCTATAGAACCACTCAAAAGTCCTGCTGTGGCTGGATTACCACCACAGACTTCCTTTACATTCTCTCAATCCCCTCGGTTCAGGCGACTGGAGATGTAAATATTGCAGTCAACTAGCCTGTTGTCAAACACGCTCGCCTGTACACCAATGCTGTTTTAACAACGACCTTACTAAAATACGTGCACCTTGCACATAAGCACTGTTCTCACAGATTATCACACTTTAGCTCGCGCCTAGAGTGCTCTATATGTAGAGCGCGCGCCAACTACAAGTGTGCTCCGCTAGACATAAGTGCTGTCAGAATGCTGACAAAACTGAACACAGAAAGCAGCCCTGACAGGCTGATCAGGAAGAGAGGAGGGTTGAGTCCCGCCCAGGCCAGTCCACCTCCCAAAAGACTCTCTCAGAGTTCTCCCCACAGCCCGTTTTTGTTCCGGTCAGGGAGAAAAATACTGTTCTGAATGTTTTTTCATGCAATGAATGTAAACTACGAGTCCGCTTTAATGCGTGCTCCCCTGCATTCTACTGCCATAAAGGCGAGTAAAAAAAAAAAAAAAAAACGTTCAATCGCGCAAATCTGCCCGATGGACTGGTTTTTCTCAGTGGATCTGAAAGATGCTTACTTTCATATCCAAATTATCCCACGTCACAGACCGTTTTTGAGATTCGCGTTCGACGGGAAGGCTTATCAGTACACAGTCCTGCCATTCGGCCTGTCCCTGGCCCCCCGCACTTTCACGAAGTGCATGGATGCAGCTCTCTCCTCCTTAAGACAAGCAGGAATGTGCATTCTGAACTACCTCGACGAATGGCTCATACTGGCCCAGTCAGAGGAAGAAATAAAATCTCAAAAATCTGTGCTACTCAGCCATCTAGAATGCGGGCGTGGCTATCAGACGAACGCGCTCTGACTACACAGCAGCTTGCACGTTTATTCAAAATGGGAACCAACAGACCCCTAAAAAAAATTCAGAGAATGCTAGGCCTAATGGCATCAGCTTCTCCAGTACTTCTGACTCTTTCTGCCCTCCCCCCTTCGGAGTATGAGAGACAGTTACACCTGCTCTGCCCTGTTAGGGCGCTTAGAGCATATATTGAGCGGTCCTCCCACTTTAGACAGTCGAAGCATCTCTTTGTAAGTTTTGGTGACCGAACTAAGGGACTTCCGGTCACCAAACAAAGCCTAGCCAGAAGGCTAGTGGACGCGTTAGTATATGACACTATGGGCCTATATATATAATATATATATGTGTGTACATATATATATTATATATATAAATTATGTGTCCGTAACTCTAGTCTTGAGCCCTTTCTAATAAGTGTTCAAACTTGAGGGAGTACATGTCACTGCGCTTATCATAGCACGGCGGGATTTTACAGGTTCCCATGGCGTCTTCGACGCAGTACGTACTGACCGTTCGAAAGGGAACGTACTCGGTTACTTAACGTAACCTTGGTTCCCTGACCCTGAGATAAGGGAAGTTACAGTTACAGCGTATTTTATATGCCCCTTTCGCGGGTTCTTGCGCTCAGCTTCACGGGCTTTGTGCCCATTGGTTCGCTCAAATTACGCTGTTCTGCCATTGGTTTATGCAGTTCCCACTGGCCAGCCAATAGCGTGTGAGATGTCTCGACACTGTTTTGACTGGGCAGTAGCACTGCGTGATTTTACAATTACTTCAGTATATTCAAGAATAGGAGAATTGCCATGGCGTCTTCGACGCAGTACTCCTTCCCTTATCTCAGGGAACCGAGGTTATGTTAAGTAACCGAGTACGTTCTATCTAACGTCTTTGCTGTTGGTTTCTTCCTACTCTTCCACTTCTTCTTCTCCTTACTTGGCGGCCACGGCCAGTGCAGCCAATATTAACCAACTGCAGAACTGCAGAACCCATATACGTCACTCACAACAGTCTGTGGACAACAGCGCCACGCCACAGTCTCAGATCAGAAGTGGGCGGAGTTAACGAAAACTAAACAATCGGCATGGCGGAAGAAGAGAACACGGTAAACAGTTGTTCCCTTTCGAGAGGTCTCTCGTATTGCGTTATGGGAAAACTCCTTTTCTCGAGAATATGAAGCAAAAACTTTATTATATAAAGTGTCTATGTAAAACGCAGTGCAGCTGCACAGCCGATAGAACAGCGCGAGCTGCGCGCTGATTGGCTGTGCCGCGGCAACTGCAGCAGCCTATGGCGAGGCGGCCGAGAGAGCGAACCCAATCGGGGGGGCTAGAATTCCCGCCGAACAAGGTCACCTGAATTTGCATATTCGAGGCTATATAAGACCATGTTTCGCCATAGGAATCAGATTTTATCTCCTTCAGCGACACCTCGTTGACCTTCGGAATTTGAAGCCCGCCGTCGAAAAGCACCAAGCGGAACTACCTGCAGCTTTGAGGACGCCGGATTCCCCACCTGGACTCCGCCTTCAACACCTGCCGTTCCAGCTTCGCCATCTGGCGTGATATCCTTTATAGTGTCTTAGCGTTGCGTTGCCGTTGCAACCCGCTTCATAAAAGAGCAGCGAGGCGTTGTTACAAATGCCTCGCCCTTCCTGTGCCTCATGTAGGGCACCTCTCCCCGGCGGGGACCGCCACATCCTCTGCGTGGCATGCCTTGGACGGGACCACGCCGACTTCGCTCTCTCCAAAGGCGGCTGCCCCGAGTGCGATGAGATGGCGTTTCAGACCCTAAGGGCTCGTCTCGCCACCTTTGATGTCCCCGCCCAACCCGCGCCTCTTGAACCGTGCAAAAAGAAGCGCCGTGACCAAAGGCTACCTGAGCGTTCGAGCGAAGGCACGCCGAGCCACTCTCCACGTGCCCCGTTCTCGCCGGTGAGGTTCACCCAAGAGGAATAGTGTCCCTCGCCTGCAGCGGCCTGTTCAGTTTCTTTAGGCAGACCAACAGCGGAAAAGGAGGAAGAGGAGGAGAACAGCCTCTCAACGCGACTGGCAGCGAATGGTCGGACTCGATCTCGGAGCTCCCCGCTTCGACGCAGACCACCACAAGCTCCAGGATCAGCGCGGAGGCAGAGCTGATCCTCGTGCTCTCCGACGCCGTGGCAGACCTCGGGCTTGAGTGGTCTCTCCCCCAGGAGACAGCGTGAAGCAGGCTGGTTCCTACAGAGCCGCCGCCTTTCCGCCACTCACAAAAACGCTCCCTTCTTCCCCGAAGTCTACGATGAGCTGACTAAGGCGTGGAAAGCCCCCTTCTCAGCTCGCGTCAAATCGTTGTTTTCCCCAGTGCTCTCCTCTGTCGACGGCGCTAAGGAAAACGGATACGAGGGTTTTCCGCCCCTCGAAGAGGCCGTTGCTGCGCACCTCTGCCCGCCCTCCTCCAGGGGATGGCAGGCCAGGGCCCAACACCCCTCCAAACCGTGTCGCTCTACCTCAGCTTTCGCCAGTCGGGCTTATGCCTCCGCTGGCCAAGCTGCGTCAGCGCTACACACAATGGCTGTCCTTCAAGTGTACCAGGCCAAACTGCGCACTGGACGAGTCTGTGCCAGATTCTGAAACTCTGAAGGACCTGCGCAGCACCACGGACCTCGCTCTGCGTGCGACCAAAGCCAACGCGCAGGCCATCGGAAGAACTATGGCCAACCTGACGGTGCTTGAACGCCACTTATGGCTCAACTTAACAGAGATGAAGGACGCTGACAAAGCCTCCTTTCTGGATGCCCCCATCTCCCCCTCGGGTTTGTTCGGCCCGTCGGTGGTGGGCTTCGCTGAGCGTTTCACGGAGGCTCAGAAGGCGTCGCACGTGATGAAACACTTCCTCCCCAAACGCTCCAGCTCCTCGTCTGGCCGACACAGAGCGCCACCGCCTCCTCAACCGGCCAAAGCCGCACCGCCAACTGCTAGGCAGAGCTCGACGTCCAGGCAGCGTCAGCGCTCGCGCTCTACAAGCCGCATCAGGCAGTCTGAGTCCTCGACCCAAAGCTGCGTTGAGACCCGAACCACCGAAGCCATCCTAGCCGTAAGAGGAAAGAGAAGGTGGCCAGGTCCCACCTCGGCCGGACCCCCACCACGCTCTCTCAGTTTCCCAGTTCCCTTCAATCAGGTGACTGGCGACTCAGTTCTCGCAACCAACGAGCCCATTATCAAAAGCGCTCGCCTGCACACAAACGCCGTTCTCACGGCGACCCAAATATATCTAGAAAAGAGCAATTTCTATGTAGATGTTGTGCCCACTTCTCAGTATGCACCCCTACACTCAAACGGCCCCCTCACAGCTCACATGCTGTCCTGTGCCACACATGTAAAGCGTGCGCCCACTATCATAAAGTGCACGCCGCCAAGCATAAACACTATCCCCACAGTGTTACAAGCACAAAGCAACCGGGTCACCGGGTCCCTTTCAATAAGCGTCCCGCCCCCGTTACTAATTCAGCCCCTGGCTTTACGGGCACAGGCCTGGCAGGCCATTCCCGGTATATCAAATTGGGTGTTGAACATAATAAAACGAGGTTACTCGCTACAGTTCGCTCGCAGACCCCCGCGCTTTCGTGCCGTGGTCAAGACCTCAGTAAAAGGCAACGTGAGTCACGTGCTCCGATCCGAGGTGACGAAACTGTTAGAGAAGGGAGCGGTCGAAACCGTGCACCGGACGCAAAGAGAGTCAGGCTTTTACAGCCGTTATTTCCTCATCCCGAAGAAGGATGGCGGCCTCAGGCCCATTCAAGATGCTGACAGTGAAACAAATCCTCTCGCACATTCGCCCGGGGGACTGGTTTTTCACGGTCGACCTGAAAGACGCCTACTTTCACATTCAGATAGCACCTCGTCACAGGCCATTCTTGAGATTCGCCTTCGAGGGTCAAGCTTATCAATATACAGTCATGCCATTCGGGCTATCTCTAGCGCCCCGCACGTTCACGAAGTGCATGGATGCAGCCATAGCCCAGCTGAGACTGAAAGGCATGCGAGTACTCAACTACTTAGACGATTGGCTGGTCATAGCCCAATCAGAAGCACAGTTGATGATACACAAATCCTGGCTCCTCAACCATCTAGAATGTTTGGGTCTCAGGATCAATACAGCCAAGAGCTCAATGTCTCCCACCCAGACAATATCTTTTCTGGGCACAGTCATAGACTCAATTCAGATGAGGGCGCGGCTTACGTCACAGCGCGCCCTCTCTATTCAGAGCATGGCGGCGTCGTTCAGAGAAGGGGTTTACGTTCCTCTCAAACGTTTCCATAGGATGCTAGGTCATATGGCCTTGGCATCAGCAGTACTCAAACTGGGTCTCTTACACATGCACATGGGCTGAACGCCCGCGTCCCGGTGCGCGCATGGCGATCGGGCCAGTTTTGCATCAAAGTGAACCACAGCTGTCTCAAGGCTCTGGCTCCTTGGAAGGCGACCGCCTGGTATCAGACAGGTGTTACTATGGATACAATTACGAAGCGGAAAGTGGTCTCGACAGATGCATCCAACCTAGGTTGGGGTGCCCTACACGAGGGCAAGCCGGTCTTTGGCCAATGGGCTTTGGCAGAGAAAAAGCTACACATAAACTGTCTAGAGATGAAAGCGGTCATCCTATCGCTGAAAGCTTTCCTGCCGTACATAAAGGGTCACCACGTCCTCGTCCGAACGGACAACATGTCAGTGGTATCCTACATAAATCGCCAGGGCGGCCTGAAATCAGGCGCTCTACATTCTACGGCGAAACACCTCCTTATATGGGCAGAGCGCCACCTGAGCTCCCTGAGAGCAGCTCACGTGCCAGGTATCCTGAATCAGGGTCCGGATATGTTATCCAGAGGCGGCATTCCCCCCGGGGAATGGTCTCTTCACCCCCATACGATTCAGCTGATTTGGAACACCTTCGGCCAAGCAAAAGTAGATATTTTCGCATCCGAAGACAATGCTCACTGCCCAATATGCACTGGCCCATACCTGGTCCAGACTCCCTCTGTATGCTTTTCCCCCTATCTCGATGTTGCCACAGGCCATCAAGAAGATCAGGGAAACCGAATCCACAGTGCTCTTAATAGCCCCGTTGTGGAAGAACCAAATATGGGTCTCAGATCTGACTCTCATGTCAGACGTAGCCCCGTGGCCGATTCCGCTGAGGAAAGACCTCCTCACGCAGGCGAGAGGAAAATACCCGTAAATCTCCCCAAAAGAGTTCTGATCACTATTGCCGAAGCTAGAGCCCCCACAACTAGGCGGCTCTACGCGCAGAAATGGTCGGTTTTCTCTAACTGGTGTACAGCACGAAACCTTGACGCACTGTCGTGCGAGGTAACAGAAGTGCTTACCTTTCTTCAAGAGCTAATGGACGCGGGTCGTACCCCCTCCACGCTCAAAGTATATGTCGCCGCCATAGCAGCTTATCATGCTCACATCGCGGGACAATCACTGGGGAAAAGTGACCTTATCATACGCTTGCTTAAAGGGGCTAGAAGGCTGAACCCGCCTCGCCCCCCCCCCCCCCCCCCCCCTCAGTCCCGATATGGGATCTGGCGACAGTGTTGGAAGCTATGAAGGGCTCCACCTTTGAATCACTTCAGTCGGTGACCTCTCACTTTAAACCGCTTTTCTGCTGGCACTTGCCTCAGTCAAGCGAGTGGGTGATTTGCACGCGCTCTCCACGAGCGCTTCCTGTCTGGAGTTTGGGCCTAAAGACTCTAGAGTCGTCCTCAAACCTAGACACGGTTATGTGCCCAAAGTGCTTTCTACTCCCTTTAAGGCTCAGGTCATTTCTCTCTCGGCCTTGCCCGCGTCACTACACGAAAAGTACGCGAATCTGCTCTGCCCAGTCAGAGCGCTGAGAATGTATCTAGAGCGTTCCGCCCCCTTCAGGCAGTCGGAACAGCTCTTTGTATGCTTCGGTGGCCGCACTATAGGACATGCTGTCACTAAGCAGAGACTCTCTCACTGGATAGTGGACGCTATCTCTATGGCTTATAAATCTAAAGACCTCATTTGCCCGATAGGCATCAAAGCCCATTCGACTAGAGGCATGGCTTCGTCATGGGCATGGTCATGCGGCATACCGCTAGAAGATATCTGTGCGGCGGCGGGCTGAGCCTCTCCGTCCACTTTTATCAGATTCTATAATCTGGAAGTCCCAGCTTTGCAAGCTGGTATTCTTACCATTTAATAGGTTTGCCAGCCTTTATTATCAGACTCGATTCGTCCAGTCTCCCTGTTATACATGTCAGTTCCTCCACAAGCATGTGTCACCACCCTTATTAGACCCGACTATGTCCGGTCACAAGTTTATATATATTACGGCCCGATTCCATCTGGCCGGTATATACATATACTACTCTTCTATAAGGCTCGACTATGTCCGGTCATAGTTATATATTCATAGGGCCCGATTCTATCCGGCCTATTTATCTATATTCATATATATACGGTATATATATATATTACTCATTATGCCTGCTGGAGGCCCTCTCGTTGGCCTTCTCGGGCCTCACCGTTACCCATCTGTGCGCCTCAGGCTTTCCTCAGGTCTTTCTGTGGGTCAGTTAAGCTCGCACGGCGTTTCAAATTGGGTTCCCATAACGCAATACCGTACTCGGTTACTCACGTAACCTCGGTTCCCTGAGAGAGGGAACGAGTATTGCGTAACGCGCTGTGCTTATACTTATCAGGGTATCGCTTCAGTCGATGTTGAAACCTGATTCCTATGGCGAAACACGGTCTTATAGCCTCGAATATGCAAATTCAGGTGACCTTGTTCGGCGGGAATTCTAGCGCCCCCGATTGGGTTCGCTCTCTCGGCCGCCTCGCCATAGGCTGCTGCAGTTGCCGCGGCACAGCCAATCAGCGCGCAGCTCGCGCTGTTCTATCTGCTGTGCAGCCGCACTGCGTTTTACATAGACACTTTATATAATAACGTTTTTGCTTCATATTCTCGAGAAAAGGAGTTTTCCCATAACGCAATACTCGTTCCCTCTCTCAGGGAACCGATGTTACGTGAGTAACCGAGTACGTTTTTGTGTTGTGTTTTTAATCTATCAAGTTTATTTGTGTTGTGTATTTGATCCATCGTTGTTGTATTAACACTTTATACAGAACGTGGCTCTAATCTTTTTTAAACAGGCTTTATCGTGGGTCTCTATCGTGTCTGTTGATATGGTCTTGGTTTAAGTTACATATTCATTGTTTGTGATTTTACTTTGTTATTGGCGCTGTATTTTTTTATTTAATTACATTTTCTGATACTGACCAATGTTTTATGTGGATTTTTTTCTAATTTATAGAGGCATATTACGATTTGGAGAGGCTCAGCTTTACTTCGTTTTCGTCAATGCAAGACATTCTGCAACAATTTCCACTGCCCAGTGTTTTTAAACTGACCAGATGGCACTAGTTGATTGCACACCTTCAAATTCACTTCAAAAAGCAGCTGTCCATGGAGGTATGAAGGTTTTGAGATATTTGTTTATATACAGTGGCAAGAAATAGTATTTATTTGTTATCCCTTTGGAATTAGTTGGTTTTCTGCATGATTTGGTCAAAAATGTCATCTCATCTTCAAAGTTTCAAGTATATATACTTATATATAAGCACAATGTGCTTAAGCTAACAAAATACAAACAATATTTAATGTGTTTGAATGTGTCCTATTAAAATCAAATCAAATACACAACCAAACATGATATATATATTGCCAAATATAGATATTGTTCATTTGGATGATGTTCTGAAAGTTTCTTTTATATTCTGAATTTAAAATTTTGTTTTTGCAATGCAGTAAGTGGTAATTTTTGCTTTAGAACAATGAAACTTGGCTCTCTTGTACAATTTGTATGGTTACATTATTTATATATAATATATTTCTGTTTATTTTTTTTGCTGTAAATTGACAAGCAGACTCGCCCCAGGACAGGACAATGGAAGCTGTTCAAAAACAAGGTTAGTTTTAAAAGGCTCTCATAAAGACATACACTATTTATACAGATTGTGTTTTGTTATATCTGTCACATCTTTTCCAGGAATAACTTAATAATGTTCTAATTTTTTAGACTGTTCCACAACAGTTGGTCGGCTCTATTAACTGTGGTATATTCATGTTAATGGTAAGAAATGTAAAAAAAAATAAAAAATAAGAGCTTCTCTTCATTAGGATGAAAAACATTAGGGCTTTTCACACTTGAAATAGTAAACCCCGGGTATACAGCATCCTGGGTTATCTTGCTTCACGTTTCACACTGATCGTTATTTACCTGAGATGAACAATTAATCCTGGGTATTCATACACTGCCGTTCCACACTGTACTGTACTAAACCATGGGATAACATCCTTATTTGCAGTGTCAGTGTCACTGATTGGACGAACACCGCACACAATATGTTTACATAAATGCTCAAGCTTTGCATGTCCTCTATTACAAGTTTATCCTGAATGGACATTTCAGACTATAAAATGATTAAAATGGTCTCTTCGTCACTGCAATTGTTGCGTTTTCTGTCAACATTTGATGTTTTTCCTCTCCAACGCTGAATTTATTATTTATATAGAATGCACAGTGTTTCAGTGACTGTCCAAAGCATGTAAATATAAAAGTGTGAAATGTTACTTTACCCAGGATTAAAAGTATGTTTAGAACGACGATAAGCTCAGTGGGAAAAGCTTGCCTTTGATTTCTGTATACATTTTGAACTGAAAATGGTTAATTAATTTGATTTGCGACAGGGTATGATTTATGTCACAAATATAGACATGAGGGAAATTGAATTTCAAAACTTCATTATACATGCTACATCCTTCAACACACGATAGCTGAAAGACTGTGGAACAACCAAAAGTTTTCAAAGGTTTAGCGGAAAAAGCCCTTCAACTTTCACAGGCTGAAATGGTTGATCAACAACTTGCCAAATAGCCTTTAGTGTTTTTAAAGTGTTTAGTGTTTGGACAAAAGGAGTATCAGAATGAATTGCATGTTTATGGAGATTTCATTTATTTTAGATTGAATTTGTCATGTACCTGCTGTGCAATAACTTTCAACCTAGTTCAATATTGACTGATTGTGTATTTCTTTTTAAAGCAAACCACAGCTAGTATATGATGCCTTTGGGGAATTACATTTATTAAAATTAAATAATTTTTGTGTGTTTTGGGATTTGATTAATCTGAATCTGCTTGAATTATGCATTCCAGTGTAAAATTGTGTAATGTGTATTATGTACTATGAAAAAAGGTTCATTCTGAAATGCTTGAGTAAAAAATATTGTCATATAAATAAATGTTCAAATGCTCAATCTTTGTTTTCATTTTTAGTGTTTTAAGCTTTATGTTCAATTTATCTAATATAATCTTTTAAGACATAATATAAATAGCAACTTTTTACTTTAAAAATCCTTAACAAAACGTTGCAATGGGGTTTATATATATATATATATATATATATATATATTCAAAGTGTAATGTGTGTGTGTGTTTTTATTATTTAACTATCTACTATTAATGAAAAGTGAGTATATCTAATTTTCTATATCTCTCTTCGATTAGAACGTATTAATAAAATACTTGACATTATTAACATGGTTTTAAACTTGAGTTTGAAACGCTCCAAATGGAGCAATGTATACGAAGATAAATCAGCTCCGCCCACTTCCGGCATGAGACAGTGGTGTGGCGCTGTTGTCCTCAGACTATTGTGAGTGACATATATGGGTTCTGCGGTTCTGCAGTTACTGGAGTACCGGCCGTTCTGTGATTCTCCAGATCACACAGATGGCCAGTCCGCCCCTGGTCCAACATGCTGTTTTGTTTCTTTCATTTGTTTTGTTTGTTTATTTCATTTTGTTTAGTTTTGCTGAAACCATGTTAAGTTTTTGGGCTTGTTAATGGAACGTCTCCACAGCTTTGGTAGCACATTTAAACTACTGTATTGTGTGACATTATGTAATTCAAACTATATTGTACAATGTATAGCTAAGTAATAATACATTATATTGTTATTATACAAAGTGTATATTTTTTGTATTTAGGGAAGATAAAGTAAAAAAACCTGAAATAATATATTCATAGTATATTGCTTGTGTGTTCTGAAGACACTGGTAATTAATTTGTAATGTACTTAAAACACAAATAAAGTATACTTATAACATAAATAAATATACTTATAATAAAAATTAAATATACTTACATTTATGCATTTGGCAGACATTTTTATCCAAAGCGACTTACAGTGCCCTTATTACAGGGACAATCCCCCCAGAGCAACATGGAGTAAAGTGCCTTGCTCAAGGACACACTGGTAGTGACCGCTGGGATCGAACCAGCAACCTTCAGCGTATCAGTTCCATGGTTTAACCCACCGGACCACCATCTCACAACTTATAACACAAATAAAGTATACTTATAACACAAAGTATACTTATAGTACAAATAAAGCACATTTAACATCACTAATCAAGCATATAATTAGTCTCTATACTAAGTATACTTAAAGTTGTTCCAATTTAGCACATAAAAGTACACTAAATACACTTAAAATTATGCTTTAATACAACTTATTTACAACTAAAATATACTTAGTACAAAATTAGTTGCTTCAAAATAGCACATTTCAAGTTAGCTAATCATTAACACACTTCAAGTATACTGATAATTAGTCTTGCTGCAAGTACAGGGAGTGCAGAATTATTAGGCAAATGAGTATTTTGACCACATCATCCTCGTTATGCATGTTGTCTTACTCCAAGCTGTATAGGCTGGAAAGCCTACTACCAATTAAGCATATTAGGTGATGTGCATCTCTGTAATGAGAAGGGGTGTGGTCTAATTACATCAACACCCTATATCAGGTGTGCATAATTATTAGGCAACTTCCTTTCCTTTGGCAAAATGGGTCAAAAGAAGGACTTGACAGGCTCAGAAAAGTCAAAAATAGTGAGATATATTGCAGAGGGATGCAGCAGTCTTAAAATAGCCAAGCTTCTGAAGCGTGATCATCGAACAATCAAGCGTTTCATTCAAAATAGTCAACAGGGTCGCAAGAAGCGTGTGGAAAAACCAAGGCGCAAAATAACTGCCCGTGAACTGAGAAAAGTCAAGCGTGCAGCTGCCAAGATGCCACTTGCCACCAGTTTGGCCATATTTCAGAGCTGGAACATCACTGGAGTGCCCAAAAGCACAAGGTGTGCAATACTCAGAGACATGGCCAAGGTAAGAAAGGCAGAAAGTCGACCACCACTGAACAAGACACACAAGCTGAAACGTCAAGACTGGGCCAAGAAATATCTCAAGACTGATTTTTCTAAGGTTTTATGGACTGATGAAATGAGAGTGAGTCTTGATGGGCCAGATGGATGGGCCCGTGGCTGGATTGGTAAAGGGCAGAGAGCTCCAGTCCGACTCAGACGCCAGCAAGGTGGAGGTGGAGTACTGGTTTGGGCTGGTATCATCAAAGATGAGCTTGTGGGGCCTTTTCGGGTTGAGGATGGAGTCAAGCTCAACTCCCAGTCCTACTGCCAGTTTCTGGAAGACACCTTCTTCAAGCAGTGGTACAGGAAGAAGTCTGCATCCTTCAAGAAAAACATGATTTTCATGCAGGACAATGCTCCATCACACGCGTCCAAGTACTCCACAGCGTGGCTGGCAAGAAAGGGTATAAAAGAAGAAAATCTAATGATATGGCCTCCTTGTTCACCTGATCTGAACCCCATTGAGAACCTGTGGTCCATCATCAAATGTGCGATTTACAAGGAGGGAAAACAGTACACCTCTCTGAACAGTGTCTGGGAGGCTGTGGTTGCTGCTGCACGCAATGTTGATGGTGAACAGATCAAAACACTGACAGAATCCATGGATGGCAGGCTTTTGAGTGTCCTTGCAAAGAAAGGTGGCTATATTGGTCACTGATTTGTTTTTGTTTGGTTTTGGAATGTCAGAAATGTATATTTGTGAATGTTGAGATGTTATATTGGTTTCACTGGTAAAAATAAATAATTGAAATGGGTATAAATTAGTTTTTTGTTAAGTTGCCTAATAATTATGCACAGTAATAGTCACCTGCACACACAGATATCCCCCTAAAATAGCTAAAACTAAAAACTACTTCCAAAAATATTCAGCTTTGATATTAATGAGTTTTTTGTGTTCATTGAGAGCATGGTTGTTGTTTAATTATTAATGTTGTAAAATTAATCCTCAAAAATACAACTTGCCTAATAATTCTGCACTCCCTGTATACTTAGCATACTTTTTTTCACTAGGGTATATTGCCAAAAGTTTTAGGATGCCTGCCTTTACATGCACATGAACTTTAATGACATCCCATTCTTATACCGTAGGGTTTAATATGGAGTTGGCCCACCCTTTGCAGCTATAACAGTTTCAACTCTTCTGGGAAGGCTTTCCACAAGGTTTAGGAGTGTGTTTATTCAAATTTTTGACCATTCTTCCAGAAGTGCATTTGTGACTTGCAGTCTCCACTCCACATCCCAAAGGTGTTCTATCGGGTTGAGGTCAGGACTTTGTACAGGCCAGTCAAGTTCCTCCACACCAAACTCGCTCATCTATGTCTTTATGGACCTTGCTTTGTGCACTGGTCATATTGGAACAGGAAGGGGCCACCCCCAGACTGCTCCCACAAAGTTGACAGCATGAAATTGTTCAAAAAGTCTTGGTATGCTGAAGCATTAAGAGTTAATTTCACTGGAACTAAGGGGCCAAGCCCAACCCCTGAAAAACAACCCCACATCATAATCCCCCCTCCACCAAACATTAAACTTGGCACAATGCAGTCAGACAAGTACTGTACTGTTCTCCAACCACCAAAATCAGACCCGTCCATCGGCTTCCTACACAGAGAAGCGTGATTCGTCACTCCAGAGAACACGTCTCCACTGCTCTAGAGTCCAGTGGCGGCGTGCTTTACACCACTGCATCCAACGCTTTGCATTGCATTGCATTGCACTGCTCGGCCATGGAAACCCATTCCATTAAGCTCTCTACACGCTGTTCTTGAGCTATTCTGAAGGCCCCACAAAGTTTGGAGGTCTGTAGCTATTGACTGCAGAAAGTTGGCGACTTCTGCACTGTGTGACCCCGCTCTGTGATTTTACGTGGCTTACCACTTTGTGGCTGAGTTGCTGTTGTTCCCAAATGCTTCCAATTTGTTATTATACCACTAACAGTTGACCGTAGAATATATAGTAGTGAGGAAACTTGTGTGCATTGTGCGACCCCTCTCTGTGATTTTACGTGGACTACCACTTCACGGCTGAATTGCTGTTGTTCCCAATTGCTTTCACTTTGTTAGAATACCACTAACAGTTGACCATGGGATATTTAGTCGTGAGGAAATTTCACAAATGGACTTATTGCACAGGTGGCAACCTATCAAGGTACCGCACTTGAATTCACTGAGCTCCTGAGAGTGACCCATTCTTTCACAAATGTTTGTAGAAGCAGTCTGTATGCCTAGGTGCTTGATTTTATATGTGGCCATGGAAGTAATTGGAACACCTGAATTCAATGATTTGGAGGGGTATCCCAATACTTTTGGCAATATAGTGTATATCTCTTTTCCGGTTTCTATGGTCAAATGATCCAAGCCTGCAAGAGTCAAAGAGGGGAGCCTGGAAAAAGGTTAGGTTGCGGAGGTTTAAGCCAGAGCTGGAAAAACCTTGGGGTCATCCACATTTGGTAACAGGAACACCTCCATGCTGTCAAATTCAAAAGCAACAGACTTCAGGCCTACACAGAAGTCATACAAGCAAGAAGGCCTCTGGTAGCATCCAAAACACTAAATCTACAGGTGACTATCCCAACCATGCTGGTGCTGCTTGGCCAAGATATTCAAGATATTGCTATCCAGATTGAAATCCATTGTGATAGGGGTGCCATGATTTAGTGCAGGTTCTGTTGACCACCCGGCCATTTAGACCTCCTCAACCACCTCTCCTTGTTGCTATGCAGCTCCTCTGGGGCGTCCTCCACCAGCTTCCCATGTGCTATTCCCTCAGATGGATATTTGACAGTGTTACCGTCTGCTTAGGATGGGGTAAAATAGAGTTGCCTCTGCCTGACAGCAATACCTCACAACCAGTCCCAGTGCTATCAAGATGTGTCACTGTTTAACTGCCACACCCTGACTGATAAAGTCACGTTACTGCAATGATATAAAGACACGCATATGCTGCGTAGTGTTTTAGAACTCACTGCACTCCATGATCAAACAACATACCTACAAAACGTTAAGTCTGCAAACTATATACAAACATTTTATTGTTGATTTAAAGGTTCAGTGTGTTGTATTTATGAGGATCTATTAACAGAAATGCAATTTAATATACATAACTATGTTTTCAGTGGAGTATAAAGAACTTAATGTACCGTTGTTTTTATTACCTTAGAATGAGCCATTACCATCGACATATGCCACAGTTCCCCTCACTGTGAAATCACCATTTTGCGCCATCTTGTTTCTACAGTAGCCCTAAACGGACAAACTTCTCTACAGAGCGCTAGTTTAATGCCGAGTTGGGTGCTAAACTATGGAAAAGTATTTCTGGATGAAACACTGCTAAAAAAGTGAATTGTGAATGTGATGAAGTGTGTATAATGCTGCTAAGAAAACCCAAACTTCAAGTCATTCTTCAAATGTTTAAAGAAAAGGGTTATTTAGAATATGGTACTGGCAGTGTTGGAAATGTAATGGGTTACAGATTACCCTATTTAAAATGTATTAAGTACTGTAACTATTTCAAATACTTTATTAATGTAAATTATTACTTTTTGATTACTTTTCTAAACTGTTCATCATTTTCAAAGATTTAAACCAGATAGGGTTACACTGATTACTGTCAGACTTTCGAAATTACCTGAATTAAAGGGATAGTTCACCCAAAAATGAAAATTACCCCATAATTTACTCACCCTCAGCCATCCTAGGTGTATATTACTTTTTTTTTTTTTTTTTAGACGAATACAAAATTATATATATAAAAAAAACATCCTGGCTCTTCCAAGATTTATAATGGCAGCCCAAAATTTGAAGCTCAAAAAAACTGCATCCATCCATTATAAACATAGGCCTACTTCACACAGCTCCAGAGGGTTAATAAAGGCCTTCTGAAGAGAATCGATGGATTTTTGTAAGAAAAGTATCCATATTTAACACTTTATTAAGTAAAACATCTAGCTTTCGGCAGACCGCCTTCCATATTCAACTTAGTAAAACTGCCGTTGTAAGTTGAATACGGAAGGCGGTCTGGTGGAAACCAGACATTTTACTTTTTATTACTTTAATTATGGGATAATTTTTTTTTTTGTGAACTATCCCTTTAAGATTTCATTTTTAAGCACAGCCACCACAAAATCTTTAGCACTGCTTTTTACTTCGAGATCATTTTGAGGTTAAATGAAAGATTTCTGGATGAAATGATTTTTAAATTACCAGCACTGAAGCACATTTTTTATCAATCATGGTGGCAACTCTCAGACAGGTTGAAGCCTAAAGCTTTAAGTGGCGATGTGGATTGATGTAATTGGCAGATGTAGTGCACTGCCAATTCAAACAAGAAAACCAACCAAAAGCAGCAGAATAGCATCACTTTACTAAACAGACTTTAAATGGCAGGAGGAATTGTGCACTTCAAAAACAAGCAGAGCAACAAACTATAATTATTCAACATACCCTAGCTTTTTACAGAATGTAACCCCCTTTGTAATGGTTAACATTTTCATAAGTAACTGTAATTACTTTTTTTTTTTTAACTATTGATACTGATCAATTGATCCTGCAGATATTTGCAGACATTATTGGTACCAGACAATCAGATAACAGAGGGAGGGGAGAAGGAAAGACAAAAGAAAAGCATTAACAAACTGGAAGCATGGACTCAAATATAGTGTCGTCTTCCATTTTATTGTCCCTCCTACGAATACAGAGTACATCGGCCATCACACTTGGAGGTCTTGCTATTTCACATACATAAGAAGCTGGTTCCAACTTTTCTTTTGCAGCACACTGTTGTCCCACCCTGAATTATACATTTTTCAGAAAATGCAAGCAGTAGTGCCATCATAGTAATAATTAAAATAAAAACACAGCAAAGATCACAGAAGGAATAAAAACAAAACAAATGGTACTGATGCAAATAGACCATGTGCTTAGTAGCTATATTTCAAATGTCACCAAAAATCTAAGTGCAAGATATGTCAACAACCTTAGCTAGAGAAAACTCACTAAAAAGTCAATAAAACCTCATGTTAAGAACATGACTTGCTGAAACTTACCATCCAAGCTCAGGAAAATAAACGTATGGCAGATGAAATAAAACAGGTCATCTTTCTCTCATACACACGCACAACAAATCACGCATGTATACAGTTCTTCCAAAAGTGGCCCTAAGGTTTCTAAGACATGAACTTGTATGACTTAAGGACCAGCCTGGATCTACATTAAGCCCTGGGTGATTTAACAAGACGAGGAAGTAATTTCTCTGAGGAACAAAGACAACTATGCATACTAATATCACAGGTCCAGCAGAGGACGACAAAACACCAAAGCAAGATCAAGACGATGCATTTGCTTCTTGCTACCGGTCAAGAAATTTTTTTCCAAATAACAGGAGGGTAGCTTGACCTTAGAGATTTCTTTCAAAACATTTAAAATAGTCAATATACATTACTCGTGTATATGTTAATAGTAAAATCATCACTACAAGAGAGAAAAAAAAAATCTGCTTTTGGTAGAGCCATTGAGAGAGTGAGTGTACTCAATTACACGGAGACACCCGAGTGTCCCAAGGGAAGCTTAAGCGTTCACAACACACTTCAACTTCTATCTTGAAAATGCATACATTCAAGCAGCAATAAAAAAATATTTATGGCGAATGCATAATCTCTGGAAAAAAGGGAAAAAAATACTGTATGAACATCCCTGCTATCATGTCTCTAAATACAAAACCTCTACCCATAATTTGCTTCAGTGTAACAAGAAGTCCTTTTTGTGTTTTTTCCGCAGGTAAAAGTCAGTTCTCAGTGTATGTATGGATGACAGTCTCATGTATTTCTATTTTCCGGTTTCTATGGTCGAACGATCCATAAGCATGCAAGCGTCAAAGAGGAGGGGAGCCTGGAGGAAGGTTAGGTGGCGGAGCTGAGGTTTAAGCCAGGGCCGGAAAAGCCTCGGGGTCGTCCACATTGGGAACAGAAACACCTCCACCCTGTCGAATTCAAAAGCAACAGACTTCAGGACTACACAGAAGTAAGGTCAATAAGGAGAAAATCATTTATTAAAAGTAGTACATGTATTACTCTTTTTCCTGCATGCAATGTAAATCAAACACCTAGTAAATGAGTGAAATCTGGGAAATATAAAACACTGGATTACACAAGCATTCGACTTTCTAAAGTCTGTGAGGTCACGGCTTAGGCTGTGTGTGTGTGTGTGTGTGTGTGTAGGGTTTAGTGAGTCAAATTTAAGACTTTTTAAAGACCTTTTTATGACCATTATGATTTAAATTTATGACCTAAACGAATTACGATAAATTACTTCCTTTCAAAAAAGTTTTTTTTTAATTGACTTTCTTTAAAAGTAACAAGTTTCATTATTTAAAGGTTCCATTTTCTTAAGAGTAACAAACTGAAGGCTCCCTTTTCCTAAGTATCAATAACAGGAACAACACTAAACAATTATCATAATATATCTGTCAATATCGATAATAATCACGATAAATGTAAAATCTTTATTTCTTTCAAGTTTAAAGGCAGATTTTTGTTCGTAAATGAAAATTGTAGAAACCAAATCAAATCAAATCACTTTATTTGTCACTCTACATATGCACAAGTGCAACAGTAGGTGAAATTCTTAGCAGAGCATTAATTGTGGTTTTAAACTACTCTTTATTGTCAGAACATATCATGCCAAACAGGTGAACATTTCACAAATCTGAGGTAAAACATTCAAACATTTGTCCTTAAGAAAATAAATACCTTTATTGGAAAATGAATTTCTTCTTTTCTGCATGTGCTAATGGAGGATATTGTTTTAAGTCTTTAAACAGGTTTGTTGCCTGACTTTGATGGCACGTATCTTCATGAAATGTATGAAAAACAATAGTATCCTAAATACATTAAATACTTTAATTATATTCCATTAGTCCTTTAATACATTGTCTACATTAATAATAAATTAATTCAATTCAAATGAGTTGTTCCGGTATCGTTTAATGTCCAGCCATAATTTCAGTAAAACTAAGCAGTGACTCAACGACATATACAGTAATAAGCTGAGGAGACTCTTGTGAGTTTGCACGGGTTTCTGTGAAAGTCCATTCCGACAAGTCTGTTTGCTGCACTGCCGCATGCACCTGGAACGCTGTGATACCACCCAGATTCCTCAGACAGAACTACAACAGGCGAAACGAATGAATGCCACCGCCAGCGCATTTTCAGGGGGAAAAGGCGATGGTGGAACCAATGAATGAATGAATGAGCATATCAATTTAAGACGTAGCTAAATGTAATTTATGACCATGTATGGAAAATCCGGATGTTTTTATGACTTTATGGCCTAAAATTTGTATTATTAAATTTAAGACTTTTTATTACTTTTTATGACTCTGCGGAAACCCTGGTGTGTGTGTGTGTGTGTGTTTGAGACAGGGTTTTCATGACAGACACCTGTTGCTTGTTGGACTTGTTTAAATCTCTCTGGAAGTGTTGTATGATTAGGGATGGGTACCGAAACCCGGTATTAAATGGCCCCGGTGCAAAAATTACGAAAGACTGCAGTATCGATGAGCTCCAGCGCTATCGGTTCTGCTGTCGGTACTGGAGAAATTAAGAAAATACACTTACTATTTATTAATGCTATATAGACTTTATCTTGCCAGCCCTTTCTAAATTAGATAATATTAAACCATTTGTCTCTAATGCATTTTTGCTAATCACAATGCAGAAGAGAGAAAGATCTCTCTCACACGGAGCTACAGCCGCACAACACAATCTCAGTTTAATGAGTGACGATGGCCAACAAAAGTTGTCTGGTCTGGTTACTGGTTGTTCAGGCCTGTGATATCAATCTAATTTGGCTTCCAAGTAGTGTTAATTTCATCAGCTATTTTTTTATTAGTCCTGTGTTCAATGTGCCTTTTAGTTATTATATTTAGTCAACTAAATGTCTGAGCATTTTAGTCTAGTTTTCTTCAATGAAAACTTAAGGCTGATTTATACTTGCGCGTCTGACCTAAGTTACGCGTTGGTTTTCATTTATACTTCTGCGTTGTTGCCCACGTCAATGTGCAATTCCACATGCAGACCGCTAGGTAGCATGCAAATCACACAGCCTACGGAGTAGCTACGGCGTACACTCGACGCAGAAGTATAAATTGGCCTTTAGTCACATATTTGTCTTGCTGCACTGATAATGCAGATTATTTTGCTCAATTATAAAATCACAATGAATGTTGTCATTTATGTATTGTTGCACTTTCAGCAATAAGCACAAATCAAGAGAATGTCGACTGGTTTATTTTACCTCATCTAGTTTATTTATTATAGGCTATTTATCATATAGGCCTAATTAGGGGTGTGAATGTTGTCATTTATGTATTGTTGCACTTTCAGCAATAAGCACAAATCAAGAGAATGTCGACTGGTTTATTTTACCTCAACTAGTTTATTTATTATAGGCTATTTATCATATAGGCCTAATTAGGGGTGTGACGATAACCGCATCACCGCAATATTGCGGTAATGAGATGCCTACTGCTGTGTGAGGTCATCACTGCAATTTTATTTATTTTTTTGCTGTGGTGAAAGTTACAGGAGTGCATATATGGTGTTTGATATGAACTATGAACACAATAATCATTGCTTATAATTTACTGTCTTCCATGAGCTCTATATGTTCAAAGGCTTCTGGAGAAAAAACCTTTCTGAGCAAGGGAGGGACAGTCCATTAAACATATGGGGGATTTATTTTGTTTGCGTGTCTGATTAGCGTATTATTAATTAACTGCTAGGTTTCCGTATTTGTGATTAGGGATACTCATATTGACCATTTAACCGTTAACCAAAAGTAAGATTTTTTCGGAGAAGGCGCACGCCGCGCAGTCAGCGGAAGCTCGCGCTGCGGAGCCAGACCAAAGCAAGGCTTGAGAGGGTGTTTTCTGCTGCGGGTCTAACTGTCAACAGGCTGCGCTCCAGACTAACCCACATCACTTAGACATGTTACTTTTAAAAAATAAAAAACATTCCTCTTCCCCAGCATTACGCATAGCGCGTAAGCATTATATCGAGCATTTATCGAACTGTTATCGTTTCAGCAAGGAAAATTTTACGATAATTATCGTTTTATGACCCAGCCCTAATCGTATGCTTATAAAACCAGACCTGCAAACTCCTCAGAGTAAAAAAGGTGACAGTGTCGCGTGGGGGGGTTAATATGCAAATGACACATTTCTGAGCGTGACTTAAAATCATTTTTAAAATATTAAATGTGTCATTATCTTTATTTACATCACGGAACCGTTTTTTTATTTTTTTTATTTTTTATATTTAACAGTGGTTTACTGAAGAAAAAAAGTGTCTGTCCTTGAATGAATAAAATTATATCTAAAAGTTTATAGAAGATATTTCTGTAAATTATATAGGGAGCCCTTACTTGCACATTAATATTAAAAGTTAACAGAATAGAGCCCAAATTATTAGCCTAAATTCAGTTGCTATTTATTTTTAGGTATAATAATCAACACTCAAATAACACATTGTATGCAAACATGTAAACTTCACATAAGGCAGTTTTTGCATTAACTTCTAAATCTAATTATAAAATAGTTTTTTTCTCTCCAATTCGTTGTTGAAATATAATAATTTATAAATGGTAAATGGACTGCATTTATATAGCGCTTTTAACAGACCAATGGCCATCCAAAGCGCTTTACACATTGCCTCACATTCACCCATTCACACACCGACGGCGGTGTCAGCCATGCAAGGCGCCATCCAGCCCGTCGGGAGCAGCTGGGGTTAGGTGTCTTGCTCATGGACACCTCGACACTTGGTCAGGTGGAACCGGGGATCGAACCACCAACCTTCCGGTTTGTAGACAACCTACATGAACCACTGAGCCACTGCCGCCCTATACACAGTGTCTGTCATTTTCATGACAGGTTTATTTAACATGCATGAAATAATCAAGACATCACTAACAGGTTAAGTAGAATATAAACTAATATAGAGCATATATTTAGTGAAAGAGTTGATTTCTCTAGTGAATAAAATTCTGTGGACACCGAATGACTGCCTGAGGTAAATGCGATGCTAATGTTACATGACATTGTTTAGTTTACAAGCAGTTATATTGACGTCTTTCCGCCGTTGAAACACTGATTGAACGATTACGCCACATATATACATGACAGTAAGTATACAGTAAGACAGTAAATGTATCCTCAGCATACCTTCAGATGGTCATTCATGTGTATTCTTTAGTAAGAGATGATCGATCGTCTTCACAGATGATGCGCGTGCGCGTCCGCTTGAACTGTGATCAGTGACCAGTCACGCCCCATAGAGCGTCAAAACGGCATTTATCATTTGAATTTCGTGATAAAATGGACCGAATACTTAATATGTTCGTGTGGGAACTCTGATTGACGTGTGTTCCGAGCTGAAAACAAGCCGACTGTGAACTGTTAAAGATTGCACCCGGAAACCGTTCGGTAAAGTTACACACGCGTGCACCGAACCTACCCCCCCAAAACAAAAACTCTCCGGTTCTACACGATTCACGTAAATTACCCAATTGACCAAGAAAACGGCGATTGTTGCCGAAAAGCGACAAGTTTGCAGGTGTGAAAACACAAAAATGCCTGCACTGGTTCATTTACAAATAGTTATTTGTTTTGTTCAAACATTACGGTTTCTTTTACTATAGATATTTTACATTTCAGATTATAAAGCACTTATGGTTAATTAGTTTTTTTTTTTTTTAAGTATTGAAAGTGTAATTGAAAGAATAATTTGTAAACCAACACAAATCACTAAAAAGTTGAAGACCCAAGTAGCATCGGAAGATGTATGCCTAAACCATAATTGTAATCATAAAAAAAGTTACTGTAGCTCTTTGTTTGAGTATAAGTATTTTCTAAGTAAAACATTGATATAATGCACAGTGATAACGCTATCACGGGCAGACTGGAGTTTTATTTGACCTAAGCAGTATCTGCTACAACTTTGCATACGAAAATAGAATACTTGTCTCTGTGATTTACCTTCTCAGATCTGCCTCCGCCTCGGCTTGGCCGTCCACCACTGCCGCTGCCGCTGCTGCCACCTCCACCTCCACCTCCACCACCACCACCACCACCACCACCACCACCACGGCCTCCACGTCCTCCACGAGAACCTCCACGACCACGTCCTGGTCGACCCAAGTCTCCAAAGTTTATCTCCAGCTGGGAGGTGATGTCATTGGCTGGCTTACGGAAGTGGTGATCTCCACCTTCTTCAGCCTTTAAGAAATAATACTACGGGATCAGCTTCAGCAAACAAATCTATCATTCCCAATTTCACAATAAGAATTTCTGCAAAGAAACTATGACCACAGAGCTGACCCCTCAATCCAACTTGAAGTATTAATACAGCTTTACTGAGAACATGAACTAATTTGTATATTTTATAACAAATGGATAGTATCACAGGACACAAGTAAATCCTCAAAAGCCCTATTCAGATGGTAATTTATTCTCATCTGGACGTCTGTAAAATACATTTGCATGGAATCTCAGTGATAAAACTCATGCATTTGGATGGCAATTCATTCACAGTGGAAGAGCGAATTGTGTGATCCTACAAACCCGACTGCTCACATGGTCAGTCACTGATTGTCTGCTGTAAATAAAATGTCATATGCTTGAAAAAACAAAAAAAAACATTCATATTTATTTTTAATAATAGGAAAATAACGTCCTATTTATTGTTTAATTATTTAAATCTCCTGTTTAAAAGTAGGAAGCTAGACACGCTATACATTTTCTTAAAATGATGGATAACATTTTAAAAATATGGAAATTAGCAGAAATAAGTTAATGCAGCCTCTTACATAAGGTAAACAAAGCTGCTTGTTTATATTTGTAATGTATATAATACATATTTAAAAATGTTATTGCATATATTGATGCCACAATAACGGCCCATTTAAAATGTTTTTCTTCTCTTTCTCTTTTTGTTCTTAATAGCTCGCACTCACTGAGGTGGAGCGGTGATGAAATATACTTTCTAGCAGTTCAGTAATAAAAAAAGTGTCCATCTTTAAAATTTATGCAAATTACAGTAAAGCGCAACAGTTACTCTACGGTGCTCTGCAACAGTCAAAAAGGATTTAAACAGTGAATTTTGAAGTGATCTCTTGTAAACTCAGAGATGTGGATTTGGACCGCAATTAAATGACCACGACCTTGGTGTTTTTCAACAACAACAAAAAAGGAAAAAAAAACATTAGGTAATTCGGCCAGGGATTTTTACATGAGTGGTGGGAGAAAATCCATTCTGGATTTGGACTGCAATACAAATCACAGACTAGCCTCTGTAAATGTTGAAAATACCTTATGATCCCATGAGAAACAATTACCGTCCCAATAGGGCTAAAGCAGGCTAAGCAGGTGGCCCATTAGAGCAATGACGGGGCAAAGCAAGGACGTGCTGTCATCAGGGTAGGGAAACTAAATTAAGCAGGAGCGGTTGGGAGGAATGTACTAGTTTAACTGAACTTTAGTTTAGGATAACTATATACAAACTGTAAAACAACTTTAAAAGGTGACCACCTGAGTGCCTAAAAGGTAAATTAAAAAACACAAATCCAAACACAAATATAGACAAATACCTTGTGGAACGAGTCAGGATCAACATCTCCAGCTTCAATCACAGCTCCAGCATGCCGCTGGAAACACAAAATCACAAATTAGTATTGAAACCATAAAAAAAATGAAATTTACAAAACTGACTAATTGAACCTACCGTGCCAACTTCCTCACTCTTTGACTTGTGCAGTACGTAGCCCTTCTTCCACTGACCATCATTACCTTCGTTGGGCTTGCGGATGTTGAATTCGACTTTGGAGCGTTCTTTGTCTTGCATGGCCTTCCATTCATCTAGTGTCATCTCCTTAGGACCTTCCTCCTTCACCTCCTCCACTTCATTCTCCCTACACAGACACAACTGTCCAAATGGCATGCTCTTTGCACATCGAGCATTTTCATTTTTTTCACATCAACTTACTGCGAATAGAAGTGCACTTGACACTCACTTGTTTTCGGAGTCGACAGGGGCGTGCTCTTCACCTTCAGGAGCAGGCTCAGGGGCTGCGGACTGATTGAGCTCACTGTCAAATCAGACACTGTTATTAGAAGGGGTGGGGGAAAATCGTTTCACATATGAATCGTGATTCTATCATTAGCCAATTCGCATCGATTCACAAATATATATATATATATATATATATATAAAAAAAAAAGTTTAAATCTAAAATGTTACATTTCTCATTTCTTCACATCTACAATCCTACCTGGCTTCCTCCTTCACATTGCCCCAGTTGTGTGGGCCGCTCCCACCACGCTTCTCCTCTCCTTTCTGTCGACTAAGACATAAAGAACATTCCAGTGAGACTAGTGCAAAAAACAGCTTTAAGCATTTGTTATTGCTGGCTTCTCACTTACGATTTGTCATTGCCACTGTGTCTATCAAAGTCACGTTTGCCCCGTGAATCATAACCATCTCCACGTCCAATGCCTCGTCCACGGCCACCTCTGGCCCCACGTCCTCCTCCACGCCCTCGGGATGCCTTATCCCCAATTGGCCTAAGGACAACATGCACATTTTATGACAAAGACAACTAGCAAGCAACAAAATAAATAATAATATAAAGATGCTTGGATGTACCTATTCATCACATGGCTTTTCAGTGGATTTATTACCATGGTGGTTCTACACTGGCTCGACCAATGGCATGAGTTTGGGGAGGACTACCTGTCTGTCTAACCTATGGCAGATGCAAGACTAACAGACATTATTATTTAAATTCTGTTTGGTGATGCTAGTTGTTTTAAAGTTTGTTGCTGAAAGTTTTTTTTTTAATGAAATAACCTTCACTCAGCTAGAACAATCTCTCAACTAATGTTGTAAACTATACAGGGAACCTAGTTTGTCAGTATATTATACACTATAATAATAATAAAAGTCCAGGATTAAATGGGATGTCTAATGCTATTTCATGCATTCTAACTTATTTACACTGTTAAAGAGTTGGATTCTCATGCTAAACATAGCCAAAGTTTCAACTGCACTCCACCACGAGTTCGACTGTTGTCGTAAACTATCGGTACAGTGTATCGGTCTTTTATAAATATGATAAACCTAAAGACTTTTCAGAGATATCAAGGATGCAATACTACTCTATAGGTACTCAAGATTAACATGAGATTGGCAGAAACTGTGTTATGTACCTTATGTACAGCATCCAAATTCAAATGCTTAGAAGTTGCTACTTTTTATATAAACTCTTTAAATTATATAATAGTTTCTACTTCAATTTCTTGTTGAAATATATACATTTAAACAGTGACTGCCATAACTTGTTTACATGACAGAATTATTCAAACGTACAATGAACAAGACATCACTAACAAATTAAGTAAGAATTTAATATGTAATATAGTGCATATATTAAGCAAAATCCTCTCCTGTATTTATTTTTTCCCCAGCAGACTAACGAGCAATTGATACTGCATTGGCTATCCTGAAGCAAATATTACCTGACAGTGTTTACAAGCTGTTTTCACTGACGTCTTCCCATGGTTTAAACACTTTGAGTGAAGATTGAGTGACAATCCATTTCAACATTCCTTCTGATGTTCATTCATGTTTTTCATGCTATAACTAGTAGTAAAGTCGAAGAGATGACAGCGATCTGTCATGCCACATTAAAGAACTTCAAAATTCAGTCTTACCGATAAGTTTCCCGTCAAAAAATTGAGACTTTAATGTTAAGAGCCTGAAAATAACTTAAATATAAAACTGAATGTCTAATGTCATGATTCAAATTTGAGGATGACACTCAGAAATGTAGCTTTTATGTAAAGAAAAGTCTAGGCGTCCTTTCAAAAAGGCCATTTATTTCAGAACTTTTGTAATTGTAAAGAGTAACTGCTAATTATAATGGATATACAGTTATTGAAAAACTAAAGCAACTATTTACAGAAATTACAAAGTGTAAAAAACTAATTTAGTTGATAAGATGTGTCAGTCATAAGAGTCTTCGCACTCCACTGCGTGTGTGTGCTAAACTGCCAGGAACACACCCCGGTGTCATGAAGACCGTGAGCAAGAGTAATATTCACAAATACTGCGCAAGATAATGCCTTTTGATTGGTTACTACGTCCATCAATCAAACCCTTTGTTCCTCTACACGATGACTCCTCAGAAAGGCTGTGATTGAAGCAGAGAGACCTGGGAGGGTTTATATTACACGGAAGAGACTATTCTTGCAGGGGATATCACCAGAAACTGATTAGAATCAATATTTAATTGAAAATGGACATGATTAATTACTCTAACGCAAAACGCTCATGCAAACAACGGAGGATTTTGTTTTTTTCCTTATTTTTACGTTGTTTTGGATTAAAAAGTGGGATGCATTTTGAAGAGTGGACTCTTACACGGACATGTATGTGGGAGTTTCATGGTTTCGTCTGATCTGATCGACAGGAGATGAAAGATGAGTACTGCGTTTTTTATGCTAATGTTTAAATGGCCGGTCCTTCAGCATTTCATTTAACCCTTTCCTCTCTGGTGTATTTATTGCAAAAACAAGTTCAGAACATGAATCTTGAGAGTTTTAGCTTTCAAATGATGCATAGTTTGTGATAGTTGATTGAATATTTTGTATAAAACAAAAGTAAATAAAAGTACAAACACGCCCACTTCCGTCAACCCCCCTGCCCACGATCCGGTGCATAGTTAAGAGGTTAATGCACAAATGTAATGTGGTACATGCTTGATATGTAGTTTAACCATGGCACTTAGTAACTTGGCACTTGCATGTTGGAAATTTAAGCGCAGAATTTAAAGGTCCCATGGCATGGATTTTTTATTTTATTTTATAATGTATTCTGATGTGTACTTATAGTGTTAGTATGCTTTTTACGTCATAAAATGTCATAATTTAGAAATAAAAAGGCTTTTTTTTTTCTATACGTTTGCCCTCTGGCTGAATGCCCTGTTTCAGGGAGCTTGTCTGCTGTGAGACTTCAGTAAAAACGCCCACTGTTGTGATTGGCTGACATCTTTGCATTTGAAATGAGCGGAGGGAGCATGGTTTAACAAGGCACAAGCAGGCACGTGTCTGCCAGAGAGACGGATGGACCCCAGTTCACTTCTCATCAGTTCTCTCAGCACATCTCAGTTAAGTGAACTGTTGTAGTTACTAGCATATACTTCAGGTTATTAGTTTATTTCTAGTCGGAGGGACTGTCACTCATGTCAGAAAGTTAGTAACTTTAGTAAATGATGAATCAGCGCTGACTCGAGACGTGAACCGTTTAGAACGATTCAGTCCGATTTGGTGAACTATATGGTTTATAGGTTAACAAGAAACTTTTGGTGTTAGCATAACCTATATGGTTTATAGGTTAACAAGAAACTTTTGGTGTTAACACAAATAAAATAAATATATAACCATCTGAATAAATCAAATTTGACTAAAAACAACCTGAGACGTGAAAATGGGCCTGAGCTGCTGCTTCTTCTTTTTTTTTAAAGAGATTATGATGTCAACATTCTCAGGGAGAGAGTAGACCTCTCACACTTGTCAGCATTGCAATTCTCTTTGTAGGCCTATACACTATTTTATAGATATCATGTTTAAACGCACTACACTTAAACAACGTTTTATTGAATTCATTACTTTGTATTTATATAGCCTAATACCTACTTTAGATGTATATATTACGTTGCTCATGCAAATTGCAAAACAGACAATAGACTATGTTAAAATAACAAACATTTTAAATTAACTTACGCTTTTCTTTCGTTTTTAAATCTTTTTACAAGAAATCCTGCAGGTCATAAAGAACTTTGTTTTTGCACCTCCAAGAAAGGACAGGTGCTCTCCATTATTTCTCCTTGTTTACTTAAAGGCCGTTTTCCTTGCTTTACTCGAGGCAAAAAGCCATGTGTTGACTTTAAAACCAAGTAGACGTTACATTATGCATCTGTGGTGGAATTACTAGATTTTTGCATCGATACATGTTTGTTTTAAAGCGGATGCGCTGTCACTTTAATTCAGCGCCAGCACATCAAAAAATAGACTCTGTGCGGAAACGATCGCAGCACTGCTGTATGGCCACGCGCTCCTGGAGCGCACCTGACGGACCGAAGCCGCGTGCAGTGAAAGCTGTAGCCTATCCTTTAACAAGGGTACGGAAAAAATATGCACCGCATATGCACGGCAAACGGAGTATGTGTGAAACGGGGGTCAGCAGGTGCCATATGCTCGATGTATGCGCCACTTTCATATGGCTTTCTCGTGCCACAGTGCCTACATACTGTTACAGTTTTGTCCACACCCTTCTTCCGTCATCATTATATTTTACGGAGAAGCCAAAATGTTCCCATACATGCGATTTTAATAATGTGGGAGGCTTTTCAAGTTCTTCTACTTCTCCACTAGCCACTGTTGACTGATTAACATGCCCTATTCACGTGAACACATGTGTTTCTCTAAAACTCAGCATCGAGTTTAAAGGAACGAGATCACTTAAAAAGCAATATTGGCAGAAAAACTGTCTTTTAGTCTGCGATCGCTAAACAATTCAGATTAATCCACAAGTTTTAAAAAAATGCACAATAAATCCGCGGGTCACTTGCGTGCCGAACCGTGGGTCGTGATCCGTACGGATCACGGATCAACTGCGATCCGTTACACCCCTAGTGTTGTCTATGCTCATCATTAGTCTTCTAAAGTCACGTTCAGTCCATTCACTAACCGGGTCGAGGCTAAGGAATACTCCAGCATAGCCACTGTATGTCATGCAAAGTTGACAGACTCCCGTCATTTTTTTACGTTCTACATTTGAAAACATTAGACTTTAATTTGACAAATTTATTTTGCTTACTGTTAATATTACTGCTGTTGTTATAAATAAACAGATGAAACTGGGAGTGCTAAACTACACTGAAGCATTAATGTTTTATGATCAAATGTATGCTTTA
Organism: Romanogobio albipinnatus; assembly: GCA_023566225.1. Taxonomy (NCBI): domain Eukaryota; kingdom Metazoa; phylum Chordata; class Actinopteri; order Cypriniformes; family Gobionidae; genus Romanogobio; species Romanogobio albipinnatus. The sequence continues at coordinate 31,486,094 of CM042244.1, forward strand.
TTTATTTGTTATTTTTACATGCTATATTTGTCATCAGTTTGTTCACCTGATCAAAGCTTTCATTTAAAAGAGACTTCAATGACTTATTTTTTGCACTCTTTCAGACCCCTTTATTTATTGATGTCGAAGTGTGTTGTGTTATGTATGCAAGGAGGGAGTGAAATTACAGTATAAACAGTTGTCATCAAAAGCAGAAAATGTATACATCGGTTATTGAGAAAATACACATGCAAGTAATTAGTATTGGTTATATAAAGTCAATATCGGTCAATCTTTCTTCAAAATGTTTACCGTTTGAATTTCATGATAAAACGAATAGAATTTAAAAGCTGAGACTTTGTTTTAAATTTAAAAAAACTAAGCTTATTAGGATTATACAATACAAGGCAAGCTATAAATAAATGCTTAGTGAAGTTGTTCATGAATCAACTGAAAACAGCATAGACTAAAATATTGATTCAAGAATCTATATAGGTTCAATAAAAATGATAGTAGACCGATATTGTAAACCCAGCCCTAATGCTGTCAGTTGTCATTGTTTCGATTAGAACAAAACTCACTTGTCCACAGAGAACTCGCCACCCTCTGGCTTTTCGTCAGCTGGTTTATCAAAGCGGCGCTCACGAGGAGGTCGTCTGTCTGGCCGCCTGTCGGCGGGCCGCCCCTCTCCTTGACCTCCTTGGTGTTGGGAGCTTGCCTGACCCTGTTGCTCCGGCTTCCGACCAACCCGCCTCATTCCTAAAACAGACATTCATTAAACACGGGTGAAAAAGCCCAACACTGAGATTTCTAAGTAACCTGTGAATTAATTAAATTTGATTTGAACTCATACTTCATTCAGAGCAAATGAGAAGTGCTTTTATGAAATGTATGCTCTTGGATCTGCCTGCTTCATGTGGTGGCCAAATGTAGTTGATACTTCTATTAATGAAGTTCTACTAGCACTTAGCTAGTATTTAAGCATATAGTGCGCATGTGGGCTGGTACCATAAAAGTAGTCTACAAGTTCACTTCCACTGTATGTAAAAAAAATAAAGACACCATGTGCATAATATACGAGCAAGCACACAAGGGTGCATAAATTATAACATTTGGGTGATTTATTCATTTTAGTGCTTTGCACAAGTTCATGAATCAATCCTAATGATGTTTAAAGATCTTAAAAGCACAAGGCTAAAGATATTGCCATTTAAGCAAGTAAGAAAAAAAAATTAATATGACAATATGAAATGGCACATCAGACTCTCTGGATCGGACACATGGGATGCGTCTCAATCAGCTCCCTAGTTCAGAAGTCAGGGCACTGATCAGGACATACGTCAATGGGCTGGCTCCCTGATCAGTGCCCTGACTACTGAACTAGGAAGCTGATCGAGACGCCATCCCATGGTTAACACTAGCCTAAATTTGACAACTTGAATGAGTTCCTGCAAAGACCTTCGTTACTGTCACGACACACCTTATGAAATAAAACTGAAAGTGCTCTCATACATATTTGCATTACATCAAAACACGCCGACCTTTTCTCCATGCACACTGGGAAACAAAACATCACCACATTGTTCACACGAGGCTAGCACATTAGCATGTAGCTATGGCAGCTACGCAGTTATAAATAATGTGAGGTTGATAAAATCATGATCAAATAGAGATGTTGACATGTCTGAGGAAGAAAACAGGTGAATTAAACGTCACTGGGGGCATTTTGCTCTCAAAATATTGTGTTAGGGCACATCAGATGTCGACAACACCAGCAGCTCCATGTTGACTTCACTGCTGTGTTTATATGCACACGAGCACATCGTCTGTTGCCTTGTCCCATAACCCACTGAGCTGCCTACCTAGACAGCATTTTTGGGCACCACATGCGCGTTCCCAACTCATGTATGGCGCGTTTGAGAGGTTCATGTCAGCATTTTTATGCGCGTTCCGACTCGGCAGCGTTTGGAACGTGCCTATAATGTCTAGGTTCTTAGGTTTTGAAACACATCCGATGTTTAGCACTGAAACTTCTACATACCCTCCTTTTTAAGCGGCACAGGGGCCTGGATGTCTTCTTTCTTCTCTTGCGTTGTATTTTTCCTGTCTTTCTGGGACTCTTTCTTCAGCTGCTTAGCGGCTTGAGCTGTCGTCTTCGAGGCGCCCGACGCGGCCGCATCTTTCTTCTTGTTTTCGGCCGCCTTTAATATCTCGAACGGATCGGATTCGTCATCCAATAGCTGGTCGAACCGATTGGTAACGACGCAGCCGAAGCCTTCTTGCAGATGCCCGGGCATGATGGCGCCCCAACAACGGGATTCTCCTCCGATTCTTCGCGGCTTCGAGCGAACGGCTCACGGTGGACAACCACAAGATGGCCAAGGAAGACACCTGCTTCTCTTCCGGCGCTCACAATATCCGGGACATTACCGCTCTCGCGTCATATGGGGGGTGTAGTTTTACAAGTCTAGCCTACTATTCTTTACTATTCTACTATTCTATGTGCAGTTCACTCGAACATTATTGTCAAAGTATTTGAGATTGGCATGCTGGATGTTAAACGTTATACTTTTAAGTGTCATGTCAAAAGTACACTAATGTCTTTTTTAGAGCTGCATAACAGCACAATTATTTAACTCTGTTTAAATATTAATAATTATTGTCCTGTTTATTACTGTAAAGCTGCTTTGAAACAATCTGTATTGTAAAAGGAGCTATAAATAAAGCTGAATTTTACTTTGAAAAATATACAGAAAACACAGTTTGATGTTCCAAAAGTTGTCACATGATCTAGTAGCTAAGGTTTTCACATCCAAAATTGCATACTTCTCTATAGAATGCAAAAATTAGTATGTGACAAAAGAAGTCTGAATTCACAGTACTCATAAAAGAGTAGGCAAAAAGCATAGACAGTAAAAAAAAATGGACACAGCGACCCCAGACTTCCACAGAGAAAAGTGAAGTCAATTAGAAGCACTCACTTCCTGATGGCTGAGTGTATTGCGCAGCCTCAGACTGAGCTTGACGACCTAGATGTGACGTGAGCAACCTGTCCGACAGTGGCAAGTCTTCTAGTAGTTGTGCAAAGTAAAATCTGAATCACCGAATCTTGCAGAGACAGAGAGGGTGACAATAATTATTATATGATTGTGATTGTGTGTCAAGAACAGGGACACATCACAATGGGTGCATTTCGTTTTGTGATTTCAACGGAATGAATAAAGTCTCCGCAACAGCAATCGATTGAAGCACTAGTCTGTGCACGAGCTACCGATACTGAAAACAGCGTCACGAGCACTGCATGATTTCAAAAACCCATTCCAGCACCAGATCACCTCTTATGTAACTCTACTAATCAACTAACATTAGAGATGCTTAATTTGTATTACATACAACTCAAGACGCAAGAAAGAAAAAAAAAAAGATCTGCCGCCATCACTGCTGCTGATACTTCGGGTGCGTCTCAATCAGCTCCCTGGTTCAGTAGTCAGGGCACTGATCAGGGAGTTAGCCCATTGACGTATGTCCTGATCAGTGCCCTGACTACTGAACCAGGGAGCTGATTGAGACCATAGACAGTAAAAGAAATGGACAGAGCGACTCCATAGCTTCAACGGAGATAATTGAAGTCAGATAGAAGCACTCACTTCCTGATGGCTGAGTGTATTGCGCAGCCTCGGACTGAGCTTGACGACGTAGATGTGACGTGAGCACCCTGTCTGACAGTGGCAAGTCTTCTAGTAGTTGTGCAAAGTGAAATCTTAATCACCGAATCTTGCAGAGACAGAGAGGGTGAGCAGGAGCAACTTTTGATGAATGAAGCAGGATCTGCAACATCTCTATCTCTATTGCCTCATAGACAGTAAAAGATTGCCTACGAGCTTCTCCTCGGGTCTATACGGTAATTTGCTCAACAGTGCGACACAGTCACGTGGTTATGACGCAATCGTTAGCCTATATTTTATAAACACAGCTTCAACAGTAGTGTAGATAGTGTAAGATACAAGGTAATGGAGCCTTTTATACATTGTCGTGTTTGTTTAGAAATAAACAATGGACGTCTTTAAACGCCTCAGATGTAAAGATATTCACTGTCAAAGTGAGGCCAAAATGAATGGGAGTCAATGGGATGCTAACAGCAGGTGATGGCTTGGTTAGCAATGGTCGCGCCTATGGAAGGTACGGTTTCCGGGGGGCTGAATTAATTGTTTTTTTTTTTTTAATTATTATACGTTATTTGAACATTCAGTTTGCACTATGGTACAACAAATTAGAACACTTCAATAAATATGAAAAACATCAATAAAGAGGAAAAAAACATAAAAACAAACATGAATAAGCAATACCATAGCTCAAAATAAAACAAAAAAGGAAAAAAGAGGGCATTACACAAATTAATAACAATTACTGATTGAGTACAGTGGAAAGTTTGTAGGCTGTGCAAATTGTACATGTTCTAAGAGCTTTTTTGTTAAGTGAGATTGAAATTGTACGCTACTAATGTTTTATCTCTTGTAACAATACTACAAAAACAGGTTTACAATTCGCAAATTTACATTTATGAATGTAAAATCTACACAGAAAAGAATTCGATTTATTATAAAGCAGGCATTTGAATCTGCTTCAAAAAAACCCAAAATAACAAATTTAAGGTTCATTGAAAACCCTTGTAAGATAATACTTGAGATAAATAAACTAACGTCTTTCCAGAGCTGGGAAGTATAATTGCACAACCAAAACAAATGAATAAGAGTTTCAGTGTCATTCTGACAAAAGGAACATTTAGAGTCAAAATTAGATCCAAATTTGTTTTTAGGAAAGTGTTTGACAGGATAAATGTTATGGAGTAATTTGAAAGATATTTCTTTAACTTTGTTGGTAAGGAAAAATCTATGTTGAATGGACCATATATTTTTCCAATTTAAATGATCAAAAAGGTTGTTCCAGTACGAGACTGCAGGAGGGGCAGAGACAATGTTCTCAAGGAATAGAGCTCTTATTTGATCATTTCTCCCTTTTGTCCCAACGAAACATATGTCACCTACAGATGTGTTGACAGGTTCAGGAAAGGAAGTTATTCCTAAAGAAAGAGTATTATTCATGAAAAGCATGCAGATGCCATGGAATAGCATCCATAACAGTGGCAAACTCTTTAGGAGTTACAGGTATACTGTATTCTGAAAGAAATTCTGTATACCTAAAGAGCAGACCTTCCTTGTTAAAGAGCTGGCTAACATGAAATATTCCATTATTGAACCAATGATTATAGAACAGATTTATTCTTAAACAAAATATTCTTATTGTTCCATATGTAACACCGGTAGGGATAAAAATATGTTTGTAAATAAGAGTCCATGCCAGAAGAACTTGCTGGTGAAAGTTAGAGAGCTTTACAGGGAGTTTTTGGACATCATAATTACACATTAAGACAAACTTTGTGCCTCCAAGCTGTGAGAAGATAAACTGAGGTAAAATATTCCAAATAGAGGTGGAATTTTTTAGGAATCGGTTAAGCCCATTTATTTTAATTGTATTATTTAATTAATTAAAATCAATAAAGTTTAATCCACCCTTATTCTGGGAAGTTAGAATCACCGACTTCTTCAAATAATGCGGCTTGTTTTTCCACAAAAATTTAGACAAGATTCCGTCGATTACTTTACATGTGGGTTTATTAATGTACAGTGACTGAGCGGCATAAGCAAGGCGAGACAGACCCTCTGCTTTAACAAGCAAACCTCTGCCTTTCAGAGAGAGGTCTCTCTGTAGCCAGCAATTAAACCTTTTTTTGTTTTTGTAACAATTGGGTTAAAATTTGTAGAGCATCTACAATTATCTTTAGTTATCTGTATACCCAAATATGTAACACAATTTTTAACTGCAATACCATTAAATGAAGAAGTCATACTGGTTTTCACTGGGAGTAATTCACACTTATTAAGATGTAAGCCTGAAGCTTTAGAGAAACGCTGGAGAATATGTAGGGCTTCTGGTGGCTGGATTACCCCCTTGATTGAGACGCATGCAATGACAATGTAAACAAGCCGCTTCTTCTTCAGCTTTTGCCTTGATACTGTGGGTTACCATCAACATGCCCGTGGACACTGCCTCCTAGCGGTCTGCATGGTTAATTGCACATTGACGCGGACAAAAACGCAGAAGTATAAATCAAAACCAACGCGTAACTAACGCCGTAGAGGAGGATACGGCGTAGGTCCGACGCAGAAGTATAAATCAGCCTTAGTTGTAGTGGGAAGCAAGCTAACGTTACCAAACTATAATCACTAAAACATCGGACTTACGGAAAAATACATCGGTATCATCATTTTTTGTCTTTGGTGATTTATTAATAACTCTGCATCACCTGTATTAAAAGAGAAATAAAATAATTTAATCCGATGTTTAAAGTGAATAAAATAGACTTGACAGTCCTTACTGGAGTTCATCAACTACTGATCTCTGTGCTCTCTCCCAGAAGCACACGGCAGTTGTGTGTGTGACGTGTGTCGGTGCGCGGTGGACCAATCCACTGTAAAGGCACTGTTATACTCGCGCCTGTCTCCAGTAGGGGTTCAGCGAAAAATCGGCAGCTGGCAGCAGGAAGTAGCTGCCACTGGCAGCTGACGTCAGCTGCCGCTTATAACCGGAAGTGGGAGGATGCCGCTTTTAGCAAGGCAAATAAATTATCAATTTATATATAATTTTAGTACTTATTTAAATAAAATACTTAAATTTGCAATTTTGTATTTGATTTAAAAAGGTTTATCAAATATAAATCAATTAACGAAGATCATAGACATTATACAGAAAACAAAATTTAAGCTACACTTGAAATTATGAATTTGTACGTGTATAAATATAATTTATGAATGAGTGTACATGTTTGTTAAATAATGAAATATATACATACACATATTTATTAAATGCACGTAAACATTCATTAAAGTCCTGTCTAAAAGGAAAAAAAAGAACATTGTCTCATCAATTACCTTTATTTAAAATCATATTTTGCCATCATTTAAGTTCAGTTTTACATTTGTAGTATTTCAATACATTCTTGTCTTTGTTTTATAAAACAGCTGTAACTCTTAGAAAGATAGACAAGGATTCATAAAAAAATGTTGACATTAATATCCAAATGACCTTATTAACAGTACACATGGATGCAGCCACATGAAAAACTATTCTTATTGCATCGTCATTAAGCAGCTAGCAATGATCACATTCATAATTTATACACCTGGTAAGCAGTTCTTGTAAATTTCATTGCAGTGTCTGCAGGGCTGCAGTGTGTACATCTGGTAGTATTCTTGACATGTCACCGACTTCTCTCTCCAATTTGTTACACCTGAATATTTAAATTTGAGGAGCATAAAAATGAGCATGATTAAAATAATTATTAATAATAATAATAAGAAGAAGAATAATTGAAGACATGTTTCTATTTTAACCACATTTAAAATCACAAGAAGTGTAGAACTGAGTGTACACAGAGTGAGAAAGAAAGGTAGTTCTTAAAATAACTTTTTTGTCACAAAAAAAAAATGCAATAGCAATAAAAAATAAAATAAATAAATAAATAAAAAGGTTTGATATCAGACAATCCCCTGAAAAATTAGATACACACAAAAAAACCGACATGGTTAGTGTTGTACATGTATCATCAAGGCTGAGCTTGTCAATAATTCCAATAAATCAGCATGAGCTTTATTCTAATCAATAGATTAAGTTAACGTGTGAACAAACGATAATATTTAATGGTAATGGTAACGTTATTTGAAGTTAATGATCGCCCCTTGGCAAACCAGGACCACATGGTGCACAAGCTGCGTTTCTACAAATAATTAAATTAACCAATTCAAGTAGTCACAGATACACTGTCTCTAACATAAAAGTTAAAATCCAATTTACAGAGCAACAATAATTTATTAATCTGATAATTAATATACGAATTACGAATTTACCGAGCCAAATGCCGGCGCCAATATTGGCTGCTGTCGCTTGACTTTCAGTTAAATGTGATTGGTTGTTAGTACGTTGGACGATGCTGATTGGCTGTCACGAAATGGCAGGTCCCTCCTAATATGGCAGGACTTCCGGCTGTCAACGGCAGCTACTTCCTGCTGCCAGCTGCCGATTTTTCGCTGAACCCTGGCTCCGCAGCGCGAGCTCCGCAAACTGAGCGCGCTCCTCCCCCAAACGGACGAGGCGTTTATAGTCGACGCGCGCGCCGTTGTAGTATTCTGTGAAACGACAGGGGGCGACTTGGAGTAATTGTTCTTAAATCCGTCGAAAGCAGGAGCGAAGAAGTAGTTTTTAGAAGGGGATGTATACAGTAATGTTGCCAATCAAAGAAAAAAAAAGTGTTATCTTGTGTGTTTGCTTTGTGCTTTAAAATATATTTTTCACTTTCATGTATAAGTTATCACAGTGTTTTTAATAAAACCATAAAACTGAAAGCGTGGTTTGCCTTCCTTCTTGTTATAGCATCAAAGACCAATCATTGGTCGACATTAGATGGATGTGAAAACGATACTCGGTTACTTAACGTAACCTCGGTTCTCTCTAGAAGAGGGAACGAGTATTGCGTAAGTTCCTTACGCTACGGGAAAGTATTCTTTCTTCGAGATTTCTGAAAAACCCAAAATTATCCTTAATTTTGTAACATTGTCAACGCAGTGCGGCAGCCTGGCAGACCATAGCAGGCTATTCCAGCGTGCTATTGGCTGCTCTGCTGGCAACTGCAGCAGCCTATCGGTGAGCCCGCGTGACGTGGCGACCAATGAGGGCGCTTCGCGCCCACCTGGCTTCATTTGCCTACAGGTGGGGCGTGGCCACGTGTATATAAGCAGGGCTCACGGGCTGCATATTCGGTTTTCGTAGTTCTGAAGCGTAAAAGCCCGCGGGGCGCACGGCAAGGAACGCAATACTCGTTCCCTCTTCTAGAGAGAACCGAGGTTACGTTAAGTAACCGAGTATCGTTCTCTTACGAGAGGTTCTCTCGTATTGCGTAAGTTCCTTACGCTACGGGAACATATTGTCAACGCCGTGCGCGCCTCGCGTACAGCATATGTATCCCAGGGAACCGGGGACCATAACACTGCTCGGGCAGGGTGGCCGGTAAGGAAAACGGGCCACCACATCTACAGACACTTCATTCGAACTGACGGGTGGTTACAACGGGTGGTTACAACACCCTGTCCCATGAATGAGGGAACGGCACCTGCCGGTCTCCTTCAAATTCACCACACCTTGTCTCATGAATGAGGGAACGGCAACGCCGGTCGCCTTCAAATTCACAATATTTTGTTATATGAGTGAGGTAACGGCACCGTCGGTCACCTTCAAACTCACAACAGCTCGTCTCGTAAATGAGGAAACGGCACCGCCGGTCTCCTTCAAATTCACATGAGCCTAGTACCGAACTTACTACCAGTATGTGAGCTATGTCTGCGCAGAATCACTGGGCAGGACCAACAGCCCTGTTGAACTGGTAACACTTTCGCCTGTAAGGCAGGAACTTCCAGATTGTAAAATCTCACGAACGTAGACGGGGAGGCCCAGCCTGCCGCCATACAGATATCGTGGATGGAAATCCCTCTGGCCCAAGCCCACGAAGAGGCCATGCCTCTGGTGGAGTGTGCTCTGACACCTAGCGGGCACTGCAGGTGTTTGGAAGCGTATGCAGTTGCAATCGCGTCCACTATCCACCTGGAAAGGGTCTGTTTCGAGGAGGCGAGACCTTTAGTGCGCCCACCAAACGAAACAAATAGCTGCTCAGAACGCCTGAAGGCGGCGGAGCGTGTGACATAAACCCTCAATGCCCTGACAGGGCAGAGGATATTGCCACCGTCCCCCTCATCGGATGCTGGCAGAGCCGAGAGGGAGATAATCTGCGCCCTGAAGGGAGTGCCAATCGCTTTGGGGACATAACCATGCCTCGGTCTGAGAATGACCTTAGAGTCATTAGGACCGAACTCCATACACGTCGGGCTCACTGAGAGCGCGTGTTGATTCCCCACGCGTTTCACTGAAGCCAGAGCTATCAGGAACGCGGTTTTTAGCGAAAGGAACCTTGGTTCCACAGTCTCGAGCGGTTCAAAAGGATGGGCCTTCAGGGCCTCTAGGACCAAGGCCAGATCCCATATAGGAACCGATGGGGGCCGCGGGGGATTCATCCGTCTGGCTCCTCTGAGGAAACGGATGATGAGCTCGTTCCTTCCTAGCGTGCTACCTAGCGTCGTCTGAGCGAACGCTGCTATAGCCGCCACATACACTTTGAGCGTGGAAGGGGACCTGCCCAGTTCCAAAAGCTCTTGGAGGAAGGAGAGCACCCGCTGGACCCCACATTGCTGTGGGTCCAATCCCTTGGAAACACACCACTCAGTGAACACCGACCACTTAGAACTATATAACCGCCTCGTCGAGGGGGCTCTAGAGTGTGAAATCGTGTTCATAACCCCTTCGGGCAGGTCAACGGGTATCCGTTGGTCACCCATACATGCAGAGACCAACGCTCTGGATGGGGATGCCAAAGAGAGGAGAGAGGAGGTCTGCTCTCAGCGGAACTGGCCAGGGGGGTGAGTGCGACAGCTTCACCAACTCTGGGTACCAAATCTGGTTCTCCCAGCGCGGTGCTATAAGGAGCACCAGGCGGCGCGTCTCCCTGATTTTCGCTATGACCTGGGGCAATAGGGAAATCGGCGGGAAAGCATACAGCGGGAGGCTGGGCCAAGGTTGGGACAGCGCATCCTCGCTTTTGGACAGAAACCTCGGGCAGCGGGCGTTCTCTTTTGTTGCAAAGAGGTCGAGCTCCGCTCTGCCGAATAGGCGCCATACCAGCTGGACTGTCTGAGGGTGCAGGGACCATTCTCCTGGGAGAATGAGGCCCCTGGAAAGCTTGTCCGGGCCCACATTGAGGTGGCCCGGTACGTGCGCAGCTCTCAGCGAGCGCAGCGAGCTGTGTGCCCACACGAGCAGGCGTTCTGTCAGATTGCCCAGACACCTGGACCTGACACCGCCCTGCCGGTTCACATAGGGCACCACTGTGGTATTGTCCGACCGGACCAACACGTGGTGTCCTCGTATAAGCGGGAGAAACTGCTTGAGCGCGTTCTCTACCGCTATCATCTCCAAACAGTTTATGTGTAGGAGCTTTTCCCCGCTCGACCAGAGGCCCGAGGCCGATCTGCCCTCGAAAACGGCGCCCCAACCCGTGGTGGAGGCGTCCGTCGAGATGACCTTGCGGTGTGAGATGGCTCCCATCGTCACTCCCCGCTGGTACCAGTCGGCTACTAATCAGGGCTCTAGGGCTGAAACGCAGCCCTGAGTCACTCTGATCCTGAAGCCTCCGGACGCCCAGGCTCTGTGAGGCACTCGGGCGTTTAACCAGCATTGCAGCGGGCGCATGCGCATTAAGCCCAGCTGGAGCACAGCTGCAGCTGAGGCCATACGTCCCAGCATCCTCTGAAAGAGCTTGAGAGGTGCGATTTTGCCCGGCCGGAAGTACGCAGCCATGCGCCGAACTTGGCGCGCGCGTTGGGGTGACAGGCGGGCTGACATTGCCACAGTGTCCAGATTCAAACCCAGAAATGAGGTTGATTGCGTGGGCACTAATGAGCTCTTGGTCCAATTGACCGTGAGCCCCAGGCTGTCCAGATGGCTGAGCAGCATAGCCCTGTGGGCGAGGAGCTCGGCCTCTGACTGCGCCAGGATGAGCCAATCGTCCAGATAGTTCAACACTCGCATCCCTCGACTTCTCAGGGGAGCGAGGGCCGCGTCCATGCACTTCGTAAATGTACGGGGTGCTAGTGACAGGCCGAACGGAAGGACGGTGTATTGATAAGCCTGGCCGTCGAAGGCGAATCGTAAGAATGGCCTGTGACGCAGCGTTATCTTGATTTGAAAATATGCGTCTTTCAAATCTAGGGAGATTAGCCAGTCTCTCGGGCGAATATGCGCGAGGATCTGCTTGGTCGTGAGCATCTTGAATGATCTTCTCATAAGAGCTTTGTTCAGACGCCTCAGATCCAGAATCGGTCTGAGCGACCCATCCCTTTTTGGCACGAGAAAATACCGGCTGTAAAAGCCTGACTCGCTCATAGAATGGGGAACCGGTTCTATAGCCCCTTCGCACAGCAGTGTGGCCGCTCGAAGTAGATGTGCTACTTCCTCGCTCACTCTCGTCTCCGTACGCGCACAGAAGCGCGGAGGGCGGCGAGCGAACTGCAGAGTGTAGCCGTGCTTCACTGTTTTCAGCACCCATTCCGATACACCTGGAATGGCTTCCCACGCTCTCGCGTGTGCCACACGGGATAGAACGGCCTCCGGGCTCGAAACGCCGCGCTTCGCGGGTTAGACGGCCTGTATAGGAGGGGCGGGCGCAGTGCGCGTGCTCTCTGTGCTGTGGGCCAGCCGATCGCTCGCGATGGCTGGCCGCCCTACACACTGTATCTCTGCCGCTTCGAGCGGGGAGTGGCTTGTGTGTGGCCCTAAACTCGTTGTTCCGGCCACCTTGGGCGGAGAACAAATGGTGTGTGGCGCGGCGCATGGCGCCGGGGGCAGAATGTTCGCGAAAATGTGTGAGCGCGTTTGAGCGGGCACAACTCTTACGCGTGGAACATGACCGGTTAAGAGTGGCTGTGTGACAGCGCATGTGGTGATTAGGCGTGGGCGCAAATAAGCGGACACGTGACCTAACTCTAGCACTCGAGCGGCCGGTGGCCGCTTTATGTGAGTGAGAGACACGGGATTTGTGGTGCTTGGGTGCAGGGGTGAACACAAAAGTGGGCACGTTTACTGCATTTGAAAACACATACGGCGTGAGCCGTGCAACCAGAAAAAAAGGCAACTTCGTGATTTCTCTGGTTCGTCGTAAAAACGGCGGTTGTAGACAGGCGAGAGGGCAGTTTTGCCGGCTCGTTTGCTGCGTGAGAGCCATCTGCAGCAGCCACAGGAGTGGGGGCTGACAGGAAGAAGAGTTTTGACGGTGGTCCGGCCACGGCGGGACTTAACCGTCGCTTCCCCCCTCTGCTAGGAGGACTTTGGAGGGGCTACAGTTGGAAACAGGCGAGAGGGCGAGTTCGCCGGCTCGTAGGCTGCGTGGAAAACATCTGCAGTAGCCACAGGAGTGGGGACTGACAGGAAAAACTGAGTTTTAACGGTGGTCCGGCCGCAGCGGGACTTAACCGTCTTTTCTCTCCTTATGTATAGACGTCCAAAAATACTCGAGCACCACGTGGTGCGAGTTAGCTTTCTGTATGTAAGAAAAGCTGGCCGCGAGCCCGGGGAAGCGGACAGTAAAACATTTTTATCTGCCACGAGAGCTGGGCTCGAACTCGGGTCTCCGGCGTTTCAGCCGCTGATTTTGCCACTGTGCTACCGGGAGGGACACAATAGTGTTCAGTTAGCGCAAGCATACAGCAGTACGTCCTCGTGCTTGTTGGCAGTCGTGCGTGCATAAAAGACAGGCTCGTTACTGCAATAGTAATATTTCCAGCCGCCTGAACTGGAGAGGGGGCTGAGAAATGCTAGAGAATGGCGGTTCGTCCGCCACAGCGGGACGAAAACACCCTCTGTTCATTTCCCGGTGAGTGCGGCGCGCTGAACGTGCTCGTGACCGTGCGCACTCTCATTCCTTGTGAACGGCGCAATCTGCGCGGTCCAACAGGGGGGAGTGCGGGTTCGTTGGAGAGCATATGTCAGCGTCATGTCTCATGACGGCGTATGTTTGCTGGCGTGCGTGTCTTAACAGGCTCGTGTACAGCAATATGAACAATTCCAGTCGCCTGAACTCATGAGGGGACTGAGAAATGTGCGCGAGGGTGGAACAGCTCTCTTGTAACGTAAAGAGAGCTGCAGGACCGTGCGTTTCTGCCATCCCTTGTATATAAGTGGCGCATCAGCGCGGCATGAACAGAGGGGGGAGGAGGCTCGCTCCGAGACCGTTCATTTCTACCATCCCTTGCAAGCGGCGCGGTGGCGCGGCTTGAACAGAGGGGGAGGAGGCTCGCTCCGAGACCGTTCATTCCTACCATCCCTTGTAAGCGGCGCGGTGGCGCGGCTTGAATAGAGGGGGAGAAGGCTCGCTCCGAGACCGTTCATTCCTACCATCCCTTGTAAGCGGCGCGGCTTGAACAGAGGGGGAGGAGGCTCGCTCCGAGACCGTTCATTTCAACCATCTCTTGTAAGCGGCGCGGTGGCGCGGCTTGAACAGAGGGGGGGGAACAGCGGAGTGATGTCGTCATAAAACTGCTCGAGTCGAGCCCGCAGGGTCGACATAGAGAGTTCCTCACACTCGGGCATTCGCCCGCGAGGAGTGCGGCGGCGGCGTGGTCACGGCCCAGACAGAGAGCGCAGACACATGGCGGTCTCTGGTGCTGAGCTGCACGTGGCACGAGCCGCAGGTGGAACGAGGCGTTTTGATAAAAACGCTCGTGCTCTTTTATGAAGCGTGTGACGCAACGGCGAGAACACGTGCAATGAAAGGATATAATGCTGCCGGATAGCAGAGCAGGCACGGATGGCTGAAGGTGGCGCGATGCTGCCGGCTTCTCCAGGCGCTGTCCTCTGCTTGCTCGTCTGCACGATCACGGCGGCGGGTTCCAGATCCAGCGATGCGAAGGGCTTCGCTGAAGAAAAGAAAATCGAATATGCAGCCCGTGAGCCCTGCTTATATACACGTGGCCACGCCCCACCTGTAGGCAAATGAAGCCAGGTGGGCGCGAAGCGCCCTCATTGGTCGCCACGTCACGCGGGCTCACCGATAGGCTGCTGCAGTTGCCAGCAGAGCAGCCAATAGCACGCTGGAATAGCCTGCTATGGTCTGCCAGGCTGCCGCACTGCGTTGACAATGTTACAAAATTAAGGACAATTTTGGGTTTTTCAGAAATCTCGAAGAAAGAATACTTTCCCGTAGCGTAAGGAACTTACGCAATACGAGAGAACCTCTCGTAAGAGAACATGCATATTTTTATACTATATATACATATATATACTAATTTTAACTATATTAGTTCACAGTGCATTAACTGAAGATGACAACTAATTTCTGATTTTGTTTGTACATTCTGAAATGAACACTAAACAAGCACAATAAATGCTGTAGAAAGTGTCTTGTAGACTAATGTACTAAATGAAGCCTCTTTGTACAGTTAGTTTTTATAAAACATGCCTTATTTTATAAGGCAAGAGAGGGGGGACTCAAAGGCTGCGTTCGAAACCGCATACTCATTGAGTAGGTACTCATTTTCAACAAGTACTTACTTAACGAGCTCTAAAAGAGTAGGTACTATATTGCCTGATCTCGTTAAGTATGAATGCGATCCGCACTTTATGCGCCATATTGACGTAATCATGTGACCTACGACGCTATCTCAAGCGCAACGACTTGAAAGATATGAGTGACAGGTTTAATTCATCGATCTATAAATATCTTAATATTGATTAAAATTGCTAATTTTGTGGTCTTGTTGAAGAAACAGCTGCCCATTTATTTTGTGATATTAACCCTACTAATCTGACCCAGTTTTATCCTTACCCAAGTGATCAAGTGATCTCTTGTTGTCAATTTCTTTATTTTACATGCCAAAAATTTCATCCACAATCAAAATTGGCCTAAATCTCCTTTTATATTTTCCTTTTTCTGGTTAAATTTAACTCCTGTTTCATCCCTCAAGCTTATGAAATAATATTTTTTATTGCATTATGATGAATTATTCAAAGATATCTAACCTTGTTATTGTTTTTTCTTTGTATATAATGTATGCAAACCCATATTTGTTTTATCATTATGATTTTTAAAGATACAACCATGTAATTATAAAATAAAAGATATGAGTGACAGGTGCAGTAACAGCTCAAAGCATCAGTAACTCCACAGCCTGACCTGTGCGGTTTCCTTCAGTGTCTGCACAGAGACGTCTTTCAGCTGCTCGAGGATCTCACCTTTGGAGAAAACTGTTTATTTTATACTCGAAAAATGTAAGTATCACTATTCAAAATTAAGATTACCCCAGAATGAATTGCATTGCTAGCCCACTAAAACACTTACAATAATGACAAATGCTGACCAGTACTTAATTATATTACTTTTTCTTTTTTACTGAAAATTATAGTTTTAGTAAAACAAGCAAAATGCAACTTGTTGTTATATGACATAGCAATGCATGAATACACACTAGAACAAATGCAGCCGCTGTAAATACCAATTTTCAGTCAAACAATGAATAAATGCATGAGTTAATAAAATATTTTATTTACTGACAACAATAGGAAACATGAATTATGAGTAAAAATCATGAGTAAAAGAATAAAGTAAAAGAAAGTAAACATCACAAATGAATAAGTCACCAACACATGAAACAAAACTTTATTCAAACGTATTGTTCTAACAAACCATCACACATTTACAGACGGTGAACACCACATCTGCTGCCATCTCCACACAGCTGTGCCAGTTCTGCGGCTTTATACTGATGAAGCAGTTGACCAGCGTGAACACCTTCGCCTGTCCTAGCCGTCCATCATGTCCCTCCTGAACCCCACAACCCCGAAGCAAGAGTGTGAGAACATGTGCGGGACAATCTGACTGCTGATGTCTGCTCCAAACATTCGTGTGCCTGCTCTCCATCAGCATGACTACTCAAAACGTTTAACAATTCATGTTGTCAGCATCCCATTTCTTGCCATATTTAATTTAATATTTTTACAATTACATGCTATTTGTTTTGTAGCTTTATCACTTTTGTGGTGTAGTGGACTAAAGCAGAAGGTTTCTGCTTGGATCTCCACCAGTGTGTCCTTGAGCAAGGCTCAACCACAGAAGCTCTGCAACAAGTGATGAGAGATCAAGAATCAAAAAGTGCTGTAATAACTCAAGTGCTGAAATAAATTCAATTATTTTCTATGGTATACTTACTCGAAGCCTTTTATTGCAGCATTTCTCTTTCCAGTGAAGAGGGCTTCATTAGCCACTCTCCACTGGATAAGGCTGCGTGTGTGTTCATCAGTCCCTGTAACATCCAAACAAGATTTAATGTTAGATCTGTCATTTATGTGATACAAAGTAAATATATATCAAAAGGTTGATGTGTATACTTTGATAGCGGACTTGTTATTTTGTGTTTCATCCAACACAAACAATTCTAAATTGGTCAATAGACAAATGAAATGTAAAATGCATCTTCAGTTGTGTTAATCTGTTTCTTTAAATCAGTAAAATAAGCATGTATGTGTGTAATGCAAAGTGTTGACAAAAGCTTAGGCCAAATCAATGTCTGTAAAATGTCCCCTGTCAAATGTTAAACGCACATTTAGTCTATATTGCATATGGTTAAGAGTGCATTCACACCTTTTCTTTAAACAAACGTTTATCAGGTTCTTGTACACAGTTAAAGCAATGCTTTCAAGAAAACGATGATTAACAAATATTCAGAAGTATGTGTGCTTAATGAAGCACGACTGGTGCGTTAGCTATATGAAAATGAAATGTTTTACAGCTATTTAATATCTTTTAATATATCAATATTTAATATATATTAATGTCTTAAAACCAACCGTTTCCTCGTCGGTTGTTAAATACGTGAACTTTAAATACAATTAACAGCGGTTCAGTTTGTTGCACTTACACTTGAAAACAGTTGCGTCTCCGTCCTCCGACATGTTCGAAAATGATGATTTCCCATGGCCTCATGGGATATTAAAGTGTCCATCGGATGCACACTTCAGAATCTGGGCAGACGCAGTAGGCCATCCGGGGATTTCTCGCCTATACTGTTTTATAAATACTGAGGTTTCGGACATACTACTCCATTCACGTACTGTTTTCTCTTACTATATAGTAGGTATGTAGGCATATTCGGACGCAATTTAAGTACACGCACGTCCGAATCTCGCGAGAATTAGTTAATCCGCCCGGTAATTCTCGCCTACTCTTTTATGAATACTGAGGATTCGGACATACTATTCGCTCGCCTACTGCTTTTTACATAATATATAGTAGGGAAGTATGCGGTTTCGAACGCAGCCAAAATGTTTCTAAACATAAAACGCATTTTCTGCCTGTTTACGTGTTTATTGTTTTACTACTTGCACAATTATTTTAATTAAGTATATGTAATTATATTATTGATATAAAGAGTGTAGAGTAAAAAAAAAAGTTATTTATTTTATTTATATTGTATGTGTTATTTATTTAAAAGGTTTGGCATGCTGACCAGAAAGATTTTTAAAGCACTTTAACTTTGCATTTGCAGTCAGCAGAGCCAAATGTTATCATTACATTTCTAGATTTTACTATAGATGTTTATTTTATATATTATATTTATATTCTAATATTCTACTCTATTAATATTGATTTTATTAGTAATAAATAAATCTAACTCAGTTTTGATAAATTGTTCACCTGTTTGGGAAGTGTTTGTCATGTTTTGACAATAAAGGATCATTTAAAACCACAATTAACTGTCTGTTTTCTACATCTTTCACTCAGGAGCAAAAATATGCCTTTTAAACTTTAAAGAAATAATATAAAGATATAATTATCGATATCGACTGATATGGAAAATTATATTGTGATCATTTTTTTGGGCCATATCGGCCAGCTCTAGGCGCTCGCGAGCACGCTTCTGAGACCTAAAATGACAAACGGGACTACGGTCTCGTGGACTCAACGGACACGCGCACGCGGCAGCCATTGTAAGTCCACAAGACCGAAAGGGCATATGATGTGTGCCATTTGGGACGGGGCCTAAATTCAGATTACATTCATACTACACGCACTTATTCTATGTAGAACATACTTTTTTAGCAGTCGTGAAGTAACTACTTATTTAAAATAAGTACCTACTAAAGAGAGAATGCGATTTTCGGACTTATCGGACTTACATATATGTGTATTGTTGTGGCGCTACACCAGGGCTAGGGGGGGCTAAAGCCCCTCAGAATTTTGAATAGCCCCGGTTTAGCCCCCCCAAGCAGTTGAGAATGAGATGGATAGTTTTTTGATGAAGACAGAGTGCAGGTAGGAAACCCTGTCTGTGATGGGGCCAAAGAAGGAGAAAAGAAAGAGGAGTCTGAGAAGGAAAGGTTTGAGAGAGAAACTCCTGACACACTGCCATAACCTCCGCGTCATGCGAGCGCTGCATTATTAGGCCGCATGTCCATCAAAGCATTTTTAGCCAGCTGAAAACACCTAACTGTGGCAGCTTCGGCAGCACAGCGGGGGTTTTTTTTCAGTTGAGATGCTTTGTTTGCTATGATAATATCCGTGGAAGTGTTAGTATCAACAACGACAACTGACAGTGATGAGCGTTGCTTTTTACTCAAAGTTGAACATTCTTCAACTCTGTAAAAAACGTTGAGCAAATAGGCGCTCACCGCGTCGCTGCGCTCATGGCGTTCTAAAAACGGTGCTCCCATTGAAAATAACTGGATATGCCAGCTGTGTGAAAAAACGCGTAAAATCCATTAAAAGGCTACATTTAATCCATTACATAAAGATTGTGACGTGGTGTTTGTTTAATTTAATTGTAAAGTATGCACAGTTCTGATTATACATAGGCTACATATGTGCTGGAGTCTTTCCCCTTTGCATGTAAAAGGTTTTTTGTCATTGTCTTGTGGTCAGTTGTATTAAGCTAAAGAAAAAATCTATTTTGTTGATGATGACTGTGGTGTGTACCATAGCTGCTTTTCTGCTTTTCTACAATTTCTTTATGAAGTAACGCTGAACTCATAAATATCAAATATTTTCTTGGCACCCCCCACATATTGGTCTAGCAGGGGTAGAGACACCGGTAGAGAGAAAAATCTGGTGCCGTGCATGGGGGGCCTCCAGGAAAAGGATCATGCTGAACTAAATTTTGAACCTAAAGATCATTAAATCTTACTGTGGAACTGATGTAGCTAATGTCACAAAATTACATCATTTTTAGGCAACCTAATAAAAAATTGAGCTAATTAAAATACAAAATAATAATACAAAAAAAAAAACAAGCTAGGCTACAAGACCAAAGTTTGCTAAATTTAAGATACTTTATATTTTATACAAAATGCACAATGTCAAAGACGAAGTGTCCCAAAAACATGTAGAATGTTCTCAAAAATACCTTTCAAAAAATAATGTAAAAACACTACAGGTGAGGTTGCAGAAGCGGACGTCTCCAGAAGGAGCTCCACCTTCTGTGGACTGAGGAGTGTTGTTGGAGGTTGCTTTATGCACTAGTTAATCACAAAACATATATGTGTTTTAATGTTTTAGATGTGTCCCTATTCAAGACACCAAGAAGCTGATTAGCTGAATCAGGTATTTTTTATTAAAGCATTCTGGTAGGTGGGTCCCCAGGACTGTCAACACTGCTTTAATAGGCTACCATGCTACTCAATAGTTACCGTATTCATGTATCATGCTATTTACATTGTACTTGGTTCAAATAATAGCCTACCATGGTACATGCACAAAAAACATGTTTCTGATGATTATTCATGACATTCACAGTAGACTATTATGATATTTTCTGGTACATGTCCAAAAAACGTAATGGTTTTTGCCATGGCATTTTTTGGTTCTAAATGCCAATTGTATAGTGTTTTGATGACTGGGTGTGTCTCATTCAGTTCCCTAGCTCCCGAGCTTGTGAATCAGTATATTGTGTACACGAGTTTCGGGCACTGGTAAGGACAGTAAAAGTCTAAGATGCTGGTGTTGGGGAAAAATTTAATCACAGAAGAAGATTTATGTTTGAGTTCACACAGGAGTCAACACAGGAATCTGTTTCGGCCATGCTGACACCTCTGTAACCAAGGGGGGTAGTGTTTGTGTGTTGTGTTTCTCACTTTTACCATATGTGGAAAACTACTAAGAAGGGGTGTTTAGACATTGGGGGTATAAGAAGCTTGTGGCTTCTTTGTGTCCCCAGTTCACACTCAAGGCAGCCTCGGATGGCTGTGTTTGACTGTGACTCTTTCTTGCAAGAAAAATAAATCTTCATAAAGACAACTGGATTAAGGTTTGTCTCTTATTAGTGATGTCAATGAATTAATTTTTGCCATAACACTGGCTAACTACACATTGGGAAATTGATGGCTCTATTTCCGGTGACGTGACAATGTCCTCATTGAACAACATTATTACTGGTATTAATAAACAACAGCAGAGCTTATATCTTTCTGACATTACTTGTGATGTTATTTAAAGTACATTTATTATAAGTACTTTGCTTGTTACATATATGTGCAACATTTCAGCCATAAATAAATTATAAATGTTAGCTAGATTGAGTTCATTACCTGTCTAACGATGTATGTTTATGCTGATATATAATAAAATAATGGTTTCTGTTTTTAAAAATACATATCGCGTGTCATTATCGGTCATTATGTGTAGTGAGTTGGCTCATGTTATTTAAGTTTCGCGCTTCATAAATTCAGTTATGGGAGCATATAGTGAGCATCGATGTACCCTGGGTTTGGCGGTGCATTGTGGGACTTTTTAGGGAGCGAACATTTCAGTGAACTGGAAGGATTCTGCAATTGAGACAGCCCTTAAAATGGCCGACTCCCTGATCAGTGCCCTGACCACTGAACTTGGGAGCTGATTGAGACGCACCCTCTGTCTCAGTTAGTGTGCTAGGGGTGGAGCATGGATTAAATTAAACACACCTGAACCAGTTAATCAAGCTCTTCAGGATTACGAGGAACTTCAAGGCAGGTGTGTCTGTCACCCTTCAAGACAGAGTTTGACCCATGTTGCCTATGCTTTAACCCGAGTCATTCACAAGCTGCACATGCAGGCACTGATCTTGATGAAAATCTTTTATTCGCTGGCAAATATTCCACACAAAAAAATTCCTTGAAATTAACGAGAACAAACGGCAGCTGTGGTTGGCAGAAATTAACTGTAAAAAATGCAATTGCAACATTTTAGGTTTTATAGATTTAACTTAAATTTACAGTAAAAAAAAATTGTCATTAACTGATATAATGTTAATATTATATCAATATTATTAATATTATATATATAATAGAAAAAGTAATATCTGTTTGTACCTTTGTAATACATTGACAACCACCAAAATAAGTAAATACCCTGGCACAGAAGGTGCACAGTCTCATTTACACAAATGGTAAAAACACCATCATGGTAACACACATGACACAAAAGTACTGCAATAAAAATTTATTTAACAACATTAACTGTAACATAAAACCCTACTGTACATAACTGATAAGAAAAAACTAAGAAACAACATAGTTATTGTGGGATTGAGATGGCTTTGGCAGAACAGAAAGCCTCCAGGGTGGTGACAGCAGTTCAGGGAGCTAGGGCCGTGCCGGCAGTTTGCCTTATTGGCCATGCCCAGGAAGCCAGGCTTGGCCACTATGACCGGGAACGTATAGCCACCCTCTCCCCAAAATTTTCTTGGGAGGAGCTGTGGGTTTATTGACTGGAGAGGACTCTGGAGCAGGCTCATGGGCTGAATCAGTCTGGAGCGGGTTAATGGCCTGGAAAGTCATCACATGGGCTAGAGCAGTGGTTCTCAAATGGGGGTATGTGAAGGCACTCCAGAGGGTATGTGAGATTTTAAAATATAGCCTACATAGCTATATTTAAAAAGTAGCATCCATGCAATAATCCTTTAAAAATAATTATTTAATAAATATTTCAGGAAAATATGAGTATAAGTTCATAAAAAGAATTTTATATTCAGTAGGCTATTCAATTTCATTATCCTAAAAACCCAGAGTCTCCCCCATACCAGGATGGTTTGACCCAACCTGTCATATGCCGCCTGGCATCACCTGTCAATCACTTGGATCAACGATAGGGTGACAAGACGTCCCCGTTTCCCGGGGACAGTCCCGGGTTTTTAATGTTCTGTCCCCGACTGGAGTTGTCCCCGGTAATGTCCCCGTTTTACAGCTCGTTCTAAACAACCCACAGATATATTGGAAAAAAGCGCCCAACCAACATACAGCTGCTACGCTGATTCTACTTGGTCGCGCTCGAGCGCCGCCCGCTACTACTTCATGAAGAACGTACCAAGTCGAGAGCAAACAGAGCGCCATTATCGTCAAATATTAAAAGAAACCTTGTTGTCGCTTTCAAGGTAGTAACATACTAACTATTCGTTTTTAATTTAAAGTAATATTGTATGTGCTTTATAACAGAGCCTCAACAAGGTGCGGGATTGTTTTGTCCCCAAAAGTTCCGCAGTCACAACGCAGTGATTACCACACACATCTGAACTATAACTTAAATATAAAAACCTTAACCCTAACTTCAAACAATTACACTTGCAACCAATACATGTGCAGAATACATATACTTTCTGCTTAAAATAATCCTAAAATGCTAAATAACAAGACCAATTAAGGATAGTAAGAATTATTTTCAAGTATAAACGCAACTTTTGAAGTAAAAAGAAGTAATTTATATAGTATAAACTTAAATACAATTATAAAATGTTGCAATATTTGTTGAATAGTTTTATTTATCATATGTTTTATTTTTGTAATGTGTTTTTGTTAAGTCATGTTACAACATTGTTTTGAACTGCTTATTTACAATGGTTAGCTTACCATTAACTGTTTTCATTGTTTGTTTGTTTTCTGTTTTTTTTTTTATTGTATTAAATCCAGACCAAAAATCCTAATAATCAAACTAAATCATAATACTTATTGATGTTAATAATAATATACTAATATAATAGGACTCCACAACAACAACAAAAAACATTCAAAATGTATTGTCCCTGTTTTTTAATTAAAATATAATAACAAATGAGATTTGAGTGATATTTTGACCACTCAAATAGGTCATGTCCCCGGTTTCCATTTCAGAAATACGGTCACTGTTTTCACTACATTAGTTTAAATTACTACATTTTAGTGATGAGAAATATTTGCAATAAATTTAGTCATGGATTATTAACATTTCAAATGTTCTAAATAGTTAATTTTTTTTTCCAAATGTTTGAATTTTGTATGTGTTTATCTGTTCCAAAGTTTAATAAATCAGACACTGATGGCACAGTGCTCTGTTTTAAGTCTTTTTTTTTCCAACCAAAAATGCTTTGCGCTGGTTAGGGGGTACTTGGCTGAAAAAATATTTCACAGGGGGTACATCACTGACAAAAGGTTGAGAACCACTGGGCTAGAGCAAACTCAGGGACTGGAGCGGACCATCACTGGACTCTGGTCAGGGGCTGGAGCCATCACTGGACTCTGATTAGGGGCTGGAGCCATCACTGGACTCTAATCAGGGGCTGGAGCCATCACTGGACTCAGGTCAGGAGCTGGATCCATCACTGGACTCAGGTCAGGGGTTGGAGCCATCACTGGACTCTGATCAGGGGCTGGAGCCATTACTGGACTCTGATCAGGGGCTGGAGCCATCACTGGACTCAGGTCAGGAGCTGGATCCATCACTGGACTCAGGTCAGGAGCTGGATCCATCACTGGACTCAGGTCAGGGGCTGGAACCATCACTGGACTCTGGTCAGGGGCTGGAGCCATCACTGGACTCTGGTCAGGGGCTGGAGCCATCACTGGACTCTGGTCAGGGGCTGGAGTGGCTGTGTGTGTGGCCCAAACACACATAACGGCATCCACATAAATGGTTTCTTCTATCCCACCGGGGCAGACAGGAAGGGCGGATGGGGGATTTTCTTTCACCGGAGCAGATTTGGGGACTTCATTCTCTGGATCGGATTCGGGGACTTCACTCTCTGGAGCGAATTCGGGGTCTTCACTCTCTGGAGCAGATTTGGGGACTTCACACACTGGAACGGACTCGGGGACTTCACACACTGGACCGGACTCTGAGATTTCACACATTGAGTCTCATACTGACAATTACACTCCCCCTGGAATTGCCTCATCGACACGGCTTCCTCAATAAACCCGTCTCCGGCGTGATAACTCCGGTATTTCGATTATTCCTATTTAATAATTATTTAATCAACATATCCTCAATAAACCTGTCTCCGGCGTGTTGCCTCCGATCTTTCAAATATTCCGATCTATTATGACCTCTGGCCTGTAAAGTTGTCAGAATAATAATCATACGCTGTTTGTTAATTGGCCAGAGGAGAACTGGCACCCCGACTGAGCCTGGTTTCTCCCAAGGTTTATTTTTCTCCATTAGGTCACCTGATGGGGTTTTGGTTTCCTTGCCACTGTCGCCTCTGGCTTGGCTTGCTCAGTTGGGGACACTACATTTTTCAACTAAATATCCAAATAAATCTAATTATTAAACTAAATTAACCATATAAACTAAACAGTGATGGGAATAACGGCGTTATAGATAAACGGCGTTACTAACGGAATAATTTTTTTCAGTAACGAGTAATCAAACAAATTACTGTTTCTCCCGTTACAATGCCGTTAGCGTTACTGAGGGGGAAAAAATGCAGCATTACTATAATTGAGCTCACTGAAGCGGTTTTCATCCGAACAGACTCTCTGTCAGTCGGACCTGCAACGTGTTTTTTTTTTTCTATGATTGGTGTGTGTGTGTGTGTGCGGGCGGGCGTGCATGCCATGCGTGTTGGGGGGTGGGTGGGGTGGAACACATAACTGATGATGATTGGTGGGTGGGAGACAAGGTTGAGGTTGATAGTGGTTGAGTTCTCACACGCACGCATACGCATATGCACAGTCACACACACCAAGTCCAACGACTTCAAAAGGTAGCTTTCGCAAACTGGAAGTATAAGCGCTACTTTTCCCTCGTTGAGGTGAAAGGTAAGAATGTTTATGTAACGTGCAGCAGGAAGAAACTGTCTCTCCACGTCGGTGGCAAGTAATTCTAATCTAATGAGGCGCCTCACATCATCACATGCCGCCACAAAATTAGTGGCTAAAAACCCAGGTGATAACGTGAGCTCCACTACCAAAGGAGTAGTATAGTACTGATAATATTTACGCTACAGTAGGCCTACTGATAATATTTACAATAATGTATTGAATTTGATAGGTGTCTCACATTGTCCCACAGCAACATTACAATAGTGTACATTAATGTACAATGTTTTATAATAATTCTATTTAGTGTCCAATTCATTCATTTAACATATTTAATATTGGGGGCATCCAAGTTCAAGGCATCCAAAAAAAAAGTAACTCAGTAGTTACTTTCCCTGGTAATTAGTTACTTTTATAATGATGTAACTCAGTTACTAACTCAGTTACTATTTGTAAGTAGTAACTAGTAAC
The DNA here is from genome assembly GCA_023566225.1 of Romanogobio albipinnatus. Lineage (NCBI taxonomy): Eukaryota > Metazoa > Chordata > Actinopteri > Cypriniformes > Gobionidae > Romanogobio > Romanogobio albipinnatus. Next base: position 31,512,290 of record CM042244.1, read on the forward strand.
TATATCTAATTACTTTTTTAAAGTAGCGTGCCCAACACTGAAACTAAATTACTAATCTAATTACTGTTCTAAAGCCCACATTGTCACTATGATAATTGAAATGAACTGATGACATTACCATGTTCTCCGGAACGGCTATACGGCGGAATAAAATTCTGTTGCATTATTTTCCTGTTTAACACTGTGAAGCTGCTTTGAAACAATCTGCATTGTAAAAAGTGCTATATAAATAAACTTGACTTGACTTGACATTGGAAAGGATGATTTCTTCCTGGTAGACCTCCTTTTTTGAGCTGGGTTCAGTATGGTCTTCAACTGGGAGAATGTGGAGGATTCTGAGCCTGGAATGGACTCGGGAGCAGCTGAGATGGTCTCGATGTTAAGGGATGTGAAGGGTTTGGTTGCAGGCTTGGGGTGAATTGGAGCGCACAAGCACTTTCGAGATGGGACTGGAGTTGTTCTTATATTCCTTAACTACTTCTTCAGCAACAAACTCAAACCCAACAATGAACACGACCAAGGGCAAAATAATGCCCAGAGAACAGAAACCGAATAACCTCCTCATCCAGTCCCATCCACAAACTCCTCCACATACCGCTCCAGAGGATGACCATCTTGCCGGAAGGAGAGGAGATGATCTTTCTTCTTAGTTTATTCTGGTAGGTCCAGTCATCTGTAATGGTGTATCAGCCGTGGCTTGTCTGTATGGGCAGGTGGGGCAGAGCCCCACCAAAATATTCATCCAAACATAGACCTCTTTAAACACTGAATTAATACTAAATTGTGAATGTGTTCAGCATTCTGCAACAAATATTTTTCGGATTTTTAGACTATTTTAAGTCGTAAAGTGAGAAGGATATATTAAAATGTCAAATGTTATTCACTTTTATTCAAAAGACAGGCAGACAGGTAATTGCAAACACTTCAAACACAACACTGGCTGGACCAAGAGTGCAGGCAAGGGTGCAGCTTAAATAACATACTGAAGCGTTAATTAATCAAACACAGTTAAAACCAAAGAACTCATAACAACAGTGACCATGGAAACAAAGGAGTGGTCGGAAATTGAACAAAGGAACATATCAAACGCATAAAAAGTGACAGATTTTGTGCATAATTCATATTGTTCACACATTGGATGGGGCGGATTTAGTGATTTGGGGGCCCCAGGAAAAATATAGGAATGTGCCCATCTACGAGGGTTATGCCCAGTTATGTCAAGTCCATCTGGACTTGGCTGGCCGTGACCTGACTTGACTACCTCATGAAGATCCTGACTGAGAGAGGCTGTTCCAGTGTGAGAGAACTTCCTGGGTCTGTTCCCGTGAGAAAGATTCCTGTGTCTGTTCCCGAGTCCGAACCTGCACTTCCTGTCTGCCCTGGTGGGATTAAAGAGATGGTCCTAGCCTTATGTGGCTGCTACTATGTGTGTCTGGGCCACACACACATCGGCGCCCGCCCCTGACCAGAGTCTAGTGACGGCTCCATTCTTGTTTTAGACAACCAAATTGGCAACAGTAGGCTATATGGTGAAATGACACATGGAACATTCTGAGCGGTGTGGTGTGGCTTAGATTGGCCATATCATAATTTTCACCCCAGTGCAGTTTCTGTACTCGCGTTTAAACAGGTTATAACAGTATTAGCGTAGGTTAGACACTATGTGGTGCTTTGGGGTAATTTTAACTGCACAGCTGCCTACATGATAATGCAAGGCCATAATAACTAAAAAATTAAAATGAAAAAGTAATGAAAAGGACATATCATTTTCACACTTAAATTATTATTTCAACCAAAAATAAGTACAATGTGTAGCGCATTCAATGGGGTGTCAGATGCTGCATTCACACCATGTCGTAAATGACAACATGTGACGATGTATTCGGAGCTGTTCACAACCTTAAACAGGGAATTATGCATTTATATAGCAACATTATCAATGCCTAAATGAATCTGCAGTGGTCAGGTGGTACAGCAGTCACATGGTACAAGTAGGAAGGTGCATACATGCCATGTCGTAATTACCACAATTACATAATTTCAACTTGTAAAAGCATTCACATCCTCATCCTTTTTACTTTATGGTTTTAGTCATTAAATCTAAACATTTGTAGAAAATGGTTTTGTACATAAATAAATTGATCACTTTCCCAGAGCTCCTGAAATGATTACTTGAGAACTCCTGACACATGCGTACTAAACTATTTTAAACGTCATCTTCACATAATTACATACTGACACAGCAGGAATATGTCTGTCCTATAGTGATGAAAGGAAGAAGCGCAGCGACGGAGTGCTCTCTCTCTCTCTCTCTCTCTCTCTCTCTCTCTCTCTCTCTCTCTCTCACTCACTCACTCACACTGAGGGGACATTAGAGGGTCTGGTTTTCTCTGTGGAACTTCTTTGGCATATCCATAACCTGTGAAGGCTTCATGAAGCTTGCAGCCACAGCTTGTGTATCGGAACCCACACAGATATTTCTAGTGCTTTTGGTGCATGTTGTGTCCTCAATTCCTTCAGGCTGCCCAGAGCGCTGTGTGTGTGATGACCAGCATGTTGTCCAGTGTGCCGAACAAGATCTCCACAGATTCCCAACAGGACTCCCGCTGACCACCCGCCAGCTCATCCTGTCCAACAACCGAATCTCTGATTTACCTCCGCTCAAGCTCAATTTGTCTGACCTTATGTATCTGGACTGCAGCAATAACTCTCTCACACACATATCTGAATCCACGTTTGGGAACCTGAGAAAGTTGGCATATCTGGACTTGTCCTTCAATTTCTTTGGTAAGATTGAGGAGCTGACCTTCAGAGCGCTGGAGAGCCTGGTGATGTTGAGACTGACAGACAACCCCAGGCTGTCAGAGTTTCACCCTCAAGCCTTCTCGCATACCAGTGCTCTTCAGGTGCTGGACATCAGCAGGAACAATCTGAGCAGACTCAATGTTAGTTCCCTCATGGCACTAGGTGGGCTCAGGTCTCTCGGGCTGAGCGGGAACCCATGGCTGTGCACCTGCGACACGGAAGAGCTCTGCGTATGGATGCACACTGACACATTTCAATTTCAAGGTAGGCTATAGATTTAGGTTACACCAGTTTGTAACCTAGGTAATTAAAAAAAAATCATTATAACAACATTATATAGAACTTAACAGACTATTATGTCAGGGAGATGGGTTTGAACACTGTTTTGTTTTAGCATCTGTAACATTACGCATTACGTGTGTGTGTGTGTTAAAACTCATCACCTGTTAAAACACTCCAGAGTCTCCCACATTCAATTATATTATATAGACTGATAAATCATCCAGGCTGATTAATCTGTTGAATTTGAGATAAATGTCCACAGATACTTAAAATCTTAAAATTGTAAGTATCTGTGGGCACTTAAAATTAAACGCTATATAGCTGATACTGTTTAATCCAGCAAATATTTGTATTGCAGTGTTGTCTAAAAAACGTATAGTTACTGACAGTGTTGGGAAAAGTTACATTTAAAAGTAATGCATTACAATATTGTGTTACTCTATAAAAAAGTAACTAATGCGTTACTTGGTAGCTTTTAATGAAAGTAATGCATTACATTACTTTCGCATTACTTTTTCTCACCTGGGCTGGGCTTGCTTGATTGTTTTGTTTTTTTTATAACAAAATCCAACAACAAACATTCTATTTCTGGCAAATGTAAACCTTTCAGCTGTACTGCCATTCTGGATTTCAGAAGAAAGTTAAACAATCTTTAGCAATAAAAACATAATCATGTTATTTAATATATTTAATTATTGTAGGTATGTATAATAGTTTGCATTTGACTGTTTTCATTCATTTTGAGAAATACTGAATCTGTTTTTGTGCAAGTGAGATGAGTAAATACCTGCTCACATTTAGTCTAGCACTACAATAGCCATCATGATTACAAAGTGTGTTGTACATTTAAAAGTAATGAATTACTTTACTAGTTACTTGACAAAAGTAATCTGTTTACATAACTCACGTTACTTGTAATGTGTTACCCCCAAACACTGGTTATTGACATAGTGTTTGTGCCATGCTTTCCATATGTGATGATTATCAATTGGCTACTAGAAAGAATTAAGTTTCATGACAGATCTAACATTGTAAGTAAGTCTTGCTTGTTATTGGACACTATTTTTGTTAAATTCAAACTAAAGAAATGCAGGAAGGGATGGTTTTATTAACAAATAAACATAATCAAAAACAAAAACCCACAAGGGGGAAAACATAACATAAATCAAAACAACATAACACAAACATACTCATGGATCATGGAAGGGAGATGTGATGGCCGACAACGTGGCCACACAGCAAGGCGGTAACTAAGCCACACACACTGACATGCCTTTTCCCCTTTTGTTTGTTTACATGTTATTTTGGTTGTTCTTTATTACATTTTAGAATTAAATATTTAGTTGCAGATCATCCTATACATTTCATAATAAAGACACACAAATTTGGTTCATTTTACCCACTTTATTTATAATTTACACTTTTACCATACATGACTGGGTTGGGTGCACACTTTCCAGTTATTAGTGGTATATTGTTAACGTTTATTTCTTTTGAGTTTAAGTTGCTTACGTGGGAAGAGCGGAGGTTTGGCGCTGTCTGGGACACTGCGCTCCGGTGGAGGTCCATTCCAATAAAGGACCGGTTGGCGTCAGTTGCTGCCATTTTGTTCAGTTGGGCTAATCCATGTTGCTAATTAGCTGGGGGGTGTATGATTGACTGTATGTTTGTTTTTGTTTATTAGAATTCTATTTATATTTTGTTGACTAATTATTTGGGCACATTATTTTGTTTATGGCCCATTTCTTATTTCTGAAGTTAATTACTTTATTTATTGTAGTTGTGCTAAGTTATATTTGTGATGTTCCCTGTGTATGTCTAATGGACTAGTCCTGTGTGTATATAAGTTCCCCATGTGTGTCATTTGGGGAGGCCATGTTTTCTTTGTTTAGTTTGTTTGTTTGATTACTGTTGTTAGTTTTGAGTTCCTTTAGTTTACTATTGTCATGAGCCTAGACCTGACTTTATTTTCAGTCAGTTATTTAATTTGTAATTTTGTTTCCTTTGCATTTAATAAATAATTTTTGGTTGGAAACCCTGTGTCCTTTGCCCTCGACTGCTTGGTCCCTCACATATGGTGTCAGAAGTGGGATCCGCAGAGGACGCAGGTTTCCTAGTTTTTGTTTTTTTCACCTTGTCCTCCCTGGGTTTTTTTTGAGCTATGAGTCGGCCTGGAAGAAAAGGGGCACAAAGGATGATGCCAAGGGAAGCACAGGAAGGAGAGGTGGAGACCATAGAGGATGGTGAGGAGATTGTCACAGAGGAGTCTGGAGGGCAGGAGCCAACGCTGGCAGATCTGACAAGTTTGTTCCGGGCCCACATGGCGCAGATGGATGCTCGGGAGGCCGGGAGGGCCCAAGAGCAGAAGGAACAAGAACGACGATTTAAGGCATTGCAGCACCAGTTTGGCCTGCTTCAGATGGAGGTGCAAGCTCGTACTCATACTCCGCCCACCCCTGATCCACTTTCTAGGAATCCAAGTCCAGGGGTAATGCAGGATGGTGACCCTGATTCTGATCGACCATTCCCTAAGAGGAGGGAAAGAGAACTTCACCACGTGGACCATGATAGAGGTCAGTCCTTGGTCAAAGAGCCTAGATTAGAAAAGTTAAGTGACTCTGATGACATAGAACATTTTTTGATAACCTTTGAGAGGATTGCTGCAGCGTGTTGTTGGCCTAAGGCTGACTGGGCATTCCGCCTGATTCCCCTACTGACTGGTAAGGCCCGAGCGGCATATGTGCTTATGGACATTGATGACTCTCTAGAGTATGATTGTGTTAAGTCGGCTATTCTGAGAAAATACGACATTAATTCAGAAACTTATCGACAAAGATTTCGTTCTCTGGAGGTTGAATCATCTGAGAGTCCCAATGAACTATATGCCAGGCTGAAGGAGCTGTATGGGAAGTGGATTCGCCCTAAAGGTAAAACTGTTGATGAAATTGGAGAAATAATTGTTCTAGAGCAGTATCTCCGAATGCTCTCTCCTGAGCTTCAGGTATGGATCCGTGAGCGGGGCCCTGATACTGCTGCTGAAGCTGCATCATTGGCGGATGTGTTCGTTGCTGCCCGGGGAAGGAACCAGCCATGGAGTTGGCAGGGTGGGAGAGATTCTCGCAAGCCCCATGTTTTTCATCCGCCCCGGTACTACAACTCTGGTAAGCCTCCTGGAGGAGGAAAATCTGAATCTGTGTCTTTTAAACCACCTAAGAAAGTGCCTATTTGTTACCTGTGTGGTCAAGAGGGTCATACCAAACCTGTTTGCCCAAAGAACGTTGTCAAGCTCTCTCAAGTGTGTTATGTGCCCAGAAATAATGCAGCTCCGTTAAAGCCTGGACGGTCCTTAAAGATGACCACTGTAGAAGTGAACGGTAAAGAACTCCATGCTCTGGTTGATACTGGCAGCGACCAGACACTGGTACACAGACAGTTTGTTTCACCTGCCTTGATTAATCCTTCTGACAAGAGACTGATATGCTGTGTCCATGGCGATGAGAAACTGTTACCTACCGCGGGTCTTTACATCAAAATACAGGGACAAACTTATCTCCTGGACGTTGGGGTTGCAGATAATTTGCCGTATCCTGTGATTCTGGGGCATGATGTACCAGTGCTTTTGGATTTACTGCAGCCGGAACAGCTTTGCAGTGTTGTAGTCACTCGGGCAAAAATGAAACGGGCAGAAGAGCCGACGCAACCACTCTGTACTTTACCTTTCTTTGAAGTGGATCTCGAAGTGGAACCTTCAAAGACGCGGAAGTCCCGTAGTGAAAGACGACGGGACAAGCTTGCATATAATGTTTCCAAGATACCGGCTAACCCCTCATGTGACTTGTTTCAGAGTTTCCAGGTGCCCACTAACATGGTCCAGCTCCAGCAGGAGGACGTCAGCCTGGCTCCGTACCTCAAGAAAGCAGAACATGAAGCTACAGCCAATGCTGATGACACTGACTCTGCCGAAAGGTATTTGTTCCAAAAAGGTATTCTTTATCGCCAGTTTGAGTCGACAAACCAGCTTGTCGCGCCACAATGTGTCCGAGAGGTAATACTCCAGTTGAGTCATTCAATTCCCTGGGCTGGCCACCTAGGGAAACACAAGACCTTAGCTCGCCTCAAAAGACACTTCTATTGGCCAGGACTAAGAAGGGATGTGACTCAATACTGTAAAAGTTGTCCTGAGTGTCAAAAAGTCTCCATGAGAAGCCCTTCCAGAGCTCCATTACAACCTTTACCAGTGGTGGGTACACCATTTGAGAGACTGGGTATGGATATTGTGGGCCCTGTAGAAAGGAGTCGAGCTGGAAATAGATTTATGCTTGTTATAACGGATTATGCGACTAGATATCCCGAGGTGTTCCCGATGAAGTCCATTAAAGCCAAGTACGTAGCAACATGCTTGATACAACTTTTCTCCAGAGTTGGGTTCCCCTGTCAGATTCTTACGGATCAGGGCACTAACTTTATGTCCACTCTCTTAAAGCAGGTGTATCAGCTTCTGGGTATCGAGAGTTTACGTACAACTCCTTATCATCCGCAAACAGATGGCCTCACAGAGCGTTTCAACCAAACACTCAAACAAATGCTTCGCAAGTTCATCAGTGAGTCAGGCAAGGATTGGGACCAGTGGTTGCCCTACCTCCTGTTTGCATATAGAGAAGTTCCCCAGGCCTCGACTGGGTTCTCTCCCTTTGAGTTATTATATGGACGTGAGGTGAGAGGCCCCTTGACCCTGCTTCGTGAGCTGTGGGAAGGATCCCAGGGTAGCGGGGACTTGGTAAATGTGATCTCTTATGTTGTGCAGATGAGAGAACGGTTGGAGGCGATGGCGAAACTGGCTCAAACTCACATGGCTGAGGCACAGAGATCCCAGAAGTCATGGTATGATCGGTCTGCATGTGAACGGAGTTTTAACCCTGGCCAGCAAGTGTTGGTAATGTTACCAAGTCAGGAGAGCAAATTATTGGCAAAATGGCAGGGTCCATTTGAGATCCAGCGGAAGCTGGGACGCACCACTTATGAAATTACCACACCAGGCTTGGACCGGCCTAGTAAAGTCTTGCACATTAATTTACTAAAGGAGTGGATTCCTCGTCCTGAGAAGGAGTCACAGGTTTTGATGATTCAACAGGTGATTGAGGAAGAGGAACTGGAGGAGCAATATTTGCCTCAGCCGGTCACAGAGTGTGTTAACCTGGAGCATTTGCCAAAGGACCGCCAATCCCAGGTGAGAGCGCTTTGTCACCCTGACCTCTTTTCTGAGTACCCTGGAGCCACAACACTGATTGAACATGAGATTGTGTTGAAAGGTGATGCTGTTGTTAAAAGGATGAGTTATCGAATACCTGAGCGATTGCAGGTCTCCTTGAGGGAAGAGATTGATCTGATGCTGACGTTGGGAATCATCGAGCCATCTAAGAGTGAGTGGTGCCACCCAGTGGTTTTAGTCCCTAAAAAGGATGGGACCTTACGGTTTTGTATTGATTTTCGATATCTGAACTCTGTCTCTAAGTTCGATTCCTATCCAACACCCCGTATAAGCGACCTCATTGACCGCCTAGGTCAAAGCAAGTATTTGACCACCATTGACCTCGCCAAAGGATATTGGCAAATTCCTCTCACTCTTCAATCTAGAGAGTTGACTGCCTTTAGAACCCCATGGGGGCTATTCCATTTTAGGGTCCTCCCTTTTGGCCTGCATGGGGCTCCAGCCACTTTCCAGAGGCTCATGGACCAGATATTACATGGTTTGTCCTTTACGGCCGCCTACCTGGATGACATTGTTATCTATAGTGACACTTGGGAACAGCACCTACAACATCTGCAAGAAGTGCTGCGGCGACTCCAGCAAGCTGGCCTCACCATTAATCCACTCAAATGTGCGGTAGCCCGGACTGAAATTGAATATCTGGGCTATGTCATTGGTAAAGGGGTGGTCAGACCCCAGGTAAAAAAGGTCCAAGTCATTCAACAGTGTCCTTTACCCCAAACACGGAAAGAATTGAGATCGTTCCTTGGTATGGCAGGGTTTTATAACCGATTCATTCCTAATTTCTCTGGCAGAGCAGCAGCCTTGACGGATATGGTGGGCTCCAGATGCCCTAATCGACTTCAGTGGTCAGAGGAAGCAAAGATGGCTTTTCAAGACATTCAGACTGCCCTGGGTGAGGACCCTGTGTTGCATAATCCTGACTTTAATGAACCATTTATTGTGCAAACAGATGCTTCGGAACGAGGTATTGGAGCCGTGCTACTGCAAGGGCCAAGTGATGGACGACAACTGGTGGCTTGTATTAGCCGTAAACTTTTTCCGCGAGAGGTCCGGTATTCTACAATCGAAAAGGAGTGCTTGGCTGTGAAATGGGCTCTGGATTCCCTAAAATATTATCTGCTTGGGAGAGAGTTTATTGTGGAAACTGACCATAAGGCTCTACAGTGGTTGAAGAGGATGAAGGATACAAATAGCAGAATTACGCGGTGGTACTTGGCAATGCAACCCTTCCAGTTCAGTATCCAGTATGTTCCAGGGAAAGACAATGCTACGGCTGATTTCCTCTCTCGCTGTGTCCGGGAGGTTCTTGAAGTGGGGGGGAGTGTGATGGCCGACAACGTGGCCACACAGCAAGGCGGTAACTAAGCCACACACACTGACATGCCTTTTCCCCTTTTGTTTGTTTACATGTTATTTTGGTTGTTCTTTATTACATTTTAGAATTAAATATTTAGTTGCAGATCATCCTATACATTTCATAATAAAGACACACAAATTTGGTTCATTTTACCCACTTTATTTATAATTTACACTTTTACCATACATGACTGGGTTGGGTGCACACTTTCCAGTTATTAGTGGTATATTGTTAACGTTTATTTCTTTTGAGTTTAAGTTGCTTACGTGGGAAGAGCGGAGGTTTGGCGCTGTCTGGGACACTGCGCTCCGGTGGAGGTCCATTCCAATAAAGGACCGGTTGGCGTCAGTTGCTGCCATTTTGTTCAGTTGGGCTAATCCATGTTGCTAATTAGCTGGGGGGTGTATGATTGACTGTATGTTTGTTTTTGTTTATTAGAATTCTATTTATATTTTGTTGACTAATTATTTGGGCACATTATTTTGTTTATGGCCCATTTCTTATTTCTGAAGTTAATTACTTTATTTATTGTAGTTGTGCTAAGTTATATTTGTGATGTTCCCTGTGTATGTCTAATGGACTAGTCCTGTGTGTATATAAGTTCCCCATGTGTGTCATTTGGGGAGGCCATGTTTTCTTTGTTTAGTTTGTTTGTTTGATTACTGTTGTTAGTTTTGAGTTCCTTTAGTTTACTATTGTCATGAGCCTAGACCTGACTTTATTTTCAGTCAGTTATTTAATTTGTAATTTTGTTTCCTTTGCATTTAATAAATAATTTTTGGTTGGAAACCCTGTGTCCTTTGCCCTCGACTGCTTGGTCCCTCACAGGAGACATAGACAGCATACCGTTGTATATATATATATTTGTATATATATATATATATATATATATATATATATATATATATATATATATATATATATATATATATATATATATATATATATATATATATATATACTGTCAGAAAAAAGGTACAGTGCTGTCACTGGGGCGGTACCCTAAGGTACAAAAGTGAAAAGGTACATCTTTGTACCTTACTCACCCCTAAATGGTACATATTAGTACCTTAAAAGGTACATATCAGTACTTTAAGAGTGCATATTAGTACCTTAAAGGTACATATTAGTTCCTTTTCGGTTTTGTACCTTAGGGTACCGCCCCAGTGACAGCACTGTACCTTTTTTTCTGACAGTGTATATATATATATATATATATATATATATATATATATATATATATATTTTTTTTTTTTTTTTTTTTTTACTAATCTCTGAGTTAATCTTTCTGGAATGTTCATAGAGTCCAGTTATAACCAGTTATATGTGTGATGTTTGTACGTACTGTCATAAAATAAAGAAGCAAACGCAGGCACTAGTGTATATTCTCTTTCTTTACTCTCTTTCTTCTCCTCCTCCTTCCCCTCTACTGCCATCTAGTGGCTACACAATGCTTCTGCAGACACAACATTTCCCCTTTCTTTGAAGCATTTATATTGGGGTATTGTACTAGAACATTACAACAATACTGTAAAGTACTATTAGTAAAACCATTGGTGTATTACTCCTGAGGACTTCAAAGAACATTTTCTTTAAAGAGTGCCTTAATAACATTTAAACTTGACCAAGTAAACAACTCAAAACAACAACTGTTGAATTATGGCTATTTCAGCACCATTACCTCTATTTATTTCCGTAACACAAAGTCCTTCAACCAAGCTGGCTGTTTAGGAACTCTCACACTTCTTCTGTTACTCAATTGCTGTTCTTGTACACGAACCTGAGGCTGTAAGCTTGGTTTCACTTCTGGTGTTTTTCTCAAACTTATCAACACCTCGTTTGGAACTCCAGTGAGACGAGAAGCGTTCCATTTCTTTCCATCCTCCAGCAAGAACGTGTTTGGACCAACTCTCTTTCTCACCAAAAATGGAGCAGTGTACCTTGTTGAGCCTTTATGAACATGCTCTGGTTTCTTAATACGCACCCAGTCCTTTTCCTTGAATTTGGGTACCTTAGCTCCTCTCTTTTTGTCAGTATAGTCTTTACATTTCTGCTGTTTACGTGTCACAGTGTCTTTGATCTCTGAATAGGTCTTCGCTTCCGTGCAGGCAGGCAGTACATTCAATTTTGTGCGCATCTTGCGACCACGAAGGAGTTCGAAAGGTGTAGCCCCCGTGGTAGCATGTGGTGTTGCTCGGAAATTATGCAAAAACTGCGTCACAGCCAACTTCCATGGCTTCTTTTCCTGGATTGCAGATTGGATGCATTGTTTCAACACCCTATTAAATCGTTCAACTGCCCCGTTGGCCTGTGGATAATATACACTGGAGTACACATGATGAATGTTACGCTCCTTCAGGAAATCAGCAAAAGCAGCAGATGTTAGTTGTGGACCATTGTCAGACACTAAGCAGTGTGGGTTTCCTTCTCTACTAAAGATGGTGTCCAGAAAGTTTGTTATGACATCTGTTGTCACTTGCGATGCAAAAGCTACATCTGGCCACTTACTATAGTAGTCCACCAGTGTTATGGCGTAGCGGCAATCCCACGTAGCAGACTCAAATGGTCCCACAATATCGATGGCTACCTTTTCCCATGGACCATTAGGTAGTTTCACAGGTATGAGAGGTGCAGGTGCAGGCTTGGCTGTTTTGTCATTCAGCTGACATGTCACACATGAGGCAATCAAAGTCTCTATACTTCTGCCCATTTTCGGCCACCAGTAGAGCTCGCGCAGTCTTTGTTTTGTCCGTACAATGCCTTGGTGTCCTTCATGAGCTAAATTCACCAGTCTTGTACGCAGTGATAATGGGACTACTAGGCAGTGATCACCACGCATAATCAACGGACCTTCCACGGAAAGCTCATGTCTGATGTGAAAGTAAGGCTCTAGTTCTTGTGTCACTGACTTCTTGTTTTTAGGCCAGCCATTCACAATTTGTGCGCGAAGTTGTGCTAGCTGAAGGCAGTTCTCTGATGCAGAAGAGAATTCAGAGACTGACATGGCAAGTAAGTGTGAAACAGTGGCAACCATTTCTGGTTCATCTGTTGAGTCACTGGTCTCAGGTAAGGGGAGCCGAGATAGGCAGTCTGCTGTTGTGTTGTACCTCCCAGGGCGGAATGCCACATCATAGGAATAGCATAACAGACGGGCTGACCACCTGGCAATTCGCATGCCAGCTCTCCCTGTTCCTTTGGATGTAAGAAGCGTTGTAAGGGCTTGGTGATCGGTGCGCAGAACGAAATGTCTACCCCAAAGATACGTTCTCCATTTTTCAATGCTCCACACGCAAGCCAGTGCTTCCCTTTCCACAGTCGAGTACTTTCTTTCGGCTTGCGAAAGAGTTCGAGAGGCAAATGCCACTATGTGCTCGGTACCATCAGTGCGCAGTTGAGAAAGAACACCCCCCACACCGTAATCAGAAGCATCAGTACTCACGTAAGTTGGCAGTCGGGGGTCAAACAGAGCTAGAATGGGGCTCTTTGATAAGAGTGTCTTCAGTGTGACGAAACTTTGTTCAGCTTTATCAGTCCAGAGAATGTTTGTGTCAGTGGAGGTTCTCAAAACTTCTCGCAGGGGTTCAACCACTGTTGCATAATCTGGTATAAATTTACTATACCAAGATGTGAGGCCCAAGAATGAGCGCAGTGAGGCATAATCATGGGGCGCAGGCGCGTGCACAACAGCAGCTACGTTATCGGGGTCTGGATGCAATCCCTCTTTAGAAATTGTGTGCCCCAAAAATTTAAGTGTTTGCAGCTTAAATTTACATTTCTGCATATTTAGTTTCAGACCTGCCTTGTTCAGACAGTGAAGTACAGCATTTAAGCGAGTGTCATGGATGTCCTCTGTTGCGCCATAAACGATTAGGTCATCCAGATAAGCCTGAACACCTGACAATCCATGCAGTATAGTCATCATCATTTTCTGGAAAGCAGGCGCGGCTGAAGCCAGTCCGTATGGGACACGTTTATAACGAAACAGGCCGTCCAGGGTAATAAATGCTGTTAAGTCTCGACTTTCCGGGTGCAATGGAACCTGGTGGTATGCTGAGGCTAGGTCTATGGTTGAGAATACTGTCGCCCCACGCAATTCAGCCAACAGTTCCTCTATATGGGGCAAGGGGTGACTATCTATCACTATAGCCTTATTAGGCTCCCTTAAATCAACGCACATGCGAATTCCACCTCCTTTTTTCTGTGTCACTACAATTGGGGAGACCCATGGAGATGCATCAACCCGTTCGATTATGTCATGCTCCAACAGATTTTTCAGTTCATCTGAAACTGCTTGCCTCACTGACAATGGCAGTCTTCTCAATTTTTGCTGAACAGGAGTGAAACCCTCTTTCACTTTCACTTTGTGTATGAATCCACTTGCACAGCCTACCGTATGCACTGGAAGTATTTCAGGATTCTCATTCGTGATCACAGTATCGCCTTCAATACGGCAGTGAAGAGCTTTCAGCAGATCCATTCCCAGCAAAGGTGAGCCTGACTTTACTATGTAGAATGTGCCCACCGCTGTATAACCATCATGGAAGACGCTCGTAGAGAAACAACCCAGCACTGGAATAGTCTCTTTGGAATAGGAAACTAATTTTACTTTCGCTGGATTGAGGGTGCATGAAGTGAAATGTTTACGGTACATGCTCTCGGGTATAATGGATACTGAAGAGCCTGTGTCCACAATTAACTCCACTGGCTGACAATGTCCGTCATTGGTTTTAATTTGCACTGAGCAGAGGATTTTGTCTGTCACAGTCTTAGGGTCATTCATGTACAATACAGTGAGCTCTGGTATCTCAATCTCACGTACCTGTTTCTGTGATGAGCGGCAAACTTTTGCAAAATGACTTTGTATGGCTCGTACTTGTGAAGTGTCTGAAAGAATCTCAGAGTTCTTTAATGCAGTCTCCATTTGTGCTGCTATCAAAACAGCTTTGTTCAGAGTGAGGTCCGCTTCTAGTAAAAGTCTATCCCGAACGCGTGAATTAGCTGCTCGCTCCACGAGCTGATCACGTAGCATTTGTTCTTCCATGTCTCCGAAATCACATGCAGCCGAAAGTTCCCGCAAAGCAGCAAGGAACTGGTTAACAGTTTCATCAGTCCGTTGTGTTCTTTGTCTGAATTTGTGTCTCTCTGCGACAACATTAACTGCAGGAACGAAATATTGTTTCAGTGCAGATACGGCTGTAGTATAAGTATTGCCCGTGTCTGTTAAGTTATAAAACAGTCTTTGTCCTTCTGTGCCTAAAGCAACAGCTCGCTTTCTTTCCTCCGGCCATGCGTCGCCAGTAGCATCGATCACGAGTAGGTAATTTTCAAACATTTTTAGCCAGACTGTAAAAGTAAGTGAAGGCTCACCAGGGCATGGCAGGAATGGAGCCGGTAAAGGAACTGTAATCGACATCCTCGTCGCCAAATGTGATGTTTGTACGTACTGTCATAAAATAAAGAAGCAAACGCAGGCACGAGTGTATATTCTCTTTCTTTACTCTCTTTCTTCTCCTCCTCCTTCCCCTCTACTGCCATCTAGTGGGTACACAATGCTTCTGCAGACACAACAATATGTAGGCTGCTAAGGGCCTCTTAGTGTACAAAGCCACACTGAACACTCACAGAGACATAAAAAAACATGCATAGTGTGAGGAATAATACTGGCTTCTGCTGATTTTAATTGGCCCAGATGTGTTCCCTCAAGTGCAGCTAATTATTTTTCTCAACAAATTAGCATGCAACTATTCAGATAGAAATGCAAGATCAAATGCAAACAAAATCTCTCCCTCTGCTGTAAGCTGCTCTAGCCCCATTTGTGCTGGCCTATTTTTTACCTTTTACTGGCTTTGTAGGGCCTTATTTGGACCTTAGCCCCGCAATTGTAACATTAACATTAAAGGGGTGGTAAACCACGATTTCACTTTTCTAACTTTAGCTAGTGTGTAATGTTGCTGTTTGAGCATAAACAACATATGCAAAGTTACAACGTTCAAAGTTTAAAGCAAAGGGAGATATTTGCTTTTAAAGAAATCAATTTCTAAGGACTACAGCAAACGGCCAGTAGGGACTACTACACATTCCTCCAGGGTGTGCTGACATCACCAGTCCCAATATTTACATAAACCCCTCCTCCGAGAATATGAAATAAGGGGGGGCGAGGCCATTTTGAATCGCAGCGAGGAATAGTTGTTGTAGTAGGCTAGTTAGTAGGCTGGAGAGTGTTGTTGCCAATGCCGACGAAATCAAAGCACGAGACAGACAGGGGTCAGAGGAGAAGACCAGAAAATGTGACATAATGGACTATATTCGTCTGTATTTGCTATACAGGAGCTGCGGTTCAGATGCACGAGATAAACCAGCCAGTGTAAGCGCCGCTGATCCGCTGGAGCTCACAACTCCGAAAACGCCAGATAAAATGTACTATTAGGCACTCTTTATATAAATAAACCACAGATTTGAGCTTTAAACAACTACATTATCGACTGAAAAAGTCTTAAAACTCCGTTTTGTCACACATTAACAGTAGATTTTAACAAAAAAAGACGTAAACACAGCCCATGTCAGTCATTTCTCACCGAGACGAGCCGCTGGCAGAAGTCCCTCCTCTGACGAGAATTCGCGTCTGTTGTGCAGTGAATGTCACACGCGAATGAAGCGAGTAAACTCAAAATGTTCAAGCGTCCACCTTCACGCGAATAGCGCGATTTATTCACGTCCGGTGTGAACGCCGCAAGAGACGGGCGCGCGCGGATGACCGCGGCTCATCTCAAGGAGCAAAGCTTCCACAATCTTCACGAGCGCTATGAAAGCGGGATTCGCACAACGGCTTGTCCTGAAAGATGGATTAAAAAGAAGCTGTTTACGGGCCACAAACTGTAAGTAGGATTTATTTTTCGTCTATGTGTTTTCCTGTAATAGTTTGTGTTGTTAATTGTAGTCTATGTTGTAGCAAGGAAGTACACAGATGACAACGCTCATTTGGCTCTGCAAACCAGTTTGTTAAATGCTCATTCATTCTTGACGGTATCCGACAAACACCTAACGTTACAAACGTTTTAAAATCTCAACAGCGAACTTGGCATTAGTGTAAATTATACTTTGATTAGAGCTTTTATGTATTGTTTATCTACAGGCATGCTAAACATGGTTCTGTGTTTGATTTGGATACTAAAGCCAATGGTTAGTGTTCGTTCTTGCAACAGATATTTGGCAAATCGATCACTATAGATCCGCAGTCTTTACTCTTGAGGACTGAACAGGTTCTGCTCGATCATCTTCACTAAAATTGTCTGGGTCTGATTCGGGCTCAAATTGGTATGGTTTTATTGATGCTATTGTACCCGAAGCACAGGCTACTAGCCTGAGGCTACCGGTGAAGGGAAGGGGCGTGACGTTCTGATAAACGTGCTCTAGGCGGGCGGTTAGCCAATCACAACACACTGGGCCAGCTAACCAATCTGAGCCCATTGCGTATTTTTGAGGGACTGGCTTCATAGAATCCGGAAACCATCAGACCGTTTTTACAAGGAGGGACAGAGCAGTGTAGAATAAAGGTTAAATATATGAAAAATAATGCAATTTTTTAAAAACGAAGCATGAACACATGTTACAGTGCCCCCCACAAACACAATCAAGCCTTCGAAAGAATGTGTTTTACCACCCCTTTAAAATTTAGTCAGGGGTTCTCAAAGTGCAAAGTGTCAATACACATTTGCTCAATATTTAGCTTTTTATATTTTTTATCATATCAACTATTTGTATATTTATTTCAATGAAAGTGAAAAGCTTTAAATACATATGGCGTAAGTACAAAGGGTATTAGCTGACAGAAAGATAAAGGAAGAGACCGACCATGTGAGGGGACTGCAGGTCAGATGGGTTGTGGGTATTCAGTCACCAGAACTAGGGAGAAAGTCCTTGCGCAAAACATATTTATTACTGGTGTTTGTTAAGGAGGGAATCACTATTATTTTTACAATGATATATGCAATTTCTAGAATACTTAATAAAGGTAAAATAAAGAGAGAATTGGAGCAGACATGTCTCCTTACAAAAACATAAGTCAAAGATTAAATGACTCAGCTGGAGCAGAGGGCAACAATGGGTTTGAATTATTGAGTGTGTCAGTGTGTACGGTAACATAATATCCATGTATGAAAGCATGCCAAAGGGCACTGCTTTAATTTACACCTAAATCAGCGATGCTCATTTCCGGGGCTATCATGAAGTTAACCATGAAGGAAAACATTAAATCTTGTGTATAGTGCATGAAACTGACTTGTATTTTAAAATACCTGCATGTAATTACATCTGTAAATAATTTCTGTAATTACATCTATAAATAAACAAACTCTTACCTTATCCCTTAACCTTAAACCTACCCATACCACCAAACCTGTGCCTAACCGTACCCGTATCCCACAGCAATAGCAATACATTTGTTTTGCAATAAAACAAATGTAGCGAATTAGCTCTGAGGGGAAATATTAATAAATATTCATAACTTATTATGATTATTCATTATGATTAATTATGAATATTTGAATCAGTTAAAAATATTAACTTGATGTAGCTACATTAACATTACAATCAATCAATCAGTTCCTCCTATGACCGTTCAGTATTGATTATTAATTAATTCTAAGAAAAGGATATTTTTCATGGCTACAGAAAAACATTTATTTCTTTGAATTTATGTAAACGCTTAGAGCGCATAACAAGATTGATCATTTAAGGAACAATTTGTTTGCAGGCAGGGAGTCAGGACCAAATATATATTGTGCACAAACTTTAATAACTAAATCACATACGAGACTAAACTGACAGAAAACACACATACACAAAACATACATGGTGAGAGGCAAGGTTAAAGTGGATGGAGGGAAAAGGGTCAGAACAGATGGATGAAGCTATGCAGAGAGTCTAAACCTTGTGAAGAATCATCTTTATCAAACTTCATCGGAACAAAAGGGGTTTACAGTTTTACTAACTACACAGTGATTTCTGTTTCGTACTTTACTTGCATTTAGCCAGAGCTGTAGAAGACTGTCCGAGGTGAAATCGCACAAGAAAGCTTCGATGGTTCCGTCCGATGAAAGAATCTGAGATCTCTCTTTTTAAGGTCTGGGAGTAGCCACACCCTCCTGAGGTAGACTTGACCAATGAGATTGTTGGCATTTCTAAGCGGGAAATTCCTCTGGAGGTTTTATGGCTCTTTGTTTCAAGCATGAAATCAATGGGTCTGTGCCCATTTATACTCTAATTAATAAGTATTATTCTAATTAATAATAATTAATAAAAGTCATGAAGCGAGCATTAATTTGATAGGAGACACGACATATATGAGGTTACATGAAATAGTAAGTTGTTCATAAGACATGCATAAACAAAATAACAAGAGACACTTTACAAGACAGTTATATGTATACATACAATGTCCGGTTTGCCTATAACTTGACGCAAAAGCGTGTGTTTTACAGGCTTTGTGTATTTCCCATGTGGATTTTTCATGTGGACAAATTTTTTTGGGCCATAAAACAAGGTTTATCTGATGGTAACCCTGGTAACGGAGTATCCTGGTACCCTGTGCTATTGGGGGGAGGTTTGCTACAAAGCACAAAGCATGTGAAACACATTTGTTAAATGTAACTGCCGATTATGTGTCTGATTCACCTCAGTCGCTACACATGAACTCAATAATTGTACCTTTTTATGTAAGTACATAGTAATTAAATACACCTAGTATAAAATGTGACTGAATAAACTGCTTTATTATGCAGTAAATATTTAAGTGTTTCACCAACATGTATAGTTTGCTCTGTTAAGAGTGTTTCAACCACAGGAACCAGGGTCTAATGAAGTTTCGGGTAAAACATTGCCCCTCAAAAAGTCCCTGCTCGCGAGATAGTACTTTTTTTAAAGTTCAGGAACTTTTATGGGTGGGACTTGGGTGCTGAACATGCTAATTGGTTGACTCCACGCAGCATTTTATTTCAACCCCCATTTTTAAAAGTATGTTGCTGTGCGTGCAGTAAGAGTTATTTGCTATTCGAATCAACTATGGAGTTTTAAAAATACAACAAATTGACCAACAACGAGGTTCAGCCTTTCATAAGCTTATATGTGGAGGACGAAATCCAGCAGGAACTGGAAAGTCGCGTGCAGTCCACGTCACCAGACTATTCTTCATGGTACTTTAGACCACTGTAAGACTGGAGAAACTGTAAGAACTGTAGGAGATGGCGACTCTCTGAGAAAACAAAGGAAATTAACATCTGAACTCACTCTTGTGCATTTAGCATCCCCATCTGAGATGACATCACCCTGAGTTAATCATCCAATAATTGCCTAAATTGACGTCTTTCCCTTCACGGTCTCTTCCCCCATCTCTCCTAAATAATTCACCCAAAATCTATATGGGTTAATGTGAACAAGTACTATACAGTGTTATACATATTTGGTATCATTTGAAATGTCTCAGTGCGACTGGTACAAAGGTCTCATTCCCACAAAAGTAAACCAAAAGGTAACAAAGGTTTTAAGAGTTTGGAGATATTTTCCTTATTGTGTGTGGGTGTGTCATTGGCCAATTGGTCTTTGCCTCCTGTCCTCAGTGGGGTGTAAACTGCAGGTCGGGAGACTTGATTAATGCTAATTCCCTATCAAGGGAACTCGAGCTGTGTCACCGCTTTGGGAACGCCTCTGCGTGATTGCGTCGTGAAGCACGCATGTCATCAGTCCAATAGAGAGACGGAACGTCATAGGCGGGTGACGTCATAGACCCGGAAGCTATAAAGCACACTGGCAAACACACGCCGTTAGCTTCTGTTGCCTTCAACAAGCACTCTGTGTTTCTGTCCAAAGTGTCTTTGTGTTGTGTCTGAGTTCAGACTGTTTTGTTTTGTTTGCACTCTCACCATTAAGCACAATGATAAGAGAAAAATGACGAGCGAACAGCGTTTCAGACAGTGTGTTCCTCCCTGCTCTCGCTACATCACGAGCGGGGATACACACTTGATGTGCGTTGTTTGTTTGGGTGAGCAGCACGCGCAGTCGGCACTCGAGGGTGCCGGCTGCGAGCATTGTGAGGCGCTGCCTCTTCGCGTGCTGCGATCCCGCCGGGCGCTCTTCGAGGAGGGCGTCCCGGCTAGCGCTCCCCACGGCACGGGTCCCGCTGCTGCTGAGGCTCAGCGGCGACTCATGTCGTGGGGTTTGCAAAAGGATCTGACGGAGGGGATGGAGACGGGCCCCGCCCTATCTCTTCCTTCACCCGCCAGATCCAGCGCTGCCTCTCTGGGTTGGGGAGCCCGCTCTGCGGCTTCTCCCGCCCGGGGAATGGCCGCGATGCTGCAGCTATCTTCCTCCAAGGAGGTTGATGTCTGTAGCATCGATGCAGGGGGTGGAGACTCGTCACTTCAGTCCCCTGCAAGTGAGGAGCTCATGGAGGTGCTGAGCAGAGCGGTGGCCAGATTACACATTGACTGGCCACATGAACATCATGAGCGAGCTGCCGTAAAAAGCAGACTCGACGAGCGCTTTCTCCCCGCGCGCTCTGTTCAGCCTCCTCGAAGGAGTCTGCCGTTTTTCCCGGACCTCCACACCGAGGTGTCGAGGTCTTGGAAGCGGCCCGTGTCTGCACGCATTTTCACCCCGCAAACGTCAGTTTATAGTAATATCGCGGGGTGTAAGAGACACGGTTATGGTCAGCTGCCTCGGGTTGAACAGACGCTTGCAAGCCATCTGTCACCCGAGTCTGCGTCGACCGTAAAGGCTCCGACTTTGCCCACAAAACCAAAGCATACTCGGCAGCATATTGTGCAGGCATACCAGGCTGATCTGCTAAGGGACCTGGGGGAAAGCCACGAGATCGGAGTCGATACTATTAATGAACTTCGATCGACTGCCGATCTCGCTCTCCGTGCCACCAAGGAGACGGCCCGATGCGTCGGCCATTCTATGGCAGCCCTGGTGGCCACGGAGAGGCATTTATGGCTGAATCTTACGGATATCAAGGAAAGGGACAAGAGCTTTTTGCTTGATGCGCCGCTGTCTCCGGAGGGCCTGTTCGGTGACGCTGTCACCACGGTTACCGACAGGTTCCTGGAGGCGAAAAAACAGGCAGCGGCGCTCAAGCAGTTCCTTCCCCCTAAGCCCCAGGTCTCAGCTCAGCGCCCAGCAGCAGACGCCGAGTACGAGCTCCTCACACAGGGCGCAGCAGAGAGTGAGTGTCGCCACTCGTACACCCCCGCAGAAAGGGTCATCGGGTGCGCGGTGCTCACAGGCGCAACCTTCTAACCCCAGGGCTGATCTGAGGACAGTCATTGTGGCGAGGAAGGCTGCGTCAAAGAAGTCCTGACGCCTCTGGGCCCAGGACAGTGAGGGTGATCCCCTCCGCGGGCGCACGGTGCTTACCGCTGTACACGGTACCCGTGAGTACGCGGTACCCTCACGGGGTCAGTCCGCCAACCCCGCCCAAGTGCCGGGGCGCGGAGGGGCCCCGCGGGTCATCCGAGGATGGCCCGCACCCTCTTCGGAGGGAAATTATGCCAGTTATTAAATTATGAAGTCAGTCGTTCCCTGCCGGTTCGCCGCTTCAGGGCGCTGCACTCGCGGTGCAGAGTACATCAGAGACCAGCCTCGAGAGGCTGGTTCCCTTAGTAGATTTTGTGTCAGAGTGGGAAAATCTGCCTCACATATCTCGTTGGGTCCTGCGATGCGTAAAGTTGGGGTACGCAATTCAGTTCAGATGCCGTCCCCCCAGCTTCAACGGGATCCTCTCCACTGTGGTGGACCCGGTGCAGGCTCTGGTGATAACTCAGGAAGTACAGACTCTGCTGCAAAAGGGGGCTATATCAAATCAAATCAAAATCAAATCAAATCACTTTATTTGTCACTCTACATATGCACAAGTGCAACAGTAGGTGAAATTCTTAGGTGCAGTTCCGAGCAACATAGTAGTCATGACATGACATGTACAACATTTAAAGCAGCATCAGATTACACATCTGATGCGCACACAATTACTCACAGCACAGTATAAACTACAATGAACAATAAATAATTTACACAATGTGAGTGTAGTTCTCACAGCTCTAAACAATATACACATACTTACAATATACATATACTTTAAACAATATACACTAAACATACACTAAACAATATACATTACGCTATAATAGTAATAATAATATACAATGTATAGTATAAAATATTATTCACAGATTGAAAAATTGAAATCCAAAGTGCAATAGATGCTGTATGATAAATAAATGTGTATATAATGTGTGTGTATCTACAGTGGGTTGTGCTGAGTGATATTCTGTCCAGTGTGTGTTATGAACCTGATGGATCAGGAGTTAAGTAGTCTAATTGCTTGTGGGAAGAAGCTGTTCTGGAGTCGGCTGGTGCGTGTTCTGATGCTACGGTACCGTCTGCCTGATGGGAGCAGTGAGAGCAGCCCATGGTTCGGGTGGCTAGAGTCTCTGATGATCCTCTGAGCTCTCCTCACACACCGCCTGGCGTAAATGTCCTGGAGGGAGGGAAGCTCATCTCCGATGATGCAGCTGGCCGTGCGCACTACCCTTTGCAGGGCCTTGCGGCTGCGGGCGGTACTGTTGCCGTACCAGCAACAGTAGAGAGGGTCCCTTCAGGGGAGAAGCGTACCAATATCGAGTGCTTCCTTTCGGTTTAGCCCTTTCACCCCGCACGTTCACGAAGTATGTGGACGCTGCTCTGGTCCCCTTGCGTTTGCAGGGGATCCGCATTATCAATTACATCGACGACTGGCTGATACTAGCACAGTCAGCGCGTCTTGCGGTTCAGCATCGAGATGTTGTTCTCGCACATATGAGGAGGTTGGGGCTGAGGCTCAACTCCAAGAAGAGTGTTCTTTCTCCTGTGCAGAAGATCACTTATCTCGGCGTGAGTTGGGATTCGGTCGCTATGCAGGCTCATCTGTCGGAGCCTCGCGTGGGGTCGATCCTCTCAGCCGTGAAAGGGGTGAAGCTAGACCAGCCGCTCACTGTGAAGCAGTTTCAGAGACTGTTGGGTCTGATGGCAGCCGCGTCCAACGTTATTCCTTCGGGCCTGCTGTTCATGAGGCCGCTACAGTGGTGGCTCAAGACCAGGGGAACTCCTTTCGTGTAATCAAGGCAACGCGGCGGTGTCTCCGCACCTTGGTTATGTGGAAGGACCCCAGGTTCCTGACCCAGGGCCCGCCGCTAGGGGCACCGTGTCAGCGTACTTCTCTGACCACGGATGCCTCCCTGACGGGCTGGGGGGCGACCATGAGTGGTCGCTCGGCCCAGGGTCTGTGGCAGGAGCACCAGCGTTTGTGGCATATAAATTGCCTGGAAATGTTGGCGGTGTTTCAGGCTCTGAAGCACTTCCTGCCGCATCTCAGGGGCCATCATGTGCTTGTGCGCACAGACAGCACATCGGTGGTCTCCTACATCAACCATCAGGGGGGGTTGAGGTCCCGTCGCTTATACAAGCTGGCGCGCCTTATCCTCCTCTGGGCTCAGGGAAAATTGCTGTCAGTCAGGGCTATGTACATTCCTGGGCGGTTGAACGTGGAAGCAGACATCCTGTCGAGGCAGGGGCCAAGGCCCGGGGAGTGGAGACTCCACACCGATGTGGTGGAGCTCCATTGGGAGAAGTTCGGCAGGGCCCAAGTGGACCTGTTCGCCACTCATGAGAACTCTCATTGTCGTCTGTGGTTCTCCCTGTCGCCTCCAGCTCCTCTCGGACTGGATGCGATGGTACACGAGTGGCCGAGGCTACCCCTGTATGCTTTCCCCCCGATCGCTCTGCTTCCGGGAGTTCTAGAGAGAGTGCGCTGGGACGGGGCCCGTCTCCTTCTAGTAGCCCCGTTCTGGCCGGGCCGGGTATGGTTCTCGGATCTGGTGTCTCTCCTCAACGGCTCTCCCCTGGAGATCCCGTTCAGGAGGGACCTTCTCTCTCAGGCGGGCGGAGTTTTTGTTCACCCCCGCCCGGAGTTGTGGAAACTGTGGGCTTGGCCTCTGAGGGGGCCCAGCTCATAAGTTCCAGTCTCTCAACTGAGGTTGTTGAGACCATTCTACACTCCAGAGCTCCTTCTACGAGGAAACTTTACTACCTAAAGTGGAGACTCTTCACCTTATGGTGTCGAGATCGCCTGCGGGATCCAGTTAACTGCCCTGCGAGCGTGGTGCTGGAGTTCCTGCAGGAGAGATTCTCTGCTGGGTTAGCCCCCTCCACACTAAAGGTGTACGTGGCGGCCATAGCAGCTTACCACACTCCTTTGAGTGGAGTTTCATTAGGGCGACACCCGCTAGTAACCCGTTTCCTCCGTGGAACCTTGAGACTGAGACCTGTGACACGCACCAGGGTGCCGGCCTGGGACTTATCCTTCGTCCTTCAAGGCCTTTCCGAGGCTCCCTTCGAGTCGAGCTCGAGGAAGTTTCTGAAAAGTTTCTCACTTTCAAAACTATTTTTCTTCTTGCTATTTCTTCTCTTAAAAGAATTTGGGACTTGCAAGCCCTCTCTGTCGCACCCTCGTGCTTGGAGTTTGCCCCGGGTATGGCTAAGGCCTTTCTCTCTCCGAGGCCCGGGTATATTCCTAAGGTCCTCACTAATCCTGTGAGACCTATTGTGCTCCAGGCCTTCTGTCCTCCCCCATTTAAGACGTCAGACCAGGAAAAGTTAAATCTGCTTTGTCCCGTTCGCGCTTTAGACGCCTATGTCCACAGAGCTGCCCTGTGGAGGAAAACTGATCAGTTATTTGTTTGCTACGGACCTCCATCCCATGGGGGTCCAGTGTCAAAGCAGAGGATGAGCAAGTGGGTAGTCGAGGCTATCTCACTGGCTTATGTGGCGGCCGGACAGCCCTCTCCTTTGGCTGTTCGGTCCCACTCCACTAGGAGTATGGCTGCTTCTCACGCTCTCTTGGCAGGGGCCTCCCTGCAGGAAGTGTGTGATGCGGCGGGGTGGTCCTCGCCGCAAACATTTGTCAGGTTCTATGAACTAGATGTTTCTGCTACTCCAGGGTCTCGGGTGCTCGCCTCGTAGCTGTTACAGGCGGGCATCCAGACTCGCATGGGGACGTGGGTATTCTCGTTCCCAAAGCGGTGACGCAGCTCGAGTTCCCTTGAAAGGGAACGTCTCGGTTACGACTGTAACCTTAGTTCCCTGAATAGGGAACGAGACGCTGCGTCACCCGGCCATACTCCTCGCATGCCCGCAAGCGCCTTGTTTCAGGCCTTCTTCAGAAGCTAACGCCGTGTGTTTGCCGGGGGGCTTTATAGCTTCTGGGTCTATGACGTCACCCGCCTATGACGTTCCGTCTCTCTATTGGACTGATGACATACGTGCTTCACGACGCAATCACGCAGAGGCGTTCCCAAAGCGGTGACGCAGCGTCTCGTTCCCTATTCAGGGAACTACGGTTACAGTCGTAACCGAGACGTTCACATTGTGAACTCATTTTTACATTTGAAAGTGTTTTCTGTCTTGGTCTGGTATTTAAGGGGATGTTGCAGAAGGGTCAGGGCTCGATCCTTTACATAGGTCAGCCCGTAACACTGAGTGTCTTCTTATATATAATTTATTCTGACTTACTCTGAAATTATTGATTTTATTGCCTTATGATGTATCCTTTGTTACCGCAAATCTGCGACCAGGGTTAAGTACATACTAGAGCTCGGATTGTATGGTGCATGGGCACATCTGGTGAGATTCTAGATTTCTGACTAACTGCTTGACTTTAACTAAGTTGTTATGCAGTTGCATTATGGGGGCCAGATAAAATACTATACGGAGATAATATGGCATTATTTTATGGTACTGGCCATAAATCAAGCATTCTGCGTTAGTTCAGGCAGGTCAAGCTCCGCTATCAGCTGATTGGAAAAATTCCAACCCCGCCCATATCAGATTATCCGATTCCTATGCACTCAATTGGCAACTCTCAAACAGGACGCCTTACTTAAGCGTAGCTTCAGTTCAATCTGCCTGCTTGGCTGCTTCTGCTTCACGCTGCTTTGCAACCCACCTCCACCCCAGCTCCTCCTTTAACTGTGTTTAACTTAATCAGTGTCATTCTGTTGTCATTCAGGATGTTTACATGGACAAAAATACTCCGATATTAACCCGATTAAGACAATCTGATTAAGAAGCTACCATGTAAACAGCGATTTTTAATGACCTTAATCCGGTTAAAGTCATACTAGAAGTAAACACAAATCGAATTAAGACATGTGGAGTATGCCTATTTTAGTTGCATTATCGGAGAGCATTACAGACATGTACACACCTTAATATAACTATTAACGTTGTGTAGGAGTTTCCGCGCATTTTGTGACAGGACACATATGCACACCAAGCAAGTGCAGAGGGGAGGGCTTTAGGGGCTCGAGAGGGCACAAAAGTGCCCCTCTCAACAATCATCAATAATACTGTGACAAATAAAACTGAATTTTAATTATAATTAATATAACAGCGCGTACAAAACAGTTACAAAGCGCTCAAATGTCCCGTTTATCTGAAAAAATCCAGAAAATCACATTGTATGATTTTTAAATAATTCATTTGCATTTTATTGCATGACATAAGTATTTGATCACCTACCAACCAGCAAGAATTCAGGCTCTCACAGACCTGTTAGTTTTTCTTTAAGAAGCCCTCCTGTTCTCCACTCATTACCTGTATTAACTGCACCTGTTTGAACTCGTTACCTGTATAAAAGACACCTGTCCACACACTCAATCAAACAGACTCCAACCTCTCCACAATGGCCAAGAGAGCTGTGTAAGGACATCAGGGATAAAATTGTAGACCTGCACAAGGCTGGGATGGGCTACAGGACAATAGGCAAGCAGCTTGGTGAGAAGGCAACAACTGCTGGCACAATTATTAGAAAATGGAAGAAGTTCAAGATGACGGTCAATCTCCCTTTGTCAGGGGCACCATGCAAGATCTCACATCATGGGGCATCAATGATCATTAGGAAGGTGAGGGATCAGCCCAGAACTACACGGCAGGACCTGATCAATGACCTGAAGAGAGCTGGGACCACAGTCTCAAAGAAAACCATTAGTAACACTCTATGCCGTCATGGATTAAAATCCTGCAGCGCACGCAAGGTCCCCCTGTTTAAGCCAGCGCATGTACAGGCCCGTCTGAAGTTTGCCAATGACCATCTGGATGATCCAGAGGAGGAATGGGAGAAGGTCATGTGATCTGATGAGACAAAAATAGAGCTTTTTGGTCTAAACTCCACTCGCTGTGTTTGGAGGAAGAAGAAGGATGAGTACAACCCCAAAAACACCATCCCAGCCATGAAGCATGGAGGTGGAAACATCATTCTTTGGGGATGTTTTTCTGCAAAGGGGACAGGACGACTGCACCATATTGAGGGGAGGATGGATGGGGCCATGTATCGCAAGATCTTGGCCAACAACCTCCTTCCCTCAGTAAGAGCATTGAAGATGGGTCGTAGCTGGGTCTTCCAGCATGACAACAACCCGAAACACACAGCCAGGGAAACTAAAGGCTGATTTATACTTCTGCGTCGGACCTACGCCGTATCCTCTACATCGCAAGTTACGCGTTGGTTTTCATTTATACTTCTGCGTTGTTGTCCACGTCAATGTGCAGTTACACATGCAGACCGCTAGGAGGCAGTGTCCACGGGCATGTTGATGGTAACCCACAGTATCAAGGCAAAAGCCGAAGAAGAAGCGGCTTGTTTACATTGTCATTGCATGTGTCTCAATAAGCTCCCTGTTTCAGTAGTCAGGGCACTGATCAGGACATAAGTCAATGGACTGACTCCCTGATCAGTGCCCTGACTACTGAACTAGGGAGCTGATTGAGACGCACCCATCAGCAGCTGTGATGGCGGCAGATAGCCGCTTTTCTTGCGGCTTGAGTTGTTGTATGTAATACAAATTAAGCATCTCTAGTTCTCTAGGCGATCTGGCACTGGTGTGCGTTTTTGAAATCATGCTGTGTGCTCGTGGCCGCTGTTTTCAGTATCAGCAGTTCGTGCAGATGAGCGCTTCAATCGATTGCTGTCGCGGAGACTTTATTCGTTCCGTTGAAATCACCAAACGAAATGCACCCATTGTGATGTGTCCCTGTTCTTGATATACAATCACTGAATAACATCTTTGGTTTTAATGAGAAAATAAATAAAATATACACAGCGGATCTATGTTTTTATTCACTAACATAAAGAATCTCTGCACTACAAAATATTGTGTCATATATAGCAGATAAACAGGCACTCTACAAAAACACGGGACAAGAGTGCATGGCAAACTAGACAGGAGTACCGGTGTTCTGTCAATTACCTTGTCAGATTTTGATACATCCCATTAAAACAGTTGTGACACTGTCACACAAGACGCTTGTTTTACCACTCTATATATTATAATGATTTTATGTATATTAGAGTTTTAATAGGTTTACATGTTGTCTTAGTCATTTTAGTCCATTTTAGTCCTCTTATCTGTTTTAATGTGTGTATTTCTTTAAATGTTACTGGGTCCACCTGTCATGTGACTTAACACATGACAGGAAACAGGAAGTAGACCAGCATAAAGGTGGCAGCATGGAAAACCAAAAGGGGGCTACAAATGCACTGGTGATCACCTAACCTGGACTGTGGAGTTCTTATTGTCTCACCTTTCCAGTGACACGCATTTGGATTCACTCTCACTTGGATTGTATATACACGGTTGGTCACTTACATAAGGACTATCAGCACACTGGGACTCATTCGGACTGTTTTAGGGTAGGGTATTATGGATTCCATGCTTTTAACAGACTGAAGTTTCCTAGTTTTACTGTGTTGTTTTAAGTCTCTTGTGTACATTGTAAATACACCGTTGGTTTTCCACTTTACTACTGTTGTTTGTCTAATCCTTTTAAACACTTCATTATCTCACACAGTAGAATCTGACCCCATTTCAATACATGTAACTTCAACCAATAAGACCGATTGTTACATATGGTGGCCCGTACGGGGAACGTTTAAGATTTGTTACGCTGTGTTGAGAAGAGTGTTTTAAGGATGACGACACAACAAGTTAATGCTGCTTCTTTTAATACATCAGCTGGTATGAATGATGAACGGGGGTTACAACTTTGTGAGTGTAAACAGCTATGCACTGAGGTTGCTGATCTTAAAAGCATTGTTTTAAGACTGGAGAAGGATTTTAAAGACTCTGTTGAAAGTTCTCTTAATCGTGAAGTGTGTTTTAGAGATGCTGTGGATTTAAAATTTGGCAAAATGGAGGACACTATAAAGGATGCCGTGGCGACACTGGAGAGAGAGGTCATTGAATGTTTCAAGAGGAGAGACAAGAAATGGGCGAAACAGCTGGAACAAACAAAGGATCCAGAAACTGCCATCTCCCCTCCTGCTGCGACGATCAGCCCAGTATCTCCCACCTCGGCCCCTGGCTTTCCACCGGCCAATGATCCCACCGCCTCAACCACTTCACAGACTACCAACAGAGCGACCGATGGAGATTTCTGCGCCACCATTCCAGCGGGGCCAGATTTCAACACCATGTTCTCTATCCTTCCCTTCTCCCGAGAGGAACTCAGCAGCGCACAGACTGATGATGTCCCACTTCAGCGACTTCCCATCTCACCCTCTACTCCACCGACCCAGGGTATCGAGGTACAAGAACACCAGGGCTTGCTGTATCGTCGGATCGAAAAGGACGACGGAAGAGTCAAGCTCCAGCTCCTCATTCCACAGACCCTGGTCCAGCAGACGCTACAGGCCTTCCATCAGAGGACAGCAGAGAGACATCATGGGCGGCTAAAGACCCTCCTGCAGATCCTGGAAGTTGCCTGGTGGTCCTCGATCCGCAGAGACATCTGGCAATTCGTCAGTGACTGCAAGGTGTGTGGACTGGAAACCAGGGAGTGGGCTGTTACCAACCCTCACAAGAAACTACCTCATCATTTCCATCACCGTTCATCAGCAGCAACAACAACATCATCCATCAAAGAGACCTTCAAGCCGGAAAGGAGGAAATGCCAGGGGGGCTGGCGGGCCAGCAAGGCTGGGTGCAACACGACCCTGGGAGGCGTGGCGCCACCGATCCTAGGGCACCCAGGCTGGTATCGACTTTCACCTCTTTCGAGCATTCCAGTAGATTCCTCCGGCAGACTAGTGCCTGTGTGGGACGGCCTAGTTTTATCTAATTTATTACAAAGACATTTTAAGACACACATTCAAGAGGATACCCACTACATGGACAATGGCTGACAGTACCGTCAAGGGACTAGTACCTTCCCCGGGGAGCCGTAGGCTAGGGGGGGGGACTATGTGACACTGTCACACAAGACGCTTGTTTTACCACTCTATATATTATAATGATTTTATGTATATTAGAGTTTTAATAGGTTTACATGTTGTCTTAGTCATTTTAGTCCATTTTAGTCCTCTTATCTGTTTTAATGTGTGTATGTCTTTAAATGTTACTGGGTCCACCTGTCATGTGACTTAACACATGACAGGAAACAGGAAGTAGACCAGCATAAAGGTGGCAGCATGGAAAACCAAAAGGGGGCTACAAATGCACTGGTGATCACCTAACCTGGACTGTGGAGTTCTTATTGTCTCACCTTTCCAGTGACACGCATTTGGATTCACTCTCACTTGGATTGTATATACACGGTTGGTCACTTACATAAGGACTATCAGCACACTGGGACTCATTCGGACTGTTTTAGGGTAGGGTATTATGGATTCCATGCTTTTAACAGACTGAAGTTTCCTAGTTTTACTGTGTTGTTTTAAGTCTCTTGTGTACATTGTAAATACACCGTTGGTTTTCCACTTTACTACTGTTGTTTGTCTAATCCTTTTAAACACTTCATTATCTCACACAGTAGAATCTGACCCCATTTCAATACATGTAACTTCAACCAATAAGACCGATTGTTACACAGTAGGTAGCACAATTCAACAGCAAAAAAATGCTACCTATCAGATTGTGCTACCAGCAATATATTAATGTGATTTGAGGCTTTATTAATATCTATACCTACCCCTACCCTAAACCTACCTATGTAAATATTTAAAAAATAAATATTAAATATCGAAGTGTGCATGCACAGTAAGCCCTGGTAGGACAATCTGATGGGTAGGATGAAATGTCAGGACACCGGGATCCGAAACCCAATGCTCTGCAGATGAAACAAAACACTCAAAGCCGTACACTCACACAAAGACAAAACGATACATGAGTGTCAGGGCTCTGTCACAAAACGAAGAATAGACCAGACTGAAGTGACAGAACCATCACCGTATTCTGTGTGATGTGCTCTGGATGTACACTGCACATTTTGGGAAATGTATATTGGTGTTCTAAACATGAAGAAAATGTTTGTTTTGTGCATAGTATTGCATACTATAAAAGTAGTGTGAAAAGTATGGTAGTGTGCTCCCAAGTCCCAACAATGCCACTTCTTAAATTGTTTTACAAACTCTTGTGTCTGTGATTATGATGTCAGACTGTCATGTTTATAAAGGTTCTAAATATACAATATATACCAACACTACAAATGTTTGTGGAGGTAATGGAATTTTTTTATTGTGTTTTATGTGACTAGAAGAGGGACAGACTGTGTGTGAAAATCCTTCATACTTACGGGGGTAGCATCTCTCGGAGTTGGGCTTTTGGCTGAGAAAACAATGCCATCCAAGACTGGGTCACCAGGACTACCTGTTCTTTGTGGCCATTGGTTTTGTCATTTTTGGAGTAGGCACGGTACTGGCATGGGTAGCCGGCATGGTGATAGTGTTCTGCCAACGCTATGTCAGATGGAGGAAGGCTAGACCAAATGTTGACGCGACCGAAGAGGAAAATAAAAGTGGCATAACAGGACAAAGTGGTAAAGGGAACTTGAGAAATACCTGAACTAGCACAAACCTGAGTCCAGTCCTATAAAGAGCATTGACTGGGAACTACGACAGAAAGTGAGGTGACAGTGAGGTGACATGAGCCAGTTGACTGCGTGTGAAAGCTGAAAAATGCTGCCTCACAGCCAACACAGGAAGGCAACGAGTGTATCATATCCTGTCTACTGAGATACCTTCATCTGATGGATTTTTGAAGGCAGTATAGATGTATTCTTCACTGCCTTTGATATCCCTCAATTCTGTGCATTCCATTATGTGACAGTTGAGCTAAAAAAATAAAATGCAACCTGAAAGTTGCGGATGGTGGTCAATTTGTGTGTAAATGTATGTTTTTGAACAACTTTTTCAACATTTGATTTAATTTCTAGTGAGAAACTAGTATTAAAGCTCTATCTATTTTGTTGTAGATCTTTAGACTATGCTGCCTCAAAACCCTGTCTGAAATTAGCTTTTTTTGTATGCAAAGGTCATTGCCTGATGGGGTAGCAAGACATCTGCCTAACCTATTGGGCACAGCTATCCCAGCTGTATAACACATACCCATATAAGCAGTGTTGGGTAGTAGCCTAAATGATTATATGTAATCTGGATTACATAATTAGATTCCAAAAATCAAGTACTTGTAATTCAATTATAATTTATATGTTTTATGATACTCATAATCAGAGTACAATTACTATTTTATTGATTACATACTACATTACAATACATTTCATTTCCCTATTTTTTCTCCTTTTCTCCATTTTCTTTTTACAAGCTTACCTCTTTAATATACTTAGTGAGTCTTATCCTAAACACAAAAGTTTACTTTGCACAGTCATGTTTTTTTCCATGTGATTCCTTAAAAGTGAAATGGGGAATTTCTATACATCCAGTGGTCAAATGTTGAGAATTGCCCCTTCATTTTCCGTTCTGTCTTGTGTCTGGTCTGTGCATGTTTTGACAACAACCTGTAGTGGATTGACTGGGTTTTGGGGTGCCAATTTATAAGTTTAATTATAAGTAATTTTTTTATAATATTAATGTCAACCCTACATAGGATTCTGTGTGTCATTCCTTAACATGAACCCAGTTGAGCTAAAACAACAAAATAGCAGACAACAATAAACCAATTTTAATTGCAGTGATTGTTTTGTATTAATTTCACTCTAGTAGTAGTAGGGGTAGTAGTAGTAGTAGTAGTATCCTAGAAACTGTGTCAGAAATGTTGATTTATGGCTTTATTTATGGCCATAATTATGTCCACGTGTCACTCAAACTGACAGGTCAGTGGTTGTCAATGGATGTATTTATTGGTGAATTTATGAGGGGCGTCACCCTGATTGGCTGGTCACGAGCGTCAATCAGATATAGGGTCAGTTGGATTTATAGTTAGATATATGGGTATATTTATGGGGGTTACATATCACCCCAGATTGGCGTTTTTACAACATTTGTTGAACCCTAGCTCTCTGGCTCCTTTCAGTCTGTTGGAAGCTGTTTGTGATTGTGTTTCCTTTGATTGTTGGAGGGTGAAAGTCACACAAGCAAGTTTTTAACTTTATGTTGACATCTCTGCAGGATCAGCAGTGTTTGATATATATATTGGGTACATATTGGGTATATGTTAATTGTGACATGACATACAGGAATACCATTACCCCTATGCAGCACTGGCTATATCCATTAAAATAACATGTATGGGCATGATCTATATAGATCAACTGTGTGTGTATTGCCACCACATCAGTACCTGAACTATAGGTTTGTGTTTAAGACAAAGAATCAGAAATAATCATCAAGCCAAAGAGTCCTCATACCCATTTTCTTCTCAACAATGTTGAAAACTTATTAGAACATCTGAATCTGTGTTTCCAGACACAATGATAGGTTCTATGTTAAAAATACAAAAATAATTAAAAACAATTATTTAACTCAAAATGAAGGTGTTTGCGAGTCGATCTGGTGGGGGAAGAGAGCATCCTAAATGTGTGAATGGATTTACGACAGTTGTTTTGTCTAGATGTTTAACAAAGTTTAAAGACATTTTATCAAAACCTTTCTGGTGGATTATATGGATTATAAATCTTATATGGATTTAGTGCACATAGTTTTTAATTGTTTTATAGTTTCTTTATTTTTGTTATTTAAGAATTTTTGTTTTAAAGAAATGTTTTAGCTTTTAATCCAACCATACACTGTGTGTGTGTGTGCGTGCATGCGTGCGTGCGTGTGTGTGTGTTGCAAAAAAACAAATACACTTTTGACTTCTGAGTAAAATAAGACATACACGATTTAAAAAAATATATAGTTAGTTTGCCACAAAAGCAAAGCATGTTGTCTATTTTCTTTTAATAAAACTTTGACTTTTACTATTTTTATTCTTTAAATTCTTATAAAACAGTCTGGTGACATGTATTTTTTCTAACCCCACTGAAAAGAATGCTCATGAAAGTGTTACATATCTGTGTTTGTCGTGTTGTTTGCTTTGGTCACATGTTCCTTTGTCTATGTTTCCTGCCACTTTCTCTGTTTCCTTGGTTACCCTGGTTAGTCTAGTTCTGTTCAGCTGTGTTATGTTATCCTCATCTGTATCACCTGTGCCCCTCGTTAGTCAGTCATCAGTGTTTGTATTTAGTTCCCTCTTGTTCATTCATTCCTTGTCTGGTCTCCGTTATATCCGTTATACCCGTTATATCCGTTATACCCGTTATGTTTACACGTTAGGTGTATGCTGTGTGGTATTCTGTCCTATGTTCTGAATAAATCCTATCTTTGTGAAAGTCCCGAATCTCCTCTTCACTGCTGCACCGTACACCCGTAACAGATAGGGGGTAAGCAACATAAAAGGACACGTGAAACAGAAAAGGCGAGTGAGAATATTTATTAACAGAGACTACTGCACTCACGTGTCAAGCAACGAATGAAAAGAAACAAAATCAACTCAAACACTGTTGAATAAACAACCAAACAGAACGAAAACAGACCAAAACGAAAAACAAAAGAAACACAGGACAAACATCACAGCTGGTCAGCTACCGCGAGGTAGGGATGCGCACAAAGCTCATGGAAACACAGGCTTTCGCCAGTGCTGACTGGACAACCAGAGACATCCCAAAGCTTCCCCCCTCGAGTGGGCACCATGCTCCCATTCAGTTCAGTTCATAACAGTGACTGTGGCGGCCAGACGACTGGAATCACAAGGGCTGCACAAGATCAGTTCCCCCCTCCACGTTGACTCTCCACCGTCCGATATTTAACTCCGACCATCATTAATGAACAGGCAACAGGTGTACAGGGGCGGAGCTCACCCTCGGAAGAAAATCAAACCACAATCAATATAACACAAACACAAGCCGATAATAATAATAGTAAGAATAAGTTAATAATAATAATAGAATAGATTAATAATAATAATAATAATAATAATAATAAACATGAAATAAACATGAAGGCTTGAACCGTAACACTTACTTTTCTTCATGTTCACTGTAAGTCCTGCCTCTCTCAGCTTATCCAACACCAATTGTAGGTCTTGAAAATGTTGGTCTTTGTTAGAGGAGAAAACAATTATATCGTCCAAATACACCAAACAAATCGTTCTTCTGAGTTCGCCCAAGGCCATCTCCATTAAACGTTGAAATGTGGCTGGTGCATTTCTAAGACCGAACGGCATGGTCTTAAACTGATATAAGCCAAAGGAAAGGCACAAAGGCAATCTGGTCTTGACTAGCTGGATCCATCTGCACCTGCCAGTAACCACTGTTTAAGTCAAGTGAGGTGAATATAGTAGCACCAGCTAAGGAGTCCAGAATTTCTTGAATAGTGGGCAATGGATAGGCATCGCTCTGTGTAATAGCATTGAGTTTTCGATAATCTACACAAAAACGTACTCCTCCTGTTTTTTTAGGAATAAGGACCACTGGCGAAGCCCAGGCTGATGAAGAGGGTTCAATAACTCCAGCAGATAACATTTCCTCTTTGAGTTTGTTCATGATTTTCATTTTTCGTTTCACAGGCACATCCTCAGTGAGGAAAATCTGGTGGTTTAATATCTTGGTGTGACCAAGTTTAGTGCTACACACATCTGAGGTTTTTTTTTTGTTGTTCTAACAACATAATTTTTTCCTCTTTTTCCAACTGAGCATGTTGGACTGCTGTTTCTACCATATCTGCCAATTCACCTTCAAAGCTTGGCATCACCAGATTTGGTGGAATAGCTGTAAATAAAGCAACTGTTGACAACTGTTCAAGTCCCCAGTCATTCAACTTCTAGGATCCACCATTAAAAGGAAATCTTTGCTTCTTATCAGGTTTGAACCAGTAGGTGTTAGTCATGACATCAATCTGCAATCCACTGCAAAATAGGAAATCAAGCCCCAATACAACTGGGAACACAAGCATTTCTTCAGGCATGATTACAACAGGCACTACCCAATTATAGTTATTTACCTGAACTTCCATCTAGATTAGATTAGATTCAAGTTTATTGTCATTACACATGTACAAGTACAATGCAACGAAATGAGTTTGGAGCAAGCCTCCGAGCCGCAGCTATTTAAAGCGCCGCCACACGCTCTCCAGAAAAATGCAGATTGCAAAGCATACATGCAAAAAACATAACATACATAACACAGTACACGTGGTCACGTGATGTAATTTTTTGTTGGGACTGAGTAAGGGAGAAAGGAAGGAGGAAAGGGAGGGGCAGACGGTTGGACGGGGGCAGGGATGGGGGTGAGGTATATATGATGCGAATAAGAGTCTGAAGAGTCCTGTGTTGTTTGAGCTTGTGTTGTGTGAATGTTAGCCATAATTTAAGATGTTTTCGATTTCAGTTCTGTGGCTTGTCCTTGAAGGGAGATATGGCAGTGCACAGGGAATGATAGCAAGATAGCAGGACCCAGCTGTCAAGCTGACCTCCCAACCAAGAGAGATAGGGACAGGGTGGACGGTGAGGTGAGGGAAGGAGGGGGTCAATATCTTAATCCATTTGGCTGATCTTCGGTAATTTTCCGGACCATAATCAATCAATCCGTTCTGATCCTCAGCGTCAGTGGCGAGCATCCGGTTCATGAATTGACTTGGACATTTCATCCAATTTCATGGTCAGACCAGACCTACTGCGTAGCAGTTCACTAGCCTGACCCCCGATGGAGCCCACTCTTCCCTGCGTCTCCACAGTCCGGGCTGAGATGTTACGATACAGTTCCTCAATCGGTGTCACTCTTTGATCTAATACCTTCAGTCGGTCACACACATCCCCAAAGCACTCTTTAATTTCCACAGATAGCTGCTGGGTGAATTTACTGGCAGCTGTCTTACCAATCTTCCGATAGGTCAGGGCAATCCCAAGGCCGAGAAATAGGAACCCCGCTATCAAAATGCCAATTATGAATAAATCCTCCACATCCTCCACGGACAGGACTTCCAGGCACAGGACTTGCCAGCTGTTCCAGGTGTCCCTCGTGTAGCCCGCAGCGAAGGTCCCGTCCGGGCAGGTGGGTTCTCCCGGTGCACCCTTCCTTAGTGAGAATATCTTGTCAATCGCGCTGAGAGACCAGTTAATAAATTAAATTTCAGTATTTTCAGGAGTCCAGCAAGCAGGGGGTCAAGAAAAAAAAAGAAAAAGATCAGCGCTAAAGCAGAGCGGGGAGCAGATAGAAGGCACGTCTGCTCTGTATGAGATCAGGAAGTGGAATATCCCGGAAGATCTCGGTCCATCCCAGAGGTTGCTTGGCTTCACCATCAGCCAAATACAACGGTCCTTCTTCCCAATCCTGGAACTCTTCTTCCAGCAACTGTACACTAGTCCAGAGTTTTTCAGAAATAAGTTTGATAGATAATCCTGTATCAACAACAGCATTTCCTTTCCATTGGCGAACCATCAGAGAAACCATCAATTGATGCAGACTAGTATCACCTGTAGCTAATAAAGGAACTCTGTCTCTTGGGTTTTTTCCATCAATTTGATCTTTTGTCTTAACATTTCTCTCCCTGAGTAAAGTATTAACTGTGGGCTGTGAGTGATGACGAGAAGTGTTAAAAACTGTGGATGCATTATTACTTCTCAAACTATCTTTATTCTTGTGGGAAGGGGATTGACGACAAGATGCTGGTGAATGCGCTCCTTTACATTTCCAACAAAACATTGGAGCAACCCTCTCTTGTTCCTTTTTAGCTACAACAGGCTGATTCAGACTTTCTGTTTTAACAATCAATGGATTGGAGACACATTTACGCTGCTCATATTGCTGTTGATTCTGTTTATCCTTCTCCAACTGTTGTCCCAACCTAACCAATTCATCCACCGTGGACACTCTCCGTCGTAACTCACTGGCAATACTAGGATTTATATTTTTTAAGATGAGTTTAATGACCTCTTCTTCCGTCATTTCTGGTTTCCAACACATGCACAGAGAATGATACATATGCAAAATCTCTTATGCTCTCATTTTCTCCTTGAACTCGGTTACGGATTCTCTCTGCCAATTCATCAACATAATCTTCTGACAGGAAAGCGGATAAGAAGCTAGTCTGGAACTCAGCCCAGGTAGAAATGGAATATCTAGCTACATCCCACCAATCACGGACAGTATCATGCAGCACATTTGATAGTGATAGATAATCGTGACATTTATCAATGTACATCAATGGATCTGGATCATCTTCTTTTCTACCAAACGTAGGAAACTCTAACTTAATAGGTATCCTTCCACTGAGACGTCGGTTTATATCTCCACCAGACATAAATAAATCTTTGGGTCCCAGAGAGCCTTGGTCTGGGATACCTTGCTGCATGATAGATTGTAACGGATAAGATACACTTGCAACAGCTGCCACAGGATTCGTCGGAAGAAGAACCCTAACTGGTGAAGTACCATGAGGAATAGATGATTGTGAAATGGGAATCATGGATGTTGAACTAACACCATCTTGTTTAAGTGAAGCCAAATCCTGGGAAACCACTTTAATTTGTTTGGTTTGTGCAAGCAATTCTGATTGAAGTTTCTCAATGGTAGTTTTGAGAGGTTTTATGATAGTTTCTATGTCCTTTTTTACTTGATTTTCAACACAATCCAACCGCCAACTTACCTGAACTTTGAGTTTGATAATAATCAAACTGCTGATTTATAGTATGGAGTAAATTTTTCTGCCCTTCCTGATTCAATAGTTTTAAATCTTGATGTAGCATTGCTATGCTATTTATAAGCTCAGCTTTGAGTTGTTGTTGATCATTTTTAATACTTGTGATTTCTTGAGCCATCAACTGCTGAGTTGTCACTGGTCACCATAATCATGCACATAACCAATTTCATGAGTAGGTAGTCAACAAAACTTGGTATCAAGGTAGGTGAGAGTAGAGAATCAGGGCACAAGTCCATATCTATTAAAGAATATGATGCTGCATTTGGCAACAGAGAAGGTGATTCAGAAGAAAGGTTAATTCTCTGTGGGGAAGCCATATCATCTGAAGAGAAACAAATATTCTGTCAGGTGGTGGTTTCTTGAATAACACCACTATGCAAAACTAGAATCACATTTTTAGAGAGAAGAAACAACAAGATCTATTTTTTTCTAGCTCTCAATACTTAAGAGTCCATTGCTACCTGATTTTTGTCTAAGCTCATATATCAGTTTGAATCAGGCCTATCTGGGGTGCCATTTTTTATGTAGCGGATTGACTGGGTTTTGGGGTGCCAACTTATAAGTTTAATTATAAGTAAATGTTTTATAATATTAATGTCAACCCTACATAGGATTATGTGCGTCATTCCTTAACATGAACCCAGTTGAGCTAAAACAACAAAATAGCAGACAACAATAAACCAATTTTCATTGCAGTGATTGTTTTGTATTCATTTCACTCTTCTCCCATCACACCCAAACACCATATAGAGAAACAAAAAAAACAAAAACAAAAAATCAATTCAAATAAGCCATTGGGCCCTATCTTGCACCCAGCGCAATTGACTTTGTACACCGACGCATGTGTCATTCCTATTTTGCACCCGCGCAAAGCGCGCTTTTCCCTCCACAGAAGCACGTCGCTAAACTAGTGAATGAACTTGCGCTCCCTGGGCGGTTCAGCGCAAAAAAGGAGGCGTGTTCCGGCGCAAACAATCCCTGGTGCTATTTTGCTGTTCCATTAAACAATTGCGCCACTGACCAGAACAAACCTAGTCTAAAGTCAGTGGCGCGTTACGCGCATACACTTTGCTCATGTATCAATCTACATGTACATCTGTGTAGATTGCTCATGTATCTGTGCAATCTACACAGATGCAACAGTTATTTTTGCAAATCATAAATTGTTACACTAAAAAAATATTAACACATGAGATGACGGAAATCATTGTGGTGTGCCACGAAGATGTGAAAAAATAGGCATAAATCTAGTTTTATTTAAAATCTAATTATTCAGGCTAATTATTTATTTAACCGACGCTATTTTGGGTGGGTTTCTCCCATCCCCATACAACACAACTTCTCTGTCTTTCACTGCTCTTACAAGAACATCAGTCTCCTCGGCTGTGAACCGCTCCTGGCGTGCGCCTGGTAAATACGCCATAATAATAGCAATCCATAATGGAACTTGCGCACCTGCTTTTAAAGGGAATGTTGGATGACGCTCTGATTGGTTTATTCACGTTACGCCCAAACCACACCTATGAATAATGAAGCTACTTCAGACCAACCCATTTTAGATTTGCGCCGGGCGCAAGAGCCATTTATCCCGCCGGGAAAATAGCAACAGCGCCGAGACCCGCCCACAAAGTTACTTGCGCTTTGACACTTGCGTTTCAGATCGTTAAAATAGAGCCCATTGACTTCAAATGCTTTAAATAAACTAAACACTTTTATAGAGGTACCTCTCCTAAACTGGATTCATTCGGACCAAGATTTATGACCATTAAACAGAAAGCTATGCAACAAGACTGGCATAATGCACCTTTTCCAAATTCAATGAGATCTCAGTTGTAAAACAGTTGTCCAAACACGCATTGATTCAATTTATACAGTTCAAACACTCCAGGGGCCCGTTCTTCGTACCTCGCTTAATACATCTGAGATGATTTGACAGATCCCAGATCTTTTAATCATGATAACTGATGTCTGGCTAATTTGGTTCTTCAAACGTATTTGCGGATTGGATTTAAATATCTGGATTAAATGATCTAAAATCACTGCGCGTTCTTGTTTTCCCTGAAGAGGGCAGATGCATCGATACTCGAAACCATGATCAGCAATGCAGCGATTGGCTGGCGTCAAGACAGCAACGTAATGACATCATATAATTAAAAAAGCCACCTGGCAAAAAACTTTAATTACACAAATTACACAAAAAAACCTCACGAATATCTGGACCTTTATAAG
This sequence comes from Romanogobio albipinnatus, assembly GCA_023566225.1. NCBI lineage: Eukaryota > Metazoa > Chordata > Actinopteri > Cypriniformes > Gobionidae > Romanogobio > Romanogobio albipinnatus. The sequence continues at coordinate 31,554,290 of CM042244.1, forward strand.
GAAACAGCCAAACGACCAAACCAACATAAAAGTTATAATAGATCAATGATAAATGTTTTTTTTTTTTTGTTTTACCAATTACCAATTATTTATATTCACGATTTTATACAGTATTTGTACACCCTTTACATTTTTATTTCAATGTTGTAATTAAATTTTTAATTCAATTTGAAGGAGATTTGTAACGTGACAGTATTAAAGTTTCTTAAGGGTCAAGATCAAATTCTCTGCATCTCCTGCGCTGCATCAAGCCATCCCATAATATCCGTCATCACTTAGATTAATGCACGGCTCAGATTAACTGTACCTGTTGCTATGACAGCAAGTCCAGGATGAGCGTCGAAGAACCAAACAATCCAAGATCATGCCAAATCGTCAACAATCAAATCCGGCTAAATGAGTTAGCGAGGTACGAAGAATGGGCCCCAGGACAGTTCAAACAGTTGATGATTGGTCCAACAATTCAAACGTTCAGAGTCTTTTTCACTGTTCAAGGATTCAGTGACTCAGTTCAAACAATTAATGATTCGTTCACAAGTCAAACTTTCAGATGGTGTTTCTCAATGTTCAAGGATTCAGTGTAACTATCCAGACTCAACACGCCTCCACAACACCAGGAACACACTCTCAAAATAACCAGCAAAGTACTTGTTTGTGATGTTCAGTCTGTCCCAGGGTCAGCAGTAATGGAAAACCGGGAATTTCAAATCAGCCGTTCGTCATCTCTTTCGCTGCCAGCACTGATCCTGCAAGCTGCAGTGAGTCAGGACTCAATCACCGTCTTGAACCTCCAGTGTCAGTCCATTTTCCCCATCTTTTTAGCCTCAGCAATTAACGTTCTCTGGGTAGTAAGGTGTATCAGGCTGCCAACCCCCCTATCTCTCTACTTCCCTTTTATTTCTATGCTTGATTATAGGTAGTTCTCTCGGCCCACATGGCCCTCTGGTGGACATCCTATTAGTAGTAATATGCATTGCTAAGGACTTAAAGGGGTGGTAAACCACGATTTCACTTTTCTAACTTTAGCTAGTGTGTAATGTTGCTGTTTGAGCATAAACAACATCTGCAAAGTTACAACGTTCAAAGTTTAAAGCAAAGGGAGATATTTGCTTTTAAAGAAATCAATTTCTAAGGACTACAGCAAACGGCCGGTAGGGACTACTACACATTCCTCCAGGGTGTGCTGACATCACCAGCCCCAATATTTACATAAACCCCTCCTCCGAGAATATGAAATAAGGGGGGGCGAGGCCATTTTGAATCACAGCGAGGAATAGTTGTTGTGGTAGGCTAGTTAGTAGGCTGGAGAGTGTTGTTGCCAATGCCGACGAAATCAAAGCACGAAACAGACAGGGGTCAGAGGAGAAGACCAGAAAATGTGACATAATGGACTATATTCGTCTGTATTTGCTATACAGGAGCTGCGGTTCAGATGCACGAGATAAACCAGCCAGTGTAAGCGCCGCTGATCCACCGCCGCTGATCCACAACTCCGAAAACGCCAGATAAAATGTACTATTAGGCACTCTTTATATAAATAAACCACAGATCTGAGCTTTAAACAACTACATTATCGACTGAAAAAGTCTTAAAACTCCGTTTTGTCACACATTAACAGTAGATTTTTAAAAAAAAGACGTAAACACAGCCCATGTCAGTCATTTCTCACAGAGACGAGCCGCTGGCAGAAGTCCCTCCTCTGACGAGAATTCGCGTCTGTTGTGAAGTGAATGTCACGCGCGAATGAAGCGAGTAAACTCAAAATGTTCAAGTGTCCACCTTCGCGCGAATAGCGCGATTTATTCACGTCCGGTGTGAACGCCGCAAGAGACGGGCGTGCGCGGATGACCGCGGCTCATCTCACGGAGCAAAGCTTCCACAATCTTCACGAGCGCTATGAAAGCGGGATTCGCACAACGGCTTGTCCTGAAAGATGGATTAAAAACAGAAGCTGTTTATGGGCCACAAACTGTAAGTAGGATTTATTTTTCGTTGATGTGTTTTCCTGTAATAGTTTGTGTTGTTAATTGTAGTCTATGTTGTAGCAAGGAAGTACACAGATGACAACGCTCATTTGGCTCTGCAAACCAGTTTGTTAAATGCTCATTCATATTAACGTTATCCGACAAACACGTAACGTTACAAACGTTTTAAAATCTCAACAGCGAACTTGGCATTAGTGTAAATTATACTTTGATTAGAGCTTTTATGTATTGTTTATCTACAGGCATGCTACACATGGTTCTGTGTTTGATTTGGATACTAGTAAAGCCAATGTTTAGTGTTCGTTCTTGCAACAGATATTTGGCAAATCGATCTAAAAATACAGAAGTAACGGTGCCATTCAGTAGCGATCACTATAGATCCGCAGTCTTTACTCTTGAGGACTGAACAGGTTCTGCTCGATCATCTTCACTAAAATTGTCTGGGTCTGATTCGGGCTCAAATTGGTATGGTTTTATTGATGCTATTGTACCCGAAGCACAGGCTTAGCTTGAGGCTACCGGCGAAGGTAAGGGGCGTGACGTTCTGATAAACGTGCTCTAGGCCGGCGGTTAGCCAATCACAACACACTGGGCCAGCTAACCAATCTGAGCCCATTGCATATTTTTGAGGGACTGGCTTCACAGAATCCGGAAACCATCAGACCGTTTTTACAAGGAGGGACAGAGCAGTGTAGAATAAAGGTAAAATATATGAAAAATAATGAATTTTTTTAAAAACGAAGCATGAACACATGTTACAGTGCCCCCCACAAACACAATCAAGCCTTCGAAAGAATGTGTTTTACCACCCCTTTAATTTGTACAACTTAAGAGGAGATTTTTTTGCACCCTCTGATTCCAGATTCAAATAGTTGTATCTCGGCCAAATATTGTCCTATCCCAACAAACCATTCATTAATGGAAAGCTTATTTATTCATCTTTCAGGAACCAAAGTACATGTTGCATAAAACAAGAATAAACCTCATTGTTCTTGCTGAAGCTCAAATGTACTGCGTAACACAATAATGAATCTCATTGATTCCTGCTGAAGATCAAACGTACTGCGTAACACGAGAATTAACCTCATTGGTTCTTGCGGAAGCTCAAATGTGTTGCGTAACACAAGAATAAACCTCATTGGTTCTTGTAAAAAGCTCAAATGTGCTACGTAACAAGAATCAACCTCATTGGTTGTTGTGGAACCTCAAACATGTTGCGTAACACAAGACTGAAGCTAACTGGTTCTCGTTGAAGCTCAAACGTGCTGCATAACACGAGAATGAACCTCATTGGTTCTTGTGGAAGTAGAAACGTGTTGCGTAACATGAGAATGAACCTCATTGGTTCTTGCTGAAGCATAAACGTGCTGGATCACACGAGAATGAACCTCATTGGTTCTTGTGGAAGCTGAAATGTGTTGCGTAACATGAGAATGAACCTCACTGGTTCTTGCTGAAGCTCAAACTTGCTTCGTAACACAATAATTAACCTCATTGGTTCTTGTGGAAGCTCAAATATGTTGAGCAACACGAAAATTAAGCTCATTGGTTATTGAGGAAGCTCAAACATGCTGAAAAAAAAAAACTCATGAGAATGAACCTCATTGGTTTGTGCGGAAGCTCAAACGTGTTGCGTAACACGAGAATGAACCTCATTGGATCTGGATGGCGTAACACACAAATTAACCTCATTAGTTCTTGTGGAACCTCAAATGTGTTGTGTAACACAAGAATAAACCTCATTGGTTCTTGTAAAAAGCTCAAATGTGCTACGTAACAAGAATCAACCTCATTGGTTGTTGTGGAACAGAAACGTGTTGCGTAACATGAGAATGAACCTCATTGGTTCTTGCTGAAGCATAAACGTGCTGGATCACACGAGAATGAACCTAATTGGTTATTGTGGAAGCTCAAATGTGTTGTGTAACATGAGAATGAACCTCATTGGTTCTTGCTGAAGCTCAAATGTGTTGCGTAACATGTGAATGAACCTCATTGGTTCTGGATAAAGCTCAAACGTGCTGCCTAACATGAGAATGAACCTCATTGGTTATTGTGGAAGCTCAAATGTGTTGTGTAACATGAGAATGAACCTCATTGGTTCTTGCTGAAGCTCAAATGTGTTGCGTAACATGTGAATGAACCTCATTGGTTCTTGCTGAAATTCAAACATGCTGCGCAACACGAGAATGAACCTCATTGGTTCTCACAGAAGCTCAAACATGTTGCGTAACACAAAAAATAACCTCATTGGTTCTTGCTGAAGCTCAAACGTGCTGTGTACCACTAGAATAAACCTCATTGGTTCTTGCTGAAGCTCAAACGTGTTGCGTAACGATTCTATTACACGGAATTTACACATGAAATTAGAGACACCAGCCACCATAGTCACATGTTTACCAGGAGCCAGAGAGCCTGACATCAAAGCAAATTTAAAAGTGCTGGCTAAAGCGAATTTTAAATTCTCTAAGAATATTATTCACGTCGGCACTAATGATGTTCGACTTCGCCAGTCGGAGCTCACCAAAATTAACACTAAAGTCTTGTGTGAACTAGCAAGTACAATGTCAAATGCAGTTTTTTGTTCTGGTCCCCTACCCGTTAAAAGGAGTGATGAGATACTTAGCAGACTATCATCACTCAATGGCTGGTTGTCTAAGTGGTGTCCGCAAAATAACATAGGGTTCATAGACAATTGGAAAAGCTTTTGGGGCAGACCTGACCTGTTGAAGAAGGATGGCATGCATCCTTCTTGGGGTGGTGCTGCTCTTCTCTCTAGTAATTTGGCACATAGTCTTAGAGCTAAACCTTGACTAACTAGGGCCCAGGTCAGGAAGCAGAAAAACTGGCTAAACCGCCCGTCTGCTAGCTCTCTCACGTCACTGAAGTCCCAGCACACAGAGACTCTTTCACCTAGATATTATCACATAGAGACTGTGTCTGTTCCCAGAATTAACAAATACAAAAAAACCATCAAAACCATTCAACATTAAAAATTGAATTGATGTCCAACAAATAAACAAGAATAGATATAATACAGATGAACAAATTATAAAGCTTAGGTTGCTGAATATTCGATCCCTTTCCCCAAAAGCGCTTATTAGTAATGATATGATTACAGATAATAACCTAGATGAGCTGTGTTTGTAAATGATAAATCCCGTTTAACATTTGTGTTGGCTACTGTATATAGAGCACCAGGGCACAATACAGACTTTATCAAATAATTTGCTGATTTTCTATCAGAGTTAGTACTGGCTGCAGATAAAGTACTAATTGTTGGTGATTTTAATATCCATGTAGACAATGAACCTCGCATTGGGATTAGCATTTAGAGCATTTAGCATTTACATTCTAAACCTTATTGGAGTTACGCAACACTTGTCAGGACCCCCTCATCGCCATACTCATACCTTATACCTAATATTGTCACATGGAATAAATGTTGATACCGTTGAAATTCTGCAGCAGAGCGATGACATCTCAGTTCATTACCTAGTATCATGTATACTTAATTTAGCTAAGGCTGCAAAGCCGTCCCCTCGCTTCAAATATGGCAGGAATATCATTGCCGCCACTAAAGATTGCTTTGTACATAAACTTCCTCATCAGTTTCATCTCCTCAGCATCCCAGATAGCTTAGAAGAACTCGATGTTGCAACAGAAACTATTGACTCTCTCTTTTCCAGCACTTTAGACACAGTTGCTCCCCTGCGCTTAAAGAAGATTAAAGAAAATAGTCCAACACTGTGGTACAACGAGCACACTCGGGCCCTTAAAACAACAGCCAGAAAAATGGAGCGCAGCTGTTGAGCCAACACGAAGGGCCGGGCACTCTCCCCCAGATCCAGGGACCTGAATCGCTGACGGTGTTGTTCGGGGGAGAGGCCGACCCTCTGGAGGATGGCCCTCCTCAGATCGTCATACTGGAGGAGGTTCTGGACCGGGAGTTGCTGTGCCGCCCGCTGTGCCTCTCCTGACAGGAGGGGAATCAGCCTCACTGGCCACTGTTCCCTCGGCCACTCACAGGACTCGGCCGCCCTCTCAAAAAGGTCCAGGAAGGCTTCGGGATCGTCCTGGGGCCCCATCTTTAATAGCGGCATCTGCGCGGGCGGCGTTGCAGCGGCGGCTGGTACCCCGGTCCGAACCCCCTGGCTCAACCAGCCCCGGAACAGCTCGCGGTCCTCCTGCTGGGCGCTGACAAGGGAGTGGAAGCGCCGTTCCTGGTCCTCCCTCATGTCAAGCAGGGCCTGGTGATGTTCTTGGTGCAGGCCCGCGAGTGACTGAACTAGGCTCGCCAATGGCGTGGCTGCCGGCGGAGTTTGCATGACGGCGGAGTCCCTCTTCTTCCTCCCGGGTTTCGGCACCAGTGTGATAAGGTTCGTGGGTGTGAGAGGAAGAAGGCAAGGGGTCGGCAGGGTTGGACACGGATCTCAATATTTATTTGTCGTATAACTCAGTTCACCAAACACGCGTGCACATCGCACGACTTAAACTCAAAACTCTCTCTCTCTCTGTCAACGGTTTGTTTCCGGCAGTTCCTCTCTGCTCTCATTACTCGTCTCCGTGTCCTTCCTCTCCGCGCCAATCACTGCAATCAGACACAGGTGTTCATTGTTATGCACTTGACCTACTTTCTCACCGCTCGTCTCCTCACTCTCTCCGTCTGTGCAGACTCCGCAAAACCACGCCCTCCTCGCCACAATGAGGTACCCACGACAATGGTAGAAGCACTGGAGAAAATCATTAGTCAGTTCCTCAGGAGGTGGTTAGGGCTCCCACAGTCCCTAAGTAACATTGCCCTCTACAGTCATTCCACCAAGCTGCAGTTTCCCATCAGCAGCTTGTCCGAGGAGTTCAAGGTCACACGTGCCCGGGAGGTCTTGATATACAGAGATTCCTCTGATGCCAAAGTCTCCTCAGCTGGAATCTGCGTTAAGACGGGAAGGAAGCACAGTAAGCGGTGGACAGAACGGAGGCACGGCTGAGGCATGGTGTCTTGGTTGGTAACGTGGTGGTGGGACGTACAGGCCTCAGCCGTGACTCCGTTCTGTCCACCGCTTCCTGTGCCTGCAAATTCCTTCCTGTCTTAACACAGATTCCAGCTGAGGAGACTTTGGCATCAGAGGAATCTCGTTATATCAAGACCTCCCGGGCCCGTGTGACCTTGAACTCCTCGGACAAGCTGCAGCTTGGTGGAATGACTGTAGAGGGTGATGTTACTTAGGGACCATGGGAGCCCTAACCACCTCCTGAGGAACTGACTAATGATATTCTCCATATATGAGAAGCGGTTGGTGCAGGATGAGTAGCGGGCAGAGGTGGAGGAAGATCGCCTGACCAAGATGGTTGGTATGCAGCAGCAAGGCGCCTGGACTAGGTGGGAGAATGCCGAGCAGCCCAAGATCACCTGGGCAGAGTTGTGGAGCTCTGAACCACTACGCATCAAGATCCTCATCAGTTCGGTGTACGACCTTCTACCTAGCCCATCCAACCTACACTGCTGGGGCTTGGTAGACTCTCCAGCATGCCAACTGTGCCAAAGGAGTGGCACACTGGAGCATATCCTCAGCTGCTGTCCAAAGGCTTTGGGGGATGGGCTGTATCGCTGGCGCCATGATCAGGTCCTCAGGGCTCTGGCAGATACAATCACTGCAGCGATTCAGAGCAGTAAGTGTCAGTATCCCTCCAAGCATACCATCTCCTTTGTCAGAGCTGGGGAGAAGGCACAACAGCAACTACACTCACCAGGTGGGCTCCTCTCCAATGCAAGAGACTGGCACATCCAAGTGGACCTGGGAAGACAGCTTAAGTTCCCGAAGCACATCACGACCACTTAACTCCGCCCAGACGTGGTGATAACATCGGAGTCGACCAGGCAGGTGGTCTTAGTGGAGCTTACTGTCCCCTGGGAAGACAGATTGGAGGAGGCAAACGAGCGCAAAAGATCCAAGTATGCAGAGCCGGTGGAGGAGTGCAGGAGTGGCAACTGCAAAGTACGCAGCAAGCCAGTGGAGGTCGGTTGCCGGGGCTTTGCTGGACAGTCATTACTCCGAACACTCAAACTCCTTGGATTTAAAGGACAACTGTGCTGACGAGCCATAAAGAACATCTCAGAGGCTGCTGAAAAAAAAGCCTCACGATGGCTGTGGATCCGGAGAGGGGATCCGTGGAGTATTTGTAACGTGTCTAAGTAGCACCAGACAGTGCATGTTAGAACAAACTTCATTGGTTCTTGTGGAAGCTCAAACATTTGCGTAACACGAGAATGAACCTCATTGGTTCTTGTGGAAGCTCAAACATGGTGCATAACTCAAGAATGAACCACAATTGGTTCTTGTGGAACATGCTTGAACTTCTGTTTACCACAACTGATGTGTAAAAGCCTAAATTAAATCTGCTTGAATCAAATTTATTAATGTGATAAATCAAATAAATCAATCATATCTCTTCAGAAAATTCGGACTAAACCGCTCCATTCATATGGATTAGTTTTACGATTTTATGAAGCGTCAAAGTGGTAGTTGCGTAGCTGTCAACAAAGGACAGAAATCTCTCAGATTTCATCAAAAAGACCTTTATTTGTGCTCTGAAGATGAAAGAAAGTCTTACAGGTTTAGAACGACATGAGGGTGAGTAATTAATGACAGAATTTGTGAATAAAATGGGTGAATAAACCCTTTAAGTCCACAGAGGGCAAGCTGGACGTCATTTTGGCTCTGCAGTGAGCACCACTTGAGCAGTTTCAGGCCAGAGGTAACACTGGCCTTAAATATATATATATATTTATATATATATATATATATATACAGTGAGGAAAATAAGTATTTGAACACCCTGCTATTTTGCAAGTTCTCCCACTTGGAAATCATGGAGGGGTCTGAAATTGTCATTGTAGGTGCATGTCCACTGTGAGAGACATAATCTAAAAAAAAAAATCCAGAAATCACAATATATGATTTTTTAACTATTTATTTGTATGATACAGCTGCAAATAAGTATTTGAACACCCGTCTAACAGCTAGAATTCTGACCCTCAAAGACCTGTTAGTCTGCCTTTAAAATGTCCACCTCCACTCCATTTATTATCCTAAATTAGATGCACCTGTTTGAGGTTGTTAGCTGCATAAATCCAACTACTAACATGGCCAAGACCAAAGAGCTGTCCAAAGACACTAGAGACAAAATTGTACACCTCCACAAGGCTGGAAAGGGCTACGGGGAAATTGCCAAGCAGCTTGGTGAAAAAAGATCATTAGAAAATGGAAGAAGCTAAACATGACTGTCAATCTCCCTTGGACTGGGGCTCCATGCAAGATCTCACCTCGTGGGGTTTCAATGATCCTAAGAAAGGTGAGAAATCAGCCCAGAACTACACGGGAGGTGCTGGTCAATGACCTGAAAAGAGCTGGGACCACCGTTTCCAAGGTTACTGTTGGTAATAAACTAAGACGTCATGGTTTGAAATCATGCATGGCACGGAAGGTTCCCCTGCTTAAACCAGCACATCTCAAGGCCCGTCTTAAGTTTGCCAATGACCATTTAGATGATCCAGAGGAGTCATAGGAGAAAGTCATGTGGTCAGATGAGACCAAAATAGAACTTTTTGGTCATAATTCCACTAAACATGTTTGGAGGAAGAAGAATGATGAGTACCATCCCAAGAACACCAACCCTACTGTGAAGCATGGGGGTGGTAGCACCATGCTTTGGGGGTGTTTTTCTGCACATGGGACAGGGCGACTGCACTGTATTAAGGAGAGGATGACCGGGGCCATGTATTGCGAGATTTTGGGGAACAACCTCCTTCCCTCAGTTAGAGCATTGAAGATGGGTTGAGGCTGGGTCTTCCAACATGACAATGACCCGAAGCACACAGCCAGGATAACCAAGGAGTGGCTCTGTAAGAAGCATATCGAGGTTCTGGTGTGACCTAGCCAGTCTCCAGACCTAAACCTCATAGAGAATCTTTGGAGGGAGCTCAAACTCCGTGCTTCTCAGCTACAGGCCAGAAACCTGACTGATCTAGAGAAGATCTGTGTGGAGGAGTGGGCCAAAATCCCTCCTGCAGTGTGTGCAAACCTGGTGAAAAACTACATGAAACGTTTGACCTCTGTAATTGCAAACAAAGGCTACTGTACCAAATATTAACATTGATTTTCTCAGGTGTTCAAATACCTATTTGCAGCTGTATCATACAAATAAATAGTTAAAAAATCATACATTGTGATTTCTGAATTTTTTTTTTTTTAATTGTACACCTCCACAAGGCTGGAAAGGGCTACAGGGAAATTGCCAAGCAGCTTGGTGAAAAAAGGTCCACTGTTGGAACAATCATTAGAAAATGGAAGAAGCTAAACATGACTGTCAATCTCCCTCGGACTAGGGCTCCATGCAAGATCTCACCTCGTGGGGTCTCAATGATCCTAAGAAAGGTGAGAAATCAGCCCAGAACTACACGGGAGGAAAAAAAAGAAAAAGAGCTGGGACCACCGTTTCCAAGGTTACTGTTGGTAATACACTAAGCCGTCATGGTGTTCAAATACTTATTTTCCTCACTGTATATATATATATATATATATATATATATATATATATATATATATATATGTTTGAAGAAGACTCCAGCCCCACCCCCTCTCTCTCTCTCTCTCTCTCTCTCTCTCTCTCTCTCTCTCTCTCTCTCTCTCTCTCTCTCTCTCTCTCTCTATATATATATATATATATATATATATATATATATATAATGTGACGAGTCCACCCAGAGGAATCAGCGTCGCCCTGGCAACAACACACCTGCACATCATCACCATGGGCTGATCGGTCACAGCTGTACCCCATCAGCTCAGAGCTACAAAAGCAGCTACGGATGAGCAGACAGACAGACTCTGGTCTCGAGCTGAATGCACTGCTGGACTAACCTCTCTTTGTTGTTCTCCCCCAGAAAGCAGCGAGTGACCGACAGCCCACTTCACTGGAGCACGTTTGGACACCCACTTTCACTAGGATTGAGCACCACCACGGGACGAGGATTCACCAGCCACCACGCACCGGCTCACGAACTGTTTTCACCTTTTTCACTCACTGTAATTAAAATCCACCCTCCGGGGCCTTTTCACTCAACCTGCCTTGTCGTGTGATTCCTCACCCCGTGACATTGGTGGAGAATGCGGGCAGAAGCGTGAGGAATCACCGACAAGTTCACCGCACCCAAAATCCTAATCTTCTCTGTTTGTTTTTTTTCTGCACGCCAGGACCCGGAAGTAGCGCGCTCGCTCCCCGAAGATGGAGGAAGTGCTACAGCGCCTCGCGGAGGTGAGCATCCGCCAGCAACAGATCGCGGAACATCTCGCCACCCGCCAGGGCAGGACGGAAGACGAACTCACTGCCATCCGTGCTGCCGCCGCCCAGCGCGTTCCGCTACCTGATCCGCGCGCCCAAGCCACCCGCCTACTGCCGAAGATGACGGCGGATGATGACGTGGAGGCTTTCCTACAGGTCTTCGAGACCACTGCCCGGAGCGAAGAGTGGCCAGAGGGCGATTGGGCACGCGCGCTGGCACCTTTGCTGACTGGAGAAGCCCAGCGGGCTTATTTTTCACTTCCCCGAGCGATCGCTGAGGATTATGACGAAGTCAAGCGGGAAATCCTGGCGAGGTTGGGGCTCTCATCTATCTGTGCCGCCCAACAGTTTCATGAATGGGAATTCAAGCCTCGTGTGCCAGCCCGTGCCCAAGCCGCCGACCTGAAACGCATCGCGCATCACTGGCTGATGGAAGGAAGTCCCACGGCAGCTCAGGAAGCGGAACGGGTGGTGGTCGATCGCCTCCTCCGTGCTCTTCCCCGTTCCATCCGGCAGGCGGTCGGGATGAGAAACCCGGCCACCACCGCGGACCTCGTGGAGGCGATCGAGCTGGCGGATGCCATCCACCACCGTGAGGCAGGGGAGCGAGCGTTGCCGTTTCCCCGGAGGGTGGTCCAGGAGCGACGGCCGTTCGAGGGCACCTCGCGACCAGTGTGCAGGCCGACGGTTCCCCCGCCGCGAGACGAGCCCATGCCCAGCGCCGAACCCATGCCGCCTCCGCGTGCGTGGCTGGCAGGCTGCATCGTCCACCAGCGGATGCCATTGGGAGCCCCGGAAGCAGACGTGGTGATCGAGGGAAGACACTTCCGAGCCCTGCTGGACTCTGGCAGTACGGTCACCCTTCTCCAGTCACGAGTGTGTGGGCCCCGAAGAGGCGAGAAGAGTTTCCTCCCCATTACGTGTGTGCATGGAGACACTCGCCAAGTGCCAGCCCGTCGAGTCACCATCTCGTCGCCCCAAGGGACCTGGCCGGTGGAAGTCGGCCTGGTAGAGGACCTTCCGGTGGCCGTACTGCTGGGGAGAGACTGGCCGGGCTTCGATGCCCTGCTCGCCGCCGCCACTCAGCCTGTCAGCCAGGAGGGGAACCGTCGAAGACGGAGACGGCCGCGAGGACCCCGCCGCCGACCGGCGCTGCTAGCCTCCGACAGCGGGAGAGATGGTGAGTCCCCCTCCCAATCTACTAATCCGTTCTTTGATGTGTATCAGCAGGCTGCCGGAGGGGGCTCATTCGCCAAGGAACAACGGGAGGACGATCGCCTGAAGCACTGCTGGTCCCAAGTGCGGACCCTCGACGGGAAAGACGTCCTCCCACGGCCCCATCCTCTCCCGCATTTTGTCGTTGAGAAGGGCCTGCTATACTGTGTCGCACAGCGGAGGGGGGAGGAGAAAAAATTATTAGTTGTTCCTCGGACCAAGACCGAAACCATCCTGGAGTTGGCGCACTCCCATCCGATGGCAGGTCACCTCGGGGCAGCTAACACCACGCAGCGTATCCGCGACCGGTTCCACTGGCCGGGACTGGAGGCCGAGGTGAAGGGGTTCTGCCAGGCCTGTCCGACCTGCCAAGTGACGTCGCCCAGGACTCCTCCCCCCAGCCCACTCATTCCGCTGCCCATCATCGAGGTGCCCTTCGAACGGATTGGGATGGACATAGTGGGGCCGTTGCCGAAGTCTGCCCGTGGCCACGAACACATCCTGGTCATCGTCGACTATGCCACCCGGTACCCCGAAGCGATTCCCCTCCGCAAGGCCACCGCGAAGAACATCGCCCAGGAGTTGTTTCTGCTGGCCAGCCGGGTTGGCATACCAGCGGAGATACTGACTGACCAGGGTACCCCGTTCATGTCCCGGCTAATGGCGGATCTCTGCAGGCTGCTGCGGGTGAAGCAGTTGAGGACCACAGTCTACCACCCACAGACGGACGGGCTGGTAGAAAGGTTCAACCAGACCCTCAAGCAGATGCTGAGACGCGTGGCGGCGGAGGATAAGCGGGATTGGGACCTCATGATTCCTTATGTGCTCTTCGGGATCCGCGAAGTACCCCAGGCCTCAACTGGCTTCACCCCCTTCGAGCTTCTCTTCGGCCGCCAACCACGAGGGCTCCTGGACATCGCCCGAGAAGCTTGGGAGCAGCAGCCTGCCCCTCATCGCACCCTCATCGAGCACGTCCGCCAGATGAGGGACCGGATCGACCGGGTGATGCCATTAGTCCGGGAACACCTCAGCAAGGCTCAACAGGCGCAGCAACGCCGGTACGACCGGGCAGCCCAACCACGGGAGTTCCAGCCGGGAGACCGCGTCATGGTCCTGGTCCCCAGCTCTGCCTGCAAATTCCTGGCCACCTGGAAAGGACCCTATACTGTGATTGAAAGAATTGGGCCAGTCACCTATCGGCTGAGACAGCCGGGACGGCGGCAGGCAGAGCAACTCTACCACATAAACCTCCTGAAGAAATGGGTGGGGACCCGGGACCAGGTAGCGGCATTGTGTGTCACCGATCCCGTGGTTGTAGACGTCAACCCCCATCTTTCGGCTGCCCAGAAGGCGGAGCTGCAACACCTGGTCAGTCAGTTCCAGGATGTGTTCTCGACCCAGCCCGGGCAGACCAATGTGGTACAGCACGACGTCCGAACCTCGCCAGGAGTCATCGTCCGGCAACGGCCCTACCGTGTCCCGGAGGCTCGTCGGCAGGCTATTGAGGAAGAGATCCAACAGATGCTGAAGTTGGGGGTAATCGAACCATCCCGGAGCCCGTGGTCCAGCCCCATCGTGATGGTCCCAAAGCCGGATGGCACCCTCCGCTTCTGCAACGACTTCCGACGCCTGAACGAAGTCTCCGAATTCGACGGGTACCCCATGCCTCGGGTCGACGAGCTGCTGGACCGATTGGGAAGGGCCCGGTACATCAGCACCTTGGACCTCACCAAAGGCTATTGGCAGGTACCACTCTCAGAATCCGCTAAACCCAAGACTGCTTTTTCTACCCCCAGTGGCCACTGGCAGTACCGGACCCTTCCCTTCGGCCTGCACGGGGCCCCAGCGACCTTCCAGCGGATGATGGACATCATCTTGCGGCCCCACCAGGCCTACGCGGCGGCCTACATAGATGATGTCGTCATCCACTCCGAGGCATGGGAAGACCACCTGGAACGTCTGCGGAGGGTGCTTTCGGAGCTCCGGCGGGCTGGACTCACTGCCAACCCCCGCAAATGTCACCTCGCCCTCTCCGAGGCCAAGTACCTGGGTTTCCGAGTCGGAAGGGGCCTCATCCAGCCCCAGGAGAAGAAAGTCGAGGCCATCCACTCCGCCCCAAGACCGCAGACGAAGACCCAGGTACGGGCCTTTTTGGGGTTGGCAGGGTATTACCGATGTTTTATCCCCAACTTCTCCTCTCTAGCCGCCCCCCTGACAGACCTGACCAGGAAGGGGCAGCCGGAGAAAGTCTGCTGGACCCCAGCCCTCGAAGAGGCTTTCGCCCGGGTCAAGACAGCCCTGACGTTGTCGCCGGTACTCCGCGCTCCAGACTTCGGTTGCCCCTTCCTGCTGCAGACGGATGCTTCCGACACAGGACTGGGAGCCGTCCTGTCCCAAATCCAGGAAGGCGAGGAGCATCTGATCGTCTACATCAGCAGGAAGCTGTCCCCGGCTGAGACGAGGTACGCCGCCGTCGAGAGGGAGGCCCTGGCCATCAAGTGGGCAGTCCTGGAGCTGAGGTACTATCTACTAGGCCGCAAGTTCACCCTGGTCACCGACCATGCGCCCCTACAGTGGATGGCCCGCGCCAAGGACACCAACGCCAGGGTGACTCGCTGGTTCCTAGCGCTCCAGGACTTCCACTTTGAGGTACGTCATCGGGCCGGGGCCGCCAACGCAAACGCCGACGGCCTCTCAAGGATATGGACAGCTTATGCAGGTCTGTCAGGGGTCATTCCCCACCCTCCCTTTGTTTCACCCCTACTGTCTCCATATGTTCGCAGGACCAGGACAACGCTTAGGGGGGGGGAATGTGACGAGTCCACCCAGAGGAATCAGCGTCGCCCTGGCAACAACACACCTGCACATCATCACCATGGGCTGATCGGTCACAGCTGCACCCCATCAGCTCAGAGCTACAAAAGCAGCTACGGATGAGCAGACAGACAGACTCTGGTCTCGAGCTGAATGCACTGCTGGACTAACCTCTCTTTGTTGTTCTCCCCCAGAAAGCAGCGAGTGACCGACAGCCCACTTCACTGGAGCACGTTTGGACACCCACTTTCACTAGGATTGAGCACCACCACGGGACGAGGATTCACCAGCCACCACGCACCGGCTCACGAACTGTTTTCACCTTTTTCACTCACTGTAATTAAAATCCACCCTCCAGGGCCTTTTCACTCAACCTGCCTTGTCGTGTGATTCCTCACCCCGTGACAATATATATATATATATATGTACACATCATCTATACATTATATATTAAAAAGTAAGTAGTGCAAGACCCACAGGCGTGTGACGGACAGTGGACTAATTTATAATTTAAGTGTTTATCTGTTAAAAAATGTATTAACTAACTGTATTATTGACGCTTGAATCTGTTTTCTTTATTGTACAGAATTTTTTTTTTTTTACTGTAGTCAGTTCGGTTACTTAGATTCGATTTTGTAAATGGTCTTTGCGATGAATGTGTTTTGTATTTATTATTAATTTTCAGGGATGAATGTCATGATAAACATGGGCTTAAGAGCAGACCTTATTTAATGGTATTATCGTTAAATATTGTAATATCAATGTAAACAAAATCGATGTGAAAAGAATAGCTCATCTAATAAAAGAAAACTATGCCTATAGATGGCGAGACTCTAGCTGTGTTCGAAATCGCCCCCTATACCCTCATTCACTGTTCCCTACATTAGTCCACTGATAGTCCACTTTGAAAACGAGTGAGTGATTTCGGACACTAAGTGCGCCAGAAAGGCTGCCGTTTTTGCTTTTTTTTTTGCTTGCTGTTTATTTGAAACGTAGCAAACCGGCAGCTCCAGTAATGAAAAGATTTATCTTGAACTCTGCCACGGAAACTAGCATTTATAAACCTTAATCAAACAATATAATAATCATTTTAAAAAGGAATTTATGCCTGAATGCATGATATTGCGCTGGACCAGTGCGGCTTGGAAGATGGATGGATGATTGATTCAGCTGTGTGGGCACTATTTGAGGGAACAGCCATTTAGTGGTGTCCGAAACCATAGTGGACGTTATTAAGTGCACTCATTCAATCCCACAATGCACCGCAATAACGAGTTTACAACCGATGTATGCTTGACGGCTAGAGAATACCCATAATGCACTGTGAGAGTTGCGCCGTGCATTGAATGAATTCCCGCTTTTCAAAAGATGGCATCGACCCACACACTTTTTAAGACCAATAATGGACCCACTCACTCGTTTACATATCCTGATAAACAATGATTAAATGCGTTAGAAGCTTTATTTTCACTTTTCTAAAATTGTATTCATTTTCATTGAAAATAAATGCCTTTCCGATCTGATATGTAATGGGGAAAAAGGATCAGAGCGAGTTCGGCAAAAGGCGGATTCGAACCGCAGGTCGATTTGCGTCAAAACTTGACGCCATGCGTCTTATCCCTACACTATTGTTGCTGCTTAAGATTTTGAGTTTTCCATAGTTTTGTCTCCTCAACCTGACGTTTAGTAAACAAGCCAATATATTTGTACTTAATGTAAATTGCATCTACTCCAGTAAAATTTTTCTGTGAAAGTACCCACCCACATTTTTTTTTGCTTCTGATGCCCATGCAATATAGTATAAATAGTAGCCTAATATATAGTATAAAATATATACTATACTATATTTTATACTATAAAATTTGTACATAAAAATAAGTATTTATTTTTAAATTAAATGCTTATGAGTTACTTTATTATTCATTACCCTTTCCAAGTAAGTTCAGTGCCACACAAGTAAAGAGCTATAGGGTTAACTTTAAGCTTGTTGGCTCGTTTTTGGAGTAGTGGAGTAATGGAGAATGGGGCGAATCAGACATCGGTAAGTTTATTCATTCAGAGTGCGACTCTCACAGTGCATTGAGAGTACACAGTCTGGTTGAAAGTGAGAGCGATTCAAAAGCATAAGGAGTCGTTTCTTGTTTGCTCTGGAAACGCTTTCGCGGGACTTTGTGTATGACAATATGCCGATCGGTCTGCGCAACGCTGGTGCATCGAACAAGCATATTCTCCAGTGCGTACATCTACTGTACACTCGTTATCGCGGTGCATTGTGGGATTGAATGAGTGCACTCAAAAACATCCACTATTGTTTCGGACACCACTATGAATGGATGTTCACTCAAATAGTGCCCTATTTAAGGGTATAGGGGGCGATTTCGAGCACAGCCTCTGTTAATAAACGCAGAAGCTCAGTCAAACACTTCCGGTCTGTGGCTGCTGGACTGAAACTGCTTAAATCACACGATTAGGGCAGAGGGAAATAAGGTCAACAATTACTTCAGAAAATATTTTTTTCAGTTTGAACCCCTTCTCTGACACCAAATCCTGTCAGAATATATGTATATTTTTTTACAGTAATTTCTTCACAAATGTATAACATTCATGCATGTAATTTAAAATAAGATCAACAATTACTTCAGAAAATATTTTTTTCAGTCAGAACACCTTCTCTGACACCAAATCCTATCAGAATATATTTTTTTACAGTCATTTCTTCACAAAGTTATAAAATTCATTCATGTAATTTAAAATAAGGTCAACAATTACTTCAGAATTTTTTTTTTTCAGTCAGAACATCTCGGTTACATATGTAACCTTGGTTCCCTGAATAGGGGAACGAGACGCTGCGAACCGTCACCATGGGGAACACTTCCGGTGTGACGAATGTCTGAAGCCCTTATACCATCACGCCAATTCATTGGCTAGTAGCGCTTGGCGCCACCCTGAAGTACGTCACGTATGGATCATATCAGTGTGCTAAGCGTCAAACTGTCAGATTTCAGGACGAAGGAAACTACTACTCGAAGAATGAGAAAGGTCGGAATCGCAGCGTCTCATTCCCCTATTCAGGGAACCAAGGTTACATACATAACCGAGACATTCCCTATCATAGGTTCACTCAACGCTGCGAACCATCGCCATGGGAACGATATACCATAACGCCTTCACATACCTGAGAGTAGCTGGTGGACCGTGGAAAGCACCCGCTCAAACAGATAGGAACTGGGAGCCAGGAGCCGTCTTCACGTCCAGATCGTAGAACTTGAAAAAGGTGTTGGGAGAGGACCATCCTGCAGCAACACAGATATCTTCCAACGAAGAGCCCTTAAAGAGAACTTGAGAAGACGCCATTCCTCTGGTCAAATGCGCACGTACTCCTAAAGGCGAAGTGAGACCACGCGCCTCGTAGGCCACTGAAATAGCCTCAATAACCCAATGAGATATTCTCTGCTTAGTGACAGCTGCTCCTTTATTCTTGCCGCCAAAGCATACAAACAGCTGATCTGATTTACGCCACTGGGCAGAACGGTCAACGTACATTTTTAGCGCCCTAACCGGGCAGAGACCAAGAGGTCGCACGCTATCTCCATCTTCTGATTCAGGAGGAGAAAAAGCAGAACTATCTGCTGGGATCAAAAGGAGGTCGAAGCAACCTTAGGAACATAACCTGAACTAATCCATGTACAAAGTCCATACAGGAGGGACTGGTAGACAAAGCCTGTAAGTCTCCAAACCTCTTCAAAGAAGATAAAGCCAGCAAGAGAACAGTTTTAAAAGTCAGAAACTTCTCTGCCATTGACTCCAAAGGGTCAAAGGGACCGCTCATTAGACCTTCTAGAACTATAGAAAGATCCCAAGGCGGATCGTGCAGGGCGGAAAGACCTAAGCCGTCTCGTCCCTTGCAGAAAGTGAGAAATCAAAGGGTGTCGTCCTACCGAAGCACCCTGCACTTGTACATGTTGGGCAGAAATGGCCGCCACATAAACTTTCAAAGTGGCCGGAGCAGCTCCTGCTGAAAAACGGCTTTGTACGAACTCCAGTACTGAACCGATAGGGCAGCATACTGGGTCCTCATTTCGTGACAGACACCACAATGCAAAAAGCTTACACTTAAAAGCATAAAGGCATCTCGTAGACGGTGCTCTGGAGTTGAGAATGGTTTCCGAGGTCTCTGCTGAGATGACAATCTAGCGTGCCCCGCTCAGAGGCCACACCCATAACTTCCATAATTCTGGACGGTGGTGCCGAATCATGCCTTGAGCTTGTGTCAGCAAATCCGGTCTGAAGGGGAACCTCCCATGGAGGGCCGACTAGCAGACTGATCAGCTCCGAAAACCAAACTTGAGTGGGCCAGTGAAGAGCTATCAGTAACAGATGTTCCACTCTGTCTGTTCGCACCCTAAGCAGTACTGCTGGGAGTAAATGAACCAGAGGGAAAGCAAAGAGAGTGGTCTTAGGCCATGAATGGGCCAATGCGTCTAGCCCCAGAGGAGACGGAGGTGAAAGGGAGAACCAAAGCGGGCAGTGCGTAGTTGTGCTCGACGCAAACAAGTCCACGTCTGTTCGACCGAACCTCTGCCATATAAGGACTACCGTCAGAGGATGTAACCACCACGCTCCGGGATCCAGACCCTGTCTTGAGAGTAAGTCCGCCTCCAGGTTCAGATGGCCTGGAATGTGAACCGCTCTGACCGACAGATACTTGTTCTGCGCCCAAAGAAGCAAACGCTTCGCCAGATTGTATAAAGGGCGAGAGCAAAGCCCTCCTTGGCGATTTAAGTAAGATATCACGGTCATGTTGTCCGTCCTGACCAGCACATGACACCCTCTCAGATGGGGCAGAAATCGTTTGAGCGCTAGAAACACTGCTAACAGCTCCAGATGATTTATGTACCAACCACAATGCTCTCCACTCCAAACTCCAAATGTCGGGCGTCCTTGATACACTTCTCCCCAACCCGTGAGAGATGCGTCCGTCGTGATAGTCTTGCGACGACAGCACAGCCCTAGTTGAATTCCACGGTGGAGCAAAGGGAGGTTTAACCATGGACGTAGAGCACGAGAACCCCTGCGAGTCACTATGACTTGGCGGGAGGGATGGCTGTGGGACGAAATCTTCATGCTTTTGGTCCACCATTGAATTGGTCTCATATGGAGCAGGCCCAACTGTACTATAGGGGATGCCGCTGCCATCATGCCCATCAGTCTGTGGCAAAGACCGACACAAACGAGGTGACCTATCTTGAAGTGGCTCAGGCAGTTCTGCAGAGACTGAACGCGTGCAGGAGACAGCCATGCCCGCATACATTTGAGTCCAAATCCACGCCCAGAAAAATCGTCTGCTGGGACGGGTGCAAAACGCTCTTCTGGAGGTTCAGACGGAAACCCAGATTCCTCAAGTGGCAGAGAGTTAGATCTTGATGAGCTACAGCCCGTTCCTGAGATTGGGCTAATATTAGCCAATCGTCCAGGTAATTTCGAACACGGACTGGAGCCGCAATGAGGCCAGAGCAGCATCCACACACTTCGTAAAAGTCAGAGGGGCTAGGGCTAGCCCAAAGGGAAGGACACGATACTGGTAAGCTTTGCCCTCGAAAGCAAACCTGAGGAACTTCCTGTGTCTCTTGATGATCTGGATGTGGAAATACGCATCCTTCAGATCGATGGTTACAAACCAATCTCCGGTTTGTATCTGGGTCAGGATGGACTTTAGCGTCAACATTTTGAACATGCTTACTCTGAGTGCAAGATTTAAATGACGCAAGTCCAGAATCGGGAGCAATCCGCCACCCTTTTTGGGCACCACAAAGTAACGGCTGTAAAAGCCCGATTCAGCTTGGGAGGGGGGTATATCTTCTATAGCCCCTTTCTCCAAGAGAGACAAAACTTCCTGTCTCATAGCTGGGGCCTCCCATGGACGCACTGACGTGGGGAGAACCCCGCCTGAAAGAGATGGGCCTTTGCGGAACTGGATGGTGTATCCGTGACGGATGGTGCGCAGCACTCATTGCGAAACCTCGGGCAGGCACTGCCACGCGGCCCAGTGTTCCGTTAATGGAACTAGACGATCTGATTGGGATACGTGTCGTCCCATAGGTGTCGATGTAGTTCCTGATTGCAGAAAGTCGTTGACGTCTGTGGAAACAGGAAATACATGTGAAACAGACATCCTAGGTCCCCAGTCCCCCAGGGGGGGATCCAGGGGGATCCATAGTAGAGGGTTTGCTTCGTTGAACTTCACGGCGTTGAAGGGAAGACGAGCGTGAGCGAGCCGGCTGCGGCTGGCGGTCAAATTCCCTAGACCAACGTGGACTAAGCTGGCGAAACACGGCAGATTGTTGTTTTGCTGCTTGAAATTTCTCCACCAACATGGTTACGGCTTCCCCGAAAAGGCCGTTGTTGCGAATGGGGGCGTCCAACAAAAAGGATTTCTCCTTTCTTTAATGTCAGTGAGAGTAAGCCAAAGGTGGCGCTCTACTGATATTAAACCAGCCATAGACCTTCCTAAGGCGCGGGCAGTATGCTTGGTGGCTCTCAGCACCAAGTCAGTAGCCCATCTGAGTTCTTTGACTGCCTACGGTATCATGCCCTGTCCTTCATCAAGCTCTTTTAATAAATCGGCTTGATAAGCCTGGAAAACGGCCATGGAATGAAGGGTGGCTGCTGCCTGTCCAGCTGCCATATAAGACTTATTGACCAGTGAGGAGGTCACTCTCTATGGTTTGGAGGGCAATAAGGGGCCATAGTCCGCCATTTTAGAAATCGTGGCGAAATCCGCGGCCGCAGGGTTGGCAATACAAGCCGAAAATGGCTGCTTCCAAGACTTCGAGGTCTTGGAAGAATGGCAGTGGCCGGCGGGACTGAGTTTGCGTGCGGCTAGTGAAAAAACGATCGTCCAGCTTCGATTGGGTTCGATCTAGCGCGGGCTCGCTGTCCCAATCCAGGCCCAGTTTGTATACAGCGTGGGTGACAACTTCTATCAGTTCGTCATATGACTGGGAAACTTGTCTCTCTTGACCGCTCGGAGGAAGAGAAGCGGCTGATTCGCCCGCGAGTCCCTCGGAATCGGAAGCCACTGTAGAGAGCACATCATCATCGAACAGGCCGCAACCAAAATAAACCGAGTCCCGGGCTTCTGGGGTAGGCCGCAGTTCGTCGTGCATAAACAGAACGGGCTCGACACGGTCACTATTCTCAAGCAAGCAAACCCGACCGGGGGAAAGAGAGCGAAAAGGATCGTAATCCGTCCGCTCACTATCCATAAACTGTAATTCGCCCATGTCGTCCCAAGCATCCGACTCGTGCGGTGCCTCGGCGGCCGCAGAGACAGGGTAGCGGGGATTAGGTAGGCGGCCTTTAAAGGTATCTAGCCTAGAGCGAAGCACTTTCATGCGTAGGCTATCACAGTGCTGACAGTCAGATAGATCGCTAAGCGGTCTGGGTGTGCTGAATGCCCAAACACATCACGCACCTGTCATGAGTGTCGTCTCCAGCAATTAATCTGTCGCACGGCTAGCCAATGAATTGGCGTGATGGTATAAGGGCTTCAGACATTCGTCACACCGGAAGTGTTCCCCATGGCGACGGTTTGCAGCATTGAGTGAACCCAGGCACGTGCAGAGGGGGGGGCGGAGGGTGCTTGAGCACCTGCCTCTTTGCCCCTTGATGCCCAAAGTGCCCTTTTTGTCAAGGCAAAATTTTTTATATATATATATATATATATATATATATATATATATATATATATATATATATATATATGTAATTAAAGGCCCTTTTGTGAAGGCCTGCCCAATCTAACTAATAGTAAAATTAATGAATAATAATTTATCCGTGAATAAAATGAATCACATGATGATGACCTTTCACCCGACGACCTCATCTCTCACGCGCCGCTCACGCGCGCGCCAGTGCCTAGTGGACTGACAGGAGAGGATTCTTCAATACCGCGGCTGCTGGTAAGTGTTCTCAGCGAACGAAGTGTTTGTTTACTTATTATTTTGTATTATTTCACAAGAACGACGTGGAGAGAGCATGGAGCTGTTGTTTATATTGCTGTTTCCTGTATGTGTAGCCTGTAGAAGTAACGTTAACATTAGTTTGCTGTGAGGGAGAAAAGTTTCACGGGCGTAGAGTTACACAGTCTTGTCTTTTTATGTTATTTTACTAAAAACTGTTTATACTTTAAACTATTAGTTTTATTCCAGTATTTATTTAAAAAACTTATTCCAACACTGGTAATATACTGATTTTTCGTCCTCTGAATTAGCCTATATCTGTTTTTATTATCATTAAAAAAATATATAAATTCAGAACAGGATTCAATCATGTTCATGTCAATAATGTTCATCACAGAGAAAAGTGTAGCTTTAATGATAATTCATCTGTATTTAGTTTATTATTTGTGCAGTTCAGAAAGGTGTTATGTTAACGTTTACGTTTTCTGTATATGTCTAACAGGGAAGGCCACAGGTAAATATAACATTTATTATAATGGGATTATATAAAGATTGTTTTAAGTAGGTGCCGACAGAATGAACACACACATTTTAGTTTCTTTATTTATATTTTTGATTAGACATAATCAAAATCCAACTACATCTCAGAGTCACAATGCAATATATGAAATCATGATCACTGTCTATAAGATTTTTCTGTTTCACTCTTACCCCTGCCATGGCCCTCATCCGTTCCCCCTATTGTTTCTTTCTCAGATGCTTTTCTGAATCTGATATCTTATTTTCTCTCCACAGCTCTTGGTGTGCAGCAGCCTATATGAACATCTCCCTCTTCTTGTAGCAGTCAGCCTTGGCAGCAGTTGCAGCACAGTGAGCGAGTTACAAACACTTTCAGCAATCTTTACATCTTGTCATGGTCACATAACAATTGTTTAATCAGCTAATATATCTCATATGCTTGTTTTAATTTCTATAGTCTCAGATATACTCCAGCAGCATCAGCAGCAACAACAACAGCAAAGGCAGCAAACCCACTAAAGGATTTATTTAGGATTTTAAGATTTTACCAGAAATTTTTTAGACGTTAATGTTAAAAATCTTGTATAAGATTGCTGTGATTTTTTGTTTTTGTTTGCTTGGTTTTTATTTTTATTGGATAAATGTAACTCTTGTATATTTGTAATTCAGTTTTTGCCATGAAAATAGCCACAGATACTGACATGGCATTAAATAAAACTATTCTGTACTGTACGAAACGGGCCACGTTGATTTTGAATAATGACCATGTCCTACACAGTTTACTATAACAGCTGTTCTTTACTATTCTGTATAACTGAATCATAAGTATAACAGTTTCTAATCCCAGAGTTATTAATAGGTGCCAATACATTTTTTTTTTAACTTTTAACCTTTAAATGGTCTTTTTTATTCTCTTTCTTTTTCAAAACTGCATCAAAGCATTTGCTACCATATCAATACAGAAACATCCGTATCGGAACGCGTATCAGAAAGGAATGCGTCACAATATATTGCTGTATTGATATTTTGAGCACAGCCCGATTAAAAGCCTTGTTCCATGTGCCCCTTTTATACTTTGAGCACCTGCCCCTCCAACGGTCTCTGCACGGCCCTGAGTGAACCTATGATAGGGAACCCCTTCTCTGACACCAAATCCTGTATTCTTTACAGTAATTTCTTCACAAATGTATAAAATGCATGCATGTAATTTGAAATAAGGTCAACATTTACTTCAGAAAATATTTTTTTCAGTCAGAACCCCTTCTCTGACACCAAATCCTGTCAGAATAAATATATTTTTTACAGTCATTTCTTCACAAATGTATAAAATGCATGCATGTAATTTGAAATAAGGTCAACAATTACTTCAGAAAATATTTTTTTCAGTCAGAACCCCTTCTCTGACACCAAATCCTCTCAGAATATATATAATTTTTAGTCATTTCTTCACAAATGTATAAAAATCATGAATTTAACCTCTGTTGTCACTGTCATCTAGGCCTTATCACTTTCATTTGATTAGATTTCTTTTTTTTGTTGGGCAGTCAGTTATAATTTTTAAACATCTTTCTCACCTCAAAGTTTCTCACCTCAGAAAATACTTTGTTGCTGAGTTGCAGATAGTGATGGGGAGTCGACTCCAAAAGAGTCGATTCCTCGACTCTGAATAGCCCCAGAGTCGGGATCGACTCCAGCACAGGAATCGACTCTCGGTGTCAACTCTGTTGCTGTGTCCGAAATCGCTCACTTGTTTAATAATTCTCTAATCCCTATAAAGTGCATGGCAGTCGAGTGCACTATAAGCAAGGAGTGAATGAAATGAAGTGAGGAATTCAGACACTGACGTAAAACATCGCGTCAGAGAGCTGTCACTGCAGAAACTTTCTCACACATTTATTTGAGTGCTTACTTTAGAAATAGAAAACAGTCACAGCGACTTTAGTTTGTAATTATACCTAGGCTTCCTCCATGCTAGCTTTAGTTTAATTGATAGTGCCTATTAATGCAATAAATATAAATTTGGTTTTCTATGGTTAACCTTGTGTTCATAATCATTAAACTAAATCCTAAAAAAACTTACATCAAGAAGAAATACATGAATAATTATAAATATAATTAATATAATTATTATTATATTTATATCTTTAACACACCTTTTAAGACAATGATCATGTGCATTTAGCCCCATCACTCGAAAACAACTTTTTTCTTGACTTTTTTTTCCTGTGTAAAATTAGGTATCGGCAACAGCTAGGTAGAAACGCTGATAGCCACTCATCAAGTCATCGCTAAATTGGACTCATTTGGACGATCACGCTAAAAGGAGCGAGGTTTTAATAGGGGGATTTTAAGGCTTTGTGTTGGGGGAGAAATAATTTAAGTGTGTAACAACTGCAATTTTGTCTTATTTCTGATGTAAGTTTGATGTAAAGTAAATGGAGTCGATTCCATAGACTCCTACAGTGGGAGTCGGGAATTGGAGTCGACTCCAAAAAACCTGGAATCGAACATCCCTAGTTGCAGAGTGGTGTAGTAAATATGCGTTTCTCAATATGCGTTCTTGTCTGTACTTGTGTTCTCGTGGACTTGTGAAACGTCATCAGTCGCTGCCCAAGTACTGTTCTAATTCAAAGTTCACATCTAGCCATAGAGAAGCACAGTTCAAATCCCCGGATGTGTCCTTGCTCCGCCCCTTTTATCGAGGATGCATCGAGAGGAGACTTCAGACAGACCGGTATCCCAGAATGCATCTCAGACCAAAGGACGCAACGATCAGTAATGCCATGCCCCCCAACACCCCCGCATGATAAGCTGAACTTGGTTGTGCGTGAGCCTCTACTTTAGAGCCTCTAAAATGCAAAACAAGACCAATTTAGGATAGTAAGATTTATTTTTAAGCACAAGCCTAATAAAACATTTGAAGATTTTCTTTTATTTTTATTTATTACTTATATTATAGTAGTATAAACTTGTGAAAATTAAAATATTAAATACAATTATAAAATGTTAAAATATTTGTTAAATGGTTTTATTTATCATATTTATGTTTTATTTTTGTAATGTGTTTTTTTTAAGTCATGTATTAATATTGTTTTGAACTGCTTGTTATTTACAATGGCAACTATTAACTGTTTTATTTTTATTTTATTTTTTGTGGGTGCGTTGAATTGTATTAAAATCACATAAAAATCCTAATAATCAAACTAAATCAGAATAATTATTAATGTTAATAATAATATAGAGAGCCCACAAAAACAACAACAAATAAACAAACAAAAACATTTAAAAATATATTGTCCCGTTTTTTAATTAAAAGATAATAACAAATTCGATTTTAGTGATATTTTGACCACTCAAATAGGAAATGTCCCCGGTTTCCATTTCAGAAATCTGGTCACCCTAAACCACATATTAGGCTAATGTTTAATATAGGCCTATTGTTTTTTTTAAATCTAAACGAAAAGAGGCAGGGTTGTGTTTTATACTTCGTTTTGTTATAAATATATAAGATAATCAATGTAGCTGCCTGAACGACATTTGTGTGGCTAATATGTTTAAGAATTTTTTGTTAAAAAAAATGGCAGTGGTGTTTTATGACGTATTTCGTTTTATTGTAGCCTAAAATATACGTTTCTCTATGCCAAGTAGGCCTTCGCGAACTTCTGACTTGAGTCCGTGGAGTTAATTCAGGCTCGCCAAGTTCAACTCCGGAGAACGACGGGAGGACAATAGTCCAGCTCTGCTAATGGAACAGCAGCGTTCTTGATAGTGTTATTCAGTGTATATATGTATATTTTAGGCTACAATAAAACAAAATATATGACAAAACACCACTCTGCCTCTTTTCATTTTCATTAAAAAAATATTAAACATATTATAGCCACACAAATGTAGTGCAGGCAATGTTATTGCATGTAATATGTATAACAAAACGAAATATTAAAAACCCTGCCTCTTTTCGTAAAAAAAAAAAAAAAACATGAATATGTGGTTCAGACAAGTGTGATTATCACTGTAATAAAATTAATTATGACATAAAACACAACCCAGTCTATTTTTGTTAAATGTCAATTTATGTGTTTAATAGCCTAAAAATAAAAAGTTATGAAACTTCACTTTGCCCTCAGTCAAAACGATTTGCCAGGGAACAAATTATGGATTCATGAGAGCAAAGATCGCCCGTTAGAAGACAAATTATATCTGAAGACATCAGAGCCAGCGGCCGGCGTCAGAAGGACTAGCCGTGTTAAGGCTGCTCTGTGCGGGGAGAGTTCCCGCTGATCCACTGGAGCTCACAACTCCGAAAACGCCAGATCGCATTTTCAAAAAGGCGCTCTCTTTATAAATAAACCACAGATTTGAGCTTTAAACAAGTACATTCTCGCCTGAAAAAGTCTTAAAACTACATTTTGTGAAACATTAACAGTATTTTTACATTTCGAGGGGTTTCTCATCCGCTATTCACGTTTGCTTGTTGGTGCGAGATGCATTCTGGGATACCGGTCTGTCTGAAGTCCACAAGTCTCCTCTCGATGCATCCTCGATAAAAGGGGCGGATCAAGGACACATCCGGGAATTTGAAATGTACTTGGCTAGATGTGAACTTTGAATTGGGTCAGGACTTGGCAGTAACTGATGACATTTCACAATTGACGACTGATGGCGATTCCTCCCGTCCTCTGGAGTTCGTTCTCCCGAGTCGAACTTGTAAGTCTGAACTACCAAGGACGCAAGTCAGAAGTTCGCGTACTAGGTATTGAGAAACGGCCATACAGTAGTATCGAAATTGGCAGCAATCTAATCAGCCAATCAGAAGACATTGCCAAGGCACATGATGACAAGTGGTAACGTTTGGCCAATGATTTAATTTCCCCTTCCCTTCCCTCCCCTCCCCTCCCCTCCCTCCCTCGCTCTCTCTCAAAGTCTCTGTTACGGCATCTATTATAGTAATGGTTTCTATTAATATTTTCGGTCAAAATCAATCACTGTTCATTATTCCAGATAATATACCTCAAGCGATCTGCTTTGAGGTTCTGTGAGGAATACGCGCTCCAATGTTGAGAATGAGACGTATTCTCACTGCTCACTCTCACTGCTGCCATCAGGCAGGCGCTACCGCAGCATCAGAACCATAGACCGTAAAAAAATATGGACGACGCGACTTCATTGACTTCCGCTGACCAAAGTTGAAGCTTTCATAGGCCCGCTCACGGCGCTGACATCTTGGGACCGAGTCTGCTCAGTAGCGATCTCGGGACCGGAGTTGCGCAGTAGAGAACAGGAAGTAGAGGCGCGATTATCAAAAGCCCGCCCACACTCTCGCAGATGCAGAACTATTCATTATGTTGGTGTGAAATAAACAGTTATGGAAGTGTAGAAATTAAAGCTAAAGCTCCAATCTCCTCCCAAAAATCCAGAAAAAAGTCTGTTAGTGCCTCAGTGACAAGTTCACTCAGAGAAGCCGTCAATCTCAGCTGTCAATCATGACGTCACACCCCCCGTTTTTATAGCATCAAATAACTCACTAAAACTAAACTTATTTAAAAAACGAACACTTGAAATGAAATTATTGTAATAAAAACTGCCTAAAATGACAGAAACCATCTTTAGGAAACAATTATTTGAAGTGTAATTAAATTGTTTAGTGTGTCTCGCGCCCATTCAAATACATGGAGAGGCGGGGTTTAGGAGCTATACTGGGACCGGCCACCGGGGGGCGATCGAGGCGCGAAAGCTTCAATTTCTGACTGGAGGACGTGGGCAGGATGCGGGTGGAGCTGAGGCGGAGGCGGAGCTGAGGTGCGCTAGCTCACGGGAATCCACCTGTCACTCAAAGTGACCACGCCCTTAATTATGCAGAACTTTAAGGCTCAATATAATGTAAACGAATGAGTTATAAAAAAATTCACCCCCCTCACAGTTGTCATGAAGGGCAAAATGAGCCGTATAGACCAAAACCACAATTTGTACCAGGCTGTAAACATGTTTTATTCTGCTCTAAAGTTGGCCATTTTAACATGGGGCTCAATGAGATTCTGCTCCCTTCTGGATCCTGTCCCTAGCGGCCAGTCAGTGAATTGCAGTTTGAGGCACTTCCGTATTGGCTTCAAGAGAAACTGCGGGAGGTTGCCGCTTGGGAGCACTACAGGCCTGATCAGAACACGCACCAGCCGACTCCAGAATAGCTTCTTCCCACAAGCAATTAGACTACTTAACTCCTGGGGCCCGTTCTTCGTACCTCGCTAACTCAGTTAGCCGGATTTGATTGTTGACGATTTGGCATGATCTTGGATTGTTTGGTTCTTCGACGCTCATCCTGGACTTGCTGTCATAGCAACAGGTCCGTTAGCTTAAACCTGCTCCCGAGCAGGCTTATTTCATGTAAACAGGATTAGATTGCATCTTGAGGTGATACTTAAAATCTGTCCCAGCCACTGATACTTTATTACAAGAGTTGATTAATGAACCAGGAGCAATAATAATCATTTTAAATAATAATAATATACAAATTTTAAATTGTAGGCCTATATGTATATGAGAATGTATATAATATTATAATGTTGTGTATAATACCATAGACACAGCCACTTGATTGAGCGATTTATTTGTGATGGAATAATTACTTTATAATTTTATTGGAGGTTTGCACACATGTTGTACAGTTAATCTGAGCCGTGCATTAATTTAAGTGATGACGGATATTATGGGATGCTTGATGCAGCGCAGGAGATGCAGAGAAGTTACAAATCTGCTTCGAATTGAATTAAAAATTGAATTACAACATTGAAATAAAAATGTAAAGGGTGTACAAATACTGTATAAAATCGTGAATATAAATAATTGGTAATCATGTAAAAAAAACAAAAAAACATTTATCATTGATCTATTATAACTTTTATGTTGGTTTGGTCGTTTGGCTGTTTCCTTATAAAGGTCCAGATATTCGTGGTTTTTTTTGTGTGTAATTTGCCAAGTTTTTTGCCAGGTGGCTTTTTTAATTATATGATGTCATTACGTTGCTGTCTTGACGCCAGCCAATCGCTGCATTGCTGATCATGGTTTCGAGTATCGATGCATCTGCCCTCTTCAGGGAAAACAAGAACGCGCAGTGATCTCAGATCATTTAATCCAGATATTTAAATCCAATCCGCAAATTCGTTGGAAGAACCAAATTAGCCAGAGATCAGTTATCAGGATTAAAAGATCTGGGATCTGTCAAATCATCTCAGATGTATTAAGCGAGGTACGAAGAACAGGCCCCTGGTCCATCAGGATCATAACACACACTGGACAGAATATCACTCAGCACAAACCACTGGAGATACACACACATTATATACACATTTATTTATCATATAGCGTATCTATTGTACATTGGATGTCTATTTGTGAATATTGTATACTGTACATTATATATTACTATTATTATTATAGCGTAATGTATATTGTTTAATGTATGTTTAGTGTATATTGTTTAAAGTATATGTATATTGTAAGTATGTGTATATTGTTTAAAGCTGTGAGAACTACACTCACATTGTGTAAATTATTTATTGTTTATTGTAGAGTTTACTGTGCTGTGAGTAATTGTGTGCGCATCAGATGTGTAATCTGATGTTGCTTTAAATGTTGTACATGTCATGTCATGACTGCTATGTTGCTCGGAACTGCACCTAAGAATTTCATCAACTGTTGCACTTGTGTATATGGTTGAGTGACAATAAAGTGATTTGATTTTGATTTGATATTCAGTAATGAGCGTGGCTTCTGAATCAGGGTATCTTGCGTCCATTCCAAATTCGTTTTTAATTAAAAAACAGAAAACGAAAAAAATCGTTTTTCGTTTTTTCATTATTTTCAGAAAAACGAGATTTCGGCTTGATTTTTCATTTTTCATTCAGAGGTAGAAAAATTTATAAACAGTTTGAATATTCGATTTCTACACGTGGGCGGGAATTATACGCCCCTTTCTGCTGATTGGTCAGCCGAAGATCAAACTATTCCGTCATCGGTTCTTCCTCAGTTCCGCTCAGCAGAATAAAAGTCCTGCGTTTCTACAGCTGTACGGATTCTTAAAGCAGCACTAGGTAACTTTTCAACCTTCATAATATATTTTCAAGACTCTTGTGATGATACATCGACTCACAATAGGTTGAATGACACGTCTGCCATAGCCTGACGGGGTCTGTATCGTTTTTAATCGTACTTTTAAACTTCGGGTTTCGGGTAGTAACCCGAGAAAAAAAAGAACTACAAAATTCGACTGCTTTACGGCATATACGTCACTTCCTTAAATTCGGACGTGCGAGGGTTAGCCTATGTAAGCCTATGTCTAAACGGCGTGTACAAGTTTGGTAGGGGCTACATTCTCGCAAGTAAATACATAAGACGTACAAAATCATATTTTAGGATACTGTAACGCGTGGGTCCGGGTGAAAAATACGGATAGCTCACTCAACACAACTGGAGTCGATGCAAACACGGAGGCGATTGACATCAAACAGCCCGCACTTTATTCCCCGCGGAACCCCCCACAAGAGTCCGGCACAAACTCCACTTCCGTCCACAGCATTACCCACCAAAACAAAAATAAATGAATGTTTGCAACAGAAGACAGAAAATAATCCACACACATGGGAGCTTGAGGCGCAGTGTTCACACACACACACACACAGAACGCAGGCGCTCCAACCGGGGCGAACGCTCTTAAAGGGGCCACACTATTTTCCTACTCGTTACAATACCTAACATGTCTGTGATATTTGTTTATTTGTCTTGCCTCAAGCTATAATGCAAATCGACTTTTCAAATTTGAAGATTCATCTATGGTAGCTTGATATTATATTGACGATATATGGTTATTACCTACCACTCAAACATTGAATTGAAGTATCATATAGATTCTGTAAAACGGTAACCAATAGACTAGACTACTATAATGACGCTGGCTTGTAAACGTGAGCATCGCGATCATTTGGTGTTTGAAAAAAAAAATAAAACCCATGAAATTATATTCATATGAGATGCTGAAACATATGCCACTGTACCTGGGATGAAGACATTTCACACGGGACGCAAGCAGAACACCTGCATGTGAACTCCTCCTGCAGTGTTCAGGGCTATCATAGTTGTCATGTCAACAAATGCACGTGCTATGCATCCCCTGATGTAGGATGACAGAGTTTACGACAGTAGTAGAGGACAATACTGTTTCCCAACTGTAGGGGGAGCCCGAGAGCAAAAGTTACCTAGTGCTGCTTTAATAAACCACAAGGCATAAATCATAAAATAAAAGAGTATGTCTTTTAATATCTCTGTTTTTCTCCGGTTGTCTGGTTGCAACGCATTATTCTTTCCTTTTTGTATTAGTGTTTAAAATATTTATTTTGAATTATTTATTTAACCAAGGTAGGCTATGACAGCCGTCATATATCCTGCCAGCTGAGGCAAAGAGGTGAATTTATATCTAGCGAAAAAACCCTGCCTAGGCTCTGCCCCGGTACGGGTTGTGTCGACGTTAGTCTGGTTGTTTGATGAGAAAAATATGAAATGTAGTTGCAATAAACGCGTTAAGAATCCGGACAGCTGTAGAAGCGCAGGACTTTTATTCTGCTGAGCAGAACTGAGGAAGAATCGATGACGGAATAGTTTGATCTTCGGCTGACCAATCAGCAGAAATGGGCGTATATTTCCCGCCCACGTGTAGAAATCGAATTTTCAAACTGTTTATTCATTTTTCTAACCTCTGAATGAAAAACGAAAAACCAAGCAGAGATCTCGTTTTTCGTTTTTCTGAAAAAAAAACCCCCGAAAAACTATGTTTTTTCGTTTTCTGTTTTTTAATTGAAAACGGATTTGGAATGGACGCTAGATACCCTGATTCTTCTGACGTTACACTTGGATGTGGGCCGGGTTGGACGTCCACCGCAGGCTGCAGCGAGCCCCAGAGGGAAGGGAAGCTCTTGTGTTTCTGTGGGAGTGTCTTTACTTCTATCACCTATGCTTCACACACACAGCCCTCCTTTGGACAGACAGATTCACAAAGTAATGGATCTAACTCAACTGACGACGGATTGATTGGATGTTTATGTAATACACTTCAGGTGAGAAAAGAGAATCCTGGAGAAAACCATTCTAAATCTAGCATATTCTAAAGATTGCTGTAAATATAGTACGTTATATAAGTTACGTTAAATGCAGTATAATCAAACAAGTGTTCATAGTATTAAGTTTGAACAACTAACGTTAGCCGTTTGTTTCCTGATTCACCGTAAGCTAAGTGAAAGCGTTTACTTTCTCTGTGGTTTACATTTGTCTTCTACATTTGTTTTGCTATTGTATTGTTTAAGTGAGACGTCACTACATTAAATCAACACTATAAATTGTGAATTAAAATTTTGTTGTAGAGTAAAAGGTATGGTTGTACCGGATCTGTTCTCAAACATCACGTGAAATGAAACGAAAACAAAACTAGTTTAGAATATGGGTTTCTTTCCTTGTTTCATCCATAGATTTAAATAACTCTTTAGGCTACTTAATTGTATTATCATCATATTTTAAAAAACACGAAAACTCTTCTAAAATGTGACATTTTTTGCCAGCCCCATTGTTATTGATTGTGCAGAAACTGGTAGGTATTATTAACCATGGTTTTAATATAGTAAAAAGGATGGTTTACCATGTTTTAAACTAAACATTTGTGACAAGTTCTCTTTCTCCATAGCAGAAATGAGTGATGCTCTCCTTAACCCACTGACCGTCATATGTGCGGGATCCTGCTTCGCCTTCTCTGGACTGTTTTATAAACTGTACTGTGAAAAAAGACAAGAAATACAGAAGCTGAAGGTAATGATTTCCCCATCACTGTTACTTGCAAAGTAATAAAAGAATTAAACACTGGTGTAGTGTAGCCTAGATCTAAGCAGGTTGTAGATCCAAACCCAGAAGTGCTGATTCATAAAGTATTGTCATTGTGTCTTTGAAGACAATTATCCTCAGTTTCCTCCAGAATATATGAAAGTTTACATCAAGTCTCTTTGAATGAAAGTGTGAAAGAATGAGTCAGCTAAATTAGAATATTTTCATAAAAGCTTGTCCATTCAAACATTAGCCTGTTTCTTCCACTTTGTAGGAGATACCAAACTTTCAAGCGGACCATCACCTGCTCAGGATTCTGAAAGCATCAACCAACAAGAGACTTAATTATGTTGCTGTAGAAGGTAGATAAACTACTAAATAAGACCTCATACTTTGAAAAGGCTTTTATGCATCTTTATTTTTCCTCCATTGCAGGATTGGTGCAGGCCATTGGAGAGCCCATTTCCAGCCAGTATGTGCCACGGTGTTATGGTGTCGTTCAAAAGATTACCGTGCACGAGCACTGGAAATACTGGAACTCTGTTCTGAAGTCATGGTAAATGCTTCACTGCCAATCATTTAGCTTGTATGGGCAATTGGGTATGAGTTTAACCAAGGCTGAAGGGCATTATGAAGTGACTTCTCAATAAATAGCAGATGTAGGCCTGGTTTCACAGACATGGCTTGGATAAAACCTTAGTTCAATTCAGACATTAAAGTAACTTTAATAAACATGCCTTATAAAACCCATTACTGGTGTGCATCTTGAGACAAAACAATGGCACGGACATATTTTAAGATATGTCAGTGCAAGTTGCTTTCAGTTAAAACAGCTCAAACATCCATTTTAGTCTGGGGCGAAGCTTAAAGTCCCTGTAAAGTCAAAATTAAACGTGTTTGTCACACCACAGACAAATGTTACAACCCAGCCAAATTTAAATTGTAAAAAAATCCGCCAAGTAAATAAAATTGCTTATCAAAATCTTGAAAAAATGACCATGTTCACAATCTGATTTAAAGGGATAGTTCACCCCAAAAATAAAATGATCCTATGATTTACTCACCCTCAAGCCATCCTAGGTGTATATGACTTCTTTCAGATGAATACAATTGGAGTTATATTAAAATTATAAAAAATATCCTGGCTCTTCCAAGCTTTATAATGGCAGTGAATGGGGGGTGAGATTTTGAAGCCCAAAAAAGCGCATCCATCCATCATTAAAGTACTCCACACGGCTCTGGGAAATAAATGAGCAATAAAGGCCTTCTGAAGTGAAGCAGTGCATTTGTGTAAGAAAAATAACCAACATTTAAAACTTTATAAACTAAAATAACAAACTTCTGACAGATCAAAGCCGTATGCATTGATTTACGGTGAGAGTGCTCCGGATTTAACTTAAGAGTAACCTTTGACCCGACATATGGCGTATTGACAAATGCGGAAACGTAGAGGATAGAGCAAAACAAAACACTAGTAACAAATTAAAGTCTAAAACAAGAATTTTTTTAAGAGAAATGTTTGAGGATTTTGATATTAGGGTCGAGGATTGAGTTTGCTCAGTCCTATTTGTTTGAACTGTGAGAGACGTCAAAGTTTACGCTACATCGCTCGGGGGTTACTCTTTTGGTGAGTCAACTTGTAGGCAGTCTATCAAAAGCTAGTTATTTTAGTTTTTAAAGCCTTAAATATGGATATTTTTCTTACACAAACCCATTGATTTGCTTCAGAAGGCCTTTATTAACCCCCTGGAGCCTGGAGTATGTTTATGATGGATGGATGCACTTTTTTGGGCGGGCTTCAAAATACTGTCCTCCATTCACTGCCTTTATAATATAAAGTTTTTATCTCTGATTGTATTTGTAGTAAATCATGGGGTAATTTTCCATTTTGGGTGAACTATCCCTTAAAGGTCCCGTTCTTCGTGATCCCACTGTTCAAACTTTAGTTAGTGTGTAATGTTGCTGTTAGAGCATAAATAATACCTGTAATTATATTAATTATATAAATTATAATGCTCAAAGTTCAATGCCAAGCGAGATATTTAATTTAACAGAAGTTCCCTTTCAAAGCCTACAGCGAACGGCCGGTTTGGACTACATCCTGGTACTTCCTTCATTAATTACGTCAGTCAGTAGAACAGTAGAACAGACTAACCTCCGCCCACAAGAATACGCGAAAAAGGGGGCGTGGTCTTGTTGCTGTCCCACGTGGAGAAGAGGACGGTCGCGTGGAGAAAAGGAAGTGGTGTGTTTGACTGTGTTTGTCGCCATGTCGTCGAGACGCTGTTATTTTCATCCCGGAGTCAAATCACCTTTGTTTGGCTTTCCCAGGGACGCTGTAGAGATCATTAAGCGCATATATCTCCCGTTAAGAGGCGTGACCTTTCCATGCAAATTACGTGCGCTAAGCTGCTGTCGAATCACAACACTGGAACCGTGCCATGTGCGCTAAGCTGCTGTCGAATCACAACACGGGAACCGCTGGCACAATCAGAACTCGTTACGTATTTCTGAAGGAGGGACTTCATAGAACAAGGAAGTCATCAGCCGTTTTTAGGACAGTGAAAACAGCGGTGTACAGATAAGTAAATTGTGTAAAAAAAACTGTTTTTTTACACGCGAAACATGAACACGTTATATTGCACACTGTAAACACAATCAAAGCTTCAAAAAAACACAAAGAACGGGACCTTTAAGCCTTATCTGTGAAACCGGAGGATAGTCCTTCCTTGGCATATAGTTGGATTCTCTAGTCTTCATACTGTAACTGTTACTTAGTGTAGCTGAAACACAGTATTGCGTCATTATCTCTGTACAAAGCAATTTAAGCTATGCATGTAAGATTTTATGATAAAGCATGAAAAAAACATCTTCCGCACAGGGTCTCCAAAAAAGTGAACAAGCAGCAAACCACCAACACAGTACCCTTCAGCTTGATCCAGCCCGGATCATACATCAATGAGGTTTCAGTCCGTGTGGACTCGCCTCTGCAGGCGTCTGGCGATTACCTCGAGCAGGTGCACAAGCGCCTCAGGAATGCTAAAGAGGGGCTGGTAGATGTCGTTTTGAACGAATTGAGTGGGGAGAAGCCTTTGGCCCAAGAAGAGCGTGAGGAGCTGCTGCGTGTGGGGGTGTCCCTCACAGGATTCGGGGAGCTTGTGCTGGAGCAGGATAAGGTCATGAGGTTACAACCACCCAAAGACGGCCGCAGCTACGTCCTGATCCCCGGTGATTATAGGAGCTTCATGCAGCGACACGAGAACAGCGCTAGCATGTGGAAAGGGCTGACGGCTCTGTTTGGAATATCAGGGTCTGCACTCTTAGTGGGTTTTATCCACAGTAGTCTTAAGGATAAAAAAAACTAGCCAACTGTGTTATTAAACAAAATCATGCTACATTCTTTGATTTTATTTCAGTTTTGCTAGAGAATATATATTTTCAAACCCTAGTATACTCCAAGTGATCCAAACTATCCTTATATCAGCATTTCTCTTTTTTACGAATGTAATATTTCAGATACCTTGTTTGATTATGTCACAAAAATTAAAAGCTATTCACAACTCACGCGTGATCATGTTGACTTTAATCACTATAATTCTGTTGTGGACAATGGGGTCCAATGAGTTTGGTTCTTAAAAAATAACTTCCAAAGAAGAAAGAAATGCACAACAACATTGAGGGTAAATAATATTATGTAAATTTAAATTTTTGGCTGCAAAATAAGTCACCACAGGGAGAAGATGCCATGACGTGTAGGTGTGTAAATTATACGGATGACTGTCCAAAGTGTTTGAGTCACACTCGCGATGGTTAACATTCATTCGTCTCCCTCTGAGGACTCCTCAGCCTCCTCTAACCACTGAATGAACTTCAGGAGCTGTGGAGAGAAGACATAAGAACAATTCCAAGTTAACGCAGTCCTCTTTCACAGTCAATTCCCAGAAAAGTTGTTCTGGTTACTCTTCTGGCATTGTATGATTTTGATAATTCACATCATCTTCACAACTTTCCCATGTTCTTTTGCTTTCATTTGTGTCTTTTCCACTGTCGGGCCAGCACAAACAGTGCCGGGCAGGGACAATAGCCGCGGACCTCAAGCACTTAGGCCAAAATTAAGTTGCATTTCCACTGTCGGGCCAGTAACTCCACCATTTCACCAGCTGAAAACTTATGCAAAATGAGCATGACAGAATTGAACGCTCTGTAATTGCAGGGACATCAACTTTACATTTTCATGTCCCTAAACATGACGCGAAACAAAACTGTGATTGGTTGCGTTACATGTCAGTCAAACGTCCCCATGGGCAGTCCTTGACCAATGAAAGCTGCGAAAGTGTCCAGACCTTCTGCTGTCTGAAGGTTTGGCTACGCGAGACTAACCGTCTCCTGACTCAGGTAAACTCCACCTTTTTTCATGACCACTCCTCAAGCCCCAGTTGGCCAGCTTTGGACGAAGGTATTTGGTGGGCCATTGGCCCTGATGAGGCCCGATCAAGCCCCGGAAGTGACAGTGGAAACACGACTGGCGCTGACATGTGCTAACATGTTTGCTTTTGGCCTGACAGTGGATAAACAGCCATTCACACAACAATGTGACATCTAATGAAGAACTTGTCAAGAAGTTACACGGCCTCGGCTCTATTCACAGTAATATTACCAGGGCCTGATTAATTTTACAGCAAATAAACAAAGAATCCAACCCCTTGATTACGGCGGAGTTGTTGGCTCTTGTCTGTGGTGACACCCTGAGTGAACCAGCGCATGATGACATCCTCCTCCAAGATCTCCAGCTGGTACATACTCATCAGCACCTAAAGTGGACAGACATTACATACGATCAGCCAGCGACAGACACAGAACCTATGTTGTGGTTGACTGCATAAAAAGAGGCAGCTCACTTTGACCAAAGCAGCCCAATGAGTGTCACGTTCAAGGAAAACCTCCTCCATGGAAGTCAGACAGTCCATTTGGTCTTGAGATCTCTTCACATAGTTCTTGAAGACTGGCGCCCACTTCTTTAACAACTGTGAAGAAAAAAATACAGGGACTGTTGAATGTAGAGGAGAAGCATCCAACTTAAAACCACACACATCCAGAGATTAAAGTTCTCCATTAACTGGATTGCAGAGAGGCCAAGTATGA
Organism: Romanogobio albipinnatus; assembly: GCA_023566225.1. Classification (NCBI taxonomy): domain Eukaryota; kingdom Metazoa; phylum Chordata; class Actinopteri; order Cypriniformes; family Gobionidae; genus Romanogobio; species Romanogobio albipinnatus. The sequence continues at coordinate 31,594,125 of CM042244.1, forward strand.
GATCAGTGCAGATCTAGATTTTGGGTTTATGGCAAAAATGCCACCAAAATCAACAAAAGTGCCCCCCAAACTAGTTCTCACCTTGTCTATATGAATATGACAAGAATATGACATGCCTTTTTCCCCACACACAAACATTTTAAATGTATTTTATTTATTAACATTAATATCATTATCGTTATTAAAACATCAAGGGCAAAAATGAACAATAATGATTGAAACGTGTATCAGGTTTAGCCAAGCATATCAGGCATATAGCTTCACTGCCAAAAATATGAAAAAGTGTCAAGTATTGCACTTTTTGTTCTTTGTTAGGTTAAAATGTTCACTTAAAACAGGGTTTGCGGTTTCAAGATAAAATGAAATGAAAATGTATGCAGATGGCTATAGAGCCCCACACGTCATGCAGGGAAAAAAATATGCATATCATGGCCACAAATCAACATTTTGTAGCCATGACTTATTAATATGTCAGCATGTTTTACTAAGTTTCCTTGTTTTAACTTAAGTAATAGTAAGTTAAAACGAAACGAGGGAACAAATTAGTTCAACATGGCCATGATTTAATAAAATGAGGGAACAAATTCTTAATTTATGGCCAAGATTTAACGAAAAAGAGAACATTCTTATTTCGTGGCCAAAATTTAATGAAAACGAGAACTAATTCTTAATTTGTGGCCAAGTTTTAATGAAAAAGGAAAACAACTTAATTTGTAGCCACGATTTAAATCACAATGAGAACAAATTAATTTGTGGCCAAGATTTAAAAATGAGAACGAATTCTTAATTCATAAACAATATTTTTTTTCTTCCACATATCATATGCAGTGTTCTGTAAATGGCTGATAGATTGTATACCTACCTAATACATGCGTCAAGCATTGCACACATTTGCAAAAGCATCAGTTTTATTTAATTGATTAAAAACAGATTTGAAATCACGCAAATTGGCAATTGAAAAGCCATTCTAAATCATCATCTTCCCTTAAAATGTTATTGGGCACATGTATTTAAAGTGATGGTTAAAGGAATGTGATGCAGCCTGAAAAAAACTTTCTCAGTCTTTTGAAAGTTTAAAAAAAAATGTAATCCCTGTACATATCAAACAGACATACTCACAGGGAGCAGGTGTGATGAATACTGAGCTGAGGTTATCTGTTCCCCCTGCTGGTGGAAAGGAAACTCGAGCACAACTCTCATCAAGATCTGCATTACTTCCTTCAGAGTAATGTTGTAGGCATACCTGAGAAGTGACAATGACATTTGCCTGCATTTGAATCAAATTATATCTAAAGTTGTTTCAAGTTTTCTGAAGCCATACAGACACTAGTTTTGTGTGAGGAACAAATTGAAAAGGCATCCATTTTTTGTAAGTGGATGATGTGTCTATACTTCCTTACTAATATAGAAAAATGAAGCCAAAATATCCCAAAACTAAGTGTTGACATCTTGCTGCGCGTTGTTTGGAGCCCCAGCCTCAGTCGTGATCCTGAGTTGAAGCCGCAGCATCAAGGTCCCGCCCATACTCACGCTCCCGCATACTCAATCGCAAGCACAGCTGTCAATCATGATGTTACACCACATTTTATAGCATCTGAGAACTAACTAAAACCAAACTTATTGGAAAAACTAACACTTGAACATACGTCTGTGTGATGAGAAATACCTAAAAGGACAATTTTTTGGGAAAAAATTATTTGAAGTGCAATTGGACTTTTTAGTTTGGCTCGTATACCATTCGATTACATGGAGAGGGCGGGTTTATGTTCTATACTGCAGCCAGCCATCAGGGGGCAATTTAAATGTTTTGGCTTCTCTTTTCAGAAAGCAATGCACTTTTGGTCTGTTCCTCATACAATGGCCTCAGAAAACTTGGAATGCATTTCACTTTTATATGGCCTACTTTTACGATACTTTCATACAGTTTTTTCTTTCTTTTTGCAGCTTGACAGCTGAGGTCACCATCTGTGAACCTACTGCAAATCATCTCCTCTTGTATGCCATGGATTAAACAACAGCATTTGGATTTGCAAAATCGAGTTTAAAAAACTGGATCTTTGTAACTTTAACTTACTTGAGTGAGTTAATCTCAAGAACCAGATTGTCACAGCCTATGTTCTCATCCAACCCTCTCTGTAACGTACCATGAACCTCATTCTGAAACACTGAGAGGAATAGAAAGGTTGGTATAAAACTGGGAGTTCTCAGTGATCGCGGAAATGTAACATATGGATTTAGCAATGTGGTATTTCACGTTTACAATTCTCACCTTTGACATCATCCAATTCAGGTGATGCAGTGTGGCTTCCCGGGTCATGTGATCCCTCACTGACCTCACTTTCACTGTCACTGTCTGGGTCAGGATTTAACACTAGACCTGGAAACATGACATCACCATCAAGGCCCTTTTAATTCCCTTTTTTTAAACGAAAGCATTAGTTCACCCAAAATTTTAAACGGTCCTTATGTCGTTCCAGACTCTCACCCCAAATGCAGTCAGCAAGCTCATCTTCCTCAGTCTCATCAAGACTGCTGGTTTTCCATCTGTATCCTTTACCCTCTGAACCCACCTCTGCTGGATTAAACACTGACAAAACACGGTGCTAAATCACACTTTGTGAAATTTTTTTTATAAATGTTTTAATTTTAGCAATACATTTCTTTGTCAACATTCATTCTGTCGAAGATTATCCCCCCCAAGAATATAAGAACACACTTTATTTTAGTGTCCTATGTTACACATTACATGTAGTTACTGAAGAAATAACTATAAATTATGCATAATTACAATTACAATTATAAGTACATGTAATTACTTAATATTACTCAGTACTTTAAAGTATACACAGTGTAACAAAGACACCTTAAAATAAAGAGTAACCTTTTAAATTACACTTTATTTTAGTGTCCTTTTTAAATGTTACATGTACTTACCATAGTAATAACAATAAATGAAGCATAATTACATGCAACTAATCCTAATTCAAACCAAACCCTATCCTACAGTAAGTACATGTAATTACTTAATATTACTCAGTATTTAAATATATAATTAAACTGTAACAATGACACCTTAAAATAAAGTGTAACCAAAGACAAGAGCACAAACCTTTCTGTTTGATTTTGTCTTTATTGTAGCCAACATCATGGTCATCACTCAAGAACTCATCATCATCATCTTCATCATCCTCTTCATCTGGATGGTGCATGGATATAACTGTGCCTTCTTGAAGAGTAATATCTGGACCCACCACAACCTGCATATCAACATTTAATTAGTAAACATGGCAACTAGCTGATTGATTTGTACACATAATATGGAGAATATTTAGCCGCTGTAAAATGAACTAGGATCAAGTCAAGTGTAGAGACCCAATTCTCATTAAAAATTTTTTTTTAAAAAATTGGACACCTTTATGTTTAACTTTCATGTCTTCAATATATATATATATATATATATATATATATATATATATATAATATGTGTGATGAATCAAATTTTTGTTTCTTTTTTGGCTTCCAAATATTATGAAAACATAATCAAGATAAAATGATCATTGTGCCACATGCCGTTCCTTTTTTGGGACTTTAGCTTATTCACTGTATCCCCCAGAGTTAGATAAGTCCATACATACCATTCTCATCTCCGTGCATCCCATAACTTTGTCTGATGCACCCACCGTTAGCCTAGCTTAGCACAAAGACTGGAGGTATATGGCTCCAGCTAGCCTACAGCTCAATAAGTGACAAAATAACACCAACATTTTCCTATTTACATATTGTGATGTGCATAGTCTGATGTGCTTGTGAGATGGTGGTCCAGTGGGTTAAACCATGGAACTGATATGCAGAAGGTTGCTGGTTCGATCCCAGCGGTCACTACCAGTGTGTAAAAACGTCTTTTTAAAACGGATTTTTACTTTGTATCAAACCAAAATCCAGAACCGTATTGTTTTGAGCCAGAACACACAGACAAGGAGTTACAAACTTTGGAAGCTGATAGACAAGACGCCGAATTACCTCTGGCACCGCTCATTTGATACTGTGACAGTCAGGAGCGTGTTCGTGACAACACAATACTAACATTACAGGGGATACATGGAGCACAGGAACAACTGCAATACAGTAGTGATCACCCTATTCATGTAATAGTGTCACTAACGTTACATTATTAGCTAATGGCACTGTTACAGGAGGCTAGTCATCTAAAAACATAACGGAACACTTACTGCAGCCACAGTCCGCTTTGTCTTGTCTGTAGTCACTACCAATGGGATGGCCATATCCTTCAGCCCACGTTTCATGATCCGTGTGGCAAATTCCATTTTTTCAAAATAGTCGTCCTCTGTTAAATGTTCTGAGCAAACCCGATGGTAGGCTACTTGATGATGGCTACAGGTGTGTTTGGATCCATATCCAGAGCAAGCAGCTGCGGTAAGTAACGTTACTTCCTTTATGTTTTTAGATGACTAGCCTACTGTAACAGTCATTAGCTATACATAATGTACCGTTAGTGACACTATTACATGAATAGGGTGGTCACTACTGTATTGCAGTTGTTCCCGTGCTCCATGTATCCCCTGTAATGTTAGTATTGTGTTGTCACGAACGCGCTCTGACTGTCACAGTAACAAATGAGCGGTGCCAGAGGTAATTCGGCGTCTTGTCTATCAGCTTCCAAAGTTTGTAACTCCTTGTCTGTGTATTCTGGCTCAAAACGATACGGTTCTGGATTTTGGTTTGATACAAAGTAAAAATCCTCTGACAATTCCTCAAAGTCAGCCATCCAACAGTCACGTTCGCTTTGTTGACAGACGTAACAGCGGGGCTTCTCCGGTCCTGCGAGAAAATCACTCCGCAGAAGTAGAGCAGTGCTGCGCCTTCTGAGAATATAGTCCCCAGTGTGTATACGTTTATAATATGGCTGTGTCTCATGTAACCTTGTTATTTGTACACACTGTGACTATACACATCACAACATGTAAATAGGAAAATGTTGGTGTTATTTTGTCACTTATTGAGCAGTAGGCTAGCTGGAGCCATATACCTCCAGTCTTTGTGCTAAGCTAGGCTAACGGTGGGTGCAACAGACAAAGTTATGGGATGCACGGAGATGAGAATGGTATGTATGGACTTATCTAACTCTGGGGGATACAGTGAATAAGCTAAAGTCCCAAAAAAGTGGAGTGTTCCTTTAAAGTGGTGTGCTTTCGCCCCTCCTTAAAACTTAACATCCAAATCATGTAACGTGACTGTCGTAAAATACAGTCTCCTGTGGGACATGCGAAAGAGACTGATCCCTACACGCTTTCTGTGCACACGCTGCGAGATAGAGCCAAACACAGACAAGCAAATTATACTTGGGGTTTCAGGTGTGCACCAAAATGGTCAAAATGTCTGTCTTTGTGAGTATTTACATAAAGACAATCAGTTATGTCTTAAGTGAATAAACAGTCATTATATTAGATCCACGCATTCGGCCTTAAAGCCTAATGCAAATACCTGCTGTTGTCGGTGTCATTAATGCTTAACATAAGACAAAATCACTCACTGCTCTTGATAACTTTAGTAGTTTTAATAAAAATCAATGTACATTTAATTCATACAGTGAAGACTATGCAGTTTTTTAAAGTTTAACTCTGGGTTTAATGACTATTTTGACAACTGATTGTTTAATGCAATGATGTGTTTTAAATTATGCAAATAGATAAGTCTATAGGCTTGTTCCAGCCTGGATAGTACATCTCAAAATTGGGAAGATCGCAATTCAGATTGTGGATTGTGATTGTTTGTTATAAGATCATGATATGAAATTTTGTGAAGATCACCCACCCCTAATATGCAACAAATTGAATGTTTCTTACGTTGTAGGCGAGCACACACTGGTCATTCAAAACGACTCCGTGTTTCACCTCTACACAATCACAGATGACTGACTGCTTGACCTTCACATTGTTGGCTATATGGACTTTATTCCATATGTAAACTCTTTCCAGAGTTACATTGTCTCCTAAAAAGACAAAATGTAGTTAGCAGGATCTCAAATCAAACAGATTTTAACATTGTCACATTGCATTTTCAAAAATGGCAACATATAAAGAATGATAACTGAACTGACTTTTGGCAAGCATGAACATGAACTTAAACTAATTCAGTTACTATAAAGACAGTACCAATGACACAGTTGGCTCCAATCACAGTGTTTGATATGGTGCAGTTTGCTCCAATCACTGTATTTCGGCCAATAAGCACATTTTCCTCCATCTGGCTGCCATGACCCAGACTGACCCCGGGCTCACGGTACACATTATGTCGAGAGTGTGTACAGCTCTGCCCTTCATGGTCTGCAAAGTTGGCCTCAGGTGTGATCGGATAGATCCAGCGCCGGATCATGTCGGAAGAGACTGTGTCGTACATGAGGAGGTTAGACACACGAGCCCCATAGCCATCTTTAGTGACATGCATGTGGATCTGGTTTCCCAGGATCTATGGGGAAAGAAACCCTTTATAAGATCATATATGAATTCAAAAATAAGCAAGTCACTTGATTCTGTGTTTCATACCTCTTCATTGACTAGAATCCCACGGACAAAGTCGTTTTTTGTCTGGTAGTCAAAGTTGTCTGTGAAAAGCTCAGCAACCTACATTACACAATATTCATCAAGCAATATGTTTATAAGTTAAACAAACAAAGCTGTAAAAAAACAAAACAAAAAACAACTCACCTGTGGAGAACAGATGCTAATATGACAATCCAAAAGATCAAACCTAATTTCAAATTCATCACTTCCACTATGGAAAATATTCTGTGTGAAAAGAAGAAACAACTATAAATCACTGCAATGATTTTTATCTGCTTTTATGATATTCATTTGTTTTATCAAGCTGACTGAGAATGTATTAATATATTATAGTATTATTTGTTTGAATGCCTGAGTTTCAAGACATCATTGAGAATATTAATACAAACTCAAAAGTAAAACCGGAGTAGTGCTACTATTTCTCTATACCAACAGACTTGTAGCTAGTAAGCAACCAAGACGTCCTAGCAATCATATAGACCTTATGTAGTTCCTGTTTGTTTTTCGACAGCATGAAGGTAAGATCTTACGGACTAATGAATGAACTGGTCGCTTAAATCTTCCCGGTCTACTGACATTTGTTATGACATCCGCTTCAAACGTTACAATGCTCATAACTTTCGTTAACTCTACAATCTGTAAATCCACTTGACCAGCTAATTACTCTTCGGCAGTGATGCCATAGAAATCGGCGTATTGATCAACGCAATAATGGCGCTAAAACTTAAAACTATTTACCTCAAGCTTGTAGGAATTGTGGGCGCAGACACAAATGAACATCCCCTTACAAAGCCCAATTCAACTCCAGACCCCAGGAAATCAACTATCTATCAACAGAGAGGTAGGCTCCATTCTGCCTGGAGATACTACTTAATTACTTTTTGCCTATGAACTTTGACCAAAATTTAGACAAAGAGAAAAAAAGACTCGGTGTGATCACAAGACAAAGAAACAAACCAGACCGCGGTCTTCTCAATGACCGGTAAATGAACTCCGTGTGACACAGCTAAAACCTCCAAGCAAACACCCAGAACTGCATCAAATCATTGATTATTGGACTTGCATTCAAATAGCCTTCGACGTCATAGTTTGTTAGTGTGTCTACAACCGATACACATAACCATTATGCATGTATATCACACCCAATTCATGTAATTATGTAACTATTGAATGAGTGAACGAAAAGGCATCATGCTTGGTATCTTTTCGTTTGTTTGTGTATAATCCAACAGACGAGTTGAATGAAATCTTTGTAGAATGGATCATGTTCCTTTAGTAAGAAATTAGGTCTAAATTTACTCTCTGCTTAAGAGCAGGAAACTAAATGACTACAGATAACCTAATTTTATGGGAGGGGTGGAGACACAGTCACCCCTGAACCTAGATGATCCCTAATTGGCTAAAACCCATCCAGGGGATGGGCAAATATTTGATTTGAGTTTTAATCTCAGAACACGAACAGAGTTCAGGAGAGTTCTGCCCAGTTGAGAGCTGTTCGCAGTGCAGTCCCAGGAGCCGCCCAAGGACGACCAGACGATCGTGGCAGACCAAGATCAGAGAAAATGGGTTAAACAACGATTTCATTCGGGCCATCTTCTGAATACTCCTCTCACTTTCCTTTCTTTAACTTAAGTTTATTTTCTTTCCGTTGAGTCTCGTGTTCTGTTAAGTTTCACCGCAAAGTTTCTCAACGAATCTACAACAGCGCGCGTCAACTTCAAACAACGCCCAAGACGTCACTCAAAAGACATGACAAGACCTTCAGCGAATCAAAGAACCGGGAAGACCCCTCTCCAGCCAGGAAAAAGGGAATCCCCATTCAAAGACGACACGAGACACCAACGCAAGTAATACCTCCAGATTCTAACTGAACTGGTGCATTGAGATCAAATTTAATAACCTCGCCTAAGAAACGATAGGAGGGTAAATTAATGATCGATGGTTTCTTCAGGTCATGTGTCATAAATGCATATATTGCTTGGGATTTCAAAATTTCTCTCTCCTAAAACTCAATTCTTTCCTCACTTTCTTTCTGCAACGCATGTGAATGTGCGAGTGCGTGTGTTAGATATTAGTTTTATGTGTTAGAGTAATCAAGAAATTTTGTTTGTATTTAAAGATAAGTGTTCTTGTGTTATGTGCTTACAAATTTAATGTCTTGAACTGCCGATCTATGTTACCTGGCTGTTAAATAGTGTTTCACTATTGTGCGGATATTAATATCCGCTGGAGAGTTGATATTTACGGCCCGTTAAATTATTTATATGTAATTCGAGTCTCTTTCATTTGAATTCAATTCCCCGTTGAGTTCTTATTTGATCTGATTCAAACCCTTTACAAGCTCCATTTGCCAATGCCAAGTTGGCCTCTTTTTTCCCCTAGCCATGACCAAGTCCATATTCTCCTCTTTCGCTTCCTCTTCTTTTCTTCAGTGCACATAAAAACCACAATTGACCTTGCCCTGCCCCCCTTAGTTACTGTTGCTAACTCGGACAAACAAACTTAGGTCTTACTGTCTTACAATGACAGCTGTGATCAATTTTGGATAAAGAAGGACCGCCTCTCGTCGAGGAGCATTCAACATGCCATGGAGGGATATATAAAAGATTTTACTATAAATATGGTGGGTAATAAGCTTAATTTGGAAGCGAGGGTTTACAGATCACAATGCAAGCGGGAGAAGCCTCATGATACGGTCGATCGATCGCAGATGACAAACTCCAGGACCAATACTGTTAATGTACCGCAGGGTAAGATTAAATAAATTTTTTTAAATGAATTTAACCAGTTTAATATGGAGAGGCACTGAAAAGTAGACCTTCAATTATGTGTTTTTGACCTACATTGTACATGACGTGAGAACAGTTAGCCATTTAGGTTTGTACTAGGGATGTGACGGTGAGGAAATTTTCCCACCGGTTAATGACGTGTGACAACACCGGTAATACCGGTATCACGACTCTTCATAATGCAGGCGGAGCAAAGAGAGTTTCAATTCAATCCTATGAAAATTAAGCTTCCATTTGCATGAACTGAAAACGCGCCAGTGCGCACACACCGTGAATGACAGTTTGTCTGTAAATGCACGCTCTGTGAGGCTATGAATGAATGACAGTTCGTCCGTTCTGTGAGGCTATGGGTGCGTCTCAATCAGCTCCCTAGTTCAGTAGTCAGGGCACTGATCAGGGAGTCAGCCCTTTGAGTTATGTCCTGATCAGTGCCCTGACTACTGAACTAGGGAGCTGATTGAGACGCACGCCATGAATGAATGACAGTTCGTCCATAAATGCGTGCTCTGCGGCAAGTGCACATTTTAGTTTCGGTTTCGAATTTGCACCAATTCTGTGGCGGGTTGCTTGAATTGTGGGTTCATTAGCCTATTATTCTTAAAGAAAAACACAACAACAAAACAAATGACAAACTCCCTTAAATAGGCGCTTTTACGGTTCGCTTTGTAACCAAATCTTCTGTCAGCTCCTCACTCTCGTGATGAATGAGATCCGAACACCGGTAACACCGACTATCGTAGCAAGCATAGTTTGTACATTAGCAGGGACTCAATAACTTTAATTGTAACTTAATGAGAGTATGACACCCAAAAAATCCTCTCAGGAAACCTGGAATCAGTGTTACAGTACCCCAGGCACATCGTTTGATCATTTTTGTAGCATAAACACCATCATACCAATGAGAGCTTTGGATCTTTTAATGTTTCTCTATGGTGCTGAAACCTAAAGATGTCCATGTTCTGGTCCCCGTGAAACTGATACTCAACTGTCATTGGCTCATCTGTGTTCGAGATGCAAGCTGAAAATGTTCTTCACAGACTTCAAGAGATTCACCCACAGCACTTAATGTAAACTCTCTCACCATAGGGAACTGAAGTCTCTTTAATGCATGTGCTCTCTGGTAATGAAGAATGCGCTTGCTCTTGCTGTCCATAGCTACTATGATGTCATCGACTTCAGAGCGAGTCTTGTGGCCGGGTGAGGACTCTTTGAAGATCATGGTCATCACTGAGATATTCTTCTCTGTTTTGCGCCGCTGTCTTTCAAGAAAGAAAAATGGTTTTAATGATATGTAGATGCCAAACAATGGCATTTACAGGCAGGGCTGAGTATGTTTCCCTGCAGAGAGATGACACTCACCTGTGTTCCTGTAAAGCCTGGGAAACGTCAATGTTGGACACCACATCCCCATAAACCAGCAGAAAGTCAGAGCGGACTAGAGCTTTGGCATCCACGTCCCTTAATACGTCTCCGAGGGAACGGTATAGATCGGAGGTGATGATGTGGACCATATTGGGAGATGTGGGGCGACACCATTTCGACTTTCTGTAAAGTAAGACAACAAATACTGAGTCATCAGGATCACAGTCATTCTCCAATATCAACATAAAATGCCAAAGTGTCTCACTGTAAATGTTCCTTTATTTTGCAGGACATCCAGCAACAGAAGACAAACGTCTCTTGCACTCCAGTAGATGTCAGAAACTCTAGTGTGTAGTCAATCATGGAGACGTTAGCCAGAGGCAGAAGGGCCTGATTGGAGAAAGCAAAAGGGAAAAGTTAGTCTAGAAATGGACTAGAAATCAACAAGTAATGCCCTTCAGATCCAAATAAGTAATCTGGTGATACCATGCTAAATTATCAGGCACTGATTATACCATAGTACTTTTATACATTCAATGTTACTGAATAATTACCATATTCACAATCTGAATTAAAGGGATAGGATAATTTTAATTTTTGTGTGAACTATGATTTACTCACCCTCAAGCCATCCTAGGTGTAATATGACTTTCATCTTTCAGACGAATACAATCGTGTATGAATATTTAAAATAATTTAAGTTATATTAATACATATCCTGGCTCTTCTAAGCTTTATAAATGGCAGTAAATGGTACCCTAGATTTTGAAGCCCAAAAATGCGCATCTATCCATCATAAGCGTACTTCACACGGCTCCAGGGTGGTTAATAAAGGCCTTCTGAAGCGAATCGTTAGGTTTGAATAAGAAAAATATCCATATTTAAAACTTTATAAAAGTAAAATATCTAGCTTCCACTAGACCGCTTTCCGTAAGCAACTAACGAAAAAAGCAAAACTGGCTCAATGTATGACGTCGGAGATAGGCCAAGTATTTTGAACTGCGAGAGGCGTTACACTATCTGCGCAAGTTGAATATGGAAGGCTGTCTGCCGGGGGCTAGATATTTTACTTTATAAAGTTTATATGTATATTTTTCACAATTCACCTCAGAAGGCCTTTATTAACCCCCTGGAGCCGTGTGGAGTACGTTTATGATGGATGGATGGATGGATGGATGCAATTTTTTGAGCTTCAAACTCAATGGACCCTGTCACTGCCATTATAAAGCTTGGAAGCGTCAGGATATTTATTAAAGCTACACTGTGTAACTTTTTTCGTTTATTCTTAGCTAAAAACACTTAGTTCTTTCAAAAATATATGTGCTCATTGATGTATATTTACTTCTTTCAAGTAATAAAGTATTCTCGTAAGTTTATAATATGCCATTGAAAATACATACGGGTAAGGGGTTCGAATGGGGGTCGCCATGTTGCCCCTCCATCTTGAAAGTACATTAGCCAAAGAGGGACATACCCGTAAATTCAAGCCTCGCCTTTCGCGTTTTAACACTCTGTAACGAGTAGGAAAATAGTGTGGCCCCTTTAAGAGCGTTCGCCCGGGCTGGAGCGCCTGCGTTCTGTGTGTGTGTGTGTGTGTGTGTGTGCACTGCGCCTCGAGCTCCCATGTGTGTGGATTATTTTCTGTCTTCTGTTGCTAACATTCATTTATTTTTGTTTTGTTGGGTAATGCTGTGGACGGAAGTGGAGTTTGTGCCGGACTCTTGTGGGGGGTTCCACGGGGAATAAAGTGCGGGCTGTTTGATGTCAATCGCCTCCGTGTTTGCATTGACTCCAGTTGCGTTGAGTGAGCTATCCGTATTTTTCACCCGGACACATGGCGAATGTGAAGAGGGGGATTGCTGGATCGAACTGGAAGCCATGTTAATCTTGGACTAAATCGGCCACCATAGGAGTTCAAACGAAATCGGAATTGGGAGGAAAAGAAACTAATATTTACTGGCTGGTCATATACCCTTTCACCGCTAGATGGGGGAAAATATCACACAGTGTAGCTTTAATATAACTCAGATTGTGTTCATCAGAAAGAAGTAAGTCATACGCCTAGGATGGCTTGAGGGTGAGTGAATCAGGGGGTAATTTTCATTTTAAATGTAGCTAATCTTTAAAGTTGCATTCTGACGATGAATGAAAGATATTTATATTTGGGGTCAACTAACCATTTAAATTCTCAAACAAAACAATTAGAAATATGTTTGATAACATCTTGTACTCTCCATAAAAACATCACATGATAAAAATGTAATATTTTTAAAAAATTTGCTTCAACTTCCAAACCAATCCATTTTAATGCAAAGATGCATCTTGTTGTTTTCATGTTAATGAATTTTGTATATGTCAAGTTGTTCAATAAAAAAAAACAATAATGCATTGCATGCTTTATACTATTTTAAGAGCCCCTTCTATTATCATAGTGCATGTCCACACACATTGTTTGGGGAATGTTTCTGTCCAGTATTGTAGTGATGAGTTAGCAGGACAGAGTGTGTATCCAGAGCCACGCATGTGCTCGCAGTGATGGTCACTTCACTCACCCGCGGCTGGTCTTTGGTCACGGGGAAGAACCTGCGGTTGAAGCTGTCGGCAATAAGAACAGCCTGTAGTGGTTGTTCCTCTTCATCCTTATCCGACACTGCCTTCCTAATGCGACTCTGTTTCCCTGTCTTGCCTGCCATGTTTGTCAACGGGGTATGCAGTGTGTCAAGGGAAACGCAATACAGCGGCAACAAGCTTGCGTTTAGTGACCCGGAAGTTGTCTAGTAAGTCGGCATAATGTTTCCAATATTAATTCTTCAGTTTTAACTCTTAACTGCGTACTTCAGTTTAACGACACAGTTACAGTTCGTCAGTGTAATTATTCAGTTCTAAATTATTATCCAGGCTGTTGAAGAGCAACGTAAATAAATGGCGTGGTCACGTGACACAAGTTACTTTTTTCAGCGCTGGTTTAGAATTGACCAATGACAAGCTAAGATTTTTTTATTTTATAAAATGTATACTTTCATTTAGCAAGGGTGCATCAAATTGATAAAAAAGAAGAAAAGAATTTGACAATAAATAAAACATTGATTTACAAAGTTGGTGATGTTAAGGTTTCAGTATGGGACAAACATTCTGTCTGCCATATTCTGTTGCCACAATGGTTAAACAATTCATTAATACCCCAATAGTGGGGTAAGATGGACGTGTTACATTGTGCTATGACTATTAAATTAGAAAACGTTAACTTCACATGCTAAACTATTTAAACATGTTTACAAACAGTAACACTATAAACATAGGCTAATAATAATATAGGCTACACTAAAATATATATTATAATTTGTTGTGGAGTGAGGGAATAGCCTATGTTAGTAACGAGTGTAGTCATGGAGATTAAGCAAATTGCAGGTATTTACTAAAGAATGTAGAGCAAATAAACAGTGAGTAGCCTTACAAAAATAGTAACACTTAGGACTATAATTGATACATCACCTATTCATAGAGGATAACAGACAATAGAGTAACCAAACAAGGAGATAAAAATGGGAAACAACAATTTTCCTGCAGTTGAAGGAGTCACGTGAAAAACAGGGAAACTGTTGAAGAAACAGGTAAGCAATCCAAGACAGTGAATAGGGTCCTAGTTCAAGGCACCCTGACTCGGAGGGTGTGTAGACTAGAGGGTATGAGTGCTTTTAAAACATCCTAGTGAGGCTGTGTGTGTCCTTCCTGGTCCAGTCCGATGGAGGCTTGTACACTAGAGTCTTCCTCAGCATTAAATGCTAGAATGAGAAGTGTGCAAAACAAAAGATAACATGTAACATGCCTCCGAAAACATTCTCAGTGCAGACTCATTTTCTATCAGTTCTTTTTTTGTGAATTTGAATGTGTGCAAATGATTGTGGGTGACTGAAGGACATGAAGGATACACTTGATGCATCCTTCAAAATTAGCTGAACAAAGGACGAGAAAGGAAGGCTGCCTTCCAAGGATCCTTCAAATTGAGATGCTACTCCGTGGAAGTGGCAGTGGAGGAGAGCCTGGTGTGGCCGTGGCGACAGGAATGAAGGACCAGGGGCCTCATTTATCAACAGTTCATATAGAAAATAGAAAAGGTTCTATATTTAGAAATTAAATTTAGAATGTGCCTAAATCCAAAAAAATCTGTATCAAACATGCGAACACAGTTCTTATGCACGCCAGTAAGTAGGCTAATCATTGTTAATAAATCTCCCTTTATAAATCATATACATGTCTTTGAAAACAGCTTTGAACAGCCAAATCTTCCAGCAAAGCGAGATCAGCCTTGTCTGGCTATCACCAGACCAAGCTCAATTTAAGAATGAACATTGGTCTGGGGAGTCTAATATGCATTTTCTACTGCACAAGAGGCGTGATAAACGAGCATAATTCAAATGACTCTGTACGCAATTGGATAGTTCTTCAACCAATCAGACCACAAGAGGCGTGATCAACGGGCAATGACCCATCGCTTTTCTATCCGTCATCGTGTTAAACCCACCAATAGCATGCCAGGTGGATAAGCCAGCCTGTGATTGGTTCCCACAAAAGTGTAACAGAAGCAGTAGAAATTAATGTACAGGTTTCCAGACTGCGTTGCAGGGCAAAATCAAATTGCCGGCAGATCAGGCTGGGTTTACCCAGTCTAAGATCAGCCATGACACGATAGCTACATTTCAAATTACTTTCCAGCTGTCTTTTATAGCTTTTCACACCCATTATGCAAATGTCTAGCTTGAACTATACAATTACTAATTAAGTATTTGCAATGAAAGGACACAGAAAACACGCGGTGACACTATTTTTGTAGTATCACCATTCTACCACTAGATTCTCTACGTAAGCATGCTCAGAGTTGTGCTTATATTTACACACATTCCTACTTATACGTACAAGTTGGTAGATCCCACACTTTGTGGGAATTGTTCTTACGCACACATCTTTGAATACACACTGTTTATAAATGAGGCCCCAGGACAGAGCAGGGGAACACCACGAGGGAGTAGGAGACCACGGGGAAGCCGCAGGGCAGAACAACTCTGGGGTGCAATGGGTAACTGGTGTTGTGTCGAATTTTGTGTTCCCCCTCAAGTCCCCAGTATATATACAGTGAGGAAAATAAGTATTTGAACACCCTGCTATTTTGCAAGTTCTCCCACTTAGAAATAATGGAGGGGTCTGAAATTGTCATTGTAGGTGCATGTCCACTGTGAGAGACATAATAAAAATAAAAAAAAGCAAAATAATCAGAATGTATGATTTTCTTTACTATTTATTTGTATGATACAGCTGCAAATAAGTATTTGAACACCTGAGAAAATCAATGTTAATATTTGGAACAGTAGCCTTTGTTTGCAATTACAGAGGTCAAACGTTTCCTGTAGTTTTTCACCAGGTTTGCACACACTTCAGGAGGGATTTTGGCCCACTCCTCCACACAGATCTTCTCTAGATCAGTCAGGTTTCTGGCCTGTCGCTGAGAAACACAGAGTTTGAGCTCCCTCCAAAGATTCTCTATTGGGTTTAGGTCTGGAGACTGGCTAGGCCACGCCAGAACCTTGATATGCTTCTTACAGAGCCACTCCTTGGTTATCCTGGCTGTGCTTAGGGTCATTGTCATGTTGGAAGATCCAGCCTCGACCCATCTTCAATGCTCTTACTGAGGGAAGGAGGTTGTTCCCCAAAATCGCGCAATACATGGCCCCGGTCATCCTCTCCTTAATACAGTGCAGTCGCCCTGTCCCATGTGCAGAAAAACACCCCCAAAGCATGATGCTACCACACCCATGCTTTCCCAGGAGGGATGGTACTCACCATTCTTCTTCCTCCAAACACGTTTAGTGGAATTATGACCAAAAAGTTCTATTTTGGTCTCATCTGACCACATGACTTTCTCCCATGACTTTTCTCCCACGACTCTGGATCATCCAAATGGTCATTGGCAAACTTAAGACGGGCCTTGACATGTGCTGGTTTAAGCAGGGGAACCTTCCGTGCCATGCATGATTTCAAACCATGACGTCTTAGTGTATTACCAACAGTAACCTTGGAAACGGTGGTCCCAGCTCTTTTCAGGTCATTGACCAGCTCCTCCCGTGTAGTTCTGGGCTGATTTCTCACCTTTCTTAGGATCATTGACCCCACGAGGTGAGATCTTGCATGGAGCCCCAGTCCGAAGGAGATTGACAGTCATGTTTAGCTTCTTCCATTTTCTAATGATTGCTCCAACAGTGGACCTTTTTTCACCAAGCTGCTTGGCAATTTCCCCGTAGCCCTTTCCTGCCTTGTGGAGGTGTACAATTTTGTCTCTAGTGCCTTTGGACAGCTCTTTGGTCTTGGCCATGTTAGTAGTGGGATTCTTACTGATTGTATGGGGTGGACAGGTGTCTCTATGCACCTTACGACCTCAAACAGGTGCATATAATTTAGGATAATAAATGGAGTGGAGGTGGACATTTTAAAGGGAGACTAACAGGTCTTTGAGGGTCAGAATTCTAGCTGATAGACAGGTGTTCAAATACTTATTTGCAGCTGTATCATACAAATAAATAGTTAAAAAAAATCATATATTGTGATTTCTGGATTAGTTTTTTTAGATTATGTCTCTTACAGTGGACATGCATCTACGATGACAATTTCAGACCCCTCCATGATTTCCAAGTTTCCAAAATGATTTCCATGATTTCCAAAATAGCAGGGTATTCAAATACTTATTTTCCTCACTGTAGGTTTAGGATTAGGTGTGTGGAATGGAGTGAGGATAAGGCTAGGCAGCGGCTTCAACATGAGGGGGTAATAATTAGGCAGGGAGTGGAAATTAGGCACAATACCAGCAGAGACAAGACGAGAGAGCAAGGAACAGCCATCGTGATGTTAGTGTCCATGACTATTGTTATTAATATTAGCCTATTATGTAATTAAAAACAAACGAACATGCAATTGAATGCCAAATAATACGTTTCATATACTGGACATTTGGAAAATTTATCATTAGTTTCCCAAGGTGCAAAAAAAATCAATGTGAATAGAAATCATGAGTATCTACAAACTGCAGCTAATCAGCAAACAAGAAGCAATATTATTCATTTTTGCAACAGAGAGCAAGAAAAAATCAGGACTTATCTTA
Organism: Romanogobio albipinnatus; assembly: GCA_023566225.1. Lineage (NCBI taxonomy): Eukaryota > Metazoa > Chordata > Actinopteri > Cypriniformes > Gobionidae > Romanogobio > Romanogobio albipinnatus. The sequence continues at coordinate 31,612,004 of CM042244.1, forward strand.
AATGTCTGGTTGGTTTAATAATATATATCATACAGAAGTATATTTTTCATCTAATTTAAAATGAGACCTCTCAAATGTCTTATTATCTGCTTCAGGGCCGTAACGACATTGAGGGGGACAAGTCCCACCCAATAATTAGAAATGGCCAAATTGTCCCTCCCCAATATTTGAAATTCTTGCATTACAGATTCCTTGTTAAAAAAAAAAAAAACCTTGTTACAGGGCTAAGTTTGATTCAATTTGGTGTGTCCTCCGATTGTCCTAATGTCAAAGTCTTCCAAGTTTTGTTCACATTGGATTCAGAAGATGGCTTTTTTCTTCACTAGAAGCTTGAATCACCAAGACAAATCCCTTGTGTGTGTGTAAACATACTTGGTATTAAAACTCATTCGGATTCTGATACAGGTTCATTAGCACAAAAACAGGACTAACCTTTAGCAAAGTAATAACAGAAATAATACAACAATTAAACAAAAAAGTACAAGATACAAAAAGTGCAAGATGACTCGTTTTCAGATGGAAAATAATTTTGGGTAACACTTTACTTGAAGCCTATGCATAATGCATTATATAGGTTTCCATACCATAACCACAACATAATATATTATATTATTAAAACCAAAGATAAAATGCATTATTTGTAGATTAATCTTAAATTGGTTGTTTGTCATGTAGATGCAACAATGAATAGATAAGTATTATAACTGTGGTAACAATTATCCATGATACTACAAAGCGAAGGCTTCAAGTTACCCGAGTTACAAAGGAAACCATTTGCAAGTTACAGCATCATTGGATTTTCACACACACAAAAAAAACATTTTAAACCCTGTAAACTTTTTAAAAAGTATACCTTGAATGTCATGATGATTAGTCATTCACGTTTGAATTGCATCACGTCTGACATGAACTCTACATTATAAACTGTACTGTGTAAATGTTGATGTTTTAGGTCAGCTTGAGTTGTGAAGGCACCACCGGACATAACATCAACAAATGATTAAACCAGGTAGATAAGAACAGGTAAAACACACTCAAGTGATAGATAAAGATATGTTTATTGACACATATCCATCAGTGCGGCCTCAAATGCAATTTAACATGCAATACATCCACATCAAAACAGATCATTGTTCCAGTGCTTATTTTACTGAACACATTTGTAAAAACCATGTTGGATTATTGAGGAGGTATTCATTATCTTGATTCATTTGAGTATGTACACTGACGGAGGGGATGCTGGGAATGTTAACGCTCTTTTTTATTTATACTACAAAAGAAAAAAGCAGGACATTTTGCCTTCATCATGGTTCTACATGCAGAACTTTTGAACTTTGGTTGACAACATTGAAGACATGCAATAGATGGTCCGCTCGGTTTCAAACCCGTTAGGTTCAGGTAAAAATCACACTGTAATAGATATGTTTGTTTTCAAAGTATGATAATAGTAAAGATTTGTTTGGAGAGGAACGCAAACAGATATGGCAGTAAATTTGTTATCCAAAAGGCACTAGGTGAGCCAAACGCTACAGATGTTTAGTCTTCTACAAATAAATTACAATTCAAACAGTGCAGTTACATTTGTTAACTTAATGTTTTCATTCTTGAAAACTATCTATGAATCAAATGTAAGGCAACACATTACAAAAAAAAAGATATTACAGAAACAATGTACCCAATGAACACACACAGACACAAACATTTTTTCAATGGTTTCTGTGACATTTTATGTCTCCTGATGCCATTATGGTGGTATCCTATGGCTTGGAGCCTCCAAAAACAATAATAATGATAATGACAAATATGATAATATTATGCATAGACTGTAATGATCTGCCATGCTCCATAAAAACCCCCCCTCAAGATCTACCCTCAGAAACTCTCAGTACCCAATACTTTGCAACCAAACCCAATTCATTTTCCATTTAGATTTTGAGGGATAGAATAAGGCAACCAGAGTCCATCAGAAGGCGGCATCAAAGTGGAAATAGTTTGCAAACAAAAAGACCCTTTTACGGATTATTCCCCAAATTTCCCCTTTTACCATGGTGCCAAGCTATAGTCCCAATCCCAGAGGTTTCAGAGTCCAAACATAAAATGAGAACAGCCTATAGTTTCCTTCCCAAGATGTAAAAGATGTCAAAGCTTTCCTCTGGACAGTAGGAGGCATGGTGTGGAATAAATGGAATCTGAGAAGATCCCGTGTTATGGGGAGAAGAGGGCAGAAAAAGATGATGCCAAAAAATCTCCATGATGCCTTGTGGTAGGTAAATTCTGAATTTCAGCACCAATTCATGTCTGTTTTTTGTCTCAGTTGAGAAATGCAACTTTAAAAGGTTAATTACATGTTTTGTTACAGATTTTTTTAATATACTTTTTTTTGTTGAGTTTTTTTAGAGGAAAGTACAAAAATCCCAATTTAATCCAGAGGTTCAGATGGTTAGCTGGAAGAAAGAAGAAAAGAAAATGTCCAGTGTTTGAAAGAAAGTTTAAATGTAGGATCACTCTTACTGAAATTCCATGTTAAATAAAACTTTTCATAGTCATCATCACAATATGACACACACACACACACACACACACACACACACACACACACACACACACACACACACACACACACACACACACACACACACACACACACACACACACACACACACACACCTCAACGAAAACAGAACAACAACAGTAGTAACTTTTAAAAATTATATTTTACATGAAGGAAATGAAGCCTGTAGGACAACTAAGATATCTGTATGCATTATGACATTATTTTCATGACAATAAGGACATTTAACCGCAAAATTACTGCAAAACATCTGGATGTTATACTTTTGAAATCTCAATGGTGAGTCTTATTGTTTACTTTAAATTACGGTAATGAGAATAGCTAATTGTCATCACAATACAATGGCCACGATATGTATTGCAATATAGGTCAGCTTAGTATAAATTGAACATTGTATAACAGTACAAGTAGTGGTATAGGTGTCCTGGGCATATTAGGGGTCCCAACACCACCACCACCACCACCACCACCACCAGTATTCTGCAATGTTTGTCCTCTTTTATAGGATAGTAGTGTACTTATTCTAATAGATTTGAATAAAACAGCTCTACTTTTCTAGTAAGTTTCTAACTATACAAATGAACACTCACTCTACATTTACTGAAACTGCTAAAATAGGATTTTTCTCTCAAGAATTTTCTTTCTATGCACTTTTCCACTCTTCTTGTATTCAAACGATGTGTGGTCCATGTACTGCCTAATCGATACAGAAGCAGCTCAACAAAATACAAATACAAAACATCCTCAAAATAAGCTTCATTTTCTTCAAGCAAAATTGAATTACTTCCTTTGTCAGGTTTTGTATGATTGACCTTTTGTAACCATTATAGAAATCTGAAGGCAGAAAAATGACATCCAGCTCCCCCTCTCTGGACATAATAGGTGAAGTTATGTTTAGTGATAGGGTATGGGTAGGGTTAGGGTGTGGTTGGACTGTCTAGCTCAGGGGTGTCCAAACTCGGTCCTGCAGAGTTTAGCTCCAGCTTGCCTCAACACACCTGCTGGAAGTTTCTAGCAATGCCTACGAGACCTTGATTAGCTAGTTCAGGGGTGTTTAAAGGGTCATGAAACTCTAAACCAAATTTTCTGAGATTATGCGTGTTGAACATCATAGAAGTCAATGTAACCATCTGTTCGTTTTGAATGTGGGAGAAAACTAGTTAATTTGAAACCTTTTTGCTCTATTTTCAACTTCCGGGTTTAAATTCATCTTCATGTCGACGTTTTCTAGTACTATAGTACGGCGATGACTCATCAGTGTTTCATAATTATTAAAGAGTCTGCGTGTCCTTATCCTATGAGAAGACGCATTGCTTAATTCATGACAGCATACGCTTTATTATTCATGACAGCGCGCGTTGATAGGTATTTTCCTCTGACTGGCACTTCAAACAGTGAGTTCGCATACAGCAAGTGAGAGATTCATTATTGGAACAAAAACGAGCGTTTGTTTTTGCTTTGTAAGAGTTTCTGTACTGCATACATTCTCTTCAATAGATCCTAAATCTTCGACACAAACGCAATTCCTCCACACTGTGAGTGTAACCGCTCTTTACGGCCTTTTAACCGACCAGGCGGCTTATAAAAACTCCACAAAAGTCTCAAAATTTATCAAAGATGCAACAGCCTGTTCATATATATTTTTGATGCAGAGAACAAATTGCGAATGGCTGTGCATTGAATTATAGCTGTCACAGGATATATGTGTGTTTGTGTAACGGTGAGCTTACAAAACCATGGGCCAGATTTACTAACAGCTTGCTCCAGCACAAATCCTCTTTTGGCGTTAAAAAACTACTTTAAATCAATCATGCAAGGTGATTTACAAAGGTTTGTGTTTGTCAATTTACTGGTGTTTGCGCCATTATTTACAGCCCAAAAAAGGTGATGGGTAGATTGCGCTGGTCATTATGGAAATGATGCGGCTGCATCTGTGTTCATAAATTTGCACGTTGTGACGCAGAACTGTCCACTCCCATCAACGCTTTTATGGAATTGTGCTCTTACGCTAATTTGCCCTGTTTTGTAAATCTGGCCCCATGTGTATATTGTGTTGCAATTTGCAGCATGCATTTGTGAGAAGCTTTGATGCTTTTAATAAGAGTGAAATAAAACTGTATGAATCAGAAGCCGTTGCTGTGTTGTCAGTCTCTCCTCGTCCCCCTCCCCCTTGGCTGAAATCCAAGAACTGACTGCTGCTGAAATGTGGTTTCATGACCCTTTAACTGGGGTTGGACAGTGGCCCGCAGGACTGGACACTCCTGGTCTAGCTCCACCCATTAGGTCCAGTGAGGGGGAACTGGACGTCAAGCTCCACCCATTGTCTCTGCAGTGAGCAGCCTCTCAAAAAATGGCTTGTGATATTATTTTACACTCAATAAAACATTATTCTAATGCAAATATAAACTCCACAATGCCAAATCTTTTGCATTTCCATTGTATTCCAGATAAAAATGCCAGAATAAAGGGGGAAATTTTAAGTTCTAAAGCCAAGACTGTAGAGAGCCTCTGTCCAGATAAAGGAAATTCCCTTTTAATTGGTTAAGTTTGTAAAGGAAAGACTTTGCCATTCTAGTAAACAAAAACCCAGAGTAACAGTAAAGGACAGGCATCCAAAGAGCAACTGACCACAGATAACCTCGACCTTAAAAACTGAATGAATGTACTGAACAAACACAGTGGACTACACCGTTAGACATTTAAGGTGTGGAGAAGCTGTATGATGTTGTCAGCATGTACTGGATGTTGTGTCTGCCGCATGGAGACTGGACTGCGCCCTGCTATAAGACAACAGCAAATAAACAGCCCGTCACGAGACTACCCTGCCTCCACAGCCAGCAACGGCCTTCATTATCAATAATTATATGTCTTTTTTTATCTCAATCTCATATTAACATGTTCCAGTCACATTTCCCCCCAAAATATATACAGTATATATAATTTTTTTGTTTTGTTTTTTTATTAATATTATTTTCATGAAAATCAAGCACTTCCCTCACCCATTTCTCAATTCCATACAGTATCTCAAGTCAAGTTTATTTATATACCGCTTTATACAATACAGATTGTGTTAAAAGCAGTTTTACAATAACAAATCACAAAAACAGCATCATAAAGGTTTTTGTTGGGGAAGCAATAATTTCAGCTTGGTGTGATGTATACATCACTCACACACAGAGACACTGCGCTGTGCACACAGGAAAAAATCAGGAGCACAGAAACGAATCAATGTTGCCCCATGGATTTTATTAATAAAATATCTTTGCTACTGAATCACTACTGTATATTTCTCAGCAATGAGAGGGTAACATCCCTGGTTTTGAATTAATTAAACTCACAGCATTGTTAGTAGAGAGTTGCTGCACAGACACAAGTCATTCACACACGCATCTCTCTCTCTCTCTCTCTCTCTCTCTCTCTCTCTCTCTCTGGATAAGTAATTCAAATAAATGCTATAATTCATTAATTCAAATAATGTAATATTACCACACTTTATCTCTGCGTCTGATTTAAAGCTGACAGAATGCTAGATGACAAACATAACCATCATTTTTACAATTCCATTCAAATATTGCGCTGCAAACATCAAAAACAGCTTTAACTTGGTCAATGCTGGCAAATGACCATGGTATAAGCGGGATAATCCACAGCTAGCTGTGCATTAAACTAGGGCTACTCCCTAATATTCGACTAAATGTTAGTCGAACACAAATGTATAGTTGGTTAGTCACTGAAAGAGTCTCGGGTCGGGTTTATCTTTTTTTAAATGAATTTATGCATGTCAGGTTCTGGTTAGAATTGATTTTGGTCGAGTACAGATTTTAGGACATGAGAAGACCTCTACTTTGTACTTCACTTGTGTCCACTTAAACCAGCAACCTCCACATTCACAAAAATGGATTTGGCATACCACCGTTGTGTGGCGGCTGTCATGCTGACTGACATAGCCCTAAAAGACAGTATCATGTCTAATAGGCTGCACTTCTTCACTCTGCGAGTTTCATGTATCAAATATAAACGCATAAATTATAGCTTTGAATGGCATTTAGAAGAAAAAACATGCTTACAGTAGAATGTAAAGTCATCTGGGAGAGTAGGACATAGGAATGATCACTATTAAATGGATCACACCATAATGTGCCAGTACTGCAGAAAGACGGTATTGTTGTCTCATACATTTTTTTTTCCATCACTACATTACAGTAATGAGAAATGGGGGAAATTTGTGCTTAATTGTCTTTATTGTCCTAAAGACAAACATTTTATTATTTCTTTCTTTTGGAACGAAATATGACTTGTCATCAAATCCAGAGAGAATGCTTTTTGGTTAAAACACTATACTGCACTGAAAATCCTATTCTCTCCTCCAAATGCATAATGTGATTTAAGATTAGTCTGAGGCTGTATGGTTGTAGTTACCTTGGCTTGCCCGGCATGCTTTTGGGGTTCCTGCGGAAGGACTGGTTGGCTACGGAGCGAGTGGACATTGTGCGTGGGGATGCCCTTGAGAAGGTAGAAGGAGGAGTCTTGGGAATCTTCTTGCCGAGATGACCAATCCATTTCTTCTGCTCATCTTGGGACAAGGCCAGAAGCAGCATGTCTCGAGCTGACGTCACATCATAATTAACTGAGGGACAAGAACAAAATAAGTGTTGTTGTGAGATGCTTTGCCATTTTCCACATACAGTCTTTGCTGTAGATGTAACTTTCTGATTAGAGGTCTGCATTTACCAGTAAAATTCACTGTCAATCAAACAACCAAAGAAGTGCAACAGGCAGAACGGGAAAACAACATCTACCACCAGTTCCACCACCATTCAACCCAAGATATCGGTTACATCATGAAAATCATAGGGGCTGACAACCAGGACTTGCGAGACCCATCAGCTATCCTGCGACGATGGTTTGACTTACTTTGCCGGCATTTGAAACGAATTTCCGCACCCGCTAATACCAAGCCCACCTTTGGACCCACTTCACCGATTACAACTATGGAGGTGAAGAAGTCCAGTGAGAAGATGTACAATGGGAAGTCGAAGTGGACTGGCCCAGGCAACAGACCAGCTGAGATCTGGAAGACGCTTGAGCCCCTTTCACACAGAGCGTTGATCCCAGAAAACTGCCATAGAACTGCCTTCTGTATGAATGCAAACATGTCCCAGGATGGGGACCTAGTAACATTGCTGGGATCAGTCCCAGATCGCGCCCTGTATGAACAAAAGTCAGGTCCAATGGCGTAAGGGGCGTGTCGTAGTGATGACGCTGAAGCTGAGATTAACTTAGTGGAATGGTATACGATGCGAGAAATGGTCCTGATGTCACATGTCTTTATGGGATCTTTACGGGATGTGTGTGAATGCACACAGATACCAGAAAAACAATAGCAGTGTGAATGAACCAAAATCAAATGATCCCAGAACAAATCCCGGGACACATTAGTTATGTATTTTTCGGAATCTTTGTGTGAAAGGGCCTTTGGAGAGGGTGGAGCAGCATTTTTACCAAATTAAGAGTCATAGCTGAGAACAAGCCCCCCGCACCTAAACAACCAGCACAACTGTGCCAATCAGGAAAGGCAAGGGCAACTATTGCACAAATCGGCTGCTCAAAAGATATTATATGAGTACTGGACCAATGCCTTTCGGAACATCACTGCCATCACACCCAACTAGTGTGGTTTTCGAAGGATGCAGCACCATGGACGCTATTCATAACACCAAGAGAAGAACAACGGTGCACATGGCATTCCTGGACCTGGAAAAGGCATTTGATTGGTTTCCAGGCAACAAATATGGCAAGGACTGCAATCTCATGATGTCCCTGAGGTGTAATGTGAGTGTGGTCCAATTTCTTTACTGTAATGTCACAAGCATTGTTTGATGCCCAGTTGGGATTTCACCACCTTTCAACATCACTGTCGGTGTTCACCAAGGCTCGGCCCTCTCGCCCCTTCTGTTCATCCTTTGCATAGACATGGTGAAAACTGACTTGCAATCACCACTCGACACTCTTGTAAGCAAACAATGCTTTTAGAGGTGACCTGCTCTGCGCTTCAACATCAAATGGCTTAGTGAAAACAGAACGAGGCTAAACATTCAAAAGATACCTGGAGTTTGGTCCCCAAACCTATGGCACCATCAACATTGATAGACAAGATTTGTCTCAAAGGCTTGGAATTACTTTCTATCATGGAGAATATGAGGAAAGCATGCCTCCGATTGTACGGCTCTTTAATGAGCCGTAACAAGAGCTCTGTGGCAAGAACAACACTTTCAACCCAGTTTCAACCCAGGAGGCCACTGATCACATGGATGACCAAAGAAATACTGTTACAGAATACATGCAGGCCGTGGACCTTGCCCAGAAGATGCTACCCAGATAGCATTGTGACATTGAGTCAATGTTGAAATTCTATCAGAATCATCAGTTGAAATGTCAATGCTAAGTAATATTGGATCAATGTTGAACATTCTATGCTAATAAAATAGTGGACCAATGTTGAAAATTCAATGCTAAATAATATTGGATCAATGTAGATAATTCCATGCTTTTCAGTGTTGAAAAGACAAACATTGAATCAATGTTGATTTTTGGTCAGCATAATTCTCCACTAGTGAGGCTTACTGTCCATCTATCTGTCCCATCATTCAACATGTTATAGCAAATCAAAATCAATTGGGTACATTTCTGTGAAATGTGAGCACATTAATTATCCTCAAAGGATGAATCTCCGCCAACGAGTGTGTGGATTAACAAAGAACTCCTACCATAAATTGAACTCAATGGGATGTACCAGTTGACATTAGTAGGCATATTGTTAATAATAATGTTTTAATTATTGTTTTAAAATCTCCTCCATCCTGGAAAACATCTCCAATCCTCTAGTGTTTTCGGCTAGCTACAGCACATGCAGAGAGATATATAATGACTATCACAGAGTTCTTTAATTCTTGTGGTGATCCAGTTATATAAATCATATCCTGTTTAAAATGTATAAAATGTAGGCTATTATTATTATGATTTTAAAAAATCATGTTTCATTTACATACATTTAATTATTTATCTAAAGAAAAAAAATTATATATATAAAAAAAAAAAATATCTAAAGAATACAGGGTTAATAAAGAATTTTGAATATTTTCCCCTACCGATCAAATGCGCCACAATCCAATCCAGTAGGTGGCGGTAATACACCTTTCAAGATTAATACAATTAATCTCAATTTTCATTTCGTGTTTTTATTTATCTTTATTTCTTACAACTTGTGTGCTTCTCCTGGGCGAGTCAGAGTGAACTGCGACGTTAATAGAGTCAAGAGGGGCGAGCAGAATTACACAATTCCAATTTAATCTTTAATGCAGCAAGAAAGAAAACTAAAGAAGAGTGAGATCTTTAAGTTCTTTAAGCAGCTATATCAAACGGCAGAAATTTAGCAAACTGTTGCGCCTCCAGTTCGTGTTATAAAATGGAAATTATCTTCCAAACCACCGTGTAGCCTATCCAGCTCCTCTTTTATTAATTTAGCTACTTGATCATTAATTTACTTGTTTCACTTTCACACTTTATTTATTTACTATTATTTACTATTAAATACAGTATTAATATTAGATAAAACAAGATATATATTTGAAGATATTTTCACTTTGCTTTTCCATTCATTCCTCCTGTGTGTCTGCAGGTGCTTAAAAGGAAAAAGTCTATACTAAAATTCATTAAATAGTCTTGAATTTAAATTCTGCTTGTTCTAACTGGAATGTAAAGATTTTGATCACATTTCAAGTTTCAATTAATTTTGTAGTACATTTGTGATGTATAATTAGTCACATTTCCAAATATTTACTAACATCTTGTTGTTTTAGGTGCATTACAAGTGAATGCTGATAAAAAGAAGGCATCAGAGTTTATCATTGCTGGGACGGTGCAAAAATGGCTCCGTTACGCCCCTGAAAGGCTTGGGGGCACTGCTCGTGGTGGAAACCCCTGAGTTCAGAGTATTCAGAGTATTTCATTCTTTCTTCTACCTTTTTTCTTTCAGTAGTACTGTTCCATTTCTGTCTTTATTGGCGAGTTTCCATTTGTATTTACCATTTTGCAGATGCAGGTTGTCATGTTTTTCACTTGTGTTATAAATTCAGATGTAATTGTTGAAAAATTGAAAAAGTCAATGTGAGATTTCCTGTTGAAACTGTGGGGGCATAAATAAATACATTTGCATGTAAACTGAAGGATGTTGTTTACTTTGAGTGACTTTTTGATACAAAATCATATCAATTGCAGCCATACATGAAAATTAACTGGCATAGAATCCTGCTGTACATAAAGCAAGATTGCCATCTTGATCTATTTTTCATCGTTGAAATAACATTATTTCAAGGTGCAAACCTGATGAAAAATCAATGTTAAATATCAACATTGTTTCAATGATAATTTGATTAATGCATTAACATTGATTCAATGTTGATTCAGTGTTAAATAAGTGATTTAATTGTAGTTGAAAAAAAATAATGATTTTAAGCCCATTTTGATCTATTTTTCATCATTGAAATAACATTATTTCAGGGTGCAAACCTGATGAAAAATCAATGTTATATTTCAACATTGATTCAATGATATTTAAGTTGATGCATTAACATTGATTCAACGATGATTCAGTGTTGGTTTGCTATCTGGGTATGGACTGGGCATAATGGAGATGATAAAGCAGAATAGCGAACCCTGTAAAACTATGGGATAAACAGTAGCAAAGAGAGTTACATCATAAAACTAATTTACACTGTGTGAGAAACATGGTAAGTTTGTTATTTTATATAATATTAAGATCAGTAAGTGCTGGAAAGACACGGCAGGTGAAAACATGCTTTCATGTCCAAAAAAAAAAAAAAGTCAACATTACACATTAAGGTGGTTATGTCATTATATTTCGTCAACTTGCGCTTGATTTTCTACCCGAAATCACCAAAAGTTAGCATTCTAACGCGAGCTCCAGTGCCGTCTACATTCACAGAAACATGTCATGCCTGGTATCATTATAAAGCTCTCAGTCTCATACACAGTGTCAAATACACTGTCTAATCCAAATATGGGCAATTGCTTTGTAGAACTAACCAACCGCGAAAGTTTACAGCCGAAAACCACATCTGATGGGAATGTGAATTTGTCACTATGTGATACGTGCTGCCGCTTCCTTGTGTATTCTCCGCCTGAGAGAAAATGCAGACAAAGGTAATGCCGAAATCAGCTCATAAACGTAAGACCAAGTAGCAAGAGGTAGTAAAAAGAAAGTAAACAACAACAGATTAGACGATGAAACCCTGTCAGATTTAGATTCAAATAGTTATAGATGGACATACAACAAGCAGGGACAGTTCTTTTGCAGTTTTTGTGACTGTTATTGTGTGTTTGTTAAAGGGTTACTTCAGCGATTAGCATTAAGCTTTGTATCAGTAGAAACCCGGTAGTATATTCGAATTATCGTACTTTCCCCCCTTCATGTCCCCCTGAGACGAGAGAATTATGCATTTTATTTCTGGAAAAAAATCCTCCAACACAAATATCATCATTTTGCATCATCTGAGGATTTTTTGCCCAGAGGCTTGAGACTACAGCCAGTAGAAGGAGCTAGTTCTGCATGTTTTCAACCTGCCCATAGGGGTGGGATCTCACTCACAGAATGTAAATGCGTATGGCCGCTCTACTCGGGCATTCATAACAGAGCAGTGAGGAGCAAACTGAGTGTTTCAACTTTTCAATGAATTCCTATAAAAGTTAAGCTTCCATAGGCATGAACTGAAAACGCGCTAGACTGGATAGACGTTGTGAATGACTGCCATGCTTACCTCAGCTCTGCTCAGCTCTTCGCTCTCGTGATGAATGAAATCTGACTCCTGCTGCGTTTGTGCCGTGACGTTCGTTCGATTCACTCACACTTTATTGAAAAGACACATCCAGTTTTCCAGTTTTTAATTGTAGTGTCTGTTCTCTAACTGAACAAAATGATTTTAGTACTACGAAAATCAAAACAACGGTGGGGGCGGTGTCATGGTGGGCAAGTGATAACCAGTAGTCGTGGCTTTGGGAGTGGCCTCATAGGGCAGCTAAGAAAGTGCATTCTGGGAGTTGTTGACTTTCATCCACATGAAACAAAAATACATTTTCTGTCTTTTCTCAGTTAGAAGGCACCAAATTCATAAATAATTTCACATTTCTACTCCATAAATGACCCAGTTTAAATACACATTCATCTTCCCAGCACTGAAGTACCCCTTTAAGGTAGTTCTCTTCAGCTTAAAGGTGCCCTAGAATGAGTTGGAAAAATATTTTAAATTGTTCTCTGATATCTACATAGAGGGTATGCAAGTTATTTATGGGTAAAAATTGTCCAGATACGGTTTTACAGGTCCATTTACAACCCCAGAAATTGTCCCTAGAATGAAATGGTCTGTTTTTGCCTTATTTGGAATGGTCATGAATATTAATGTGGAGTTCTGCTCTGATTGGCTGTTTCACTGCGCGGCTGATTTCAGTAGCTTCAGTGACAACAAACAGATCTACACTGTCTGTCATGAAAATGGAGAGATTATGCATCCAACCTTATATGTTTGATCCCATTTCTGACGAAGATGCAGATTTGGAGGAACATGGACGCTTCTGAGTGGTAAGTTTAGTATTTATTTCAGTGCTTTAACTTCAGCCTACATGTGAACTAGCATATAACATTAACTTTACATGCTAACGCATAACGTCAGCAGTCACAACTTTGTTTTTAGCATTGTGAAAATATTTTAATCATTGTAATGCTTCATTGCGTATGATTTTACAATGATAGCTTCTTCCATTTGATTCTCAAACTGTAAACAGCGAACTGGATAGCGCGTAAATATGTTGTTTGTACAGTACAGTAAAGGTTGTTTTTTTTTACACATTGACTAGATGATCGTTTCAACGGATAGTGATGTTGTGGTGTAGAAGGTGACGTTAGCTAGAAGGATCGAGTGAGCTGCATCTAAACTAACGTAGTTAGCTCCTGAGTTATGTGTTGTTGATGAAATATAGGCTAAATTATAATTCTATCAGACAAAAGGGATTGCCATATGTATCTACGGTTGTATTTTGTAGATTTATATGACAACACTGGCAGGAAATAATATGAACCTTTGACATTTGTCATACTGTTATGTATGCTACTTGGAGTTTTCTACTGTACTAGCATCTTGCGTTGGATCTAGACAACACGGGGGATATTATCGTTAATGTTGTCTCACTAAGAAACTTTCAATTTAATCAGAAATTGTTTAGACAGTCAATAAGTAGATAAAATCACTACTTACTTCTAGCGAGAATATAGTTTTAATTGCCGCTTCTCCAGTATCAGACGCTGAACGATGCCTGTTTGATATTATCCCAGGTTAGAAAAACTGTCCGTGGTGAAATGGGCAGAGCAAACAAACAACTTTGAATTAAATTGTCGCGGTTATAGATAAACATCAACCATGCCTGTTGACTGTTTTGTTCTGTGGGAAGGGTATGAAAAGTCCTCACGTCCCCTGCATAGCCTGGAACATAACATTTATTTCCCTGATCTGCCATTTTCGCTGTCCTCGTGTCACGCTTGTTTCTTCACAATACCTGCAGATACGCAACTCCCGATGAGTCGGCTGTGCCGTTCCGCTTGGCCTTATATGTGCTGGCATATGCAAATGTTTGGGGCGTACATATTAATGATCCCGACGGTTGTGTCACACTTGGTGTTATGTTGAGATTCGCCTGTTTTTCACAATCGAGATTTTCACATGAAGGAGGAAGCAATGGTGTTTGAGACTCACTGTATGTGATGTCCATGTACTGAACTCTTGTTATTCAACTATGCCAAGTTTAATCCAATTTTTCATTCTAGGGCACCTTTAATTAATAGCTATTGCTATTAATAATTTATTCATTTATCAATTTCCATGTGTTGTAAATATTATAGACTACTGATATTAATGAACTGAATAAATATTTTGTTTGTAGGTTGGGGGTTTCATAGAAATGTATGCAATTATACAATATAAAACTCTAAAGTCTGTTTTCTTAAAAGTCGCGTTTCCACTGCAGGAACTTTCCCCAGGAACTAGGAACTTTGGGGTGGTACTCGGTGTGTTTCGACCGCAGGAACCAGGGTCTAAATTAAGTTCCGGGTAAATATTTCCCCCTCCAAACGGCCGAGGTAGTACTTTTTCAAAGTTCAGGAACTTTCGAGGGTGAGACTTGGGCGCTGAACATGCTGATTGGTTGAGCTCACGCAGCATTTTATTTCAACCGGCATTTTCTACGATTGATGTACATTTCAGTCAAACCTCATAAATGTATATATATATATATATATATATATATATATATATATATATATATATATATATATATATATATATATAAAAACAGTAAACAAAAAAAGAGGCATTTTTTGCTTGTGGCTCACCTTTGCAAGGGGCGATAACATCCTCTTTTTTGTCCAGATGGTCCTTATGGCACTTTACATGGCAACGGCGGCACTCCAGGGCTGGCGGGGGCTTGAACACATGCCACAGTGGTTTGGAGCAAGCCTCACAGTTAGAAGGGAAATGGTAGAGGGTGGGGATGAACTCGTGGCCTTTGTGGGGTAAGCAGTTGGCCTTATCACCCTGAGGAACACTCTCCATGTCCACTTCCTTCCTACACTCACCTTCATTAGCATAAAGGATCTAAACAACAATTTGAGACATTAACATACATGCATATTGCACGTTATAGCACTTTTTTTTATATAAAAGGAAACATTGTTACTGCTGTTTTACATATAGAATCATGCCAATTGCATCAATTTTATGATTTGGGCTTTGTACATGAAACATGAGGATAAAAAATTTAGTTCTGGGTAAATTGTAAATGTATCTGGTTACTTATGTACGCTCGGTTAAATGAGATGAGGGTACGAGACATTGCGTCAGTAGCTGATACAATGGGGAAACACCCTTTTCCAAAAATACTGAAGCTTAATTGAAAAACAGCAGTGTAAAACACTGGCCAATGAGTTTGAGTGTGCCTAATTTGATTGTGGGCTCTCTGCCTATAAAGCAGTGCCGAACTCCAGTAATAATGCGGCCAGCTTACACAATATCACGTTCCTTCATCTCAGGTAATCGAGGATATGCAAGTAGCTGGAGATGTTCCCTTTCGATTTTGGTTCACTCGACATTGCGTCAGTAGCTGATACTATGGGGAACTGTAGTTAACAATAGCCACTAGTTAAAAAACTCTTGGAAAGAGTTAAAAAATTTAATTAACTGACCTGGAAAATTCTTGGAATTTCATCTGTTTCAGCTCGATAAACGTCGCCTTGTGTGACAGGACGTACATGGAAAAGTTTGCTGTTTTGAAATAATATTTTTTTTAATTATTTGGTAGAAAGGGAAATCAATACATTTGACATACAAGAGTGAATCAAGGGGCCAGTTAACAAGGATAATTCGATCCATGGATAGTTATTCATCAAAATACTTACTCAATATCTAGTACCATAGAGGGGTTGGACTGCTCCTTGTCTTGCTCATCATTGTAAAAGAGAATTTTTTTACTGCTCACCACAACATACTGAGGGAAACAAAAACAAATATTTAAAAGGGGGGAAAAGAGCAGGTCATGGATGTCTAAATGAATGGGCAATAGTAGTTTAATATATAATTCTTCATGCAAGCCTTACCTGCTTCTTCCAGCCATATCTTTTTATATTAGCCCTATTAGGTATTGCGAGCCAGCCTTCAAGCCTCGATTCTGAAAACAAATAAAATCCATTATATCCAAGTCAGAATTTGAACAAGCAATAGAAAGAGACATGCAGTAAAACAACTGGGAATACAAACCAAGGTTGTGACACAATCTACAAAAACTAAATAGCTTTTACTAACATGCGTAAACCAGGTACACTTTAAAACAACTGCCTGCATCACAGGGTTGTAGTTGTAAAATCCCATGCTGTTTTGTTACGGGAAACTAACAAGGATAAAAGGGCAGACCTTTAATTTATTGATCAAAAATTAGTTAGATGGTGAAAATGAGTTGTCCCATACCTAAACAGATCCTGATGTGATTGTGAATGTGAGAAAACAATGGCTAAATAGATATTTGAGTGATTACTCAATCAATTTTGACTATAATAGCTCACATGGACCACATAAATTGTGAAATAAAAGGCACAAGCAGCTACTAGATATTTGTCTTGATTAAAATGAACTAATATGCAATGTACAATTTATTATAGTACATCTAAATGTTTTTCTTTGGAATGATGTACACTGAATTTTTGCATAATAAACCCAGGAATATGCATCACATTTAAAGCAGTATTAGTAACTAGCTCAATGCTTAATGATTTTATCATTAAATTAAAGTGACAAGACAAGTATGTAATTCTGCCCCTTTTCTGTAAATATCAATCAAATTATTATGCAATTCAATTAAAATGTTACTGGTTTGAAAGGTTGTGAGGAAGACAGGTAGGTTGCATAAGAATTGTTTAAAAAAAATCATGCATAAACTGTGTGACCACAACTGAGTGTGAATGCTTAAATGTCAATCATTCTGTAGTAAGCATGCTGCCAGTGCAATAGATAATCCAACCGTACATACAGTCAACATACAGGCACACGTGTGCTTCATACGGCTGGGTATTGACACCGATTTCCCAATGTGATTACATATATTAATTATTTTGGGAATATTTTATTTTCAATGTCAATAATTTAGACTTTTTTCAAAAATTTCTAAAGTTTTCAAGTAAATTTGGATCAATTTTAGGCTTGGATAAATTAAATAATTGGAATAAATTAAAGGGGTCATGACATGAGAAAAAAAATTATTTGTCTTGATCTTTTGACGTATAAGAGGTCTGTACCATTAATACATCCTGCAAGTTTCAGAGCATAAAACCTCCTCATTGCAAACAAATGATTTATTTAATCAAGCCTGAAAAACAGCTTGTTTCGATATTGTGCAGGGCCGGCGCCACGGGGGGACGCCCCTTCACCCGGACTCTCTCGCCCCCCTCAGATCACCATGAATTTTAATGATAAAATATTCTATTTAAAAAATAACATTTGCCAATTGCAGAGGAAGAAATCCTCCGACAAAATGTTTGAATTTGCATGGTACTAACTCAAAGAAATATGAACTGAATTTAGAAATGCTTTTGAAATTAACAACTTTGCGTTTAATAAACAAAATTATTATTGAAATGAAGACAGCGTTTGGAGTGGAGCGCATGCAAAATAATCTGTTCCCTGAATCCAAGGCCTTTGGTATTGTGAGTTTACACAAATAAAAGTAGACAGTTTAAAGTTTATAATTATGTCTTGAACTTATCTGTATGGCTAAAAATGACGGAGTGTGAGTTGTTTCAGCTGTCATAAAGGAAAACATGCGCCGGCGCTTTCGTCGGACAGAGGGTTAAAGAAAACGTAGCCTATTTAGTTTCACAGTTAGCTTATGTTTAAATATTAGCCTTATATCACTTCATTATAAGATGTGCAATATGACTTCATTGAGTTTTGTTTTGTAGAAAGCATTTCTTTAAAGTGAATTTTGTTTTCTATAAATTGTATTTTAATTTTGAGCAAGGTTTCGTCAACTAAATGGCTGTATATTTAATAAATAAGATCGTCGGGAATGTAGACCTATTGACGTGCGTAACGAACCCACTGGCCTGTTTCCACGGCCTTTGAATAAGCCCGTCTTTCTGTTTTTAATACATTTCTTGAATATATGTCTTAATTACAGTAGGCCTATTAGATAGGCTAGTTATGATATTTGTTACGCCACTGAGGCTAATCATGAGCGGTCCATGGCACCTGTTACCAATGGCTATCTATTAAAAACTGTAGGCTAGGCTACATCAATAAATTATAACAATTTCGTGCTATGGGCACTGCCACTGATACAGGCAGGTGAAGAGCCTATTTTATGCTGAGCGTAAAATAGGCTCTGCTTTTCAAACATGGAAGTGTGACAAAGGCACATGGGCTATATAAATTCTCTAATGTGGATAAATGCATATTTTGTACACATCACATGTCCTTATTAGGAGAAACTATATGTCGTATTAACGAGAAAAATATACATATGTATGTGGCAGCAATGAACGTAATCATCGCCCCCTCTTAGTATTTCACTCGGCTGGCAACGGCTCTGATATTGTGGGATCTGTTACCCCTTTTCCACCAAGGCAGTGCTAGAGCTAGATCGGAGCCAGAGCCTAGTTTCAAAGCCCCAGCTCCGAGCCAGGAAAAGTGGTTCTTAAGTAGCACCAAAACATTGCTGGGCTAGAACAGGGCTAGAAGTAAGAACCGATTACGTCAGGCGCTGGGGGCGGGGTCAACAAGACCAACACAAACTTTAGATCTGCCATTGTTGAAATAGCAGCTAATGGAGCTAACAGCTGCTGCTCGTTTGTAATCTCTGTCTATATGTAACGAGTGAATGTTGTTACACTAGATTATTGAAATAATTAACTGTATTAATTTTGTGATATTTTATTTTGAAATGAGTAATTAACTTTAGGCTATTAATTTTGGGGTCTTTTATTTTGAAATTGGTATTGGAGGAACATTTCGGTATGGTCATGTGATCATAAGTATAATATGCTTTTAATTTACAAAGTGTTTTTCCTTTCTTTATTTTTATATCTGCAAATTGTTTTTATTAATTTGTAAAATTGTAAAAAGTTAAGAAAGCATTGTGTAAGTGACGTCATGCACATGTGTGAGGGGAAAGCTGATGCAACTTCCGTGCGCACGCTCCCTTTCGCTGGATGTTATGGAGAGAGGTATGTTTTTATCAGCTCCTCGAAAAAGTGCTCAACTTGTGTTAAATAATTGTTGTTTAGGGATTCTTTTTGTAAAATGAGTTTGTTTAATGTCTCTTCTCTAATTAGAGGTTGTTTATATGAAGTGTGAAAATTCTTAAGAGTACATTTAATTGATTGTATGAAGTTTCGTAATGGCCGCTGTTGCACGTGTGATATGCTGATACAGTTCGTTATAGGGCTATGCATTCCTCGTTAAAATGAAGTTGGGTACATCTATGTTACATGTGTTATGAGTCTACATTTGTAATTGTGTATTGTATTGGTTTCTTTTAATGATCCATGTGATTGTTTAAATGCATTTTCTTTTATATGGATTTACATTGAGACATTATGTGATGATTGACAGGCACAGCTAGACCAGAGATGTTGATGGATTGTGTCTGATGGTGTCTGTTTTGTGTTGACACAGGTATGTAAATGGATCATTAGTATTTTAGTTATATTCTTCTGTATTTTTTTGGTTATTTTATTTTTCTATTTAACTTTTCTTATTATTGTATTTTGTTTCTATCATTTTTATTGCATGTAATAAGGCTCTCTTTCGCTGGATGTTATGGAGAGAGGTGCAGCTAGACCAGAGATGTTGATGGATTGTGTCTGATGGTGTCTGTTTTGTGTTGACACAGAAACCGTGAGTTCAAAGTGACCAAAAGAAAGACCTTTTTAACTGCATCATTGTGTGGGCTCTTTTATTATCACACCTACACATTAAGACACAACGCAGAAGAAAACCCACTACATATACAAATTACGGCGAACTGCATGAATGCGTTGGATTCGCTGTGTTTTCGTTGCGTTTTGATGCCGATGTAGGATCGTAAAGGGCAGTCGTGGCCTAATGGTTAGAGAGTCGGACTTGTAACCGGAAGGTTGCGGGTTCGAGTCTCAGGTCCGGCAGGAATTGTCGGTGGGGGGAGTGAATAACCAGCGCCCTCCTCCACCCTCAATACCACGACTGAGGTGAGACCCTTGAGCAAGGCACCGAAACCCCAACTGCTCCCTGGGCGCCGCAGCAATATGGCTGCCCACTGCTCTGGGTGTGTGTATCAATAGTAACGCAATGTTTGCATTGTTGATGGAAGGCTTGTTCCCAGCGGTGCTGTGCAGAGACCGATCGCCGTATGATAACGAGTCCAGCGAGAGCATATGACTCCTTATGCTTTTGATTCACTCATGCGTTTTTTTATTTATTTATATCATACGTGGAACGGTCTGCGCAGCGCCGATGCATCTCGAACAAGCCTGGTGTGTTTTGTGTTTCCCGCTGCCCAGGGTTGCCAGGTTTTCACAACAAAACCAGCCCAATTGCATTTCAGGGGGGCTTCCCCGGTAAAAATCACATTTGGGGGTAAAATATATGTTTTTTTTAGCATGGTTGCCTACTAAAATTCGCATTCCTGGGGCTAAATATCACATAATTGGGGTCGCTTCAACCCGCGGACATGAAAAACAGCCCGCGGCAACAGTAATGAAGTAGCCCAATTCCGCGGACTTGGCAACACTGCCGCTGCCTCGCTAGCGTTGCTGAGAAAGATGAGACGTATACAGTGACGTAAGACATGGCTCTGTTGTGGCTCTCTAGCATGTGGAAAAGCAAACGGTTTTTAGAAGGCTCCTCAGTTGAACCAACTATGAACTGGGACTAGCTCTGGCTCTGAACTAGCTCTAGCATTGCCTTGGTGGAAAAGGGGTATGTGATGTCACATGGGCCAATACATTTGTATATGATAGTCTCCAGAGCAAATAGTTACACATCATCGCACCATAGGTCCCGCCCACTGGCTTTCAGTTGATAATCTGACATTTTGCCTACATTGTTTTTATTTATTTTTTGTGCACAAAAAGTATTCTAGTCGCTTCATAACATTAAAGGAACTGTATGTAAGAAATGTATTTCAATTAATCATAAAATGGCCCTGATTTGTCACTAGACATTAAGAAATCATGTTAATTTCAAATACTTATATCACTGACAACAGTTGTCCAGCCGGGATATTGTCATTTAAAAGTGAAGTTGCAGCCCTCAACTGATGTTGACATGTTGTGTTTTGGCCTTAAAAACACCCTTCACCTTCACCAATCACAAAGTCAGTAGTGTTTCGCCATCCGTGTTGCCAGCTCTGCTCTAGTTACCACAGCTGCAGCTACAAACTTTTTGGATAAAAAATGTCTAACTTTACGAAACCTAAAAGACATCGTTATGAATCAGAAATACGTTGTGACAATGTCCGAAATAAAACAAGGATTTGTATAGGAGATGCCTTTGAAAGATGGAGACGGCTGAAAACGGAGAAGAATTTGAAGACAGACACCAACGTTGCTAATTTTCTCCTGGACAGGTAAGGTTCATCTATGTTTGGCTAACTTGTACTTAATGTAAATGGACATTTCAAATATTCATGACAGTCGAACAAAGTTATGCATGTTCTTGCAAAGTAACGTTAGGTTAGCGCATATGGAGGAGTTTGCTTGGGAAATAAAAAAGGCGAGTCGTCATTGCTAACATTAGTAATGCATTATCAGAGCCCGTTTCTCTGTCATTATGCTGAGACGCTGAGGAAAACAACATTAGCACGCCCATTATGGCAATGTGAAAACTTATTTGAGACAGTAGCCTAACGTTACCTCTGTAAAAATTATTCCTCATTCGTTCTTCGCATATATAGTGGACAACACATGCTGCAAGTTGACCTATGACACATAGTGACTTAGGCTTGTGTTTGTGCTTGTACTTACGTTAAAGGTCCCGTTCTTCGTGTTTTTTTGAAGCTTTGATTGTGTTTACAGTGTGCAATATAACGTGTTCATGTTTCGCGTGTAAAAAAAAACAGTATTTTTAACACAATTTACTTATCTGTATACCGCTGTTTTCACTGTCCTAAAAACGGATGATGACTTCCTTTATTCTATGAAGTCCCTCCTTCAGAAATACGTAACGAGTTCTGATTGTGCCAGCGGTTCCCGTGTTGTGATTTGACCGCAGCTTAGCAAACGTGGCACGGTTCCTGTGTTGTGATTCGATAGCAGCTTAGCGCACGTGGAAAGGTCACGCCTCT
This sequence comes from Romanogobio albipinnatus, assembly GCA_023566225.1. NCBI lineage: Eukaryota > Metazoa > Chordata > Actinopteri > Cypriniformes > Gobionidae > Romanogobio > Romanogobio albipinnatus. The sequence goes on from CM042244.1 coordinate 31,634,508, forward strand.
TAACGGGAGATATATGCGCTTAATGATCTCTACAGCGTCCCTGGGAAAGCCAAACAAAGGTGATTTGACTCCGGGATGAAAATAACAGCGTCTCGACGACATGGCGACAAACACAGTCAAACGCAACAATTCCTTTTCTCCACGCGACACGTCCTCTTCTCCACGTGGGACAGCAACAAGACCACGCCCCCTTTTTTCGCATATTCTTGTGGGCGGAGGTTAGCCTGTTCTACTGTTCTACTGACGTCATTTATGAAGGAAGTACCAGGATGTAGTCCAAGCCAGCCGTTCGCTGTAGGCTTTGAAAGGGAACTTCTGTTAAATAAAATATCTCGCTTGGCATTGAACTTTGAGCTTTATAATTTTACAGGTATTATTTATGCTCTAACAGCAACATTACACACTAACTAAAGTTTGAACAATGGGATCACGAAGAACGGGACCTTTAATGACAGATACCTACCATTACAAGTTAGACGGACCCACTTTATATTAGGTGGCCTTAACTACTATGTACTAACATTTTAATTAATCATTTGATACAATGCACTTATTGTGTACATACATGTTTTTACATTGTACTTACATTTAAAAAAATACCTGCATGTAACTACATCTGTAATTAATTTCTGTAGTTACATTTGTAATTACACAGTTGACACTTCCCTTACACCTAACCCTACCCTTAAACTTACCCATACCACCACACCTGTCCCTAACTCTACCCGTATCCCACCTCAATATCAGCAAAGGTGTTTTGCAATACAATTTGAACACAGTAAGTACATTGTACTTATTTTTTGATGTAAGTACATAGTAGTTAAGGCCACCTAATATAAAGTGGGGCCAATAAGACTAACAGCTAACTTACTGTTCTAACAATGTACTGTCACATACGAGCGTTCATATTTACAATTATATTTGGCTAATCGCCAGTAGTAAATTTTTGCGATACATAATTACTTCACAAAACATCTCTCATGAAGCATAAACATAATTAACAGAAGAAGAAAAAAACATGCTGTGCCATTGGAAGCTCCTTGTAGCAGCCTATGTTACTGCTGGATCCTGCAGGCTATCTGGCAACCTCGAGTCAGGGGGGAGGGGGAGAGGGGATACACCGCTCTACAGTAATTTGAAAGTGATTGCAGTACCAGTTTTGGCCACAATCCTACATACAGTTCCTTTAAGGTTGAACCACTGGAGTCACATGGACTATTTTAACAATGTTTTTACTACCTTTCTGGGCCTTGAAAGTGGTAATAACGTTGCAGTCTATGGGGGGGGTCAGAGAGCTCTCGGATTTCAACAAAAATATCTTCATTTGTGTCCTACGGGTTTGTAACGACATGAGGGGTGAGTAATGATAGAATTTTCATTTTTGGGTGAACTATCCCTTTGAGCCATGTTTCCACTGCACACGACAAATGGCAGCCGATGGATCGCAAGTCATTCATTTGCTATGGAGTCACTCACAGGGGCTCATGCCGACTATCTGTGGATGCAGAATTTTCGGATCCGATTTGAGATCTGATGCATTAAAATGTTTTACATGCGACACACCAGCCGGATGTTATGCGTTCCATTTAAACCAGTGTGCACGAGTTGAGAATTATTAATACTTTTAGCCAATCATAACAATGGCCGCCAATATCTTCATTTGGCGCAGTGTTTGTTACAGACAAGCCTTAAAAACAGATAATTTCAGACAGAAGGTCAGAAATGAGGGTTGACATTTTTTCCCCCTACATATATATTTGTTTTTTTGTGCAGACATTATTATAAGTGATCCCCAAATAACACGTTAAAATAATAAAATGATATATATATAAATAAATAAATAAATAAAAAAACTATGTCATGACCACTTTAAGTATTTTCAACCTTTACAGAGCCAGGGAGGGGACAAGCCATGCTAAATGAATAAATTTTTACTTTTACAATTATTACACGATTTTCTGTGCATAATTTGCAATTTGAACGCAACGGCATGTTCTTTGTCACGTATTAATATTTTAACCCAGGCCAATAGGAATACAAGGAGTAAAGCTATACACACACACATTTAAAGAGTGTGACTTGACCTAAAACACCTCTGAAAGGAGCTCAGAGTAGGGGTTAGTCTAAAAAGTATTTTTAAAAATATTTTTCACAAATTTCAGCAAATTAGTTACAAAATAAGTCTAAACTAATTTAGCATTGCTCTCTATCGTTATAAACACTCTGAGTAGCTTATTTCTGAGGCATCACCAAAACACATTTGACATTCAGTAAGATGCGTTCATTAAAATAAGAAAAAAAGTAATGCCACCCAAGAGCACAATCCAGGCATAATGGGATCCCAATCTTAAAGTTACTCACAGAGGAAAAAGAATAGAAGATACACAGATAAGGAGAGCAAGAAGAACTGACTATATATGAGGGAGAACAAGAGATTAGGGAGGACTTTAAACACAGACAATGGCAGCTGATGATTTATGTACACCACCTGGCAACATGAAACTTCCTATCATCACAGCATTATAAGTCATAAGGACAATTTGTGTGCTAAATCTAATATCATAAATACAGTCCTGATGAATACACATTGATTAGCACAAATAATATAGCCACAGATTTTTTTATGATTTGGCTGACCAATATAAACAAAATATAGGCATAACCTCTTTTTTTTTTCTTTCATGACTATTTAAAAAATAAAACATGCATTTCAAAGTATCCCTTGTAATCAAGTCCTTTTTTCTGAAATGGCGACCTGTAAAATGGGAATCAATTAAAATTTAAATAGGTCGATTTTACTTTCTTAGTTTCATAAGAGTCACAACATATAACATTTTACCAGTGGCTTTCATATTCATTTTGCATTATAGCATATAATTCTGTACAGTGATGGAACAATATGAATGACTTTTGAATGACTTTTTCTTTCAGAGAATCAAACTCAGTTTAAGATTCTGGATGAGAAAATATGTTTTGGATTAAGCACGTGTTCACACTTGTATTTCGGTTCTCTTGGTCCGGACCAAAAAAGAAAATTATACATTTAGTCCTGGTTCGCTTGGTGTTCACACTGTCATTTTAAGACTGAATCTAAAGATACAATAAAAACTGCTTTTATGACAAATATTTTGCAACAAAACTTACAGAACATCCAAAACAATGCTGTTGGACTAAAAGCGATAGTTCCATGTGCGTGCATATGTTTTTTTTTTTCATCTGAGAACTTGTGAAGAGTTTATAAAAACTGTTAAGGAGTCAAAACAGCGGCAGGAATCCCTCTGCTGCGAGGTGACGCAGTTTCAACACCTGTACTGAACTGTGATGGGCAACACTGCAACAAAGAAATCCAGGTATGCTTGAGCATTCTGTCCTTTTTAGAGTTGCAACTCGTGACATCACGTCCTGTTTTTGGCTTGCTTAGATGTTTTTGGTCTGCGTGCATTTATGTTTCAGTCAAACAGCATCAGAGTTTGTTCACATCTTTACGGTGTATCAGCTGGCGCAGAGTGAGCGTTTTCAATTCATTCTTACAGAAGTTGAGCTTCACGCTCACACAGTGCATTGTGGGATTGACAGCGGAAAGGAGAAAGTGCTGATGCTGCGTTCACACCAAACGCGAATAGAGCGTCAAAATCCCGTCTAGTTTGACGCGTGAACATTTTGAATCCATTCGTGCGTCCGCGGCGAATTGGACGAAATATGTCATAAAACACCACTCTGCCTCTTTTAATTTTCATTAAAAATATATATTAAGCATTAAAGCCACACAAATGTGGTCCAGGCATCTCTACATTATCTTCACTGCATGTATATTTAAATATCCTTAAAAAAATAAAGTTATGAAACTTCTCTTTGCCCTCAGTCAAAACGATTTGGCAGACAACAAATGATGATTCATGACACCAAAGATCGGCCGTTAGATCTACACAAGATGCACCACTACAGGACATCAGAGCCAGCGGCAAACGTCAGAAGGACTACCCGAGGAAAGGCTGCTCTCGCCGGGGTTATGAGCGGTGAGTGCCCGGTGATCGCCTGGATCTCACAACTTCAAAACATAGGCGCTCTCTTTATAAATAAACCACAGATTTGAGCTTTAAACAACTACATTCTCACCTGAAAAAGTCTTAAAACTACATTGTGTGACACAATAGTAGTATTTTTAAATTATGCAGGGTTTCTTATCACGTCACTTTACCACGTGACCTCAGCGAGCAGGCTTCAGATTGGTTAATGTGGCGTGAATTGACGCCAAAGTTCACATTTTTCAACTCGGTCAGGGTGTCAGATGCGAATTCGCTTCAAACACGTGAATGCACAAAAGCACCACTCGCGTGTAACGCGCGTATCGCGCAAGACGCTCAATTTGCGTCAAATTCGCGTCATTCACGCGAACTGGATTAACATTGAAATCACTCGCGCCAGACGCTCTATTCGCGTTTGGTGTGAACGCAGCATAATGCCCCAGTACAGTGATTGGGACACAATCTGTAACAATACTGTAACAAGCACCATCCTTCGGATGAGAAGATAAACCGAGGTCTGACTCTCTGTGGTCATTAAAAATCCCATGGTACTTATTGTGAAAGAGTAGAGGTGTAAGCCACATTTCCTTCATTGACCTATATCAACCATGGCCTCCTAATAATCATCTACTGAACTGGCTCTATCACTCTCTCTCATCTCCACCTATAGCTGGTGTGTGGTGAAAGCACTGGCGCCGTTGTACTTTGGCTGCAGTCACATCATCCAGGTGGATGCTGCACACTGGTGGTGGTTGAGGAAAGATCCCTTATATGATTGTAAAGCACTTTGTGTGTACAGTAGTACATAGGTAATTTGCTATATAAATACCTCACTCATTCATTCACTATACTGGCTGGGTTTACAAAAAGTGTTTTTATATTGATAGCATATACACTCACCTAAAGGATTATTAGGAACACCTGTTCAATTTCTCATTAATTCAATTATCTAAATCAACCAATCACATGGCAGTTGCTTCAATGCATTTAGGGGTGTGGTCCTGGTCAAGACAATCTCCTGAACTCCAAACTGAATGTCAGAATGGGAAAGAAAGGTGATTTAAGCAATTTTGAGCATGGCATGGTTGTTGGTGCCAGACGGGCCAGTCTGTGTATTTCACAATCTGCTCAGTTACTGGGATTTTCACGCACAACCAGGGACATGCACAGGGGGGTTGCTCAGGTTGCCCGGGCTCGACTCACGTTGCCCTTCTGAGGTGGAAAAAAATAAAATAAAAAAAATCGTACAATGGATGCAGAATTTCACGAAGGCCTAGATAAAAAAATAAAATAATAATTTAAATCACAAAGCCTCATTCACTTCCATATTCGGCACCCTTCCGAGAGTGAAAGTCAGTAGGGGGGAAGGGCAAACTCTGTTTACGTGGCTGCAGCGCTGCACACGACTGGCACCTGAGCTGAGCCTGCATGAGCGGCACTACAAGGAGATTGTCGCGGTTGTTGGGTGAGACGATTTAACGTTGTCGGAAAGGTATAACAAACGGACGATCATCATCATCAAGTTTTATGAAATTAAATAAAAAAATTCATAAATCCAGGATGAGTTTGCCACGTTTAGCCTAAATAATCAGACAGATAGTTTGCAGACAAGCAGCCTAGGCTACTAGTTTTTTGATAGGCATTAGGCAAACTAAGCTACATGTCTGCTGATAGTTAGTTTCTAACATTTCGTCTTAGCAAGAAGAATGTATGATGGAAGTAATGCATCACATTAATTATTTTATTCAAAATGGTTAAATGCCTAAATCCTATCACTATTTTGGGTATTGTTTGAAGCCAAGATGCCCACTGAAAAGAGGCGGATTCAGGAGAGGGAGAGATGATTCAGGGAGGCAGCAAAGGGCAGCACATCTCTGCAGGGTTGGCTGCGAAAAAGCCAACCAGCAGGTGAGACAAAGACTTTGCACTGTGATAAAGATGACATGACACTGTGTAGGTGAATTTATTAATTAATCAGACTCATATTTTAGCCTTCTAATGGCAATGTTTCATAATTACATTCCATTTAAGATGAGGAGCAGTAACATGTAGGGATTTTCATGACTATGTTATTATTAGTAGTAGTTAAGGTGATTGAGGGCTGTATTTCAGTGTTTTACTTCTTTGTGTATATATTATAATAAAGACCCTGTTATTCTCAGTCCATTCTCAGGGGGGTGGTCGGTAGGGGAGTGCCCTTTTTTTTTTTTTAGGTCAGAGCAACTGCCCCTCAAAATTCCTGTGCACGTCCCTGCGCACAACCATTTCTAGGGTTTACAAAGAATGGTGTGAAAAGGGAAAAACATCCAGTGTGCGGCAGTCCTGTAGGCGAAAATGCCTTGTTGATGCTAGAGGTCAGAGGAGAATGGGCCGACTGATTCAAGCTGATAGAAGAGCAACTTTGACTGAAATAACCACTCGTTACAACCGAGGTATGCAGCAAAGCATTTGTGAAGCCATAACACGCACAACCTTGAGGCGGATGGGCTACAACAGCAGAAGACCCCACCGGGTAGCACTCATCTCCACTACAAATAGGAAAAAGAGGCTACAATTTGCACAAGCTCACCAAAATTGGAGAGTTGAAGACTGGAAAAATGTTGCCTGGTCTGATGAGTCTCGATTTCTGTTGAGACATTCAGATGGTAGAGTCAGAATTTGGCGTAAACAGAATGAGAACATGGATCCATCATGCCTTGTTACCACTGTGCAGGCTGGTGGTGGTGGTGTAATGGTGTGGGGGATGTTTTCTTGGCACACTTTAGGCCCCTTAGTGCCAATTGGGCATCGTTTAAATGCCACGGCCTACCTGAGCATTGTTTCTGACCATGTCCATCCCTTTATGACCACCATGTACCCATCTTCTGATGGCTACTTCCAGCAGGATTATGCACCATGTCACAAAGCTTGAATCATTTCAAATTGGTTTCTTGAACATGACAATGAGTTCACTGTACTAAAATGGCCCCCACAGTCACCAGATTTCAACCCAATAGAGCATCTTTGGAATGTGGTGGAACGGGAGCTTCGTGCCCTGGATGTGCATCCCACAAATCTCCATCAACTGCAAGATGCTATCCTATCAATATGGGCCAACATTTCTAAAGAATGCTTTCAGCACCTTGTTGAATCAATGCCACATAGAATTAAGGCAGTTCTGAAGGCGAAAGGGGGTCAAACACAGTATTAGTATGGTGTTCCTAATAATCCTTTAGGTGAGTGTATTTACTTGGGGCATTCAGGAACAAAGCTTGTCTCTTTCCAACTGTAATCGCTTGTATCTGTGATGATTATACTGCCCGTGTGTTGAAAAAACAGATTAAACACACCCGGTACGTACACACCCCAAAGCAGAGGCATTTTAGCGTTGTCAGTGACACTGAGCGGAGTTCTGCTGATGTAGTGGACATTCACCGTTAGGGTGTGTTCACACATTGCACGTTTTGCTGGATTAAAACGAACCCTAGTGTGATTGTTCTGTTAGTGCGGTTCATTTGAATAAGTGTGAACACTGCCACCCGAACCCTAGTGTGCACCAAACAAGCGGAGCGAGACTGCTGAAAAGATCAGGTCTCAGCCCGATTCCAAAAAAACTCTGGTGAGGTTCGACTGAAATATGAATGCAACACGATGACGCCACAAGATACGACTCTAAAAAGGACAGAATGCTCAAGCATACCTGTTTTTTCTCACCATAGTCGTGATGTTGCCCATCACAGTTCAGTACAGGCATCAGAATCGTGTCTCCTCGCAGTAGATCTTCGTTTGTGTGAGTGACAGAGGGATTCCTGTCGCCTTCACACATCTTCAGTTCTTAGCTGGTCAAAATACCATCATATGTAGCTACGCACATACAACTAGCGCATTTAGCCGAGAACACAACATTGTTTTGGATGTTCAGTATGTTCCATTGAAAAATGTACATCATAAAAGCCGCTTTTTTATTTTATATCTTAAATATGCCAACACTAAATTATTAGAACTAAATGTATCATTTTCTTTTCTGATCCGGACCAAAAGAACTATAAGTTTGACCACCCTTAGTCACACCAAACTTGATGCGAACAGGCCTGTATGGTGGCATTATGATAACAAAGGCCAGTTTGCTTGCAATTCTTGTGTTGCATTTTGACAGTGTTGCATACTGATTAGATAAACCAGCTAAAATACAAATAATGAGCATTGGGAAAATTGCTGAAATAAAATTAAAGCTTCTCATTTTTTGCATTTCTTCTGCTCTGCATGTTTGTTGTAATGAAACCATTTAAAATCCATTTCCAGCACACTTTTAAATATGGATGACTAGCTAAGGCAAGGCAAGTTTAGTTGTATAGCACATTTCACACACAGTGGCAATTCAAAGTGCTTTACACATGAATTAAATTAAAATATTCGTAAGTGAATTAAAACCGTTATAATAGGAATTAAAATAAATACAAAATAAAGATGAAATCCCCTATCTGGGGTTTACAATGTGGGCCTTACAATCACTACAAATGCTAACCAATAATGATTCAGACTAAACTGACTAGCGTGTTCCATAAATTACCTAACATTTATATAACAGAGGTATTCATACTTTGTGAACGTTCCCTTACCAGCAAAGTTACTGTCCATCTCGTCCGTCTGCAGGCTGGTGACGCTGGAGTTGTCTACGCGGAGCTGCAAGTCATTCAGTTTCTCTCTAAGTTGCTCAATGTCACTTTCCTTGCTGTCTAGTTGCATCTGCAGCTCATTGCGATATGTGCACTCCTCTGCCAATTGCTGCAAATACAGACAACACCATTAACTAGGACAAAATAACAACGAATACTACTGCAACGCTTGGCTCATGAATATTGATGTCATGCCGATGTGGCTCCTGGAGTGTCAGTCAAGAAACTCAATACATTTTCATGAGGCAAGCCTTCACCACAGCAGGACTACAACAGTCTTGTTGAAATTGATTTTGCGAATCATCAGATTCCACTGATACAGTGATCAGTATTGTCACTGTGAAAACTAATAAACATTAACTTGCCGCTTGCATCTCGTTGAGCTCCTTCTGATACTTGATGGCCATGTGGTTGAACTTCTCCTTCTCCTGGTTCAGCTCCAGCTGCAGTTTGCGATTCTCCTTCTCTTTCTTGCGCAGGTCAGTGGTGCTGCCTCTCTTCTTCTGGTCCAACTTCATGTCCTTACGGTTCATAATCTCTGCCAGCTTATTCACCGCCTGCAGTGACCAGATGGTAGAATGACAAAACGTTTGAGCAAAGAGCAAAAGAGTCTTTTCCTTTCACACGTTTTGGTCATATAAAACACGCCTGGTTGAAAACTAAGTGAGCTGCTTTGTTGTCAGCTGCCAACATAGACAGAAACCCAACTAAAATTAATCCTCATAATTGAATGATGTGGAACACTCTTCATAGGCACCATGCAAAGAGTGCACAAGAGACAAAGCTCATAATTGATTTTGATGTTAATATATTAGTTAACAACCTGATTCCAATAACATTTACAATTACACTGATAGCATTAAGTAAAATTGCATTGATTCTTTAGGTCAAATTCGAAAAGATTGTAATGTTTCTAATGTTGACTTTCACTGAGCTTGTCACAGTACAAAAACAAAAACAAAAAGCACCTTAGAAGGCATAAAGTTGCAATTTTTGGATAAGCGTTTTAAGCTGCCTTAAATTTAGGCTGTGTTTACATTGGCACAAAAAGTCAGATGTTTTACTCACAGCTGGATGTCTGGACATTTGACCTTACATCTAAACACGTACATCCGATTTTCCTTTGAATTCCAAGCCTCCACAAGCCAAGGGTGTTATGTTTGCCTTATTCTGAAGCAGACGTGCCTGAATGCGCTCGCATTTAAACTCGCAGCTTTTTTCTCTTTTATTTTTACTGAGGTGGAAACTTTAGAGTTAAGAAATTGTGCACACACAGAAACATTCAGGAGCATAGAAACGTTTTCAACCTCTGCCCCATTTTAAAATAAAACTGCTGAAAGCTACATTATATTTCACAGCAATGACAAAACTAACAAGCTTCACTATTATACAAACAGACATACACACGCACACTCACAATCTCTCTCTCGTTAATTTCTTCAAATAAATGAAATGTTACTGAACTACTAACAAAGGAAAATTACCGTTATTTTCCGGTCTATATCCATTCAGTCAGATTTTGCGCCGCAAACATCTATGACAGCTTTTAACTTATCCATGATGGCAAGTAATCACGGACACCAGACGTAAATTATAAAATAATTTTAGTAACACGAAGGTCAACCATGTCGCATAGTAAAGACATCACCACCAACAGAATCATTTAGGGCGGGGATTAATGTAAACACATACCAGTTGTATCTAAAGCGAATGTAAACCGATGAAAAAAAAAAAAAAAGATCAGATCTGTGCATTATTAAGACTTGCAGTGTAAACACAGCCATAGACCATGTTTGAATTTGATTCTCCAACAACTTCCCTAGTTCTCATATTTTTTTCACTTTCACACATTCAAGTCTATGGTGATGGTGACATTGGCTTTTTCTATTTTACTTATATAAACATACATTATATAAAGTTGCTGTATGGTGGTCATACCTGAGTCTTCAGAGTTTTTTCTATATTAAGGGCCTTCTCGTAAGTCGCCTTTACTGAGTTTGCCACCTCCTCCTTCTCTGCTGCAAACTCTGCAGGAAGACATTTACGAAATTACGATATTGCGTAAAATTAAACTGTATGTAACTAATTGGAATTAAGATTACCTTCTTCTTGAGCTTGGAGCCTCTCGTTCAAGTCTGTCTTCTCCTTACTGAGGATCTCCACGTCTTTGGTAAGGGTTTTGTTGGATTCCTCAAGCTAAACGAAATGGCATTATACTCTTAATTAAAAGCCACTGATAGAACCACTAAGTTGACAATGACAGACTAAAACTGCAGGTGGCTTGTACAGAATACATAAATGAAATGGTCAGATTCAGAGAAGGATGCCTGTGCTGCACAGACCTGTGTGATGGTCGAGTCTTTCTCTGTGATCTCCTGTTTGTAACGCGACACAGCCTTCTTGTTCTCCTGAGAGAGTTCAAAATACTGCTCTTCCTGTAGCGCACGGGCCAACTGCTCTGACTCGGCCTTCGTCATGGTGAGGTCCAACTGAGCAGAGAGTGACTCCCTACAAAAAAGATTTATGGAGGAGCAGTTCACAAGAACACTATTTCAAAGACAAAAGACACTCTTCAGTTTCTGTAGTATTTTTCCAAAAAGCAGCACTTTTGCAAAAGCTACTAATTCATGAAGAGGACTTTTACTTCTCTGAGTACATGTCCTGGACTTTTTTGTGAGCCTCTTGAGTTTGTCGATTCCTCTCCTCTATCTCCTCCTTAAGTTCCTTCACCTGAGTTTTATAGAGTGTCTGAAAAAAAGAAAAAATTGCTTGAGAATATATAAACAATACTGATTTCCTCTCATGATATGACTACACACAAGAACATAACACCCTGACACGCCATTAAGCTGAGCCTTATACCATGGCATTGTCGATTATTTGTTGATTGATGTTTTAAAAATGAATATTACAGTTCCATTTCCATATATTGGCCAAATTCCATCAATTCCTTCCTGGGTTTTGTAACATGGCTAGGGCTGTTAAATCAAAAGTGTAAAACAAAACAGTCCTAAACAAAAGAGTGGTTTAAGGGCAAAAAGAAAATATAAATGTAGTATACTAGACATACACATCTGGTAAATGCGGTAAAAGCAGAATAAACAGTAAGTGAACCTCTGTGTGTTAGATGTTTTTAATTAAGGATGTGAGATTGGAAGTGACTATCAAATTTATTTAAGACCGGGACACACAAAGCCAATGTCGGACCACTTTTGAGCATCGGTCGGCTTAGTTTTTTGGTGTGTTCGGTACCAACAGTCATCTTTCATCGCCACTAGTTCTTTGGCGTCGGCTTGGTGTGTCTCAGGTTTTAGGTTGCTTTCACACTGGCAGTTTAGTTCGAAATGGGGCATGGTTTGCATGAAAAATTGGTAATGTGAAAGCTGTCATGCGAACCTGAGTGCACACTGATGTACCGAACCCGAGACTACCTGAAGGAGGTGGTCTGAGTTCGGTTGCACTTGAACTGTGCTGCGATTTGGGTGAATGTGAAAGCAACACAGACTTGGGTGCACACATGTTCAGGAAGAAAAGTAACCTGCGCATGAGTTTTAGCTGATGACCATGTACTGTATTTAGTTCAATAAAACACATGTAATGGATGGTAGTTGATTATTTACCTGGATACGAACGAGAGTGAGCTTGCAGTGTATTAGCGCATAGCAAGTGCAATCAGGGCAGCAAATGAATGACAATCCACTGTCTCCTCGAAAGAGTCCGTTTGCAAGCAGCAGAAAGCCGCATTCATGCGACACACATAAGTGTCGTTTATTCAGCTGCGCATAATAGCACCAAATTAATAAAAAACACAATACATTTACCACTGTCTGTTTTCTATTATGCGCCGTGCACTTTGTGATGACAAGACGAACACAGCACACTAGGCTTCGATAGAATCAAGTTAAGTGTGAAACCAGACCAACGCTGCGGGGTCGCCGGGAACCATCGCACTCGGACCGCAGCAAACGTGCTCAGTGTGAAAGCCCCCTTAGCCTGGTTTGTTCACAAATTTGTTCTCAAGAAAACTGCTTACTAGCTGGGCTTCCATCAATGTATTTTCATGTTCATTTTGTGATATTACATAAAAAACACAAAAAAATGCTTGCTAGGGGTGGATGTTTTTTTAAACACAAGCTACGATGGAAACGCATTTAATCAATAAATTATTTACGGCACATCAAAAAATGTCATGTGACTTTGCCTAAACAAGTCACATGACTGAATAATTTGCTCAGAGAAAAAAAATGTGCAAATAGCATCTCAAATATCAATGTTGTAATTTTTAAATGCTGAAGCCAAAAGATCTGCTACAATGACCTTCCCGAATTGCCAGGCACGCTATCGTTTTCAAACAGAAGGCATCTGCCTCTGACTGCTTGTGAACTGTGTGGTTTGTCTGCTTGCACTAAGCTGCCAGTAATTTATTACATTGAAAAAAGAAGCCACAGTAGCTTCTCCTGCATCTACAATTTCCATTTCCATTGATATACTGCAACATTTCTTTCTCTCAAACATACAAATGCAGCTTTCTTTGCAAACAGCTTTTTTTTCCAAGATTCCACTATTCACATATATTAAATTTGTAACTTGGATGGAAACCTGGCAACAATGAACCATGCCTTGATCCCAACAAGTTTGATAGGATTTTAGAAGATACTTTATACTTGGAAATGTTACAAAAGCATAGCTAAAGTTGAGAGTTATGTTAGGGTTAGGGTTATTCTCTTTTTTCTACTGTGATGCTACAATATCAGGATTAGGATGTGACGCAAGAGTTGCCTATGACACAATACTGTAGGTAAATACTGTAGCCAGCATGTTATGAAGGTTTCTATAAAAGGTTTTCACCTCATTAAGAAAAAGGAAAAATTGATGCATGTTGAGCAGTCTGTGATACTCACTGAGAAATACTGCTCAGCCTCCAGCTGGTCCTGAAGTTCCCTCATCTGACCCTCATTTCCTCTGTACTGCCTGAGGAATCAATCAGAGTCACTTCAGCCTCACAAAATCCACACACAAATAAAAAAGGTAATTGTGTTATCTCACAATTCTGACTTTCTCAGAATTGCGAAATATAAACTCTCAATTGCAAGTTATAATCAGAATATATATCAGAATCAGTTATAATCAGAAAAGGTGCAATTATCTTTTACATTCTTTTTATTCCGTGGCTGAAACAAGCGTCCATAGGAACCTGTATAATATAAATTCGTTTTAGAATTTTTAGATTTAGAATTTAATATGATTTATGCAGACTTTAAAGTACGGAACATGACAGCTATGCATTCTGTGGAAATGCCTGAGTGTTCGACAGAGCAGAAGGTGAAAGATTAAATGGCAGTGGACATGGTCATACTGAGGTGAGGGCAATCCTTAATCCACCCGTGTAAATACTGGCAGCCAATAGTTTTGGCCAGGTTTGAAAATAATCTGCAATAATAGCCTTTTCTACTATAAAATCCTTCCAAATATTCAGTAATGTAACAGCTGTTTGGAGTAAGGCTCAGAGCCAAAGGAATTACATTATATGGACAGAACAATTAGAGTCCAACATGACCAATATAAATTCTTGTACTAAAGAAATACAGTAATAAATAAGTTAAAAGGATGTTCACCCAAAAATGAAAATTGTCATCATTTACACAGCTTCATATCGTTCAAAGCAATAAGACTTTGGTTAATCTTCGAAACAAACTAAGATATTTTTAAAGAAACCTCAAAACTTAGACCCCAAAATATTCATGAAGTCACAATAAAAAGAACCCATATGAATCAAACAGTTTACGTCTTGTGAAGAGATATTATTGCTTTATTATAATAATAATAATTTAGGCTTTTATTTATATAATTTGGAACCTGTTTAGAAACTAGCTAAATAGTGACTATTAGTGGCTAACATGAGTTTTGTCTCTCTTATTAACTCTTCCACCACCTTTCTGATAATTCTTTGAAAGTTTTGTTAAAAAAGCAACATTGAGTAAAAAGCAAAGAAAATATTTTTTTTGTTGTCAAAGACTACATCTGGATAGGATTCAGAACGATGATCAAAACACAGACGGAGTAGATTTCATCAACACCCCCAAAGCTTCACAGTCCTATCGCTCGTTTCTGCTTCTTTTTCAAATGCGTTTTGATCAGGAGATTCAGTACTCTTTCAGAAGATGCGTAATAACGTATAACAGTGAAAACATGGAAAGCCGGAAAATTCAGTCAATGGTGGGGAACGAGTTAAAGCAGGGAGATATGTACATATAATCACAACAATTAGATGACAGGAGAGAGCAAAGGAACATACTTGGTGAGCTGTGCCAACTGGAACTCTACGGAGCGTTTGTTCTCGAGGGCTGCGTTGATCTCCTGTTTGAGTTGCTTCTCTGATCCTTTCAGGCGTTCGGCCTCCATCGTCCAGCTTTTCAGCTCATTTTGGGCCAGCACACGCTTCCCAGACTCCTGCTCCAAATGCACCCGCAGCTCCTTCACCTGGTAGGGTCAATGAAAAATGCTGAATTCATAAAACCTTTAACAGTTTCTAATCTTGTCAAGCCAAGCTTTTTGGTGGCTTTACACCTACCTCGTCCTCCAGCCTCTCCTTCTGCTTCATCAGCTGCTCCATCTTCTGTACAGACTGTTTGAGGTCAAACTCCAGCATGGAGCACTGCTTCTCCACCTCCACCACCCTGCTCTCTGCTCGCATCCGCAGCGTGGTCTCTTCCGACACCTTCTGCTCCACCGCTGGACAGAGAAAGAGTGAACACCATGGACAAGATTAGTCCATCAATATACAGGTGCTGGTCATATAATTAGAATATCATCAAAAAGTTGATTTATTTCACTAATTCCATTCAAAAAGTGAAACTTGTATATTATATTCATTCATTAAACACAGACTGATATATTTCAAATGTTTATTTCTTTTCATTGTGATGTTTATAACAACAAAGGAAAATCCCAAAATCATTATCTCAGAAAATTAGAATATTACTTAAGACCAATACAAAGAAAGGATTTTTAGAAATCTTGGCCAACTGAAAAGTATGAACATGAAAAGTATGAGCATGTACAGCACTCAATACTTAGTTGGGGCTCCTTTTGCCTGAATTACTGGCATGGAGTCGATCAGTCTGTGGCACTGCTCAGGTGTTATGAGAGCCCAGGTTGCTCTGATAGTGGCCTTCAGCTCTTCTGCATTGTTGGGTCTTGCATATCGCATCTTCCTCTTCACAATACCCCATAGATTTTCTATGGGGTTAAGGTCAGGCGAGTTTGCTGGCCAATTAAGAACAGGGATACCATGGTCCTTAAACCAGGTACTGGTTGCTTTGGCACTGTGTGCAGGTGCCAAGTCCTGTTGGAAAATTAAATCTGCATCTCCATAAAGTTGGTCAGCAGCAGGAAGCATGAAGTGCTCTAAAACTTCCTGGTATACGGCTCTGTTGACCTTGGACCTCAGAAAACACAGTGGACCAACACCAGCAGATGACATGACACCCCAAACCATCACTGACTGTGGAAACTTTACACTGGACTTCAAGCAACATGGATTGTGTGCCTTTCCTCTCTTCTTCCAGACTCTGGGACCCTGATTTCCAGAGGAAATGCAAAATTTACTTTCATCAGAGAACATAACTTTGGACCACTCAGCAGCAGTCCAGTCCTTTTTGTCTTTAGCCCAGGCGAGACGCTTCTGACGCTGTCTGTTGTTCAAGAGTGGCTTGACACAATGAATGCGACAGCTGAAACCCATGTCTTGCATACGTCTGTTACCCCTTCTGTTACCCCTGTTACCTAGATCGGAGCCAGAGCCTAGTTTCAAATCGGTTCTTTGTGTTTCCACACCAAAGCCCCAGCTCCGAGCCAGGAAAAGTGGTTCTTAAGTAGCACCAAAACATTGCTGGGCTAGAACAGGGCTAGAAGTAAGAACCGATTACGTCAGGCGCTGGGGCGGGGTCAACAAGACGAACACAAACTTGAGATCCGCCATTTTTTAAATAGCAGCTAATGGCTAACAGCTGCTGCTCGTTTGTAATCTCTGTCTATACAAATTACGGCGAACTGCATGAATGCGTTGGATTCGCTGTATTTTGATGCCGATGTAGGATCTTAAAGCCATGTGAATCAATAGTAACGCAACGTTTGCATTGTTGATGGAAGGCTTGTTGGCAGCGGTGCTGTGCAGAGACCAATCGCCGTATGATAACGAGTCCAGCGAGAGCATATGACTGCTTAAGCTTTTGATTCACTCATGCGTTTTTTTCATCATACGTGGATCGGTCTGCGCAGCGCTGATGCATCTCGAACAAGCCTGGTGTGTTTTGTGTTTCCCGCTGCCCAGGGTTGCCAGGTTTTCACAACAAAACCAGCCCAATATGTGGTTTTTTTTGGCATGGTTGCCTACTAAAATTCGCATTCCCGGGGCTAAATATCACATAATTGGGGTCGCTTCAACCCGCGGACATGAAAAACAGCCCGTGGCAACAGTGATGAAGTAGCCCAATTCCGCGTGAAAACTGCGGACTTGGCAACACTGCCGCTGCCTCGCTAGCGTTGCTGAGAAAGATGCGACGTATATAGTAACGTAAGACATGGCTCTATTGTGGCTCTCAGCATGTGGAAAAGCAAACGGTTCTTAGAAGGCTCCTCAGTCGAACCAACTATGAACTGGGATTAGCACTGGCTCTGAACTAGCACCCGGTTCATTCTGCTGGAAAAGGGGTATGTGTGTAGTGGTTCTTGAAGCACTGACTTCAGCTGCAGTCCACTCTTTGTGAATCTCCCCCACATTTTAGAATGGGTTTTGTTTCACAATCCTCCCCAGGGTGCGGTTATCCCTATTGCTTGTACGCTTTTTTTCTACCACATCTTTTCCTTCCCTTCGCCTCTCTATTAATGTGCTTAGACAGCCAGGCTCTTTTGCAATGACCTTTTGTGTCTTGCCCTCCTTGTGCAAGGTGTCAATGGTCGTCTTTTGGACAACTGTTAAGTCAGCAGTCTTCCCCATGATTGTGTAAGCCAACAGAACTAGACTGAGTGACCATTTAAAGGCCGTTGCAGGTGTTTTGAGTTAATTAGCTGATTAGAGTGTGGCACCAGGTGTCTTCAATATTGAACCTTTTCACAATATTCTAATTTTCTAAGATACTGAATCTGGGATTTTCCTTAGTTGTCAGTTATAATCATCAAAATTAAAAGAAATAAACATTTAAAATGTATCAGTCTGTGTTTAATGAATGAATATAATATACAAGTTTCACTTTTTGAATGGAATTAGTGAAATAAATCAACTTTTTAATGATATTCTAATTATATGACCAGCACCTGTATTTCTAAATCATCTGCATCAGTCAACAAGAACTTATGTTTGGCTAATTAAGCATTTTGAAACCATTTATGTTGACTTCCTATTATGTTATATTTGTTGGCATAAATATTGTTCTTTAATCATCTTGATATTGGATGCAATGTTAATGTACTCTGTTTCTTTCAATGCAGAGGTATGACTAACTTGGAAACATTTTTTGTTGTTGCCTGTTAAAAGATGGCTATCTGCAATGGCAATGTGTGTTTGGGGTGCAGTAAATTACCTTCTTTAACCATATTGTGCACTTTGCACACCTTTGGAATATAATAAACCCAAGAGGAAAGATTTATTGAGACTGTGTGCATTGAAGAATTAATTAGCCAGCAGCATGAAGCGACTTAAAATGTATTTTGAGTATTGCTTCTGCTTCTGGCAACAAAGTGGCAGAAGCAAGACTTTATTTGGATGGTGCTGAGAATTTTCTGTCAACATTCTGCAAATATGCAGTTATGTCATTTAAAGGTGCTCTAAAAGATGTCACAAAAACAAGCTGGTGCAGGCTGCACCACGAAGCACAACAAACAGTGCTCCAGCCAATAGCCGACAAGATTGATTTCCACCTCCAAATCATTCTTGTCGGCCATTGGCTGGAGCACTGTTTGTTGTGCTTCGTGGTGCAGCCTGCACCAGTTTGTTTTTGTTGCAGTTTGTGTAGCTTAGGCGGACTACAGAGACTGTGGGGGTTTTTTACAGTGTGTTCAGGGGCCAGGCAGCTAGCGGATAGCGAGGAGATGTTTGATGTATGTGACAAAAAAAAATGTTGGCCTAAAAAACACATGACATCGCTTAGAGCACCTTTAAACAAGGCTTTTTGACAGGTCCATGCCCAGGGCACAGCCGTGTCATAACCTGGCAACCAGGGATTGCCATTTTTCACCAGCCACTGTGGCTAGTGGTTTTCCAAAGTTACAAGCCACTTAGCATTTCACTGGCCACAATTTTGACATTGATACCATAGGGAAAATATAGATATTTTTAATATTATTTCATAATTTGGCAGCAGGAATATTAGACATTTTTACATTATGTTGTGTGTATTTGACTGTTTAAACGCAATAAGCAGCGAAAACAAACTCAATTTAGAATTGAGAGGTGGCTTTACATGCGAGCACTTTGGGTGTGACCACAAAATCTGCAGATATTAGTCAAATGATGCGCAATACACACAATCCCACGCCGAAATTCAAGCCTCGTAACAGCAACAATATTCATCAGGAGCAAAAGGAATGAGTGAGTGTGAGGAGGAGGGTTTGTGTATAACTCGCTGTTGGAGAGATGAGAGAGAAAGAAAGAGCAGCTGGTATCGTCTATCTATTCTGTGGAAAATGAGTATTGGAGTATTGGAATAATTTCAGATATTTCAGTAATGTTATATATCGAAAAATATTATATTTTTGACACTACATTGCACTTAGTTTATTATTTCAGATGCCTTTTTAAAAGACTACAATTGAAAAATGTATTGTATATAAAATTCAACCTGGCAAAGTGGCTAGAAAGAGTTACTCTGTTAAAAGCCACTGCTGAAATACACCCGCATTTTAATGTAAAGACTGCCCTTTAAATATGTTTTCAGCATCAAAAAATTCATATAGTCTAATTATACCACAGGGAGTACTTACTCTGAACTCAAGTTGAGTTAAAATGTCTTTTAGGATTTTATTACGCTATTAAGAGAAAAAAATGACAGCTCCTTTTTAAGGAGGATGAATTCTACTCTACCATGTGTGCAAGTGTGACATCTTAGAGGTGGTGTCTGGGCATGCATCTAAACAAGATGGTGTGCAGTGTCTGGACACGCAGTAAGATGGCCGTGGCGCATCTTGCACACACACACATACCATGCATAGCAGCTGACTTGGCCTCCTCGATAGACTCGTATTTGTCTGTGAGCTGAGCCTTTGTGATGCGGTGCTCGGTCAATTCCTGGTCTAGCCGCTGCTGCAGAGTCTTCAGCTTGTAGTTTAGGTCAATTTCCGAACTGTTCTTCTCCTAAAGACGCAGAGAATATGGAAACACCAGTTACACAAAACACAGTTACTTCACACAGCCAAAACAAAGTGAACACATAGGCAGCTTTGTGGGCAATTGTACCAGTGGGTCTAAAATAAAAAGTATGTGGGTGGATTTTTCTTTAAGTAAACACTTCCGGTTATCCTTGAGTGAGACTATATATTTAAAACAGTTTAGACCTTTAAATCTCAGTGCAATGCCTTGGATTTGTAAGTGTAACTGTAAACTAGAGCTGCACGATTCTGCTGCCATGTCTATTACCATGGCTGTTTCACTTCACAAGCATCAGCGGAGAGCGAGCAGCGCATATTTTTTTGCTGCCCATGTTAATGAATGAGAGAGCCGGCCACCACGCTTCTGATGTGAACGCTCTCATTCATTGATAGGGGCAGCGAAAACACGCACTGCTGCTGATCCAGAGAGAGAGCAGCTGCCATGTAAATGTACAGATGCAGCTTCAGTCTTTTGAACCCCACATTTCGTTATTTATGTGTTACAAACATTTAAATAGCAGGGGACAAATGTGTACTGGGATAAAAGTTTTCCATTTTGCGTATGAACATTAATATCTAGCGATCAAAACAGAGCAAATCACCTTTTTGAAGTGTTTTGACACTTGTATGTATCAATACAAGTCATCACTTATTACGCCAGGAGGTGGCGACAAGAGACTGTTTAAAAAAGTGATTGTCATTGAATCATTCATTCAAGAGATTCATGATTCATCCAATAATGAAAGTCTTGATGAATGAGACATGACTGGTTATCCCTTTGAAACAGAGACTTTTTAATGGTGAGACAGTCTAGAAAGAAAATAAAGTGAGACATTTTAAATCCTGACGGTGCTGCCTAGGTTTCCATCCTAAGAGCATCCATTTCCATTCTGATAGGTCCTTTACATACAATCTGCTAGCAATCACATTGTTTACTACATGGTACAATCTGATTGGCCTCTGCTGTATTGCAGGAAACAAGCTTGCTTGATGCGTCAAATCTTATTATTTTTGTGATTTATACAGCATACTGACATAAATCAGTATATCTCAAAGTGGGGTTTGTCTGAAGTAACCAGGTGGTCCTTGGAAAACGCTTGTATTGTGAACAAAAATCTCGCCAAATAACCATGAGAAGTGATATATAGCCAAATCATCTTAAATGCCAGAAAGTCTAGCATTTTCTCACCCTGTTACCAAAATAGTGCTGATTGACCTACAAACCATGTCAAGAGAATGGTTGAACACAAAATTAAGTCTAATTAAGGACCATACATTTTTTTTTGTTACATTACATTTACTTTCATACACTGTCAGAAACAAATATACATTTAGGCATACAAGAGTATGACACTTGTCACTGGAGCAGTAACCTTGTTACAATGACAATTTTGTACCTTTTCTACCCTTACAACTGATAATGCAATGTATGGTAATGTAAATTGGGGCAAAATAGTCCATAATACACTGCATTTTATATTTTTATTACTTTTAAAATAATATAAAAATAACAAACCTTCTCAAGAAAGTTACATCTGTCTTGGACTTGTTTCCTCTCCAGCTCCACTTTAGACAGACTCTGCTTCAAGTTCTTGTTGTCCTCCTGTAAACCTGTGATACGAGCTTCAAAGAGATAAAGAACACTTAGATCTCACTGGTTTTGCACACCAAAGAAAAAAAAATCGTATTAATAAACTATTCAGACCTAGGGCTGGGTATTGTTCAAAATCTTTCGATCTGGTGCCAATTTCGATACCTCAGTTTCGATACCGGTTCCTAACGATACTTTTTTCGATACAATATGTTTTAAAATCCATTTCAAAATCAACAAAAATACATTAAACACAAAACTTTTATTTTTCGCCTTAATTAAAACAAATTCTGGTAACACTTCTCACTCAGGGTAACATTATTAATAAAACTGGTTGTGCTTTTTGTAAGGGTGCTCCGATCAGGATTTTTGGAGCCGATCACCGATCGTCGATCACAGGAAGCAGTATCTGCCGTTACGATTACCAATACCGATCTATTTGAAGCCTTCTTTTTATCATGTAGAATTATTTATAGGACATTTTACAGACATTCATTAAGGGCCTGAATTTTATTTCTGACAATGGGGGAATCCCCCCTTAGGTGATTATCTCACCTAAATATTTTATCATGCAGTGCATTTTTGTTTTTAAAGACAAATTTTCAGGTAGGTCTAACATTAGTATTGAGGTAAAAAATACTAAAGACATTTAAAAAGAAATCAAATATAAATTAATATTGGTCTTCCCTGAATAAATTAAATTAGATTAATCCTTACACTTAAGGTTGCAAAAGTTAGTCATTCAAGAGCAGTAAGTGTCATAAAGGTTAATCAAACAACACAAGACAAAGAGAAAGTCAGAGACAGCAGCAGTTTATTCGACTACTGTCACTTTAAGAGCGAACACGGATACGGTTACATGCAGTTGCACAAATGTTCACTCGTGAGTCACGACGGGGTTTACGTGCATACTCGTCAAGCCGGTAATTTAGTACATACATTTGTGTGTATTTGACCATTTCAGCACAATTTGTACTGCAATTTGCAAGCTTTTTGTGAGATGGCCTGTGTGTGTGCGTGTGTGTGTGTGTGTTTGTGTGTGGGTGTGTGTGTGGGGAACCGAAATTTGGCACCGAAAGATAAATAATTTTTCGATACTCATATCTGAGTTTTTCGTTCGATACCATAAAAGTATCGCCGTTCAGTGCCCAGCCCTATTCAGACCTTTATTTTGTTCACATTTTGTTATGTTGCAGCCTTTTGCTAAAATATTTAAAATGATTTTTTCCACATCAATCTATACCTCGTACCCCATAATCACAAGAAACAGATTTGTGATAACTTTGCAAATTTATTAAAAAGAAAAAAAAATTAAATATTGCATAAGTATTTAGATCCTTTGCCATGACGTGATATGGAAAGGCACACACCTGTCTATATAAGGTCAAACAGCTGAAACAAAAAAAAAAATCTGAAGCGCCTGCAGAGCTCAGAGATAGGATTGTGTCGAGCCACTGTGGGGAAAGCTACAAAAATAATTTTCTACATTGGGTGCCAAGAGCACAGGGGCCTCCATAATTCTTACATGAAAGAAGTTCATGGAACAAACAGGACTCTTCCTAGAGCTGGCCACCTGGCCAAACTGAGAAATCAGGTGAGAAGTGACTCGATAAGAGATAACCAAGAATCTGATGGTCAGTCTGAACTCCAGAGATCATGTGTGGAGAAACAACCATCACTGCAACACTACACTGATCTGTGCTTCACGGCAGAGTGGCCAGATGGAAGCCTCTCCTAAATTCTAAATACATGACACATGAAAGCCTGCTTGAAATATGCAACAAAAAAACAAAAAAAGGACTCTCAGACTGTGAGAAATAAGATTCTCTGGTCTGATGAACCTAAATTCCAAGCTTCATGTCTGAAAGGAAACATAATATATATATATATATGAAGTTTGGAACCACCAGGACTCTTCCTAGAGCTGGCCGCCCGGCTAAACTGAGCATTCGGGGGAGAAGGACCTTAGTTAGGGAGAAGACCAAGAACCCGACCTGCTCTAGACTTCAGACTGGGGCGAAGGTTCATCTTGTAACAGGACAACGACCCTAAGTACACAGCCAAGATAACAAAAGAGTGGCTACGGGACAACTCTGTGAATGTCCTTGAGTGGCCCAGCCAGAGCTTAGACTTGAACCTGATCTGAAAATGGTTGTTCATTGACACTCCCCATCCAACCTGATGAGCTTGAGGTCCTGCATAGAAAAATGGGAGAAACTGCCCAAAATTAGGTGTGCTAAGCTTGTAGCATTATACTCAAAAAGACTTGAGGCTATAACTGGTGCCGAGGTTGCTTCAACAAAGTATTGAGCAAAGGCTGTGAATACTTATGTACATGTGCATTTATTTTTATTTATTTTTTTATCAATTTGCAAAGATTTCAAACAAACTTTTCACATTGTCATTATGGGGTATTGTTTGTAGAATTTTGAGGAAAATAATGAATTGAATCCATTTTGGAATAAGGCTGTAACATAAAATGTGGAAAAAGCGAAGCGCTGTGAATACTTTCCGGTAACATTATGACCACCTTCCTAATATTGTGTTGGTCCCCCATTTGCTGACAAAACAGCCCTGACCCGTCGAGGCATGGACTCCACTAGACTCCTGAAGGTGTGCTGTGATATCTGGCACCAAGATGTTAGCAGCAGATCCTTTAAGTCCTGTAAGTTGTGTGGTGGGGTCTCCATGGATCGGACTTGTTTATTCAGCACATCCCAAAGATGCTCGATTGAATTGAGATTTTGCTCTAATCCTAAACGGAGAACTTGTTTGTATATGTATTCACCTTTACTATTTCTCTCAGAAATGATGATCGTGTTAGTAAGTACTCTGTGTATCCTTAAATTCTTTTTTTACAACACCGGCAAAGATCGTTTACACTCATCTTCTTCTTCTAATGTGACTTATTCTAGCGTGCTTGCAGACAGGGTTGCCAAGTTTTACAACAAAACAAGCCCAATAGCTTTCCGGGTGGGGGGGTTCTCCGGGAAAATGGCATTTGGGGGGTAATATGTGTTATTTTGGCAGGGCTGCCTGCTAAATTGCGCATTCCTGGGTCTGTATATCACATAATTCGGGTCGCTTCAACCCGCGGACTTGGCAACACAGTGCAGTTGAGTTCTGTTGACATTTGATAACTAGTTATGCGTCGCTCCGTTGCTCTGATTGGTTGTAGGTCTATCCAATTGAGGTCTTTCCTGGTTCGGTTTAAACACGCCCCATAATCACAGCCCAACGGAGCAGTATCAGACTCAAATTCTGACTAGAATTGAGTATGACAACGTCAGGCTAGGTCCATTAATGACCACTTAAAATATTTTTCTTCTAATATTTGTATTATTTATATTACAATTAGTGTATTAATTAAGGTTAAAATGGAGAGTCCACTGCAAAGAGGCAAATTAGAGCCATTTTATGGCTGGAAAAATAAAAAATTTAACTTATAATGCCATTACCCACTGGGTGCCTGTATGGCTCTTTAATAAATATACATGTAGTCTAGTTGCTCAAAAAGGCATTGCAGATCATAACTGCTTACTTATTTGTGAAATTTTGAAATGTTAATAATAGTGAATAGTAAAGAATGCAAGCAAATATAATATAACCCCCAAAAAGTGCAAAATAGTGCTAAAAGGCAAACTTATTTTTCCTTATATGTACAGTAGGCTATATAAATATGAATTCATACTGAATCAAGATCGAAATCAATATTTGTGCCTATCGTCTCATAAGCTAATGCTGATTTTAGGCATCTACGCTGTAAATAAACCAGTTAGCTATGGTGTTGTGGCACATACATTATGCAGGTTATATATATTTTTTGTAACTTATTTTGCCACAAAATATATTGAGTTTTCCTAGACTAAAACTAGGAACATTGTAGGAAACTAGGAACTAGGAAACTAGACTAAAATGACGAGACTTTTAGTCGACTAAAACTTGACTAAGATACCTTGAGTTGTCTTTTGACTAAAACTAGACTAAAATGACGAGACTTTTAGTCGACTAAAACTTGACTAACAAAAAAAGATATGTGAATGACTAAATATGACTAAAACTAACAAGGACATTTGGCACAAGACTAAGACTAAATTAAAAATAGGTGACAAAATTGACACTACTTCACACCGCACGCGCAAGCGCTGGCAGGGCAGAAGCAGTGCAGAGAGCGTGAGCCGCGCTGTGCATTCACACTGGCAGTGTTTGTTTCGAGCAGCTGAGCCTCTCCCGGCAGAGCGTTCAAGCACCCATCTGTGAACTCATTCCTCCAGCTCTAGACATCTTGCTTTCAGTCCGCGATTAGCTTTCTTTGTTTTCTTCATTACAGTTAAAGTAACCTCTGCTTTTCGCCAGTCCCTCACAAGTTTCTCACTCACTCCAAACTTTCTTTCTGCTCAATTACCGTTTTCGGCTGCATATTTTACTAGGCCTACCTACAGTTTGTAATTTGCAGAATAGGATTTTCTTAATGGGGGCATTTTGTTTGTGTTCAGTCTTTCTCAGTTGTCTTTAAGTTAATATTTCGGTTCACAATTTTTTCAGTTTTCAGTTAATTTTTTCAGGGGTAGGCTACAGGAGCAGCATAGAGCGCCCTCTCACGACTGTAGACGTAGCTAAATGTTTATTCTTGTCAGTCAGTATGAATTCATTTTGATATACAAGTCCACCTGACTATAAGTCGCAGGACCAGCCAAACCATGAAAAAAAGTGTGCCTTATAGTCCGGAAAATACAGTACTCATTTGTGGTCTATGTTGGTGGAGTTAAATCAGGGAAAGTATAACCCACTCTTACCTTGCAGTTCTCTGATCTCCTCTGAGCCCTGGCTGCAGGTTCGTCTCTCTGTGTCTAGCGTGGTCTGCAGCTGCAGAAGCTCTTTTTCCAGCTGTTGTTTGAGACTCTCTGTGGCGCGACTCTTCTCCTGCAGCTCACGATTTACGCCCTCCAGCTGGCTCACAGACTTTACCATCTCCGTGTGGCTCTTCCTCAAACGCACCACTGTGTCCGACTCAGCCCGCAGAAGGTCATTGGCTTCCCCCAGCTGTGGAGGACAAGGTTGTGTGAGATGTTTCTTAATTGTCATGTGATTTAAACACCTTTGAAAGAACCACAGAGCCACATTTGTTGGATGATTTTTTTTTTAAGGAAATTATCCCACAAATGGCCTCCAAAACAATTAGATACCATAGCAAAATTGTATCAAAAATATTGGAACACTTTCCCTTTAACTATATTAAAATAAAAATACAATTAAAAAAAAGTTATGCATTGAAGCAATAACATGTAGCCTTTAAAAAAAAAAGTTTTTAGTATATAACTGTAAAGACTTGAAGCTACTAAATGTACTAAGTCAACACTGATTTGTTTTATTTTTCTTGTAAGTGTTGCGGCAACAGGATTATAAGTCTGCATTGACACTACGCAGATTTATCCGGACACTTTTTTGGTAATCATTATGTCAATCATAGCAATTTTTGGGAGCAGGGCTAAATAGTTTTTCTAGGGCCCTGGTGAGGCGTGGTTCCGAATTTTACTTGCCCAACCACCAAAAACCAGGAGGGAAAAAAAGTTATTGTTAAAAGTTATATATATTATCACCACCTCATCTAACTCTTAAACATTCATAATGTTCGAGAGGTGTTCTTTATAAGCTTACTTGGTTCTGTAGCTGGGCGATCTTGTCATTGTTTTGACTGATTTTCCTCAAGTCTTCCAGCTGCTCCTTCAAAGTAGACACTAGAGAAAAGGAAATTGACCACACACAAACACACACAAGAATTAAAATGGGGAAGGGGGGATGCTTTATCTTTCCTTATAGCATGTTAACAGAGCAACGAAATTTGTATTACAAGGACCTAAATCTCACTTGGGTGAATTATATTCATTTTAGGCCTATGGTCCTGTTTCCATTAGCTAATTTACAGACTGTCATAGTAGATCAGACATATAGCTGCTCTTTGCTGATTCTGGTTCTACTCAGAACATTTCATGAACTGAAGTGGCCAACTCAAAAGCCTGTTTAAGGCTGGGCAGTATGAATGAATGCGAAATGTGTCCATTTTGAAAAAACTTCAATTTCAGCTGTAAAGCAGCTCTACAGAAGAAAACTCGGCCACGAGTAAGATCAGTCAACCCAGAGTTTGCCACACAACCTTGCCTCTTTTGGGTTTTATTTTTTTAAATATTAAACCTATGAATCCACGATAAAAGGGACGGAGAAAGAACACATCCAGGGATTTTAACTGTATTTGGCTAGATGTGAACTGAATTGGAACAGTAATTGGGCAGAAACAGAAGTTCACAAGTATAGACAAGAACACATACTGAGAAATGGCTCAAGATCAATAAAAAGGATGGTAAAAGAAGTGTGCCATACAATGTGCAATATTTTCTTTTATCTTACTTTTTTCTTCTTCTTCATCCTTTACTATGTCATACTTTAGTGACAATGTTTGATGTTTTGAAACTTTTTATTTAATTTTTTACTGTGAACAAGAATTAATTTGCTTAGGGTTACATGAAGCTAAATAAATAATAAAAAAAACTGATTGATTGAATTATATGATACAGGGCAACAACTCACTGTGTAATGAAGTCTATAGAATGCCGTTAGAATGTCCCTAAAATTCAAGATATGGGGCAAAAATGGCCGTTTTAGTCTCAGGGCGTTTTTACACTGGGGTTTGTTGCGGTCCGCGTCAGAGCACGATTTTTCCCATCGGTGCTATGTGCGAATACACTTGCAGGCTCACTCTCGCTCGTATCCAAGGTAAATCATCAACACAATCATTCCTTACATCATGTGTTTTTTATTGAAATAAATACATTGTCATCTGATAAACCGCATTCGCATGTTAATTTTCTTGCGCACTCGAGTCTGTGTTGCTTTCACATTCACGTGAATAATGGCACAGTTCAAGCGCAAGTTGCGCAACCGAACTCAGACCACCTCCTTCAGGCAGTCTCAAATTCGGTACCCCTGAGCTCAGCTTACCCAGGTCCCCATGACAACTTTCACATTACCAATTTTTAATATGAACCATACCCAGTTTTGAACTAAACTGCTAGTGTGAAAACACCCTCAAATATTTACATCATGATATACAGTATAAGCAAGATCACATGAGTTCTGTTTTTTTGTGTCCAGAATAGCACGAAACGAGTGCAAATGCGATATTGATCTTATACAACAGTTTAATACAATAAATAAGTAGGCCTAAGTTAATATTGTGTCTTAGACAAAATATTGTCAAAAATATTGTTTTGCCAACGAAAATATAAAGACAAAGCAGAACTGTCTGTCTCCGACTCCGAGCAATACACAGTGGCATTTCATTTCTGAATCCGCTTCTTGGACGAATCGAATTTTGATTCAATAGACCATAAAGAGAACCATTTACATTTACCATTTTCATAAGAGAACCATTTACTTCACTCCTGAATGAATCAGCCGGTTGAACGAATCGAATAAACGAATGACTCAATGACTTACTCCATTAGACATTTACCGCGACCTACTGGCAGTTTTAGTTTCTTATTTTGTGTATAATTGCATTAAAAAATATATATATTTCCATATTAATAAAAACAAATATTAAAGGTATAGTTCACCTAAAAATATTTCTTTCTGAAGCTACTTTTTGTAATGTCTATTTGTTTTTTAACATAATAATGACTTTAAATTATCTTTTGAGAGTAATTTCTAAGCCAAATTTGATGTGCGATTAATTAGATTAACTAATCGCCACATTGTGTAATTAGATTAAAAATGAATCGCTTGACAGCCCTAATTACTATATAAAGTAACATTTAGCAAAAGCTGAAGTCTTATCAGAATTGGGATGAGACTGAATCCTCACCCTCATTCTCCAGATTTCTTCGTTTTTCAGCCTCTTGGTCAGCCTTCCTTTGATGTTCTGTTGCTCGGTGCTGGATCATGATCTTGTCTTTCTCCAGTAAAGACATGTTAGCCTCTACACTCTTCCTTAGGTTACTCTGAAACATGTCAAGACAACAGAATGACTAGAAATCGAGAATTAACATACTAAAAATAATCCAAGTTTTACCAGATATTTAATTTTATCTATTGAAGCCTTGCATACAAATACAGGTGCATCTCATTAAATTACAATTGTCGTGGAAAAGTTCATTTATTTCAGTAATTCAACTTAAAAGTGAAACTAATATATTATATAGACTCATGCAAAGTGAGATATTTCAAGCCTTTATTTGTTATAATTTTGATTATGGTTTACAGCTTATGAAAACCCCAAATTCAAAATCTCAGAAAATTCGAATATTACATGAAATCAATTTAAAAAAAGGATTTTAAGCACAGAAATGTCGGCCCTCTGAAAAGTATAATCATGCATATTTACTCAGTACTTGGTTTGGGCCCCTTTTGCATGAATTACTGCCTCAATGCGGCATGGCACGGATGCTATCAGCCTGTGGCACTGCTGAGGTGTTATGGAAGACCAGGATGCTTCAATAGTGGCCTTCAGCTCTTCTGCATCGTTCAGTCTCATGTCTCTCATCTTTCTCTTGGCAATGCCCCATAGATTCTCTATGGGGTTCAGGTCAGGCGAATTTGCTGGCCAATCAAGCACAGTAATCCCATGTTTATTGGGCCAGGTTTTGGTACTTTTGGTGTGGGCAGGTGCCAAGACCTGCTGGAAAATGAATTCAGCATCTCTATAAAGCTTGTCTGCTGAAGGAAGCATGAAGTGCTCTAAACTGTCCTGGTAGACGGGTGCGTTGACTCTGGACTTAATAAAGCACAGTGGACCAAAACCAGCCGATGAATGGCTCCCCAAACCAACACAGACTGTGGAAACTTCACACTGGCATTCAAGCATCTTGTACTGTGTGCCTCTCCATTCTTCCTCCAGACTCTGGGACCTTGGTTTTCAAATGATAAAAATTCAAGCTCTCATTAAAAGAGAGGGCTGGACCACTGAGCAACAGACCAGTTCTTTTCTTCTTTAGCACAGGTAAGACGCTTCTGACCACATTTGTCCAGGATCCGTCTGTGTGTGGTGGCTCTTGATGCAGTAACTCCAACCTCAGTCCACTCCTGGTGAAGCTCCCCCACACATTTTAATGGTCTTTTCCTGACAATCCTCTCCAGGCTGCGGTCATCCCTGCTGCTTGTGCACCTTTTTCTTCAACACTTTTCCCTTCCACTTAACTTTCTATTAACATGCTTTGATACAGCACTTTGAAAACATCCAACTTCGTTTGCAATTACCTTTTGAGGCTTTCCTTCCTTGTGGAGGGTGTCAATGATGGTTTTCTGCATAACTATCAGGTCAGCAGTCTTCCCCATGATTGTGAACTGTACTGAACCAGACTGAGAGACCATTTAAAGGCTCAGGAACCCTTTGCATGTGTTTTGGATTAATTAGCGTGTTAGAGTGTGACACTTTTAGCCTACAATACTGAACCTTTTCACAATATTCTAATTTTCTGAGATTTTGAATTTGGGGTTTTCATAAGCTGTAAGCCATAATCAAAATTATAACAAATAAAAGCTTGAAATATCTCACTTTGCATATAATGAGTCTATATAATATATTAGTTTCACCTTTTAAGTTGAATTACTGAAATAAATTAACTTTTCTACGACATTCTAATTTATAGAGATGCACCTGTACATATCCTCTGTATTTATTTAGATACATGCTTTAGATGAAATAATTTCACTCACCTCCTCATCTAACTCTTTCATTATCTTGTCTAGCTTTGTATTGGATGCCCTGAGGGGGAAACAAATCAAAGAACAGATTTCACAGGCCTGATTTAAAAAATGATTTGATTCGTTTGGATTGTGTGTTTGGTTATGGATGGATGGATGGATGGATGGATGCATGAGGTGTTTGGTTCTGGATGGGAGGATGGATGGATGGATGAAGTGTTTGATTGGTTCTGAGTGGGTGGATGATAGATGGATTAAGTGTTTGATTTGTTTGTATCGGGTGTTTGCTTCAGGGTGGATGGATAGATGGATGAAGTGTTTGATTTGTTCTGGATGGGTGGATGGTTGGATGGATGGATGAAGTGTTTGATTTGTTCGGATCAAGTGTTTGCTTCTGGATGAATGAATGGATAGATAGATGGATGGATGGATGGATGGATGAAGTGTTTGATTTGTTCTGGGTGGATGGATGGATGGATGGATGAAGTGTTTGATTTGTTCTGGGTGGGTGGATGGATGGATGAAGTGTTTGATTGATTCGGATCGGGTGTTTGCTTATGGATGAATGGCTGGATGGATGGATGAAATGTTTGATTGGTTCTGTATGGATGGATGGGTGGAGTGTTTGATTTGTTCTGGGTGAATGGATGAATTGTTTGATTTGTTTGGATAGGGTGTTTGGTTTTGGATGGATGGATGGATGGATGGATGAGGTGTTTAGTTAATTTTGGAGAGATGGATGAGGTGTTTGGTTCTGGATGGATGGATGGATAATGAGTTTGGTTTGGATCTGAATGAATGAGGTGTTTGGGTGGTTCTGAATGGTTGGGTGGTGGATGAGGTGTTTGATTGGTTTGGATGGACAGATGAATGGTTGGATAAGGTATGTGGGTGCATGGGCAAACAGACAGATAAACACCTGCACTTCTGCTCCATCTCGTCTCTCAGCTGCATCTCACTGTGAAGTTTTTCTTCTAGCTGATAAATTCTCTTCTGAAGATTCTCCAACTGAGAGATCAGAGAAACACAATCAATTTAAGAGGCAGATTCACCACTATTATAATACTATAAACTAGTCTTGGTTAGGTTCTTACATGACTCTTATCTTCCTTTGTTGAGCTGCGTTTGTCACTCTTTATAGTTGATTCCCGAGGAAACCTGTCAAACAGTCAATAATTGTTTTAGTTTTTTTCTCACTTTCATCAATCTAACACAAACACTTGGGATCTAAGCACTGACTGCCTGTTCTGCATCTTAGTACTCACTGGTTATTGCTGTAGTAGGTGAAACCCACAAACGGAAGCTGGTTGCCTACAAATGCTTTAGGAATAGGGAATGTCTCCTCCTCCCCTCGATCTTCCTCAATGTCGTCAAAGTTGCTTGTGTCTACATCACTGCTCAACTCCGGCACCACTGGAGCAGCCGCTACATACAACAATAAAGATGTACATTTTAATAAGAACAAACAAAGAATGTCTGAAAGTCTGACACGATTGCTCTTGGTATATTTGTCTCTACTCAGCATTTCACGAGTTCGCACTTACATATAATTTATAGAGAGTAATTCAATGTGTATTTGGCGTGCTGTCCGGGGGGAGGGCTTCGAGCTCGGAATTAGGCCCGAACCCAGAGAACCCCCCGTATATGTAAGTGGTTTTAGAGTTAAAAAGTGTGGCGAAGGGTAGGTGGAAGGGTTGCTGATAACTGTCAACAAACGGAGGTAGGACTGCTGCATGTATATATACCTCTATTTGTTGATTAGCTGAGTGCTCTCCACCTGTGTCAATTATCTGAACGTGCTTCTCCCGAACCTTGTTAATAAAACATCATTACATGAAATGTACAAAATTTTTATTTTTAAATAAGGATTTAGAAAATATAAATCAAAGAAATATTTCACAATAGCTAGTGTTCAGGTGAAAAAATAAAACTGGTGAATAAAATTCTTTAAAGCTCCATAAAGACTCATGAAACAGAACTTTAAACTACATATACATTTTTTTTTCATTAGATACAAGCACTTTCGTTTTCATATCAACATGAAAAAACAACCGTTAATAAACTGTTAATTGAAGATGAAAGTGATTAGAGTAAATGGCCAGCTGGTGGCGATACGACTGTGACTAGTCACATCCATGAGATCAGCCATCATTAACAAACCTACAGCTTAAATTTGATGTAAATCAAACCAGCAAACCAGACAATACTCAAATGGATTCTACTGCACACGTGTTTGCCATGGAGTTTTATGCGGCTGCTAAATGGTTTGCTGCTGTGTTGTTGCTAGGGTGTTTTGGGTGGATGCATTGAGACCCAAGTCAAAGGACCAACTCGAAACTTTCCTGTTTTTTGGTATCTAGATCATATGTCATACTCCACTACTGTCCTGCTTAGAAAATTAGCTCCAAAACACCTGCCTGGAAGTTTCTAGAAAACCTGAAGACCTTGATTAACTGGTTCAGGTGTGTTTAATTAGGGTTGGAGCTGAACTCTGCTGGACAGTGGCCCTCCAGGAACTGAACTCTGGTCAAGATGGCTAATTTTCTTATTTTGTTGTATTGAGCACCAGAGTGCATTTGTAGCAGGGCACTCTCACTGAATCGTTCAGAGAAATTCTTCAGTTAAAGAGATCTCTAGGGGTGTGCAATATATATCGTCTACGATAATATTGTGATTATTGTTTTAACAATGTGCAATCTGACAATATCTAGTATGTCCCTCACTTTACAAAAAGACACCTAGAGAGTGCATACATACACTATGTAATGTAGTCTAGTAAGTAAGACTTGTGCACTTAGACATTTAGAGTGCACGCTTTCAATGTGTGATTTAGTCTATTCAATTTGGACATTCAAGATAAGGGGCAAAAATACTTCTGTAAGTCTTTTATATTTATATTGTTTAATATATCAGTCATTTGAATGAATCGGTTGAATCTCAATGACTCGCTCATTAACAGTGACTTGCTGCCACCTACTGGGGGTTTTCATTTCACATTTAAAGTATCTTTACATTTTTTAAATAATTTCTAATATCAATATTCAACATTTTATGTTTAAAACATCAAAACATTGTTTATAAATCTGTAACTGCACCGATGCATTTCCCTCTGAGCTGCATTAAACGGACTAAATACATCTGTATTTACAGGTGCTAGTCATATAATTAGAATATCATCAAAAAGTTGATTTATTTCACTAATTCCGTTCAAAAAGTGAAACTTGTATATTATATTTATTTATTACACACAGACTGATATATTTCAAATGATTATTTCTTTTAATTTTGATGATTCTAACTGACAACTAAGGAAAATCCAAAATTCAGTATCAATCTGAGGGGTGGGATGAACGGTTGTCTTTCAAATTCCCTCTGCATGCAATAGGATAGCGCTACAACCAACCAGAGCAATGAAGAAGGTGAAGCGGAGCTAGTTGATAGATTAACCTTTCGGCGTACCCGCAAAACTCCGAAAACATCTTCCCTTCTTAAGAATGACTTCAGTGCCGTTCTTTGTTCTTTTCTCAAAGAAAAGCTTAACTCCAAGTCTTCCAGAGTCACGGGCCAAAGCCGATTCGAAAGACCGCTGTTCACCAGCTTCTTTGTTTACAAGTAGCATGCGGAACTGGCGCAACTCTGCCGTCATTATGTCAGGCCCGCCAACCGACTCTATACGCGATGTGATTGGTCTGACCAGAGTTTGGTTTTTCCAGCTCGCAAGCCAACGGAGAGTTGCTAGACAACCCTGGCTGCAAATTACATTTGCTGCCGCTAGGGAGCGTCTAGATTTCTAGGCTAGATGCATACATTTAATTAGGTAAAAACAATGTCTTTAAATTTCTTTAAAAGAAAAAAATGCCCATAAAAAGGTAAAAATCTGTTTAAACTTATTGGAAAAGATGATTTCTGTCAATGCTGCGAACTGACAACCACAAATAATGTTAAGAAAATCTAAAACTTTAAGAGTCAGCTGTCCACAGCAGTCCTAAACCTGCCAAAAATAACAACACAATACACACACAGCAAAATATTGTCTAACTATCGTTATTGAGAAAATCCCAGAAAATATTGAGATATAATTCATGGTAGGGCTGGACGATTAATCGAAAATTAATCAAAACTGAAATTTAGAACCTCTATCCGACAAAATTTTCCCATGTCGGTTATTCCGGTTTTAGTCACGTGACTCCGCCCCGTCAGTCACATCAAGTGCAGTTTGCAGGCACACGGAAAGATGCAGGACTCAGGAGCAGTTATCTTTGTTTATAGATGCTCAGAATTACTATGGTAATTGCATGTTTTACACAGTTTATACACGCAAGTTAATCGCCTTTCTTATATGTGCTGATACACACACAGAGACGGTGCGCGCAAGCCCCGAAGCCAGATCACTTTCACTTGCGTCCTCATTAAGTTTGCCAATTGTATGTGTTTTAAGGCCTGCCAGTTTGAACATTGAAGCGATTTTAGTCCATCAGATGTGTATTATGTTGAACCAATGCCTGATATATTGTGACACACGAACACTCACAGACAGTAGCTTGCACATCACATGAATATTGCACACAGAGAGGAGCGCAGAAACTCATTGTCAACACTACCCTGTGATTTATCAATAAAGTAGCTTAGAAACTCAACCATTATAGCATAGATTTGTCTACCTTTGAAAAAACTACAAACCACAGCTTCATAATTAATAGAGACGGTATGACTAATTCACACACACAATCCCTCTCTCATTAATACATTCAAATAAATTAAATGTAGGCCTACAGTGCTAATTTATCTTTTGTACAACAAACAGAAATCTGCCCCATAGACAATAACTGCTGGAAAGTAAGCAGTTTCCTGTATTCCTGTATAAGTATTTTAAAATCGCAAAAAAATGCACTTTCATTAGAAAAAAGTATCCCACCTTTAATAGTAGAACATATTTACAGTACAAACCTTATCAGTGAACTATGAGGGGGGAAAAAAGGAAAGAAAAAAAAGGCCAAAATAATCGTTCATTAATCTTTAAAATGTTCAATGAATCAAGATTTTTATTTTTGGTCAAATCGTTACAGCCCTATTTCATGGGGTCTTAAATTTAAAACAAATGAAAAAGTAACCAAGCTGGCAGATCTGAGGCTCAGAAACTCAACTCACTCTCTCTGATGCTCTCCCATGACCACTGGTCGTTCTTGAAAAAACCATGTCGCTTGATTTCATCGACTCCATTGCGTCCTAACCGCACCTCCCTAGAGATAGATGAGATTAGCACAGTGTACTTTGAGTTAACGTTTTCGTTCACTCCCTGATATGCAACTGATCTGTGCTGAAAACACGTACTGTATATTATTTGCAGTTTAAAAGTATTTTGTGTATGCAAACCTGTCTGTGAGGAAAGCACAGATGAGGCTTTTTGCATCCTTTGAGATGTCGCTGTCATCGGGGAAGGTCAGGGCATTCTTGTGATTCATGATCTTGCTGTAGGTGCCCACCAGAGAGTCAGCATAGAATGGCGTGTCACCTGAGGATACATTGAATAACACATACACTTATTCTTCTGAATGCTTCCTCTATTCCTAGCTTTGTGATCTCTCTATATCTTTTGGGAAGTCTCACATTCTTAGGAACGTGTCTTCATCTTACAAGCTTAGTTTCTAAACTGGAGCTAAAATGTTGTGCTTCTGCCTATTCCCTCTGGATGTAGGGATCTATGCCCAGAAGTGTAGCTTTTAACAGACAACTTAATTTGCAACCTGAGCACTCTAAACAAAGCTTTGAGATGAGACGAGATAAAAAAGACTGTGCACAACAATACAATACTAAGAAAACAAGTCTTTCTAATGAGTTGTCCTTGCACAAACACGGTTTACTCCGATTCACCAACAAATGGCTTATTAGACGTTATTTAAATAAATCATACAAGTTACCTGTTTATACCCAAAGCAAGAAAAGAACACTCCTTTTAAAATCACTAAAGCTGTCAATCACTTCTGCTCTTTTGCAAAAACTAGTTAGAATAACTGAAGCTGACTACACAACGAATCTCTTATTTACATCGGGTTTGCACTATATAATGAGAGGACTGCTCAGTCACTGAACTTAAATTGTGAGCAGTATAGAGCGGATTCTGAATAACTTAAACACCTCTGATTACAATGTAAATATAAACCTTTAATGCTCTTCAGAGTGCAAATTTTAGTGAATGCGTGCTTTTATTTCAATTAGTCATAATAGGTAATCATTATAGTTTTTCTTTAATTTCTTATTCTAATTTTCATACACTATATTGCCAAAAGTATTGGGACATCCCTCCAAATCATTGAATTCAGTTGTTCCAATCACTTCCACGGTCACAGGTGTATAAAATATCAAGCACCTAGGCATGCAAACTGCTTCTACAAAGATTTGTGAAAAAATGGGTCACTCTCAGGAGCTCAGTGAATTCAAGTGTACTGTGATAGGTTGCCACCAGTGCAATAAGTCATTTTGTGAAATTTACTCAATACTAAATATTCTACGGTCAACTGTTAGTGGTGTTATAACATAGTGAAAGCAACTGGGAACAACAGCAACTCAGCCACAAAGTGATAGGCCACGTAAAATCGCAGAGCGTGGTCAGTGCATGCTGAGCCTCACAGTGCACAGAAGTCACCAACTTTCTGCAGAATCAATAGCTACAGACCTCCGAACTTCGCGTGGCCTTCAGGTTAGCTCAAGAACAGTGTGTAGAGAGCTTCATGTAATGGGTTTCCACGAGCAGCTGCATCCAAGCCTTACATCACTAAGTGCAATGCAAAGTGTTGGAAGTTTGGGGATGACCCCTTCCTGTTCCAACATGAGTGCACACCAGTGCACAAAGCAAGGTCCATAAAGACATAGATGAGCAAGAGTCCTGACCTCAACCCAATAGAACACCTTTGGGATGAATTAGAGCAGAGACTGCGAGCCAGGCCTTCTCATCCAACATCAATGCCTGACCTCACAAATGTGCTTCTAGAAGAATAGTCAAAAAATCCCATAAACACTCCTAAACCTTGTGGAAAGCTTTTCCAAAAGAGTTGAAGCTGTTATAGTTGCAAAGGGAGGACAAACTCCCTAATAAAACCTACAGATTGGGAAGAATGGGATGTTATTAAAGTTCATGTGCATGTAAAGGCAGGCGTCCCAAAACTTTTGGCAATATAGTGCATCTTATTTTATTCTACTTAACGGAAATTATTTTTATTAGTTTTAGTGTGTTAAAGTTAATAATAATCCCATCCAAGGTTGTTCTGTTTTTGTTTTTTTGATGTTTTAGTGGTGTACTGGCAATGCAGTAACATTACAAAAGTTTATGTATAAATCATAACTATGTACCTTTTCACTTTGAACATGTTTTGCAAGAATTGGGTTAATAAAAAAAAAAGTAAAAAAAATTAAATAAAATAAAAAGTTAATAATACTTCTTACAAAAAAGTTTAATTCATTTGTTCATTCATTTTAGCTAAACCGTGAGGATGTTTTATTAATCCGTCTCTTTGTTTTTAGTTCCATTGTTTTAGTTAAATCATTTCATTCGTTTCTTATTCTTAGTTAAAGGTACACTATGTAACGTTTGGCCTTCTAGCAGTTAAAAAAACAAAACTGCATGCATTTTGCAGAAGAATATTGTTTCGGTTGCTCTTCGGCTCTGCAGGACTATGCGGATGAATATGACCCATCACAATAGATAATGTTTTACAATGAACTCTATGATAAAAGAGCTAATTTATTTGTTCAATAAAATACCTTACTCACCAGTGGTCACCAATAAAATTCAACATGACATTAAATAATGTGGTGACAATATTGACACACAGCATATAAATCCATGTATATGAAATGGGCTACTACGTTTAATGCTCCCAAATCAAACCACCATTTCTTTATTCTATGGGAAGAGTAACAGAACACAGGATTCATCTATAATACAGTATAGTACAGAGTAGCCTGTAGTAGAACACAAGCACAGGCTCAGAGACTTGACATTTACTATGCTGCTTGAATTTGTTCTAAATAACAAATGTATATGCATAAGCTTAAAAGTACTAAATAAGCTCCTATGAATATGAATTCTTTTAACTAAAGTGTTTTTCTTAGATTATCCACTGAGCACAAGCAACCGCCAAATCTAGCCCATTGGCATGGCAAGGTTGACTGATAGTCGTGAAAATGAAACCTATGGACAAAAGCTGCAATTCATGCAAACTTTTTTGCAGATGCACTAAACTCACCAACAAGCATCTCATACAGGAAGACCCCCACAGACCACCAGTCACACTCTCGGCCATAGTAGCCATCTCCTCCCTGCGACTTCAGTACCTCTGGAGAAATATAGTCTGGAGTTCCTACTGCTGTGTCACATCGTACCATTCCATCCTAAGAGGAGGAAAAACAAAGAAGAGTCGAGAGTAGAACTGAAAGAACACTAAATGTGAATGAAGTACTGTGTAGGAATGGTTCAGGTTGTCATTCACCAACTGATTTTTAAAGTTGAATAGCTTTAGATGTAGATTTCTTTTTTTTTAGATTAGTTTGGATTTTAATATTTTTTTAGTAGTGGTGCTTCAAAAGTTTATGCGGATTGAAGTGAACAACATTCACTGCTCTGTGAGACAGCTGCCATTTCATCCAGTACAAAGGATACATTTATATTTTTTTAAATGTATATTCACAGTTTTAGTGATAACTATGATAGTGTGAAGAAGAAGATATAAAATATGTTATTATTACATCATATGATGAATGACAATTATATATTCAGATTCATGAACACAGCGCCCCTGACTTTGTAACAGTATAGTAAAAGTTATAAATGTGAATAGTTTTGTTTTCCCTTAAAGCAAAATTGTGTTATTTCTTCATTTCCATTAAACATAAAGTAAGAACAGTATGATGTCCGGCATAGGAAAATTAACACCTTCAAACTTGAATAAAATATTATTAAAAATATGTTGCAGATTTTTAAGCATATTGCATAGTTGTGCTTGGAGTCAATGGTTTTATTTGTGATAACGTAATGAAACATGCCAAATTGTGCTGACATCATTTTTGGCGAGGCTGACATACAAAGAAATTATGACCATGTGTAAACGAGAGAATAACGATTTTCCTGTGAGCTTTTTGTATTTCTATGCAGATTATTTCCTGTAGCTCTAGTTTGCCTTTTTTGCCAAATTTAGTCAGACAGAAACCTTAACCAAGTTTAGTGTTTTAGTTTAGTGTTAAAACTTTTTTTTCATATTTTGATGGTTTGATTGAACTTGGCAGTCTTTAAAAACAAACATCGCCTCCAGACATCAGATTGGCCTCTACTGTACACAGTATTGTGGGAATATACTGTACAGTAATGTGCTAAAAAGATACAATTAGGTGCGTCACAAAAACATTTGCTTTGAGACGATTATTTATATATGTGATGTATTGTTTTTTATAAATATACATATATAGAGGACTCAATATAAACTAGTCATAAGCTTGGTTTTTGTATTTTACTTTTACGAAAATGTGTAGTTTTGCACTATCACTATCAAATGTGTAGTTTTTTATCACTAGTACCTTGTTCATTTTCATGCAGGTCCCAAAGTCTGCCAGCTTCAAGTGACCTGCCTTGTCTAGCAACATGTTGTCAGGCTTTACGTCCCTAAGATGAATGTTAAGCAAAAACACACAGGCATATAGGTTATTTTCAAAAAGCACACTAGAAAAAAATGAAAGGGCTGCTTAATGTATGAGTGAGACCTGTGAATGAAGCCCATGGAGTGGATGCCGTCCAGTGCCAGTACAACCTCAGCAGTGTAGAAACGTGCCCACTTCTCAGGCACATCATAGTTGCTCATTAGGTTGACCAGGTCTCCACCTGGCATATACTCCATAACCATGTAGAGGTAGCGGTCGTCTTGGAATGCATAAAACAGCTGAAAAAAGCAGTTATTGTCTATGGGGCAGATTTCTGTTTGATGTACATCAGATATAGATAAATTAACACAGTAGGCCTAAATTACATTTATTTGATTGTGTGTGAATTCTCTATTCATTATGAAGCTGTGGTTTGTACTTACTTCAAAGGTACTAAAATATATGCCTTGCCTATAACGGTTGAGTTTCTAAGCTACTTTAGTGACTTTACTTTAGTCACAGGACAGCGTTGACACAGGCCTTAAACCACATACAAATGACAAAGCTTTGTTACGACGCAGGTGAAGAGGTCTGCCTTCAGGGCGTGCGAGCGTTGTCAGAGACGCGACACGGCTCGGCTCTGTGTCACAGAAAAAAGCTGAGCACTGAACGGATAAGTTTTTCGTATGTTGTTTTTGAATAGTGCACAATCGCTTTAAATGTTCAAACTGGCAAGCTTTTAAACGCATTTACTTGACAAACTTTATGAGGACGAAAGTGAAAGCGATCTGGCTTCGGGGCTTGCGCGCAAGAGTGTTGAAGCAAACCCCAATTATGTGATATTTAGCCCGGGAATGCGAATTTTAGTAGGCAACCATGCCAAAAAACCACATATTTCACCCTCCAAATGCATCCCCCTGAAATGCGATTGGGCTTGTTTTGGGCTAGTTTTGAGTAGAAATTAGGCGGGTTTTGTTGTGAAAACCTGGCAACCCTGGTTGGAGGTTCTGAATTTCGGTTTAGATTATTTTTCGATTAATTGTACAGCCCTAACATACACTCACCTAAAGGATTATTAGGAACACCATACTAATACTGTGTTTGACCCTCTTTCGCCTTCAGAACTGCCTTAATTCTACGTGGCATTGATTCAACAAGGTGCTGAAAGCATTCTTTAGAAATGTTGGCCCATATTGATAGGATAGCATCTTACAGTTGATGGAGATTTGTGGGATGCACATCCAGGGCACGAAGCTCCCGTTCCGCCATATCCCAAAGATGTTCGATTGGGTTGAGATCTGGTGACTGTGGGGGCCATTTTAGTACAGTGAAATCATTGTCATGTTCAAGAAACCAATTTGAAATGATTCGAGCTTTGTGACATGGTGCATTATCTGCATTATCCTGCTGGAAGTAGCCATCAGAGGATGGGTACATGGTGGTCATAAAGGGATGGGCATGGTCAGAAACAATGCTCAGGTAGGCCGTGGCATTTAAACGATGCCCAATTGGCACTAAAGGGCCTAAAGTGTGCCAAGAAAACATCCCCCACACCATTACACCACCACCACCAGCCTGCACAGTGGTAACAAGGCATGATGGATCCATGTTCTCCTTCTGTTTACGCCAAATTCTGACTCTACCACCTGAATGTCTCAACAGAAATCAAGACTCATCAGACCAGGCAACATTTTTCCAGTCTTCAACTGTCCAATTTTGGTGAGCTTGAGCAAATTGTAGCCTCTTTTTCCTATTTGTAGTGGAGATGAGTGCTACCCGGTGAGGTCTTCTGCTGTTGTAGCCCATCCCGCCTCAAGGTTGTGCATGTTGTGGCTTCACAAATGCTTTGCTGCATACCTCGGTTGTAACGAGTGGTTATTTCAGTCAAAGTTGCTCCTCTATAAGCTTGAATCAGTCGGCCCATTCGGCCCACCTCTAGCATCAACAAGGCATTTTCGCCCACAGTACTGCCACATACTGGATGTTTTTCCCTTTTCACACCATTCTTTGTAAACGCTAGAAATGGTTGTGCGTGAAAATCCCAGTAACTGAGCAGACTGTAAAATACTCAGACCGGCCCGTCTGGCACCAACAACCATGCCACGCTCAAAATTGCTTAAATCACCTTTCTTTCCCATTCTGACATTCAGTTTGGAGTTCAGGAGATTGTCTTGACCAGGACCACACCCCTAAATGCATTGAAGCAACTGCCATGTGATTGGTTGATTAGATAATTGCATTAATGAGAAATTGAACAGGTGTTCCTAATAATCCTTATATTATAATTCTCAGGTACAGAAATTTAATAAAGTAATCAAATGTAAAATAACACTGCATAGATTTCAGTGTATAAATTAAACATAGATTAATCCTTATTAAAGTTACAAACATTATTCAGTTAAGAGCAGTGAGTGATTTCTTTGTCTTTTGTTGTTTGATTAACATTAAGGACCCAAACGGAAGCAGGTATTTATTAGGCTGCTGTCAAAAGCGAATGCACAGATCCAATAAACTGATACACATGCGTTTTCTCAAATGTGCATGTTCACTTAAGACATAATCACGGTGTTAATGAGGATACTTGCCAATATGGACATTTTCAAGCACAAGAAGACATGAAAGAGTTCAATTCAGTATTCATGCAGATTTCTGATGTTTGCCCACAGCCAATGAATTGAGCTCCCTTTCTCGTCTTCTTGGGCTTGAATATTTCATTTGGCAAGGTTTCAACTTTCGTGACTTTTTTTCAACTTTTCCTGAACACCGTTCATGTTTGTTCACGTTCATGTTCCACAACATTGTATTGCTAGAATTCATAAAAATATAACCGGCCAACTGGCGATTGACACCATTTAACATACTCACCAACGCCAAACTTTACGGATTTGTCGCATGGCGAGTGTTAATTTTAGGCACTGCATACATAAATAAGTATCATGCTCAAGAATACAACAACATGTTCTGAGAAAGCTTAAAAAAACAAATAAACTTAACACATGCATGATCAGTGGCAACAAAAACAGTAGGCTTTATGCAGAGGGTCACATGAACAAACAGGAAAACAGGTCTAAATCACATCTGCTTGTCGGAAAAAGTGTTAGTATCAGTACGAACTGACTGCGATATCTATGGACTTTTCAGGTAATTACCTAACCTAGCCAGTTATTTTTATTGTTGGCATTTTATTCAATTTAAATATCAAAATTTTAGTGAGGAAGAGGAAAATAAAATAAAAACTTTTAGATATCAATCTGCATATGTGATGGACATAATTTATGGCTCAATCATTCGTAGCTGCTTTGAAGGCATCTATATTTAACGAAGCACA
This sequence comes from Romanogobio albipinnatus, assembly GCA_023566225.1. Classification (NCBI taxonomy): domain Eukaryota; kingdom Metazoa; phylum Chordata; class Actinopteri; order Cypriniformes; family Gobionidae; genus Romanogobio; species Romanogobio albipinnatus. The sequence continues at coordinate 31,678,797 of CM042244.1, forward strand.
TACAAAAGACCTGAACCAGAAGTGATGCACCTGTTTTACAGTCCTTCCAGAAAAATGCGGCTTTTTTTTGTGATTGTTGCGGGCAAAAATCCTTGATTATGCGGCATGTTTTCTTTAAAAAAATGCGATGAAAAATGCGGGATATTTATGCAATTTTATGCGATGAAATTGCGGGAACTTGCAAAAAGTACGGTTTGATGAAAAAGAGAAAAAAAAGCACTACATCACAGAAAGTGCTGGGAATATTTAAGTTCTCATCTTGTTTTATTGAAGACCTTAATAAACACATGGCTCAAATTTACAAAACATTGAGTCAAACAAGTTCTGTAGCTTTACAAAAGGAATATGCTACAACTTCTGAAAAATGAATAAATAACTTCGTGTTTTACAGAGGTAGCTATACAAAAAAGACATTTGAGTGCTTCCAATGCACAAAGTGCAATCTCTTAAGGGGTTAGTTCATCCAAAAATTGTAATTCTTTCATTAATGACGTCCCCTCATGTCGTTGGACACCCGTAAGACCTCCGTTTGTCTCTAAATAACGACTTATATAGCGATGACCGATTTCAAAACACAGCATCATGATGCTATGAATCAGTGAGTCGATTCATGATTCGGATCGCGTGTCAAACTGCTGAAATACGTGACTTTGGCGATCCGAACCGCTGAATCGACTCATTGATTCATAACGCTTCAAAGCTTCATGATGCTGTGTTTTGAAATCGGTCAACACACTGGGAAACTGCTTTGCGCGGTCTTTTGCTGTTATTTTTGTTGGCAAATGGGAGTTTGCACATCATCATGGTTTCACCGATATCTATGGTTTCACCACGGGGGTTTGCAGCTTTTCGATGATGTTCACGTCGGGTAATTACGTCACTTCAAAATGTTCCCATGGCAATAGGCGGAAATGGCGGCTCTTGTGTGAAGTAAACGAACATTTTTCAACTTTCTGCTAATATATATATGACTTTTTTGCAACGAAAATGCGGGGATTATGAAATCATGCTAGCCCCGCATATTTTGCACGCATGCAATTTATGCGGCAAAAGTGCGGCGTATTTGAAAAAATGCAGCCCCCGCATAAATATGCGGACTTTAGCTGATTATGCGTTAAATCACGCGATCGCATAATCGCGTTTTTCTGGAGGGACTGGTTTTACAGAAAACAGAAGCTTGTTGCGCATAACATGTATATAATGTATTCAATTTTTTAATTTGTTCAATTTTTAAATTTGCAACTAGACATTCATCCACATTCAATACAAATCACACAGCTGATTATGATTAATAATCATAATTAAATCAATTGATGCATACCTGTACTACCCAATTACTGTTGGCAAAGGCCATAATATCTCTCTCTTCCCAGAAGAAAGCAGAGTCCGACCTCTTGATCATCTCAAACTTGCTGAGCAGCTTCATGGCGTACACTTTCCTCGTGGCTTTGTGCCTCACCTACAGAACAGGAAAACAGGGAACATGAATAGGGCTTGTTATTTACTTTAACTTCACTGAACTATGACACACAAAGGAAACAATATAGAATATAACACTGACATAACTTCGACTGTATTCACACTGATTAAAAGCTAAAAATGTAAGCAAAAAACAAGCTATCTGCACACGTAGTAGTGCTGGGCAGTATAACCAAAAATCTGTATCACTGTATTTATTTTTTTAAGATTGTGTCTGTTCCACTGTCAGCAATGAAGTACACAAATAAAGTAAAAGAACATAGCTACCCTAATAAAATATTACTCTTTTATATTTTACTTGAGCACAAGTACAAAAGTACTTTATTTTTAATGTACTTAAGTATTAAAAGTAAAAAATACTGACAGATGATTATAATTTACACAAGTAAATAAGAAAGATTAGTGCAGACAATTAATATGTATTGATCTGCAAATAAGCAAAAGTTAATTTTTTTTATTTTTTTTATCTAAATATTAAACTTCAATATACTAAAATATCAATTACTCTCAAGTTACTCAAGTGTACAAACAAGTATACAAAAATATACCATATTGTATTTTTTAAAAATGTTTGGCAACCACAGCTAATGTTTTTGTTTTTTTTACAGTGCACAGACATCACATGGGGCAAAATACACTAACAGCAATGCTATAATGTTTCATTCTGTATAATTTGAAGTTTTCAGTGGGGGGAGTTTTGAAGCAGGGATCAAGAAGAGCAGTCATGTCCAGCGGGTCACCTGTGCCAGGTTCTGAGCACTTTTTTTTTCAAGCAGGCTAGAATGGTTGTCTTGATGTCTTCAGTCAGCTGCGAGTCATTTTCTCCCTCAGCAAGAATGGTTTCATTGACGAGATGGAGTACTGGTTTGAGGGACGAGACACTAAGATAGTGTTCACCAGAAAAGGCATCAGTGAACTCTGGAAGTTCAACACGTTGTTCTCTGCCTCCAGCAAATTCATGTCCTGCCAGCTGGGCACCAAGTTCTTGCCAGCTTTCAACACCTGACTTATTTGAATGTACTGTAGCGATTGAGCGTCTCCCAGCTATTAACAGACTGTTGATCTACCTGGTTTGCTAGCAATACCCAACACGCCATTTGGCGGCGTAATTCTGCAAATGTACACTTTGTATAATAAGCTAAACACTACACCTGCTCAGCATTTAAACATTCTTTATTGTAATGTATTCGACGTACTCCAAAATGCGTGAAAATCATAATCGAATATTTATTTGCTTCATGTTTCATGTTTAGTGTTCTGCACATGACATAACATGGATCTTTAAGTTGAAACTGTCATCAGAAGAGGTATATGTTCACGCCTGTACGTCATAGTAACAAATCCCAGAAGACAGGCAATAGAAATTGATAATGATTCTTTCTAAAGAAAAATGAAGTAAACGTATTTGAAAACAACATTATTTTTCCTAATCTGCACACTTTTGGACTAAATGCCCTAATGGTTGTTGTTTAGTGAAGCCCTGTGATCACAAATTAATATCAATAACTATTGATTGGTTTTGCATATTGATTTTGCACTTCTGAGAGAAATTAACAAATAGCTGTCACTGTAACAGTTTTATCATAAATAGAACTCAAATATCAAAGCTAGAGTCCTATATCATTCTAATGACAGACAGTTTGTCACGATTAAATAAGAATGCTGTGGTAGTAGCATTAATAAGGTAGCCTGGCTCCACCCTCCTACGCACTTCCGCTCAATTTTCATTTTCCTTCAGTACTCCGTCTGGGACTGCTGTATATGCTTAGGTTTTCTCCAAACAATTTTTTACCGGTCCAATCAGCGAACAGAGGGAGTGGCTGAGAACGATGACGTTGATGTTGTGCGCTAGTTTGAGTTGTAGTTCAGTAATGGCGGCGTGAAGCCATTAATTCCTGGCACCGCTGCCGAATATCCAGAAGTTAGAGCCAGAGCAAGAACAATCTTTGCTGAGTTTTGTTGGTGGCCATGATGTTGTGGCCCTCCTCCCCACAGGGTTGGGGAAAAGTTTGATTTTCCAGCTCGCTCCGTTAGTGGTGAAGGAGTTGGCTGAAGCCGTCCGTCTCCCACCACCCATGTAAAAATCCCCGGCCAAATTAACTACTGTTTTAGACAAACACTAAGGTTGTGTGGTAATTGAATTGCTCTCCGAATCCACATCTCTGAGTTTTCAAGAATATATCTTATATCTTATCTATATCTTTGACCAGAATATAACCTTTTTGACCACTGCAGAACACTGTGCGGTTGTGTGCGCTGTAATTTGGAGACATTTCTAGACTTGTATTTCTTTAAATGCTGGCAAGTGTATACAAGAGCAATACATTTCATCACCGTTCAAAAAATAAAAATAAAAGCACGTAAACATTTGAATTGGGCCATTATTTACGGCAGCACTTATTCTTATCATACCAAGCATATGACAGCATATGTACAGCAAATACAATCATGTTACGGACCACAAGAGCAGCACGTTCCCGATCACAAAACTATCCCCTCCACCATGAATAAATCACAATCCGAATGCACGAGTTTCAGGTTTTATCACTGAGGTGGTGTGCACATTTATTTGCGGATTTCCATGTTAGAATCAAAGGCGAACGGCGCGTGACGTGTCACGACCAAACGTTAGCGATTGGTTATGGCAGATCAGAGTGATTCTGAGCAGATCCAATAGTTTTAAACTTTAACAGAATACCCGCCTTCAAGGAAGTAAACGCTTGTCAATGGAGAGTGGCCAGACTCTCTGTACAAATGAAATGTACGAGAGTCTGGTAAGACCAGGCTATTAATAAGGGTCCCCACTCAACACACTTCATATTTTCTCTTCATGGTGTCACGTAGATTCAGCTACACATCCGGTAAGGTGGTATTTAAAAAATACATGTATTCGAAAATTAAAACTGGCACTAATGTAGTATGTAAACACTATGAAGTACAGTTACTACACAAATGTTAAAGGTAGTGGTAAAAAGTTAAATAAATGTAATTCTAGGTAATGGTATATACAGTATGACAGCATTAAAACCAACCAAAAATATCAAATGACAGCAGCATAAAAGACGAGAATATGCACTACACTTACCAGCTGTACTTCTCCAAATGCCCCTCTTCCTATGACCTTTACCACTTCATAGTCCTCTGCTCTCATACGAAGCTCCCGAATTTTGCTGATTGTGTCCTTATCTAGAAACAAAAACACATATGCACATCACCCAGAGCTGCAAGAAGCAATTAAGGGGCCAATTTTATGAAGCGTGTTGGATTAAAATTTAGTTAATAAAGTGATAAATTATCAAAGTTTTTTTGCGCAATCAGAGCAATTGCATCACTTCATAAAATTGAGATTAAACCACAGGAGTTACATGGATTACTTTAATGATGTCTTTACTACTAGGCTTGCTGCGATAGTTGGTGTTAACTAGGGATGGGTATCGTTAAGGTTTTCACGGTATTTCTACTCTTACCAATACTTACCAATCCGGTACTTTAACTGTATTCTTATCGGTTCTTTTTGTTATATTTTTTTTTATTAAAAAAATTAAGAACATAATTAACATCATAATATGCAATGTAAAATATCTATAGCAAAAGAAACACCAATGTTTGAATGAAACAAATATAAAATATCTATTTGTAAAGGCACCAGTGTGCAGGCATATTGTATTATATGCATAAGATATGATACAATAAGAACAAAGAAATAAAGTACAAACAAATGGTCAAATATATACAATAAAACAAAGATATTACAAATTAAATAAAACGTGCTTCAATTTCAGGAAGGTCTACTAACACTACTGTTCAGGGAAGTAATATGGCCTACAAAAAGACATCTAATAAATCATCCAATGTAAAATAACTGCATAGTTTTCGCTGTATAAATGTATAAATTAATGTTTATTAAAGCTAAAGTTATTCATTCAAGAGCTGCAAGTAATTTTCTCTTTGTCTTTTGTTGTTTGATTCACATTAATTGATTAATTGATAACTGCTGCCTCTAAGATTGAATGCAGATGTAATAATACACATTCCCTCCAGTCCCAACTATTAACACCCATTTAAAGGGTTAGTTCACCCAAGAATGTAATTTATTACTCACCCGCATTCCGTTCCACAACCGTAAGACACAAATTAAAATGTTTTTGTTGAAATCCGAAGGCTCAGTGAGGCCTGCATAGGAATCAATGAAATTCACACTCTCAAGATCCATTAATGTACTAAAAACATATTTAAAGCTACACTGTGTAACTTTTTTAGTTTATTCTTAGCTAAAAACACTTAGTTCTTTCAAAAATATATGTGCTCATTAATGTATATTTACTTATTTCAAGTTATAAAGTATTCTCGTAAGTTTATAATATGCCATTGAAAATACATACGGGTAAGGGGTTCGAATGGGGGTCGCCATGTTGCCCCTCCATCTTGAAAGTACATTATCCAAAGAGGGACATACCCGTAAATTCAAGCTTCGCCTTTCGCGTTTTAACACTCGATGGCACCGTGTCTGGATTGAACTGGAAGCCATGTTAATCTTGGACTAAAACGGCCACCGTAGGAGTTAAAACGAAATCGGAATTGGGAGGAACAGAACCTAATATTTACTGGATGGTCATATACCTTTTCACCGCTAGATGGGGAAAAATATCACACAGTGTAGCTTTAAATCCGTCCATGTGAGTACAGTGGTTCAATATTAATATTATAAAGTGACGAGAATATTTTTTGTGTGCCAAAAACATAAAAAAATAACAACAACGCATATAGTGATAACCGATTTCAAAAACACTGCTTCATGAAGCTTCGGAGCGTATCGAATCAGCGAATCGAATCAGTGGTTTGGAGCCCCAAAGTCACATAATTTCAGCAGTTTGGCAGTTTGACACGCGATCCAAACCATGATTCGACTCGCTGATTCGATACGCTCCGAAGCTTCATGAAGCAGTGTTTTTGAAATCGGTTATCACTATATAAGTTTTTATTTAGTTTTTTTTTTAGCGCACAAAAAAGTACATTAATGTATCTTGAGAGTGTAAATTTCATTGATGCCTATGCAGACCTTCACTGAGCCTTCGGATTATTTTTTGTGTTCCGAAGATGAACGGAGGTCTTACAGGTGTGGAACGGCATAAGGGTGAGTAATACATTACATTATTTTCATTTTTGTGTGAACTACCCCTTTAATGCTACAACTCTCACCACCTTTCTTTTTGCCTTCTGTTTTGCATCACACGCTGTATAATTTCTGTGCTTCAGCAAATCACGGTCCTAAAAACTGGACTAGAATGGCATGTTTTGCAATAAGGATCGTTCCATCACAATGGTGGAAAAGCAGCTAAAGTGAGTTTTTATATAGTGACTATTTTTGCTTTCTATGTTTTCTAGAAATATCTTGGCATTCAAATAATTATGATATTCACAATGTTCCGAAATACAGTACTGGTCAAAAGTTTGGAAATATTACTATTTTGAATGTTTTCGTAAGAAGTTTCTTACGCTCATCAAGCCTGCGTTTATTTGATGAAAAAAATACCGAAAAAAGGTAATAATATGAAACATTATTACAATTTAAAATAACGTTTTTCCATTTTATTTTACTTAAAAATATAATGTATTTCTGTGATCAAAGCTGAATTTTCAGCATCATTACTCTGATGCTAGTCAGTGTCACATGATCCTTCAGAAATCATTTTAATATGGTGATTTTATATTATCAATGTTGGACACAGTTGTGAAAATTGTATCCCATATCTAACCCATATCTTGAGGCTAAAGGTCTAATAACAAAAAATTAAGTCAGGAATCTTGGTGTGATTTTGGAGTCAGACGTGAGTTTCAGTAGTCATGTCAAAGCAATAACTAAATCAGCCTACTATCATCTCAAAAATATTGCAAGAATTAGATGCTTTGTTTCCAGGCAAAACTCGTTCATGCTTTTATCACACTATTGTGGACTATTGTAATGGTCTTCTCACTGGCCTTCCCAAAAAGACCATTAGACAGCTGCAGCTCATACAGAACGCTGCTGACAGGATTCTGAGCAGAACCAGAAAATATGACCATATCACACCAGTCCTCAGGTCTTTACACTGGCTTCCAGTTACATTTAGGATCGATTTTAAAGTACAATTACTTGTATATAAATCACTCAATGACCTAGGACTTAAACACATTGCAGATATGCTGATTAAGTACAAACCCAACAGATCACTCAGATCATCAGAATCAAGTCAATTAGAAATACCAAGGGTTCACTCAAAGCAAGGAGAGTCTGCTTTTAGCTATTATGCCAGCCGTAGCTGGAACCAGCTTCCTGAACAGATCAGATGTGCTCCAACAGTAGCCACTTTCAAAACACATCTGTTAAGCTGTGCATTTACTGAATGAGCACTGTGCTACTGTACGTCCGACTGATTGCACCTTATCTTATGCATTTACTGAATGAGCTCTGTGCTTTGTCCGAACTGCTTGCACTTTAATTGTGTTTCAATTTAACCATGTTTTTATTTTTTATTTTACTTTTATTTATTTAAAAAAAAAAATATTAATTAAAAAAATGTTTTTTGTTAAGGCTGTCTGGGTGGAAGAAGTTGAGAGATGGGGGAGCGATAAATCGAAATCCCTCCAGCGCGAGGACGATCCGTTTAAATCTGCTCTGAAGGGTAGATCTGTATAGCCTTGGTGGTAAGAGGAAGGACCGTGTAGATCCGCTCTGACGGTCGAACAAAGTAGAGATAGTCCTGGTGTTCCTGTCCAGGAAGATTTGTTTGTAATGGTAATGTTTAAATGCACAGTTATTATTAATATAATAACACAGTTATTATTAATATAATAACTGTAAATATTATAAATATTATAATAAATATAAATACTATTTTTTAATACTCCCTCCGGTGCGAGGAAGACCCGTTTAGATCTGCTCTGACGGGTAAAACATCTAGAGAACGCCCTCAAGTTAGGCCAAGAAGATTTGTCTGTAAGGGTACTGTCTAAACGCACAGTTACCTGACAAATATTTTTATAGTAAACCTGACTCTCCATTTTCTTCCACCCCAGATAGGGGATTTCATCTTTATTTTTAATTTCTTTTAATTCCTATTATACTATTCAAAGTGCTTTACACAGAAATGAAGTTAAAATATTCGTAAGTGAATAATAAAAAAAATAAATGTATATATACATATATATATATATATATATATATATATATATATATATATATATATATATATATATATATACACACACACATACATATATATTATTTATTTTTTATTTTTGTATTCACTTACGAATATTTTAACTTCATTTCTGTGTAAAGCACTTTGAATTGCCACTGTGTATGAAATGTGCTATACAAATAAACTTGCTTTGCCTTGCCTTGTGCTGCTTAATATTTTTTTGGAACCTGTGATTTTTTTTAAATAATTTTTTTAGGATTCATTCATAAATAAAAATTTAAAAAGAACAGCATTTACTCAAAACAGAAATATTTTCTAACAATAGACATCTTTACTTTGTATCTATTTAACACACCTTTATGAATAAAAGTATTAATTTCTTTAAAAACAAAAGCCCTATTTGGATGGTAATTGTTTCTCATAGGATCGTAAGGTATTTTCATAATTTACAGGGGCTAGTCATGATTTTATTGCCTTCCGAATCCAGAATGTCTGTGTTTTCTCCCACCACCCATGATAAAACTCCCAGCTAAATTACCTACTGTTTTTAGACAAACACCAAGGTCGTGTGGTCATTTAATTGCGGTCGAATTCACATCTGAGTTTTCAAGAAGAGATCACTGGAAAATTCAATGTTTATATCCTGTCCATTTAAAAGATATACACTTTTATTACCAAAACGCTGGAAAGTATTTACAAGAAAAATATTTCATCACCACTCAAAAGAGAAAAAGAAGGAAATCACGTAAACATTTGAAATGGGCCATTACAGCAACAATTATATACGTTAAAATGACCAAGCAACATGATGTTTACCTCATGTAAACTGTATTAACTTATTTCCATTAATTTACACATTTAAAACAAAAAAAACCTCCATAATTTTGAGAGAAAATACAAGACAGAAAAGAATTTTAACTATAATGTATCTAATCTATATCTTCCTATTATTTAAACAGGATATTATTTTCCTATTATTAAATTAAATATGAATGTATTCTTATTCCAAGCATAAGACATTTTAGTTACAGCAGACAATCATGTGCCTGATCGTGTGAGTAGTGCATTCCCGGGGGTTTGTAGGATCCTAAAACGCACTCCTTCACTGTGAATAAATCACCATCCAAATGTACGAGTTTTATCACTGAGGTGGCATACAAATGTATTTTTATGGACGTCCACATGAGAAACAATTACCGTCCGAATAGGGCGGTACAGACCTCAAACTTTTGAACGGTATTGTTATATAAGATGTATATTTTAAATAAATGTTTTTTTAAAGGGTTACTTCAACGATTTAGCATCAAGCTTTGTATCAGTATAAACCCGGTAGTATATTCGAATGATCGTGCTAGACTGGACACGCACTGTGTGGCCGTGAATGACTGACAATGTGGCCGTGAATGAATGCCGGTCGTCCGTGATCATTTTAGTTTCGGTATAAAATTAGTGCCAATTCGGGGGCAGGTTGCTTGAATTGTGGGTTCATGAAAACACAACACAAAACGGTACAATGACAAACTCGCTTAAATAGTCGCATTTCGCTTTGAAACTAAATCTTCCACGATCATCTGGTCTGTCAGCTCCTCACTCTCTGATGAATGAAATCTGACTCCTGCTGCATTTGTGCTGCGACACTCATTCGGCTCGTGCTGTATTGAGCAGACACGTTCAGTTTTTAATTGTAGTGTCTGTTCTCTAACTGAACTAAATTATTTTATTACTATAAAAATGAAAACGACGGTGAGGTGGTGCCGCGGTGGGCAAGAGATGTAACTGGTAGGCGTGGCTCGGGAGTGGCCTCGTAGAGCAGCGAAGCAAGTACATTCTGGGAGTTGTTGTCTTTCATCCATATGAGCCAAAAATACATTTTCTGGCTTTTCTCAGTCTAAAAGGCACCAACTTAAAAAAAAAATAATTTCACATTTCTACTACATAAATGACCCAAATTTAAATACACATGCATCTTTCCAGCGCTGAAGTACCCCTTTAACTGCTTTCTTCTTTCAAAAACATAAAAAATAGGAATGTTTCCTAACTTTACCGGTACTGTATATCACAAGCAAAATCATGATACAGCTCTAGTTAGAAAGCATTGTCAAAAAAATACTTATAAGTTGTATTTTTGAGGATTAATTTTACAACATTAATAATTAAACAACAACCATGTTGTCAATGAACACAAAAAACTCATTAATATCAAAGCTGAATATTTTTGGAAGTGGTTTTTAGTTTTAGCTATTTTAGGGGGATATCTGTGTGTGCAGGTGACTATTACTGTGCATAATTATTAGGCAACTTAACAAAAAACTAATTTATACCCATTTCAATTATTTATTTTTACCAGTGAAACCAATATAACATCTCAACATTCACAAATATACATTTCTGACATTCAAAAACCAAACAAAAACAAATCAGTGACCAATATAGCCACCTTTCTTTGCAAGGACACTCAAAAGCCTGCCATCCATGGATTCTGTCAGTGTTTTGATCTGTTCACCATCAACATTGCGTGCAGCAGCAACCACAGCCTCCCAGACACTGTTCAGAGAGGTGTACTGTTTTCCCTCCTTGTAAATCGCACATTTGATGATGGACCACAGGTTCTCAATGGGGTTCAGATCAGGTGAACAAGGAGGCCATATCATTAGATTTTCTTCTTTTATACCCTTTCTTGCCAGCCACGCTGTGGAGTACTTGGACGCGTGTGATGGAGCATTGTCCTGCATGAAAATCATGTTTTTCTTGAAGGATGCAGACTTCTTCCTGTACCACTGCTTGAAGAAGGTGTCTTCCAGAAACTGGCAGTAGGACTGGGAGTTGAGCTTGACTCCATCCTCAACCCGAAAAGGCCCCACAAGCTCATCTTTGATGATACCAGCCCAAACCAGTACTCCACCTCCACCTTGCTGGCGTCTGAGTCGGACTGGAGCTCTCTGCCCTTTACCAATCCAGCCACGGGCCCATCCATCTGGCCCATCAAGACTCACTCTCATTTCATCAGTCCATAAAACCTTAGAAAAATCAGTCTTGAGATATTTCTTGGCCCAGTCTTGACGTTTCAGCTTGTGTGTCTTGTTCAGTGGTGGTCGACTTTCTGCCTTTCTTACCATGGCCATGTCTCTGAGTATTGCACACCTTGTGCTTTTGGGCACTCCAGTGATGTTGCAGCTCTGAAATATGGCCAAACTGGTGGCAAGTGGCATCTTGGCAGCTGCACGCTTGACTTTTCTCAGTTCACGGGCAGTTATTTTGCGCCTTGGTTTTTCCACACGCTTCTTGCGACCCTGTTGACTATTTTGAATGAAACGCTTGATTGTTCGATGATCACGCTTCAGAAGCTTGGCTATTTTAAGACTGCTGCATCCCTCTGCAATATATCTCACTATTTTTGACTTTTCTGAGCCTGTCAAGTCCTTCTTTTGACCCATTTTGCCAAAGGAAAGGAAGTTGCCTAATAATTATGCACACCTGATATAGGGTGTTGATGTCATTAGACCACACCCCTTCTCATTACAGAGATGCACATCACCTAATATGCTTAATTGGTAGTAGGCTTTCCAGCCTATACAGCTTGGAGTAAGACAACATGCATAACGAGGATGATGTGGTCAAAATACTCATTTGCCTAATAATTCTGCACTCCCTGTATAATCGAACAGTTTTTCATTTTAAAAGGTAGGTCTATTTTTGGCTGTGTTTACACTGCAAGGCTTAATGCCAGTTCTAATCTTTTGATCATACCTGATTTGTCCTGTGTGTTTTCATTCACATAAGACACAACTCTTATCTGATATCTACATTTACATTAATCCACGGCCAAAATAGAATGATTCCATTGGTGATCACAGTTGACTGTTGCCATCATAAAGATAAAATTACAGTCAGTCACAATAATGTAATTGCAAAAACTGGCCAAAAAACTGTTTAAGAGCATTACAAACAAACCGTGGTGCATTCTTCTGAAGCCATATGGTATATTTATGTGATGCACAGCGTAAAACTTAAGGGTTTAATAGCTGTTAAAATTCTTCCAGCTCCATGAAAGCACTCACATCTCAATAAGGAGATAAATCTGAACTTCAGACATGAGAGCCGATGGCATTTCATGTGATGCTTCTTCAGGCGTGATCAGTTTTGGGTCTGTTCCTAGCACAAATAAATAATTTGGCCTCGGAAGACTTGGAAAAGTACTTATGAATCATTTTAAAAGTTAGTTAATTCATAGTTAAATTAATTGTAGTTAAATTCTAGTATAATCATACTTATATAAATTCGACATTGTTAATACAATAATAAGCTATGTACAAATAGTGAGTTCATTATTTGTCATTATAATTTACAAATTAATTTTGTGTAATTAGCTCATAATTAAAGAATTAGATCATGTTTTTGTTTTTTCTTGTATCCTAACCAAAAGTATTTTTGGTTCTTTGGTTCTACCAAACCTACATTTGACATTACATTATCTTTTAATTTAATTAAACTTTTTTGTCAAACAAAGCTGCACAACTGAGCTTTATATTGTTACAATTAAAACATGGAAGAAAAAAATTTATATTAGTTAAAAAATAAAGTTTTGATAATTTATTATTATTACATTAGTGTTAGTATTATTATTACACTGAGACGTATCTAAATTCTACTGTACAACGATTGATTTAGCGTGAATCGGTACTTAATTTGGTCGGTGCCCTTAAAAGTACAGAGTTCGGTACCCAACCCTAGTATTTAGTGTGTATTAGCGTTACCTGTAGATTTTAATCTCTGTACAGTCTAATCTTTTGCTTTTGACTACGGGTGACTCTCCAGAGTTGTTACTGATGACTGTCGTTTGGACCTTTGGAAACGGTATGGAAATTTCACATCACGATCATAGTGACCCAAATCATCACGGTTATCAATATTATTGCACACACTTAAAACATTTCAACAAGTTTTATTTATTTTATTTTATTTATTTATTTTTGAAAATCAACAAACAACAAATAAATCAAGCAGATCTATGCACTTTTTTAAGCTAGATTCTATTCTGTGGGATTCCCTTCCATGTAATGGCCATCGACAATAGCATTGCATAAATAATAATAATTTGGTGTAAATATAATCTCTAATATTGTCTCTGATGAGAATATTGCTTTATAATATATTTAAAGTGTTCTATCAGCTATGATACATTTAAATCAAGCATATTTTGTGTAAGAGCCCTAACTGTATCCTAGTGAAGTTATGCATATCCGTATTTTCAAATGATTTGACAGTTTGTTTTATTAAATATCAAAAATCCAAAAGGTGTGCATCATACCTGACACCTAGATGAACACTTTACAGCTGGTCTCTTCAAATGCTATTGAAGTTAGAAACGTGTTCACCAATGTATGTAACTTTAGAGACGGTCCCTAAATTCGTGAATCTCGAACGTCAAGGCAACTTTATGCCAGTCATTTCAGATGCGCTGTGGTTCTGCTGTGTTTGTTTGAAACTATTTTCACTGCTGAAATAGAACAAAACCAGTCAACCACGGTGTGATGAATGAATCTTCTGCGTACATCGCACGTTCATCTCCGCTTTGAGTGCAGATTTCAATGAGAGCGCGCTCTGAACAAAACTCCGGCTAATCTGAACGCCTCTGATTATTAGACATTGCATTCATAAACTCAATAGAAACACGTGTGATTTGTTATAATGCGCAACGAGATTATAACAGATGGCTTTTGGGAAGACAATAAAAAGTTCAACCGCCAACGTGCTATAGTGTGAGTGATTGTGTTACACGCCACAGCCGAAATAACGTACACCCGTAAATGGCGAGGTCCTTTTAGAAGGCTGAACAATCCCCCAAGTGCTGTCTGTGCCTTCTGCCATTTCTTCTCATTCAAAAAACAGCTGTGCGCGCTGCGCCGACGTCAGACGGATGCTGGTTGGACAGGATTTACCGCGAGTTTTCAAAATCGTGATAATCACACGCGGTTTTAATGATAATTAAATTTTAAACAATATTACTAACCGTCAGTACATTTTATCGTGGTTTATCGTGAAACCGGTAATCGTTTCATCCCTACTGGATTACAATCCGCCATCAAAACGATCAATTTAATTATTCCAGCTGCTGTGAGAAAAGGCTATAAATGAACCACCACCTGCAGCATCCTCACATGCGATATAGCCCGGCCAAACTCCTTATACAGACGTGACGTAATGATGCAAAGACATGCTTGAATTTCCTACGGAAAGCTACCAGTACCACTCAAATATGCTGAATGTATTTGTAAACATTTTAGGAACACTTATTTGTAAAGCAATTAATGTTTAATAAAGGAAAGTTAAAAGCCTTTAATTTTACAAGACCTAATTTAAAGTGAGAACTATTTACTCGGACGCAGGAAAGAAAAGTTTTACCAATAAAAACAAAGAATCTAGTAATTTTTGCTCATGGTTTAACTGAATCAAAGATCAGCAGAAAGACATTGGTCAATAAAGGTAGATTAAATGCATAAAAATATTAGTTTTATTTAATATTTTATTACTGGAGGTTTGCATAGGATTCTGATTTTGCATTTGACTGATTTTATTAATTTTGAGGAGTACTGAATCTGTATTGTGCAAGTGAGATGAATAAATGCTCACATTTAGTCTAGAACTACAATAACTATCATGTTAACACAAAACACCTCTGCACTTACTCTCGTTTTTTCCCAACATGGGGTCAAGAGAGCCGTCAGTCAAATAAATGTGAAAAAGTAACTTGCGTTACTTTATTGAAAAAGTAACTAAGATATTTTGTTGTAAATTTAAAAAGTAATGCGTTACTTTACTAGTTACTTGAAAAAGTAATCTGATTACATAACTCAAGTTACTTGTAATGCTTACCCCCAACACTGCTGGCCTGGCATGTATACTACAGTCGTTTTCATTGCTCTCGTGTGTACCCAGATATTTCTTAAAATGAGGGGGAAAAAAAGATAGATAGGGAAAGCTCTGGCTTTGTGTGGACGGGGCCTAAGGCCCTTCTCCCCCAATCGCTCAGTGTGGCCGGGCGGCCAGCTATAGGAAGAGTCCTGATCGTTCCAAACTTCTTTAATTTACGGATGATGGAGGCCACTGTGCTCATTGAGACCTTCAATGTTGCAGAAATTTTTTTGTACCCTTCCCCAGATACACCCTTTGCTTCGATACAATCCTGTCTTGGAGGTCTACAAAAAATTCCTTTGACTTCATGGCTTGGTTTGTGCTCTGACATGCACTGTTAATAGTGGGACCTTATATAGACAGGTGTGTGCCTTTCCAAATCATGGCCAATCAACTGAATTTACCACAGGTGGACTCCTATCAAGTTCTGATTGGATGATCCATCTCAAGGATGATCAGTGCAAACAGGATGCACCTGAGCTAAGGCTGTGAATATTAATGTACAAGTGAATTTTTCGTTTTTTAATTTTAATAAATTTGCAAAGATTTCAAACAAACTTCTTTCACGTTACCATTATGGGGTATTGTTTGTAGAATTGTTAGGAAAATTATGAATTTAATCAATTTTGGAATAAGGCTGTAACGTAACAAAATGTGGAAAAAGTAAAGTACTGTGAATACTTTCCGGATGCACTCATATATTATTTATATTATATATTTATATATATATATATATATATATATATATATACATACACATACACACACACACACACACACACACACACACACACACACACACACACACACACCTAAAGGATTATTAGGAACACCATACTAATACTGTGTTTGACCCCCTTTCGCCTTCAGAACTGCCTTAATTCTACATGGCATTGATTCATCAAGGTGCTGAAAGCATTCTTTAGAAATGTTGGCCCATATTGATAGGATAGCATCTTACAGTTGATGGAGATTTGTGGGATGCACTTCCAGGGCACGAAGCTCCCGTTCCACCACATCCCAAATATGCTCTATTGGGTTGAGATCTGGTGACTGTGGGGGCCATTTTAGTACAGTGAACTCATTGTCATGTTCAAGAAACCAATTTGAAATGATTCAAGCTTTGTGACATGGTGAATTATCCTGCTGGAAGTAGCCATCAGAGGATGGGTACATGGTGGTCATAAAGGGATGGACATGGTCAGAAACAATGCTCAGGTAGGCCGTGGCATTTAAACGATGCCCAATTGGCACTAAGGGGCCTAAAGTGTGCCAAGAAAACATCCCCCACACCATTACACCACCACCACCAGCCTGCACAGTGGTAACAAGGCATGATGGATCCATGTTCTCATTCTGTTTACGCCAAATTCTGACTCTACCATCTGAATGTCTCAACAGAAATCGAGACTCATCAGACCAGCCAATTTTGGTGAGCTTGTGCAAACTGTAGCCTCTTTTTCCTATTTGTAGTGGAGATGAGTGGTACCCGGTGGGGTCTTCTACTGTTGTAGCCCATCAGCCTCAAGGTTGTGCATGTTGTGGCTTCACAAATGCTTTGCTGCATACCTCGGTTGTAACGAGTGGTTATTTCAGTCAAAGTTGCTCTTCTATCAGCTTGAATCAGTCGGCCCATTCTCCTCTGACCTCTAGCATCAACAAGGCATTTTCGCCCACAGGACTGCCGCATACTAGATGTTTTTCCCTTTTCACACCATTCTTTGTAAACCCTAGAAATGGTTGTGCGTGAAAATCCCAGTAACTGAGCAGATTGTGAAATACTCAGACCGGCCCGTCTGGCACCAACAACCATGCCACCCTCAAAATTGCTTAAATCACCTTTCTTTCCCATTCTGACATTCAGTTTGGAGTTCAGGAGATTGTCTCCTGAACACCAGGACCACACCCCTAAATGCATTGAAGCAACTGTCATGTCATTGGTTGATTAGATAATTGCATTAATGAGAAATTGAACAGGTGTTCCTAATAATCCTTTAGGTGTAGAGTAAAAAAAAAGCTTTTTCTTTTATTTATTTTATTTATATTGTCTGTGTGTTATTAATTTAAAAGGTTTGGCATGCTGAACAGAAAGATTTTTTAGTTTATTGACAAACATTATCTTTAAAGCACTTTAACTTTGCATTTGCAGTCAGCAGAGCCAAATGTTTTCATTACAGTTCTAGATTTTACTATAGATGTTTATTTTATATATTCTATTTATATTCTAATATTCTACTCTATTAATATTGCTTTTATTAGTAATACATAAATCTACCTCAGTTTTGTTAAATTGTTCACCTGTTTGGGAAGTGTTTGTCATGTTTGCACAATAAAGGATCATTTAAAACCACAATTAACTGTCTGTTTTCTACATCTTTCACTCAGGAGCAAAACTATGCCTTTAAACTTTAAAAAAATAAAGATTTGACATTTATCGTGATAATTATCGATATCGACTGATATGGAAAATTATATTGTGATAATTTTTTTGGGCCATGTCGCCCAGCTCTAATTCGACAGCACCACCACAAACAGTGAGTAACAGTGTTCATTAAAGCCTGATCTGTGATCAGTGATTTCTGATGTGTAGCTAATCATTCAAGTTCACGCAGACTTTCTTTCTAAATCGTTTAATACTGTCAGTCCCGCCACTGGCCGTCTTGATGCCCTAAGCGTAATGCATCAGTGAATCAAGCCAGTGACTAAAACAATTAACTTCACATCGTTTCTGTTAGTAGCATGAAACAAATCTGTTATTTCAATTTTGATTAGACGCTAGATTAGCTATCAAAGAACACTCTCTTTATAATGTTCGGATCTGTCAAATCACACGTTGCGAGTGTATCTGCACACTTGTCCAAACTGCCGTTATAATGAATGACGCGGTTATGCTGCACAAAGCTCTTACTGTATTCATATCGATGTCGTGTTTGCTGTTAGTTGTGGTGAAAGCATTTTGTGAGAGTAAGCGCGAGATCACTGCATTCACACGATCAACAGACTGTCTGTACTCAATGCTTTCATGTGATGGGGAAAGATCGAAAAATAATGCTATAATCAACACTTTGATGATTCATTCATCTCGACGGCTGTGATGGTAAAAAAACGTAGTAAAAGTATTCGAGAGGGGTTCAGCTATCTTTCTCCAGCTCTAAGGTCTCTCTGGTCCACATGCAGTCCGTTTCTCTCTCTGGCAGCGCTTGCAGACCTCACTAAACCACGCCCCCCTCCGCCACATAATCTAATACTCATTTCAAATGCAAAGATGTCAGCCAATCACAACAGTGGGCGTTTTCACTGAAGTCTCACATCACACACGCCCCTTGAAACAGCATTCAAGCCAGAAGGCTAATATCAATACAGTAAAAAATGCTTTTTATTTCTAAATTATGACATTTTTTGATGTAAAAACCATAATAACAATATAAGTACACCTCAGGAAACATTATAAAATAATAAAAACAATCCATGCCATGGGACCTTTAATGTTTCATAGAGACATTAGTATCAGTGATACTGGCATAAAAGATGTCATTACAACAAATATTTAAAATATGCTCTCTTTAATTTGTTTCTTCATTAATTTGGAGAGTAACTGGAGTAACTGAAATTATTACAATATCAAAATATTAAAAACAATGTTTTTTAAATTACGATTAATCATGATAAATTACAGAAAAAATGTGACTAGTTTTTTTAATCGATTCACAGCACTAATATATATATATTAGGGATGCCACAATTCTCAATATAATATTGAACCATTCGGTACGGCATTCACGGTTCAATACGTGCTTGTGTCTTGCGTTTTTTTCAGTTTTGCATTTAAATAATTTTTCTACACATTCTATCATTCGCCTCCATCCCAATACTGAACAACGCGACATACATTCACATCACACATTAGTGGTAGAGTTATATGCACGGAACACTATAGTTATTCACAATCACGAAAGTTCATTATTAGAGATGCACCGATTGATTGGCCAGGGATCGGAATTGGACGATTTTCTGCATGATCGGCCCTGATCAGTGATCGGACAAGCAGTCTCACGCATTTCCGATTTTGAGCCGATTGGTCTACATGCGACGTTGACATCACAGCCATGCTCGCGCTCACAGCCGCATGCAAACACTAGAAGACACTAATTATGCCATTTGTAAAACTTGTAAGGTTAAAATAAACCATGGGGGAACCACCAGGAAAGCACACAACATGACAAACCTAATTAGACACTTAAAGGGGTGGTAAAGCACGATTTCACTTTTCTAACTTTAGCTAGTGTGTAATGTTGCTGTTTGAGCATAAACAACATCTGCAAAGTTACAACGTTCAAAGTTTAAAGCAAAGGGAGATATTTGTTTTTAAAGAAATCGATTTCTAAGGACTACAGCAAACGGCCGCTAGGGACTACTAGACATTCCTCCAGGGTCTCTGACATCACCAGCCCCAATATTTACATAAACCCCTCCTCCGAGAATATGAAATAAGGGGGGGTGAGGCCATTTTGAATCGCCGCGGGGAAGAGTTGTTGTGGTAGGCTAGTTAGTAGGCTGGAGAGTGTTGTTGCCAATGCCAACGAAATCAAAGCACGAGACAGACAGGGGTCGGAGGAGAAGACCGGGAAATGTGACATAATGGACTATATTCGTCTGTATTTGCAATACATGAGCCGTGGTTCAGCTGCACGAGACAAACCAGCCAGTGTGAGCGCCGCTGATCCGCTGGAGCTCACAACTCCGAAAACCCCAGATAAAATGTACAAATAGGCACTCTTTATATAAATAAACCACAGATCTAAGCTTTAAACAACTACATTATCGACTGAAAAAGTCTTAAAACTCCGTTTTGTCACACATTAACAGTAGATTTTAACAAAAAAAGACGTAAACACAGCCCATGTCAGTCGTTTCTCACCGAGATGAGCCGCTGGCAGAAGCCCCTCCTATGACGAGAATTTGCGTCTGTTGTGCAGTGAATGTCACACGCGAATGAAGTGAGTAAACTCAAAATGTTCAAGCGTCCACCTTCACGCGAATAGCGCGATTTATTCGCGTCCGGTGTGAACGCCGCATGAGACGGGCGCGCGGCTCCCGCTGCTCATCTCACGCAGGAAAGCTTCCACAATCTTCACGAGCGCTATGAAAGCGGGATTCGCACAACGGCTTGTCCTGAAAGATGGATTAAAAACAGAAGCTGTTCACGGGCCACAACCTGTAAGTAGGATTTATTTTTCGTCAATGTGTTTTCCTGTAATAGTTTGTGTTGTTAATTGTACGTTGTAGCAATGAAGTAAACAGATGACAACGCTCATTTGGCTCTGCAAACCAGTTTGTTAAATGCTCATTCATACTTAACGTTATCTGACAAACACCTAACGTTACAAACTGTTTTAAATCTCAACAGTGAACTTGGCATTAGTGTAAATTATTCTTTGATTAGAGCTTTTATGTATTGTTTATCTACAGGCATGCTAAACATGGTTCTGTGTTTGATTTGGATACTAGTAAAGCCAATGTTTAGTGTTCGTTCTCGCGACAGATATTTGGCAAATCATTCTAAAAATACAAAAGTAACAGTGCCATTCAGTAGCGATCACTATAGATCTGCAGTCTTTACTCTTGAGGACTGAACAGGTTCTGCTCGATCATCTTCACTAAAATTGTCTGGGTCTGATTCGGGCTCAAATTGGTATGGTTTTATTGACGCCATTATACCCAAAGCACAGGCTAGTAGCCTGAGGCTACCGGTAAAGGTAAGGGGCGGGACGTTTCAGACAAACACGCTCTAGGCGGTTAGCCAATCACAACACACTGGGCCAGCTAACCAATCAGAGCCCATTGCGTATTTTTGAGGGACTGGCTTCATACAATCCGGAAACCATCAGACCGTTTTTACAAGGAGGGACAGAGCAGTGTAGAATAAAGGTCAAATATATGAAAAATAATGCTTTTTTTTTAAAAAACGAAGCATGAACACATGTTACAGTGCACCCCACAAACACAATCAAGCCTTCGAAAGAGTGTACTTTACCACCCCTTTAAAACTCCATCACCCCGCGGAACATGCCCAGTTTGAAGAAGGTAACGTTAGTAAAGGTAAAACGGCTAAAGCTGGCCAGAGCTCAGAGCAAGCCACAGATCAGCAGCCTCTCCTATCTTTCCTTGGTATAAGCAGTGAAAAGACTAAAGCAATTACAAAGAAATGATGGACTTCATGGCGCTGGATGATCAGCCGAACGCATAAACCGTCACTTCATGAGAATTTACTATTTCATTTGAGAAAACTGTCATATCACGAACACAGACACTCAAGGGCAACGGCAATCCGTCTTCACAGCAACCCGTCAAAATAAAAGTTCGGTTTAAAAAAATAATAAATTGACAGAATATATTGGGCTACTATTGTAGCCTACAGTAGATTTAGCGTCGGCTCTATGTAATAATAATAAGTCTCTACTAATAATAACAATAATAATAATAATAATAATGCTTAAATGGTTGATTATTTTTCACTTATCTTTTTTTTATAAACAATTTTTACTTTTAAACAGCACACAGCCTTTAAATGTTTATGTATTATTTACTTATAATGATTATCATCCTAAATAATAAACTTAATACATTTCATTATTTTTTATGTTATTTATATTTTAAATGGTTAAATAAAAAATATATAAAAAACATTTATCTGTGGTAGCCTACCGAAATTGGTACAGAGTACCGTAAAAGTTTTATGGTATTGCTACCGACTACTGGAATTTTGGTACCGTGACATCCCTAGCTGGCAACATTTATTGCCCAATTACTGAACTATTATTTGGAGGAGTATTGTAGACTTCAGGTTTGTTCACTCATAGGATCTTTTGTACTTTAGTAAAAAAGAGAAAAAGGTCAATTTATAATGTTTTGTTTCATAAAGCAACGGATTTTCAGTTATTTGTTATCTCTACTTCTTTCCAGGCACAGAACACTTATTTTTTGAGCGTTGTTTAAGTGAGAGAAGATCCTGTTGTAATGTTTAATAATTTATTTTAGAATAAAAATAAAATTTAGCTTTGAAGAAAAAGTGGATTTTTGTTTGTATATGCTGTCAATTATAGTTCTTAGAAAGAAAATCGTAATCGGCAAAAATCGGTATCGGCCGATCTCATTAACAAAAAAATCGGAAATTGGAATCGGCCAAGAAAATTGCAATCGGTGCATCTCTATTCATTATTTGCATGCGTTTTAAAGCCTTGCCGGTTAAACATTTCATTCGCGTGCTTATGCACATGCGCTTTTCCGAGCGCTCACACTAAAAGCCTGTCAAACACGTGATTACAGGACTAAGTAGTCTTACTGCGCTAATACTGTCAAATACACATAAGGTTTACATAAACACAGTCGGTTATGTATAAAGAGAAAGTAAAATCGGTGTGTGTCTGTATATTAGATGTGGGCAGGTCTTAAAGGGATAGTTCACCCAAAAATGAAATTTTTATGTTTATCTGCTTAACCCCAGGGCATCCAAGATGTAGGTGTCTTTGTTTCTTCAGTAGAACACAAATGAAGATTTTTAACTCCAACCGTTGCAGTGTGATAGTCGTATAATGCATGTCAATGGGGATATTTTAGAGTATGAGAGCAATGAGAGTAAAAACACATAGACATACGAATCCATATTAAACCATGCGGCTCGTGGCGACACATTGATGTCTTAAGACACGAAACGATCGGTTTCTGCGAGAAACCGAACAGTATTTATGTTATTTTTTTACCTCTTATCAGACGAATGTCATCTAGTATTCCCAGCGCCATAACTTCCCGGGAATAAGGTCAAAATACTGGCGTGATCAAAGATATATATACGTAGATGCCTCATTCGACCGATCCGCGCAGGCACTAATGAGGAAACTATGTATATATCTATGATTGTGCCGGTATTGTGCATGTATTTTGACCTGATGGTGCGGGGACGGCTGATGCGGAGCCATAGAAAAAAATGAAATACATTTTTTATTATGGATATTTTTCTTACACAAACGCATCGATTCGCTTCAGAAGGCCTTTATTAACACCCCGGAGCCTCGTGGAGCACGTTATTTGATGGACAGATGCATTTTTTTATGGACTTCAAAAACAGAGCAACTGCTTGGATTAGCCAGAACATTTTTAATGTAACTCAGATTTTATTCATCTGAAAGACGTCATCATATTCACCTCGGATGACTTGAGGGTGAGTAAATCATGGGCTAATTTTCATTTTTGGGTGAACAATCCCTTTAAATTGACAGCAGCGCAGCCTAGTGAACACGCTGCACCTTGTCCTTAAAGGGACAGTTCACCTCTAAAATTGTGTCATTATTTACTCACTCTAATGTTGTTCCAAACCTGTATTACCGTATTTCCTCAAATAAAAGCCTGTATTCAATTAAACGCCGGGCCTCTGATAGTGGCCGGGGGCGTGGCCAGCACGGACAAATAAAGGCCGGTCTCAAATTAAGGCCGGGGGGAAATTATTTCCATTCATTTCATGTGCATTCAAGTTCAGCGTAATGTACAGTAGGGTCGAAGGAGCGAAACCATAATGGCCATCGCCCCCCGCGGGGAGTCTTGCGAGTGCGACGCACACTAATCCTGGTCTCTTCTATACTTAACCTAAACACTTTGCAGGGATTGCTCTGTAAATTAAATAGAGAATATAACTGATGCATATCTGCTATTTTAAATACTGTAGTCTATGAGAGATGTGACGTGTGTTAGTCTGTGAAAGCTACACAAATGATCTGGACAATCTCTTAGCCTCTTTTTTACACATCTTACTCTGCATTTAACTTAAACTATTTTATTTTGTACAAGAAAACAGCACAGGCTTCAAAATAAATTATGTTATTGAAATATTGTAAAGATGAACTACTCGAACGAACGTTTAAAAAACAATATGCAAAATCAAAATCGAATTGCTCCATAACGGATTGAGAAAAGTGCGCACATTAGCTGGGTTAGAAAAATAACGAGTTTATATTGAGTCTATAAAACACGAAAGAACAACAAATATATCACAAAAGTATATTTCGTTTTGTATAAATTGTATCTTAATTTTAATCTATGTTTTATCAACCAAATTGCCCGGATTTAATAAATAACAAGCAAATAGCTATAACAGACATGAGGTGGAGGCGCAGCGCCGGCTTAAATTAACTAGAAAAGGAAAAAATCTTTAGTCAGGGACAGCCCTTACTATTTATTTCAGAAAGGCCTATATTTGATCCAGCATGTCACAAAGGGAGTTCTGGGTTGAGCGTGCGGTGCTGAGCGGAAAGAGCTTCAGAAATGAGCGGATCTCCAGAAAGACGCTTGATCTCCTCTGGAGGAAATATTACCGCTCTTTCAATGCACACACCTTTGAAACCCCCCCCACTCCCGCGCCCCTGGTGATATCTGTCCTCCGGAGCGCTATCGCTTTTCATTTAAAACGCTTTATACGATACTCATTTTCTACAGTATCGATATCAGCTGCGCTCTCCTCTCCGACCGACAGCGAGTGACACGCACCCGCCTCCTATCATTCAGTCCGTTTAGTCCTTTGAACATTGCGAACGGGTGTTCTGCTGGATTTTTCCTCATGACAGTGTGTTAGTATTGGTCTGAATTTCGCGCTGGGTTGCACATAACGTTAATTCTACTAATTCCTGCAGATTTCACGCTCGCATCTGAAGCGCACACACACATACCGCAATAAAGCCACCTCTGACATACAAGTGCAAAAATTAGCTCCTTTTTCCAGTTTATTAATGGTCAAATACACTCAAAAATGTGATTTTCCAAGATTAATCTAGATTAAAAAAATTAATCTATGCCCACCACTAAAATATAATATATATATATATATATATATATATATATATATATATATATATATATATATATATATATATATATATATATATATATATATATATATATATATATATATATATATACACACACACACATATATATACATATACACACATAGCAAATGGGAATGTGAAAAAAACATTTTTTGCTGTGGTCCCCCATTTCTTCGTTTTAGCCTTCAATATTTTACTTCTGCGTTCCAAACTTGGAAATGTAAAAAGGATCCATTGTAGTTGCTAGGTTGTTCTAGGTGGTTAGTTACTGGCCCACGTCCAAAGAACCTACCCGTGTCTCAATGACATTCTAGATGCCAGATAAGTCTATGGTAAATTTTGTCTGTTTTATCATCTCCCAGATCTCTGTAAGAGTAATAGCACAATATGTGATTCTGTTCATGGCCGTAGCACAAATTATATTAGTTACAAGCCCAAGTTTACTACTTGGGGTCGTAAAAACTGTGCTGTGTGAAAAATCACACAATCATACAACGTTATCATCCAATATAATATTGAGAGAGAGAGAGAGAGAGAGAGAGAGAGAGAGAGAGAGAGAGAGAGAGAGAGAGAGAGAGAGAGAGAGAGAGAGAGAGAAGAGAGAGAGAGAGAGAGAGAGAGAGAGAGAGAGAGAGAGAGAGAGAGAGAGAGAGAGAGAGAGAGAGAGAGAGAGAGAGAGAGAGAGAGAGAGAGAGAGAGAGAGAGAGAGAGAGAGAGAATGACATGTGGGTGACCACCATGCAGTCCCCAAAGACCTTTTGTTGAGGGGATACTTGGACAGACAAAGTATTGTCTGTACTGACCCAAAAACAATGCAGTTAAGCAGCCTCAAACGGTTTTGAACAAGCTCCAGACAAAATACTTACATCTATTCAAGAAGTTATCGATGCTTTTGTTTTTCCTCAGGGCCGGAAAATCAAGGTCATAAACCAGAGCATCCAAACTGTCCTGAAATAAAACAAAAAACAAATATTACTTCAGTGGAATATACATTTTGTATCTTCTGATCAGTTGTTGTGCTGCATATAATCATTATTGATCACATTTACAGACTACAATAAATGTTTTTGCACACTTATCAAGAAATTTTGTTTCTAAAACTTTGTTGCATTAAATGAATGAATGTGCAGTGTTTTCTGATAGCAGAAACTCTAGCGTAGGTTCCCACAGTCTGTTAACATAATAAAACACAGCACATTGTAAACATGCTAACATTTCTCGAGATTCATCATCTTCAAAGTACAGCCACTACAAATATTACAGCTAAAATTCTAACTCTCAAGACAATAAACCTACATGTCAACGAATCATCATAGTAGTCCATAAGAGTAACTGTAACCATCTGCACAATCAAACACTGATTGTTTAACCCCTTAAACCCGAAGTGTCCCAGCCCCGGGACACCCCCCCCGCGAAAAAAATTTGCGGGGGGGTTACTAAGCAACTACTGAATGTAATAACATAAATCATTTTAAAGCTTAGAATCTCAGCTTTTCAATGCATCTATCCATTTTGGGATACTCTAAACGAGCGCTGAGTTATTCATCTAAATCGGAGTGTACCGCCCGCGGGCGCCACCTAGCTGTGATAAAAATTAATTGTCATATATTTCAAAACTACTGCATTGATCAACACAAAATAGGTGTCATTTGAAAGCTGAGAGTCTAAACTTTAAAATGAATGTAGCCATTATGATTATCTCCAAAGTAGTGTTGAGTTATTTGCTGATAAAATGAAAAAAAAAAATCATAATTTATGGGGGGGGGGGGGGGATTATTATGTACTTCAATGTGTCAAAAACATCATACAGCTCAGATAGTCATGTGTCATATGTCATTTGAAAGGTCTCACTGAGTAGAACACAACAAGCCTAATTGTTTTGGGCTTTGACTGAATTTTCAGCGAGTTTTTGTCAGTTAAGTCCTGCAAGACCCATATGTAAATAATATACTGATGCGGCATTCACGTGGCGTTTTTCACTCGTCTCTTCATGAAACGTGGAAAATGGCACATCGTTATTTACAGCAGACTCTCACGATTAAAAAGAGACCAATGACACCATAATCCATCTCTTAGATCTTAAAATATCCCTCGTTAAAGTAGAACACAAACAAAACAGCACCAAGCCAATGAGCGGAGTAAAAGAAATAGCAGTTGCTAACACTTGGCATTTTCACTCATGACTTCCTGAAACATGACCCGATCGTTAAAAATGACACATCCCTATTTACAGCAGACTCTCACGATTAAAAAGAGACCAATGATACCATAATCCGTCTTTTAGATCTTAAATTGGTGTATATCACTCAGAAAACAACAGTTTTAAAAATGCTTTCGGGAGTCAAGGTCTGAACAAAAAGGCTACCTTTGTTCCAAATGCTGTAACTTTGGACTACTTTATGCTATCACCACAAAATTTGATGTAGACCACATATAGGGGAATATCACCAAAAAAGAATTAACCTGCTACCGTATTGTCTTCCTGAGTTATTGCATGTAAAATAAGAAAAATATGAAAAATTATTAAAAAAAATAAAATAAAATGTTTGTCTTTTATCAGCAGTTTCTCAGCAATAGATTGTCCAAATGTAATAAAATTTATATTTTCTAAAAATATAGAAAGTTTGCTAACACATGATATATACTTTTTGACTCTCCTTGTTGTAGTTTTGAAGTTATGAGTCTTTAAATCTGTGTATGTCATTCAGACAAAAAATCTCTAAAAATGCCTTCAGGGCTTAAGGGGTTAACCTGCTGTTGAGAAACACAACAGCAAGTGCAAGTTCATTGCTGTTTCAGGCAGCCTCAAATTATTGAATATTTCTAAAGCAATTTTTATTAAATTTGTTTAAAATGTCATCAAAAACCTCTGTTTTCAGGTTTAAATTAGATTTGACCCCTGCTCTAGAGAGTGATGCATCACAGGGATTACCAACAAAAGTACATTTTATGTGATCAACTTTGTGCACAACTACACAAAAAAGAATGTCATGTCCCCATTAAATGAGGAAACTGAAGATTGTCTGAGGTTTTGAGAGAACACGGCACGCTTGAACTAGTCACGGGTGATTTAGACATTGAGGATTACACTAGATTAAGATTAATCCTGCTGATGTCATTTATACCACTGCTAACCTGGTTAGATCAGTCTGCAGTTTCTTAACCTTGAACAGCTGATGGGAATGTAGGGGAGAGCGGGGCACAACCTAACGCTTTTTAACTCAGTTTATGTGAATCCACTCGGGGTTCAGAGTATTTATTTTTTCCCACATTAATTTCACAATTATGTGGTTTTGTTTCATTAATACAGTTTCTTGATTTACCCCGAAAGAATGGAAGTGAAATGTGAAACATACATTGTAACATGACCAAATGACATCTTAAAATGTTATCTGATATAATCAACAACAAAACAATATCCATGACAAACTAAAATATTTTGTCAATAAAATACATTTATGAACTTTTTAAAATAAATATACTAATTTTTGAGTTTGACAACAAACATCGCTAAATACAACATTGTTAAAAATATAATAATGAATAATTTCTGGACATTGACTCTCAGTCATTATTCAAATTTTTCTCATGGTATAGAATATAATAGCGTAGGGGCACAATGTAACGCAGTGTTACAACGCATCTATAATATAATACATCAAGAAATTACAGTGGCTGTAGCATTTCTATAATAAGGAAGTGGCCAAATATTAAAGATAAAGTAAACATTTGAATTACATATTGTTAGGCCAATATTAAACAAAGATTTAATCTGCTGTAAAGTGTAACAACAACAGGCCACTGGCAAATTTTAAAGTCCTTTTAAAGGCTATTGTTTGCTTAGCTCTATTTCTAGCACCACAAAAAAAACTGATTACTCGATTAACCAGCACAATAATCGACCGATTACCAAAATAATCTTAATTTTGATTCATGCAGCCCTAAATCAAGGTCTCCTTTATGACATTCTGAGCTATAGCGTTAGTATTGTTATTCTTCAACATAGCCATAGTTTATAATTCTCCTCTTCTTATCAGCTATCATTAAAACAATGCCATGAACATTTCTGTGCCCCGTTAAACTGTTGATGAAAACAGAACGTGCAGATTCCATTTTTGGGGGCACTAATGTATCACGTGTACTTGTACGTGCTTGCGCAGCATCAATTCAATAAGACTCATGAACCGCAAAGGATCCACAGCTTGATCTTTTATTAAGGTTATTTCTCCTTAATACAATTTTTTTTTTTTTTATTCACTATATTTAATCAGACACAAAAAATTATAATAATTCTTCAAAAAAAAAAAAAAATTCAAGGATTTTCAAGGGAAATATTCAAAATTCAGGAACATTTCATACCTTGAAAAAAATAACGGTTAAAAATCTTTAAAATCTAAAAAAAGGATTTTCAAAAAATTTTACTAACTGTGGTAATAGCAAACCTCTCCGTTCAGCAATGAAAGTTTGCATAACATCCTGCCACAGAGAATTCTGGATGGCCACAGTCACATTCCGCAGCAGGACTGTACACGTCAGAGAGCTATTTTAAGAATGCGGCCAAACAAGCTCCCAACAAAGTAGAGGAAAAAATATCCAAGACCACAGTCAGAAAGAGAAGAGGGCCTTAAAGGGCTCCAGCCTGAGATTTGAGAGGCGTGGCACTGGTGCCATCAAGTTCTACAGACTGTGGCACCAGCACCGCACATGCAACATTATTATTATTCAGGGCTCAATGCTAAGGATTTTTTCTACTGGCATGTTTGGGCGAGTGGTTCAAATTTTTACTTGCCCTGCCAAAATTTTCACTGGTCCCACCACAAAAAAGTAATAAATAAAATAAAATAGGCCTAGTTATTGTTTTAGTTGTTTTTGACCCACTTTAAAAAAAAACTACAATTATGACACCAAAAACTATTAGCCAAACTCATATAAATTAACATTTTTGTTAAAGATGGTCAGTAATAAAATAAGAACAAATAATCGAATTAAGAGCAATAGCACAAATAAACACAACAGAACAAACATATACAAATGAAATAAAAAGGTCTTTTCAGGTTTTTCATGTAGGTCTAAACTAGATTAGGTACAGAAATAGTAATCAAATGTAAAATATCACTGCATATTCTTCACTATATAAATATAGATGAACCCTTATTAAAGGTATTTAGTCAAGAGCAGTGAGCCATTTTTCTGTCTTTTGTTTGATTAACAAAAAAAAGACAAAAGCAGGAATATTAGGCTGCTGTCACTTTAAGACCTGCATGGATCTAATATACTGTTACACATGCATTTTATCTCCACGTTTACGTTCATTTAAGAAATAACCGACTATGTTTACGATGATACTTGACAAGATGGGCATTTTGACATAATTTTGTGTGAATATGTCCATTCAAGCTCAGGAAGACGTGAAAGTGTATTTCGCACGCTGTAAAGGCCTGTTCATAGCGGGACAATTTTCGCGCGCGTTTATCGGCGACGTTTAACGCCTTGTGACTAAACAAAGGGCGCCAATGTGAGTGTGCACACCGATGGCACAAAACACCAGGCGTAAAAGCTTCATTTTAAAAAAAACTTTTTTTTTTTTTTTTTACGTGGCGCATTAAAAACTGGCCGACCAATGAGATCGGTGCTTTTGTTCACGTGCCTGGAGCTGCTGAAGTGACAGTAAAACACGACTTGTTGGCGCTCAAGCACGAAACGATCTTGCCGAGTACACATTGATACGACGACGAAGTAGTAAGTAGACAAAGAAGAAGATGAGCTGCAAAAAGTGTGTGAATGGTTTTGGCAAGCACGTAAATACTGTCTCTCTTCTTCTTCTGTGTGACAAGCAAGTGTCAGAAGCGTAAAGTGCCGCAGCACCACCTTGTGTACCGGGAGCGCTATCTACTGAATTTGCACGTTCACTCTGCGCATCGGCAATGAAAATCGCTTGGGTGTGAACACAAGACGCGCCGAAAAACGTCACAAAGCGTGCGTGATATTTGTCCTGGTGTGTACGAGCCTTAAAGGGATCCCATGGTGTTAAGACTTGTATGGCTTAATTTAACATAAATTATGTCTCTTACTGAAATATGTAGTAGAAATCCCATGAAAGATCCAATCCATAATATATTTGGACAATGGGCGGCGCCATTTTGTTTGCTTTCTTGGTTGATGACGTAGAATGGTTGCACTCGGCAATAAACTGGCTCTACCCGTAGCTATTTTTACCACAACACACCTCAAAAATGTTTCAGAGTTAAACAAAACCTATCAATTGCTTTGTAGTTGCATTTAAAACACACTCAAACTAACATGTGCACACAAACACTCTCACACACACACACCCCTGAATCTGAAATCACCCCCTAAAACCTCAATCACTATTCCCTATGATATCCACTAATACAGTTCACTTGATGAGTGAATGAAAACGAGTGAGTGAATTCGGACAGCTGTTGTGTGTACATCAGCTGTACACTCGTTATTGCGGTGCAATGTGGGATTGAATGAGTGCACTCAATAACATCCACTATGGTCTGGACACCACTACAAATGGCTGTCCCCTCAAACGCCCTATTTGAAGGTATATTTCGGATTCAGCCAGGGAGAGTGCTGGCTTGCCAAGTCGGAACCAAGTGACAAACTAGGCAAGTCAACCTCATGTATAACATTACAGCTGATTGAGCGTGTGTGTGCGCGGGTGTGTGTGTGTGTGTGTGTGTGTGTGTGTGTGTGTGTGGGCATGTTTTTGTGAAATATCAGGACACAAATGTGTATAATGACATTGGTATGACATAGGTATTACAAAAAGAGGGTGAAATATGAGGACGTTCCCCATGTCCTCACTTTTCAAAATGCTTATATTTCACACAGAATGAGGTTTTTTTCACAGAAAGTAAACTGCACAGTCTCCTGTGTGGGTTAAGTTTAGGGGCAGGGGCAGTGTAGGGGGATAGAAAATACGGTTTGTACGGTATAAAAACCATTACGCCTATGGAATGTCCCCACATTTCACAAAAACACCCCTGTGTGTGTGTGTGTGTGTGTGTGTGTGTGTGTGTGTGTGTGTGTGTGTGTGTGTGTGTGTGTGTGTGTGTGTGTGTGTGTGTGTGTGTGTGTGTGTGTGTGTGTGTGTGTGTGTGTGTGTGTGTGTGTGTGTGTGTGTGTGTGTGTGAGAGAGAGGGTTTGTATGCACATGTGTGTTTTAAATGCAATTACAAAGCAATTGATTGGTTTTGTTTAACTCTGAAACTTTTTTCGAGGTGTGTTGTGGTAAAAATAGCTACGGGTAGAGCAGTTGATTGCCAAGTGCAACCATTCTACATCATTAACCTAGAACGCAAACGAAATGGCGCCACCCATTGTCCAATTTTATAATGGATTTTTTAAATAATGTAGATCTTTCATGGATTTTCTACTACATATTTCAGTAAGAGATATAATTTATGTTATATTAAGCCATACAAGTCTTAACACCATGGGATCCCTTTAAGACGTGGCATTCTGGGCACACGCATTTGATGTGTGTTCCACACACAATTCATCAAACAGTACGCGAGTACCAAACTGACGTGTCTACCTTAGTGTCTACTTAAACTTGAATATTTAAGCTGGCAAGGCTTAAAAACATGCGCCAATTATCAACTTCCATCAACTGGCCTGAGTGTCATCGTGCTGGCCCCGGGCCATCAGACAGTCCTTATTTTCGATCCCTGATATTACATGTTTTGTCTCTCAGAAATGAATATTTGACAGTAGCTGGAGCTGGGATGCAGAAAATTTTAAATATTCTAACTGACGGAGTTAAGACTACAACATATTAAAATGAACCATTGGTCTTCCATAGTATCATAGACTTGTAGATCATAATAACCACAGGTAAAACCATGCATGGCAGCTCAATAACAGGGCATAAAGGAACTACATGGTTTCTATGGTATTTGATATGAAAAACAGTTGCCTAAACATATTTAAAAGGAAAAAATCTTTTTTACGAAAACTGCGGTTTTTATCTGATAAATCAAACAGTTCTCTCTGGATCTCACAGCGCTGTTTGGTGGTCACGTGATTGTGACCGGTCAACGAGTAAACGCATTTGCTCTAAGCTCACGCTGCGCTGTCTTTTGAAGCAAACTGATAAATGGTCTGTGCAGAATTGAAATGGCAGTGTGGTCAAATTGGTGGTGGCACCAGTGCAGCCTCTAACAATTCTTTTTGCATCAGTAGGAAAAAAGTAGCAAAATTC
Organism: Romanogobio albipinnatus; assembly: GCA_023566225.1. Classification (NCBI taxonomy): domain Eukaryota; kingdom Metazoa; phylum Chordata; class Actinopteri; order Cypriniformes; family Gobionidae; genus Romanogobio; species Romanogobio albipinnatus. The sequence continues at coordinate 31,712,477 of CM042244.1, forward strand.
AACCATTTAATCCTGGTCTGAAGCCCTGACTTATTTAGTTTTCGTACTTTGTTTCTTCTCATCTGAATAAAGAAAGTAATTTAAACTTCGGATGGCATGAGAGTGAGTGAATGATGGGAGAATTTTCGGTTTTGGGTGGTGGAGTAGAGTATGCCTTTAATGTCTTAACCTTTGGCCATTGAGCAAGGTCTCCACATCACTTAAAGTCTGACAAAGCAATGGAACAGAAAACAACAGGTCCTTAAAGAGGATATCAGAAGAAAAACTTGGAGAATGAGAACAGTATCTAAAAACAGCCCAAAAAGCCAAGGCCATAATAAAAGTGTAAAAACAAACAGAGCTAGTTTCTATTTTTGTTTAAATGTCTCTAGTAACCTCAGCAATCACATGTTTGACAGCACTCTATACTACCAATACTGCAGAAAGACTGGTAGTATAGAGTAGGCTACAGTCAAATCTGTGATTGCTGAAATACTGATTTTGTTCAGCATGAACTCACTGACTGAGTTGTACACTTTCATGCATCCTGTTTTATAACCAATAAAGTGTAGAGTCAGACACAATGTGAAAAAAAAGATTAATTCTGCAGTGTAGCCAGTTTCTTTGATTACAATGGGAGTTTTTCGCAAGAGTGCAGAACTTAATGAGCTCAAAGGAAAAATATGTATTAGGATAAAACATTAAGTAAAATAATTAAAGGGATAGTCAAGCAAAACAAAAAAACAAATTCAAATCAAATACGACATCTGTCAGTCAAAATAAGCCAAAAATACAATTAAACGAAAATTCTCGGCTTACTAGTTAGCCTATATCTACTGCAAAATTAAATATTTTTAACATCCATAAAAGAACAGAATGTTGCAGACTGGCGACAGTTTCAGACAAATCCAACCTCTGTTCTCTCTGAAGGTGCTATCGAGGACGGGATGTAAAGAATATTTATTGCCAGGTTCAGGGCAGGGAACTGGGAAATGTGTGAACGCTACCGTCGCAGAAAGTTTTGTTCACTTTAAGTTCAAGCGCAGATACGCTTGCAAAGGATGTCTGGAGTGCCCGGCTATTGTCAGACTGCCCGCTCCTGTCCAAAATACACCAGAGTTACCAACCGCTCCCATCTTTGATTTGGAAATGTATTCCTGCACCGCAAGAAAACTGATTGGGTCATGGGAATGCAGACCTATAGACCCCAACGTTATTCAAAATATATTTTTCCACAGAAAAAAAGGTTATACAAGATTGGAATAACATAACAGTGAGCAAACGATTTTCATTTTTGAGTGGATTAACACTTTAAACAGCATTCTTCTACTAGAAAAAAAATAGTGCTTGACAATGAACAGCAACTGAATGCTCCTAGGTGTAACATAGCTCAAATAAATACAGAGACTAGGAAATGTTCTCATGCAGGGTGTCTATCTCATTTACACAACAAAGTATATGATATTTCCTCAAGCACATACATCTGATTATCTCTCAGCATAAGAAAACCTTCTGAATACTCAAGTCTGCCTGAGAAGCATCATTCAAAGGGGTCATGGCAAGAAATCAAATTTGCCTTGATCTTTTTACATTTAAGAGGTCGTTGTACCATTAAAACATTCTGCAAGTTTCAGAGCTTAAAACATCCTCATTATAAACAAAAGCATTTATTTAATCAAGCTTGAAAATCAGCTCGTTTTGATATCGCGGGATATTGTGATATCACATGGGCAAATACATTTACATAAGACTGCCTCCAGATCAAGACATTGATATTAGGGATGTCAATTTACATAAATTCCCATGATAGATTGTCGTTTAAATTAACGATCAATTAATCGTTAGCCTTAATACTGTAATATGCATCCACAGCAGTGGCTTATAGCCGACAGCATGACAGGGTGTGCAAATGCTGCTCAAAACACCATGTTTCTCACCAAATGATTGAGAAGGGTTTTTAAATCTAAAAGGGATATAGGATTGTAAAATGAGTCGATGTGATTGATCATTTAATTAAATAATTTAATAATCAAATATAATGACTAATACAATGTGTCGCCACCTCATGTGTGTGAACGTCCTGGAACAACACGCTGAAAACGGCAACTAAACCCAACCCAATGAATTCACAACGATTTATTAAAATAGTGTTCTCATTAATGTTATGTTATGTAATATGACAGTCCCAATCATAGTTATTATTAGTCGTGCAATGCTGTTTGAGCTGTGCGCGCTGAATGAACACCGTGTTAAGTTTTATGGGGGGGGGGGGGCACCTACAGTGGCACCTACAGTGTTTATTTACACTGTTAAAGAGTTGGATGCTCATGCTAAACATGGCCAAAAAATTGTCACTGCACTCCTCCACGAGTTTGGCTGTTACCCCCCCTTTAACCAAATGCATCCTATATGAGAGAAATCATCAATATATATATATATATATATATATATATATATATATATATATATATATATATATATATATATATATATATATATATATATATATATATATATATATATATATACCAAAGTAATAAGTGCGTCGTCGATGGTTGCTGATGTCACTTGCGTGCCAGCTCGTGGTGAGAGAAATGCGAGCCGCATTTTGGCTGTCGCTTAACTTTATCCATCCTCGTTATTTCTTGACTAATCAAATGCCTGAACTGTGTCATTTGCATTAGTGTGTGTTCGACGAGATCAGACTGTTTGCACTCGCTGTGGTGGGTCGCTTTCACTGGGAGAGATTGCGCCATTGGGACTTCACTAAGGATGGACTGTGCCATCATTGGATTTTTCGTCATGAGGACGGAGAAGTTTCTTCATCGTTCCTTCCTGCGAGGACTCTGTAGGCTCTCATACACACAAACAAAATGAACTGTGTCACACACATTCTTATTGCATTTGGGACTTCAGTATTCATATACATTTTGTTATTGACTGTTCAGGTTATTGTTATTTTTTTTGTTATTATATATATATTGTTTTATTTCTTTCATTTTCAAAATTGTAATTATTGAGTGTCACCTTTACTGTTCAAGGGGTGAAGTGTGATCCACTGAGAAAATTTTCTTTGTTACATGTGAAAAGAAAGAAAATTGCAACCATATTGCAATACAGTAAGTGAAAGAAAGAAAAAGAAAGAAGTAACAGTGACTACAAATAATTTTAATTGAAACTGATTACTGTGTGTATGCGCATTATTCAAGTGACTAAACTGAGATTTTTTTTATTTCATTTTTTTCAAGTACAGAGACATAACCAATTTTTTTGTTTAGTGTCAGACCCCGAACCCGATACTCCAAACAACACTTAAGAGGTATTATAGGTGTTTGGTGATCTCAGACTCTGTAGATATTTTTTTCTCCTTTTCTTCAAGCTAAATCTGATTAAAGGGTTACAAAAGCACCCAGCATAACCAACTGTGTTTACTTTACATGAATACTCATCAAGACAGCCATTTTCGTTTAATAACTATTTTTAACGTCAAGCAAGTAATACAAGTAACAGCCATGTGCCCAGTCTATTCTCTGCTGTATGCGTCAACCTAAAACGTACACTTTTCACAATGTTGAAGTAGCCTATTAAAATCAATCATTCATCATTCATATTGTGTGCCGTTGCGATATGCATATATGAACATTTGTGATATTTCGATAATTTCGATATATAGCGCAGCCCTAGCATACAGATACGCGTTCAGTTTCTGACATACTCCACACGCTCGAGTCCGTCGACAATAATAACAATAGGTCATATCATGACCCAAATTTCAGCTCTCTTACAATGATAATCAAGACTTTTGTTCAAGTTATTTAAGATTTTTCTATGATCTCAAATTTGATCAAAATGAATTCAGTGAATTCAAAACTTTAAAGACCCGCGGGAAACACACCTGTGTGTGTGTGTGTGTGTGTGTGTGTGTGTGTGTGTGTGTGTGTGTGTGTGTGTGTGTGTGTGTGTGTGTGTGTGTGTGTGTGTGTGTGTGTGTGTGTGTGTGTGTGTGTGTGTGTGTGTGTGTGTGTGTGTTAATGAGGACAGCACAATTTAGGATGGTGATTAAACTGACTGAAACTACCTGTGCATTAAACAGTTTTAATACTTGCCTTCCAGCCAATAAAAATAAAAATTAATCAATAAAATTAAATAAAAAATAATGCATAATATTATTAACATAATAAGTGAATCTCAAGGAACATTAAAATAACAAAAGAGTTAATGTCATGACACCTAAGCCAGTTGTACATGACACACTTCCTGACACCAGATGGTGGCCCTGTGACCATCCATGTGATCAGCCTTCTTCACCAAACATAGAGCTCAAGTTTCATCTAAATCACTCAATGCACACAACAGATATTAGACCTATTATTAGATTAGATCAAAGTGATTGCTCAAACTTATGGTTTGTCCCTTTTTTTTTAGATTTTAGAGTTTTTTGTTTTTTTTTAGTTCAGTCGTATATCTGAGGGCCAAAGGAGGAGACTTTAAAGGCATACTCCACCCAAAAACGAAAATTCACTCATTCACTCAAGTGCCGTAAAGCACATACAAGACCATAATCCATATGACTCCAGTGAATGAATCAATGTCTTCTGAAGCCAAATGATAGCTGTAAGAAAACCCTTTACATTATGTATGGGTGAATTCCAATCAGAAATTAGCATATTTTGCAGTACTCTTCAATATCCTCAGAAGGGCAGAGCACTTGAAGTGAGGACTTTAGTGGGAGCCGGGCACTTGTGTGTGATAATGAAGCCATTCGAAATGAACTTGGCAACGGGAGCAATGAAAGACAACAATTTCCTCATTATCTTCAACTGGAATGTTATTATGACATGCAACACGCACCAATCAACACAAAATATGCCGTCTCTTCTTTGGACCCTGCAAGAATTCACATTTAATGCATCTACTATTACAAATTTCTTACCTATGAAACTTTTGAAGCTTCATATGAAATGCACAACGAATATATGTGTAATAGGCAAACAAACCAAAACATCACAAAATCACAAACAAAACAAAACAACATGAATTATCCTTTTTATACATTAACTTCAAACTCTCCTGCCATCTAGCTTTAAAATGAATGGTGAAGATTTGCCATTCAGGTCAAATGATCAAACAATAAAAAAATAAAAAAAAGATAAAATACATATATTTTTACAAACAGCTAGAAAGAACAAAGAAATAAATTAGATGAGAGAGGCGTTGACTGCAGTTGCATTGCTTCACTACATCTCATCGTTTTCATCCGAGTAGCCTGATAAATACATAATCTCTGTATAGTAACAGGCCATCCAGATCCAACACGAGTTGTAATAGTTTAAAATTGTCTATTGAGCAAGTTATCAAATAAATTTAATAAACCAATGAGTGCTGCATAAATGCAACCTTAAGTGGCATAACTCTACCCAAAAACTTTTCACAACCAGAACGAAACTGACATAAGTAAGGGATAATCCACAGCTAGGTGTGAATTAAATTATTTTAAAAGCACGATGTGAAGGCAAAGAACCACCCGGTAAGGACACTGGAATGGTAAAAATTATGGTTATTTTCGTCAGTTATTTTGTCTACGGGTCGTTAGATCTAGCTATTTTATTTTATAAGTCGCAGGCAGCGTTGACAACAGGTTTCTGTGTTCCTGAATGGTTGTGTGTGTGCGCAATCTCTAATCTCTGATGTGTGCGAGTGACTGTTTGTATGTGTGTGAATGCGCTTCAATGAAGCCGTACAGTAATGAAGCAAATGATGTCATAGCTTAATGTATGGGGGCCCCAATCCTCCCAAGGCCATATGCACTGCATACCCTGGAACTTTTTTTAAACCTTGGGGGAAAAAAAATTGAAGTACTTTCCATCCATCCAAAACATTAACGTACACAGACTCAACCACATAATGTCTTTCCAGTGAAATGCCAATGTCCTGAGGGTAGTGCCTCTCATTTCCTATTGCCACCTCACACCCAAGAGAAACCAAATTTACTTCTCAAACTGGCCTGTCTGTGAAAAGCAGAAGTAGGATCTCCATCAATGCACTCTCTGTTCCATCAGTGAAGCTTAAAGCGATAGTTCACCCTAAAATTAAAATTTCATAATTCGCTCACCGTGGTGTTGTTCTAATGCCATATGCCATTTTTTTCTTTTTCGGAGCACAAAAGGAGAAATGTTAAGGAAGGTCCCATTCACGATCATCCATATAATGCCAGTAAAAAGCAAACAGCATCAAGCTTTTTAAGAAAGATGCAAAAGTATCACAGAATGCTCCGATGCAACATATGTCATATATTCCAAGTGTTCAGGGGGTATACGATAGGGTTTGGTGAAAAACAAACAAAAGCGTAATGTATTATTTATTTAATGAAAATCCTGACCTTGGCTGTTAGCACAGTTCTCTTAGCACGGTTCTGCCGTTCACTCTGCCTCGCCCAGAAAAGGCAAACAAACTGTGAGATATGAAGATTATTTCATACGAAAAACATCGAAAACGTTGTTTCGGTTTGTTTTACACCAAACCCTGATCGAAAACCATCACGTGTCACATAGGACCACTCTGATACTTCTAATGGTGACGGCCCGATAAATAAATTCAAATAATTATTTAATTTAGATTTCGGTCAATTAATTCGGGCACCAGACAGGCAATCCTGTCATATTTTAAACAAATAACCCAGATTGTATTTCACAGACGAAAGGAAAAATTAACAAACAAAAAAAACAAAACAAAAATTAACCACAATCCACTCTCAATTCTGGTTGATAAACACATCAAACATAATAACAAATTGAATTCAAATTCATTTTCATTTCAAAAGTAACAGATGCAGGATATTCCCATAAACAAGATAAGAAAACAGTCAAAATTTTGAGGCCAAGAAAAGAAAATGGCAAAACAAACTGAAGTCAAATAAAAAAGAACAAAAAATTAAATAAGATGAAAACAAAAATGGAGATACACAACTCACGTCAAGATGGAAACATCTTGACTCTGGGAGTGTGAATGTTGTAACTACACTCCCGCGTCCACTCCAGCAACGGCCCAGCGTTCAAACAGCATTCTGAGGAATAACGTCACCGCCACCCAGGTACGTGGAAATACGTTCACCTTCACATTTCTTTTACGATTTTGTGAAGTTAACACCACAGCAACAATTCTTCCATTTAAGTTGTTGGCTTTTCAGCGCACATGGATTGAGGCTTTTCGGTTCTCACCTCCCGCATTCTGGCACAACCTCGAACACCTCTCCAAAAAAACTATTTTTCCATTTTTTATTTAAATTTCTCCTTTTATCCCATAACCTCATTTCCTTTTCCAATAAGGCAACGGAAATGGGCGGAGATTACATTTGTTTTTGTTTTTTGTATTTCAGCTTTGTTACATACTTTTGGAAGCTTGATGCTGGTCGCTATTCCCTGCCATTATATGGACGAGAGTAAGCGTGATTTTGTTTTTAATTCTCCTTTTGTGGTTTGAAAAGAAAGAACGACATACTCCATTCGAACAACACTAGGATAAGTAGATAACTTTCTTCGAGGGAACGCCCTTCGGCTTCGAGTATGAATGAAATGTACATTACATGACAGTGTTCACTCAACCGTCTAGTGATCACGCTTCGCAGAGCTGGACCAAGGCAGGAATTTGTATTTAAAGAGATAGTTCACCAAAAAAGGACTTGAGTTTGTTACCCAGCCCTAGAGGCGTCAAAACTTGCGATGCTCCTATACATCGCGTCATGGGTTACTCTTTTGCTGTAAGTCGACTTGCGTAACGCTGACTGCCGGAAGCTAGTTATTTTAGTCTATAAAATTTAAATATGGATATTTTTCTTACAAAAATGCATCGTTTCGCTTCAGAAGGCCTTTATTAACCCCCCGGAGCCGTGTGGAGCACTTTTATGATGGATAAATGCACTTTTATGGACTTTAAAAAAGAAAAAAACATTTACTGCAATTATAAAGCTTGAAAGAGCCAGGACATTTTTTAATATAACTCTGATTGTATTCGTCTAAAAAAAGAAAGTCATATACACCTAGGATGACTTGCGGGTGAATAAATCATGGGCTAATTTTCCTTTTTGGGTGAATTAACCCTTTAAAAAGTATATCATTTAATTTTATTTCTGAAAATGACTGATCATTTCGCTAGAAAAGACTCTTATTTATCGGCTGAGGTTGTGTGGAGCCCTTTGAAGCTGCCCAACTATGGATTTCGGAGTATCAAACATGTTCTATGGTGAGTACTACTCGCTTGCAATTAGAAAATCCAGGAATCTTTTCCTCCAAAACCTAATTTCTCTTCAGCTGAGGAAAGAAATTAATATACATATTGAATAGCCATGGGTGAGTAAATAATAATAAGTTTGCGTACTCTCTCCTATTGCAGTCTTTGATTTTGAAATTAGCTGATGATTAATACAATTCAGCTCATATCTGTTGTTTTCGGTGACGTGAACTCTAGTGCTGTCGCGGTGACGGAATTTCCCTTGCGGAAATTTTGAGTGGCTCAATAGCGCAATATTATCGACATATATATAATCTGTGTTTTACAATGTAACAAGGTCATATTCAGAAAATAGAGCGTTGAAACAGGAAGTGAAGTAAACCAAAGAGAATGTCAAATAAGGGTCCACATAACAGAACATAAACAAAAATTGTAGGGCTATTGTTATAACAGTTAGTTCTGTTAATAGAATCTGACTTGACAAGAGACTCTCTGCTAATATTTCACCAGTAAAAGCAGCTACTCATCTCAGTCATGTGCGTTCTCAGTCGGTGTGTTATGTTGTTACGCCACAAGTTGGCGGCAAGGGACTGTCTTTGAGTGAGTCTTTAAGCCGTTCATTCAACTACACGTTCAAAAACGCTGATTCTTTCAAAGAGAGATGTAATGAAACGCCTGTTGAAATCATTTTTACTTTAAGCACCCCTTTAGAAGACTCAGCTGACCAGCAATGCGTCGATGCGAAGACAGAGATTTTGCATGCCTTGGACATGGCAACCTTTTTTCACAAATGTGTCTTGGCCTGAAGGACAGACGCAAGTAATCACATGCGCTCAGTCGAGCTCTCTCACATTCACTGTCTTTTTAGGCTTGTTAAGTGCAAATCTACGGAGCCTCTGTACAAATCACCATTGTACACATTATGTTTTCATCATTAACTTATTTAATATTCAGTACACATGCACAAAGTGTTAAACGAGAAAGGCGTTTAACAAAAAAGAATTCACGGTTGCTGCGGTTCTTGTGTTGCTCTGCGGTTGGCTCCTCAATAGTGCGGCAATGCGATATTGTGGTTATCGCGACAGCCCTAGTGAACTCCATTAAATCTGCATAGTGCGGGAATTAAATGTATATCCGTTTTGCAAAGATACAATTATGTACCCAAATGTAAATGAAATCGTTTTGATAAATCAGATAGCTTTGGTTTACACACAGTGCGTGTTCACCAGGTTAATAATTAAATTCAACACCCCTATTATTAACTCATTAATTATTAATTATATTCGTCTGAAAGAATGTCATACACACCTAGGATGGCTTGAAGGTGAGTAAATGGGATCATGGTAGGGCTGGGCGATAAAACGATAATGATATGTATCACGATAGACACGTAATCGATATCAATAAAAAATACGTTCGATAAAACGTTCAATAATTTTTTTTCCTCGCCAGAAGAAACCAGAGGTTGCGACGCAAGTTTGGTTGCATGAACAAAGGCACTCGCTCTCTGGTAACCAAGCAACGTAGGGAGTGCACACTAACAGTCATGTAACTGTATCATGTTTGGTTGCACCATATCGTTGTCTTGTGAGCGAATTCGGACAGCCTCTGTGTGTACGTCAGTTGTACACTCGTTATTGCGGTGCAAAGTGGAATAGAATGAGTGCACTCATTAACGTCCACTATCGTTTTGGACAACACTACAAATGGCTGTCCCCTCAAATAGCACCCTATTTAAGGGTATAGGGGGCGAGTTCGGATTCAGCCTTTGAAACTACATGGAGAGGTAATCTGCATCAGTGCCTTATGACAAAGCATTTAAATGGTAATAGTTACAAAGAAATAACGGAGGCACTGCACCTTAATGTTAAGAGATAATTGTTCACTGTGATTTTAGACTTGTGTTTATACTTTAATTATTTGAGTGTTTTCCATGGTTGTGTTAACATTTATGCCTTTATAACCATTATTTATAACCATGAATTATAATCAGAGGAAGGTTACGTTTAAAATAAAAATGTTTATATGTAAAATATTTTTCTCCTGGTCCTTATTTTAAATAGGTCATATAAATATAAATAATTATCGTTATCGACCGATATGAAACGCTTATATCTTGATACAGTTCCATATCATATCATGTTTGGGTGAACTATTCCTTTAAGATAGATAAGTGCTGCACTACAGGACATTCACACAGGACATGAAATAGAACAGAAACTGGCAGTTTCATACTGAAAAGCAACACTCATTTTCTTCAGAAAATATAAAACCTTTGAAAGAGGAAATTATAATACAATGCTTATGAAACAATCCTTTACTTTAGAATAGAAAGAAACTATTTCGCTTCACCAACCTGCCATCGAAATCTCTCCTAAACTACTTCAACAGTCTGAAATACATTCCATGCATTAGCTCTGCTTCGCTGCTAGAGACAACATCACAGCTGAGACTGTGGCCATTTCTCAACATGCATCCTTATGCGATCTTGCATCTTTGTGCATTAAAAATCATCACCATCCACCAAAGTTCAACTCCAATAGTCAAGAAAAGAAGCACAGAGGACACATACAATTATCTAGATGTGTTTTTGATATCAGGGATGCATTGAATGTGGACTTGTTGGAATTGAACCAATAGAAATCCCGGAAGTCATTGCGGACAGAAGCCTGCAAGTTTTAGACTTCTTTTGTTCCCACCGCATGTGACGGCTGATGAGAGTAAACATTTGTTGTTTTGTTTGGCATAATTTTAATAAAGTAATAAAGAAACGGAGTACTTTTTATTAATATATGTAACACTGAAGCAAGAATTGGCAAGACCGGTCTTCATGAGAACGCAACTCCATTCTTCTTTGCATTGTTGAAATTGAGAAACAGCCTTACTCATTCACCTACCACTTAAGCAAGCAACAACAAAACCACAGAAGGGAGTTTCTCTAGTAATTACGTGACATAAAGCATGAGAAAGCCCGGAAGTCTTTAAACAGTTAACACAACCTCAGGGCGAAAAAACAAATCTGCTAGTGAGAGGTGTAAAGGAAGTGCCATGCTTTGTCAGTATGACGAATTTACAAAACTGTTTTCGATTCGTTTTACGACCTAATTATCGACTGCACACAGTACACAGTGGAATTGTATACTAATAATTCAATAAAACTCAAAGAAACGACCATGTAAGTCTGGAACAAAGTCAACTAAACTACTAATCCAGATCTGATGTGTGCTATAGGCCTAGACTAAAGAGTATCCTTACCATCCAGAGATGTATGGAATCCACAAATCATGTTCACAGATGAGGTAGTGAATTAGTTTTTGTTTTACCTGTACGTTTGATCACACTATTTTATGTCATCGTAATTAATTAGCTGCAAGGAACGTGAAATGTAATGCTATATTAGCCTGTTACTGATATGTGACTTTGTCAAATGATTTGGTGGGTTAATGCTGCACAGTTTTACATGTTTAAAACAATCGTACTAAAAGTAAATTTGAATCCACAGTATTTGCAAGTAATGGCTAGGGTTTGTGACTAGGCATGTGACAGTATAAAATTTTCATGTTGCGATTAATTCCTGAAGCTTTTATCACTGTATATGGTATTATCACACTATTTACATTTAAAGGGCATATTGCAGGTTAGAGACTCCAGTGAGTCAATGTACAGAAAAATAATGTAGGTATTTTAAATATACTTTAAAATACACTATTAAGGCTTTTGGAGTCGTTTTTGTGAGAAAATTTTACTTCCGCATCTAAAAATGCCAAAACCGGACGTGACATAACGAGAGGGAGTGCGGTGAATCTCAACGATAGGAAAACAATGGATCGCAATGACAGCTCGGACGCTGAGGACATTATAAATGTTTATTAATACTCATATGGCAGACCACAGCCATACAATTATGACACACAATTAGGGACAGACCAGGATTAGACAGAACAACGATTACAGGAGACAGATTGAGTATTTATGTGAGGAGAAACAGTGGAGAACAGCGGCAGGTGTCTCGGAGAGAGACCAGTGTTAGCTAGATAAAGCTAGCTAACAATATGATCACTGTGCTCAGATCACAACACTGTACTGATTATTATCATGTATCAGGCAATAGCAAAGCTGGTAACGTTATTGTCATCTAGTAAGTTATTGATTTACTTACCAATAACAGAAACTTATAGGCTTTGACCATCAGGAAAAGTCACACTCGTTAATATCCGTCCACACTAAACGTTATGTGATATAACGTTAGCGGTTTCTCATCACGACTGATTTGGTAACTTACAAGACTCACGCCACGGAGCACAGTTCACGTTTTCTCCGAGCTGCATCTCTGACGGATCCGGGACCGTCACATCTCCCGCCGGCCGCCGAGACACAGACAGTAACGTTGTGTTATTGTGTTTATCCTTTATTCATTAATTCTGTATTATGGGTTTATTTCGTGCCGATTCACCGCTAGTGTGAGGATGTATGACGTTATGAGAATGTATTTGAGTGAACTTGAATGTGCATACATGGCATGAATAAAATATCAAAATTCAGAACTTTTTTTCGAAAAAGTGTGAGACTGTATTCATTTGTGTTAATGTACATACTTTGTATTCGTTAATGTAAACACGACGGCAAAGAAGCATCGCGTGTGGATGTTTATTCATCCTTTAGGCAAGCTACACACTGGCTGCGTGACACGTGCGGCTCGAGCCATGCCAAAAGCGCGTGCTAGAAATAGAACCGATGCGACACGCAAGAGTGTTGGAAGCGTTTCCAGGCAAAATAGAATAGGAAAAGCTGTTTGTCATTTTGACACGAATACATATTAATAAATGACATTTTTATGTGTGAAAGTCTCTAGGTTTTGACATAAATAAAGATATAATTGTAATTAAAAAAATGTATATAATATCGATTTTCAAATATTGCACAGGCAGAACAAAATATTTTGTTGCCTATTCGGCCGTCAATACTGCCGAGTGCTGACGTTGTCTTTGCTGTATCAGTAGGCTATATATTTATATAAATATTTATTTATATATTTTATGTTAAACATGAAGTTAACATTAACATGTTTGCAGTGTGTAGCAGGTCTACAGATAGAAACGCCACGCTCACGTCACGCAGCCAGTGTGTAGCCGGCCTTACATGAGGATAACAATGCTTGACTCCATCATATCGCTGGGATGATAATCCTCCAGTCTAAAGCACTACACACACCACCGTGTGTTTTGAAGCAGATGCGCGAAGGGAAGTCCCGTTTCTTCACTTGCACAAAACGCCCACCATGCAGAATTCCTAACTTTTTTTTTTTTAGGAAACCTGTGGACTCGATGCCCTGACAGGCTGGATAATAATTTACCATGACAATGATAAATTGGAATAGAAAAACTACCGAAAATACACAGACTCTACTGAATACCAACCTATTCTGCACTGAGCCAACGCAGAGCTCGGCGAACCACTCCCTCTCGTGACGTAATATGACGCGATGTTGAAAAAAAAGCGCTTTTTCCAAGCGGCCAACGAAATGGCCACTTTATCTTCTAAATTTGTGCTCTTATGTCTTTTAAAAACATTTTAAATCCTGCACTACCTTTTCATATGGTATTTTCATACAAGGTTATATTTTAATCTCGAAAAAAATTTAACCTGCAATATGCCCTTTAACTAAGATTAATAAATGCTTTAGAAGTATTTTTCATTGTCAGTTTGTTAACTAATTAATTAACTAGTGGTAAATAATGGAGCCTTGTCGTAAAGTGTGTGGCTGAACAAAGAACCAGGGCACGGTTGCATGAAACTTCTTAAGTGGTTGTATCCCTAAGGGGGAAAAAATCCCTGAGGCAAGGGATTTCTTTAAGAGCGTTGCAACAAACGTCTTAACCGTCACCCTTACCTAAGTGTTTAAACTAAGCTTTTCACGTTAGTTTCTGGCAAACCACGGCAATGGAGAAGCGGTTGCTATAGTTACAAAATCTCACGCAATAAACAGAACATAACGGACCACAGCCTTTTAGGGCTGTCAAATAAAAATTCGAATTTCGAATATTCGTAAAATGTACACCAAAAAATGCACATTCGAATGCAAAAACGCGCATTCAAATTTTTGGTAGAGGTGCGCGAGACATGACGATGACGGAACTGACACTGTTTGTTTATCCAGTACAGCGCTGTGCGGATGTGTTTTTAATTTGAAAAAGGTGGAAAAAACAGTGAGGACTCGGAGTCAGAGAGAAAATGGGCAACCTGTTCGACGGCGTATACAGTCAGACACAGAACAGTGCAGAAGAAGGCAATCAGGGCTTTGGAGCATGAGATGGATATAAATGAAAAAGAATATACGCTACCCGCTGACAAAAATCCTCTCAGTTGGTGGCAAAATCATGTGGTATAACGTTATATGTATCCACATATTGCGCAGCTGGCAAAGACATACTTGACCATGCACTTTTGTTACCTAATTTTCATTACATTTTCATTAATGAAATTATATTTATTTTACTTAATAACCATTGTTTGAAAAGTTAATGCACTGTAAAAAGTGAAATGTAATTTAATTTCAATAAAAGACGCAATGCGTCTTTGGTTTACATTTGCTTGTTGCACTCGCTTGCGCCCTCTTGTGGGCATAGGAGACAATACTGTACTTTTTCCCTATAAAATTAAGTATTGCCTTTAGAATTCAAATATAATTCGAATTTAGCTTTTCAGCCCTTTTGACAGCCCTACTGCCTTTTAAACTAGTTTGACATTTACTAAACTCTACAGCTGTACTACAATATTTGAGTTATGGAGAATATTAAAGGCGATCTGACGGACGAAACAGAGCGTCCTCGAGCACATTGTTTTATGAGTCCAGCTATGACACCTGACTGGAGGATGTTCAAAATCCTGCCGCGCCACTCGCATCGGTTTCCATTAAATGACATTATATATGTCCAACTTGTTGTTATTGTACTCACGCATCAACGCCACTTTGGTCATAACTTCAGTTTGGTGATTATTCACTGAATGACGCGTTCAGTGTCCTAGACGCAACGTGTGCTAACTGGCTTTACAGTAATGGAAACAAAAAAATCTAAAACAAACTGAACCAAGGACAAGCAGCTTTTTTTTTTAAAGACGGGAAAAACACCCAAGCCTGCCACTATAATCAGTCACTCTTGTGCACAAGATGAAAGTCTGCCATTAAATAATTAATTCAAGTGCACAGTGGAAGTAATGAAAAAAATATGAAAACTTTGGTGTCGATTGTTTATTTAAAGGTCCCGTTCTCCGTGTCTTTTTGAAGCTTTGATTGTGTTTACAGTGTGCAATATAACATGTGTTCATGTTTCGCGTGTTAAAAAAAAAACTTTATTTTTCACACAATTTACTTATCTGTATACCGCTGTTTTCACTGTCCTAAAAACGGGTTGATGACTTCCTTTATTCTATGAAGTCCCTCCTTCAGAAATACGTAACGAGTTCTGATTGTGCCAGCGGTTCCCGTGTTGTGATTTGGCCGCAGCTTAGCGAACGTGGCCCGGTTCCTGTGGTGTGATTCGACAGCAGCTTAGCGCACGTGGAAAGGTCACGCCTCTTAACGGGAGATATATGCGCTTAATGATCTCTACAGCGTCCCTGGGAAAGCCAAACAAAGGTGATTTGACTCCGGGATGAAAATAACAGCGTCTCGACGAAATGGCGACAAACACACTGAAACGCAGCACTTCCTTTTCTCCACGCGACACGTCCTCTTCTCCACGTGGGACAGCAACAAGACCACGCCCCATTTTTTCGCGTAGTCTTGTGGGCGGAGGTTAGTCTGTTCTACTGTTCTACTGACGTCATATATGAAGGAAGTACCAGGATGTAGTCCAAGCCAGCCGTTCGCTGTAGGCTTTGAAAGGGAACTTCTGTTAAATAAAATATCTCGCTTGGCATTGAACTTTGAGCTTTATAATTTTACAGGTATTATTTATGCTCTAACAGCAACATTACACACTAACTAAAGTTTGAACAGTGGGATCACGAAGAACGGGACCTTTAATCAATATACACCGTGTCACGTCATACTTTCAACAGGCTGATTTTAATTGATTGAGAAAGAATGTACCAATGTGCATTTTTACCAATTAACGTGAAATCATCCATCGCGTTTGAGTTCAGCAGATGACTTAAGGGACCTATTTTGATCCCTTAATTTTTTAAGGGCTAAATGGTTACTAAGGACTTTGTTGCAACGCATAAGGGAAAACTTAGGCATTTAAGGAAAATACTTAGTAACAGCCTTAAGACCAAGCGTTTTCTTAACTTAAGGGCTTTCATGCAACCGGGCACAGAACATATTCAAACAATATCTAGGGCATGTAATCCAGATTAAAATATAAAAATGTTTAAATTTGAAAATAAATAGCCTTAAGTTTTTAAGTATTAAGTATACAGGTGCTGGTCATATAATTAGAATATAATCAAAAAGTTGATTTATTTACTAATTCCATTCAAAAAGTGAAACTTGTATATTATAGTCATTCATTACACACAGACTGATCTATTTCAAATGTTTATTTCTTTTAATTTTGATGATTATAACTGACAACTAAGGAAAATCCAAAATTCAGTATCTCATTTAAATGCAGTTTAGTAGCAAGTCTGCTTTGTTTACAAGGGTTACCGGGGAAACGGCTGCTTTGCTGCTGTTCTATCAGCGCCATCTGCTGTCAGAGTGTGAATGTGCATTTTCATTCAGCGCGTCTCCTCCCTCCGTCTCGTCTCGCCATGCGCTGCTCATGCACATTGAGTTTGTTTATATGTTCCTCTTTGAGGCAGCATACAGCGGTGTTGTTCATTTTAAATGGTTGATGGGTAAAGTATTCTTAAAACGCATTCTAAAAATTGGAATAATTCGTAATTAATAATTATTCACAGTAGTGAAGTGCCCACAATAGCAATATCGTGCATGTTCATTATCGTGATACATCACATTACCGTATAACGGCACATGTCTAACGCATTGGCGCAGTAATGAGATGTTTACCACAGTGTTGAGGTCATCACAGCACTTTTTTTTTTTTTTTTATTAAAATTTTTTTGCTGGTGAAAGTTACAGGAGTGCATATGGTGTGTGATATGAACTATAAACACAATAATCATTGTTTATCATAACGTACTGTCTTCTATATAAAAATGTGACGATACGTATCGTTGATGTAAACAATATAATTTGCGATATAGAGTTGTTTTATCCAAGCCTCAGCTTACTGTAATTATTATACCTTCTTATACTGTATGTTGGTATAATTCTCCCAAAAATGTAAATTCCGTCATGTACTCACCCTCATGTCGTTTCGTTTAACTTCCAAACACAAAGTGATTACACGGTTAACCGCCAAACCACGTGATTTGTTGCTTCTTCACTGCAGTAAGAAAAAATCCTATACTGTCACAGCCCTAGTAATGGCTAAATATTTTTGTGCAACATACTGTATGTAATTTCACTATCAGACTTCAATAGTAACAATTATAATACATAAATATGCTGTAATTCATAGGGTAATTCATTCATATCTATTAACATCATCTGTACATGTCCAAATTTGTCGCAAAGCTCTCTCCATCTCAAAAAGGCATGCTGATATTGATCCTTGTTTTATTTCTCTGTTTGTCCCAAAGCCTGCTTGCCTCAGTTGATCTATGTTTAAGTTTTTTGTCACTAGTGAATTCCACATTTGTCCACGTGAATTGTCATGGTTTCTACAAGCGAAAACTGAAGAAAGTGTGGATATTACGTCATTGATAGGCAACAATGACAAAATTGGAATTTCTCTGGATTATGGCTGTGCGATATTGAAGAAAAATGCGATATGCAATACCTTGTTAAATAATGCGATATTCTATATGCGATACGATATTGCTGTGTGTAAAATCTGTTTAAATGAAATTAAAACAAAATATTTACAAACTGAGAATGATACCATTTATGTGTTTTACATTCTTTCTGAGTAAAGAAAGCATCGCTACAACTTCAGAAAGTGACCAGCAGTGTTTTAGCAAAAATGTATGTCACAAATCTGACAATATAATTTTAACATCAATGTAAACAAACAAAAAATGATATGCCAATATTTAAATACCAAAAACTCTTTGCTTGACTTGGTAACATATAGTTATATCAACCTAAAACTTAACATCAAAAACATCCAAGTTAACAAAGGGGTGGACGATTATTTTTGTTATTTTAATTTATCCTTGTTATTAAAAATAAGAACTAAAAACAGTAGTCTTCACATGAATTAAATATACACTGATACATAATAAAGCTACAAAGGTTACAGCCAAGAGCACAGTGATTTTCTCTTTTTCTTTTGTTGTTTGACAGAAAGCGGCAGGTTTACTGTATTAGCAGGCTGTCACTTTAAGACCTAATTCACGGATCCTATTGACACACATTCGGTTTCTTTCCCCCAAATGATATCGTTCACTTAAAGCACAAAAGCACAACCGACTGTGTTTACATGAATACTCATCAAGATAGCCATTTTGACATGACTGTGTGTGTATTTGACAGTTCAAGTGTGTAACAAGGCACGAAACAGAACTGAAGGGATCACAGGCTTTCAGAGAGGCGACTTGTGTGCATGTTTCGGTATGTGTTTCAGACAGTGCGAGACTGCAAGTTGTTTTGTTTAATAACGCTTTTTAACATCAAGCAAGTCACAAAAGTAACAGCCATGTGCCCAGTCTATTCTCTGCTATATGCGTCGACCTAAAACGTACACTTTTCACAATGTTGAAGTAGCCTATTAAAGTCATTCAGATATTGCGTTCCGTTGCGATATGCATATCGCGATATGTTCATTTGCGATATTTCGATAATTTAGATTTTTTTTCAAATCCTATATAAGTACACAAATGCATGAAATCTATCACACTGCAAGTGGTTTTATGATATTTTATTACAAAAATTATGAATAAAAAAGGCACATTGTGCCTTTAATGGATTTTTCAGCAATACACCACCTCTTTCAATCAGATCGATATTTCCTTAAGCTCAAGCACAATAAGAATGACTGCGGTGTTTAAAGGAAGGATTGGTTTATATATAATTGAGGCATCAAATTAATTAATGTATTATTAGTTGCATGTAAACGTAGCCTTGTTTTCATGTCACATTAAATTCTGACAAAGTCCATTATTCCTCCTTCCTCAATTTCCATTACTGTATTGAAAAAAATTCTTAATTCACACAGTCCCTGTTCTGGTCCACATCCATTATGACATTGGGATGTTTTTTTTATATATTTATAAATATTCCCTGATATTCCCCTTTCACATGCCATTACAAAGCTATCAGGAATAATCCTTGCTCTTCATTTCATCTGACTGACACAAGACCAGAAGATGAACAAAAAGCAAAAACAAAAGAGATGAGAGGCTGTAACTCTGCAGACGGAATAAGCATCTCACACTGCTCTGGAGGCATGATGAGAAGCACGTACTGGCTGTGCCCGAGAATCAAAATCATTAGACACATCCAATGGTCCATTTAGTGAGTGTGACGTACTACGTAATACAGGAAGGGGGAGGAAATGCTCCAACAAGAGTTTCATTTTTCAAAATTACTCAAACTTTGCTTGTCTGGGATCAAGTCCTGCTATTCATGAATCACCTTTTTTTTCCAAACTGCAAATGTGTGCCTCGAACCACAAGAATATACATGGACCATAAAGCATTGCACTGCAACACACATACACTTGGAGCCACCCTGTGGTCCAAGACAAGAGGTTATTTGATTAGCTGGCAATTTTATTAAGAGGTGGGATAGGTGGCCGCAGGGTGCTGGAGGGAGGGGTGAGCATTTATCAATGGCAAAAACAACACTCTCGTGTTCAGAGGCCTGGGAGCTTGTCTTCAAAGATCTTTTACTATACATCCTAAACCTATATAAAGCCAGCGATCACATCACTTCACAAGACTTGGATTAAACCGTTCTATTATTATGGATTTGTTTTACAACACCTCCTTTTTTGGATCTTTTAAGTTTAGGTGACCTGGACTATCAATGGACGGACAGAAACCACCCAGGTTTCATTTTAAAAATCCTAATTTGTGTTTAAAAGATTAAACAAAGTCTTATGGGGTTAAGAACAAGATCAGGGTGAGTAAATTATGACAGAATTTTCATTTTTTGGGAGAAATATCCCTTTAAATGTTAATCAGACAACCAAAAGAGAGAAAAATCACTCTCTGCTCTTGAATTAATTAAACTTTTGTAGATTTAATAAGAATCATTGTGTATTTAATTCATACACTGAAGACTATGAAGTGTTTTGTGTATATCTGACTACTTTTTTCAATTGATGAAAATTGCACATACTTTTAACAGCCTTAAATCAGCAGCACAATCTTTGTATGTTTTAGTCACCTTTAGTTGGCATGATTGTCAATTGGTCTTACAATGAATGTTCCCTTACAAAAATATGCATGCTTATTTTATCTCCTTCTGTACTTTAGATTATACGACCAGTAAAATGGGATTTCCTGAAGATTCCTGAAGGTTACCCATTACTCAAGACTTCCTGCATGTGTCAATGAACTGTGTGATGTATTGAAGACATGCTTTCAGTTCACAGAGGAGTTAAGACCTATCCTGATTTTAATGAATTCATTCATTTTTGTTCAACGAAGACAAAAGCTCTTTGAGAGCGAAAGCTCATGGAAACTGACTCTTGTTCCATTCCTTTTTGCAATGTTTAAAACTGATCAGCTGATAGAGTAGATAGTTTTATGTAGACCAGTTTTTATTTAGAAAATTTGACATTGGTTCAATGTGATGGTGATAATTCCATTAGAACCAGTTTGATTGTATCCAACAAGAATCAGCACAATCACAAATTTGAAAGTCACATGCCTCCAAGCAACGTTTGTTTCCTGATTAATGACTCAATGACTCATCCATAAAGACTGTCACAATCACACTTGCTTTGTTCCTGAATGAATTAGCCACATCGGTTGAATTAATGAATCGATGACTAGGCTACGTTTACATGTGTACCAATTATGGAGGGAACGGAATGAAAATTTCATATCACGATTATAGTGACCCAAATGATCACGATTATCAATATTATCACGGTTTTGTTCAAATGAGATGAAAGTGAACACACTGAAAACATTTCAACCCGTTTTATATTTGAAAACCAACAAACAACAAATAAAACAAGCAGCTCTATGCACTTTTTTAAGTAAGATTATATTCTGTGGGATTTCCTTCCTTATAGGGGCCTTCATCAATACAAACGCATTATAACACAGCACACATCCACGTATCACAACGGACATGCCCTCTCGTTTCATTCAAATGCAACTTGCGTCTTGCGTCTATGTTTTTGATTGTATTGAAAATGAAATCAGAGGACTTTACTATTAATAGTACTACAATTATTACTATAACTTCTTGTGATCATCTTGTCTGGAAGATTGTATTGTATTGTACACTGTCCCCGTAATTATTTATGTGGTAAAGAAAATCTGTGTAATAAGAGTACAATGAATATACATTATTATCCCTTAAATGTCACGTGTTCGTTCGTCTTTGGCTCAAAGCCACTTAATTGTTTCACGTTAATTTCAGTGAGTGAGATAAAGTATTTAAACTCAAAATTTTGTGTCCAATTATTTCCCAGACATAGTTTTTGGTATTGAGGTCAAAGTCCACTTGCCTTGCGTTCGCTGTACAACAGTGGGTGATGTGTTTGAAGTGTTTGCCCATATAGACCAATTTACTGTTTGTAAACATACAGGATGCGCGCACAGATAGGTTGCCAAAACCCACGGTTCAGTTTGTATCACGGTTTTCGGTTCTGTACAGTTCTTGTTGTTGTTTTTTCTTTTAATCATTAACACTCCAGAAATTGACTTCAGCATATGATGTATAGCTTAATTATCCACCATTTAGGATACAGTATTAAAAAAATAGTTATATCATGTAGAAGTAGTTCCTAACTACCGAGTCCGACACATTGGCATAACATTTTTCATGTTAATCATGTCAATTTTGATCAGAACAATGCACTATGGCTTTAATTAAGCGTGAGCTGCTGACCTGATTAACATGAAAATAACAAATTTCACCATTAAATCATGCAGTGAAGTGTTCCGTTTCACAATCACCATATGACTATGGAAGGATATCGCGGACAATTTTCAAAAGGAATTGCAAATTGTATTTGCTATTGCGTTTTCAATTTGTGGAAGCATAAAATGTGACAATTCAAACGCAATTGCAAATCACGCATTGCCGTTTGCATTTTCGTTTACGTGAACGCACAATGACTGCCAAATTTCAAATGGAAAAGCAAAGTCTGTTTGCAATTGCATTTCCAATGTCTTACAAGTTATGACCCTGCCATTTTGGAATAGCGATAGAAAATCATCTATTTGCTATTTAATTTCCTCCGTGTCCTGCCACAACCTGCACAGAATTCAATTGGAATCACAATCCCCTTTGCCCTTGCATTTCCGATGTCTAACACAGTCAACTGTCAATCAGGCTTGGGGGCGGGGTTTATTGATATAGTCTGAAAATAGGCCATGCCCTGAAGCCGGCGTCTATATGCGCATCCTCCAACTCCGGGCAGCCTTCCTTATCTCTCCCACTTGCCATTTCTACACGTGACATAACCTGCAGCACTCCACTTTTACTGTCTTTTACTGTATATGTCCACACACACCTCTTATTTTGCGCGAAAAGGACACCCACTGTCTGAGGTAACATACGGGCACCAGGCTACATTGCGCATGCGTCGAACCGTGTAAAACTGGGAATTTGGATATTCTTGTAATAAAAATCAAAGTTCAAACTCATTAGTTCAAACAAAGTCAAAATGCAGAACTGATAGTATAAGAAAACTGACATGACTGCATTCGGTAGGCTATGTATCAGACAGTTATCATATTCCAGCGGACACAGTAAATTATCATTTTAAAAATTATCGAGTTAAAAATCAGAGAATCTATAGAAACTTGACATGATGTGAGTGGTGTGTTGTCCATATGATTCTGTGCTCAAGATCCAAGCGATCAAAAAATAAAATAAAATAAAATTACGTTAGTGACATTCAATCGCAGATCATGTTTGTTTCGTAGGAGGATGATCTGATTTTCTGTATTTATTCTGTATATATTTCTTTTATAATGTATATAAAAAGCATAAAATAAATAAACACTAAATATTTCTCACTTAGCCTACATGATTAATACATTAAGATGACAAAACGAAAACATACTGAATCCGTTTTAATCCTAATCTCCGGCGTCAGACTAATTTTTTTCGTCAAATAAAAATAGCAGTCTTCGCTCACTCATTCCGCTTTATGCATGCTGGCTCGAAAATATGTGAAGTGATTTGAGAAGTAGTGATTTGAGAAGTAGGCAAAGGCTGTCCCCGAATAAAGTCTTTTCTACTTAACTAGGGCTGCACAACTAATCGAAATCGAACCGCAATTGCGATTTGGCTTATGTGCGATTATGAAAGCGCAAAGGCTGCGATTTTAATTAAATAAATAAATTGCCCAGAGTGTCAGTGAAGAGAGGCTCAATGATCAGGAGTAAACGCTGGTCCGTCTGAAAGCACTGCGAGTTTGAGTAACATGTCAAACATCTTCACAAACTAAACTACATGCTTTAATTACATGTTTTCACTCACTTCATATTGTCAGTCGAGCTGATGTGGCTTCTTATCACAGAATGTCAATCAGCACTGCATACTTTTATTAATATGAAAATACCCAAGAAGGCTTGAAGAACTCAATACACCATATCACAGAAATATTATTTTCATGTTTAATCAGTCAAAGCATTTCTATCTTCGTTTTATTCAGCATACAGCGCTAGCTTCACATTAGGGATTTCCCATAGGGATTTCCTGAAAACAAATGATTACTTCTCTGGCGCAAATGTGCCGTTTATGCTCGAGGGTGCCCTCTGGCCTGCAGTATGAATGAAACTTTTGGGTAGAAAATAAGAAAAATAAAATTTCTCTCTAAATAAATGTATATGACAATCCATATGTTTTTCTTCAATGTGCATGAGTTTTAATCCCCACAGTGGATGCATAGGAGGCTCATATTTCATATTAAAGACAGACTTTAAGACATTGATATCACAGATAAAAAGCACAGATTTGTATAATAATAATTGTTTTTTTACAATAAATCCTTAGACCTTTCTAATGATTTTTAGTCATAGGCTGTCTAACAGGTAACCCATAATTTTTAGTTTTCTGTAAAATATAAATATTATTATTATACCGTTATATTTATTCTTAAATGCTCTATTTAGAATTTTTTTTAAAAATGAATGTTATTGTAATAGTAATATTTCTTATTTTTATTTAGCAATACAAATAATCATTATTATTATTATTATTAGTCACATTAATATATAAATACAAAATGTTATATACACATTTTTCATTTGTAAAAATAAATAAATAATAAATCGCATTTTAAATCGCAATCGCAATTTTAACCAGAATAAATCGCAATTAGATATTTTACCCAAATCGTGCAGCCCTATGCTTAACTATAGTTGTTCATTTAAGCCAGGGGTTGGGAACCTTTTTGGACCAAAGAGCCATTTTTCATTTTTGGTTAAAGCATTTTTCCAAAAGAGCCACAGTAAAAAAATATATAAAATTATTATTTAAAAAAAAGTTTTTTCAGCGACCACCTGGCTGAGGTTTAGACGCGTGTGGTGTGTGTGCGCGTGTCTCTCCAGTGTTTCCCACACATAGACTAAGTCGCAGTGGTGCGCCACAGAATCAACACTGGCTGTCACACTGCGTTTTTTGGCGGCTGCCAAAGCAAATTTTTATCCCGCTAAAGCCTTATTTGATCGGTGAGTGATGAGACTGACTGTAGCGCTTCTAACAGGTCGCATGCGCGCCGCACACTCTCACTTGCTCTTGCTCTCCCTCCCTCACGCATATTAATCAAAATCAATTGAGAATTGACACGATGGTAAAAGGTCGGAAGACCAAAGTTTCACATGGAGAATTGGGAGATTTTTTCCTGAATTACCGCTGGTGTTGCTCTACAAGATATTAAGTTAAGTGCACCTAAGCATTAAATGACTAGGTTGTAAATAGTTTTAAAATTAAGTATAGTACAGTCAGTGTGCACTTTATTATGCTGCTTGCTTGTTGCTACTGTGTGCAATATTGTAATTATTTTATTTATGCTTAAATATTTATTTTCAGAATTTATTTTCACCACTGAACTCTTATTTTTCTTGTTCTACCTCACCTGTTTTTACTATTTGTTAAATATTGGGGGGGGGTTTTGTTGTTTTTTCAATAAATGTTCCTTTTTTAAATTTAAAAATTGTTATAATCATGATCATTGTGTCATTTTTATGACGTAAATTGAGGGAGCAAAAGCAGTATCGGCTCCAAATATCGGCTCAAGAAAATCGGCAGCCCATATCGGTCATCGGCTAAGGCTGATGAAAAAGGAAAAAATAAAAAATAAATAAAAAAATCGGTATCAGCACTTAAAAAAAATCCGTATCGGTCGATCCCTAGCAGATATATATGCAGCCCATCATAAATCAAAGCATGAGACAGACAGGGGTCGGACGAGAACACCGGAAAATGTGACAGAATTGACAATATTCGTCTGTATTTGCAATACACGAGCCGCGGTTCAGCTGCGCAAGACAAACACTGCCAGTGTGTGAATGCACAACGGGCGCGCATGGCTCCTGTTCTCCATACGCACTGCTTGCAAGTGCGGTGTGAAGCCGGCGTCTATAGGCGCATCCTCCAACTCCGGGCAGCCTTCCTTATCTCTCCCACTTGCCATTTCTACACGTGACATAACCTGCAGCACTCCACTTTTACTGTCTTTTACTGTATATGTCCACACACACCTCTTATTTTGCGCGAAAAGGACACCCACTGTCTGAGGTAACATACGGGCACCAGGCTACATTGCGCATGCGTCGAACCGTGCAATGCACCACGCTCCGAACCGAGACAAGCGAACCGAACGGTTCGGATGTTTTTCATGTACCGTGCCACCCCTAATATTTATTATAGATTATTATATGTTATTTTCAAAATGTTGTCCGCATATTACAATAGTTTGTCACCCAGCAAAGGGCTGTGTGTGACAACCGCACAACCGCGGTGGCTGAGTATCACCTGCGGTGATCAGCCAAAACACTTTTTTTTGTATATGAATGCTGTTTTATGTGAATATTACACACGAGTGAAGCACAAACATTTATTTACAAAATAAATAATAGGTTCTTAATTAAATGTTACATCGCAGCCATGGAATTATATTCATGCCGAACGAAAGAGGTAGGCTTTGTGAGCTGAGCCAAATTTAAGCTTTGCCTACGTTTTGCAATCTGGTCACCCAATTTTCCACGAATTTAACAATAGGCTATATAGTAGAATTTTATTCTACTGGACATGGAATCTCTTATTTATTTTTTCCTTAATCTTCATTTACGTCTCTCACAGGGGATTATACATGTTTCTTCCTTGTTCGCTTTTAATTAGGAGATTGCATAATTTACTGTGGTAAAGTAGAAAATGGTGCTGTAGGACAGATACATTTTACTTCAAATTATATAACAGTTTGTGCTTGTAATTAAACTTAAGGTGCGTCAAGTTTATGTCTATAGCACATTTCATACATCATGCCGAATATTTTTAGTTTCGCTTTCTCTCGCAGCGCATTTTCAAACAAAGCCTAAAGTTCTTGACCCTGCGGAAGATAATTTCGTTCTTCACACCTTTTACTACAACTATCAGTTTTTGAACATCAAGAGAAAACATGAAGATATAAGAAAAACGATGCTCTCTTTCCTGCTCGTGTACATCCCTTTCAGCGCAAAGCGGCATATGAGCACCTCTGTGGGGAAATATAAAACATATTTAACTAATAATTTATTTTCTTATATACAGTGAGGAAAATAAGTATTTGAACACCCTGCTATTTTGGAAGTTCTCCCACTTGGAAATCATGGAGGGGTCTGAAATTTAGTGCATGTCCACTGTGAGAGACAATCTAAAAAAAAAAAAAATTCCAGAAATCACAATATATGATTTTTTAACTATTTATTTGTATGATACAGCTGCAAATAAGTATTTGAACACCTGTCTATCAGCTAGAATTCTGACCCTCAAAGACCTGTTAGTCTGCCTTTAAAATGTCCACCTCCACTCCATTTATTATCCTAAATTAGATGCACCTGTTTGAGTTTGTTAGCTGCATAAAGACACCTGTCCACCCCATACAATCAGTAAGAATCCAACTACTAACATGGCCAAGACCAAAGAGCTGTCCAAAGACACTATAGACAAAATTGTACACCTCCACAAGGCTGGAAAGGGCTACGGGGAAATTGCCAAGCAGCTTGGTGAAAAAAGGTCCACTGTTGGAGCAATCATTAGAAAATGGAAGAAGCTAAACATGACTGTCAATCTCCCTTGGACTGGGGCTCCATGCAAGATCTCACCTCGTGGGGTTTCAATGATCCTAAGAAAGGTGAGAAATCAGCCCAGAACTACACGGCAGGAGCTGGTCAATGACCTGAAAAGAGCTGGGACCACCGTTTCCAAGGTTACTGTTGGTAATACACTAAGACGTCATGGTTTGAATTCATGCATGGCACAGAAGGTTCCCCTACTTAAACCAGCACATGTCAAGGCCCGTCTTAAGTTTGCCAATGACCATTTGGATGATCCAGAGGAGTCATGGGAGAAAGTCATGTGGTCAGATGAGACCAAAATAGAACTTTTTGGTCATAATTCCTGCAAAATCCCTCCTGCAGTGTGTGCAAAACGTTTGACCTCTGTAATTGCAAACAAAGGCTACTGTACCAAATATTAACATTGATTTTCTCAGGTGTTCAAATACTTATTTGCAGCTGTATCACACAAATAAATAGTTAAAAAATCATACATCGTGATTTCTGGATTTTTTAAATTTAGATTATGTCTCTCACAGTGGACATGCACCTATGATGACAATTTCAGACCCCTCCATGATTTCTAAGTGGAAGAACTTGCAAAATAGCAGGGTGTTCAAATACTTATTTTCCTCACTGTAACTTATATTACCATTATTTACTGATATTTATTTAAATGTTTTACAGGCTGTAGTATTGTTTCACTGACGGAACACATGCTGACGGAACACATTCAAAATGTAGGCTATATTATTATATACAGTGCTAATAAAATAAATAAATAAATAGAATATAAAAAATGATTAACCTTAATCGTTCTCAAATTTCTTTCAAATTTTCATTATTTTCATTCAGTGTCAGCAATTTAATCAAACATTTAACCAAATTGAACTGCTTATTTGCTGAAATCATTAAACTGTTGTTACATGTATAGCCTAAAGCACGATTTAAACCATATATAATGTTATGTTTCATACATTATAACACTTTCCAGATCTTCTTTTGCAACCGACATACGCAGTTGAACCTGCACGTAGGCTGTAAATTGGTCTATAGCAGCGACTTTATTTTTGCATGTTCTGCAGACACCATACGCGATTAAGTTTCCCTCAGGACTTTTATAAAAGCCAAAATATGACCACACCACAGATTTGGTCCTTTTAGAAGGCTGAAATATCTCCCAGCACTGTCACTGCCTTTTCTTCTCATTCAAAAAACGACGTTGCGCGCTGATGCTGGCTGGACAGGATTTACCGCAAGTTTTCGAAATCGTGATAAATCAAACCCGGTTTTATTAATAATTAAATTTTAAACGATAATACTAACCGTCAGTTTTATCATGGTTTATCGTGAAACCGGTAATCATCCAATCGACATGTTCCAGTTGCTGTCATTTGTAGATTAGTTTGAACCCTAACAATGACTTAAGCACTTCACATTTTTAAAAGAAATTCCAGTGTCACAAAATCAAAATTAGGTCAGAGTGCGGTGAGAAATGTTGTTGAAAATGTCATTTCTGACACATTCTTCCAGGAATGTAAAGTCAGAGGAAAATATAACATATGCTGGAAATACTGATGCCGGTCGCTCAGAGATCATGGCAGAGGCGGCCAGGGAAAAGAAACGGTCATGAGCTTCCCAAGCACAAAGTGGGTTTGATCGGCCAGTTGCCCTGAGGTGCACACAGTTCTAGACTCTCTGAACATCACAGCTTCATTAGACATGTCATATCACGAACTAACCCTGGAAAACGAAGCATCAGAGGTGGATACAGGGACAGGTGAGGCGATACACATGGAAACGAGGGGTAAGAAATGGCCAGAGGTGAAAGCTTCAGATGAATAAAACAAAAGCACTCTCTGTTTGCTCTCTGTGAGAGCAAACACAAGGCTTAACCCTATACAAATGTGTAGAACTGAAAGGTATTTCAATTTATCAATCAATTGTGCCATATAACTCACAGCCAATTTAACAAGATCTTTTTATAAACCCATTGATTCCAATCCACAGACACCGCATTACCATTTATTCACTGCTAAGGAGTTTTTCATCCCCAACTTTTCCAGTAAGGTTCCAAGAACCCAACCCAATCAATATTTTCTGTATAATTTTCTGCATAATTTAAATTTAACAATTTATGGTAAGACTTTATTTTACAGTGTCCTTGTTACATATGTTACATGTAATTACCATAGTAATTGCAGTAAACTATGCATAATTACATGCAACTAAACCTCAACCAAACCCTAATCCTACCCTAACCCTATAGTAAGGACATGTTGTTAATTAATATTACTCAGTACTTAAATAAATATACTGTAACAATGACACCTTAAAATAATGGGTTACACTTTATTTTAAGGTGACATTGTAATTATATATTTAAGTTCTGAGTAATATTAATTAACAATGTACTTACTATAAAAAAAAAATATTTGGTTTGCAGGAGCCCTATAGTGTCTTATTAATCTAATTTAATATATTGTTCAAATTTAAGAATTTGAAAGAAATTAAAGATGAAGCATACCTTTAATAATATTAGGGGAAAATGCCATTTTTTAAAAGGTAAAAAAAAATGCCTCGAGGTAAATATTACAAATATGCAGATTTAAATAGGCTATGATAGAACTTATAGAACACTGACTGGTGAGAATATTACTATATAACAGAATAAATTATATTTATAACACAAAAATCCGGACAAGCAACTTCTTATTGATACACACACACACACACACACACACACACACACGCAATATAATATATAAACATTTTAGGTGTGCTCCTAAATTTTTGCTGGTGCTCCTACATTTTTGAAGTTGGGAGCACCAGTGCTACCAAGTAAAAAATTAATTCCGAGCCCTGTAAAGTGTTACCAAATACTGTGTAAGCCAATTTATTTGTATAATTATGTATAATGGTTTGTGGTTGGAATACTTTACATAACTCTTATTTTTTTTATTGTATTTTATATGGAGCCCAGGAAGACTTTTTATGGAATATAATGGGGAGATTGACTTCCGCAACGCAGAAACTGTATTTATGCATCAATAGCTTAAAACAAACTTAGAAACACATAATGGGTTATTTTTGTTCATCCTCATCATGCGTGGCGTTTATTTACTGGAAGTTTGACAAATTTAAAGGGCTCTAGAAGTCCCATATAGCTGTAATAATTCCTACCAAATAATGAAGAATCTCAGTGGAGACAATTATTAACATTATTGTAGCAAATAGATAATAAAAACCTTAGGGCTGTAATCTCCCAGTCGATTAGTCGATTTATTAGTTGATACGTTCTGGCTTGACCAAAATTCTGATTGGTCGATTTTTTGCCACGTTCATTTCATTAGTTTTGTCGCGTTCATTTTATCGGTTTTGCCGCGCCACGTTCATTTCATCAGGTGGAGAGCACTAATTACTAATGGGGGGGGTTTTAGAGCATACTGTTTCACAGGTAACAGAACACCCCTCTTGTTTTCACTTTTTTTGGATTAGCCCAACCCACTGGTGAAGAGAAGTCTCTCGCTGGTCCTTTGTTTTTCATTCCCCACTGGCTCAAACGCACGCCCATAGCGGTAAACTTGAGGAACGCCCATCAACATACACATGAGGGGAAAGCGTCACAACACCATGCTTCAGTCGTGCCGCAAAAGTGTATCTGTACTGTCGGTTTTGCTGCGTTTATTTCATCAGGTGGAAAGCACTAATTGCTAATGGGGGTGTTTTCAGAGCACCCCTGTTTCACAGGTAACAGTCGGTCTTCAGAACACCCCCCTTCTTTCCACTTCTTTTGGATCAGCCCAACCATCTGGAGAAGAGAGACAGATTGAAGAAGGCTAGTTTGCTGTATATTATTTATTTAATTGTGAGAGCGTTTTTTCTGCTCTTGATCTGGCTTGTTTAATAAATATTCCTTTTTTATTAAAGTGGACGTGCCTTTTGTGTTTAAGAGTAAAAGCTTTAAGTTAATAGTCTATTCGTGTCTCAGCCTCGAAGCTGAGCTGATCCAATGTTCGGCAGCTGAAATCATAGTGTCTGTCAGTTATTATAATAGCCAACATATGACAAAAACAATAGTCTAAATTATGTTGCATATTCCTCAAAAGTTCTTGTGATGATATCACTAGTTGACAACATAGTACTATATTTTCGGAAATCATAGGCTATGATATTGTGCAGGTGCACGTGATGCAACGCTGTCAGAGCCGAAAGACTCGTGTGTCAGACTCATTTCAGTGCAAAATAATCAGGTCAAAAACTATTTAATATACTGCAAATAGCCTACTAATTTTTTTGTTTATTTATAATTAATTTAGGCAGACAACAAGGCTACCAAGTGCACAGCTAATTAATTGAATGGGTTTTTTTTCCTAACGTCATTTTTAGTCGATTTTTAGTCGAAAATTACAGGACTTCAGTCAACCAAGATTTTCTTTGGTTGATTACAGCCCTAATAAACCTACTGAGCAAATCAAACTAAACAGACTCAGTGGCATAGGTTACAATCTGTCTGGGGTCATTTAATTTTCTTTTCAACACTATCCTGTAGAGGAACTCACTGCCCTTTTTGTCTGAAGCATCAATTGTATTACAAGATAAGTTTCACCAGTTTAGTGTAAGTAAGAACTAGGGGTGTCACGATTCTCCAAATCCTTGATTCGATTACATTTCTGATTCTAAGGTCACAGTTCGATTCGATTCTCAATTTTTACATTTATTTTTTATTGCACAGGTTGCTATGCCATTTTTAGACTAGACTTTTATGCAATATAATATCTGACCTTTGTTCGCAATGTACCACACTACATTGTCAAATTTATTTTAGTTAACATTTATTAACAACAATGCAACAACTTATATCTTCAGTACATATACCACACTGATAACTACTTTTTATCCCCTGAGAATGATGACTGTATTTTTTCATTCTTTCATGTTCTTCCTAAAGACGGATATGTTGTTTAGAGCTGCTCTTTGAGTTGTTTAACATTTTTTTAATAGAACAAGACAAGACAACTGTAACAATTTTCTTAAAGAGGAATATGGAAAGAGAACTGCTAAACTATTGCTAAAATACTGTAGTCAAGGCAACTATGTGCGCTGATAAGACCTTTAATAACTTTCTCCTTTAAATTATTGTACATGGAGGGAATCACCGTAGCTGTGAGATGCGTTCTACTTGGGATTTCGTAGCGTGGTTCTAACATGCTAATTAAATGCCTAAAACCAGAGTTTTCCATGTCTGCGGCTATGAATACTCGTAACGTGCGCGTAATTGCATTTGCACGCGAACATTGTCAACAAAACTCACTGGAAATACATAATACTTCCACACCAGCGACTTTAGTGAAAGAGGACGGGGTTCAAGTTCTGTCGATGGGTTGCCATGCTATCTTTTGAGTGGCTGTAGCTGAGGTTGACTCGCAGCACTTCAACACGAGTGTTTTTTTCCGCTCGGCAAGTAAAAGGGCGTGACACGGGGGAGTGGCAGCATCGACGATTCCATTTTTTAATTCGAAGTACAAGATTGTGACAATTTCGGTCGATTTCGATTTTGACACCGTTAGTAAGAACCATAGTAAAGTTGGCCAGGATATATTATAAGGATATTCATTTTGGCACAAATTGTTTGATTTCTCAAATATGGATTTTAATTCTCAGAATGCTTATTTCATGTGCACAAAAAAAATGAATAGAAATTGTTTAATTAATATCCTGTTCACATGGTTTGCCAACTTCCAGAGGTGCAATATTTGCACAAGATTAGATGGTATTACAGTTATTCAACACACTGTCTCTCTCTCACACACGCGCGCGTGCACACGCACTAGGGATGAAACAGTATGGAAATTTCACATCACAATTATAGTGGCCCGAATTATCACGGTTATCAATATTATCACGGTTTTGTTCAAATGAGATGAAAGTGTTCAAAAAGAACGGATGCACACACTTAAAACATTTCAACAAGTTAACAACAAATAACTAAAGCAGCTCTATGCACTTTTTTAAGCTAGATTCTATTCTGTGGGATTTCCTTCCTTATAATAGCCGCCATCAATAGCAACGTATAATGCATAAATAATAATGGTGTAAATATAATAACCCTATTTTGTGTAAGAGCCCAAACAGTATCCTGGTGAATTAATGCATATCTAGTGCTGGGCGGTATACCGGTTCATACCGAATACCGGTATTTATTTTTGTTATGATATGAATTTTGATGATACCGCAATACCGGTATATGTCGCGTTTGGACGTTCGAAACGCGGCGCAGCATGTCACTGTTTGAGAGGGGTCACGTCTCACTGTTGCACTGTAATGAGAGCACATCTGAGATTGATTCACAGCCTATGGTAGGTCCGAAATCACCCCCTAAAGCCTCATTCACTATTCCCTACGTTATCCACTTATATTGTTCACTTGGAAGAGTAAATGAAAACGAGTGACTGAATTCGGACAGCCGTTGTGTGTACATCGACTGTACACTCGTTACTGCGGTGCAATGTGTGCACTCAATAACGTCCAATATGGTTTTGGACACCACTACAGATGGCTGTCCCTCAAATAATGCCCTATTTGAGGTTATAGGGGGCGATTTCGGATTCAGCCCTTGATTACAACGGAGAATTCAAACTACACCCGGTGCGCGAGAGAGAGCGTTTTTTGTGCGGAGCTGAGATTAACATTCTCCACATGGATCATATTATAGCACATATAGATCGGAGCGAGTG
Source organism: Romanogobio albipinnatus (assembly GCA_023566225.1). Lineage (NCBI taxonomy): Eukaryota > Metazoa > Chordata > Actinopteri > Cypriniformes > Gobionidae > Romanogobio > Romanogobio albipinnatus. The sequence goes on from CM042244.1 coordinate 31,746,880, forward strand.
AGAAAGTTTTTTTTATGGACATATTTCATATACTCTAGTGCTCTAAACATAAACGGGCAGCGTGTATGCACACGTTTCATCACGTCTTCTTCAAATGAAATGTAACGTTATGCAAAGGACACTGAACTGTACGTCTGATCACGACCGCATTGACACAATGGGTTATTGTGCTACACAGAAGACAATGCAAGTTATTAAATAGACTAACAATTCAAAGAAGAATGGGCTAAAATTTTACTGCTTTATTCTTTCTGTGTTAAACTGACGTGTGTCATTTGTTCAGAGACTGTAGTGCTCTTAAATGTATTGCAAATATCCTTCGACCTTTTAAATGTTCTTCCGTGTTTCTCCCTCGTTTTGTCAGTTTGTTGTTATATAGGGTTAGGTTTTTAAAATGCTTAAGGTGCCCTCAACTCTTTTTTCTATCTCCATGGTCATATTTTAATATGCATGTGTCTGTAATGAGTGTGTTGCATGTGTTTTATTGGTTGTTCTCTCCGCACAGCATCATTTTGTGGGGCTTTGTTTTTCTACAATATTCACTCGTCATGACAGTAAAAAAGGGCATTCTTGTCAATCTACTGCAGTATATCCTCTCTCAATCAGTAGAAAATGTGGTGAACACCCAGTCATGCATAGGGGAAAAAAATACCGTCATATACCGTGAAACCGATATCATTTTGGAAAATACCGTGATATAATTTTTTGGTCATACCGCCCAGCACTATGCATATCCATATTTCCATATGATTTGACAGTTTATTTTATTAAATATCAAAAGGAGTGCATCATACCTGACACCTAGATGAACACTTTACAGTCAGTTTTATGACTGTCATTCTCTTCAAATGCTATTGAAGTTTGAAACGTGTATAACGTTACCAATATTGTATGTAAATTTAGAGACGGTCCCTAAATTCGCCAACTTTATGCCAGTCATATCAGATGCGCTGTGGTTCTGCTGTGTTTGTTTGAAACAATTTTTTTCGCTGCTGAAATAGAGCAAAAACAGTCAACCACTGTATGATGAATGAATCTCCTGCGTACGTTGCACGTTTATCTCTGCTTTGAGTGCATTTTTCAGTGAGTGAGTGCGCTCTGAACATAACTCTGGCTAATCTGAACGCCTCTGATTATGATACATTGCATTCATAAACTCAATAGAAACACGTGTGAGTGGTTATAATGCGCAACGCGATTATAACGGATGGCTTTTGAGAAGATTATAATAAGTTCAACCACCAAAGTGGCTATAGTGTGCAGCCGAAATAACGTTACACCCGTAAATGGCGGTTGTTAATGTCAAGCCGTGATTATTATCCCTTAATGTCACCCTTAATGTCTTGACTGAATTTGTTCGTTCGCTTCACGTTATTATTTCCCAGACATAGTTTTGGTATTGAGGTCAAAGTCCTTGCGTTCGTAGTTTTGAAGTGTTCCCCCTATTAAATCGACTTTCTTCTGGCATGTTCTGCAGTCAGGATGACCATCTTCGATGAAGATTCCCTCAGGACTTTTGTAAAAGCCAAAATATGACCACACCTCGGATTTGGTCCTTTTAAAAGGCTGAACAATCTCCCGGCGCTGTCACTGCCTTCTGCCATTTCTTCTCATTCAAAAAACACCAGACTGATGCAGACTCGACAGGATTTACCGCCAATTTTCAAAGTCGTGATAATCACACGCGGTTTTAATGATAATTAAATTTTAAAAGATATTACTAACCGTCACTAAATTTTATCGTGGTTTATCGTAAAACCGGTAATCGTTTCATCCCTAACACAAGCCATGTGAAGATTGTTCAATGTCATTCCTCCAAGAGGATTTTCTTGTTTTGTCTATAAAAATCATGGGTGTCACTAGGCATCCACTTCTGCCCAGCCCCCTTAAAAAATGTGTGATTAACTGTAACTGTTATCTGTACACTGATTTGTGATCACTTCAGTACCCTTCAAAACATATGAAACCAGTGGGAGGCTTCGGCTTTGCCCCATCTTTTAGCCTGCCTTAATCAGCGTTCTTCAATACACAACGGGACAGAGCAAAGTGCACGTCAGGAGCAGAGGACAAGGTGTTCATCTGAGCCTCATTGGTCTGTCACCACTCGTCAATGGCAAAATATTTGAGAAAACCAATCAAATCAGAGTAGGCGGGCTTTATATTCACAGAAGCGATGCTTCAGTTAAGTCATGTGCGAGATATGCAAGTAGCTAAACTAAACATTTCATATTTGACAGTTGCTATATGTCAGAAATGTTTAACAAACGACAAAAATAAATCAGGCAAACTAATAAACTTTTGTCTAATTTCTCCATTTTCAACTGAAAATAGGACTATGTAATGTGATTCAAAATGTAATAATTAGTAACTGTCCATGAGAGAGGACAAGAAACATTAACAAAGCCGTTTTCATCAGATTAGGGATAAGATTATTAATGAATGTGTACATTTTGTAAATTAATATAAAAAAAATTTTTTTATTAAATTAATAAATTAATTGTAAATAGTTTTTTTTTTTTTTTTTTAAATATGCTTTTTTTCAGCCTGTATTAGGCATAAGATTAGTAATTAATGTTACTAGTAATGAATAAACTTAAGTTACCTAGCTTTCCTGGTAGTCTTCAGTAAATTAACGTGTCTACGAAAATTATTCATAAAACATATAGGCTAAATATCAGTTGACCCTATATGTTGAATGCTATCTAGGCCTACTGACGAAAATGAAAAGACAGTCAAAGCCCAGCTTTAGGAGGGGAAGAGAGGGCAAGATAAAACAAAGAGGATAAAGAGAGATGTTGAGATTAAAGAAAAATAATATGACATGGTTTTAAAGCTATTGTTATTTAATTGTTTGGCCTTCAGAACATCTTAAAATGCACATATGTAGATCAGAGAAATTTACATTTTCTCTGGGGAGCATGCCCCCAAACTCCACTAACTACTATCTCAGTGATTATAGAACCCTACATTCCTGGGTAGGATTAAGTGATGTAGAATATGCAGAATAAGCCATTAATATGTGCTTTTCTCCTAGTATGCTAATAAACAACTAGTTAATAGTGAAAATTGTATTCTAAACTAAAGTGTTACCCTTTTTTTCATACAAATGGTAAAAACAATGGTAAGATTTTGAAATTATTTGTCAATGTTTTAAGATCCATTCATTAAGCTGACATCTAATGTCTATTGATTTTATATCTCTGCATTATCTGTCCTAAAATTGTCAAGCTGGCAATAGTAAATCATAGACATTTCAAAATAAGAGTGCCAGTGTATTTGCGGCTTGCTCATAAATTCTGCATTATGCAGAAGTTTTTTTGTTATTGTTGTTGGGGTTTTTTTCCTTGGATATTATTCATGTTTTGGTTACAAAATATACTGTATCTAGCATTTAATTCAATGTGAACTCTTGTAGCTTCTGTCTGGGCTGCCCAGACACAGGAGAAAAAAAGGTTAAGAACATTATTTAACACATTGCTTCAGGAGAGACCCCCACCACTGCACACAGAAACGGTTTAAGGCTCATGTTATTAAATAACTCAGTACAATTGAGGCAGGAGTTCATCCATCAGATATTTTAAACAACAATGTTGTTTTGTAAATGTTTTGTAAATGTATTGTGCACCTCTCAGCTTGCACCCACTGCAGCTCCGGTGGATCTTCAGATGAACGCAAACCATTTCTCCATCTCCGTAAGTAAACTAAACCCATCAAACCCACTCTTTGTATTTGACACTAACTCAAATAATATTTGATTGTGTAGTATATGTCCAAGTTAGGCTTGCTACGATAGTCGGTGTTGCCGGTGTTACCGGTGATCAGACTCAACACCATAACTTGCCCACCGTGGCATAGCCCCACCGTCTTTTAGATTTTTTTTATAGTAATAAAATAATTTAGTTTAATTAGAGAATAGACTATACAAATAAAAACTGAACGTGTCTGCTTAATAAAGCATGATCCGACCGTGAGTCTCGGCACAAACGCAGCAGGAGTCAGATCTCATTCATCACGAGAGTGAGGAGCTGACTGAGATGATCGCGGAAGATTTGGTTTCAAAGCAAAACATAAAAGCGTCTATTAAGGGGACGCTCATTTGTTTTGTTGTTGTGTATTTCATTAAGAATAATAGGCTAATGAACCCACAATTCAAGCAACCCACCCCCAAATTTGCACTAATTCAAAACCGTAACTAAAATTTGCACAGCCGCACAGAGTGCGCATTTACGGACAAACTGTCATTCATTCATAGCCTCACAGAGCGCGTATTTACGGACGAACTGTCATTCATGGTGTGTGGGCACTGGCAGTTCATGCAAATGGAATTCATTGAAACCACTCTCTTTGCTCCGCTGCGTTATGAATGCCCGAGTGGTCGTGTGCATTCGGTTAGATGGAATTAGTGATTTAAAAGCCGGTCTGTGATACCGGTATTACCGGTGTTGTCACACATGGTTGGGAACCGTGAACCGGTTCCTATGCAGAACCGATACTGATTTTTGAAATATATCAGAACCGTGCGAAATTCCTAAGTTTCGGTTCCGAAAACGTTTCTGGTGCAATGTGTGTGCGAAGCGCTGGGAGTGTATCCTTTAATAGTGAGTGACAGCTCACCTCATCATGAATATTAATTACGTTGCCTGCCGCTTCCAGGAGTGCAACCAATTAACGCAGTTCAGCACTGAAAGCCCTTGCGCTACACCTTCGCGGTTTTGCGTCAGATATTTTTGCATGGTGAAGAGAAAGTCACAGGATTCATTTCCAAAGAATGAATGACGATGAAGCAAAATGTATCACGTGAAATGTTAATAACATGCAAAGGAGGCTGCACTAGCAATTTGACAAAACATTTGCAACAGCACGGAATCAACCTCAAAGCATGCAATGTTTTCAACTGTTTAAGGAAGACTGCTGCACCTTGCACGTCCCCATTGCCAGGTGGGAATTCATACACGGCTAAATGTTATTTGAAGTGTGTTCCGCGCTTACAACAAGCCGACTGTTAACTGTTAAAGATTACATTCATAACCGTTCGGTACACGCGTGCACCGTACCGAAAGCCCTGTACCGAAACGGTTCATAGATAGATAGATTAACCGTCACCGTCGATTAACCGGTGGGAAAATTTCCTCACCGTCACATACCTAGTCCAAGTGAATTATATTTGTAGCAGACAAATGTGGCTACAATGTATCAAAATTTATACATCGATCACAAACAACCACTGAGTTACTGATGCTCCAACAAAAAGTGTTACAACCATCCCCGGTCTCCCCTTACACAAACACACACACGTGACACAGTGTTTTCAGCATCTGCTGTCTCCATATATGAGGATATTATTAACATCGTCTCCAGAGCTGCTCTGAGAGTCACTTCACAAGCTTTTCATTTGAGAAAAATTACCAACAAACATACCATGAATCTGAAAGATCTTCACGAGAAACCGTCAAAACGAAATTCCGGTTTAACTTCAAGAAATTATGACAAAAACATTTAACTACTGTATACAAAAATGTACTTCTCAAAGTAATAATACATGTTTTTACATTGTACTTACATTTTAAAAACTATCTGCATGTAATTACATTTATAATTACACTGTTGACACTTCCCTTACACCTAACCCTACCCTTAAACTTACACATACCACCACACCTGTCCCTAACTTTACCCGTATCACTGCGTACATTGGTTAATTGGTTAATCAGCTAACCATCTACATCCCTTGTGACTGTATACAGTACACCATGGCTTCAGCTGCCTTGTTGCTATTAAATAGAAGTGTTCTGATACCCTTTTTCCCTTCCCGATACCGATTCCAATACCTGGGCTCAGGGTATCGGCCGATACCGAGTACTGATCCGATACCTGGGTGTGTATCTGTATATACAGCTGTATACACTACTAGCCCTGTATGAATTGCTAGAATTATTTTATGGTGTGCTTCAGACTTATCCCTTAATAAAACATGAACAAATACATACAGTGAACTACTGTATTCATTACAGTATTTTTATTATCTGACATGACACGAAAAAGAACTACAAATGCAGCCACAAATCTAACACTGCTAAATGAATAAAGGTATTTTAGTTGTACAATATAACTGTATAAAAAACAGTGCAACAAATAAATGTAGGAATATAAAATTATACTCACCTAAAGGATTATTAGGAACACCATACTAATACTGTGTTTGACCCCCTTTCGCCTTCAGAACTGCCTTAATTCTACATGGCATTGATTCAACAAGGTGCTGAAAGCATTCTTTAGAAATGTTGGCCCATATTGATAGGATAGCATCTTGCAGTTGATGGAGATTTGTGGGATGCACATCCAGGGCACGAAGCTCCCGTTCCACCACATTCCAAAGATGCTCTATTGGGTTGAGATCTGGTGACTGTGGGGGCCATTTTAGTACAGTGAACTCATTGTCATGTTCAAGAAACCAATTTAAAATGATTCAAGCTTTGTGACATGGTCCATTATCCTGCTGGAAGTAGCCATCAGAGGATGGGTACATGGTGGTCATAAAGGGATGGACATGGTCAGAAACAATGCTCAGGTAGGCCATGGCATTTAAACGATGCCCATTTGGCACTAAGGGGCCTAAAGTGTGCCAAAAAAACACCCCCCACACCATTACACCACCACCACCAGCCTGCACAGTGGTAACAAGGCATGATGGATCCATGTTCTCATTCTGTTTACGCAAATTCTGACTCTACCATCTGAATGTCTCAACAAAAATCGAGACTCATCAGACCAGGCAACATTTTTCCAGTCTTCAACTGTCCAATTTTGGTGAGCTTGTGCAAATTGTAGCCTACTTGTTTCCTATTTGTAGTGGAGATGAGTGGTACCCGGTGGGGTCTTCTGCTGTTGTAGCCCATCCGCCTCAAGGTTGTGCGTGTTGTGGCTTCACAAATGCTTTGCTGCATACCTCGGTTGTAACGAGTGGTTATTTCAGTCAAAGTTGCTCTTCTATCAGCTTGAATCAGTCGGCCCATTCTCCTCTGACCTCTAGCATCAACAAGGCATTTCGCCCACAGAACTGCCACATACTGGATGTTTTTCCCTTTTCACACCATTCTTTGTAAACGCTAGAAATGGTTGTGCGTGAAAATCCCAGTAACTGAGCAGATTGTGAAATACTCAGACTGGCCCGTCTGGCACCAACAACCATGCCACGCTCAAAATAGCTTAAATCACCTTTCTTTCCCATTCTGACGTTCAGTTTGGAGTTCAGGAGATTGTCTTGACCAGGACCATACCCCTAAATGCATTGAAGCAACTGCCATGTGATTGGTTGATTAGATAATTGCATTAAAGAGAAATTGAACAGGTGTTCCTAATAATCCTTTAGGTGAGTGTATATATAAAAATATAAATATATAAATATATACAGTGAGGAAAATAAGTATTTGAACACCCTGCTATTTTGCAAGTTCTCCCACTTGGTAATCATGGAGGGGTCTGAAATTGTCATCGTAGGTGCATGTCCACTGTGAGAGACATAATCTAAAAAACAAAAATCCAGAAATCTCAATGTATGATTTTTTTAACAATTTATTTGTATGATAGAGCTGCAAATAAGTATTTGAACACCTGAGAAAATCAATGTTAATATTTGGTACAGTAGCCTTTGTTTGCAATTAAGGGGTCAAACTTTTCCTGTAGTTTTTCACCAGGTTTGCACACACTGCAGGAGGGATTTTGGCCCACTCGTCCACACAGATCTTCTCTAGATCAGTCAGGTTTCTGGCCTGTCACTGAGAAACACAGAGTTTGAGCTCCCTCAAAAGATTCTCTATTGGGTTTAGGTCTGGAGACTGGCTAGGCCACGCCAGAACCTATTTAATGAAGATTATCCAATGTTATTTTTATTCAGTTTATTTACCTGAATACTGTTAGACGTACCTGAAAAAATAAAGCAGTCCATTTCATTTGTATCTTTATTCTATTGTATTTATTTGTGCTATTGTTAGTTATTAGTTCTTATTTTATTACTGTTTACTCGTCTTTCAATTTGAAATCAAGCTTTCTTGTGCTGTATGTAAGCTATTGCAACACAATTAGTTAGCAAATATTTGTGAGATCATTGTAATGGTAATTGATCAATGTTTATATATGAGAAAAAGCTTAAAAGCTTTATCATATAAAGTGATCTCTTCAGAAGAAAATTTTAATTGCCTAGACTTTCAATAGACGGACAAAAAAATTAATGATATTAAAAATATCTATTTGACAGTATATGCAGCATTTTTTCCCTGTGGTATCGAATATCGATACTTTTTTAGGTATCATATCGAAGTTAGAAATTCCAGTATCGTGACAACACTAGTTCCTTGTGGCAAAACAGCACAACTTCCAGTGTTTGCAATGCATTCGGAGCACCGAAGAATAACCGTGCAGTCGTTAGGCAAAGCTCGCGGTCATAACTAGGTCTTGTTTAAGAAAATGGTATCGGATCGGTACATGGGTTCGAGTACTCGCTGATACCGATGCCAGAATTGTTTGTGGTATCGGTGATATTTCCGATACTAGTATCGGAATCGGAACAACTCTACTTTTATAAAATGGTTACATTAAGCCAAAAAATTAAGACATTATTTAATTAAGTGAATTTATAAAATAGAACTCTTCCACTAGAAGAAACAGCCTAATCCCCGATATAAAACGTTTATATGATACAAAAAACTAGATAGCCTTCTTGTAGCTCCAACAGCTGCATAGACAGCAGAATGAACAGATAAAATGCAATACACGTTGCTATAAGCATCTGCCAAATTCATAAATGTATGTGGTGATAGCTATTTCGTGTCACAGCAGTTACTTTATTGGGGATTTTACTAGGACTGGAACATTGTGTTATCCAATAAAAAGCCAGAAATGAAACTATCTGTTTTATAAACAAACACACGTGTAATTGATCAAGCGAAAAGGGTTATGAATGGCTTCAGTCATATATAAATATGCATTTATATCCACACACAAACTCAATTTATTGCTGTCTGATTCAATGCATCAATTTACTGTGAAATCCTGTGACCTGTATTTACTGCAGTGGTTGTCAAAGCCTGTGAGACTCAAGACTACATAGAAAGAGTGCATATGAAGTGTCATTGATGTCACTATTACTAATAGAAGCTCTCAGTGAGAATGTTCTGAATCCAAGGTGAGATTTAACACACAAAAAAAACACAGAAAATCTGTGTGCCTGTTTATGCAATGGTCAACTCACGGGAGTCAGGAGAGCTAAAAAAAAAAACTCTTGAGAAAAAAAAAAGCTCAAATGCAAGAAATCACTCAAATAATTCATAAACCTGATTTTACAAATTGCACATTTCATGACAGGTAAATGCAGAGTACAAATGCAGATTAAGTTTAAGTATATTGGAAAAATCTGAGAATGAATATGGGTGATGAGGCCTAGTGGTTAGGTTACCAAAAGGTTGTAAGTTAAACCCTGAAAAGGCATGAACTATCACTTTCCCTCCTTTAACACGAAACCTAACATGCTTGTTCTGGGGCCAGTGGCCCCGTAATGGTTGTGTTTGTACAGTAATTAATTTAGAACCAAGGCAGTTACCCTTATAAGCAAGTTCTTAGAAATCAGTAAGAAACTAACCAAACTAACCAATTTTTTTAATTCAAATTCATCCTCGCTCACAAAATGTGACTTGTACTCAAGTGATTACAGGCTGGCGCGTGCATTGCATGTCCAATGTCATAAAGCATGATTTTTTTCTGCAGATTTACGGCGTATATAGCGTATTATTGTACGTTACTGTATTGTATGCATGACATGATTAGTATCACATTGTGCTGATTTTAGTAGCAATTAATCAAACATATCCCTTGCAAAAGCAATAATAAGAGTTTCAATAAATGTGATAAACTTACCAGCAGACAGTCTGTGTTGATCTCCGATTTGGGATCCTTCAGCATAGCATCGATCTTCTCGAAACGAGCTGTCAAACTTTCTCCAGCAGACATGTTCATAACTGGATTTGATTCAGACGTGTGGAAGAGATCTGAGTTTACTGGCTAAGGTTAGCAAATGAACTCGCCAACTTCCTCTGCCCTCACAAAGCAACAAGCACTAGTTTGATCAAAGCGACGTTTTGTGTCTTACTGTCTTATTATCACTCTCGTTGAAACGTATACAACACCGAGAGATGACGAAAAGCCACATTTTCAAAAACAAAACAACAACAAGACACGGTGTCGGATTAGTCCATGACAACTTGGCAAACACAAAAGCAGCAGCAACAGATTACACTGCGCTAAGCTAATTTAGCTTCAGGAGATATGTGGGGAACAAGCTCTTTAAAACACACAAACAGATCATATCCAGGCAGAAAGAAGTGATAAAATAAATGTTGCAGAGTTAGCATGCGGCCACATGAAATTATGTTTCTCCAGGCCTCTGTCCATAAATGCTTGCCAGGCCAAACGAGTCTGACAGCTGCAAAGTGAGAAGTGGCGAGAAAAACTTCGCCTTACAAATTTCGAGCAGTTAAAACAAGATCCTGGTTAAAACGCTCCTTTACGATTCTTCTGCAATAAATATCTCCTAGTCCGCACGCCGGCAATTACTTTTCCAACACGCATGTAATCCGCTATGCTGTAACTATAAGGATAGATCAAGCTTTAATCGATGTTATTATTCAAAAAAAAAAAAAAAAAACACTGGGTGCCCGATTTTCTCCCACTGCCTGACCAACATGTCCGCCTTCCTGTTGAAACACCCCGGAGAGTCAACTTCGAAACCTCTCCAACAGCGCATGTGCAGAAGCTCGCTCTCGCGCCCGCGCCCGCGCGCGCTCTCTCTCTCTCTCTCTCTCTCTCTCTCTCTCTCTCTCTCTACACGAGTACAATGGCGGGTCGTAGTATATCCGCTTGCAGAACGGCAGAGCCATCAGTTTCAGGGCAGCAACTCCAGACCACTCTCTACAATAGCTACAACATTTAAAAACGTCATCTTTCAATTTGTACGTGCATAGTGTATCATAATGTATAATGAGCATTTTTAAACAGTAATCATGTTTAATGTTAAAGGCTGTCAAAGTTCTTTCAGATGAAAACATCCTAGGTATGACTTTCTTCTTTCTGATGACACCATCAGAGTTATATTAAAAAATATTAAATATATTAATTAATATTAAATATTCTGACGCTTCCAAGCTTTTTTTTCAGTTCACTTCAAAATTAAAATTTCCTGATAATTTACACACCCCCATGCTATCCAAGATGTTCATGTCTTTCTTTCTTCAGTTTTTTTGAGGAAAACATTTCAGGATTTTTCTCCACACAATGGACTTCAATGGCAATCAAAATGTTGAAGGTCCAAATCAATGCAGTTTCAAAGGGCTTCAAAGACTCTGCGCGATCCCAGCCGAGGAATATGGTCTTATCTAGCGAAACCATCGGTCATTTTCCCCCAAAAAAAGTATATACTTTTTAACCTAAATTGGATTGCGCAATCACGTCGGAAAGGTCACGCTAGATGCAGAAGTACAGCCCCCTTGTTCACAAAGCGCTCGTGCGAAGACTAATACAAACATCCTTTAGCAACAAAAGGTTAAACAACGATGTCAGATGATACATTTGTATCATTTTTGTGTGTGTCTTGAGTGACACAGTTAATGGAGAGCATGTTTGAATTTGCTGCAGTATTAATAATGTAGTATATAATTTAACAGCGTCAATGACAGCTAATTTCATATAGTGTCTCAACAGTTACAAATAAGATACAATAAGCTTGTGGAGCGAACTTGTCAATTATCTTGATGGATGACAGAGGGAACTGACCAATAAGAGGACAGTTTTACTCACATGTGACTTGTGTGAACTCATTTTGATACGCTTGGAAAGGTTGCCTTGTGAAAGCGAACCGAACAAAAAAGAAAATGCAACATTGTAACAAATTAACTCTCTGTTTCAGAACAAAAACGATCTACAGGTCTGAAAACACCTTCAGAAAAGTAAAGTGAAAGAAGATTCCCTTATTTAGTACCCATCCCCCAAATCTCCTGCAAACTCCATCCTCGTTCCAGCTCATACATCCTATCATGCTTACTCAACGTGGTAACAAGGTTTGTTGATATGGGAAGAAGGAGGCGGGAACTGGCGAACGTTCAAAAAACTTTAATCCAAAATAAACACAAAATGAAAGTAAAAACATTCACACACATAAAAAAATAAACTAAACACAACGTAAAATCCAGGCTTGGTCCTCTCTCGTTCTTCACTGTCGTCGCATGAGAGGATTCGAGACCGGTGAGACGCGCAGCTGGCGCTCATCTTCAATCACGCACCGGCCTCACACCGCTCTCATGGCTCTCACCCGCCCTGCTTGTCACATACCCCCATCGCCCCTTGCAGGCTGCTATTTGTTGTTATGGGAAGAAGGAGGCGGGAACTTCTTTCATCCATTACAATCCTAATACCTACTATTTCTGCTGTAAATGCAGGTAATCCTTCATTCTTTTGCATATGGTTGTATGAAACAGATATGTACACTCCTACTCCTACAGTTTCACTCCTATGAGTTTTTGATTGATATCTTTATTTTGAACATGAGAGAAGAATATTTAAAATAAAATACAATAATGTTCAAACATTTTAAGAGAAAAAGTAAAGAGGAAAAATAGAAAAATAAAATAAAAAAGCAACAAAGTATCTTACTTTTCCTGTATCTATCTCATGTGTGAAAAGGAGTAGGAAGAAATAAAACTTATGTACTCCTACCCCTTTAATTCTTGCTTTCCTTCAAATAACATACATATGCCTTCACCTACGCATACACATATACACATCTACATATATACATACATACACATATACACATCTATACATACATATTTATACCCCTATATCCACATATACATACACGTATACATACCTACACATATACATACATACATACTTCAAAGTGACCACTAACAAGTATTTCAAATCATAACAGAGGAGCGCTCCTATTTAACTACAGTACTTCTTGATACTTCTCAAAAATCTTTTCTGTATACATTTTTTACAAGAGGAATATGTTAGGGCATTGCTTTACATTTTTATCTAGTTTATTCCACAATTTAACTCCGCAGATTGATAAACATAATATTTTCCTTGTTTTTCTAAATCTATTAGTTTTAAAGTTTCCCCTTCCTCTTAAGTTGTACCCTCCCTCCCTCTCAGAGAACATCTTTTGTATATTCAGTAAGGCAATAACCTATTTCTTACTTTGAACATGAATACTGCAATTTGATATTCAATTTGCTCGTAGTATTTTAATAATTTCGACTGCCAAAATAATGAATTTGTATGTTCACAGAATCCAACATTATGAATGATTCTCATAGCTCTTTTTTGCATTATGACTAACGGATGTAGTGACTGTCGGTAAGTGCTTCCCCAAACCTCTACACAGTAGTTCAAATAAGGTAACAATAATGAGCAAGATGCGAAGGGATTTAAGATCCAGCATATGCTTAGCCCTAGCTAGAACTGCAATGCTTCTGGACAGTTTGGTCCAGCAGATCTTTTCATCTATGATCACTCCAAGAAATTTATTTTAATTTACTCTTTCTAAGTTAACCTCCTCTCTCTGTATTTGTGCTTGTTGATTTGAGTTACAGTTTCCAAATACCATGAATGTAGTTTTACTCAAATTTATCGATAATTTGTTTATATCCAACCATTGTTTTATTTTCTTAAATTCTGAAGTGATTAATTCTGCAAGTAGCTGTAAACTGTCTCCTGAACCAAATATGTTTGTGTCATCTGCAAATAATACAAACTTCAATACTTCAGATACTTTACAAATATCATTAAAGGTCCCCTTCTTCGTGATCCCACTGTTCAAACTTTAGTTAGTGTGTAATGTTGCTGTTAGAGCATAAATAAGACCTGTAAAATTATAAAGCTCAAAGTTCAATGCCAAGCGAGATATTTTATTTAACAGAAGTTCCCTTTCAAAGCCTACAGCGAACGGCTGGCTTGGACTACATCCTGGTACTTCCTTCATAAATGACGTCGATAGAACAGTAGAACAGAATAACCTCCGCCCACAAGAATACGCGCAAAAAGGGTGTGTGGTCTTGTTGCTGTCGTGGAGAAGAGGACGTGTCGCGTGGAGAAAAGGAAGTGTTGCGTTTGAGTGTGTTTGTCGCCATGTCGTCGAGACGCTGTTATTTTCATCCCGGAGTCAAATCACCTTTGTTTATATATCTCCCGTTAAGAGGCGTGACCTTTCCACGTGCGCTAAGCTGCTGTCGAATCACAACACAGGAACCGTGACACGTTCGCTAAACTGCGGTCAAATCCCAACACGGGAACCGCTGGCACAATCAGAACTCGTTACGCATTTCTGAAGGAGGGACTTCATAGAACAAGGAACTCATCAACCCGTTTTTAGGACAGTGAAAACAGCGGTATACAGATAAGTAAATTGTGTTAAAAATACTGTTTTTTTTTTACACACGAAACATGAACACATGTTATATTGCACACTGTAAACACAATCAAAGCTTCAAAAAACACGAAGAACGGGACCTTTAATATATAATAAAAATAACTTTGGTCCCAGCACTGACCCCTGTGGGACACCACAAGCCATGCCCAGACATTCAGATGAATACTCTCCTATCTTCACAAATTGTTGTCTGTCTCTCAGATAACTGCTTACCCAATTTAAAACTACCCCCCTGATCCCTATTCGTTCCAATTTACTGATTAATATTTCATGATTTATTGTGTCGAATGCTTTTTTTTTTTATCTGTGGCGTTTGTGATTTCTTCAATGAGTTCTGTTAATGCTAAATCCATATTGACTGTCTGAGAGCAGTTTATTTTTATCAGTGAATTTCTCTAATCTGTTGTTAAATAGTTTTTCTAGAATCTTTGAAAATTGTGGTAATAGAGAGACAGGCCTGTAATTTGTGAATTGGTGTCTGTTTCCATTTTTGTATATAGGAGTAACTTTTGTTATTTTCATTTTTGTTGGAAATTTGCCTGTTAAAAATGATAAATTACAAATGTTCGTTAATGGTTTGGCAATCCCCTCTATTACTTTTTGTATGCTTTTTATATCTATTCCATCATGATCAGTGGATGGTTTGTTTTTGCATTCTTTAACAATTTTATTTATTTTTTATCAACTGCTATCAAAAATATTGAGCTGGGATTTCTTTCTACTAGATTATTATATCTACTTTCTAATGTTTGTGGAACTGGAATTTGCTCTGCTAAATTTGGACCCACATTTACAAAAAATGTATTAAACTCATTCACCACATCCTCCATATTATTGATATTTTCATCATTATTAGTAAAGTAATGTGGATGATTAGCCTGTCTGGTATTATTTTTTAATAATTTTATTTAAGATGTTCCACATACCTTTAACATTATTTCTGTTGTTGTCTAACAGTTTTGCATAATATTATTTCTTACAAATTCTCATAATATTGGTTAACTTATTCTTATATTTCTTATATCTATTTTCAGTCTCTATAGTTCTGTGTTTTATAAATTCTCTATAAAATGTATTTTTCTTTTTACAGGCGTTTTGTAATCCCTTAGAAATCCATGGTCTATCGTTTTGTTTTTGTTTCCTGCTAAATATTTTAATTGGGCAGTTTTTATCATATAGTAGTTTAAATATTCTTAGGAATTGTTCATATGCTTTATCTACATCTTTTTCGTTATCCATAAACTCCCAATCTTGTGCTAGCAGATCAACTTTTAATGCCTCCATTATTTCTTCTGTTCTGACTGACCCTCTTGGAAAATGTTTTTTTTTATCCTGTCGATTTAGACTGTAATTATTGTCATACACTGTAAAAATCGGTAGGTGGTCACTGATATCATTAATTAGTAAACCACTAACTATATTATTTTGTATGATGTTTGTGAATATATTGTCTATTAGTGTCGTGCAATGAGACGTTATTCGACTGGGTCTAGTAATTTGGGGATATAGTCCCAAACTAAAGACGTTGTTAATAAAATCCTCCGTCCTTTTGTGATTATTTGGGTTTAACAAATAAATAAATCAATATTAAAATAAGTCCCCACAGATGAACATGACTTTTACACTAGTTTTTGTAAATGTTTCTTCCATCCATTCCTTAAATGTGTCAATATTCGAACCTGGTGACCTACACCTAAAGGATTATTAGGAACACCTGTTTAATTTCTCATTAATGCAATTATCTAATCAACCAATCACATGGCAGTTGCTTCAATGCATTTAGGGGTATGGTCCTGGTCAAGACAATCTCCTGAACTCCAAACTGAATGTCAGAATGGGAAAGACAGGTGATTTAAGCTATTTTGAGCGTGGCATGGTTTTATGGTGCCAGACGGGCCGGTCTGAGTATTTCACAATCTGCTCAGTTACTGGGATTTTCACGCACAACCATTTCTAGGGTTTACAAAGAATGGTGTGAAAAGGGAAAAACATCCAGTATGTGGCAGTCCTGTGGGCGAAAATGCCTTGTTAATGCTAGAGGTCAGAGGAGAATGGGCCGACTGATTCAAGCTGATAGAAGAGCAACTTTGACTGAAATAACCACTCGTTACAACCGAGGTATGCAGCAAAGCATTTGTGAAGCCACAACACGCACAACCTTGAGGCGGATGGGCTACAACAGCAGAAGACCCCACCGGGTAGCACTCATCTCCACTACAAATAGGAAAAAGAGGCTACAATTTGCACAAGCTCACCAAAATTGGACAGTTGAAGACTGAAAAAATGTTGCCTGGTCTGATGAGTCTCGATTTCTTTTGAGACATTCAGATGGTAGAGTCAGAATTTGGCATAAACAGAAGGAGAACATGGATCCATCATGCCTTGTTACCACTGTGCAGGCTGGTGGTGGTGGTGTAATGGTGTGGGGGATGTTTTCTTGGCACACTTTAGGCCCCTTAGTGCCAATTGGGCATCGTTTAAATGCCACGGCCTACCTGAGCATTGTTTCTGACCATGTCCATCCCTTTATGACCACCATGTACCAATCCTCTGATGGCTACTTCCAACAGGATAATGCACCATGTCACAAAGCTCAAATCATTTCAAATTGGTTTCTTGAACATGACAATGAGTTCACTGTACTAAAATGGCCCCCACAGTCACCAGATCTCAACCCGATAAAGCATTTTTGGGATGTGGTGGAACGGGAGCTTCGTGCCCTAGATTTGCATCCCACAAATCTCCATCAACTACAAGATGCTATCCTATCAATATGGGCCAACATTTCTAAAGAATGCTTTCAGCACCTTGTGTCAGGATTCCGGTGTGATCGACTGCACTATATGTTTGTTTACCTTTTGTTTTCCACATGTGCACTCTCTGTCTCCTCCCTCCTCGTTATCCCTGATTGTTTTCCACTGTTGTCTCGTGTTCGTCTCTCTATTTAATGTCCTGATGTTCTGTTCTCACTGCGCGTTCGTTGTTTTCTTCTGAGTGATCGCTGCCATGTGTTGTCAGGCTCTTGTTGGTCTTTGATCGTGTTTTGTTTATTTACGTTCTGTTTTGCCTCCAGGACTCTGCTGAGACTGTGTTTAGCCTCTGTCCTTTTCTCCTCTCACCTGTTTTGTTTGGATCTCTGTGGGACTCTCTCTCTCTCTCTCCAGTGGATTTCCTCCGTGGAACTGTGGACTTCTGCTGTCAGCGTGTCTCGCCATTAGACAGGAGCTGGCATCTTCGTTCTCTCTCGGTACTGTGAATCCTGTGAACATTTGTCTCTTTTTCTACGTTGCTCATCGGTGTGTCTTGCCTTTAGACTGGATCCGGTTGAGCATGCATTGTATTCCAGAGATCACCGCATATCCGAGTTTTCTACTGCTGTCCTGAGACCCGAGGAGGACTGTACCGTGTTACTGTTTAACCTGAGAACCGTGGTGGAATTATTGCATCATCTCTCTCTGCTGTCTGCTCTCATCACTTCAATAAACTTGTTAACTTGCATCAGATTCCTCAGTCTCGTTCCTCACACCTTGTTGAATCAATGCCACATAGAATTAAGGCAGTTCTGAAGGCGAAAGGGGGTCAAACACAGTATTAGTATGGTGTTCCTAATAATCCTTTAGGTGAGTGTATATACACAACTTGCAATAATATTTTTCTTTTTTTCCATACATATTTCTATTGTGACACATTCCAGCAAATGATCCACCACCATTGACATTTTTTCCACCACTTTATAATTTAAATCTTGGTACAAAAGAGGGCGGGGAGAGAGAGCGGTGGTGCAGGTTGGAGAGTCTGAGCCGGGACCATCAGGTACTGTTGCAGAGGAACGGAGCAGTGTTGAGAGACTGATCCTCACTGACCGCAATGATTTTCCTCTGGAACAGTCTCAGAAGGAGTCGTTAAAAAATGTGTTTGGACAGGTCCGATCGATCGACGGACAGGTTCTCCACCCTAAGCAGCCGCTCTCTTATCCTTATTTTGCCATATTAAAGGACAGGTTGTATCAAGTGACTCAAGACACTCAGTCAAGGCAAGATACAACCCAGTTGTTAGTTCCGAAAAGTTAGTTCATTCTAATCCTATGGCCGGGCATTTGGGTCAGGCGGCCACACTGAATCGCCTAATGGTCCGGTTCTTTTGGCTGGGCATTCACGCGAACGTGCGCAGGTGGTGCGCGTCTTGTCGTGAATGCCGGCTGGTAAATCCACCTGCCTTCTCAAAAGCGCCATTGCGCCTTCTACTACTCCCCTTCGAGAGAATTGGCATGGACCTCATCGGACCATTAGAGCAATCCGCACGAGGGCATCGTTTTGCATTAGTTCTGGTGGATTATGCAACACGCTACCCCGAAGCAATTGCCCTCCGTAGCATTTCAGCGAAGAGTGTGGCGGAGGCATCGTTTCGTTTAATCTCCCGAGTGGGGATCCCGAAAGAGATCCTCACTGATCAGGGCACGGCGTTTATGTCACGTACATTACGCAAACTTTACAAGTTATTGGGCATTAAATCGGTCCACACCAGCATCTATCATCCACAGACGGATGGGTTGGTGGAACGATTAATCGCACTTTGAAGACAATGATCCGAAAGTTCATACAGGAAGACGCCAAAAAGTGGGATAAATGGTTAGAACTCCTATTGTTCGCTGTACGCATGGTCCCGCAAGCCTCCACCAGGTTTTCCCCGTTCGAGCTTCTCTATGGACGTCAGCCCCGCAGGGTGTTAGACGTTCTCAGAGAAGCTTGGGAGCACCATATCGAGAGCCTGGTGTGGTAGTTCGCAGTCGGCCGTATAGATTGCCAGAACACAAGAAAAAAGTGGTTCAGGAAGAATTAGAGGCAATGTTACAGATGGGAGTGATAGAAGAATCCTACAGTGATTGGGCCAGCCCGATAGTTTTAGTTCCTAAAACGGTTCGGTTCAATTCTGTGTGGATTATCGCAAGGTGAACGCTGTGTTGAAGTTTGACGCATATCCAATGCCAAGGGTAGATGAGTTGCTCGATCGGCTAGGCATGGCTCGTTTCTATTCGATGCTGGATTTAACAAAGGGATATTGGCAGATCCCCTTTATCCAAGGAAAAAACAGCCTTTACGACGCCGTTTGGATTACACCAATTTGTTACACTTCCGTTGGGGTTGTTTGGGGCTCCAGCCACATTTCAGCGTCTCATGGACAAAATTCTTCGGCCGCACGCTGCATATGCCGCTGCATAATTGGATGATATCATCATCTATAGTAACGATTGGCAGCGGCATATGGAGCACGTGCGGGCCGTTCTGAGGTCGCTAATAATGGCCGGGGTGACAGCCAACCCGAAGCAGTGTGCGATTGGGCGCGTGGAGGTCAGGTACCTGGGTTTCCACTTGGGTCATGGGCAGGTGCGTCCCCAAATTGACAAAACAGCAGCAGTTACAACCTGCCCGAGGCCCAAGACCAAAAAGGAGGTGAGGCAGTTCCTTGGGCTAGCGGGATATTACAGGAGGTTTGTTCCTAATTATTTGGACCTCACTAGCCCACTGACTGACCTCACTAAAAAGGAAGCGCCAGACCCGGTCCAGTGGTCAGAGCTGTGCCAGCAGGCTTTTACCCAGGTGAAGGCTGCTCTATGTGGCGGGCCGCTTTTACAATCACCTGATTTTTCTCTCCCTTTTATGTTACAGACTGTTACGTCTCCCTATTACAATGAAATAAATGTCTAGGAGTAACAGGGTCAGTAACGTGTTAAAAAAAAAAAAAATGAACGGGTTCAGTTACTGATAAATTACGTGATAGCATGAATCAGGCAGAGACAGATTTGAACTTAAGTCTTTTAGTAATTCAAAATCATAAGTGAACACCCGATTGATTTACAAAGTAATGATAATCAAAGAAAGGAATATTTACAGAATATATACACACATATAGTGAAACAAAAACACGGAACACATAAGCAAGGGACAATGAGCGGTGCTAAAACAAAACCAAAAAAAATTAAACAAAACATCCACTAACTTATTTAAAGTTATCAACTAACTAAGAAATAAAGACAAAAGTAAACACTACACAACTAAGCTACACTAACTAACAAACATAAATACATGGAGTAGCATCCACTCCTTACCTGATGTGTATAGACAATTGCAGAACCTAACGTGTTGTATTATGCAAGTCATGTGACATGCTACTATCCCATCGCTCTGAGTCCGAGAAAATAGCAATCAAGTTTCAAACAAATCAGCGGTACAAACTTAAGGTTATGATCACAAAAAGAATCTTTCAAAACAAAGTATAACCAATCAAATCGGGGAGGCTAGAAACAAACAAGAAAACAAAGCAATCAAGAGAAAACCACGCCCCCCTCTCCTCTCATCACTTCCGGGTCTTTATACAGGGAAGGAGAGCTCCAATTGGTTCTTTGGGAGGGATGTCACTCAGGAACAAATGATGATTGATGTTCAAAACAACCAATCATGAACCTAAGAATGAAGGATAGCTGAGAATAGAGAAAGAAAAAGAGAAAACAAACAACCAACATACGTTGCGGACGTAACACCCACCTCCATAAGAACAAACTTCTATAGATCATATGAGAATTTGAAAAAAAAAAAAAAAACCAAGGTCAAAGAGCTCACACCTCTTCAAACTCGGGATAATGCATCTGCCACCACATTATCTACACCTTTCTTATACCTTATCTCCAGGTTATAATTTTGAATGATGAGAGACCATCTCATCAATCTCTGGTTCTGATTGTACATGCGTAGAAGACAAGTCAGTGGATTATGGTCGGTATAAACTGTTACAGGAAGAACGGTAGAGCCAACGTACACATCAAAATGTTGAAGTGCTAACAGTAGGGCTAGAGCCTCTTTCTCAATAGTAGAATAGTTACGCTGATGTTTATTAAACTTCTTCGATAAGTAACAAACAGGATGATTGATTCCGTCCTTACCCTCTTGCAACAACACCGCACCTGCTCCCACCTCACTGGCGTCCACTTCCAACTTAAACGGTGTGGAAAAATCTGGGGCAGACAACACGGGTTCACTACATAGCAAAGGACGTTGGGGACACTCAGGTGACCATACAAAAGAACAAAAACACTTGTTGGGGTAACAGCTTAGGACCCAGGACCAGTAGTGAGAAATGAAGACCAAGAGTCAGGAGTTAGATTAATTAAAGAAAGATTTACTGAAGAATAGTTTGCAGTTTCATCAGCAGAAGCCAGCTTCATGTCTCTCAAGGAGTTCGTAGGCCGCACTCCCTCTAACAGTCTCCCCGCCTCTGCCTAACGTACATACAATGTCTGAACAGTTATACTGTTTTCAAGGTCTAACCACGTCATTATTGTCATGTGGAATGATTCTGATTGGCTCCAACAACATGCACGTAAGCAACTTTCCACACGTAAACAGATAGGAGCACATATCACTAAAAATGCGTAGATGCGTAGACTCGTTGTCGCCCAGACCCAGATTTGGATTAGAATGACCTCGGAGGTCACAGAACGGCATCTCCACGTCTGGCATCATCTGCAGAAAACCCCATCTCCAATAATGATTCTGCAAAGATCATGCAACGCACATACACACAAAAGCTCCAAAGAGTAACAGTTTGCTCAAGGTTGAGAACATCTTAACTAACTACCAACAAGCCATGTCTTCAAAACATGCTGATATTACGTTTTAGTACTGAAGTGAAATTATTCTTTTAATAAGAAAGGGACATAAAAGAGGTACAGTTTCTCTGGGTCCCTAAGAAGTCACGTAGACCTGACATCCCATGACCCTAAGGTCACTTTAGGAAGATATATAGCACCTGCAGAGGGGTTCTCCCGGGGTGTTGACACACACACACCAAGGACATTTGCCTGTCAGCTCGTCTTGACACAGACATCAGAGCTGGCACCTAGAAAATGTGGATTCAAAAAAACACAGCAAATAATACTAAAATCTCCAAAATATAGAGAGGTTATAGATGAACTGATTTATCCAATGTAGAAAATAGTTATAACTTGATTATCATTGATTCTTATTTTAAAGGTCCCATGGCATGGCATTTTTCTATTATTTTATAATGTTTCCTGAGGTGTACTTATATTGTTAGTATGACTTTTACATCATAAAATGTCATAATTTAGAAATAAAAGGCATTTTTTCAATACTGCTGTTTGCCCTGTGGCTGAATGCCCTGCTTCAAGAGGCGTGTCTGCTGTGAGACTTCAGTAAAAACGCCCACTGTTGTGATTGGCTGACATCTAGAACGATTCAGTCCGATTTGGTGAACTGATTCGGTTCACTAAAAAGAACAGGTTCAAAAGAAAGATCGTTCGCGAACCGGACATCACTAACGTACCAGAGACGGAGCTCAGCGATCGCTAACAAAGTTATTTATAGTACCTACTGAGTTATGAGAGCGCTGTCAGTCAGCGCGAGTTTATTGTGTTTGTATCTGAGAGTTCTGAATAAACACGAGTCCCAGTCACACCGAGTCCGTCTTCATCATTATTACCAACTGTGTAACACATGCAAAGTACCATTACAGCTGTCGAGATGAACGAGTTAAAAGTAAGTGTTGATAATAGCATTATTTTTAAAATAAAATAAAAGCGTCAGTGACGCGCGTTGAGTACACAGCGCAAACAAAGACACAACAGATCGAATGCAATCCAGTTTATTGTGGGGCTAGGCTGGCTAGCCCGAATATGCTCACGCTTAACTTACCCCCCTTCTGCTTAATCTCACGCCGCGTTTGGTGCCTCCGCTGTGGGCCAGATGCAGTACTGGGGGTCGGGGATGTTGAAGGCCAACGGCCAGTGCAGCCCGAGCTTCGGCGTGTGTGAGGCCGATGTTGAGCAGAAACTCATGACTGTATGCACATTTTAGAACCGGTAGACGCGATGAGGACGTACAAAAACACTGACTCACAAGATAGAAAACACGAAAACACCGTTCTGTCTGGAGAGAGAGAAGCCGCATTGTGTGCACGAATAATAAATAATTAGCTACACATCAGAAATTACTGATCACAGATCAGAAGGAACTGAAAAAAGACTTCTGTTTTCATTTGTACATCCAAACACTGAGAAACTGCCTGCATTCACTCGTTCACAAGGAATGATCTCTCGAGCGTTTGCATGGGCGTGCCAGATTCTCTGGGCGGAGGAAAGGGAGGTAACCGTTCCTGCTTGGACGTCAAAACAGGAGACTTCAGGATTGGCTCGTCTGGCCTGTCATTTTCTCAAAGGCAGAGAGAGACAGCCAGAACTCGGGTTTACACCGATCAACATTTCTATCCACTTGGGGACAATATTCAGGCTAGGGGAACTCATATTAATGTTGAAAAACCTCATAAAATGAAAATTTCATGCCATGGGACCTTTAATATTGATCATAAAACCATTCTTGTTCTCTTTTCTCAAAACTCCTGATCCACATACTGATAACGTGCTTTCTCTCATTGAGAGGAACAGACAATATAGTACAATAGTATTCATACAATTCTTTAGGGTTTCAGTAAAAGGAAATATAAAATAAAATAAAAGACAAATCCATATTTAATCTCTGGAAGCCGGGCTAAATGAGCAATCTCTGTTACTGCATTCCCATCTAGTTAGAGGTGTGTAATGCCGCCAAAATCTGAACACATGACTGAAATCCGCAAGTTTAAGGATGACCAGAATGGTCTCAGCCGGCTCTTGAATACCAATCTCATCATTGCTCAGGGTGTTTCCTGGCTCTCAATTTATGCGGTATTTGGGGAGCGGTATAGAGGGGCCAATATTAGGGCAGGGGCTGCTGCGTCCAGTCTTGACCTTGGCCCTTACGAAACACAGCTTCCCCTCCCAACAGAGATGCTGCTGGCCTCACAGACATCTGCCTCACCTCTCATACACACCTCCCATAAAAACACTCCACTTCTTGGAGGTGCCCCAATGGCGGTGACCCCCATTGCCTTAGGTTGCCCTCCGCTAGCCACAAGAAGGTCTTACCCGTCATCGGGAATTCACCTCATTCTCATTGGTCATCGCTTGAGCTCTTTGACCCTCAACAGGATCCGATATTTTTCTGGAGCCTTTTGGAAAGTGCATTCAAGAGTCACCAGAGCCACCTGGTCTGCTTTCAAATTAGTAAAAACATGGAGACAGGTTAATTATAGCTCCTGATCACACAGTTTTCCCGATACAAGTGTTCTCGTGAGACATCACACACGTCTAGGACGGACCCTCAGTCACCACTCAGAGACCAAATATAAATTTAGGAAAATATAAAGGAAGAAACAAAATCATACCTGGACAGGCTCATTAAATTCGTGATAATAATATAGAAAGATAAATATTGATTAAGTCTTTGATTATAAATTTAATTTTAGAACCCACTGAAGAATAGTTTCTACCAATTTAGGCTTCTTCCTAATTTACAATGCCCCACTTGTCAGATTATAATTTTGAAAAACAGAAAAGCTCTTTTTCCTTCAAGAATTTAATTTGGATAATTCGACTTTATCATTGGCTTGATTGAACACCAACAAGCACATATTCATCCTTACATACTAAATTAACCACCATTTTAATCATTACCACCAAGATATATCACCCAAAAATAGGGATTGTTATTACTTTTTTTTTTTTTTTTTTCAAAACAGATCTTTTTCAGGTACAAAACTCAATAGTGGCCTGAAATAAAAAATAAAAAGTAAATAAAAATAAACAATGGAATAATCCATCCAATTTCATTCAGTCTCATATAACATGTACCACCTTAATTGCATATACATTTCTTTCTCAAAAAATAGAAAATAAAAGAAAACATTCATATCATCATTATTTCCACTTAAAACATAAACTTGCTCCTATTTTTTTTTTTGCTCAAGAAACCTTTTGTTAAATTTACTATTTCCAACAGACCCATTTTCACCCATCATAGCCCACATAACCGTTGATGAGCGTATCAATAAAAATAAAAGAAACAGTTAAAGTAAAAAAACTTTTCATCAAGATGACTTAATTATTAATTCTTATTACAGCCAATCAGCTTGTTGTTAGTAACATTCAAAATCATTCATCAGGGTTTTCTTTAAAATACCCTTTTATTTCTGTTCTCAATGTCTTGTCCATTAAAACTCTTCAGGTGTAAGCTCCAAATGACCAAAATCTTAAACCTCTTAATTCTTGTCACTTGGCAGTGATACTTCATCAAATCCTCACTAGCCTTATCTTGCCACTTACACCCGAAAGTGTCATAACTTTAGCAAGAACACATTTTCATAATCTCCCATATTACTTTAAATTTGGACTATAAGTCATCATCAATTTCTTTAAAGCCGTTTTAAAATGATTTGTTCATTCATATCTATATTAACTCCATTTAACTTTACAAGTGTTCATAAATTCTATTTCTCACTCTCATTATTCTTTGGGCTATTTCTCATTATTCCTCTATCAAAAATATGGTCTGCAGATACACCATATGATCCTTATTGTTTCTTATCTCTACTGCTCTGCAGAAACCAAAATATTATATTCCTCTTATCTCAATCCCAGTCACACAGAAAGACTTAAAGTCACTTGCTTCTTTAACATTAATTGTGGTTCTGTATAAATCAAAATATCATGAAAAATATCATGAATAAAACTTTTCCTTTTAGAAGTTATCTCTTTGGTCGCCCTCCGGCCTTTCAGAATTTTGAGGGAGTCTCTGGATAATTTAGATAGTGACTTCAGCCAATTTGTCACTTTGTCTCTGCCATCAAGTCTATAACCTTCACGTTTACCATTTTTAATCAATTGACATGATTTAAATTTATGCCCTCAGTTGAATTTAGACAAGGATTTTAACCCATGATGGACGGCAATCTTTAACTTTACAATTCCACTTTAACTAATCCAGAGAGTAATTCAAATCAACATCATAAATGACAAAAGTCGTCACAACAGACAGAGCTGTATAAGAATCCATTTAAAGCTCGTCCTGTGTTCTGGATCATCTTTTCACCAGATTTCTTCAAAATGATCAGTTTCTCTAAAGGTTGTCGTTTACCTTAACCAATCTGTAATGGTCAAACACTCATTCCAGAGGTTAATGACACCCAATCAAGACAGAACAGTTCTAGGAACAGACCCATACAAAACATAAAGTGCAGTCACACCCACACACACACATTAAACATGAATTGCTCATTCTCAAATTTTACTTTTAGTGTTAACCCAAATTATTATTTAAACTCAGCTTTTACGTCTGCTCATTATTAATTTGTCTCTATAAAAGTCAGCTGGATTGTTTTGGTTCTGATATCGTTTCTTTGTTTTGTTTCAGCTTTAGCAGGGCGATAACAAATTGTACCATCCCTGCTTCCACAAGCAGTCTCTCTCTCTGATAACTTTTTCAACAGTCTTCTAAGACTTTAACTTTAATGTTAAATTCATTCTCATTTAAAGTCTGTGTGTAAAAACATCTTATACGTTTTTACACACCATGTTTTCCTAAAACATGTCTTATTATTTTCAAGTGATGCCCTGTGCTTTTACTCAGCAATATCTTCGATCATCTGTGGCACAGGCTCAAACATCAGCCTTGAGCTGGTTTCCAACATAGAGAGAGACTCTGAGGCATTCAGGACTGGTACTGCATTGTCATAAACTTTTAACTTGTCACTCTAGAACAGCATAAGACTTGGCTAGAGATTACATTTGTTTTCCAATAAAACGTCAGACATGATCCTTTTAACTCTATCCTTTGCCAGAAATTACGTTTTCAAATGATCATAATTTCATATTTGTCTTTTGCCCATACAATACATTTAAACTTCAAACATCCAAACTGAGTCGGAGTTACTCTTCTAATTTTAGCCACAGCACCAGAAATGACATGGTGGGCCAGATTCAGATAAGCAAATTGTTTTATTACAGCTCATCATGAGCTTATCTTTTGAAACCAAAACATCAGCTTCTAGGGTTTTTAGCTTTTAACACCAATTATTGTCTCACGAGCAGTGTTTTTACCAACATCCAATCCAAAAAACTTTATCAGAACTTTTCACTTGTCAGAGGAACAGGAAAATGTATTATACATTTTTGTCATTTAAACCCACTATGTTTCTAAATATATATCTTTTCTGCTCACTTTGTATCATCATTGTCTTTAATTTTGCCTCATAATTTTATATTAAAATTATCATTGATCTTTCCTTTTAACAGGGATTCCTTACGACTTAAATTTATTGAACTTATTCCTAATTTCATTATTTTCAATCTGTGCCCCTCTGTTTAAAATCCCTCCGTGTCCGTGACTATATCTGCAGCTGCTCTGAGAAGAGAGCGCAGGAGGGGAGGGGGCAGATAAGACTCGCTGCTCACACATCTCTTGGCCTTTTTGTTTTGTTTTTCCTGTTTTGTTTCAAAAACAACTTCAAGTCCTTTACTCAGACTACCCAGACCAAATCCTACATAATTTCAAGTGATTACTGCCAATTTATCTCACAAACAGTTAGAAATTAAAATTTTTCCAGTCTTTTAGCTTTTAGCCAGTCAAGTTTCTGATTAACTTTTTCCACTTAGAATTAAAACCTTTGCTTAATTTCCTTAATAATTCCTTCAAATTTCTTTGATGTCAGGGCTTCAGAGCAGAGCTGCTTACAGCGTTTGCTCTCTTTTGTCTCAAAATCTTTATCTGGACTGATCATGTCACAAATTGTTAGCCATCATTTTAGTCAAAGTTCATACTCACCTGAAATTATACCAGCAGAGATGGAGGCGGCGATCTTTAACCAACACAGCTGTGGCTTCTGCGTGATGAAACTGCAAAGTACACTTATACGAAAAAGTCACTCATACTGGTCCATGCCAATTTGGGTCATACTTTACATTTTCCTCGGGATCGTTCCTGATGCATCCCTGGCAAACAACCTTGTTATTGCTAATTTTAGTCCCTCACTGTCTATTTTTCCTAAATTCGGGGGCCCCCTGTCTGAGTTGGAAGAGACGGAGAAGGTTTGCGGTGGTCACTGTTTTCCCTTATCAGTGCCGTCTGCTCTCAGGAGTGGTGTGGTCACCAAGCCCCCCTTGGGCTCTCTCCTCTGTTAGGGCAGACTTGATTGCACCCACGGTACCACCCTGGTTACCTGGGCGACTTTTTTATACCCCTTTATGTTTCTTAAAGCTTTACCTCTCAACTCAAGATGTCTCAGCCGAAACACAACCAATGATATAATTAATCCCTATTCCCGTCGAAATAGAGCTTTCCCGTTTCCCCTTACCTAGTCTCTTCCAGTCAGACAAGTGTAATAATAAAAATATACTACCTTATCTACTTGTTTGCCAGAGGTGTACCAAGGAACAATTGCCAGCGTATCCTCCACCAAAACTGTTGGGGTAACAGCTTAGGACCCAGGACCAGTAATGAGAAATGAAGACCAAGAGTCAGGAGTTAGATTAATTAAAGAAAAATTTACTGAAGAATAGTTTGCAGTTTCATCAGCAGAAGCCAGCTTCATGTCTCTCAAGGAGTTCGTAGGCCGCACTCCCTCTAACAGTCTCCCCGCCTCCGCCTAACGTACATACAATGTCTGAACAGTTATACTGTTTTCAAGGTCTAACCACGTCATTATTGTCATGTGGAATGTTTCTGATTGGCTCCAACAACATGCACGTAAGCAACTTTCCACACGTAAACAGATAGGAGCACAGATCACTAAAAATGTGTAGATGCGCAGACTCGTTGTCGCCCAGACCCAGATTTGGATTAGAATGACCTCGGAGGTCACAGAACGGCATCTCCACGTCTGGCATCATCTGCAGAAAACCCCATCTCCAATAATGATTCTGCAAAGATCATGCAACGCACATACACTCAAAAGCTCCAAAGAGTAACAGTTTGCTCAAGGTTGAGAACATCTTAACTAACTATCAACAAGCCATGTCTTCAAAACATGCTGATATTACGTTTTAGTACTGAAGTGAAATTATTCTTTTAATAAGAAAGGGACATAAAAGAGGTACAGTTTCTCTGGGTCCCTAAGAAGTCACGTAGACCTGACATCCCATGACCCTAAGGTCACTTTAGGAAGACATATAGCACCTGCAGAGGGGTTCTCCCGGGGTGTTGACACACACACACCAAGGACATTTGCCTGTCAGCTCGTCTTGACACAGACATCAGAGCTGGCACCTAGAAAATGTGGATTCAAAAAAACACAGCAAATAATACTAAAATCTCCAAAATATAGAGAGGTTATAGATGAACTGATTTATCCAATGTAGAAAATAGTTATAATTTGATTATCATTGATTCTTATTTTAATATTGATCATAAAACCATTCTTGAAGGATATGTGTATAAATGAAGAGACACAGGTATCTGACCTGCCCCAATACACTGATAATACTCGGCCATGCCTAAAAACCGACGCAACTCACGTCTTGTAATTGGCACGGGAAAATCAGTAATAGCCGAAATTTTGGCTGACAAAGGGCTTCTTCACCCTGCCCCACCTGTTTACCTAAATAGGTCACTGTTGCCTTTCCAATCTTACATTTAGCAAGATTAAGTGTTAAAGACGCTCTCTCTAAACGCTCAAACACACTTTCTAACAAGGAAATGTGCTCAGACCAACTTTGTGAATAGACGATCACATCGTCAAGATACGCATGACAATTAGGAACATCAACAATTACTAAATTGACCAGCCTTTGAAATGTAGCAGTGGCGTTTCGCAAACCAAATGCCATAATGTTGTATTGCAGAAAGCAATCCAGTGTTACGAAAGCCGAAATCTCTGATGCCCTAGGGGTCAATGGGACCTGCCAGTATCCTTTAAGTAGGTCGAGTTTACTAACAAACTTCGCCGAACCTACGCTATCCACGCAGTCTTCTATCCTCTGTAAAGGAAAACAGTCTGGAATTGTTATATCGTTTACATGACGATAAACAGTGCAAAAAAGTTTCGTTCCATCCGATTTTTGCACCAAGAGGCACGGGGAACTCCAGGGACTAACACTAGGTCTGGCCAAACCATTTTACAACAAATACTGGGTCTCCTGTTTAATAATAACTCTTTTAAAAGCATTAACCCTATGAGGATGTTGTTTAATTGGTTGGGTCTTACTTAACTGGATATCGTGTTGCAGCACATGTGTAAGTGTAGGAACATCACCCAAAACAGAAACAAATTTGCCAAAAAGTTCAACAACATCTTGCCTTTGATCGACTTCAAGATGTGCTAAAAAGTTCGGCAAATCCGCAAGAGTTTCGGAATTTGTTAGCCTTGCTGATAATAACGGAATATCAGCCTCCAATACTCCATCTAAATCGACACCATGTTCAACCACTGGATTCGGCTCACACGCAACCCCTACTGGAAAGACAACAGGACTTTCATCGTTCGTGGTAAGAGATTTTACATTAGAGTCACCTCTAGTATGATAAGCTTTAAGCATATTAACATGGCATATTCGTTTTTGACGTCTCCGGTCAGGAGTTCTCACCACATAATCAGTTTCACTCTTTTTGTCTAGAATCTCATACGGTCCAGAAAATCGTGCCGATAATGCAGATCCAGGGATGGGAAGCAAGACCAACACTTGATCTCCAACTGAAAAAGATCTAGACACAGCATGTTTGTCATAACGAACTTTCATTTCCCCCTGAACTTTAGACAAAGATTCTCGAGCAAGGGTACAAGTTCTCTGTAGCCGTTCCCGGAACTTGCTTACATAATCTAGCACATTGGGTTTCTCCTCAGTCTCAATACCTAACATCTAGGGCTGTAGCGATACACTAATCTCACGATACGATACGATACTCGATATTCAGCTCACGATACGACATATATCACGATATTCAGCCAACGATACGATTCGATACGATTCGATATAATTCGATACACTTACATCATTTTCTGAAAGATTTAAAGGGGACAGAGTGATTTTGGTGACATCTTGTGAGTGTTTCATTTACTTGGATTGAATTAACTGAACTGAAAACTAAAATCATCAATTACACAATATATGTCTCTGACGGGACAGAGAGTCTACAGCTTGCAAATGCTGGACAAAATGAATCAAAGATGTGTTCAGAAAATTTGTTCCATTTATTGAAACAGTGCAAACTGTAGCTTACAAGCCTTTGAAAAGTAAATAAAGTGCAGTATTGCAATTAACAATGGAGTTTTAAAAAATTGCAGCAAGTGGCCTGTTCTGAACAGTTTCTTTGACAGCTTTTTTAGCTTGACACTGACATTTGGTGGTATTTCACGTTTGTGTCACACAGCTTGCAAATCAACCGCGATGCTTTGTCTAAGTCAAGGGTCTCCAACCTTTTTTCATTTGAGAGCTACTTTTTAAAAAAGAAAGTCACAGAGAGCTACTCATGTTATATAATACTTAAAACTCTTAAATAATGCATCATAATTCTCATATTAACAACTATCCAAACTGTTTTACACCTGAAAGAGTATAGTAGTAGTTCCAGTAGTCGGTACAATTCCACTATTTTTTTTTTAAATAAATGTTTTATTATATATGATGATAATCATAAGTAAATAATACATAAACATGTAAAGGCTGTATGCTGTTTAAAAGTAAACATTGTTTATAAATGAAAGATCAAGTGAAAAATAAGCAACAATTAATAATTATATAATTAGTATTATTTATTTCATAATTATTATTATTAGTAGAGACGTATTATTATTACATAGAGACGTAGCTAAATGAACTGTAGGCTACAATCTGTAGTCAATCTCTTCACGTTAAACCGAACTTTTATTTTGATGGGTTGCTGTGATTACCAGTGTCTGTGTTCATGATATGACAGTGGGTGCGCGTCTCAGTCATTCAGCTCCCTAGTTCAGTTAGGGCACTGATCAGGGATCAGCCCATTGACTCATGTCCTGATCAGTGCCCTGACTACTGAACCAGGAGCTGAATGAGACGCAGCCAGTTTTCTCAAATGAAACAGTAAATTCTCATGAAGTGAGGTTTGTGTTCGTGTCGGCAGAGACTACAAGAGCGATTGCGCGCGCGGCGCTCGTCATCCACACAGACGCAGAACATGCAGGAGTAATATTTAAATAGTATTTTGCAGTTTATTATTTACAGACACTAGTATATATTCGGCTTCAGTCTGGAGCCCTGCGCTTAAATGAACACGGAAGCGACTGAACGCAGCTGCTACGGTGAGCTATTTTTAGAACAGACCAGCGGTCAACTCATGTGGTCCTTGCGGGCGACTCATGTTATTGACCCCTGAGTCTAAGTCGTCGCTTTCCTTCTTCTTTTTAAACCCAAAGTGCTCCCACACATCTGCTTTTAAGCATGAAGGCGCTGGATTTATATTCGCCGCCATTTATTTGAATCTCCTCGCTCTGACTCCGTAAACAAGAAGAGGTAGACGTCGGCGTCTGTGTGAAGTTAGTAGTACGGGTAACTTGCTCTACAGTGATACTAGCGGCTGGCTGACCAAATCGCTCTTCCTGCAACGCAAATGGGGGTAAACACAGGGATTTGAATGGGACTTATGTATCGATACTCGCGGCTTAAAAATCGATACTTTCTTGGGAGAAAAAATATCGATTTATATCGCAGAATCGATAAAATTGCCCAGCCCTACTAACATCCTCTCTTTCAGAGCCTTCAAAGGTCCCCTCACCGTATGACCAAAAACCAACTCTGATGGGCTAAACTTGAGAGATTCCTGTACAGTTTCCCGAATTGAAAATAAAAGCAGTGGAACGCCTTCATCCCACTCATTCCCTGTCTCAATGCAATATCTCCTCAACGTTGCTTTTAGAGTCTGGTGAAACCTTTCCAACATTCCCTGACTTTGGGGATGATATGCACTAGATGTACGGTGTGTGATGCCTAGCGACTTGAAAACTTGAGAACACAGCTTGGATAGAAAGTTTGTGCCTCGATCAGTTTGTACAACCTTTGGTAATCCGAAAGTTGAGAAAAACTTAATTAAAGTTTTAACAACTACCTTGGCTGTAATGGTACGCAGAGGAATAGCCTCTGGATACCTGGTAGCAGTGCACATGATTGTGAGCAGAAATTGATTACCAGATTTTGATTTTGGTAAAGGCCCAACACAGTCCACTATCATGTGTTCAAAAGGTTCCCCCAACACAGGGATTGGAATTAACGGAGCTGGTGGGATCACTTGGTTAGGTTTTCCTGCATATTGACACACATGACAGGTCTTACAATACTGAATTACATCACGTTTAAGCCCGTACCAAAAAAAATAGGTCTGGTTATAGGTCTTTTTTACACCTAAATGTCCTGACAACAAATGATCATGTGCCAACGACAGAACTTGTTGACGAAAAGCAGTGGGAACCACTACCTGACAGACTACGTTCCACTCATCCTCTAAAGTATTACTTTTACACCACTTTCGCATAAGTAAACCATCTTTTATCAAGAACACAACGTTGTCTAATTTCTCAGTCCCTGTCAATTTGAAACATTTTGCTAACGAGGGATCATTTTTCTGAGCCTCAATGAGTTCTTCACGAGTTATTGACAAAGAATCACTCCTTACAATATCTTTCACCTGGTCACTGTGAAAGCAACCTCCTTAGTCTCCCCATCTGCACAGAAAAAAGTGTCAGATAAAACTATATCATTGCCCTTCTTAGATTGGGCACGGGTGACAATGCATGCAGAAAATGCACTCAGATATTTCTGAGATAGCTCATCTGTCTTAAGGTGGACCAATAGAGCATCCATCACCTCCAGTAAAGGTACTACCTTCCCCCCAGCCAAATCATTACCTAAAATGAAAGACACCCCCTTCACTGGTAATGCGGGGCGTACTCCTACCTCCACAAAATCGGTCACCAAGTCAGACTGGAGATGGATACGATGTACAGGTACCTTTGTAATCTCCATACTGAAACTCTGCACTAGTCTGCTAGAGCCTACTGACGATTGGCCTGAAAAAGGCAACACTTCAGCACATAAATAAGACCGGACAGCCGGACTTCCACCTGGTCCTCTTTCTTGCCTGTTAATGAAACAAACCCTTTTAGTAAGAAAGGCAAGCAAGTGGGGTCTGGCATATCAACTCCCTTTTCAGAAAACAAGCATGAATTCAGAGTTTACCAATGCAACTTCTTTCTTCTGAAAGTTCTGTTTGTGCTTCAAAGATAAACAGTCTGCTATCACATGTCCTTTCTTATGACAGTAAAGAGTCTCTTTAGACTTCTCACTATTTTGCTTCGGCATCTGACCATTCACTGAAGACCTCGACAAGGAACTCCTCTCAGCATTTGCTACATGAAAAACGTCTGCCAACACAGCAGCCTGCGAAAGGGTCGCCACCTTCTGCTCAATTAAATACAGCACCATCCGCTCGGGAAGGCACTGCTTAAACTCCTCAAGTAACAGAAGTTCTCTAAGTGAATTTAAATCATCAGCCTTACTAGAATTGCACCATCTATCAAAGAGAACCCCTTTCTCTCGTGCAAATTCCACAAAAGTTTGAGTAGCGGTTTTCTTGCAATCTCGAAAATGTTGCCTGTAAGCCTCTGGTACTAACTCATATGATCTAAGTATGGTCGATTTAAGTACCTCATACTTAAGACCATCTTCCAAAGATAGGGTAGAATATACTTCTAATGCTTTTCCGACTAACTTGCATTGAAAAAGTAATGACCAAACATCCTTCGGCCATCCTAAAGAAGTTGCGATTCTCTCAAAAGCGTTAAAATAACTATCCACTTCAGATTCTCTAAAATTCGGTACTAAAGCAATGTGCTTTCCCACATCAAATGTGGTAGAACCAAAATTAGCCTAATTATTACTCACCGACGAGAAGTTCCGCTGCACGGAGGAGACCGGAGTAACCCTAGCCGCTTTGATCTCCAACTTACGAAGCTTCACCTCTTTTTCAGCTTCAATTTCAAGCCTGCGGATTTGCAGACGCAGATCCAGCTCTGCTTGGCGGGCTCGTGTTCGTTCTTCCCCCTCCATGCGTGCAATATGCACCTTCGTCTGTAACTCCACCCTCAAACTGGGAGTACCTGGAGAAAAAGGTTCAAAAGGTGGCAAAACAGCTCCGACGGTGGCCTCCGCCTCCGTCGCAACCATATCTACCTCCTCTTTACCTGCTTCGCACACATCTTGCCCCTCGCCAAAAGGATCGGTCTCTCCGTCAACGTCAGGCAGTTTCAAAATTTCCAATTCACACAGCCGATCTATCACTTCGGCTTTAATTTGTCTCTTTAGTGACTGTTTCGAAATAGAAATCTGAAAGTGGGTAGCTATTATCAACAACTCATCCTTCCTACAAGTTTCAATCACCTCCAACGAGGGATTATCAACGAAATGCTGCAAATTAAACGACATCAGAAAGCCCAATATCACCACGCGCATTAACATGCTCTAATGGAGAAAAAATACCCTATGAGTTAACCTCTGCCAACCGCACCAAGTCTCAGCCATAATCAAACTTTCACACAATTCAATAACAATAACAAACAACGAGCCCCCAATTATGTTACATCTCCCTATTAAAATGAAATAAATGTCTAGGAGTAACAGGGTCAGTAACGTGTTAAATAAAATAAAATAAATGAACGGGTTCAGTTACTGATAAATTACGTGATAGCATGAATCAGGCAGAGACAGATTTGAACTTAAGTCTTTTAGTAATTAAAAATCATAAGTGAACACCCGATTGATTTACAAAGTAATGATAATCAAAGAAAGGAATATTTACAGAATATATACACACATATAGTGAAACAAAAACACGGAACACATAAGCAAGGGACAATGAGCGGTGCTAAAACAAATAAAAAAAATCAACAAAACAAAACATCTACTAACTTATTTAAAGTTATCAACTAACTAAGAAATAAAGACAAAAGTAAACGCTACACAACTAAGCTACACTAACTAACAAACATAAATACATGGAGTAGCATCCGCTCCTTACCTGGTGTGTATAGACAATTGCAGAACCTACATGCTACATGCTATGACATGCTACTATCCCATCGCTCTGAGTCTGAGAAAATAGCAATCAAGTTTCAAACAAATCAGCGGTACAAACTTAAGGTTATGATCAGAAAAAGAATCTTTCAAAACAAAGTATGACCAATCAAACATCAATCGGGGAGGCTAGAAACAAACAACAAGAAAACAAAGCAATCAAGAGAAAACCACGCCCCTCTGATCACTTCCGGGTCTTTATACAGGGAAGGAGAGCTCCGATTGGTTCTTTGGGAGGGATGTCACTCAGGAACAAATGATGATTGATGTTCAAAACAACCAATCATGAACCTAAGAATGAAGGATAGCTGAGAATAGAGAAAGAAAAAGAGAAAACAAACAACCAACATACGTTGCGGACGTAACACAGACGGACACGTCAGACAGGGGGCTGGGCACAGTCGAGACCCAGGAGAGGGAGGGGGAGGAGCGGCCGGTGCTGTACATCAGTCGTAAGCTCTCGAAGAGAGAGACGATGTACAGCACCATTGAGAAGGAGTGCTTGGCAATCCGGTGGGCCGTTCTTACTCTCCGTTACCATCTCCTGGGAGTTCACCCTCTGTTCGGACCACGCCCCTCTGCAGTGGCTCCACCGCATGAAGGATCCCAACGCGCGGATCACCCATTGGTATCTAGCTTTACAGCCATTTAAGTTCAAGGTGGTCCACAGGCCGGGGGCGCAGATGGTTGTGGCTGACTTTCTTTCCTGAAATGGGGGGGAAGGCCGCAGGCCGGATGGCGGGCAATGGGGGTATGTGGCGATGGGGGCGTGGTTTAGCGAGGTCTGTGACGGGAGAGAGAATCAGAGGACGAGCTGAGGAAGTCTCGACCATTTGTGTCCTACGGTGCAGCTCCTCACAGTGGTGTACAAGTGAGAGTTGAGGGGTGACGGCCGGGGGTCATGTGGGTGCCTGCCTGCCTGCCACATCACAAGTCAGAAATCAGATTGTGGATTGTAGCATTCAAATATTTCATCCAGTTCCTTTTGCTTAAAGATGGGGTGCATCACACCAGTATGGAGATGAAGCTGGTTATAGGTCTGTGCAGAGGACTTTTCTTTATAACATCATAATTCAAATAACCCCTTCTTAATTTCTTGGGCATGACATTTTAAAACTAAATGAGCAGTGTCAGGCTATCAGTTTTCACCCCCTCCCTTTGTGTTTTTTTTTTTGTCTTGTAGCTTTCTTGACCTTTCCTCCTTTCACATCCTCAATTATCTCATCCATCGTCATTGTCAAAAGTACATTCTAGATAACACATGACATGATCCTCTCTCCATCCATCTCTCCCATAGATTGTGGAACTATCTGCAGGACTTCCGCTGAGGACTCTCCGCTCTCCGCTGACCTCTTTGCCTGCTCTCTCAGGTGAATGGAAAAGTATGGGACCCACACCTGCCATAGGTAGAGCGTTGAGTGCTCTAGCCAGGATGGGCTTTATGAGCAGCTCTTTATTTGTTTTGGGGGTTTGCTGGTATCTAAACAGAGATCTTTACATTGGATTATAGATGCGATATCATTGGCTTGGTTTGTTTAACTATCTGTGTTAATGCCACTTTATCCACAAATGCCCATCCTTGTTGAGCTGTGGGAATGAGCAAGCCATCTGGACTATATGGACTGCAGGGGCCTGGCTGATAGAGTAGTGTGCTCCCTGAACAGAACGGCTGAACTTATTCTTTGGGGATATGGCCGATACTGCTGACAGCACAGTCAAGTGCTCAAGTCCATTGCATAGTGCCATCATTAGCTGCAAGAGGTCAAAATCCTTGAAACAAACCAACAGCTTCATCAGATTTGCAGGGAAACCAAGATCAAAAATAACAGCAGGGCTTTTTTATACAGCACAGGACTGGCTGCTGACAGTGGACTTGTCCGTTCTCAAACTGTTCTGCACATTTCCACTGCAGAAAAGGGAGTTCCAGCCCAGAAAGACTGGAGAAATGTTGTCGCTGTCTTGGTGAGCAGTGTAATAATGTTGCACTACATTACGTTTTACATCTAAATACAGGTGCTGGTCATATAATAAGAATATCATCAAAAAGTTGATTTATTTCACTAATTCCATTCAAAAATTTGTATATTATAAAACTTGTATATTATATTCATTCATTACACACAGACTGATATATTTCAAATGTTTATTTCTTTTAATTTTGATGATTATAACTGACAACAAAGGAAAATCCCAAATTCAGTATCTCAGAAAATTGGAATATTACTTAAGACCAATACAAAGAAAAGATTTTTAGAAAGCTTGGCCAACTGAAAAGTATGAACATGAAAAGTATGAGCATGTACAGCACTCAATACTTAGTTGGGGCTCCTCTTGCCTGAATTACTGCAGCAATGCGGCGTGGCATGGAGTCGATCAGTCTGTGGCACTGCTCAGGTGTTATAAGAGACCAGTTTGCTCTGATAGTGGCCTTCAGCTCTTCTGCATTGTTGGGTCTGGCATATTGCATCTTCCTCTTCACAATACCCCATAGATTTTCTATGGGGTTAAGGTCAGGCGAGTTTGCTGGCCAATTAAGAACAGGGATACCGTGGTCCTTAAACCAGGTACTGGTTGCTTTTGGCAATGTGTGCAGGTGCCAAGTCCTGTTGGAAAATTAAATCTGCATCTCCATAAAGTTGGTCAGCAGCAGGAAGCATGAAGTGCTCTAAAACCTCCTGGTATACGGCTGCGTTGACCTTGGATCTCAGAAAACACAGTGGACCAACACCAGCAGATGACATGGCACCCCAAACCATCACTGACTGTGGAAACTTTACACTGGACCTCAAGCAATGTGGATTGTGTGCCTCTCCTCTCTTCCTCCAGACTCTGGGACCCTGATTTCCAAAGGAAATGCAAAATTTACTTTCATCAGAGAACATAACTTTGGACCACTTAGCAGCAGTCCAGTCCTTTTTGTCTTTAGCCCAGGCAAGACACTTCTGACGCTGTCTGTTGTTCAAGAGTGGCTTGACACAAGGGATGCGACAGCTGAAACCCATGTCTTGCATACGTCTGTGTGTAGTGGTTCTTGAAGCACTGACTCCAGCTGCAGTCCACTCTTTGTGAATCTCCCCCACATTTTTGAATGGGTTTTGTTTCACAATCCTCTCCAGGGTGCGGTTATCCCTATTGCTTGTACACTTTTTTCTACCACATCTTTTCCTTCCCTTCGCCTCTCTATTAATGTGCTTGGACACAGAGCTCTGTTAACAGCCAGCCTCTTTTGCAATGACCTTTTGTGTCTTGCCCTTGTGCAAGGTGTCAATGGTCTTCTTTTGAACAACTGTCAAGTCAGCAGTCTTCCCCATGAATGTGTAGCCTACAGAACTAGACTGAGTGACCATTTAAAGGCCTTTGCAGGTGTTTTGAGTTAATTAGCTGATTCGAGTGTGGCACCTGGTGTCTTCAATATTGAACCTTTTCACAATATTCTAATTTTCTGAGATACTGACTTTGGGATTTTCCTTAGTTGTCAGTTATAATCATCAAAATTAAATGAAATAAACATTTGAAATAGATCAGTCTGTGTGTAATGAATGACTATAATATACAAGTTTCACTTTTTGAATGGAATTAGTGAAATAAATCAACTTTTTGATGATATTCTAATTATATGACCAGATAAAACGATGTCCGCGAGAGAGA
Source organism: Romanogobio albipinnatus (assembly GCA_023566225.1). NCBI lineage: Eukaryota > Metazoa > Chordata > Actinopteri > Cypriniformes > Gobionidae > Romanogobio > Romanogobio albipinnatus. The sequence continues at coordinate 31,786,986 of CM042244.1, forward strand.
CCCAGCATGTGAGAAGGCAAGTGAATCAATGCTTTCAGTTTCAGTTTAGCTCAGAAAAGGACAGATAAGAGTACTGGGAGTTTATGCTGCTAGAATCACTCCCAGTACTGCAAACAGCAAAACAGAAGCACCACACTGTCTGCACAAACACCAGAACGCGCAATGTTTTTAAGACTGGTTATAGGCAGGAAAACAACACATAATAGCATTACATCAGAGTTCGTTCCTGAAGTCTGTGAAAACATGCGGCTGGTTCGCGACAGGCTCCAGTTTGCCTGGCCGAGAACAGGCTCTGGCTCCAGAACGCGAACCATTCTGGTGGAAAAGGGGTATCAGCTTCCCTCAGTGTGTTGTCAAGACTATCCTTAGACCTGATAGCGTTCTAGTGTTAGAGGCAGTGAAGAACATTGCCATTTTGGAGCGTACTATGCCATGGGAAAGCCATATGGAGGAGGACATTAAGCAACCTAAAATGGGGCACTCACATAGACTCCATTGTGAAAAAGGCCCAGCAGAGGTTGTATTTCCTTCTCTAAGGAAGTTCAACCTGCCACAGGAGCTGCTGACAGTTCTACTCTGCAGTCAAAGAGTCTGTCCTCTGCACTTCTGTAACTGTCTGGTTCGGCTCCGCTACCAAATCAACCTCAAAAGACTACAGTGGACAGTCCGGACTGCTAGGAGAATCATCGCTACATTCCTTCCCACTCTCCAAGAACTGTACTCATTTAGAGTGAGTAAAAGGGCTGGCAAAATAACTCTGGACCCCTCACATCAAGGCAACTTCCTCTTTGAACTGTTGCTATCTGGTCGGCAGTATAGAGCACTGAACACCAGGGGCCTCATTTATAAAACTTTGCGTAGGATTTGCGTCAGAAGTGGCGTACGGATGAAACACAGGACGTGCGTACGCACAGAAATATTCGGATTTATAAAACCGTGCGCACGCACATCCTACGCAGTTTTCCCTTAATAAATCACAATCCATTCTAAATGTAGCGCAGCTTTTGCGGCTTCATGTCACGCCCATAGTTGCCCATAAATAGTCCGTGAAACGCCCACAAATTAATATTCATCGATTGCGAAATCATGGCAAATACAGAGAGGAAATCAAAAAAACTTAACTTCACTCAATGTGAAGTAGAAATTATCGTTGGCGAGGTGGAAAAGAGGAGAAAAATGTTGTTTTGGAGGGCACAGTGTGGGCATTACTAATGCCAAAATGGCACTTGAAGTGCAAAAGGTTGTAGACGCTGTAAATGCTGTAGCCTCACAACCTCGGACCGTGGCCGAAAAAAAAAAAGAAATGGTCGGACATCAAAGTCGAGGAAAAAAAGCGTCTAGCGCTGCATCGCCAGAGTGTGTCTGCCACGGGTGGGGGAGACGGGACACGGGAGCTGACCCCTCTTGATGAGAGACTGGCGGCAATTATTGGGGAATCCCTATTAATCCCTATCCCTATTATCTACGTGAAATGGGAAATAGTTCAGTGCAAATGTAATTTCTTGCAGCTTTCTGAATGGTTGAGACATACGTCAGTTATTTTATCGAAAATAAAACAAACTAAAGGCATTTGCATGAATACCATGATTCCGTAGCTGATGAAGAAATTTTTACTATGAAAACAACTTTCCCCAGTGGACCATTACATCTATCTATCTATTTATCTATTTATCTATCTCCCTAATTATCTATCTGTCTATCTAATTGCATCTCTGCTCCGCCAGATGGACACATTGACGAGAATATCAGTTTTGTACATTATTTCGTTCTGTTTACCATATTATATATGAGGATGAATTGCATAACATGCCAATATTGTTGCAGAACATATTTCACTTTTTTTTTTTTTTGCATTTCTGTTGTAATTTTCGTTTGATTTTGTTTGTTTTACACTGCAGATCGATCAAACGGGTGTTCGTGTAGGCTGTTAATTGTAATACTTGTTTTGTGAAGTCTTCAAGTTATTTATGAGAGGCAGTATTGCCATTTCTTCTACACAACGGTCTACAGTTTCACACACTTTCTCGTGTTCCTTCCATCTGCCGACGGTGTCGCCATTTCTCATTTCATCCGTTTTTGTGCGTACGCCTGGGTCAGAGCTTGCGTGAAGGACCGCACATTTTCCCGTCAAGTTCGCTTTTTATAAATACCAATTATTGCGTAGAGAGCGGCGTACGCCTTCTTTTGTGCGTACGCAACGTTTATAAATGAGGCCCCAGAACAGTCAGGCACAAGAAAAGTTTATTTCCTCAGGCCATCTACCTCATGAACAGTTAAATTTGAGCAGCATCTAGCTGTGAAGTTGTGAATTGCAATCACCCACCGCTCACCCCTCCCTTTCGAAGCACAGAGAAACTACGGTGGCCAACACAGGACAAAAATGTCATCGTCGGAGAGAACAGAGAGTGACCAGCGCTCTGTAAAGAAGTTTGTCCATTTAGGGCTACTGTAAAACATGATGCCGCAAAATGGCGATTTCACTGTAAGGGTACCCGCGGTGTATGTAGATACAAATGGCGCATACAAGGTAATAAAAACATAAAGGTACATTATGTAAGGTCTTTATACACCACTGAAAACATTATGTATATTATATTGTATTTCTGTCAATAGATCCTCATAAATATTACATACTGCACCTTTAAATGCATGTGCAATACACAACATTAATTATGCTCATACCATACATATTATTCACATTACTTTGCAGTGTATATAACATACATATTGTCTATTTTGTATATTGTGTATTTTTTTTATTCACTTAATTTTATTTTTATTATCTGTCTTGTCACTGTCATCCTGTGCGCTGAAAGCTTCTGTGACTAAGACAAATTCCTTGTATGTATAAGCATACTTGGCAATAAAGCTCTTTCTGATACTGATTTTGAATAGGAAGAAATATAAGGGTCCGATCAGCGACTCTTATAGGACGGAAGGCATGGTGCTTACCTGTGGATTTAAGGTCTTTACAGGACAGTCCCACTGCAGGGTTTATACTACATTTGTCATCACAGGCAAGAGAAGGAGGAGGGCCCTCTATGACAGCACAGAGGCTGCAGAGAAAGCCTCCAGGTGGCTGTGGATAAAGAGAGTGGTTTTCTAGAGACCCGAAACACCCAATGACCTCAGGAAACAGTGATGTGCCCTTTTAGCATCATAAGATGTTTCGGTAACACTTTACAATAAGGTTCATTAGTCAACAGTAGTTAACATGAACTAAAAATGAACTGCACTTATAAAGCATTTATTTATCTTTGTTAATGTTAATTCAAACATTTACTAATACTTTATTAAAATCTTGTTAACATTAGTTAATGCACTGTGAACAGACATGAACAAACCACGATCAGCTGTATTTTTACAAAGATTAACTAACGTTAACAAATTAACAAATACAGTAACAAATGTACTGCTGGTAACTAATGAAACCTTATTGTATTACCGATGTTTCATTAGAAATTGAATGTAAAAATGATACACCAACATGAAAGAAAACATTTGTATTCATGAGCATGTCACTATTTGTACAAATCACTGTACATTCATTTAATTCTGATTTTCTAAAACATAAAAAAGCCATTTGGTTGTGGATAGTAAGATGCATTTAAAACATTTCAAGTTCATGGATAATTGTGCATACATTTGTTAATTTTGAGAATAATTAAATTCCATAAAACCTGGACATTGTAATAAATAGTTAAAATAGACAAAACACCACAAACTATTATATTCAATTAGTATTTCAGGTATAATAATTAACACTCAAACACAATTTGCATGCAAAAATTTAAATTAAACACATTTCTAGTTTTAGTGAGTGAAATGGGAAGTCTCAGCTTTCAAATGATATGTAAACATAATGATGAACATATAGTGCATGTTCCTCTCTAGAGTTCATTCTGGCTAACTATATTGGACTTTGAATGACTTGAGGTAAATTTAATTTAGTTTTTTATTAGCTATTAATGTTTTGCAGTTAAAACACTGCAATTACATAAAGATTATGCTTTTATTCCCTGTGATGGACTGGCCACCTTGGAAAATACTAGCCATTTAAAAAGAATTTTGTTTTGCTTTACATTTTTACAAAGGCTATGCTTAAATTACCATCATGTTATCGTTACATCTCAAAATTAATATATTATTTTGAAATGTGTAAATATATGAGGATGGTTTTTATGGTAAATCGCAGAATGTCATAATGACACAGGAAATTTATGTAACCCATATTTGTGTGTTAGATTACACAATTCTGTTTTTTGTTGAGTTAAGGATAAAACAAGTCTTATTTAGGCCACTTTATTGGAAAACATTTTCCATTCAAAACTTTTCAATTTGGTTCCGAATTTTTAGTTATCAGCAGCCAAAAATGAGCCCATGTCGATATGAAATCCCAAATTGATATGAATTGTGATTAAAATGTAGTTTTCCAAACACTAGCTCCAATTATGGATATATGTCAACAATGGTAAAAATGTAATTAATTCCGCAAAAAAAGGGTTAGTTACATTCTTTAAATGGTTAGGCCTACATGATATTGCAGTGGTTCTCAAACTTTGTATACCAAGTACCACCTCAGAAAATATTTGGCTCTCCAAGTACCACCATAATGACCAACTTTAAAATACAGTAGCGTGGTAAGCCTAACTATTCAGCTACAACTCTGCACAGTTCAACAACGAGGCAGTTTATTCCTAATATTTATTATTTATCTAGAATATTTATTGTTGTCAACCACTTTAACATTGTAAATAGTACACAGTTTGTACAGTAACACAACACTGTGCTTACATACAGGTAAATAAAATAATGATTAAATTAAAATGTGTTGTACCTAAAAGTTAAGTTAAAACTGTACTGTACTTAAATGTAAAACATATATACACACGTATGTGGCATTCCCCAGTAGTGGGAAACTTTAAAAAAAGGATCACAATTTAATGAATCCGACTACACCACCCTGGTGGAGGACCAGGGAAATACTCCTAATTAGGACGCAGGTAAGTTTTATCACGGAAGGCAAAGAAATGTCCAGTGAGACGTGAGTATCAATACAAAAAGATGACTATTATAAAACATTAAAATGTTATGTCCGGGAACATGCCCAAAAAACACAATTCTCCAGGGCAAGGGGGTCACAGGAACGAGGCAGGTCGGCTGCTACTCAGGATGGTTATACAAACCCACCTCAATTTCACACCGCATTGGCACCACACGCGCACACACCCTAAAGCAGTTGTGTCAGTACCCTTTTTCCACCAAGGCAGTGCTAGAGCTAGATCGGAGCCAGAGCCTAGTTTCAAATCGTTTTTTTGCATTTCCACACACAAAGCCCCAGCTCCGAGCCAGGAAAAGTGGTTCTTAAGTAGCACCAAAACATTGCTGGGCTAGAAGTAAGAACTCCTCTGTATCGGCAGGTGAGGCCAACCAAAATATTCATCCAAACATATACACTGAATAAATAGTCAATTATAAATGCGTTCAGCATTCTGCAACAAGTATTTTTCGGATTTTCTAGACTATTTTAAGTCGTAAAGTGAGCAGGATATATTAAAATGTAGTGCATGGATTCGGCAGGCATGGATTCATGATACCAAGTGGGGCAGCAGAGCACGGCGCCCTCCCCAACTCTACAGCGCCCCACAAATTTGTACATCTGAAAAATGGAACTGCAGCGCGCAGATTTCAGGCTGCCACGCTTCCGCTTGTTTTCACATTACCCTGCGTAAACCTCGCTGCGTAAACCTCGCTGCAGAACCAGACGACATCTGCATCAGGTCAGTAACTAGATGTATGTATGTCAATGAAAGTATTGAAAGTATGTCAATCATTAGAGTGCCACCCTCAGGCTGAATAAAGCAAGGACATTGCAATTCTGCCAAAAGTGTGTCTGATGTGTTTAGCGATTAGAATATAAAGCTTACAAAATGTTTATCATAAACTAGTGCTGCTAAGACCCAGAATCTGTCCTACCTACATTCACTGTGAATCACTGGCACTGTGAGATCTGTGGCAACCCTAACCTTACCCCTTTTCAAGGCAGTGCTGGTGCTAGTTCGGAGCCAGGGCCTAGTTTCAAATCGGTTCTTCTTACCCCTTTTCCACACTGTGAATGAAACATGCCACGAATGGAGGCAGCTAGCCTTCCCCGTTCCACAACAAATCCACTCTAGCTCCTGGAGGACGAGGAAGAGAACGATAAAGGAAAAAAAAAAAAAAAAAGATAACGTGTATAGACACGGTGCACAGGCTCCCTACTGCGAAAGCAGGTGGGCAGAACCTGAATGGCACCAGCAGGACAAGAAATAAATTTAAAGAAAATTATACACTTTGATAACAAAACAGTATAATACACTGTAAAGATGATAAATAAATCTGAAACTGAAAATCAAAACCAAAAATCAACAAATAAGAAAAAGGAAACAAAAAGTACTTGTAAATTAACTCAAAATCAAACTAAGAGTCTTGGACGGCCCCGCGAACGCAAGCTCATACATGGACAGCCACGGCCAGCCTTAATCAGCAACGCTGTCCACAACAGCACTGATGCACAGGAACAGAGCATAAAAGAAAACTCCGTGCAAAACAGCAGCGGCGAGAAAGGGGAATTAAACGTCGATTTCTGGGGGTAGGGGGGTAGGGGTCACCGTCATGAGTCCTTTTGCACCCACCACTTTTACGGTGAAGCATTGCTGCCACAAACATATTTTTTCCACTCAATTGTGTCGTAATAACGATATCTTATGTCGTTTTAACGACATCTTTTGTCGTAAAAAACGTTTGAAAAGCAGAAGCAAGCTCCGTAAAACAGACTCTTCCGCTGCCTGTATCAGTGGCAGTGCCCATAGCACGAAATTGTTGTAATGTATTGATGTAGCCTACAGTTCTTAACAGCCATGGGTAGCAGGTGCCATGGACCGCTTATGATTAGCGTAATGACGGACCCCGGTGCAGCCACAAATATCATAACTATCTATAGGCCAACTGTAAGTAAGACATTCAAGAAATGTATTAAAAAGAAGCCTTACTCAAAGTAGAGCCCTACATTTCTGCCCAAGCCCGACGGGCCCCGAATTTTTTACGCCCCTAGGGCCGGGCTTCGGGCCAATTTTCCAGTCATAGCCTCAGACGCGGGCCGGGCTTCGGGTCTTTTTAGGCTATAGGACGGCGCTATGCAACACGCATCGCCGCAAATGAGTAAAGCAAGCCAACACGCAAACTGCCACCAGTGAAACTGAAAATAAGCTAAGTCTAGATGCTCAAAAGTACAATCATCTTCATTGAAACGAAGACTAAAGGCTCTTACCAGTGTTTAGGTCGCTCGTTCACATATTGCGGACTTTGATGTTGAAATGAGCTGATGAATAAAATGCTCATATCTGTTGCTTTCGTTGACATGAACTCCGTTAAATGTGCATATAGCACGGGAATTGAAGATCGGATTTATATTCATTTCGCGGAGAGGTGTAGCCTAGGGTAAGACAACCAGTATGTGTTTTTTTTTATTTGTTTCGATTGTGTAGCCGTTTCGTTTGCACGCGCCGTTGCGATCTGCCTGCCTCATCTTGTCAAAAATGCCTTTTTACTGTGATGGTGGTGATAGTAGGCTAAACGTTTAAACAATGCTTTAAGTGTTTATATGGATTTTATAAGTCAAGTGTTGATTTGAGAGGCTAAAGTGTTGGGTTAACTCACTGTCGGCCGCTGGCCGCTTGCTCGTCACTTTAAAACGCAAAAACTTTAGTTTAACAAACAAAAAAATGCTTCAAACCTTTTTCTAAATTAACTTAATAAAGAAACAAAACCAAATATAACTACTTTGACATTAAAAACAAATAACTATTTTAATGGCTGCAACTAATGTGTAATAGGGAGGATAAAAAAAACGGGCTCCAGTGGGACTCTGATAACGAAGTGGTAAAAAAGAATTGCAAAAATTAAAAATATTAAAGAATTCGCGGGGCGCTTTCGTCGGCATGAGTGATAGGCTAGAAGACCCGCAATATGTCTCTCAGCTGACATTTTTATTTATTTACATTAGTAAGCTACAGGACATAGTATTTCAAAACATGACCTGCGCTAAAGAGAAAAAAATAATGCATCATGTACCCAGCACTTCTGAAAATGCACTTCTGAATGCGTCTCTGTCCCCAGCACATTTCAAACCAAACTGACGCCCATGTTGTTGTGACTACAGAGTAGTTCATGCACACCTGGATTAATCAGTATGGTTGAGAACCCTGAATCAGCAGAACCGTACCAAACCTGCCAAAATAAGGGTCCTTAAATACGATGGCTGCTTACACCCCATTGGTTTACCAACTACAATCAAGCAAGCCATTAATAATTAACTTATCCTGCCACATATTGTTTTTTAACATTACTTTATTTAGTGATTCCTCTGCTTACCACTAGTGGTACTCGTACCACGCTCAATAGTATCTGCAGCACACCAGTTTCAGAACCCGGAAGTGAGGGTTTTCACCGGTTTTCACGTGGATTTTGATCGGATCGATGTCTACAATATTTAACAACAATACTTTTAAATAAAGTCACTTTCTGTTCATATAATATGCATGTCATGATGTACAATGATCAATTTTTAAAACATAGCCTATTGCTTAAATCAATGAATACAAAGACAGTTTATATATGAAGTATACTTCATGGAAACAGGCTTAAACTATACAGTTTTTATTTAAAAAAAATATTAATAAATGAATAACATGGTGTAAAGTGTTTCCCATTTGACTATAGATTAGTATTATTTCGTTCACATTCATGTTGTTACAAATAATACTGTCAGAAAATAAACACTGTAGTTTTATTATATTATAGTTTTTACTAAATAATACAACAATACAATACATTTGTAACATTAAGTTATAAAGTGTTTCTGACTCTATATTCAATCATATTATTTCGATTGAAAATAATAGACAGAGAATGTGCCATTTTTCAAATGTCAAATAAAAATAACCATTTAATACAAGGTCTTAAAGTGAAATGTGTTTCTCTAAAAGAAAACAAATAGGACATACATAAAATATTTATAAAATAATAGGTTTAAAACTAATTTAAACGGCACATAATACAAAATAAAAACATGCAAAAAAAGTTATCTTAAAACACAAAACTTGTGACTCTTAAGCCCATATCATGGCATTTCTGCAGAAATACTTGAAAAGATGAAAGTATTTTCATCCCTGAAAATGAAATTAATACGTTTTATTAATGAATAATTATTTAAAATTAAGACAAATAATATATTTTGACAAATGCAAAAAAGCTTTAATGATAAAACGTGAAAGACGTGAAAAGATGAAAGTCTTTATCCCTGAAAACAAAATGAATATGTTTTATTAATTAATAATTATTTAATATCAAGACAAATAATATATTTTGACAAATGCAAAAATACAACTCGACATATTCTCCTTCATGCTTCTGTTCACATCTCACTGGCTTAAATGCATGTTTCTCTTGTTCAAGGATACGAATAGAAAAGTAACTTTATTTAAAAGTTTTGTTGTTAAATATCGTAGACATCGATCCGATTAAAATCCATATGAAAACAACGTGACGTGTATGGGTAGCGCCGCTCACTTCCGGTTCTGTGGATGGGCTTCTGAAACTGGTGTGCTGCGGTGCTGCAGCTGGATATAGCTTGAGAACCACTGTGTTATTGCTTTACATACACAACACTCTAATACGTAGCCTATAGAAAGCCCTAAAATTATTTTTTTTTTTTGCCAGTTTCTTTTTTTAATTTTTAAACCCTTATCCGTCATTCATACAAATATTAATGTAGCGATGACTGCAAACAAGTCTCCCTCCAATGGCGCAGTGAATTAAGTTTGGTTTTTAATATTCATTATCCAAGTCTTTGCTATTGGAAGATATAACCACGCAAAGTCAGCATTATGGAATTAATATTATTCATGAATAAGGGCTTTACTGTGACAGGTCTGAAAGACCTTATAATATATTCATAACCAAAACCTTCGTCATAGTAATTTGGCATGAGGTTTACTTAGTCGCTAGCCGAGCTCATCGATCTGGTCATCATGCAGTTGCAGCGTCATTGTGGGCTGCCGTTTGAATGAAGTTACAAGACACACAAATCTTCCGCATCCCGACTTAAACCCGGCCTTTGGAGTAGAGCTGTTTAAAGGACAAGCAAACAGAAAGATGCCCGTATTTACAGGTCTGTTCACACTATGATTTTACATAAATCATAGTTCGTCTTTAAACGATAAGAGATGTGTGAGAAGAGGCAGCGCCGTTAGCATGAGACATTAGCTTCAGGCCTCAGTTGGTGGTTTCTATTAAAAAACAGAGAAAGCTAAACAAGAAGCAGAAATCACATAACAAGCGTTCTGGTGGGACTTGTGTTAGGGTGTTGCGTTTTTTATATGGCTATTTATGATGTGAAATGTAACGTTAAATGTACAGACTTGAGTGTTAGTGATGCAGCATGTTATGCCGGCTAGGCGGCGCACAGTGTATTTAAAAGCCTTTTAAAACTTAAAGCACTTTCAGTCAATATACAGTACTACTGAACAGTAGGGACAGACTTTATGCCTACATTTTTATTTTTTGTAAAATTGGCTATAGAACAGCTTGTAGACATGAAATTTGATGCATCATGGCTTGTATCCATCGGTGTGGTAAATTTACTTGTTCATTGCAATGGATTTCCAGTGATTAATCTTTCATGTGTCATTTTATTTGTAGTGTCTCGTGTGGTTAGTATGTTTTGTGTGTAGTCTCATAGGTCAGTTGTGTTAATGGGGTTTCAAACAAACATTTCAAGGAGCAGTTCACCCCAGAATGACTGGGGCTGTCAAACCTCAGAAATGGGGGCGAAAAAGCATCATAAAAATAATCAACTCTATTCCATGTTTTTTTTCTTTCTTTCTTTGAAGTGTATAGTTTCAAGATGTTATGCTAAAAATATTCCACTTAAGCTGAAATAAAAATATAATTGTTTCAAAAGACCTGAAGGTGAGTAGAAGATTGAATATTCACTTTTGGGTCTCTTTTAAAGCAGGTGGTTTAAAACTGTTCCTGGAGTCTCTTCAGCACTACACATTTTGGATGTTTCCCTTATGGACCGTTTTCACATTTCCAGGGTTCTCAGAAGCAAAAGGTGTCATAAGCTATGTTTCCACCCACCTATTTTTATGGGCATTTTTGGGATATGTCATAAAAACGCTGGATGGAAAGGCCAATATGCACATAAAAAAACGTATGCGCTCAATTGAGGTGAATAAATGTATTATCTGATAAGATATGCGCATAAACCACAGTGGAAACACTTTTACGAAAAATATATCCCGACTCGCATGATTGCGTTCCTTAACGCCAGGCATCAGAACGCAAGATAACATGACAGCATTTTACTAGTTCCCTCGACAAAAACTAGGCTTTCTGATTATAGCAAAAATAAGCTCTGTGATCAACACAAGTTTATGATACTTGCACGTTTTATCCATCAAGATAATTTTAATGAACACAACTTTTATGAATATTGAAGTCTAAATGCAGTTGCCAGAAGTAAAAAGCTAAAGGTAATCTATAAACGAACTACACGTCGGCCGACTTCAATGTCATCATCACTAAGCTTCCGACAACTTTCATTTTTTTTTATATAAAAACATTTTCCCAGAATGTTTGAGTTATAAGTTTATCCACCAACCAGGCATAACATTATGACTTAATATTGTGTTGGTCCTCCTTTTGCTGCCAAAACAGCCCTGACCCGCCGAGGCATGGACTCCACTAGACTCCTGAAGGTGTGCTGTGGTATCTGGCACCAAGATGTTAGCAGCAGTTCCTTTAAGTCCTGTAAGTTGCGAGGTGGGGTCTCCATGGATCGGACTTGTTTGTTCAGCACATCCCACAGATGCTCGATTGGATTGAGATCTGGGGAATTTGGAGGCCAAGTCAACACCTTAAACTCATTGTGCTCCTCAAACCATTCCTGAACCATTTTTGCTTTGTGGCAGGGTGCATTATCCTGCAAAAAAAATAGGATAATGAACGCCTTGCCTTCTTTCCATAGTGCATCCTGGTGCCATGTGTTCCCCAGGTAAGCGACACGCATGCATCCAGCCATCCACATGATGTATAAAACGTGCCTCAATGAGCGTTGGCCGCCCATGACCATGTCGCCGGTTCACCACTGTTCATTCCTTGGTCCACTTTTGATTGATACTGACCACTGCAGACCGGGAACACCCCACACGAGCTGCAGTTTTGGAGATGCTTTGACCCAGCCAACTTAGCCATCACAATTTGGTCCTTGTCAAACTCACTCGTATCCTTACGCTTGGCCATTTTTCCTGCTTCTAACACATCAACTTAGACAACGAAATGTTCGCTTGCTGCCTAATATATCCCACCCACTAACAGGTGCCATGATGAAGAGATAGTGTTATTCACTTCCCTTTCATAATGTTATGCCTGATCGGTGTAAGAGCACAATAATGAGCATAATGAGGCTGTAAAAGCAGACTGAGTTTACCTGTTCAGTGTGATGATGTTTAATCTCCTCGACAGCCTCAGTAGTCCTATTTAGCCACTTGTTAGCAACTGACGCATTTTCAAGACGCATGACGGCTTCAAAAAAATCTTAAGTGGGGTAATACTTTATTTTATGCCGTAGCATAAAATGTGAAAGTGTCTTGGGTTTGTTTACCACAGACCTTATTTCAGCCATTTAAACAAAATCCCATTTAAAAAAAAAAAAAAAAAAAAACATGACTTCGGGACAATGGAACCGAAAGCACTAAAATGCTAACTCACTTCCACATTTTTGCCAACAAAGTGATGTCATACTTGCACCACTCTATAGCAAAGAAAAAGCCACAATAATGTTTCTACGACTATCCATAAGAGGGAAAAAATACAGTGGGCTTGATTACGTCTGTCAGAAGAGAGAAATATATGTTTGTTGTCACTCCCTCAGGCGCTGTAATAGAAACACCCTCTCAGCTGTGTTTTCTTTGTAGTTTTAACACCAATATAATCTGACTAATGTAGTATTATAAATGTACATTGCATTTTTACAAATTTAAATAAAAACATGACTAGATTTCTCATGTTTATAATTGTGGAAATCACGGTCTCTGAAAAAAGGCAGTTGGAAACACCAAGCTCAGGTTTTGCAGCTCTACTGATCAGCTGATGAGTTAATTCAAAGGAGACATTTAAAATGTGCAGTACTGGGTGGGGAGAATCCTGGGATGGTTTTGAGTACCCCTGCTTTAAAACCATAAACAGTTTCTTTCTATAGGCTGTCAGCAATGTGTAGATGCGCGGTACTGAATAATTTTGCTGTGTCACAAATTTTTTTTTATGTCTTGATTTTTTGTGTGTGAATATTTTAGTGAATGTGAAATGGGGAAAGGAGAAGTTTGATGCGGTGGAGCTAAATACAGAGGAACCACCCATGGTGTTCAAAGCCCAGCTTTTCGCTCTAACAGGGGTTCAGCCAGAGAGACAGAAAGTCATGGTGAAAGGAGGAACACTGAAGGTAGTGGCGGTGATCTGTAATGGAGAGCATTCATATTTGTTGTCCTCTGCTCTGTTATTGCAGGTGTGTGACTTATTTTACTTTTGTTTTCCAGGATGATGAGTGGGGCAATATCAAGTTGAAAAATGTAAGTATGTGGCGAAATCTATTTTCTGGTAGTTTCAGAAAATGTACTTAAAGAGTTGTCCTGTAATCAGAATTCAGTAGTTAATAATTAAATATGGAATCATAAGATCCAGAATAGTTTATCCAACAGTACAACTTAAAATAAACATTCAAATTAGTTTCTTAATACATGATTGTGGTCCTGTTGTGCACGTTTGTTGATGGTCAATCGCGCTCATGACTAGAACAGCGACCAGTCGCCTGACTGACTAGCGTAGCAGCAAATCGTAAATGCAGCAAAAAAAACTTCCAAAAACAATGTAAATGTTGAACAGCTGGACAGCTGTTCATAAATCGTATAAATAAATTCTTATAACCTCAACTCCGGTTCAATATACAAAATGATTGCCAAGATTTATTGATAACTTCGCTACTTCAGAGTACGACTATAATGAAGGAATCTAGCAGCAGCATTCTGAACTAATTGAACACGGGCAATTTGAGACATAGAAATACCGCAGCAGAGTGAATTGCAGTAGTCTAGACGTGAGGTGATGAAAGCATGAACAGCCATCTCTAGGGTTTTAGGATTTAGGAAAAGTTTGATTTTAGACAGCAGACGAGACGGAGATGGTGAAAACTAGACAGGGTGGCCGCGGGTCCTTAAAAAGTCTTTAAAATGTCTTAAATAAGGTTTTCCTTAAATAAGGCCTTAAAAAGTCTTAAATTCAGATTCGATGGGTCTTAAATATTTTTGGTCACATTACCGATAAAATTTCTCCAGTCTGATGGACACCGTGACTGTTATCATTGGACAAACCGCAGATTTCTCCCCGCGCTGTAACATTAGTTTACGCGTCGTCATCAGAGAGAAGTGCGGTGGCAGAATCCAGTCGAACTACAGCAGCTAGCTGACCAGCCTCCTAACTAGTTAAGATGGGTTCATGCAAGTTTACAGCAAATGGCAGCGTCATATCACGAGAATGATTCTTCTGATTTTATCACATTCAGTGATAGATAATGGACAGTGAGTGTATTTCTGGTATCAGTGTCGCGCTGTTGTCGAGGCTCGCGCTGCCTGACTGAGAAACTTGCATGGAGAAATAAAATGAGCGTAATGGCAAAAGTAAAGAAATTCACAGAACAAACAAACTGAGGTAAAAATTTAACATGTTTAGTTAATTTATAATATAGTCCTGTAGTTAAATAATATACCATGACAAGGGAGCTATTTTGCTGAGTATTTTTACGAGTGCACGTTACATTGATTTAAGTTCAACAAACTTAAAAGTAGTTAAGTTACTTACATTTTAGACACAATATTCACCTTTTTGTTCAGTTTCACCAACGAAAATAGTTCCAAGCAAAGATGACCGTAGAATGAAAAGATACATGAATGAAAAGTTATGAAAGATACAACAGAATGATTTGAAATACTATTTTACTTTATGCAATATGTGTGTAAAATGGCCATAAATAAATGGGAAAAGAAGTGTACAAATGGGAGTAGTAATTGGCAACATTTTCATTAGAATATCTAACATTTCATGGGAATATTGATATATAATTTATTTTCCTGTCACTTGTTGTGTCTTCCAAAATGCCTGATTTACATGCTTTAAGTGCTTTTAAGTGGCTCTGATGTCCACTACAGTGGACGTATGAAATCGAGGTCCTGTTTAGTAACAAAAGTAAGTTTAGTAAGTCATATTCTGATTTTGAAACCCCATCATAATTTTCTGAGATATTGATTTACAGCAAATTATTTGAAAATTAGATTTAAATGATAATTGCAAAATATAATCATATTTCCATAAGAATGTAAAATTTGATCATTCAGTCAGTGCCAGACATATTTAGAGACCGAAGATGGAGTGGTCATGGTGAAACCTCCAAAATGGTATCTCTGAAAATCCCTGAATGTGCTCTTTACAGGACAAAAACTTTTACAGGGCTAAAACATAATATCCACTACAGTTAACAAAATGCTATGCTTGGGTCTCAGGGGGATATTTTGTTTTCTTTTTGCATTAAATGCATTAATTATTACATATATGCATGTAATATGTGTATTTCCATCACAGGTTTGGTCTTAAATTTCACAAAAGGTGGTATTAAAAAGGTCTTAAAAAGTCTTAAATTTAACTTGTTCATATCTGTAGACACCCTGCTAGATCCGATTACACAGACGAGATGTGTTTGTCAAATTTTAAAGACTCATCTAGCAGAACGCCCAGGTTCCGTACACGTTAGAAGTAGGGAGGAAACGTTATGGAAATTTCACATCACGATTATAGTGACCCTAGGCATGTGCCGGTATCAAATTTTCATGTTGCGATTAATTGCTGAAGCTTTTATCACGGTATACAGTATTATCACGGTATTGAAATAAGTTGCAAAAAAGTGTTTACAGGTTTAACAACTTTCTTATAACAAAAAGAGCCGAACATTTAAATACAATAAAGCACATTTTTACAGAAGTTATTATTCTTTGATAACGTTAGTTAAAAAAGCAACTGTTAGCGTTAGCTCAGGTCCATTAAATAATAGTTACAACTTTTGATTTTAATGTTTTATTAAATGATGAAATTTACATTTAACTAAGATTAATAAATGCTTAAGAAGTATTTTTCATTGTCTATTTGTTAATGAATGAACTAATGTTAAATAATAGAGCCTTATTGTAAAGTGTGTGACTGAACAACAAAGAATCAGAACACATTCAAACAATATCTAGGGAATGTAGTCCAGATTAAAATATAAAATGTTTAAGGTTGAAAATGTGAAAATGAATAGCCTTAAGTCTTTAAGTATTTGGTTATGTGATGAGCACCATAGCGAATACAGAAATCTGAATGGCTGTGAGTGTTTTGTTTACGAGGATTACGGCTGCATTTCTGCTGTTCCGTCAGCGCCCTCTGCTGTCTGAGAGTGAATGTGCATACATTCATTCAGCACATCTCCTTCACTCGGTCCGCCATGTGCTGCTCATGCATGTTGGGTTTGTTTACATCAGTGCACGTTCCTCTTTGACATGTTGCTAAATGGACTGCACTTATATAGCGCTTTTAACAGACCAATGGCTTTACACATTGCCTCACATTCACCCATTCACACACCGACGGCGGTGTCAGCCATGCAAGGCGCATTCCAGCTCATCGGGAGCAGCTGGGGTTAGGTGTCTTGCTCATGGACACCTCGACAATTGGTCAGGTGGAACCGGGGATCGAACCACCAACCTTCCGGTTTGTAGACAACCTACATGAACCACTGAGCCACTGCCGCCCCATATACCGGCACAAATTATCACGGTTATCAATATTATCACGGTTTTCTTCACATGTGAAAGTGTTCAAAAAGAACAGATGCACACTCTTAAAACATTTCAACAAGTTTTATATTTGAAAATCAACAAACAACAAATAAATAAAGCAGCTCTATGCACTTTTTTAAGCTAGATTCTGTGGGATTTACTTCCTTATAATGGCCGTTGTCAATAGACCAATTTACAGCCCTACGTCACACTGGTTCAACTGCGCATGTCGGTTGCAAAAGACGGTCTGGAATGTGTTATAATGTGTGAAACACATTGATTTAAATAATGTAACAACAGTTTAATGATTTCAGCAAATAAGCAGTTAAATTTGATTAAATGTTTGATTAAATTGCTGACACTGACTGAAAATAATGAAAATTTCAGAAAGTTTAAGTTTAAGATATTTTTTATTTTCAAAATGTAGGCTATAGGCTACATTTTCCGTCAGTGAACCAATATTACAGCCTGTAAAACATTTAAATAAATATCAGTAAATAATGGTAATATAAGTTATATAAGAAAGTTAAATATTAGTTAATATATTGGTTTTATATTTCCCAACAGAGGTGCTCATATGCCGCTTTGCGCTGAAAGTGATCTACACGAGCAGGACAGAGAGCATTGTTTTTCTAATATCTTAATTTTCTCCTGATGTACCAAAACTAATAATAGTAGTAAAAGTTGTGAACAGCGAATTTATCTTCTGCAGGGTCAAGAACTTTAGGCTTTGTTTGATTATGCGCTGTGAGAGAAAGCCAAACTAAAAATATCTGGCGTGTATGAAATGCGCTATACACATTAACTTGACACACCTTATAAGTTTAACCCCTAGGAGTCTGAGCTGTTTTGGGGCCCTTTAGAAGTTTTGTCATGCTCTGACGTTTGTGTTTTTTTCAGTTGCTTATAAACACATTAATAGCAAAAGTGTAATTACACTGTGTTCAGCACAAACTGGGCTACCATAATATGTGAGCAACATGTATGTACATGCTTGTATTTTTGAGAGAAAGATGTTTGTGTTTTTTGAGAAAACAAAAAAAATTGTTTTAAAATGAAGGCCTCAAAACACAATATATATGTGTCCACAAGACTTTTGACTCATGGTAGTTGTTGCCAAGAGTTTTTTCTTTTAAACTGATGTGAGAATCATTGAGCCTACTCATTCACATAAAACAATACACTGATTTAAAATTCGTAAGACCGTTTTTCTTCACAAAGCCCGTATGCGAGGAGGCATGATATCTAATGAATGATGAGTATCACCTGAGAGGAAAAAAGAACATAATAGCCCGCAGGTGTGTGACTGAGAGCAACGGGACATATATTATATATTGTACTTATCTAGTAAATGCATCTTGATTTAAGAGTGTTTAAATATTTAGACTAGAAACAAGACACAAATTACTAAGAGCATTTTTTCTACATTTTTTGAAAGTATTCTCATGCTAAAAAATTTAATAATAAATAATTAAAATTAAGATACAATTTATACAAAATGAAATTCACTGTAAAGAAAGCAATTCACTTTCTACAAAAAAAAAAAAAATCACTTTCTACAAAACTCCCTATTAACTCTAAAACAAACTTTGATATTAAAAAAAAAAATAATAACATTAGGCTATAATTTTTAAACATCAATATGAAGAAAAATACGTTTGGTACTATATTTATAGCATATGAGCAGACATAAAACATGCAAATAAAACCTTTAATTGATGTGACACTAGGCTCTTTTACAATTAACACGTTATAATCTGTCCAAAACAGGCCAAATAAATCTTGTCTAAACAGTCTTGCGTGTATGACATGCAGCAGGATTCATATTTAAAAGGTCTTTGTGCGTCTAATATTCACAGATGCTAACTGAATAAACTTAACAGAATAAAGCCTACCTTACAATCAGCCCTGAAACCGTTGCTTTCAGAAATGAACAGCTTTTCATGAGGAGAATAAATCCAGGATTACTGCGCAACGCGTGTCAAAACAATGTAGTTGAAGTAACGTTACAGCGCTTCACTAGATGTGTTTGTATGAGTTGATGTGTGGGCGTTGATGCGTGCATCGTCAGTATTTGAATCTGAAAGAGTGCGTGCTCCGTGGGCATGGTCGCATTAGTGAATAATGAAGTGACTCGCGAAAGACTGACATCTATCACTTTTCAACCAGATTACATAAACACAGCATATTTGTTTTCGATTTGGTTTACATTGTTTAAAACCTGACATTTCAATGTTTCTTTAGACATGTCTTATGTTTGTGAGACAAGTAAAAATCGGGTGACCAGATTGCAAAACACAGGTAGGGTTTGTGAGCGAGTCAAATTAAAACTTTGCCTATCTCGTTCAGCATGAATATAATCTTTTTCCATGGCTGCGATGTAACATTTAATTGCAAACCTAATATTTATTTTGGAAATAAATGTGATACTCTTGTAATACAGTGGTGCAGTTGTCACGCACAGCCCTATCACTGGGTGACAAACTATTGTAATATGCGGACATTTTGAAAATAACATCTAATAATCTATAATTAGTCATCTATAAATGTATATCTACCTATAATCTTTTTAAATCTGACAATTTTGCACCGTATCCATGTAATTTTCTATATGTAAACGCTATCTCCCCCTGGTTTTCTGCAACCTAGCTGCTCGCTTAACCTGTATGTGTACAAACAGTAAATTGGTCTATAGCAACACATAACGCATAAATAATAATTTGGTGTAAATTTAATCTCTAATATTATCTCTATAAATATATTCTCAAGCAATATTCTCATCAGTGTTCTATCAGCTATGACGCATTAAAATCTAGCATATTTTGAGGTACGTACCGAACCGTCAGTTTTGTGTACCGTTACACCCCTAATATCCATATTTTCATATGATTTGACAGTTTATTTGATTAAATATCAAACCTGACACCTAGATGAACACTTTACAGCTGGTTTTATGACTGTACATCATTCTCTTCAAATGCTATTGAAGTTAGAAACGTGTATACCAATGTATGTAATTTTAGAGACAGTCCCTAAATACGCAAATCTCGAACACTGCCAGTCATATCAGATGCGCTGTGGTTCTGCTGTGTTTGTTTGAAACTATTTTCGCTGCTGAAATAGAACAAAAACAGTCAACCATAGTATGATGAATGAATCTCCTGCGTACATTGCATGTTCGTCTCTGATTTGAGTGCAGATTTCAGTGAGAGCTTGCTCTGAACAAAACTACGGCTAATCTGAATGCCTCTGATTATTAGAAACACGTGTGGTTGATTATAATGCGCAACGCGATTATAACCAGTGGCTTTTGAGAAGACTATAATAAGTTCAACCGCCAAAGTGGCTAGTGTGAATGATAGTAATACCAGATGTAGTTTTGGTATTGAAGTCCACTTTCCTTGCGTTAGCAGATTTGAGGCGTTTCCCCTATTACAGACTTTCTTCTGGCATGTTCTGCAGACAGGGTGACCAACTTTGATTAAGTTTCCCTCAGGACTTTTGTTAAAGCCAAAGTAGCCAGTTCCCTCTAACTCAATCCCTCTAGCACCACCACCTGTCCAAAACTTGACTCCTGTTTATGCTAATAACTTTTGAACCCTAAGGGATAGAAACAAAATTCTCCTCTGATTCCTTGGATCAAGCCGATTTGATTGCACCATATGACGTCATTTCCGTCAAGAAAATTGTCCCGCCATTTTTAATTTAATTCAACTTTTTCAAACTCGTCCTAGGCCGTTGGTCCGATTTACACAAAAATTGAACCTGATCATCTTCAGACCATGCTGACAAAAAAACATGGAATTCAAGTTGATTCGTTAAATCGTTTTTGATAAACGCGCGAACAAATTTTACGTAGCGGTTGCGAAAATACACTTAAGGCTATATCTCCGCAACGCTTAATCGTATTCAAACCAATCTTGGTACAAGTCATCACAAGCATGACTTGAGGCAACATGCAGCGTTTCCTACTGGTCCGGAGATACAAAAAATGGCTATTTTTGCTTATAACTTCTGAACCGTTTGTCCAAAAATCATAAAGTGGTATTGTTAGATTCAGGACGTCATGCCGATTCGTCTGATATCCAATTTTACCATATCGGCCATTTTGAATTATGTGCTAAAATGCTGTATTTTATGATTGCATGAACGGATTGTTACGAAACTTGGCATGGGTCATCAGCACGATGCCCGCTTGGCCCCGTTAATGGCTGCTTGCAGCTATATTTCTTATTTTTATTGTTAAGCAAGTTTTTCTTCCGTTTCCTCTGTTGAATAATGCATCACATTACCCAAGTGCAATAGGTGTTGCAAATACTGTTTCATGTTGACTTTTAAATGTGAGTTTTCTTCAGCTAAATGTATGTTTTGATCCATGTAGGGGATGACTCTTCTGATGATGGGCTCTGCTGATGCCCTGCCTGAAGAGCCTGTAGTAAGACCCATGTTTGTGGAGGACATGACGGAGGAGCAGCTTGCATCTGCGGTAAGATTTCAGCCAACAGATCTTGGATCAGAACGATCTGCTTTTTAAGCGTTTTAGCAGGAATCACAGAAACAAGCCAATAGCTGTAAAATCATTCTGCTATCTCTGTCATGTTCAGATGGAGTTGCCATGTGGATTGACAAATCTGGGCAACACATGCTACATGAATGCAACAGTGCAGTGTCTACGCTCTGTGCCTGAACTCAAAGGTGCTCTCAGGAGGTACGATTTAGGCATGTCCTTCATATCAAGTTCAGAGATTTATGTGGTATGATACATCAATGTGTTTTTTTTGTGGTAATTTGCCTCCATCTGTAGGTACTCTGGTGCCTTGCGGTCATCTGGAGCTAACGCACCTTCCCAGTACATCACAGCAGGTGATGAACTTTCACTGTGTATCAGTTAGAGGTCTTCACGGAGCACCTGAGACCCGGGACCCGTACGGGTTCGGTCTATATTTTAAATGGTCAGCCAGGCCCGGGTCCCAATCTATTATTTCGGGTCCTGGGTCTGTTTACCATTGTGTGTAATACCGGAGACGATCACCTGGCCGTGTTCAGAGTCAGTCAGCACTGCTTGTGTGTTTTGTGTAACTTGCAGATTGATAAATTAGGATAAGAAAGTGTGAGCTGGGAAATAGGGTTTAAGAAAGGAAAAGAAAAAAAAAACTCGCTCTCTCTCTCGCTCTCTCTCTAAGTCGCTTTGGGTAAAAGCGTCTGCCAAATGTGGCACATTACAGGTCTCTTCGGGTTCGGTGTAGACCTCTAATATCAGTACAGTGCAACATTTTGTTATGTTACAGCCTTATTCCAACATGGATTCTATGACACTTAAAAGTGAGCTCAGGTGCATCCTGTTTCTACTGATTTCCACACTGGTTTCCACAAGTTGTAGAAATCTCAGTTTCTACAACTTGACTGGAGTCAGTTAAATTAAGTTGATTAGACATGATTTGGAAAGGCACGCACCTGTCTATATAAGGTCCCACAGTTAATAGTGCATGTCGGCGCACAAACCAAGCCGTGAGGTCCAAGGAATTCTGTAGACGTCTGTAGACCTTCGAGACAGGATTGCATCGAGGCACAGATCTGAAGAAGGGTACAGAAAAATTATGCAGCATTGATGGTCCCAATGAGCACAGTGGCCTACATCATCTGTAAATGGAAGAAGTTTGGAACCACCAGGACTCTTCCTAGAGCTGGCCACCGGGTCAAACTGAGCGATCAGGGGAGAAGGGCCTTAGTCAGGGAGGTGACCAAGAACCCGATGGTCACTCTGACATAGCTCCAGCGTTTCTCTGTGGAGAGAGGAGAACCTTCCAGAAGAACAACCATCTCTGCAGCACTCCACCAATCATACCTGTATGGTAGACCCCTCAGTAAAACGGACGGAAGCCACCCCTCAGTAAAAGACACATGACAGCCTATTTGGAGTTTGCCAAAATAATTTCAAAATAAGAGTCAATGTGTATTTCGAGCTTGTTTATAATTAAAAGTCACGCATTATATATTAGTTTTTGCTTACACAATAAACTGTATTTAATTTAATTCCCATTTACTATTCATAGTCAGGAGGAAAGACCAGTATTTGACACATATTCAATAAAGTATCAGGGTTATAATAGTTAAATAAAACCATTAAAAAAATCTTCATTACTTGAAATTAAATAAATGTTAACTGAAATAAACACACTTATATGAAGCTTTAGCTTAACCTGATATTGCCTACTAACTAAAACAGAAATACAAAGTTATAAAAACTATATAGATATTTTTAAAAAACAAACAAAAAAGTGATTTGAGCTCTCTTTCGTGTATTTTTAATGTCAAAAACAAAATGTCAGTTCAAGTGACAGTCCATTATGTAATGCTTAAATGCTTAATGTATTACAATTTAAGTAAACTCGTTAGATTTTAGGAGACTTATACTACTGTAGATTTAGTCTAATAAAACTAGACTAGGCATGTGCCGGTATCAAGTTTTCATGTTGCGGTTAATTTCTGAAGCTTTTATCACGGTATACAGTATTATCACGATATTGAAATAAGTTGCAAAAAAAGTGTTGTCATACTATAACAGGTTTAATAACTTTCTTATAACAAAAGAACCAAACATTTAAATACAATAAAGCAATACACAAAAATGTATAAAGTAAACAAATATTTAAAACCGATTAAGTGCAAAAGAATCATAAAGAACAATAGGTAACACTTTACAATAATGTCTCACCAGTTAATGCATTAACATTAACAAAGAATGAATAGCTACATTTCTACAGAAGTTATTCTTCTTTGATAATGTTAGTTTAAAAAAGCAACTGTTAGTGTAAGCTCCGGTCCATTAAATAATAGTTACAACTTTTGATTTTATTAATGTGTTATTAAATGCTGAAATGTACATTTAACTAAGATTAATACATGCTTTAGAAGTATTTTCATTGTCAGTTTGTTAAAGCTACACTGTGCAACTTTTTTAGTTTATTCTTAGCTAAAAACACTTAGTTCTTTCAAAAATATATGTGCTCATTAATGTATATTTACTTCTTTCAAGTAATAAAGTATTCTCGTAAGTTTATAATATGCCATTGAAAATACATACGGGTAAGGGGTTCGAATGGGGGTCGCCATGTTGCCCCTCCATCTTGAAAGTACATTAGCCAAAGAGGGACATACCCGTAAATTCAAGCTTCGCCATTCGCGTTTTAACACTCTGTAACGAGTAGAAAAATAGCGTGGCCCCTTTAAGAGCGTTCGCCCCGGTTGGAGCGTGTGTGTGTGTGTACTGCGCCTCGAGCTCCCATGTGTGCGGATTATTTTCTGTCTTCTGTTGCTAACATTCATTTATTTTTGTTTTGTTGGGTAATGCTGTGGACGGAAGTGGAGTTTGTGCCGGACTCTTGTGGGGGGTTCCGCGGGGAATAAAGTGCGGGCTGTTTGATGTCAATCGCCTCCGTGTTTGCATTGACTCCAGTTGCGTTGAGTGAGCTATCCGTATTTTTCACCCGGACACACGCGTTACAACTCGATGGCGAATGTGAAGAGGGGGATTGCTGGATCGAACTGGAAGCCATATTAATCTTGGACTAAATCGGCCACCATAGGAGTTAAAACGAAATCGGAATTGGGAGGAAAAGAAACTAATATTTACTGGCTGGTCATATACCCTTTCACCGCTAGATGGGGGAAAATATCACACAGTGTAGCTTTAATGAATGAACTAATGTTAAATAATAGAGCCTTTATTGTAAAGTGTGTGACTGAACAACAGTCAGAACATATTCAAACAATATCTAGGGCATGTAATTTAGTCCAGATTATAATATAAAATGTTTAAGTTTGAAAACGAATAGCCTTAAGTCTTTTCACCATATCATTTTGTTTACAAGGGTTACCGGGCTTCAAACTGCTAAAGATTTGGGCTCAAGTGCGAGAACCGCTGCCTCTCCAGCCACCCAGATCACCTGACCCAGACTGTCAAGTCACGGTAAACGGCTGTTTCTGCTGCTCCGTCAGCGCCCTCTGCTGTCAGAGAGTGAATGTGCACTTCAGCGAGTCTCCTTCACTAGTTCCGCCATGTGCTCGGCTCATGCACGTAATAAATAAATAATTATTCATGGAATTTTGAAGTGCCCACAATAACAATATTGTGCATGTTCATTATTGCGGTATATCGTATTACCGTTTACGGCACATGTCTAAACTAGACTAAAACTAAAAACAATTCAGGTGACTAAAATATGACTAAAACTAAATGGCATTTTAGTCAAAAGACTCTGACTAAAACTAAATCAAAATTTGCTCTCAAAATTAACACTGATGGCAAGCATCATGTATGGAGGAAACCAGGCACTGCTTATCACCTGGCAAAAACCATCCCTACAGTGAAGCGTGGTGGCAGCATCATGCTGTGGGAGTGTTTTTCAGTGACAGGAACTGGGAGACTAGTCAGGATCGAGAGAAAGATGAATGCAGCAATGGAGCAGGTTTTCATCAAGGATGTCTCTGCACAGAGCGCTCTAGACCTCAGACTGAGGCGAAGGTTCATCTTCCAACAGGACAACGACCCTAAGCACACAGCCAAGATAACAGCGGAGTGGCTACAGGACAACTCTGTGAATGTCCTTGAGTGGTCCATCCAGAGCCCAGACTTGAACCCGATTGAGCATCTCTGGAGAGATCTGAAAATGGCTGTGTACCGAAGCTTCCCATCCAACCTGATGGTGCTTGAGAGATCCTGCAAAGAATAATGGGAGAAACTGCTCAAAATAGGTGTGCCAAACTTGTAGCATCATATTCAAAAAGAGTTCAGGCTGTAATTTGGTTCCAAAGGTGCTTCAACAAAGAGCACAGGGTGTGAATACTTATGTACATGTGATTTTAATTTTTTTTATTTTATTTATAAATTTGCAAAGATTTCAAACTAAATTCTTTCATGTTGTCATTATGGTGTATTGTTTGTTGAATTTTGAGGAAAATAATTAAATTAATCCATTTTGGAATAAGAATATAACAACATAAAATGTGAAAAAAGTGAAGCGCTACGGATACTTTCTGGATGCACTGTATGTCCAAGCTTGCTGCTCAAGACTAATGCTTAAAGTCAAGCTGTGTAGCCATACTGAATCTTACAGTTTTTTGGAGCACATGTTTGATCAAGTTAATTCTTCACTTAGCTCTGCGTGATTTGTATGAGTCCATGGATAAGACCTCGTCAAGCATTCCACCCATCATTCTGCTGCAGTTCCTGCACATGGCCTTCCCACAGTTTGCCGAAAAAGGAGACCAGGGCCAGTACCTTCAGCAGGTCAGGTCACATGTTTTTAGCTGAATGCATTTAATCAGAATAGTTTCCGTCAAATTGGAACATTTGTATATATGTATTTTTCCTTTTTCCATTTACTCAGGATGCCAATGAGTGCTGGGTCCAGATGATGCGGGTCCTGCAGCAGAAATTAGAACCTGAAGAACTAGAAACCCCACCTGAGGTATTATTATTTTTTTATTTTTATTTTTTTTTTTTATTTTTCCTCCCAAAAACCTTTTTCACTATATATTCTAGGGTTGTCAAAAGTACCGATACTTCAGTACCAAGTTGATACTGACATTTAAAAAAATGACGATACCAGCATTTCTGCAATACCTGTAGTACTCAGTACTGGGTATATTTGGTACCCGCTGATGATTTTTGTAACCGCTCTGTGAAGAGCGTCAAAGGTTTTTGTTTACAACGGGTTTTTGAAGCTTTGATTATTATAGGCAATTACAGGCGTATCTGTTGAGCGCATGAGCGCTCTTATCAAATTTTTTGATAAGAATGTATACCGATAAGTTTCTGGATTTACATCTGTTTTTAATTGCGCGATTGAATGTTAAACCGCAATGATTGACAGTGATATAACTGTAGCAACAGATGGGACAAAGCAATCTGATACTGTATTTCAAAATAGATGTACATTAAGTCTTCGATTGTAAATGCAAACTAATAGACCTGACACTGGTTCTATCTTTTTATAAACAGTTTACTTATAAACATTTGAAGGCTACGTGCTGTTTAAATGTATTATTTACTTACTATTATTTATTAATTTATATTTATTTCCTTTCAAATAGTTCTTGCTATGGTATCGAAATTAGTACTGACAACCGTGAAATTTTACTGATATTGGCACTGACTACTGGAATTTTGGTACTGTGACAACCCTAATATATTCAAACTATTTCATTACGCAAATGTAGAGAAATTAGTGAAAAAAAATGGGTCTTTATCATATTTGTCTGGAAACTAAAAAACTATTTTACAAATAATTAATATATTTTCTCTGTGTGCATGTTTTTGGTCGAATAACAGACTGACAGTGATAGTGGAGCTGCTGCCGCCACAAAAAAGAAGAATTTCATTGATCAGTTTTTTGGTGTTGAAATTGAAACTACGTATCCTTTGATAAGTGCCTGTTGTACAAGTCTATATTAGCATGTGCTCTCTGTCAGCTGTTTTTAGCTTAATAAACTGCATGCCCCCCTGTTCGTTCCTTCAATGTTTACTAGGGCTGGGAATCAAAAGTTGATTCCAATTCTGGAATCAGGATACTGAACGTCAGTAATTGGATGCTTCCTCTTATCGATTCCTTTTGTGTGCATTTTAATGACTTTAAACAAGTCTGTGCTGCGCACACATCCAAAACGTGCATACTATATAGTAGGGATGCCACAATTCTCAATATAATATTGAACCGTTTGGTATGGCATTCACGGTTCAATACGCTCTTGTGAATTGTGTTTTGTTCGGTTTTGCATTTATTTAATTATTTTTATTTCTCTCCATTTGAAATATTTCTCAGTTTATTTAGTCTCTGTCTTAGTGTGCTTGTGAGTCTATGCGCTGATATGAGCAAATATCCAATCACTATGCACTAAACTTAGGGGGTGTTTAGCCACGCTTGCAATGCTGGTGACAGAGTTATACTCACGGAACACTAAAGTTATTCACAATCAAAAAAGTTCATTATTTGCATGCATTTTAAAGCCTTGTCGGGCGGTTAAACATTTCATTCACGTGCTTATGCACTGTCTTAACATGCGCTGAGCGCGTGCACTAAAAGCCTGTCAAACACGTGATTACTGGACTAAGTAGTCTTACTGCGCTAATACTGTCAAATACACACAAGGTTTACATAAACACAGTCGGTCATGTCTAAAGTTAAAGTAAAAAATCGGTGTGCCGTGTGTCTGTATATTGGATGCGTGCAGGTCTTAAAGGGACAGTTCACCTCTAAAATTGTCATTATTTGCTCACTCTAATGTTGTTCCAAACCTGTATTCATGTCTTCTGTTGAACACAGACAGTTGAATACCAGACAATAATATGGAAGGCAATGGCTAGGCTACCATCAACTATTTCCTACAATGGAGACCAGCAACTGGTTGGTTTCCAACATTCATCTATGTCCAACAGAAGAAAGAACTTTATTCAGGTTTAAAACAACTTGAGCGCGAGTATTCGATGACAGAATTTTCATTTTTGAGTGAACTATCACTTTAATTTTAATAAAACAAGATACAAAGAGAAAATCACTCACTGCTCTTGAATTAATTTTTTTTTTTAATACAGTAGCTTTAATAAGAATCAATGTATATTTTATTTTTGATATCAATGTAGTGTTTTATTTTTTACATTTATTCATTCAATTTCATACTTAAATACTGCTGTACAGCTCTGAGCTGCCAGTGTAAATCTTTATATATATTTATTTTATATTATACAATACACTAGAAAAGTTTTTTTTTAAGTTTAAGTAAGGTTTTTCAAGTCTTTTAAGTAAAATATAGTATTGGAATAAATAAATATTTTTTCTCCTTAACCTTTTGCTGTTCCTGTCGCCTAAGAATAGAATAGCAAAAAACTGATGTGACAAGCCATCAGAACCAAACCGAACCAAAAACCGAGGTATGTATTGAACCGTGGACTAACTGTATTGTTGCATCCCTACTATATAGTGCGCAGTACTGAACTTGAGTTCCTTCTGCTTCTTTTTGCACTTGAACGGACAAATTTTGATTTGCAGTTCCTGTACCTGAATACCTAAAAAATCTTTAACTGTTTGATTGAAACACTTAACAATGATTTAAATAATTGTTCAGTTGTATTTATCTGTGTGATTGCTAATTTGTTTCTGTTCTTTTTTTAATTACTGAGTGTTTACTTGTTTTTAATAATACATAAATTATATATTATAGTATATATTATATATTATAGTATATTAGTTAGTCTGGTTGTTTTTGCTGTTATTTTTAAATCATAGGCAAATGTTCCTTGTGTAAGTGTTCTTTAGCCTGTTGATGTTTGTTCATGGTATTCAGGTACAATGAGATGTTTTGCAATGTTCAAATATTGCAAATCATTCACATTTATCATGTTTTTTGTTTTTATTTTACTTTATTGGAATTTAAATTAAGAATTGGAATCAATAAGCAGAATCAGAATAATTTTAAAATTCAATTGATAGCCAACCCTAATCAGTGTTTCCCCTAGAATTTTTTCCAGCAGCGGTGCTGTTACGTGCCGGAGGTTAGCCGCTCGTCGGGGGGTCCGGGGGCATGCACCTCCGGAATAAAAAAAAAAAAAAAAAAACCCTTAAACCATGACTTCTGGCAAGTTTTGTGGATAGAAATAGACATTTTGAACATTAAAATCCAAATTAAGCTTTTCATTAGTTTAAAAGGTGACTAGCTTATAGCCTATTTTACTTCAATAACCTGCAGGGACGTGCAGAAAGTTCCTAAGGGGCAAGGGCTCAAATGTAAGAAAGGGGCAATATCTAAAAAAAAAAAAAAAATACTGGAAAAATTTGGATACTATTTTATGTTTTTGCAAAAAGTCTCATGCTTATCAAGCCTGCATTTATTTAATTAAAAATACCGGAAAAAACAGTATAGTATAACAGTACAGTAATATTGTGAAATATTATTACATGATGTTTTTTTTACCTTACGTTTTTATTAATCGAATATATATATATTGTTGTTTTGATTCACATTATGGCTCAATCGTCACCAGGTTTATTAGATGCTGCCCCTTTAAGACGTAGATCTTAAATCATTCTCCCCTTTACGCCCATTTAAGCTAAACTGTGTTTAAGTGAATACTCTCCAAGCCTGTCATTTTGAGATATAGGCTATTTTTGTTTTTTATTTGATGGTTTAGTCGCGCACACGAAGCATATGTGCAAGTCGGTCCGTTTCGCAGCGTGCGTACACACACACACACACACCCGCCTTGAACTTGGAAACAGCGTCTATTGCGCGGATTATTGTGCTTTTCATTTAATCAATCACGTTCTGCAATTTAGCCAAAGTGGAGTGTGCATTTGACAACAATCACGGATTGTGCTGAATTTGACGTTAAATACATGTTTGTGGAGAAATGACAGCGCGCGCTGTGAAGGGAAGGAAGTTGTGCTAGACGATGCGCGAGCATAGTTTATAATAGTTTTACCTCATATCTTCTTTTTTTAATCCTTGGAAGCGAAAATAAGATTAATATTACAGCCCTGTGATATTGTGAAAGTGTAAGCAGACTACATTTTTGTTTAGTTCTCTGGCCATCGTCATCCTTTACAGTGTGTAAGTGAATGTCGTGATATTACTGATCATGTGAAGATTTTGCAGTGGCGCTGAAAATCCAGCGGCGGCGCTGCGCCGCTGTGAATACATTGTAGGGGAAACACTGCTAATGTTTACCTGTGATCCTGCTTCATTCCCTCACCTTGCACCTCCAGAACCTGATTTGGATTTAGTCCAAAATTTAGACCATTGCGGACAGTCGAAGTATACTTTGGACTTTAAGGTACTATGGTTCACTGAGAAATTACCTCCCGAAGAAAATTGATATGTGGAGGAAGATAGACTTTTCTTTTTTGAGGGAATTATCTATAATGCCACTGACTATTTGTTAATTTGACCCTTTTGAATTCACTGCATTACATTACCCTGCACTGTTATGCTTAGCAGCCATAATTATATATTGAGGGGATGGCCAGACTTCATGCAATTAAATGAGAATTTTGTGTTTTGTAGTCTGAGAACTCCTGGAACGAGTTGAAATTTTCCCCAGTCCCATAGATATGAACATGTGACATTTTTATGGTACTTAACCTTTATGTATTCAGTATGAAATGTACTGAGTCAGAGGATGAGGATCCAACTAAAGGCACAGAGAGCCAGCTTCAACTTAGCTGCTTCATCAACCAGGAAGTCAAATATCTTGCCACTGGACTCCGATTGGTAAGTGGAACGTCCTGTCAATAGGAAGTACAACCAGTGCTCACAATCCCTGTTAATCTTTACCTTTCTCTCATTATATCTAGAGGCTACAGGAGGACATCACAAAGTTCTCCCCATCCTTACAAAGAAATGCCCTCTATATCAAATCGGTATGTTTTAACTTTTGGCATTTCTGACTTTTGTGGCATCAGTGGAGTGTTTTCTTTATTGTACAATAATAACATGAACAGTCACTTAATATGTTTTTGCATTCAAGTCCAAAATCAGCCGTCTCCCGGCATACCTTACGGTGCAAATGGTCCGGTTCTTTTACAAAGAAAAAGAGTCTGTGAATGCCAAAGTCCTTAAGGTAGGTCTTTAGCTGAGGAGTGATTCGATATATAAAGTGTTGTCAACCAAATATCTATTAATTGATTTGATAACTTATTTTGTGTAATTTTGCTGCATTTAGGATGTAAAATTTCCTCTTATGCTGGACGTCTATGAGCTGTGTACTCCTGAGCTTCAGGAGAAGATGGTTCCTATGAGGTCAAAGTTTAAGGAGGAGGAAGACAAGAAATTGGAGATGCAACAGCAGCCGAAAGCAAGTGCCCTGTGATGTCATACCGAACACGTCTGGTATTTTGAAAAGCCATTTGTAAAATGACTAACATTTTTGTTTTCCATTTTATTTCACATTTAACAGGTGAGTCAGAAGGTTGGGGTTCCAAAGGAAACAAAATATGAACCTTTCTGTTTTTCTGAAGGTGAGTACTCCCTGCAAAGCTTCTTGAGGATTTTGTTCTTTTAATTTCAACATGGTTCTGAAAGTTTACTGTGCAGATGGATTTATAAGCAGTTAACTTTTTTCTTCTTTATAGACTTGGGCTCCAACAACAGCGGTTACTATGACCTGCAGGCAGTTCTGACGCATCAGGGCCGATCCAGTTCATCTGGCCACTATGTCGCCTGGGTTAAAAGGAAAGAAGGTAGTGAAAGTTTTGTTGATGTCAGGTCAAGTTTTTGCATTCATTATTTGTAAAAACGTACTTGCATAGTCTTTATTTTTTCCTTTGTAACTGTAAATGTGACTTGATAGCATTCTTTGGCAGCTATTCCAGGTTTTTCCTAGTGTTGGGTAATGTGACTTTTACAAGTAATTCATTACAATATCACATTGCTCCTTAAAGTAACTAATTATTTAATTTATTTTTATGGAGTTATGAGTTATGTGAGTTAAGCTTTCGGTTCCGCCATTTACAGCTACACGACTGACACTTCATAAAGAGATCGTAAAACTAATCCATATGAATTGAGCGGTTTAGTCCAAATTTTCTGAAGAGACTCGATTACTTTATATGATAAACAGATTGAATTTTGGCTTTTATTCACATATAAACATAAATCAACGCACACCAGTTATGGTAAACGGAAGCTTACAGAGCACATTTGAGGTTCGTTCTCTTGAAGTATCCCTTGAAGACCTTGATTAGCTTGTTTAGTTTTATTTAGGGTTGGATATCCCTGCTATAAGGTGCTTAGATTTTCTAGCTGGGTATTGATATTTCACTCTCTCTGAACAGATGAATGGATGAAGTTTGATGATGATAAGGTCAGCGTGGTGACCCCTGAGGACATCTTGAAGCTGTCGGGCGGTGGAGATTGGCATATAGCATATGTCCTTCTGTATGGCCCTCGACGTCTGGAAATTCTTGAGTAACATTGTTTCACAGAAGAAACTTAAACCATAATTGCCATTTTCAAAGCACTGTCTGTATAGATGTGCAAATAAATTTGTGTCTTTAAAAACATGACCTTAATTTCTGAACTTTTCATGCATCAACACAAGTGGCATGTCTGTTAAGGGTGTTTTCCCCTTTTATGGATGGTAGATTGCTGGACCTGATCCTTTTTATTGGACTCTTGGAGCAATGTTTTTTTTAAATGTTTTCTATATGCATTGAATATTTTTTTAAGCCTGTGCAAAGGTGTTCATGCTCAACAGACAGTATCCCACCACAGGAGCAGTAGGGACTTGGTATGTAAAGATGTTCTTGGCCACAAGTTTTGGATGCTTAATTACATCAGGAGTTGTATGATACTGGGTTCTCGCCAAAAGAAACTCAGATAATTTACAAGGATCTGTTAACTGAACTGAAATGTATCTATCAAATGTGGATTCCATATCAAAGCACTTTGAGAGGATGTATTTATGCTCAATTACTGCTTCTGTCTTCTAACTACCATGCAACAAATGCCACTGTAAACGTATCTGTCCTGAAATACTCATACAATCAAAGAGAATTTACCTCTGTAATAAGTTGTTTACTGGCTTTTCATAAACAGTGAAAAAAATAAACATGCCATTGGCGCTCGTGTGTGTATTTTACAAACAAAACGATTAGATTAAATTCAAATGACCATTTATTTAAAAAAAAAAAACTCATACAACTCATCGTACAGCAAAAACAAACACTGTCAAATTGATAAAACTGAAAGAAAAAGGAGATGCTGTTGAGTTAGGTTTCGGTGAGACCATCTGAGATGTTACTGAATCCAGCCGAGTTCAGTGCTGTGACCAGGCTCTCCATTGTTGCTTGAGGGCCTTCTCGGTCCTGCCAGGCCACCAGTAACATCTTTGCCTGTAGTTCTACATCCTCACTGTCAGCCTCTATCACACGAATCTCCTTCTCGCTCATCTCCAGATGGTCTGCCAGCGTCTTCCACTGGGACCCAAGCTTAGCTGCGATCTCATCCATCTGACTGTTGGTCACTGTCTTGCTCTGAATGCTGGGACCTGGAAAAAGAAAATTCACTTTTAGCCATCAAACTAGCTTTGCCACGCTAAGAATAAAGTATGGATTTTGAATCCGAGCTATCAAATAAAGCTATAAGCAAAAAGTACCACGACTTGTGGCTAGATTCTAAATTGCAGTGATGCAACTGACATGGTGGATGTAGTATGTCCGAATTTCATTCATACTATACAGAACATACTTTTTAATGGTTACAAAGCAAGTTTTTCAACCAAAACGTAGTACATAAAAAAAACATGGTATGCGATTTTGAATGCAGCGCTAGTTTTGTAAACCCCTTAACTTTGTAAGGCAGTGTTCACACCAGCTGAGCCGATAAGTAGTCAGGCAAGTCATATTTACAGCCATTTACACTAAAGGTCATAACACGCATCTCCTGTGACCACTTGTAATTGGACTTCATAATGTACATCAATTCCACTGTCTTGCTGAAAGGAGTTCTTGGGCCAAAACTAGAGCATCTCAACCGCTCAAATTTTTACCTATATTTATGCTAATAATTTTTTAACCATAAATCCTAGAAACAATTTCTGAGTTGAATGCATACGTTTAAGAATTTTCTACGTAAATAGAATTTCAAATCAACTTGTAATGTTCCAAGGAAAGTATGGAGAAGAAAAAGTCAACAACATCAGGAGTACAACAATACCTATGGCCCATTCATTAAGATGCATTTTGAACGATCGGATCACAAGTGGGCAATGCTAAATACAGGTGTAAATGGGGTCTAAAACGTTGAGCTGACCCACTTTTGACCATTTCCAGAGGTTGTTGAAAAGCATTCGACCAGATTGCTTTCGTAGTGTAAACTCTCATGTGGTCGAATGTGTTCGAACAACCACAAAAGACCACCTGCTCCCTGCCTACTAATCTAACGTGTAAACAATATGGGGAAGCGTACTAGCCAGACGAGATTTAAACTTTGGCTGGAGACCCAAGTTTGGTTTGAAGACAAAAAAACAAAAAATACCAAGCAGATTCTCACCATTCCTGATTTCTAACACACACACGTTTGGCTGGTTTTGGGGCTGTCAGAGCAGAAACGAAAGCTGATGCTCTCCGTATGTTATTCTGCTTTCTCCGGTCATATGTAAATTTCACAAGCTTATTTCGTCCATCAGATCAAAAGACCCGAAAAATCCCATTCATTTATCCACACATAGATCCTCCTCAGGACAGAAGTGGTTGAAAGTGGACAAAATAGATGGATTAAAACTCCAGGTGTACATGGGAATGCGTCTTCCTCATCTACTTGTGATCCGATCAACCAAAACGCATCTTAAAGGGGTGGTAAACCACGATTTCACTTTTCTAACTTTAGCTAGTGTGTAATGTTGCTGTTTGAGCATAAACAACATCTGCAAAGTTACTACGTTCAAAGTTTAAAGCAAAGGGAGATATTTGCTTTTAAAGAAATCAATTTCTAAGGACTACAGCAAACGGGCGCTAGTGACTACTACACAATCCTCCAGGGTTGCTGACATCACCAGCCCCAATATTTACTTAAACCCCTCCTCTGAGAATATTAATGGCGAGGCCATTTTGTATCGCTGCGTGGAAGCTTTGTTGTGGTTAGTAGGCTGGAGTGTTGTTGCCGCAATACCGACGAAACGCTGTTATTTGCATCCGGATTGCAGGTCCACTTTGTTCAGCCTTCCTAGGGACGGGGGTGCGTTGCAGTGCGTTTAACATACAACGTTATATGCATGTGTGTATGAGACAGAGGGGAACACGGTCGCATTTGCAGCAGATAAATGCTGCCCATCATAAATCAAAGCACGAGACAGACAGGGGTCAGAGGAGAAGACCGGAGAATGTGACATAATGGACAATATTCATCTGTATTTGCAATACACTCAGCTGCGCGAGACAAACACTGCCAGATTGAATGCACAACGGGCGCGTGCGGCTCCCACTGCACATTTCACGGAGGAAAGCTTCCACAATCTACGCGAATTCAATGAAGGATTCGCACAACGGCTTGTCCTGAAAGATGGATTTAAAAACAGAAGCTGTTTACGGGCCACAACCTGTAAGTATGATTTATTTTTCGTCGATGTGTTTTCCTGTAATAGTTTGTGTTGTTAATTGTACGTTGTAGCAAGGAAGCAAACAGATGACAACGCTCATTTGGCTCTGCAAACCAGTTTGTTAAATGCTCATTCATACTTAACGTTATCCGACAAACAACCTAACGTTACAAACTTTTTTAAAATCTCAACAGCGAACTTGGCATTAGTGTAAATTATTCTTTGATTAGAGCTTTTATGTATTGTTTATCTACAGGCATGCTAAACATGGTTCTGTGTTTGATTTGGCTACTAGTAAAGCCAATGTTTAGTGTTCGTTTTGGATTAATAGTTCTTGCGACAGATATTTGGCAAATCGTTCTAAAAATACAAAAGTAACGGTGCCATTCAGTAGCGATCACTATAGATCCGCAGTCTTTACTCTTGAGGACTGAAGAGGTTCTGCTCGATCATCTTCACTAAAATTGTCTGAGTCCGATTCGGGCTCAAATTGGTATGGTTTTATTGATGCCATTGTTTCTAATACTACCAAAGCACAGGCTACCGGTAAAGGTAAGGGGCTTGACGTTTCCGAAAAACGTGTACTAGGCGGTTAGCGAATCACAACACACTGGGCCAGCTAACCAATCTGAGGCCATTGCGTATTTTTGAGGGACTGGCTTCATACAACCCGGAAACCATCAGACCGTTTTTACAAGGAGGGAGAGAGCAGTGTAGAATAAAGGTAAAATATATGCAAAATAATGCAAATTTTTTTTAAACGAAGCATCAACACATTACAGTGCACCCCACAAACACAACCAAGCCTTCGAAAGAATGTGTTTTACCACCCCTTTAATACCAGGTTTAAACAGATCCTTGTGCTGCACTCACACAACAAGTGACTGCATGTTGAGGTCGCTAGTGGGCCTTCCCACTACTGGTTGCCTAGACTAAATTACATTCACGGATGTTACTCCATGTTGTGTAGACAACAAATGGTTTTCTTGCCGCTACAAACAAGCATTTTGAAAGGAAGTGAATAAATATAAATGGAAGCAGTATAAAATGCCTAATATTAAAGATGAACGTGAAACAGTGAATTCTCTTTGCCATCGCGGCTATTTATCTGCAGAAAAAGGGCAAATTAAAACCATTTAGGCTCTGAGTCAGCATGTACATGGAGACATGTCATAAATTATAGGACAGTTGCTGACCGCTAAAATAATGCTTCTCCATCTTGTCTCGGTGACAGATCAGGTGCGCTCCACTGACTTCTCTCCTAATGATTGTCATTCCCAAAAGCCGCTCTTCATTTGCATACAGTTGAACAGATCTCAACTTTGTCGGTCACTAGTGTTGCCGGAAATCATCGCTCTGCATTTAAACGAATGGGATTTTGACGCTTGTAGTGTGAATGCAGCATTATTGCGTAAACTACTTCAGAAAATTGCTTCTAGGCCATTAGCCCGATCGTATTGAAACCACTGAAATAACCAGGGGCCTCATTTATCAACAGTGTGTACACATTTCTTACGCACATGAGTAAGCAATCATTGTTGATAAATTCCACATGTGCGTAAGTACCATGCTCGTTCATGGTCATTAGCATTCGGAAACACCTCCAATGAACCATATATGGTGACAACACACATCCCTTTAAAAATCACGTGATTGTGTTTTTTCCCTCACCACAATTATGGCAAAAAAGAGGAACTTCACAAACACAGAATGAGTCACGCAACAACAACAACAAATTTGCATCACAAATGATTTGCACATTAACAGAATGAAACACTTCTATTTACATCATTACATTTGTTGGTTGATGGTGCTTTTCTGGCGATGTGGGTGCATTCTATGGCTCCAATAATATTTGGAAATCTGGCGATAGCATAAAAGCCCCATTTTATTTTGGCTTGTTGAGGATTTCAGTAAGGGAACTGTAGGTTGGGTCCAAGGAAATAATTGCATCCAACATTTGTCACAGCTGTCTTTTATAGGGTTTGACACCAATTACGCTATTCTATTCTTAGGCGACAGTAACAGCAAGAGGTTAAGGAGAAAAAAGTCTATTTTTTTATTGCAATACTCTCTTTATTGTACCTAAAAGAATTGAAAAACTTTACTTAAACTTAAAACTTTACTTTAAAAAAAAACCTTGTACACGTTCCTAGTGTATTGTATAATATAAAATAAATGTATATAAAGATTTACACTGGGAGCTCAGAGCTGTACAGCAGCATTTAAGTATGAAATTTAATGAATAAATGAAAAATAAAACACTAGACTTAGATTATTATTAAAGCTACTGTATTAAAGTTCTTCAGTCAAGAGCAGTGAGGGATTTTCTCATTAAAGCTACTGTATTAAAGTTCTTCAGTCAAGAGCAGTGAGGGATTTTCTCTTTGTCTTTTGTTGTTGTATTAACATTAAAGGGATAGTTCACTCAAAAATTTAAATTTTGTCATCGAGAAATGAATACAGGTTATGAACAATATTAGAGTGAGTAAATAATGACATCATTTTAGAGGTGAACTGTCCCTTTAAGGACAGCGTGTTCACTATAGGCTGCACTGCTGTCAATTTAAGACCTGCGTGCATCTAATATACAAACACACCGATTTTACTTTCACTTTAGACATAACCGACTGTGTTTATGTTAACCTTGTGTGTATTTGACAGTATTAGCGCAGTAAGACTACTTAGTCCAGGCTTTTAGTGCACGCGCTCAGCGCATGTTAAAACAGTGCATAAGCACGCAAATGAAGGCTTTAAAACGCATGCAAATAATGAACTTTCGTGATTGTGAATAACTATAGTGTTCCGTGAGTATAACTCTACCACTAAC
Source organism: Romanogobio albipinnatus (assembly GCA_023566225.1). Taxonomy (NCBI): domain Eukaryota; kingdom Metazoa; phylum Chordata; class Actinopteri; order Cypriniformes; family Gobionidae; genus Romanogobio; species Romanogobio albipinnatus. The sequence continues at coordinate 31,825,867 of CM042244.1, forward strand.
GTGTGATGTGAATGTATGTCGCGTTGTTCAGTATTGGGATGGAGGCAAATGATAGAATTTGTAGAAAAATTATTATTTAAATGCAAAACTGAAAAAAAAAAAAAAAAAATAATAATAATAATAATAATAATAATAATAATTAATAATAATAATAATAATAATAATAATAATAATAATAATAATTATATATATATATATATATATAGTGTTTTATAATTAAAAGGAAATACAGGACATATGTAGATTGCTAATCAGTCCCTCCAGAAAAACGCGATTATGCGATCGCATGATTTAATGTATAATCAGCCAAAGTCCACATATTTATGCGGGGGACGCATTTTTTCAAATATACCGCAAATTGCCTATTTCCGCATGCAAAATATGCGGGGCTAGCATGATTTCATAATCCCTGCATTTTCGTTGCAAAAAAAGTCACATATTAGCAGAAAGTTGAAAAATGTTCTTTTACTTCACACAAGAGTCGCCATTTCCCCCTATTGCCATGGGAACGTTTTGAAGTGACGTAATTACCCGACGTGAACGTCATCGAAAAGCTGCAAACCCTGTGGTGAAACCATAGATTTTAGTGAAACCATGATGAAGCACGCAAATTGGCAACAAAAATAACAGCAAAAGACCGTGCAAAGCCGTTTCCCGGTGTGTTGACCGATTTTAAAACACAGCATCATGAAGCTTCTAAGCGTTGTGAATCAGTGAGTCGATTCAGCAGTTTGGATCGCCAAAGTCACGTATTTCAGCAGTTTGACACGCGATCCGAATCTTGAATCGACTCGCTGATTCATAACGCTTTGAAGCTTCATGATGCTGTTTGTTTTTAAATCGGTCATCACTATATAATTAGTTATTTAGGTTAGCACAAAAACTATTCTGGTCGCTTCATAAAGTTATTGTAGACCCACTGTAGTGAGATGGACTTTGTAATGATGTCTTTAGTACCTTTTATGGGTCTTGAGAGTGCACAGTGCATTGTGCCAATGGAGGCCTTTCTGAGCCATCGGATTGCAACTAAAATATCTACATTTGTGTTCTGAAGATGAACGGAGGTCTTACGGGTGTCCAACGACATGAGGGGAAGTCATTAATGACAGAATTTTCATTTTTGGGTGAACTAACCCTTTAAGAGATTGCACTTTGTGCATTGGAAGCACTCAAATGTCTGTTTTGTAAAGCTACCTCTGTAAAACAGGAAGTTATTTATTCATTTTTTCAGAAGTTGTAGCATATTCCTTTTGTAAAGCTACAGAACTTGTTTGACTCAATGTTTTGTAAATTTGAGCCATTATTAAGGTCTTCAATAAGACAAGATGCAAACTTAAATATTCCCATCATTTTCTGTGATGTGGTGCTTTTTTTCTCTCTCATCAAACCGCAGTTTTTGCAAGTTCCCGCAATTTTATCGCATAAAAATCCTGCATTTTCCACCGCATTTTTTAAGAAAACGTGCCGCATAATCAAGGATTTTTGCCCGCAACAATCACAAAAAAAAGCCGCATTTTTCATGTGACACTCTTAAATGCTTTTTATGTGTAGTATCACTATTCTACCACTTGATTCTCTCTGTAAGCATGCTCAGAGGTGTGCTTATATTTACACACATTTCTACGTATAAGTGCAAGTTGGTAAATCCCACACTTTGCGTGAAATTGTTCTTACGCACTCACTACACACAGATCTGTGCGTACGAACCGTTGATAAATGAGGCCCCTGGATGCTTGGTTCTGTATACTAAAGCAATGCAGCCAAATGTAGGGAGGAGGAAGGGTCAGCTAATTATGGCTATTGGAGGCGTAGGCCACTTAATGGTGCTGTAATGCAACAAAAAAAAAGTGCATCATTGGTCCAATTGACTTCACTGGCATTAAGAGTCTCGCTATCAGTTGCTATCAGTGTCTTTGAGTCATTTATGATGACAGTTGTGCATCTTGAGAAACATGGCTGTCATTTTGATGGCAAGATGTCAAAAAAGATCTGAGGCGGTACCTCTGCAACGCAGATACAATTTATGCCAAAATGGACTAAAGTTCTACACTGAGGTGATTTGTTCCCTCTTCTCTGCTCACCAATTTCTTGGGACCTTTACACTACATTCACAGCAGACAGACCCAAGTGCCATTCTTTGATGACGCTTTGAAAACAAAACCAAAGTACAAAGTGAGGTGAGCAACTGCATCCATTTTGCTTTCTTCTCCTGTGTAGTTGTTACCTAGCAACAGGTGTCACTTTTGAATGCAAACACACTGCCGTTCTGATCCAAAGAGTCCAGTGTGAACACAATCCAGTGGAGGCAACGGCAATAAAAATTGCTTTTGAAGTTTAATAATAAAAAAGAACAACAGACTCACTGTCATTGCTCTCTTTCAACAGGTTATCTCCATTCTCATCATCATCATCCTCTCCGGTTTTTATCTCCTCAGAAGGAAGGTCTTTCTGTTTGAAGAAAAACAAAAATTCTGTCACAATTCTGAATTTATAAAATACTGAATATTTGAGTAAAATAGTAAACAAAATATTTGAGTGAGTTTGTGTCTCATTAAATTAATTGAAGTTAAACATTTTTTAAAGCTTATAAGATTTTCAAAATGTGAGTCAAACATGGTCAAACATGACCATAAGAAATTATAAATTTAACTGTTTTGTTCCTCTAGTGTGTGGAGTGCTGCAATTTGATCAGGAAAGCACACCATACGATTCCAATTCCTGCAGGAAATTCCCAAATTCGAGATTGGGGCAGTTCCGACATTCTTCCGATCAGATTCAGTCACTCTTAACACACCACAGGAAAATCTGATAAAATAATCTGTAGAACCATCAAGACAATCGGGACTTTACCTAGGATTGTCGGAAGGGGAGAAATCGGCCCAAAATATCTTGTAGTGTGTACCCAGCATAGAATAAATTGGCACAGTTGCCTCCCCGTTTAAACCAGGGATGGCTGATAATAAACTAATAACCATATTTATTAAAAAAAAGAAATCCATAATTTAGTTTTTCATTGGCATGTCAGTTAGTCGCTAAAAAGTCGACATGCAATGCAAGTCTCATGTGAACGGATGACAGTTTTACAGCACATACTCAAGTATGCGTGACGCTCATGGTGTCAATAATTATGGAATGCATAGATTTAAAAATGTATTTAAATGTTAGATTTTGTGGATATTATGAATGAAGAACCAAAGGATAAACACCAAAGACATTTTCCACATATATATACACATACATACATACATACACACATATATATATATATATATACGCGACCCGGCCCGGATAAAGCGGAAGAAGATGGATGGATAGATGGATATATATACACATATATACATATATATACACACACACATATATATATATATATATATATATACATATACATACATGTGTGTGTATGTATGTATGTATGTATGTATGTATGTATGTATGTATGTATGTATGTATGTATGTATGTATGTATGTATGTATGTATGTATGTATGTATATGTATATATATATATATGTATATATATATATGTATATATATATGTAAGTAAGTACTTCCTTTATGTTTTTAGATGACTAGCCTACTGTAACAGTGCCATTAGCTAGATCTAATGTAACGTTAGTGACACTATTACATGAATAGGGTGATCACTACTGTATTGCAGTTGTTCCCGTGCTCCATGTATCCCCTGTAATGTTAGTATTGTGTTGTCACGAACGCGCTCTGACTGTCACAGTAACAAATGAGCGGTGCCAGAGGTAATTCGGTGTCTTGTCTATCAGCTTCCAAAGTTTGTAACTCCTTGTCTGTGTATTCTGGCTCAAAACGATACGGTTCTGGATTTTGGTTTGATACAAAGTAAAAATCCTCTGACAATTCCTCAAAGTCAGCCATCCAACAGTCACGTTCGCTACTATCTTCCTAGTCACGTTGGTTTTGTTGACAGACGTAACACCGGGGCTTCTCCAGTCCTGCGAGAAAATCACTCCGCAGAAGTAGAGCAGTGCTGCGCCTTCTGAGAATATAGTCCCCAGTGTGTATATGTTTATAATATGGCTGTGTCTCATGTAACCTTGTTATTTGTACACACTGTGACTATACACATCACAACATGTAAATAGGAAAATGGTTTTATTTCGTCACTTATTGAGTAGTAGGCTAGCTGGAGCCATATAATTCCAGTCTTTGTGCTAAGCTAGGCTAACGGTGAGTGCGTCAGACAGAGTTATGGGATGCACGGAGATGAGAATGGCATGTATGGATGGTATGTATAGACTTATCTAACTCTGGGGGATACAGTGAATAAGCTAAAGTCCCAAAAACATGGAGTGTTCCTTTAAGCGAAATAGAACTTCAAATGCAGCCACAAATCTAACACTGCAAACTGAAGAAGGTATTTTAGTTTTACAATATAACTGTATAAAAAACAGTGCAACAAATAAATGTAGGGATATAAAAAATTATATATTAATCAGAAAATAATCTCTTTACAACCTTCTAAGCATAATTATTATTATTAGTAGAGACGTATTATTATTACATAGAGACGTAGCTAAATCTACTGTAGGCACAACGGTAGCCTAATATATTCTGAAAATGTCTTCACATTAAACCAAACTTTTATTTTGATGGGTTGCCGTGAACACGTTTGAGTGTCTGTGTTCAATATATGACACAGTAAATTATCATGAAGTGATGGTTTATGCGTTCGTGTCCTCATACTGTATAGTGACCATAGACTGTGAAAACGCACATAGAGGTAGAGAAACTGGGGGAGGACAAAGACAGCGAGCGAGTGTCACGCACGTGTGTGTGGGCGCCTGCCATCCACACAGAGACGAAATTCTGCTAAAAAGAGGACATACTGCTAACGCTTTTTCATTTCTTGACAATGAAAGAAGAACCGTACAGTGGTTAGGCAAAGCTGGCGGTCATCATAACTAGGTCTTGTTTAAGAAAATGGTATCGGATCGGTACATGGGTTCAAGTACTCACCGATACCGATGCCAGAATTTGTTGTGGTATCAGTGATATTTCCGATACTAGAATCGGAATTGGAACAACTCTACTTTAAAGTGATAAGTATTAATTACGACTAAGGTCCTTTTTTGGGTGGATTAAATTAAAGGTTTGGGGGAAATGTATGTTATTAAACAATATTGTTCGCATTATTTAATGGACTTACATTACGATGCTAGCATCAAATTGAAGTTGTTTAAATAAGGGAATATTTCCAGCCCATAGCCGATTATTCTGAAATAACTGGTTTGATCATCGTAAATGAGTCATCTCCTCCGTGTTTGTGTTCAATGATTGAATAGCATTATACTATAGACAATAATGGGTGGCCCTGGTGGCTAGTACCTATAACTGAGTTCCTAATAACTACCCCGTGCGAAAGCCCCGATTATCAGCCAATGAAATGCATATATTGGTCAAGCACTAGTTTGAATGTTGTCTTCATTCCAGAAAACTCTGCTAGTGTTTGATCATGTGGATGTCCACTCACAGGAAGCTCTTTGGCCAGTTTGATGACCATGTTTTCCAGATAGTCTGCCAGACTCTTGAACTGCTGATTGGTGGGCTGGAAGAAGTGAGGACTCCTCCTGGACAGCAATCGTAAGGCTCGCCAGCCGTAGTTTGAGTTGCGCACAACTCTGAGGGAAGATGGCGAAGAATTCATTTATACTGATGATTAATGTGATACATAAGTTTGTAATAATTTTGATTCTTTTAAGAGAGTAAATTATTAAAATGTACTTGTACTCATCCTCCACCATGTTTGATGGATCTGCCTGTTCAATAGCTTCTACAAAAAACTCCTCCAGTGATGGCATGAATTCCCTTTGACCAAACATTGTATTAATACAACATTTCTCATATTAAGCACCTTTAAGCAAGTGTTTACCCCACACACACCTGCTCTCAGACTTGCAGGCCTCCATATTGTCAGGGTTCAGATTCCAGAGTCTTGTGAGTTCATCACTGTTGAAGGTCAAGAACAGCAGAAATGCTAAATAAGATATGAAGCGAAGTCTTGACAAAGCTACACAGAAATCAATCAATTATTATCTTACTTTCCCATTAGGATTTTGCGATCAGGGCCTTTCCCCAAAAAGTCCTCTGGTGCTTGTCTCTTTCTGCTGGGGCGCATGGGTTTGGTCTCTACTGGTCTAAGAAACAAAATATTCTATTCACATATTCATTCATAACTTCAAAAATAGCAGTGACCATATTGGAAACCCTACTTTTCACAACAGTTTCAATCTTTACAGATTGGATTATTATACTGTGGTATAGACATTTACTTTGCTAGTAAAAAAGTAAAAATTTTAGTCTTATATATATGGGTATAAGATTTTTTTTTCTAGAAGGCAGCTAATAATTTATAAAACGCTTTGGGTAAAGCATCTGCTAAATGAATGAAAGTCTATATGGAAAACAGTTTATTACATCTACTGTACTTAATTTGCTGTTATAGCATTGTATGATGTAAAGATTTGTTTCCCCTAATTTCAGAATAAAAAGTAACAATATGATAAAGTCATCATTAACCTTGCATGAATGCAGTGTATATCTAATGTTTAATGGGATAAAGCTGTTTGCGTGCTGTTTTTATTTTATACCTTTCTTTCACAAAGCTTGGGCAGCCCTCATTTTTCCAAGAGTTCCAGTTTTCTTCCGTGTTCAGGATGTGCTGTTGGAGACATAATTAAGATGAGCTTTTGGAGCACAAAGCTGCAATTTCTATATGTACAGTATTCATCACAAGATGAGAGTGAAACCTAAAATCCATACGTATACTGTATACGTATACATGTATACTTTGCATATACAACTTACCTCAACCATAGATGCAAACTTGTTACCATCTGGAGGGGTTTCTCTAAGTAACTGCAATGGTAAGAAAATAGGTGAATAGAAATAACATAGTATGACACAGCGGTGTAATTAATATCGAGGTCATGCCTGTTTGATGTCCTCAGGGTCCAATGTTCCCGAGATTCATAAGGTTCATGAGAAAGCATAGGGTCATATTGCCTATGTGTTAACATTATATCCGTTAATGAAATGCAGTTTTTTTCCCATAAATGTAAGTGACCACAGAAGTTTTTTTTTTTTTACTGTACATTTTATTGGGTTTATTTTTTATAGTGTGGGAACCTTAAAAGAATGTTCCCATGCTCTGTATTTGCTTAATATGACATGGGATAGTGTGGAACTTGTCAAATGAGTTTTCTGTTCCCCAGCACTCAAAATAACACAAAAGGTCATCTCTTCCTTAGGTTAGGATTAGAAGTTTATAAAGTTGATATAAAGTCTTGACCTTTTAAGAAGTTTACTTGCAGTGTGTTGACAGACCACTGAACTGGGGAACATAGGACACTTTCATTGTTCATTGTGGAAACATAGTGAAAGTGACGTGTGGCCAAGTATGATGACCCATACTTTTTTTTTTTTTTTGTGCTCTGCATTTAACCCATCCAAGGGCACACACACAGTAGTGAACACACACACACCGTGAACACACACCCGGAGCAGTGGGCAGCCATATTGCTGCGGTGCCCGGGGAGCAATTGGGGGTTCGTGCCTTGCTCAAGGGTCACCTCAGTCGTGGTATTGAGGGTGGAGGAGAGCGCTGGTATTCACTCCCCCCACGACAATTCCTGCCGGACCTGAGACTCGAACCCGCAACCTTTGGGTTGCAAGTCCGACTCTCTAACCATTAGGCCACGACTGCCCCGTGGTACACCGATCAGGCATAACTTTATGACCACCTTCCTAATATTGTGTTGGCCCCCCTTTTGCTGCCAAAATAGCCCAGACCCGTCGAGGCATTCCCACCCTGAAGGTGTGCTGTGGTATCTGGCACCAAGATGTTAGCAGCAGATCCTTTAAGTCCTATAAGTTGCAAGGTGGAGCCTTCGTGGATCAGACTTGTTTGTTCAGCACATCCCACAGATGCTCAATGGGATTGAGATCTGGGAAATTTGGAGCCCAAGTCAACACTTCTTCCCATAGTGCATCCTGGTGCCATGTGTTCCCCAGGTAAGCAACGCACACGTACCCGGTCATCCCCGTGATGTAAAAAACGTGATTCATCAGACCAGGCCACCTTCTTTCATTTCTCTGTGATCAGTTCTGATGCTCACGTGCCCACTGTTGGCGCTTTCAGAGGTGGACAGGGGTCAGCATGGGCACCCTGATAGATCTATGGCTATGCAGCCCCATACGCAACAAACTGCGATGCACTGACACCTTTCTATCATAACCAGCATTAACTTCTTGAGAAATTTGAGCTACAGTAGCTTGTCTGTTTGATTGGACCACATGGGCCAGCCTTCATTCCCCACATGCATCAATGAGCCTTGGCCATGACTCTGTCGCCGGTTTACCACGGTAAACCACGGTATCCCACCCACTAACAGGTGCAATGATAAAGAGATAATCAGTGTTATTCACTTCACCTGTCAGAGGTGATAATGTTATTCCTGATCGGTGTATACTCCTGTAACCCCCCTCTGTTCTTCGGACATTTTTTGGCATAAAAATTAAGGTTTCCCCCCCAGAATTTTTAGTCATCGGAATGGTACGAAACTTGGTAAAGGTTTTGGCAGTTGCTATGTGAACACACACAAAAAAAAATCATGGACATGATTCAAAAAAGTTAAATGGCCTAAAATTACCTAAAATTAAGGTAAATTTGTTTAGATATCAAGCTCAAATTCAGAACACAACTTGTCTAGATTTATGGCTTTGACTTTATTGCAGTTTTAAAAGTAAAACGTTTTTGGAAAATCCATAAAATACAAAAATATTGAATAAAAAAAACATTATCGAACTAAAAAATATAATAGATTGATTTCTCTGAAATAATAAAAACAAATTCAGTCATTTTTGACCACTACGTGAAGAGTACCAAAGGGTATGTACCACACAGTTCCAATCAGTGATACTTAGGGTTAAGACTAACCTGATAGACTAGTTTGGTTGTGTCCTCAATCCACAAAGACTGATCATCATTCAAAACACAGCCGGAACTGCAAAAGTGAAAGAAATGGCAGAAAAAAAACATTTATTGCCAAAGCAGGGTAAACATATACTTGCAGCTTGAAGAGACAAGCTTGCCATTTCTCCTGACCTCTTGAACTTGACCTGGCCCTTGAGATACTGGAAAAGGATGAGGTATTGAAGCAGAATGTGTCGTCTGAAGTTGCTGTCACTCAACTGAAGGTCCATCAACTGTAGAAAGATGGGAAATTTGCCTTGTGTTATCAGGTCAATGACTGGAGTGTACTAATAACTATTTAATAAGCTATTTTTATTGAAAAGATGATTGAAAGACTGGAAGAACCGACTTTCTCACTGGTGAGGAACTTGGCAAAGTAGACATGGTCTCCAGCAGCGGTCCTCATCTCCTTCAGCTTTCTCTTCGACGCTTGCATGTCATCCAGTTTATAGCTCTTGAACACAGCTAGTGTCTCATCTGAATACTGCACAGAGAATACAATTAAGGGGACATTAAAACAAGATACATGTGGACCAATCCTTTTTAAATTCTAGTCATTTCCCCTCATGTTCACAAAGGTGTCCTATCAGAGTAACCACAAATGTAGTTCATTACATCAACAATGGACAACCAGTGTCCATATACTTTGTCTACATTTAGAACTTTAACCATTTAAGACCAAATGACTTAGAATTACATTTAAAAACCATAATTTTAGAGAAGCTTGACCAGAAAAAAATTAAGTACAAACCCTTCAAGAGTTGATTCATGAACTATCAGCACTTTGCCCTTAATAAAAATATTTACCTCAAATGAACTGCTTTTGAGGAAGATTTTTTTTTATTTTGGTTTGGATTTTAATAATAAAAAAATGATAAAATATACCTTAAGGAAAGTCATCCATGAGAACTTGTCGTAGCATTGTACAGGGTTTCTGAAATAGTCTTGCAGGGTCCAGAACTTTCTGTACAAGTTGTAGTCAATGGGAATGGAGCTACAAAACATAAGCCGCCTGAATTAGACTAATAAATAAGAGTCTGATAACAAGCAAAATAAAGCAAAAGCAAGACCTGGACTGCATCCAAAATTGCATACTATCTTGTGCAAGTACTTATTTCGAGTAAGTGCTACTTACTATATGGATTATACTTTTTTTAGTGCTTGCAAAGTATGAATGTAATCCAGACATACTACAGTCACCATTATGGACATACTATATTCTTCACATGTTGTCATTATCATGTGATCTACCAGCATCAGTTGCATCGCTTCAGCCATTCATAAATCCTCTCCCGTGGCCTCATGGGATTAAATGTCCATCGTATGCACACTTTAGAATCTCACCTGAAGTATTAGGTCATTCCAGGTACTTTTTTATAGTACTGAATTCAGACATACTTCTTTTGTCTCATACTGTTTTTCCCCTACTATATAGTAGTGAGGCAATGATTTCAGGTGCAGCCACTGACTTTGTAAATTAGAGGGTGTGAAAATTCAAGTATCTTTTACCACGGAGCAGGTGCATCTTCATCACCCATCTCTCCCTCCTCCACCTCCATCCCATCCTCCTTAACCTCTGCATGCTTGAAAAAAAAAAACACAAAAAGTAATCTCACATCTAATGAACAGTGTTGCTATAGGTGTCTAACTAGCTATGTTTCCATTCAAAGTTGCTAATTTAACTTATGCGCAAAACTGGAATATCCATAAAACATTTGCGAATGAAGTAGCGTTTCCATCCCATGTATTCAAGAGAACAAAATAGGGAAATATCTGTAATAAAATGGAAGTTGCTGCAATTGGGGAAGACACTGTGGTCCCAGAGCGCGCAGAAGAAACACAATAAACGCAGTCATGTTATCTTGCATTCGAATAATGGTATTTGGGAATGCAATCATGCGAGACGCTAACAATTTTGAAGACAGACTTTGGCTCAGGCATTTCAGAATGATCAAACCAACATTGGAGATGTGGTGCACTGCAATGCGATTGGTTGGTTAGTCCAGTTATCCAATCACATCCTTTGTTGAGGCAAAGTTTTTTGCTGCGCATCAAGTTTATGCATATATTCTTACAGGATAACAAATAATCAGCATCCATAGAAACACTTTGAACATCACAGAACGCCAGTGGATAAAACCCCCACTGCATGTTGACGGAATTGGTTACATATTTGTGACGTAAGGAACACCAGCAATTTCAAAACGCGTTTTTGAGAATACGCATCTTTGGTTCACTGCAGTTTTAAGAAGAAAATACTCAGCAATGGTGTTGAATGATGAATTTGCACATGGTTTGTCTTAAAGCATATTAAAGGGTTAGTTCACCCAAAATTGAAAATAAAGTCAGTAATTACTCACCCTCATGTTGTTCCAACCATGTAAGACCTTCGTTCATCTTCGGAACATAATTTAGTATATTTTTGATGAAATCTGAGAGCTGTCTCACTCCTCCATAGGCTTTCAGAGGGACTGAAACTTGATGGCCCAGAATAGTAAGTAAAAACGTCATTTAAGGAGTCCAAATGACTACAGTGGCTCTGTATTAAGTCTATCATGCGACGAAAATACTTTTTGAGGGGAAAAACAACAAAAATAACGACTTTATCCCACTATTATTGTTCAATTTGAGCCTCTGACGAGAGTTCGCGGGAGTGCCACGACGCATGCGCGAGTTACTCCCGCGAACTCTCGTCAGAGAGTATATAGTGGGATAAATAGTGGGATAAAGTCGTTATTTTTGTTGTTTTTCCGCTCAAAAAGTATTTTCCTGACACTTCCAAGTAGGGCTGTACGATTAATCGAAAAATAACCGAAACCGACATTCAGAACCTCTAACCGACGTATTTTTCCCATGTCGGTTATTTCGGTTTTCACGTGTCTCCGCCCCGTCAGTCACATCAAGGGCAGTTTGCAGGCACACAGAGATGCAGGAGCGGTTATCTGTGTTTATAGATACCCAGAATCACTATAGTAACTGCATGTTTTACACAGTTTATACAGGTCAGTTAATTGCTGTTCTTATAGCCTACGCGCTGACACACACACACACACACACACACAGAGAGAGACGGCGCGCGCAAGCCCCGAAGCCGCTTTCACTTTCTTGCTCGTAAAGTTTGTCAAGTAAATGCGTTTAAACGCGACAACGCGCGCGCCCTGAAGGCAGACCTCTTTCACCTGCGTTCTCGCAAAGCTTTGTCATTTGTATGTCGTTTAAGCCCTGTCAGTTTGAACATTAAAGCGAGTTTCGACCATCAGATGTGTCTTATGTTGAACTAATGCCTGATTTATTGACAAACGAACAGTCAGACAGAAGCTCGCACATCACGTGAAGATCGCGCGCAGAGGAGCACAGAAACGCAGGATCAACGCTGTCCGGTGACTAAAGTAAAGTCACTAAAGTAGCTTAGAAACTCAACCATTATAGCCATATATTTTAATACCTTTGAAGTAAGTACAAACCACAGCTTCATAATGAATAGAGACGGTATGACTAATTCACACACACAATCACTCTCTCATTAATGCATTCAAATAAATGTAATGTAGGCCTACAGTGTTAATTTATCTGTATCTGATGTACAACAAGCAGAAATCTGCTCCATAGACAATAACTGCTGAAAGTGAACCGTTTCCTTCAAGTATTTTAAAATCACAAAGAAATGCACTTTTTCATTAGAAAAAAAAAAATCCACCTTTAGGGCAAAAAAAAAGAGCAAAATAATCGTTCATTAATCGTAATCGAGGTCAAATGTTCAATTAATCGAGGTTTTTATTTTTGGTCAAATCGTTACAGCCCTACTTCCAAGCTTTATAATGGCAGTGACGGGTCCATTGAGTTTGAAGCTCAAAAAAAGTATATCCATCCTTCATAAATATACTCCACACGACTCCGGGTGGTTAATAAAGGCCTTCTGAAGAGAAGCAGTGCGCTTGTGTAAGAAAAATATTTGTAACTTTATAAAGTAAAATATCTAGCTGCCGCCAGACTGCCTACCATATTCTACTGTAAACTACTTACGAAGAAAGTGTAGCGCCTCTCGTAGTCCAAAACGCTTACGCTACATCACGCCAGTTGTGCTTTTATTCGCAAGTTGAATACTGAAGGTGGTCTGTCGGAAGCTAGATATTTTACTTTATAAAGTTTTAAATATGGATATTTTCCTTACAAAACTCAATTGATTACTTTAGAAGGCCTTTATTAACCCCCCAGAGATGTGTGGATTACTTTTATGATGGATGGATGTGCTTCAAACTCATTGAAACCTGTCCCTGCCATTATAGAGCGTCATGATATTTATCAATATAACTCTGATTGTGTTCATCAGAAAGAAGAAAGTTATATACACCTAGGATGGCTTGAGGGTGAGTAACTCATGGGGTAATTTTCATTTTAAAGTGAACTAAACCTTAAACAGTTTCTTCTCACATGAGAATTCAAAAATAAGCTATTTAGGTGAATCAAGGCCAACATGTGTCAGTCAGCATTACTTTACCTGCAGTCCAAGTGTGCTATCCTGCTCATTTTTGTTGAACACTGTGATGTTATCAAGGTTGAATTGACTCTGTAAGTTCAGTCCTATAACATGGGGAAAACATCAGTCAAAAACAACCACTGAACAAAGAACTAAGACAAACAACAAATGTATAACAAAAGTATACCTGATTTCTCAGACAAAGGGAAGAGACGTGCTAAAAACAGTTGGATTCGTCCACAAAACACTGTATTCTGAGACTTCGAGAGTCTTCTGAGGAGGTCTGTAGGTAAACAGTGGTAATGTCAGGATACAGCAGCACATTCTCAAAGAATACTGCTGAAGATATACTCCAGTGTCTGCACATGGCCAGTTAATAAGACTCAAAAACAGCAAATTCGTCTGTGGGAGGCATTTAGCAAATAAACTCTGGAAGTCTTCCTAGAGCTCGCAAGCAGGAAATCTGCTAGTTTAAATCTAGATTTCAGACCCTTCTTTTCAACCCAGACAATCAAACAGACTTCCATTGCCAGATAAACTACAACTCCTGTCAATGATTTCAGCCTGTTCCAACTAGGGGTGTGCAATGTGATAATATATTGTAATTGTTGTTTTAACAATTTGCGCGCTGACATTATCGAGTATATCCCTCACACACACCCAGAGAGTGCATGCATACACTACATGATGTAGTCTAGTAGATTAGATTCAGCATCTCCATAAAGCTTGTCTGCTGAAGGAAGCATGAAGTGCTCTAAAATGTCCTGGTGGACGGGTGTGTTGGCTCTGGACTTAATAAAGCACAGTGGACCAACACCAGCCGATGACATGGCTCCCCAAACCAACAGACTGTGGAAACTTCACACTAGAATTCAAGCATCTTGTACTGTGTGCCTCTCCATTCTTCCTCCAAACTCTGGGACCTTGGTTTCCAAATGAGATGCAAAATTTGCTCTCATCAGAAGAGAGGGCTGGACCACTGAGCAACAGACGAGTTTTTTTTTTCTTTAGCACAGGTAAGACGCTTCTAATAAATTAGAAGCTCATGTCCAGGATCTGTCTGTGTGTGGTGGCTCTTGATGCAGTAACTCCAGCCTCAGTCCACTCCTGGTGAAGCTCCCCCACACATTTGAATGGTATTTTCCTGACAATCCTCTCCAGGCTGCGGTCATCCCTGCTGCTTGTGCACCTTTTTCTTCCACTTTCCCCTTCCACTTAACTTAATTGATTTCTTTAAAAGCAAATATCTCAAACAGCAACATTACACACTAGCTAAAGTTAGAAAAGTGAAATCGTGGTTTACCACCCCTTTAATGTGCTTTGATACAGCACTTTGAGAACATCCAACTTCTTTTGCAATTACCTTTTGAGGCTTTCCCTCCTTGTGGAGGGTGTCAATGATGGTTTTCTGCACAACTATCAGGTCAGCAGTCTTCCCCATGATTGTGAACTGTACTGAACCAGACTGAGAGACCATTTAAAGGCTCAGGAACCCTTTGCAGGTGTTTTGGATTAATTAGCGTGCGACACTGAGCCTACAATACTGAACCTTTTCACAATATTCAAATTTTCTGAGATTTTCATAAGCTGTAAGCCATAATCATCAAAATTCAGCCAAAAGGCTTGAAATATCTCACTTTGCATGTAATGAGTCTATAAAATATATTAGTTTCACCTTTTAAGTTGAATTACTGAAATAAATGAACTTTTCCACAACATTCTAATTTATTAAGATGCACCTGTATATTGCCTATTTCGAAATTATATTACGAAAATAGTTCAAAACAAAGCCTCAGCACTGTAATTGTGTCTCTGAGCAACACACAGGGGCATTTCCTTACTGAAAGATTCAAAAATTTTTTTACTAATCAGTTGAATCAATGATTCAATGACTAAGATAAATTAAGAAAGTCAAAAGCTTCGTTCCTGAATGAATCAGCCGTTTGAATGAATCGGTTGAATCTCAATGACTCCCTCATCAACAGTTTCATGTTTTAAAATATCAATATTCAATGTTTTATGTTTAAAATATCAAAACATTTATGTATTTGTAACTGCAGGTTAAATGAATGAATGTCCCTCTGAGCTGCATTAAACAGTCTGTGTAAATACATCTAAATGCATTAACAGCCCTATTGTGTCTTATTCTTATTAAATTGGATAAAAATGTATGAAATTGACACAAAAGATGATGCATGCATATAATTGGGTTTAAATACTTTTTTTTAATAAAAGGTAAAAATGCCCATGAAAGATGAAAATCAATTTAAACTTTTTTTGGGAAAATATTATTTCTGTCATTGCTGCGAACTGACCACCACATAGAATATGAAGAATATCAAAAACTTTAGGAGTCAGCTGACCAAGGCAGTCCAAAAGCTGCCAAGTTACCAGCACAATAACACACTCAGCAAAATATAATCTAATTACTGTTATTGATAAAAATCACAGAATAGAGATCATTTTTGTCAATATCGCACACCCTTAGTTCCAACACTGCCCACATCTGTATCCAAGATAAAGGAGCTGTTTGAATCTTTAGTACTCACCTTTTAAATATAAATACTACCAATTTATAAAGTATGTATGTATGTATGTATGTATGTAATGTATGTATGTATGTATGTATGTATGTATGTATGTATGTATGTATATATATATATATATATATGTGTGTATATATATATATGTGTGTATATATATATATATGTATATATATATATATATATATATATATATATATATATATATATATATATATATATATATATATATATATATATATATATATATATATATAAACTTATTAATCATATAATTTTTTACAGTATACTGTAAAGCCAGGAATAACTCATTCACTGACCTTATTCTCCACTTAGTTGCTAAAATTCAGTTGAGAGAAATTAGGACTAGATAAAGTACTGTATAAATAAACTTGAAACTCACCATTGCACATTCTTAATAAGTAATTTTTTCCAGCAGAGTAAAATGTATTCTGTGAACATGAAAGAAAGAGCAAACGCATAAATATAGTTGCAAAACAAATACACTGAACAAACCATTCTGATGATTATTTACAGCTGGTTTAAGAATCCATTATTATGAATTATGTTGTAAATATCTAATTTTGTTTAAGATGGCCATATCCATATACAAAAAGTGCCATTACCCCTACTTTTGTTAGCATCCCTTTTTTAGAACATAGACTTTACATTTTAACATATTTCCCAAAATACACAAACTCAACCAGTCAGGTTATTATATTTGCCCAATCAGAAAATAAACCACTGATGAAATTGTAAATAATGCATTTTACTATAAAATTCTAAATTGTTGATACCCAAAATGTCCAACATGGGAAAATTATGTATAACTCCACAGATTTATATACTGCTTAAATTGCCACACTGAATCCAAGTAGACAAGTCTCCTGATTTTTGGACAAATTGTTTATTTTAAGCAA
Organism: Romanogobio albipinnatus; assembly: GCA_023566225.1. NCBI lineage: Eukaryota > Metazoa > Chordata > Actinopteri > Cypriniformes > Gobionidae > Romanogobio > Romanogobio albipinnatus. Next base: position 31,842,812 of record CM042244.1, read on the forward strand.
CTTTGCTGAAACTGTTGACTACCTCAATTTTGTCAAATGTGAGAAAGGCTGATGTAAAAACATAACTTTTTTTGCCAGCATTTCCTAATGATGATATTAGCCAAACAAAATACAATTTTGTTATGGGACAACTGTCCACTTTCTGTGTGCAAATTTTCACAACTTTCGCGCTTCTATGGGCCGCCATAGACTTCAAAGGTGGAAGAAGAATAAGAAAACTAAGACAAGAGGTTTCTACACTTCTTTGGCACTTGGCCTCTAAATATTTGACTAATTTATATCTATAACTAACAAAAACTTAGCCTGGTCCTACCAGACTCTTGTACATTTTATTTGTAATGTACAGAGAGTCTGGCCACTCTCCATTGACAAGCGTTTACTTCCTTGAAGGCGAGTACTCTGTTGAAGTTTAAAACTATTGGATCTGCCCAGAGCCACACTGGATCTGCCATAACCAATCGCTAACGTTTGGTCGTAACGCATGTCATGCGCCGGTCACCTCTGTTTCTCACATGGAAATCCGTAAAAATAAATGCAGAATGTGCACGCCACCTCAGTGATAAAACCTTGTGCATTCGGATTGTAATTTATTCACAGTGGAGGGGAGAGTTTTGTGATCGGGAACGCGCTGCTCACGGGGTCCATAACATACTGTAAATAAAATATCATATGCTTGGTATGATAAGAATAAATGCTGCTGTAAATAACGGCCCAATTCAAATGTTTACGTGCTTTTCTTCCTTTTATTTTTTGAGTGTGATGAAATATATTGCTCTTGAAAATACTTGCCAGCCTTAGAAATACAAGTCTAGAAATGCATCCAAATGACAGCGAAGTGCGGCCGTACGGTTCTCTGAAGTGGTCAAAAAGGATATAAACAGTGAATTTTGAAAAAGTGATATATTCTTGAAAACTCAGAGATGTGGATTCGGACAGCAATTAAATGACCAGACGACCTTGGTGTTTGTCTAAAACAGTAGGTAATTCGGCCGGGTAATTTTATGCTGGTGGTGGGAGACGCATGGCAATAAAATCACTGACTATAGTCTATACGGCTTTAGCCCCTGTAAATGATGACAATGCCTTACAACCGCACGCAAAACAATTAACTTACCGGGGTTTCAGCCAACTCCTTCACCACTAACGGAGCGAGCTGGAAAAGCAAACTTTTCCCGGGATACAACATCATGGCCTCCAAAAAAACTCAGCAAAGATTGTTCTTGCTCCTGTTTTAACTTCTGGTTATTCGGCAGCGGTGCCACAACAGAATGAATGGCTTCGCTCGCATCTTTCTCTGCCACCATTACTTAACTACAACTCAAACTAGTGCACAACATCAACGTCATCGTTCTCAGCCACTCCCTCTGTTTGCTGATTGGACCAGTAAAAAGTTGTTAAAACCTAAGACTATACAGCAGTCCCAGATGGAGTACTGAAGGAAAATTTAAATTGAGCGGAAGTACGTAGGAGGGTGGAGCCAGGCTAACAAAAACGAAGCACTACCAACTAAACATTCCAAACTTACAGACTTCCATGTAGAGACATTTTCTTCAACAAAGGAGAAGATTTTGTCACACTGATCCAGAGGAAGACAGTCAAGAACATCTCCCAACAGAAGAAAAGGAGTGGTTGCAGAGCAGATGCCTGTATTGACATGAGAGATTAATGATCTGCATATAATTTTTCATACAAACTAACAGAGAGCAAAAAAAAAGGTGGTAGCGCATACACACACCTTCAGTCACGCCATCTATACTGATGTAGATCAGAGAAAGGAAATCTTCAACATTCACTTTCTGCTTTATCTGCAAAATAAAATGCAATGATTGGACTTGGAAATAATAACACAAATGTTCTAAGATGAACGTGATATTAAAATAGTGCACAGGGAGCAAGCCGTGAACTCACTATTTGCTCTTCAAGAACTCCACGCAGAGCTTGATCAAGAGTGGCCTTCTTCTCAGTTTCACTGTGAAGAATCATTCAAAGGGTCACACAGAACATCTCAGCGGCAACATATCTAAAATTATTATCCATTCAAATACATCTTTGACGTTTAACTTTAACTCCCTGCAGCACAATTAGGAATAAAACCATGGAAATATTGATAAAGTGCAATTATTACTTTCCAGGCAGATGACTGAACGCGGTGGTCAGGGGTTTACAGTTCCTGAGATCCACAGCACTTTTAGTGGCAGCCTGCAGACAAACAAACAAACAAACAAAAATAAAGCATGACTGCGACTGAGCAATTATACTGTGACAGAAGCACTAAAAGTATGATGACTTCATATTTTATATATAAATATATATATATATATATATATATATATATATATATATATATATATATATATATATATATATATATATATATATATATTAGTCTGAATATATAAATCACATGATCCTTCAGACTGCAAAATATTCCTTTTAAGATAAATGTTTTTTTTAAACTTTCTTTTCATCAAAGAATCCTGAAAAAAATGTACACAACCGTTTTCAACATTGATAATAATCATAAATATTTCTTGAGCAGAATATCATCATATTAGAATGATTTCTGAAGGATCATGTGAATGAAGACTGGAGTAACGTTAATGATGCATACATATATATATATATATATATATATATATATATAAATACATTTAAGCACTTACAGTGAAAATGTTGGCCATGCAACATATTAATATCATGTTTTTCAATTAGTAACACGGCATTACCATGCCCTCTACAATCATCATCATCATAATCATCGTTTTTAAAGCATTCACTAACTAATTACTGTACATAAATGTGTAAATGCCAAATAGGCCTAATGCATTATAAACATATATTATGATTATGGTAATCTAATATGACATAAAGCTTCGACTTTGCACAAGACATAAACAATACATTTTTATTTTAAAACTGTCTGCCAATGTCAAAACACATCTATCGGTTATTAGTTGTGATGACACTACTCCAATAATTTACCGTAAATTTATCTCTAGCTTCGGTGAAGTCGAAGTGAGCCGGAGGAGACATCTTTACTGGCGCTTTGTGTGTCTGACCCGTTCTACTTCCGGTTCGCCTTCTTCTTCGTTTATTGGCTATAAGCATTTAATGTGCATATCTCCACCTACTGGACTGAATGATTGATTGTTTCATTTGATTTTTCTTCTATTCTTCTTTTTTCGATCATTTTTATTTCCCCTTTTCTTTCCCTGCAATCTGATGCAATATGACTCACATCATTTTAATATATTTAATATAAGAGGTTGACAGATCATTAACAATGAGGTTATTTAATCTCTTCATTCTTTTCATTAGACTTTTCCAGCTATTGAGGAACTTCCATCATTTTTTTCATCAATTGTCCCAGATAAGCTCTAAAATAATCTAGATACTTAAATATGGCTTTGTGCAATTGTTTTCCATGTGATTACTACTCAAAAATATAGCCTCCAACCAGAAAACATCTCCAACCATTTACAGTTTTGGCTAGCTACACTGTAAAATGTAATATTACTACTAACTAGTTATATAGGCTATATTATTACTATAACTATATAGGTACTATACTATATATTACTAATTATTACTAATAGACTAACTATTTGAGTAGTACTGTGTAAGTAAAACGATTTTACAGTGTAACTTCTGGTAATTATAATTATATTGTATAATTTAATTATATTTAATAGTAGAAAGAGTATTTACACAACTAATTAATTGACCAGTATCAAACAATTTTAGACCACTTATACTGCACACTTTTTTCTCTCATTAGGACATAAAGCTTTTCTAAGTTGTTTGAGGACTGAGGACATTTTGCAATTCATGGTAAGTAATTTCTATAAAACCTGCTATAACTGTTAATAGATAATATGAATGACTACTGTTGGATATGTCTGAGTAAAATCCATGTTGTCCTATGACTTGCATGTTATCCTCATTAACAAACTTTAGACTTGGATAGACTATCAACTAAAAATATTCTTTACATTTCTACAGAAGGGAAAAAAGACACCTGCATCTTGGATGGCCTGAAGGTGAGTAAATTAACATCACATTTTAATTTTTGGGGTGAACTATCCCTTTGATATAGAATAGTTAAATATGGGTGTAAAGATAATTATAATTTGTTGACGCGTTTTATTTTCAGACTAAATAAAAAATGCAACCAATGACAGTTCAGATGCATATCCAGATACATAGATAATTGCAAGTCTGGTCAGTCATTAAAACAAATTATTTTAGTTTTGTAAATGTTTATATTTTCCTGTCCTTTGCTTTCACATATCTGCAAAATCTTTATTTACTTTACTACAGATTATTCAGATAATTTATCTTTACTACAGATTATTCAGATAATTTATAAAATAAGAAAAATAGGCAAATTAGCCTACCATTGCTTTGTCACAGACTGAGAACATTCACTTGAGAAGAGAATGTGTCCTGAAGGCCCTCATCTTTTTCCTGAGAGAAAAACCTGAAGACTATATGAAAGAGTACTACATAATTTGTTAAACAAGTGATTTATTTAAGGTTGAAATAATATTGATTTTATGTCCATCTTGATCTATTTTTCATCATTGAAATAACATTATTTCAGGATGCAAACCTGATGAAAAATCATTTGTGTTAACTTTCAACATTGATTTAATGATATTGTCATGATCACCAGTGAGAGTGCCCATGTAGTCCACGAGAGAGCACTCCACCTCAGACTATTGCCATATCACCACAGACTACATTACCCAGAATACTCACTGCCCGGGCACCTGATTACATCCACCTGTGTCTCATTTACCTTGTTAGCTCACCCTATAAAAGCCTGGGCTGCGTTCAAAACCGCATACTTACTTACTATATAGTGTGTAAAAAGCAGTAGGCGAGTGAATAGTATGTCCGAATCCTCAGTATTCATAAAAGAGTAGGCGAGAATTACCGGGCGGTAGGGATGTGGAAATGAAGCCTCATGAAGCAGTGAGGCTTTACCCTGACTGTTTCGGGAAAAGATTCGAAGCTTCAAGAGTGTCGAGAACAGCGCCATCTGGTGCTTATTTAAAATAAAGCAGCCAGAAGCCTGTGGAAGAAGCTCTGTCAGATGAAGCAACCACAACACACTCCATCGTTTCAATGCTATGTGTACAAATAAAAGCTTTATATGTTTGTGTTTAATGTGTCCAGTAAATAAATTACTTTACCCATTAAAGTGTGACAGTAAAATATAATGAGCTTATATGATTCAATAAGATGTAACGTAGGCCTACTCTCTCTCTCTCTCTACACACACACACACACACACACACACACACACAAAATAAGGACATTGTGTGATAGGATCATCTGTAATTAAATGTGCTTATGACACTTGGCAGTGATAGTGCTTGTGTAACAGTAGGAATGACAGTAAGGTGATAAAGGTTTTAATTATTTTTATTAAGAAATAAAAGCTGTTTCACAGTGTTGGGGCTGAGTCTATTTCTCCTCTTGGACAGTACTTCCCCAGCCTTGGAGAACACTCTTTCACATGGTACAGAGGAGGCCGGGGTACAAAGAAACTGTAATGCCAATGTATATAGATGGGGGTACACATGTTTCTGCATTCTCCAGTATTGAAGTGGGTCTTCAGCTCTCTGTATGTTTGCCTCTGTAACTTCTGTAAGATATTTATCCACTTCAATGATCGCATCAGAAGTGGCATTTGAGGTTTGTTTATGCTGGTCTACATCACTGTCCAACAGGAGCCAAAGGTTTCCACCTAAGAAGTGTGAGGAGAAAAATATTTAATTGGGAATGACTGTACATGTACATTGACTGAATATAACACACATCAACGGTCAACAATTATAAAATGCAATAATATTAAATAAAATAATAATAAATAAATACTTGAGCTTGGTGTGGGCTGTTGGGTTGATGATGGTGCTTCTGTCGACTGAGTGCTTGCTGATGTGGATGCTGTTTCTTCCTCGGCCCTGATGACATTGCCACATTCTCCTTTTAGCCGTTTCACAGCCTCTGTCATTTTACCTTGATTAAGGAAACCCAAGGTTTTAAACCTAGGGTCCAGCAGAGTTGCCAGAGTCATTATGCTGAGAGACTCCATATTCCAAATGTGTTCTCTTAGACGCCTGATGAGGTTTTCAGTTAACTCCTTTGTGATGTCCATTGTTAACCTATGAAATACAAAATGATTTACTCTGTGCAAAAATTAAAAAACACATCAAAAATTGCTAAAGAGTATTGTAAATAAATACAAATAAATACCCAATTTGCTCAGTCTGTAATGCATGGTGAATCATTTTTAGCAAAGGAATCACTTTGGAGCCAGACACTCGTTTTTCCTCAGAAAGCTCTACAGTGGCCAGGTGGAATGGGGCGAGAACACACAGAATTTGCTGTATGGCTTCGTAGTCCTATGCATGAAGTGGTGCTATATCAGTTTTAAGTGAGGCAAGGGATGCTCCCACAGTTTGCCTTTCCTCATGCAGCCGTTGAAGCATGTGTAAAGTGCTGTTCCAACGTGTTTCCACTTCATTAACCAGTTTAAGAACTGGCCTGTTCATTTCTTGCTGCACCTGTGTCAACATTTCTTTGGCAGAGGTGCTGCTTCGAAAATAGGTGACCACTTTTTTTGCTTTGGTCCGAATGTCACACAGAGCTGGTACCTGATCAAAACACTTTTTAACCATTGTGTTCAGTGCATGTGCAATGCAAACTGTATGTCTCACTTGCAGAATCCTAGCACAAGCAATCATGTTTGCTGCTGCATCTGTGACAAGACACTTCACTTTGTGTTTGATTGCCCACTCCATCATGACATTATTTTTCACCAGAGCCAGATTTTCCGCTGTGTGCCTGTTTGGGAACTTCTCAACATCTAACAACACTGTATTCAGCTTCTCACTGTCATCGATGTAATGGCAAGTTATTGCAAGATACGCATCCATGTTTATTGAAGTCCACATATCCGATGTTAGAGACACAGCGGTTGCTTTTTCCATGTTAGCCTTGGCCTTCCTCTTTGCTTCCTCATATTTTGAAGCCACCATTTTCTTTAAAGCCTTTTTGAGTTCACAAAAAATTCATTGTAGAAGTATATTATTATAGATACATATATATATATATATATATATATATATATATATATATATATATATATATATATATATATATATATATATATATATATATTATATACATTATACATCAAAATCCAACTGTGCTATATTCACCTGTCTGGTTGGGATTATATAGGAAGGATCAAGGGCATGGATGAGGCCCCTGAAACCCTCATCCTCAACCACTGTAAATGGTTGAGAGTCTTTTATGACCATGTTGACCATTGCCTCATCAACCATTTGCTTGCGAGATGCTATAATGAAAGAGGTTTATAATATACATATATTATACATATATTAATTTAAATTATGATAATGTATTCACAATTATGAATAAAAATCATTAAGTAGCAGTCCTACTTTGTGTGCTTGTAGGATTGTTCTGGGGCTCTGCAATGTTATGCAAAGCTCTGAAATGCCTTAGCATGGATGATGTGCTGTTTCCATACGCAAGCTCCTTGTCACACACCAAGCATCTCACCTTCTGAAAAAAGTTATATGAAAGTAAGAAATTACATATATATATATATATATATATATATATATATATATATATATATATATATATATATATATATATATATATATATATATTTTTTTTTTTATTTTTTTTTATTTTTTTTTATTTTTTTTTATTTAAAGCATACATACATTGGAAGCTATAAGCTCAAAATGCTCCCAGATAGGGGAAGTCTTTCTTTTTTTCCCTGTTGCCATTGCTCTAAATACAAACCCTTCATCAAACACCAACACCCTATCCCCTAATCCCACCCTAACCCCAAATACCAACACCAAATTACCTAAAAAAAGTGCAAATATTTTACCAAAACACAAAGACACAACAACAAACAAAAAAGAATAAATAGTGACAAATAAATGTTTTTCTAAATGTAATATATTGTTTAACTTTCAAAGTACAGCACTCTCCTCACGAAACCATCAACCAGACTGAGGCAACAAGGACTCGTTAAGTAAGATCTGGGGGTTCGAAGCTTCTGACACGCAAAGTGAAACGCGCACGTGATTGGACAGAAAGTGAGGCTTCATTTGTCATCGATCACGTGACTCAGGGAAACCAATACACACCCCGATACAGAGCTTCACTACAAATTGTGTCGCATGCGCGATACGCGCATCGAAGCTTCAGTGTCATACGTAACATCACTACCGGGCGGATGAACTAATTCTCGCGAGATTCGGACGTGCGTTAAATTTGCGTCCGAATATGCCTACATACCTACTATATAGTAATAGAAAACAGTACGTGAATGGAGTAGTATGTCCGAAACCTCAGTATTTATTAAACCGTATAGGCGAGAAATCCCCGGATGGCCTACTGCGTCTGCCCAGATTCTGAAGTGTGCATCCAATGGACACTTTAATATCCCATGAGGCCATGGGAAATCATCATTTTCGAACATGTCGGAGGATGGAGACGCAGCTGTTTTCAAGTGTAAGTGCAACAAACTGAACCGCTGTTAATTGTATTTAAAGTTCACATATTTAACAACCGATGAGGAAACTGTTGGTTTTAAGACATTAAAGGTCCCATGGCATGAAATTTTCATTTTATGAGGTTTTTCAACATTAATATGAGTTCCCCTAGCCTGAATATTGTCCCCAAGTGGATAGAAATGTTGATCGGTGTAAACCCGAGTTCTGGCTGTCTCTCTCTGCCTTTGAGAAAATGACAGGCCAGACGAGTCAATCCTGAAGTCTCCTGTTTTGACGTCCAAGCAGGAACGGTTACCTCCCTTTCCTCCGCCCAGAGAATCTGGCACGCCCATGCAAACGCTCGAGAGATCATTCCTTGAGTGAATGCTGGCAGTTTCTCAGTGTTTGGATGTACAAATGAAAACAGAAGTCTTTTTCAGTTCCTTCTGATCTGTGATCAGTAATTTCTGATGTGTAGCTAATTATTTATTATTCGTGCACACAATGCGGCTTCTCTCTCTCCAGACAGAACGGTGTTTTCGTGTTTTCTATCTTGTGAGTCAGTGTTTTTGTACGTCCTCGTCGCGTCTACCGGTTCTAAAATGTGCATACAGTCATGAGTTTCTGCTCAACATCGGCCTCACACACGCCGAAGCTCGGGCTGCACTGGCCGTTGGCCTTCAACATCCACGACCCCCAGTACTGCATCTGGCCCACAGCGGAGGCACCAAACGCGGCGTGAGATTAAGCAGAAGGGGGGTAAGTTAAGCGTGAGCATATTCGGGCTAGCCAGCCTAGCCCCACAATAAACTGGATTACATTCGATTACTGCTGTTGTGTCTTTGTTTGCGCTGTGTACTCAACGCGCGTCACTGACGCTTTTATTTTATTTTAAAAATAATGCTATTATCAACACTTACTTTTAACTCGTTCATCTCGACAGCTGTAATGGTACTTTGCATGTGTTACACAGTTGGTAATAATGATGAAGACGGACTCGGTGTGACTGGGACTCGTGTTTATTCAGAACTCTCAGATACAAACACAATAAACTCGCGCTGACTGACAGCGCTCTCATAACTCAGTAGGTACTATAAATAACTTTGTTAGCGATCGCTGAGCTCCGTCTCTGGTACGTTAGTGATGTCCGGTTTGCGAACGATCTTTCTTTTGAACCGGTTCTTTTTAGTGAACCGAATCAGTTCACCAAATCGGACTGAATCGTTCTAGATGTCAGCCAATCACAACAGTGGGCGTTTTTACTGAAGTCTCACAGCAGACACGCCTCTTGAAGCAGAGCATTCAGCCACAGGGCAAACAGCAGTATAGAAAAAATGCCTTTTATTTCTAAATTATGACATTTTATGATGTAAAAGTCATACTAACAATATAAGTACACCTCAGGAAACATTATAAAATAATAGAAAAATGCCATGCCATGGGACCTTTAATATATATTAAATATTGATATATTAAAAGATATTAAATAGCTGTAAAAACATATCATTTTCATATAGCTAACGCACCAGTCGTGCTTCATTAAGCACACATACTTCTGAATGTTTGTTAATCATCGTTTTCTTGAAAGCATTGCTTTAACTGTGTACAAGAACCTGATAAACGTTTGTTTAAAGAAAAGGTGTGAATGCACTCTTAACCATATGCAATATAGACTAAATGTGCGTTTAACATTTGACAGGGGACATTTTACAGACATGTCATTGATTTGGCCTAAGCTTTTGTCAGCACTTTGCATTACACACACACATGCTTATTTTACTGATTTAAAGAAACAGATTAACACAACTGAAGATGATCTCATTTGTCTATTGACCAATTTAGGATTGTTTGTGTTGGATGAAACACAAAATAACAAGTCCGCTATCAAAGTATACACATCAACCTTTTGATGTATATATACTTTTTATCACATAAATGACAGATCTAACATTAAATCTTGTTTGGATGTTACAGGGACTGCTGAACACACACGCAGCCTTATCCAGTGGAGAGTGGCTACTGGCTAATGAAGCCCTCTTCACTGGAAAGAGAAATGCTGCAATAAAAGGCTTTGAGTAAGTATACCATAGAAAATAATTGAATTTATTTCAGCACTTTTTGATTTCTTGATCTCTCATCACTTGTTGCAGAGCTTTTGTGGTGGAGCAGGGCCTGCAGGGCAAAGTAGTGGCCACATTTGTAAAAAACAAAACAAAACAAAAGGGAAAACCTAAAACAGAAATATAAAGTATAATGTTTTTGTTACTACTAATGTAACAGTTAATGACTATTTAAATTGTGTAATTAAAATTTGTGACTTTGTATTGTGTTTGAACATTTCTGCAGGATCTGAAATGTCCACAAACAGGGGTGAGCACTGAGGGTGGGGAGCCCACAGCAGCATCCTGGAAGCAGGGCTGGACTGGTAATCTGGCATACCGGGCATTTTCCCGGTGGGCCGACGCACTTTGGGGCCGATAGAAGGTTATTTATTTATTTATTAAGGTTTTTTGCCACGGACTGGCCCATCATGCAGGGACAGCGGGCCATCGGTTTGTCTTCTGAATTGACAGGCCACAGCGAGAGAGACCTTCCTTCTTCCATATTCATAGACTGTGTCCATATTAGGCGCTGGGTTTTTTTTATTGTGTTTTTGATTTGGGCGCATGAAACTGCAAAAGGCGAATATCCGCACAGCGCTGCCGCTGACGAACATGCTCTGCTTTCTGCTGCTCTATTAAGTGATGAATGGCACTTTGACTCTGAATTTTGTTTTATACAATCGTGTGATATGGTAACATAACGGTTCTTTGGTGAATCAGCTGAAAACAGCCGTGAGCACAACGAGGTAAATTGGAAAATGGCAATACACACTACAAACTTCTCACACAACCACAATTTACCTTGCAGCTACTAACAGTGAAGAAATATGGTGTATTGGCACAAATGTATTTATTAAAAATGTTGCTATTATTATAGGCTACATTAAATATTGCGCAATATAAATCACTTTTATAGAGGCTTTTGTATTTTCTACGTGTTTACAATATTTTTTTTTTTATTACAAATTCAATAGTTTATTATTTATTTATTTATTTTAGAAACCATATACCCATGGTAATGAGGAGCATGGTTTGGCCAAAATTGGCCAACAGTTAAACTCGGTTAAAAGAGACAACATCATACAGGTTTGGAACAACTTTACACAACAGAATTTAAAAGCAGTAAATTTACTTTATTGCATCCTAGCTCAAAATCAGTGCTTTACTGTCAAGTGCATTTCTGTGTGACAAAAGTGCAATATCAAGTTTGAGATCTGCATTTGCAATAAATTCAATAATATCATCATTATTTGTCCCTGTCCTAGTTTTATTTATTTACTCCAATGTAAGGCCCTAACCCCAGCAAAAACATTCACGAGGATCTCATGGGCCGGATGAGCTGGGTTTGCCAGGGCCGAATTTTATCCCCAGTCCAGCCCTGCCTGGAAGTGGTACAGTGCCATGGATGAGGCAATTGGGGGCAGACCCTCCATCAACCCTCCTGCCCTAATTGGCCCGGATGTTGCTGTGGCCTCTTCATCCTCGGTGAAGGTTGAAAATGTCTGTAAAAACTCCAGTGAGCTGCTCTGCACATGCCCTGAGCACACGTCCAGGGATGTTGTCTGGTCCAGCAGCCTTGTGCGCGCTGATCCGGCTCAGTGCCTTGCAGACATCTGTGGAGGAGAGTGTGATTGGTGGGTGGTCAGCTAAGGGTTTGAGCTTGGTGGCAGTTTCTCTGTTGTCTCTTTCAAAGCGAGCCTAAAAGTAATTTAGCTCGTTCAGGAAGTTGACATCAGTGGCTGCGGGGGTGGAGTGGGTGGGTTTGTAGTCACTGATGGCCTGAATGCCCTGCCACATGCGTTGAGGGTCAGAGTTGGAAAAGTGTCCCTCTATCTTTAGCTTGTAGCAGTGCCTGGCCTTTTTGATGCCCCTCATCAGGTTTGGTCTGGATGTGCTGTAGGCTTGTGCATCTCCTGATCTGAAAGCAGTATTGCGTGACTTCAGCAGGAGTCGCACTTCCCTGTTCATCCAAGGCTTCTGATTTGGGTATGTGGTGATCTGTTTCTGGGTTGTAACACTGTCAATGGTGGTATTGATATGATCCAATACAGAGGAGGTGTAGGAGTCAATGTCCGTGTGAGCGCCACTGGTGGCTTGAGAAGCAAACATACTCCAGTCTGTGTTTAGAAACCTTTCCTGGAGTGTGGAATCTGCCCCCGCAGGCCACACCTTGATGGTCTTCACTGATGGCTTCACACGGTTGATGAGGGGTGCATATTAGGGTGTGAGAAACAAAGAGAGGTGATCTGACTGTCCCATGTGGGGGAGGGGTGTTGCAACGTAAGCTCTAGCCATGTTTGTGTAAACATGGTCTAAGGTTTTGTTTCCTCTGGTGTGGCAGGAAACATGCTGGTGAAACTTGGGAAGCACTGACTTTAAGTTTGAGTGATTAAAGTCACCTGCAACAATAAACGCAGCTTTCGGGGTGATCAGTCTGTTGTTTACTGATGGCTGCGTGAAGTTTTTTCATAGCAAGCTTGGCATCAGCATCCGGGGGAATATAGGCTGCAGTGATAATGGTGGAAGTGAACTCCCACGGTAGATATAACAGTCTACATTTAACCATGAGAAACTCAAGGTTAGCTGAACAATGACTCCCAACAATAGCAGAGTTTGTGCACCAAGCCTTGTTAATGTAAATGCACAATCCACCACCTCTGGTTTTACCGGAGCCATCTAATGTTCTATCTGCCCGGAGTGTGTGGCGTCCTGCTAGCTTAATAGCGGTGTCCGGTATTCCGCTGTTTAACCAGGTTTCCATGAAGATTAGGACGTTACAGTTCAAAAGTTTCTTGCTGTGTGTGATGCTGAGTCGAATCTCCTCCATTTTGTTCACTAGCGACCGTACATTAGCAAGGAAAATGCTGGGTAAAGAGAGCCGATGTGGTGTTATCCTTAGCTTAGCTCGTAGTCCTCCACACTTCCCCCGCCTTTGTTTACGATCTCGACGCCGCCAGCGAGCACTTCCGCCCGGCCGGGTAGAGTGCATAGCCTCGGGTGTCCTAGCGATCTCCGGAAGGAGTCGAAGATTGTCCATAAAACTGTCGGAAATTTGCAAACTAATATCCAAAAGCTCACAACGGGTGTACGATGTAAAGGCACAGCTGTTCTGTACGAACAGACCCGAGATGAGCAAGAAAAATACCGCAAAATTGCAGAATCTGGAGAGACCCCGAGCCTCGCGATGTACAATCATTTGGAATGATAGATTAAACATGATAGATGAAAACGCGGTGATCAATTCAGCAGGTAAGTCTCTCATGTAATTGATGCAGGTGTTTGCGCGAATCTAGCTTGGCCTCTTTAAAACGTCGTAGGTCACATGATAACGTCAACATGGCGCATAAAGTGCGGATCGCATTCATACTTAACGGGATCAGGCTATATAGTTAAGTAAGTACTTATTGAAATTGAGTACCTACTCGAGAGTATGCGGTTTCGAACGCAGCCCTGGTCTAGTCTGTCACTTATTGCTTAGTCTTGTTAGTTGCGTCACTGCATTTCTGAGCGTTTCCCCTGGTTTCTTGTCGCTTGATTTTGGATTACTTGCCCGTTCTGTGGATTACCCTTTTGACTGTCTCTCCTGTCTTGTTTGCTTATTTGGACTGCTTGCCTGTATATGACCTTTTGCCTGTTTTTTAATATGATTGTGGATTCCGATTACCCTTCAATAAAGCTGCATTTGGATCTAGTGATGGCCAAATGAAGTTTTTCGAAGCATTATTGCTTTCTGATACAATTGTGTCAAATGGTTCATTACTCAAAGCTTCATTCAGATAGAAATTGCAGCACCATCTCCTGGTGAAGTAAATGTAATGCAACAAAGCTGACAACCATAAAATGCAACTAGGCTTATATGTTAATATGTTTATTACGTGTTTACCGAGGCGATCAAAGCTGAAACAGTGTTAGTGCTGTGAAACTCATTTAGGTGAATTTTACAGATACTGATGAATTTCACGTGTTCACCTTGATAATAAAACATTAATCATGATGTGTGTGTGTGTGTGTGTGTGTGTAATTATTTCTTTAGACAAAGACAGAAGATCAGACCAGCTTAAAAAAAGTTGGAAACCATCACAGAAATTCTAATGGTCCCTTTCGAGAGGTCTCTCATATTTATCTTTATATTTATTCATATAAGTGCCCATGTAAAACGCAGTGCCGCTGCACAGCAATACAGCAGAGCGAGGTGCGTGCTGATTGGCCGTGCTGCGGCAACTGCAGGAACCTATGGCGAGGCGGCTGAGAGAGCGAGCCATTGGGGGTCGCTAGAAAAACCCGCCGAAAAGGGTTTCCTAAATTTGCATATTGAGGCTATAAAAGACCCTGCTTAGCCATAGAAATCAGGTTTTATCTCCTTCAGTGATACCTTCGCTGACTCGAAAAGCAACCAGCGGAACTTCCCTGCAGCCCTGAGAACGTCGAATTCCCGCCTGGTCTCCGCCTTCAGCCGCCTGCTGTTCCAGCTGCTCCATCCGGCATTAAATATCCTTTATTCTGTTTGTCTATATGTGTGTGTGCGTTGCCGCTGCAACGCCACTTCAAAGAGCATACGAGGCTTTGTTCTTCCGCCGTGCTGAAGAAGCGCCGCGGACAGACGGAGCTCTCCTCACTCTTCCTTTTCTCTTACTCTCGCCGCGCTGAAGAAGCGCCGCGGACAGAGAATGCTAGAGTACACGAGCGAACTCAAGCTGAAGCTCTCCTCACTCTTCCTCTTCTCTCGCTTCTGCCACGCTGAAGAAGTGCCGCGGACAGAGAATGCTAGAGTAAGTTAGACGAGCGAACTCAGATGGATATGTCGAGAACGCGGCTTACGTCACCTCCGTTCTCACTGCAGTGCGCGCTTACTGCCAAGGGAGTTGCAAAATGACTGCCTTGTTATGACAGCGTGCGTGTTCGCTGACTAGAGCGCAACTTACGTCATAGCACACACTCACTGTCTAGAGCATAACGGCGTCGTAATGGCTGGCAAGCCCTGCGCCTTTTTTCACTCTATCACTTCTCCCAGTCCCCTCTATTCAGGCGGCTGGAGAGGTTCAACACCGTGTGCACCCCAGCATAAGCACTGTTAATACAGCCGCGGCCGGATTACCACCATGGACTTCCTTATATTCTCCCAGTTCCCTTGGTTAAAGTGACTGGAGATGTAAATATTGCAGTCAACTAGCCTGAAGTCAAACACGCTCATCTGCACACGCGCTCTCAGTATAAACTAGAGCATAACGGCATTGTAAAATGGCTTCCATACCACCTGGACTTCCTTACATTCTCTCAGTTCCCTTGGTTCAGGTGGCTGGAGATGTAAATATTGCAGCCAACTAGCCGGTGGTCAAACACGCTCGTCTGCACACTAACGCTGTTGCACGTTTACCCCTGTGGACTTTCTCTCTGGCTTGCTCCGTGAGTACTCTAAATGTAAGTTTGCGCCCACTACACTATTTACAATGAATCACAAAAAGAGCTTTTTCTATGTAGGAAATGTGCCCACTTTACAGTCTGCACCCCTGCACCCAAGCACTTTTCACATAGAGCACTTGCGCCACGAGCGCGATGAATGTGAGGCGCACGCCCACTGCAAAGTCTGCGCCGCCAAACATAAACACTATCCCCACAGTATTACAAGCTCACAGTGTTACCATTCCTGGTATATCAAATTGGGTGTTGAACATAATAAAACGAGGTTACTCGCTACAGTTCGCTTGCAGACCCCCCACGCTTTCGCGTCGTGGTCGAGACCTCAGTGAGAAGCAGCGTGAGTCGCGTGCTTCGCGCCGAGTTGTCGAAACTGTTAGGGAAGGGAGCGGTGAAAACCGTGCACCCGACGCTAGCGAGTCAGGCTTTTACAGGCGCTATTTCCTTGTCCCGAGAAAGGATGGTGGCCTCAGGCCCATACCTGTAGTGCAGTTTGTCCGCTTAGTTTGTCCGCTTACCGTAGAAACATGATGGTGATTTCACTGTAAGGGGACCCGCGGTGTATGTAGATAGAAATGGCTCATTCTAAGTTAATAAAAATATAACAGTACATTATGTAAGGTCTTTATACACCACTGACAACAGTTATGTATATTATATTGCATTTTTGTCAATAGATCCTCATAAATACCACACACTGCACCTTTAAACCAGGCAGGGTTAACCTTTAAAAAACAGAGATGGTTATATTCTACTAGGTGGCGCTTAAAGGGGTACTTCAGCGCTGGGAAGATGAATGTGTATTTAAAGTGGGTCATTTATGTAGTAGAAATGTGAAATTATTTTTGAATTTGGTGCCTTCTAATATGAGAAAAGAGAAAATTTATTTTTGTCTCGTGTGGATGAAAGACAACAACTCTCAGAATGCACTTGCTTCGCTGCCCTATGAGGCCACTCCCAAAGCCACGACTACTGGTTATCACTTTCCCACCATGATACTGCCTCCACTGTCGTTTTGGTTTTCATACTAATACAATCATTTCGTTCAGTTAGAGAATAGACACTACAATTAAAAACTGAACGTCATCTGAGGATTTTTTCCAGAAATAAAATGCATAATTCTCTCGTCTCTGGGGGATATGAGGGGGAAAAGTACCATAATTTGAATATACTACCGGGTTTCTACTGATACAAAGCTTAATGCTAATCGCTGAAGTAACCCTTTAAGGTTAACATTCATCAAAGGAGATGCTTCCTTTAGGTTGTTCGACATTGAAACCTTCGATGTCGATAGCATTTTAATAGTTGGCAAACATATTTTGCACCGAATTGTTATTGTTTATTTATGTAATTGGCAGACGTGGAGCAATCCAATGCTCTCCATTGACTTTGTATTGCGTGAAGCGGCCTCCTTGTCATTTCTGACTTGTAACAAAAAACAGATAAATGTCTAAAAAAAAAAACGAGCGTTTAAGGACAAAAAAGTGGATACAGGAAATTTAGACAGAGCGCGACACTACACCCACTAAAGGGGAACATAATCAGCGACAGGAAATATAAAAAAATGACATTTGGATATTTGACTTAACAGTGACAAAATGTTTACTGCACACATAGGCATACTGAGTGTCAGGATCCGAAAATTTACCCATTCTTCCTGCTGATGCTTAACACATTACTTTCCATAAAAGTAACTTTTAGAGAGTAATACATTATTACTTTTAAAAGTAAAACTTTTATGCCTCACTGGTCGTGAGGCATGTAATCATAATATATGTGGTGTAACTAGACTAGCTCTAGAGTCATATCTCTTGTGAAGGCTTCGTGGACTAGACCAGTGTTTCCCAACCACGATCCTGGAGGCACACCAACACTGCACATTTTGCATGTCTCCTTTATTCGACACGCCCATTTCAGGTCTTGGAGTCTCTGATAATAAGATGATCATTTGAATCAGGTGTGTTTGATTAAAGGACAACTCCGGTGAAAAATGAACCTAGGGGTAATTAACACGCTTACAGAGTAGATCGTTCTCTGGGATGCGTTTTCATGAAAAGTGAATGTAAAGAGTTTTATCTCTAAAAACAGATTAGCTTATAACGCTAGTCTATGGGGCATATAATAAGTAAAATTAAATCGCTAGTTAAAGGGTTAGTTCACCCAAAATTGAAAATAAAGTCAGTAATTACTCACCCTCATGTTGTTCCAACCATGTAAGACCTTCGTTCATCTTCGGAACATAATTTAGTATATTTTTGATGAAATCTGAGAGCTGTCTCACTCCTCCATAGGCTTTCAGAGGGACTGAAACTTGATGGCCCAGAATAGTAAGTAAAAACGTCATTTAAGGAGTCCAAATGACTACAGTGGCTCTGTATTAAGTCTATCATGCGACGAAAATACTTTTTGAGCGGAAAAACAACAAAAATAACGACTTTATCCCACTATTTATCCCACTATATACTCTATGACGAGAGTTCGCGGGAGCGCCACGACGCATGCGCAGTATTTTCGTCGCATGATAGACTTAATACAGAGCCACTGTATTCATTTGGACTCCTTAAATGACGTTTTTACTTACTATTCTGGGCCATCAAGTTTCAGTCCCTCTGAAAGCCTATGGAGGAGTGAGACAGCTCTCAGATTTCATCAAAAATATACTAAATTATGTTCCGAAGATGAACGAAGGTCTTACATGGTTGGAACAACATGAGGGTGAGTAATTACTGACTTTATTTTCAATTTTGGGTGAACTAACCCTTTAATACCACTAACAAGGCTCAAAATAGCCTCACACTAGGCAAGGCAAGGCAAGGCAAGTTTATTTGTATATCACATTTCATACACAGTGGCAATTGAAAGTGCTTTACACAGAAAAGAAGTAAAAATATTTGTAAGTGAATAAAATAAAATTACAGATCCCAACCCCACACATGAGAAGTTCATGTCAGAACCATACAGGAGTACGTATTAAGGCATACACTGGCATACACTGGCATACATGACAGTACAGATAGACCAAAATACCTAGTCTGCAGCAGCATATTTTAAACAAATGAAAACAGCCTGTAACCAACCATAGACAAAATATGGGACATTCCTTTTTCCGCGTTTTCCTTTTCGTTGAACACTATAACAAACAACATGTCAACAGACTGATCATTTACGCTAATGTCCTTTTTTCCCCACAGAAGGTGGTAAACCTTTTGCACTTGACAGCGTCAAAAACATGAACCCACACTTATACCATTACCACACTATTTGCAGGTCTGTTAAGTTTGTGGCGGTAGCACCACCACTTGTAACCTCATGCATTCCCTTTGACAAAGAACTGTCAGCCGTCGCTTCTATAGTAGAACCGTCTGTAGGCACAGTCTCGGTTTCAACAAGTGGGTCCCAGGTACGAAAAGGCAACAGATTTGCGACATGAAATACACCTGCGTTTGCTCCTGTATTCATATCAACTAGTCTGTAGTTCACTTCTGACAGCTTTTGTGTAATACGATAAGGGCCCTTCCTTTTGGCATGGATTTTACTCAAAATGGACCTAGTATGATCATGTGCTTCTCTAATTGATGATTCAAAGCATTCTGGTTACGGAATACCAGGTTCATCTGTACCATCACAGTTCGGCTGAGTGATAATGTCAAGAGGAGTACTCAATTCACGTCCGTACAGCAACATGGATGGGCTATGGCCAGTGCTTTTCTGTGGTGCAGTTTTTAAGGCAAAGCAAATTTTGGGCAGGTAACAATCCCAAGCAGTGTGTTTGTTGTCAACGTAAGCACGGATGGCGGTCTTCAGTGAACGATTCACCCTCTCCGTCGCATTCGTTTGGGGGTGGTATGCCGTTGTAAGTCTGTGTTCCGACCCCAGGGTGGTGAATACACGCTTGAAGAGTTCACTGATGAATGGGGACCCTCTGTCTGAGATCAGATAAGTAGGAGCACCATGATGTGCAAAGACCTCACTTAGCAACTTGCTGGCGGCAACTTGGGCAGTTGCTTCTCTCATTGCACTTACTTCCACCCATTTCGAAAAATAGTCCACAAAGACAAGAATGTACGCTTTTCCGCTGGGTGTGCACAGTAAAGGCCCTACAAAGTCCACCCCAGTATACTCCCATGGTTTTTGTGGGCGGATAGGAACCATAAAACCTGCAGGTTTCCTCTGGCTCGGTTTTATGAACTGGCAGACAGTACAGGAGGCGACGTACTTCTTAGTGTCAGACGACATCTTTGGCCAGTAAAATCGAAGTTTCAGTCTCGCCTTTTTTTTTTCATCCCCAAGTGCCCAGCCATCGGAACTCCTTTTAACAGCTGTAGGTGCATACAGTTTAAGGCGCTTCATGGGGTGAAGATTACAAGACACCTTGTCATCTACAAAGTACAGGAGTCCATCCTGGATCACATATTGAGACAACTCCCCCACATTACTCTCATTCTTGCTCTCCAATGTGCGCAGAATTTCCCCCGTAACTGGGTCATTGAGCTGCAGCTGCCTAAGGTGCTCCCGATCCGAAAACATTACAGGGGATAGAGTACACAGGTCAAGGCCCCCAATTATGGCATAATCAGGGAGATTCCCAAGAGTGCACCGCAGGAAGGAACAGGGTTACGCGAAAGGGCATCGGGCACTTTATTACTTGCCCCTGGCTTATGGACAATGTCAAAGTCAAAGTCCTGCAAGTCCTGCAATCTGTAAGGACTCAAGATGGCGCCGAGGATGGCTGCTGCGTTGCGAGCTCCGTTACAACATTGTAGTTTTTTGTTTGTTCTGTTTATAGTTTTTGTGTTTTTTGTCTTTGATGTTGTCTGCCTTACTGCGTACGACAGACAGACACTTTTGGACATTGGTTCGGCAATCGCACACCGAAAACCGGACTTTAAATTCTTCAGTGACGACCCACTGTTTACAAACACGGCAGCCGAGCCCTTTGTCTGGGCAGTCTGACCGCAGAAACGCAGCCGGAGAAGGGGAAGCAGAGCCGGCGTGCTCATCAGAGTAAGACGCCGCGCAAACCGACCCCCGCTTCCCAGTATTTTACTGGCTAATGTTCAGTCTCTGGACAACAAACTCTGCGAGCTGAGAGCACGGATCTCTTTCCAACGAGAGACGAGGGACTGCTGCATTATCTGCCTTACAGAAACTTGGATGTCTGCTGAGATTCCAGATTCGGCCATCGAAACCACGGGGTTCTCCGTGCATCGAATGGACAGAGAAAAAGATCTCTCAGGGAAAAGCAAAGGCGGGGGTGTATGTTTTATGATCAACAGATCCTGGTGTGATCAGAGGAACGTACATTCTATCAAGTCTTTCTGTTCTCCTGATCTGGAACTTCTCATGGTTCTGTGTCGACCATTCTGGCTACCGAGGGAATTCACAGCGGTCATCATCACAGCTGTGTATAATCCCCCACAAGCCGACACAGACCGGGCACTAAAGGAACTGTATAGGACAGTGAGTGAGCAGGAAACCGCGCATCCTGAGGCTGCGTTTATTGTGACCGGAGACTTTAACAAAGCCAACTTCAAACGCATTGCACCTAAATACCACCAACATGTTAGCTTCAACACGAGAGCGAACCGTGTTTTGGATCACTGTTACTCTCCCTTCCGGGATGGCTACAAATCCCTCCCGCGCCCACCATTTGGCAAATCGGACCACTCTTCCGTTCTCCTTCTGCCCGCTTACAGGCAGAGACTGAAACAGGAAGCACCCGCCCTCAGAACCATCCAGTGCTGGTCGGACCAATCAGATTCTATGCTACAAGACTGTTTTGATCACGCGGACTGGGAGATGTTCCGGTCGGCCTCTGATGACGACATCGAGGTCTACGCTGATAGCGTAACGTGTTTCATCAGGAAGTGCGTAGAAGACGTTGTTCCGACCAAAACAATTCGGCTGTACCCAAACCAGAAGCCGTGGCTAAATGGGGATGTTCGCGCGGCACTCAATGCGCGGACCTTCACTTTTAACTCCGGTAATGCAGAGGAGCATAAACAAGCAAGTTATGCCCTCCGGAAAACCATCAGAGCAGCAAAACGCCAGTACAGGGACAAGATTGAAGGACAGTTTAACACCACCGACTCGAGAAGCATGTGGCGGGGAATTAACACCATCACGGACTATAAAGGGAACACAAACTCCACCGTGAACACCGCTGCCTCTCTCCCGGACGAGCTAAACACCTTTTATGCTCGCTTTGAGGGAACTAACGCCGCCCTCGCGGAGAGAGAGCTCGTGGCTGAAGATGCAGAGGTTAGTTCACTCTCTGTATCTGTAGCGGATGTTACCTGATCCTTCCGGCGGGTGAACATCCGTAAAGCCGCGGGTCCATTCCGGGCCGCGTCATCAGAGCGTGTGCAAACCAACTGGCTGGAGTTTTCACGGACATTTTTAACCTGTCCCTCTCCCTGTCTGTGGTCCCCACATGCTTCAAAACGTCCACCATTGTGCCTGTACCGAAGCAGTCAAAAATCATCTGCTTAAACGACTGGCGTCCTGTTGCTCTGACCCCCATCATCAGCAAATGCTTTGAGAGAATAATCAGAAACTACATCTGCTCTGTTCTCCCCCCCTCACTGGACCCACTGCAGTTTGCATACCGCAAAAACCACTCCACTGATGATGCCATTTCATCCACAATACACACTGCTCTCTCCCACCTGGAAAAGAGGAACACATATGTGAGAATGCTGTTTGTAGACTACAGCTCAGCATTCAACACCATTGTGCCCTCCATACTTGACGTGAAACTCCGGGCTCTAGGCTTAAACAGCTTGCTATGCAGCTGGATCCTGGACTTCCTGTCAAACAGACGCCAGGTGGTCAGAATGGGCAGTAACATCTCCTCATCACTGACTCTCAACACTGGAGCCCCTCAGGGCTGTGTTCTCAGCCCACTCCTGTACTCTTTGTACACACATGACTGTGTGGCAACCCACAGCTCCAATACCATCATCAAGTTTGCTGACGATATGACGGTGGTAGGTCTCATCACTGACAATGATGAAACGGCCTACAGAGAGGAGGTGCACACTCTGACACGATGGTGTAAGGAGCACAACCTCTCCCTCAACGTCAGCAAGACCAAGGAGCTGGTGGTCGACTTCAGGAGGAATGAGAGAGAACACCGCCCCATCACCATCAATGGAGCACCGGTGGAGAGAGTCAGCAGCTTCAAGTTCCTCGGTGTCCACATCACAGAGGAACTCTCATGGTCCGTCCACACCGAGGCCGTTGTGAAGAAGGCTCATCAGCGCCTTTTCTTCCTACGACGACTGAGGAGGTTTGGAATGAACCGCCACATCCTCACACGCTTCTACACCAGCACCATAGGGAGCCTGCTGACTGGCTGCATCACCACCTGGTACGGCAACAGTACCGCTCGCAGCCGCAAAGCCCTGCAAAGGGTAGTGCGCACGGCCAGCTGCATCATCGGAGGTGAGCTTCCTTCCCTCCAGGACATTTATGCCAGGCGGTGTGTGAAGAGAGCTCAGAGGATCATCAGAGACTCTAGCCACCCGAGCCATGGGCTGCTCTCACTGCTGCCATCAGGCAGGCGGTAACGCAGCATCAGAACACGCACCAGCCGACTCCAGAACAGCTTCTTCCCACAAGCAATTAGACTCCTTAACTCTTGATCCATCAGGATCATAACACACACTGGACAGAATATCACTCAGCACAACCCACTGTAGATACACACACATTATATACACATTTATTTATCATATAGCATCTATTGTACATTGGATTTTTATTGTGAATAATATTGTATACTGTACATTGTATATTATTATTATTATAGCGTAATGTATATTGTTTAATGTATGTTTAGTGTATATTGTTTAAAGTATATGTATATTGTAAGTATGTGTATATTGTTTAAAGCTGTGAGAACTACACTCACATTGTGTAAATTATTTATTGTTTATTGTAGAGTTTACTGTGCTGTGAGTAATTGTGGGCGCATCAGATGATGTAATCTGATGTTGCTTTAAATGTTGTACATGTCATGTCATGACTGCTATGTTGTTCGGAACTGCACCTAAGAATTTCACCTACTGTTGCACTTGTGTATATGGTTGAGTGACAATAAAGTGATTTGATTTGATTTGATTTGAGAGACCACCTAGCCAGCCGGCTGGAGAGGTTTGGGAATGACATTAGCCACCTCAAACTGCTGTGGTCTGAAAAGATTGTCACATGAAGTCCTTCAATATATGGCCTGAAGTGTTCAAGGGCCCAGATGACAGCCAAGCACTCTTTTTCTGGCGTAGAATATGGCCTTTCAGACTTGTGTAGAGAACGACTCACGTAGGCCACCACAACCTCCCTGACATTATCGTCCTTTTGCATAAGTGCAGCACCAAGTCCACTGTCACACACATCTGTATGGATAAAGAAAGGAAGAGAAAAGTCTGGGAATCTCAAAATAGGAGCAGAAGTCAGCTTGTCTTTGAGTTAATCCATGGCCGTCTGACACTCACTCGACCACACAAAAGGAACATCCATCATGGTCAACGCAAAGAGTGGCTCAGCATGGCGGGCATAATCATGGATATAACGTCTATAATAGCTGGTCATTCCCAGGAACTGTCTGACTTGTTTTGTGTTACTCAGAGTTTTGAAATCCGTCACTGCCTATATTTTGTCCTCATTTGGTAGGATCCCTCTTGCGTTGACACTATAACCCAGAAAGGTGAGTTCACTCCAGCAGAACTGGCACTTTGCAAGCTTAATGGACAGTCCTGCAGACTCCAGCCTTGTAAGAACATCTTTTAGGTCAGTGAGGTGTTGCTCAAAAGTGGGTGACGCCACCACAATATCATCCAAGTAGACAGCACAAGACTTGTAGATGAGACCAGCGAGGACTGTGTTCATAAGCCTCTGGAAAGTGGCGGGCGCATTGCACAATCCAAAAGGTAAGACACGAAACTGCTTTAACCCGCAATGGGAAACGAAAGCAGTCTTTGGCCTTGAGTTCTCTGCCACTGCTACCTGCCAATAACCTCTGGCCAAGTCAATGGTGGAAATGAACGTCCCTCTTGCCAGGAAGTCGAGAGATTCATCAATCCTCGGGAGTGGATACGAATCTTTAACTGTGAGCTTATTGAGTGCACGATAATTGACACATAATCTTGGCTCACCTGATTGTTTTGGGACGATTACAACTGGGGCAGCCCAAGGACTAGAAGTGGGTTCAATTATACCTCCTATTATATATCAATTATCAATACCTCCTATTATATATCAATTATACCAATTATCTCCTTGATTTGAGATTCAATGAGTTCCTTTTTAGCAGGAGAAGTGCAGTACGGAGCAAGGTGAACTGGCTTTACATCACCCGTGACAATCTCATGCTCCACCAATGAGGTTCGTCCCAAATGTCCGTCAAACAAATCACTGAAGGTCTCGAGCAAATCAGTCAATCTCTTTTTCCTGTTCGTTATCTAGGGAGGCTTCTTTAACCTTTTCAGACAGGGCAGAAGAACTAACCTCCAGGCACGACAAATCAGAGCATAATTAAGTCAAGTCAAGTCAACTTTATTTATATAGCGCTTTTAACAATGTAGATTGTTCCAAAGCAGCTTTACAGTGTTAAACAGGAAAATAATGCAGCATAATTTTATTAAGCTGTATAGCCATTTGATGTCATCAGTTCATTTCAATTTCCATACGGTGACAGTGTGGGCTTTAGATCAATAATTAGATCAGTAATTTGGTTTATATGGTTAATTTAGTTTATTATTTAGATTTATTACGATGTTAGTTGAAAAATATAGTGTCCCCAACTGAGCACGCCAAGCCAGAGGCAACATTGGCAAGGAAACCAAAACCCCATCAGGTGACCTAATGGAGAAAAATAAACCTTGGGAGAAACCAGGCTCAGTCGGGGTGCCAGTTCTCCTCTGGCCAATTAACAAACAGCGTATTATTATTATTATTATTATTATTCTGGCTGCTTTACAGGTCAGAGGTCATAATAGATCGGAATATTCAAAGGACCGGAGGCAACACGCTGGAGACGGGTATATTGAGGATGATGTTGATTAAATAATTATTAAAGTGCAATATTCGGGTTTATTGCGGATGACATATCGATTTAATTATTATTTAATTGTAATATTCGAACAATCGGAGTCAACACACTGGAAACGGGTTTATTGCGGATGACATATCGATTTAAGTATTATTTAATTGTAATATTCGAAACAATCGGAGTCATCACGCTGGAGATGGGATTATTAAAATGCCGTGTCGATGAGGCAGTTTCAGGGGGAGGCTAATTGACACGGTCTCTCAGACACTTCGGGGTCCTGTGTTGGTCTTCTCTGGGCGCAGGTCCACCATCTGATCTGGATCCGGCCCGGATCCGGCTGACTGCAGTAAACCTTGGGATAAAACAGAGAGACTATCATTAGTGTAGATGCCATTCTTCTGATGATGTAACGAGTACATCAGGTGTTATGGGAAGTGTTCCCGGTTCCGGCTGACCTAGTTAATGCAGCCTAACAATCATTTCATTGAAAAAGTGTTTTATGTGTATGCCACAGTAAAAAGATGTGTTTTTAGTCTAGATTTAAACTGACAGAGTGTGTCTGCTTCCCGAACAATGCTAGGAAGACTGTTCCAGAGTTTAGGAGCTAAATAGGAAAAGGATCGACCGCCTGCAGTTGATTTGGATATTCTCGGTATGATCAACTGGCCAGAGTTCAGAGAGCGCAGTAGACGTGATGGAGTATAATATGTTAAGAGCTCGCTCAAGTATTGGGGAGCTAAACCATTTAGTGCTTTGTAAGTAATAAGCAAGATTTTAAAATGTATGCGATGTTTAATAGGTAGCCAGTGCAATGTTGACAGAACTGGGCTAATATGGTCATACTTCCTGGTTCTAGTAAGAACTCGAGCTGCTGCGTTTTGGACCAGCTGGAGTTTATTTATTAAGCGAGCAGGGCAACCACCCAGTAGAGCATTACAATAATCTAACCTTGAGGTCATGAACGCATGAACTAACTGTTCAGCATTTTGCATTAAGAGCATGTGCCGTAATTTAGATATATTTTTAAGATGGTAGAATGCAATTTTACAGATGCTAGAAACGTGGCTTTCAAATGAAAGATTGGTATCAAAGAGCACACCCAGGTTCCTCACTGACGACGAGGACTTGACAGAGCAGCCATCAAGTGTTAGACAGTATTCTAGGTTACTACTTGTGGAGCTTTTTTGTCCAATAATTAAAAATTCTGTTTTTTCTGAATTGAGTTGCAGGAAATTACTGGTCATCCAATGTTTTATATCAGCTATGCATTCCGTTAATCTTGTGAATTGTTAAGTTTCGTCAGGGCGCGAAGAAATATAGAGCTGAGTATCGTCAGCATAACAATGAAAACTAACTCCATGCTTCCTAATGATATCTCCCAGTGGTAGCATGTACAGGGTGAAGAGCAGCGGTCCTAGGACTGAGCCTTGCGGTACTCCATACTGAACTTGTGATCGGTGTGACATCTCTTCATTTACTGCTACAAACTGATAACGGTCACATAGGTATGATTTAAACCATGACAAGGCAATTCTACTAATGCCTACAAAATTTTCGAGTCTATTCAAAAGAATGTTGTGGTCGATAGTATCAAATGCAGCGCTTAAGATCGAGTAACACTAATAGAGAGATACAGCCGCAATCGGATGATAAGAGTAAATAATTTGTAATTCTGATGAGAGCAGTCTCAGTGCTATGATAGGGTCTAAATCTTGACTGGAAATCCTCACAGATACCATTTCTTTCTAAAAAGGAACATAATTGTGAAGACACTGCCTTTTCAAATATTTTTGACAGAAAGGGTAGATTTGCGATTGGCCTATAATTGACTAATTCTGTAGGATCAAGTTGCGTTTTTTTAATACGTGGTTTAATAATAGCCAACTTAAAAGTTTTCGGAACATATCCTAATGACAAAGATGAATTAATGATATTCAGAAGAGGATCTATGACCTCTGGTAGCATCTATTTTAAAGGTGCCCTAGAATGAGTTGAAACAATATTTTAAATTGTTCTATGATATCTACATAGAGGGTATGCGAGTTATTTACGGGTAAAAATTGTCCAGGTATGGTTTTACAGGTCCATTTACAACCCCAGAAATAGTCTCTAGAATGAAATGGTCTGTTTTTGCCTTATTTGGAAGGGTCATGAATATTAATGTGGAGTTCTGCTCTGATTGGCTGTTTCACTGCGCGGCTGATTTCAGTAGCTTCAGTGACAACAAACAGATCTACACTGTCCGTCATGAAAATGGAGAGATTTTGCATCCAACCTTATATGTTTGATCCTGTTTCTGACGAAGATGCTTTTTTTGAGGAACAGCCAATTGTTTTGAGATTGGAAATGGACGCTTCTGAGTGGTAAGTTTCTTATATTTTCAGTAAGACCTGCAAAACGTAACATCAGTACCAATAGCCTGACATGTGAACTAGCATATATAACATTAACTTTTTAACGTTATCTCATAACGTCAGCAGTCACAACTTTGTTTTTAGCATTGTGAAAATATTTTAATCATTGTAATGCGTCACCGTATGATTTTACAATGATAACTACTTCCCTTTGACAAACTCTAAACAGCGAACAGGGTAGCGTGTAAATATGTTGTTTGTACAGTACAGTAACTTTTTTTTTTTAACAAATTGACTAGATGCTTCGTTTCAGCTTAAGTGGTGGAGGTGATGTTAGCTAGAAGGATCGAGTGAGCTATAAGCATCTAAACTAACATAGTTAGCTCCTGAGTTATGTGTTGTTGATTAAATATAGGCTAAATTATAATTCTGTCAGACAAAAGGGATTGCCATATGTACAGACGTGCTCAAATTTGTTGGTACCCCTCCACAAAAAACGAAGAATGCACAATTTTCTCTGAAATAACTTGAAACTGACAAAAGTAATTGGCATCCACCATTGTTTATTCCATATTTAATAGAAATCAGACTTTGCTTTTGATTTTTTATTCAACATAATATTGTAAATAATAAAACAAATGAAAATGGCATGGACAAAAATGATGGGGCCGCTAACCTAATATTTTGTTGCACAACCTTTAGAGGCAATCACTGCAATCAAACGTTTTCTGTAGCTCTCAATGTTCTGCACCTGTTAACAGGTAGTTTGGCCCACTCTTCCTGAGCAAACTGCTCCAGCTGTCTCAGGTTGGATGGGTGCCTTCTCCAGACTGCAAGTTTCAGTTCTTTCCACAGATGTTCGATAGGATTCAGATTAGGACTCATAGAAGGCCACTTCAGAATAGTCCAATGTTTTGTTCTTATCAATTCTTGGGTGCTTTTAGCTGTGTGTTTGGGTCATTATCTTGTTGGAGGACCCATGACCTGCGACTGAGACACAGCTTTCTGACACTGGGCAGTACGTTTCGCTCCAGAATGCCTTGATAGTCTTGAGATTTCATTGTGCCCTGCACAGATTCAAGGCACCCTGTGTCAGGCGCAGCAAAGCAGCCCCAAAACATAACCGAGCCTCCTCCATGTTTCACTGTAGGTATGGTGTTCTTTTCTTTGAAAGCTTCATTTTTTCATCTGTGAACATAGAGCTGATGTGACTTGCCAAAAAGCTCCAGTTTTGACTCCAGATTCTCCCAGAAGGATTGTGGCTTGTCAATATGCATTTTAGCAAATTCCAGTCTGGCTTTTTTATGTTTTTCTGTCAAAAGTGGAGTCCTCCTAGGTCTTCTTCCATGGAGCCCACTTTCGCTCAAAAAGCGACGGATGGTGCGATCAGAAACTGACGTACCTTCACCTTGGAGTTCAGCTTGTATCTCTTTGGCAGTTATCCTTGGTTCTTTTTCTACCATTCGCACTATCCTTCTGTTCAATCTGGGGTCGAGTTTCCTCTTGCGGCCGCGCCCAGGGAGGTTGGCTACAGTTCCATGGACCTTAAACTTCTTAATAATATTTGCAACTGTTGTCATAGGAACATCAAGCTGCTTGGAGATGGTCTTGTAGCCTTTACCTTTACCATGCTTGTCTATTATTTTCTTTCTGAGCTCCTCAGACAACTCTCTCCTTTGCTTTCTCTGGTCCATGTTCAGTGTGGTGCACACAATGATACCAAACAGCATAGTGACTACTTTTCTCCATTTAAATAGGCTGAATGACTGATTACAAGATTGGAGACATGTGTGATACTAATTAAAGAAACAAATTAGTTTAAAATATCACTATAATCCAATTCTTTATTATCTTTTCTAAGGGGTACCAACAAATGTGTTCAGGCCATTTTAGAATATCTTTGTAGAATAAGCAATAATTCATCTGTTTTCACAGCTTCTTTGCTTTATTCTATGACATACCAAAGGCATGCAAGTATGCATGATAAAATAGCTTTTAATTTCATCACTTTTCAGGAGGAATGAAGCATTATTTCAATGAGCTGTAAGGGTACCAACAAATTTGAGCACGTCTGTATCTATGGTTGTATTTTGTAGATTTATATGACAACACTGGCAGGAAATAATATTAACCTTAGTCATTTGACATACTGTTATTTATGCTACTTGGAGTTTCCCACTGTACTAGCATCTTGCGTTGATATCATTAATGTTGTCTCACTAAGAAACTTTCGATTTAATCAGAAATTGTTTAGACAGTCAATAAGTGGATAAAATCACTACTTACTGCTTGCGTGAATATAGTTTGAATTGCCGCTTCTCCAGTATCAGACGCTGAGCGAAGCCTGTTTGATATTGTCCCAGCCGGGTTAGAAAAGCTGTCCATGGTGAAATAGGCAGAGCAAACGAACAACTTTGAATTAAATTGTCGCGGTATCTGGTTATAGATAAACATCAACCATGCCTGTTGACAGTTTTGTTCTGTGGAAAGGGTATGAAAAGTTCTCACTTCCCCTGCACAGCCTGGAACACAACATTTATTTCCATGATCTGTCATTTTCGCTTGTTTCTTCACAATACCTGCCGAACTCTCGATGATTCGGCTGTGCAGTTCCGCTTGGCTTTACATGTGCTGGCATATACAAATGTTGGGGGCGTACATATTAATGATCCCAACGGTTGCGTCACTGTCTGTGTTATGTTGAGATTCGCTTGTTTTTCCGTGGTGTTTTTCACAAACGAGATTTACATATGAAGGAGGAAGCAATGGTGTTTTAGACTCACTGTATGTGATGTCCATGTACTGAACTCTTTTTATTCAACTATGCCAGGGTTAATTCAATTTTTCATTCTAGGGCACCTTTAATAGCCTAGTCGGTACAGGGTCAAGCATACATGATTTTGATGATTTAATGAGTTTAGTCAATTCTTCTTCTCCTATAGCAGTGAATGAGTGTAATTTTTCCTCAGTGACACTACAATGCTCTGTCTGATGTGATACTGTAGTAGACGGCTGCATGGTTAAAATGGTCTACCTAATATTATCTATCTTACATGTAAAGAAGTTCATGAAGTCATTACTGCTGTGCTGTTTACCAACATCAGAAATTGAAGCTTTATTTTTGGTTAATTTAGCTACTGTATTGTTTTCTTCCAAGAGAGTCGAGAAATAAGCAGATCTAGCAGTTTTTACGGCCTTTCTGTATGCGATCATGTGCTCTTTCCACGAATTACGAAAGACCTCTAGTTTTGTTTTCTTCCAGCTGCGCTCCATTTTTCTGGCTGCTGTTTTAAGGGCCCGGGTGTGCTCCTTGTACCACGGCGTTGGACTATTTTCTTTAATCTTCTTTAAGCGCAGGGGAGCAACTGTGTCTAAAGTACTGGAAAAGAGAGAGTCAATAGTTTCTGTTGCAACATCGAGTTCTTCTAAGCTATCTGGGATGCTGAGGAGATGATACTGATGAGGAAGATGATTTAAAAAGCAATCTTTAGTAGCGACAGTGATTGTTCTGCCATTTTTTAAGCGAGGGGGCGGCTTTGCAACCTTAGCTAAATTAAGTATACATGATACTAGGTAATGATCAGAGATGTCATCGCGCTGCTGCAGAATTTCAATGGTATCAACATTTATTCCATGTGACAATATTAGGTCTAAAGTATGATTATGGTGATGAGTGGGTCCTGACACGTGTTGCCTAACTCCAATAGAGTTTAGAATGTCTTTAAATGCTAATCCCAATGCTGATGCGTCTTTTTCGATGCGTCCCAATGCGTCTTTTTCGTTATCTAAATGGATAATAAAATCACCAACAATTAGTACTTTATCTACGGCCAGTACTAACTCTAATAAAAAATCAGCAAATTCTTTGATAAAGTCTGTATTATGACCTGGTGGCCTGTATACAGTAGCTAACACAAATGTTAAACGGGTTTTATCATGTACACTACATAACGTTACATAAAGCACCAAAACTTCGAAGGAATTATATTTGAAACTAGACTTCTTGTATATGTATCAGAAGTATTTATATGTTGTATTAATGTATACTAAATAACTTGTATGAATTATATGAAATCTTACTAAGGACAGTGACCTAATGTTTATCTAATGTTAAAAAGGTTATGTTACCATTAGAAAGTGAGGATTCTGAGGGAACAGGGTTGGGGATGTGTTAAGCAGGACAATTGTTAGTCATTTATTGGGGATGTGTTTTTGTTATGTGTTTGTTGTATAATGTGGGATGTATTATGATGTGGTACATGTAACAGCTATCTTTGTGTCGAAAAAGAGATGGATCATCTCAAGGGGCTATCCTTAAATAAATAAATAAATAAACTTCTGAGTAATACTGAAGATATTATTATAAATTACAGCAACCCCTCCCACTTTACCTTTCAGACGTGGCTCATGTTTATAATAATAATCTTGGGGGGTGGACTCATTTAAAGTAATGTAGTCGTCAGGTTTTAGCCAGGTTTCTGTCAAACACAGCACATCTAGATTATTATCTGTAATGATATAATTTACAATAAGCGCTTTTGGGGAAAGGGATCGAATATTCAGCAACCCAAGCTTTATAAATTGTTCATCTGTATTATATATGTTGTTTATTTTTTGGACATCAATTAAATTTTTACTGTTGAATGGTTTTGATGTTTTTTTGTATTTACTAATTCGGGGAACAGACACAGTCTCTATATGATAATATCTAGGTGAAAGAGTTTCTATGTGCTGGGATTTATCTGACTCCGGTGACGTGAGACAGCTAGCAGATGGTCGGTTTAGCCAGTTTGTCTGCTTCCTGACCTGGGCCCTAGTGAGTCAAGGTTTAGCTCTAAGACTATGTGCCAAATTACTAGAGAGAAGAGCGGAACCACCCCAGGAGGGATGGATGCCATCCTTCTTCAACAGGTCAGGTCTGCCCCAAAAACGTTTCCAATTGTCTATGAACCCTATGTTATTTTGCGGACACCACTTAGACAGTCAGCCATTGAGTGATGATAGTCTACTAACTATCTCATCACTCCTTTTAACAGGGAGCGGTCCAGAACAATAAACAGCCTCTGACATCGTACTAGCAAGTTCACACACCTCTTTAATGTTAATTTTGGTGATCTCTGACTGGTAAAGTCGAACATCATTAGCGCCGACGTGAATAATAATCTTAGAGAATTAACGATTAGCTTTAGCCAGCACTTTTAAATTTGCTTTGATGTCAGGCGCTCTGGCTCCCGGTAAACATGTGACTATGGTGGCTGGTGTCTCTATTTTCACGTTCCGTGTAATAGAATCATCAATGACTAGGGCACTTTCAACAGGATACTCAGTGGGTGCTTCACTGAGAGGGGAGAACCTGTTTGATGTTCTAACCGGAACCGAAAAACAGTTTTTTTTGTCCGCGACTATGCCGTCTCACTGTCACCCAATTTCCCTGCTGTGGGGGCCCTGCAGCCGGAACCGAAGAATGTACAGAGTTCACTAAGCTATTCGCATCCAAATCAGTATCTAAAGCTGTTACATCCTCACTACTCTCAGATAAAGTATGGATGCGTGTTTCTAATTCTGAAATCTTCTCCGTCAGACTAACTATCTCCTTACATTTATCACATGTGAAGCCCTGTTCGCCAGCGGAGAAGCCTATACTGAACATGCAGCATGCAGTGCAAGTGACAATGATAGGAGAACATGACTTACCGTGTTGGTTGATTAATCCAACTTACCACAATTGTTGGCTGGACACTATTTACTAATCCAACTAATGAACTCAGAGAGCAGGAGACCCAGGTGCAGAGATGACAAGCTAACAGGCTAGCGAAATGCTAACGTGTGATGGTGATTTAGATTAAAAGCTAGTGATGTCAAACATGATAGGCAATATTTAAACAATGTATGGTGATGAGTAAGTTATATTTAGCAGTAGAACAAAGAAAATATATCAAAATAGAGATTCAAACGCAAGCAAGGCTGTACAGAGCTACAAACAATGCAGGAGGCAAACAGGAGACAGGAGCAATCGATCAGACAGGAGCAATCCGATCAGACAGGAGCAATCCCCGATCAGACAGGAGCAATCCTATAGAGACAAGAACAATATCCATAAGCCTAGCATTTACTGAAAACGACTAAGCTTAAGCAATGCAGATACCATTGTCAATTACGTTGCCAATGACCTGATAGTTTTAAACAGTGTTAAAAATAAACTTAGCTTCATGAAGACAGAGATGAATGAATGTGAAATTAGGCTTAGGTGAAAAACATAGGCTTGATATACTCAATTTGTGGAGTGCAGATTTCTCTGAAATTGTTCTTGAGTCAGCCACATAACGTTATTAGTATAACTTCAGAGAGTCCATGAAAATAATGCAGCGATGCAAACTCAAAATTAGACAGTTTATGAACCATGCGACGAAAATGCGAGTTCAAGTTTGCAACCTGAAAGAATGTGAGGTGAACCGTGTGGGGGCGAATTGTTCTCGCTATATTTCGCACTTGCACTTCCTTGTGATATGATTGTATTAAAGCAAAACATGCATTTGAGCAGTGAGTGATTTTAACTAATAAATACCTCTCTGATGGCCACCTCTCAGAATCACGTTTGTGACGATCGGCCACCGCTCATCCCTGCTAAACATGCCGCAAATGGAACACCTGACGTATCACAGAGCCCAAGACACAGAACCAAGTGAAACGTTTGCCAAATGATAAAATAACAGGCTCATCAAGCGGGGTTGCTTTCGTTGAGAAAATAGCTTGTAACGTTAGGACTTGAACCGCCACACGCGGGTAAGCTGGAAAAAAAATAAAAATAATAATAATTCTTACGAGACAGCAGTTAGTCTAGTAATAAGCTGATGAAAGTATCCAACACATGGTCATAATTGTTGCTGCTCCCATGAAATAGTATATGTCCTGGTATAATTCTGCTGAAAATGCAGCTGCTCACGTTCGTCCTACGTAAGTATGTAAATATTGAATACATATTTGCAAAAATTATGCTCTCATTGTGTGATTGAATCATTAGCCAACACATAGCCTACTTATCTCACTCAAAAAAAACAATTGCTGTAGCTCTGTTTGATATATGAATACAAAGTGAAAGGCAATTGCACTTTAAAGAGCCTTGTGTATGGTTCGATGATTTGATAAAGCAGACTGCACAAAATGCATAGATGATAAAGCATAGGAAAACCATAAATTCTTATCCTGATTGCAAAGCAGCGTGCAGCAGAAGCGTCGAAGCAGGCAGGTTGAAGTGAAGCTATGCTTAAGTAAGGTGCCCTGTTTGAGAGAAGCCAATTGAGTGCATAGGATCAGCTGAATCAGATCAGATGAAAGGGGCGGAGTTAGAATTTCCCAATCAGCTGATAGTGGAGCTTGACTACGTGGCCTGCCAGAACTAACGCTGGATGCTTGATTTCTGTGAAACAAAACAAATTCAATGTTACTTGCCTATCGAGAAGAAATAAAGCCACCTCGGCCTTCACTCCAGTGCTGGAAAGCTGATACGATATTTACACGGGTCCTACTTCTTGCGTGATTGTAAGCCTTCTTTTGTTCCACAGACATTTTCCACATTTGTTTTTTATCTGCCATCTCTCTTTCTGTCATCGCTCAGCTAATGTCCGTCCTGTGTCATGTCTTTTAAATAAAGACGTGCACTGAGCTCCCTTCTCACCATCATTAGTAGACACCCCTTACCACTGATTGGCTATCAGTTTGTTATTGTACTCGGTCCGAGTCACATTTCTAAAGCAGTTTTGAAATAACACTTACCCCACCTTTAATGAGATCTCTGATTGCAGTCCTTGAAAATAAAGCTTGAAAAGTCCTTGAAAGTCCTGGAATTTCATTTTACATTATCGCTACGAACACCGCTAAATAAAAAATTCATCATCATTTAATACTTTTTGTTTTTTGTTATTCTAAACTTGTATGACTTTGTTAGACGTTAGGAGATATTAAGCATAATGTTCCTTCCTTATCAGTGTTTCCCCTAGTATTTTTTTCAGGGGAGCGGGCATGTTACGGATATGTGGTGTTGTCATAGAATACAGTAGGCAGTCAGCGAGCTGAAATGACAAGAGTGCACATAAATTTGGTAAATAAATGTATTATTTACCAAATTATATATTTACCAAATTATATATTTCAAGGGTCTCTTGATATGGGAAGTCCCCAACTGGGGGACCATTGATGGACACTGTAGTGTATTGATTGAATAAGCACTGTTTGACCACTCTAGGTTAACTCGGGGTTAGATTTTGGTTGGCCAGTGATTTGTCCAAATAGACACCTGGGCTGCGTTCGAAACCGCATACTTCCCTACTATATAGTATGTAAAAAGCAGTAGGCGAGCGAATAGTATGTCCGAATCCTCAGTATTCATAAAAGAGTAGGCGAGAATAACCGGGCGGATGAACTAATTCTCGCGAGATTCGGACGTGCGTGTACTTAAATTGCGTCCGAATATGCCTACATACCTACTATATAGTAAGAGAAAACAGTACGTGAATGGAGTAGTATGTCCGAAACCTCAGTGTTTATAAAACAGTATAGGCGAGAAATCCCCGGATGGCCTACTGCGTCTGCCCAGATTCTGAAGTGTGCATCCAATGGACACTTTAATATCCCATGAGGCCATGGGAAATCATCATTTTCGAACATGTCGGAGGACGGAGACGCAACTGTTTTCAAGTGTAAGTGCAACAAACTGAACCGCTGTTAATTGAATTTAAAGTTCACATATTTAACAACCGACAAGGAAACTTTTGGTTTTAAGACATTAATATATATTAAACATTGATATGTTAAAAGATATTAAATAGCTGTAAAACATTTCATTTTCATATAGCTAACGCACCAGTCGTGCTTCATTAAGCACACATACTTCTGAATATTTGTTAATCATCGTTTTCTTGAAGCATTGCTTAAACTGTGTACAAGAACCTGATAAACGTTTGTTTAAAGAAAAGGTGTGAATGCACTCTTAACCATATGCAATATAGACTTAATGTGCGTTTAACATTTGACAGGGGACATTTTACAGACATGTCATTGATTTGGCTTAAGCTTTTGTCAGCACTTTGCATTACACACATACATGCTTATTTTACTGATTTAAAGAAACAGATTAACACAACTGAAGATGCATTTTACATTTCATTTGTCTATTGACCAATTTAGGATCGTTTGTGTTAATGAAACACAAAATAACAAGTCCGCTATCAAAGTATACACATCAACCTTTTGATGTATATATACTTTTTATCACATAAATGACAGATCTAACATTAAATCTTGTTTGGATGTTACAGGGACTGCTGAACACACACGCAGCCTTATCCAGTGGAGAGTGGCTAAAGAGAAATGCTGCAATAAAAGGCTTCGAGTAAGTATACCATAGAAAATAATTGAATTTATTTCAGCACTTGAGTTATTACAGCACTTTTTGATTCTTGATCTCTCATCACTTGTTGCAGAGCTTCTGTGGTTGAGCCTTGCTCAAGGACACACTGGTGGAGATCCAAGCAGAAACCTTCTGCTTTAGTCCACTTCACCACAAAAGTGATAAAGCTACAAAACAAATAGCATGTAATTGTAAAAATATTACATTAAATATGGCAAGAAATGGGATGCTGACACATGAATTGTAAAACGTTTTAAATAGTCATGCTGATGGAGAGCAGGCACACGAATGTTTGGAGCAGACATCAGCAGTCAGATTGTCCCGCACATGTTCTCACACTCTTGCTTCAAAGTTGTGGGGTTCAGGAGGGACATGATGGACGGCTAGGACAGGCGAAGGTGTTCACATGGTCAACTGCTTCATCAGTATAAAGCCGCAGAACTGGCACAGCTGTGTGGAGATGGCAGCAGATGTGGGGTTCACCGCCTGTTAATGTGTGATGGTTTGTTAGAACAATACATTTGAATAAAGCTTTGTTTCATGTGTTGTTGACTTTTATTCATTTATTGTGATGTTTGTTTATTTTTATTCATTCATTTACTCATTAATTCATGTTTCCTATTGTTGTCAGTAAATAAAATATTTTATGCTATGTCATATGACAACAAGTTGTATTTTGCTTGTTTTACTAAATGATATAATAAAAAAAAAAGTAATATAATTAAGTATTGGTCAGCATTTGTCATTATTATTGTAAGTGTTACAATAGGGCTAGCAATGCAATTCATTCTGGGGTAATCTTAATTTTGAATAGTGATACTTACATTTTTCGAGTATAAAATCAACAGTTTTCTCCAAAGGTGAGATCCTCGAGCAGCTGAAAGACGTCTCTGTGCAGACACTGAAGGAAACCGCACAGGTCACAGGTCAGGCTGTGGAGTTACTGATGCTTTGAGCTGTTACTGCACCTGTCACTCATATCTTTTATTTTATAATTACATGATTGTATCTTTAACAATCATAACGATAAAACAAAAAAAAATATCATGGGTCTGCATACATTACAAAGAAAAAAACAACAAGGTTAGATATCTTGGAATAATTCATCATAATGCAATAAAAATGTTATTTCCTAAGCCTGAGGGTTGAAACGAGTTAAATTTAACAAGAAAAAGCAAAATTTAAAGGAGATTTAGGCCAATTTTGCTTGTGGATTAATTTTTTTTTTTTGCATATAAAATAAAGAAATTAACAACATATTCAAGAGATCACGATTTTGGGTTTTGGTAAGGATAAAACTGGGTCAGATTAGTAGGGTTAATATCACAAAATAAATGGGCAGCTGTTTCTTCAACAAGACCACACAATTAGCAAGTTTAATCAATATTAAGATATTTATAGATCGATGAATTAAACCTGTCACTCATATCTTTCAAGTTGTTGCTTGTGATAACGTCGTAGGTCACATGATAACGTCAACATGGCGCATAAAGTGCGGATCGCATTCATACTTAACGAGATCAGGCAATATAGTACCTACTCTTTTAGAGCTTGTTAAGTAAGTACTTATTGAAAATGAGTACCTACTCAATGAGTATGCGGTTTCGAACGCAGCCCTGTATTCAGAGTTCGTGCTGAGTTGTTTTGCACAGTAAAAAATGAAAGAACAGCCCATCATTGTCCCGAGTCTTATTTGTGTTGTTAAACAGTTGACAAACACAACAGTTGGCAACGAGGATTTTTGGATTTTATATGGAAGCGCTTTCTCCTAGTTTTTTTTTTCCGGATGGGCGTTTTTTTTTTGTGATAAAGAGAGAAGAATTCCACTCACCGAGATTGAGGGGTAGATTCGGCGTGAAATAGTAAGCCAAAGACGAAATATGGCAGGATATATTGGAAAGATTGATGCATTTGACAATGCTACGGATGACTGGACTTTGTACTGTGAACGAATTGAGCAGTATTTCAATATTTTGTATGATAACAAGCGGGTGTCAGTGTTATTGAGTGCGATAGGAGGGAAAGCTTATGCACTGCTGAGAAGCCTCACTGCTCCCACAAAGCCTGCCGATGTTAGTTTTGACAACATTGTGAAAATAATGCAAGAAAATCTAGCGCCAAAACCGCTGCTCATTGCGGAACGATTCAGATTTCATAAACGGAATCAGCAGTTTATGTAGCTGAATTAAAGAAATTGTCAGAACACTGTCAGTTTGGGGATGGACTGAATGACGCGCTGAGAGATCGTCTAGTCTGTGGCATTTCACAAGAGTATACAGAAGAGATTGCTCACGGAGGCAGATCTAACATACAAACGTGCAGTTGAAATTGCTGTCGCCATGGAAACGGCTGCCAGAGATGCGGTGGAGCTGCGATCAGGAGTGAAAATGTCCGTAAACAAGGTGACCACTGTGGGTAAACCTAAACAAACAATGCAAAAAGTTGAACTGTGTTACCGTTGTGACAGGGGTGGACACAAAACCGAAATGTGCAGAAAGTGCAATAGAATTTGACACATACAAAGACCTTGTCGGTCTGATGGTCGATGCATTGACAAAGAGAGACAGTATAAGGCTCAGAAAAAGAAAATTAGGAATGTGCATGTTGTCGCCGAAAATTCAGATAAAGAAAGTGATACAGGGTTGGCAAATTTAGAAATAAATTTGTGTGAATGGACAGGCAATCAAAATGGAATTGGACACCGGTTCCGCCGTTTCAGTGATGTCACAGCACTAAATTAAAGCCATCACCTGTCAAACTGAAAACATACACTGGGGAGCCCATAATTCCCCTCGGGTGATGCCCGTGACTGTAAAGTACAATGATTAACAGAGCGAGTTGGATCTGTACATAGTACGAACTGAGGGACCAGCACTTTGGGGACGGGACTGGCTGAGAAAGTTGCAGCTGGACTGGAAATCCATAAAAAGTATGCATGTCACTGTTCCTACATCATCATGCACTCAAAAGAAACTGGAAGACGTGCTGAACGGGGCTGCAGTGGTGTTTCAATCAGGAATAGGAACTCTGAAGCATATCAAAGGGAAGATAACCTTGGATGAGAATGCAGTCCCAAAGTTTCACAAGGCACTATGCCTTATGCCAAGTTCCCTATGCTATTCGCCAGAAATTAGAAACAGAGCTGATCGGTTGGAAGCTCAGGGAATACTTTCTAATGGTGTGTTCACACCGCCGCCGGCGAGAGCGTCAAAGTGGCCAGAAGTCATTCATTTTCAATGGGAGCCCGGCGGCGAGCTCCGGCGAGAGCGGCGCGGTGCGTCTTGGACGATTTGGGCGTCGAGGAGAGTTGGAATCAGGTCAACTTTATGGTAATGAGCTATGACGCGGTTCGGCGGCAACCGGCGGCAACCAATGGGAATGTAGTAGTGCTCCGCTTGAAATGATTCCAGAGAACGCAGTTCTGTAAACTTTGGTTCCGACAACATTAGTTCCCCAGCAAAATGGAGGAGAGGTTGATCTTTGCGGTAGCGGGTTTCCCTATAATATATATATATATATATATATATATATATTCCGCGCAACACCTTTTATATGCAAAATTTTCGCGCTAGAAAGCCTTTTTTTCAGCGGGAATGCAATTCATTTGCTCAAAAAAACACCGATTTGAATGCTGCACTTAAACCAGGACAGTTATTGTAAAGTAGGTTGCACACAAATTAATGTTAATGTTAAAGACCAAGGCTAGCACCTATAAACTGCATGTTGACATTAGACTAGCACTTCCAAGAACACAAAAGCCACACCACACAAATGGCTTTTAAATGGTTTATTTCAAACATGCAACTATAATTAAGTTAACTTTCACATTTAAATTATTTCATGATGTTATCTTATACGGGTATACCCTACTGTGGTCAGTCAGCACAAATGCCGATTTTAAAAATGCGAACATGATTGTTTGCTTTGCGGCCCCTTTAAATGCAGTTTTAAAAAAGACCAAGCATTCGATCTACGTCATAGCGGCAGCGCGTCCGTGAATCTTTCTACAGCGTCGAGTGCAGGGCGGCCAGAGCGAAGTTTGACGCTCTCGCCGGCGGCGGTGTGAACGCACAGTAAGGTTGACTGGAGTCCCTGGACAACTCCAGTTGTCCCTGTTGCTAAGAAGGATGGAACTGTAAGACTGTGCAGGGATTTTAAAGTCTCTGTTAACCCTGTATTGCAGGCAGAACAATATCCACTACCGAGAATAGAGTTCTCTCAGCACAACATGTCTCAGTCCAGGAATACAGTCCTTCAGCTGTAGGACATTTTCTGACTTCTGCCTCCTTAGCCAATAATGCCAGTACTGTGCTAATGTTTCTCTGCAGATTCAGTATGGTTGCGAAAGCCACCTCGTATCCTTCACCTCCTAGACAATGAAGAAGAAAAAGCAGATAAATTGACAGTGAGATACTGTCAGATACTGAGACAAGATGGGAAATGTTGCATTGTTGAAATATTAATAACATTTCTCACCTTGACTTTCAGGTCAGTGATCCCTAGAGCATTTGCTGCTGACTTCATTTCTGAAGTAAAAGTGCAACTGCTGGAGGTGCTCTTTGAAGGTCTACATATA
This sequence comes from Romanogobio albipinnatus, assembly GCA_023566225.1. Classification (NCBI taxonomy): domain Eukaryota; kingdom Metazoa; phylum Chordata; class Actinopteri; order Cypriniformes; family Gobionidae; genus Romanogobio; species Romanogobio albipinnatus. The sequence continues at coordinate 31,885,268 of CM042244.1, forward strand.
CGGCACATTGTCTTCTACATCTTTACAGGCCAGTGAAAGCCTATGGGCAGCACAGTGCACACAAAGCAGCCATGGCCAAATGTCTGTCAGCTGTTTTGCCACTCCGTTTCTTCATCCTACATTTTTTGTTGTTGATTAAAAACAATAATTTTATGATTATAACAGACTCTAAATGGAGGGTTAGGTGAATAAGACTTTTCAGGGAATAATACAATAAGGATTTCTTAGCTACCTGTCATTACATCACTGTCAGTCCCTAAACCAAAGATGAGATAAGTAGGGATTTCCATCTTTGTCACAACCCCCATAACAGTATGGTGTCTGCTTTCCCATCCGCAATGGGGACCAAAGCAAAGAAGTGGCAGTAGAGCTTACCCTCTCGGTCCAAGTATCTTACAAAATCAAGATTAACTCAATAAGCATTCCTTATTTTGTTTGATTAAAAAGATTCTGCTTAATTACATGGTTTGCATACCTGACATGGATGTCAAGCCGTTTAAGTACAGACACAGACACACTGTCCCACTGTCCCACTGCTTTGGAAGCAGGCCCAGCTCCAGATTTGAGATGCAGGGTGGGCCAAATGAAATTCCTGGTGGGCCCAGACTTTTAACTTTATTTTTTCTTTATTTTTTTCCCCGTAACAAAAAAATAATAATGGTATAACAAAAGAGGCAGGAGTTCTTCAAAGGAACTCTCTATATTTGCAGCGCTCAATGCAAAGGAGCTTTTCTACAAGTTCATTCTGGTCCAGATTTTTACTTGGCCTGCAAAAATTTACACTGGCCCCACCCATCACAAAAGTATTATTAGTATTTTAATACATAATAAGACAAGTAAACAATCAGTACTAAATAAGAACAAATTAACAAATTACAAGCAGTAGCACCAATAAATAGAATCAGGACTGGGGGGCCCTGGGCTTGAGTTAATGTTTGGGCCAGGCTACCTATGCTACAAATGACCTCAACTAGAACATCATGTATCACAAAATACAAAAAATGTAAATATATTTTGAGGTTCCTAGAACAATTAATATGCAACATGCCTAGCCAAGTCAAAGAGTCGAGAGAAGATCAAAACCCTGAAATAACACAATAAAGCCAGAGATGAACAGTATTTTTAAATGTATTAAATGTCATATCTGTCCTCTTACGTCAGATCAAAATTTAAATATATAATTTTAAATTTATAACATAAATCTATGATATATATATATATAGTGAGGAAAATAAGTATTTGAACACCCTGCTATTTTGCAAGTTCTCCCACTTAGAAATCATGGACGGGTCTGAAATTGTCATCGTAGGTGCATGTCCACTGTGAGAGACATAATCTAAAAAAAGAAATCCAGAAATCACAATGTATGATGTTTTAAGTATTTATTTGTATGATACAGCTGCAAATAAGTATTTGAACACCTGAGAAAATCAATGTTAATATTTGGTACAGTAGCCTTTGTTTGCAATTACAGAGGTCAAACGTTTCCTGTAGTTTTTCACCAGGTTTGCACACACTGCAGGAGGGATTTTGGCCCACTCCTCCACACAGATCTTCTCTAGATCAGTCAGGTTTCTGGCCTGTCGCTGAGAAACACAGAGTTTGAGCTCCCTCCAAAGATTCTCTATTGGGTTTAGGTCTGGAGACTGGCTAGGCCACGCCAGAACCTTGCCAAATATGCTTCTTACAGAGCCACTCCTTGGTTATCCTGGCTGTGCTTCGGGTCATTGTCATATTGGAAGACCCAGCCTCGACCCATCTTCAATGCTCTAACTGAGGGAAGGAGGTTGTTCCCCAAAATCTCGCAATACATGGCCCCGGTCATCCTCTCCTTAATACAGTGCAGTCGCCCTGTCCCATGTGCAGAAAAACACCCCCAAAGCATGATGCTACCACCCCCATGCTTCACAGTAGGGATGGTGTTCTTGGGATGGTACTCATCATTCTTCTTCCTCCAAACACGTTTAGTGGAATTATGACCAAAAAGTTCTATTTTGGTCTCATCTGACCACGACTTTCACCCATGACTCCTCTGGATCATCCAAATGGTCATTGGCAAACTTAAGATGGGCCTTGACATGTGCTGGTTTAAGCAGGGGAACCTTCCGTGCCATGCATGATTTCAAACCATGACGTCTTAGTGTATTACCAACAGTAACCTTGGAAACGGTGGTCCCAGCTCTTTTCAGGTCATTGACCAGCTCCTCCCGTGTAGTTCTGGGCTGATTTCTCACCTTTCTTAGGATCATTGAGACCCCACGAGGTGAGATCTTGCATGGACCCCAGTCCGAGGGAGATTGACAGTCATGGTTAGCTTCTTCCATTTTCTAATGATTGCTCCAACAGTGGACCTTTTTTCACCAAGCTGCTTGGCAATTTCCCAGTAGCCCTTTCCAGTCTTGTGGAGGTGTACAATTTTGTCTCTAGTGTCTTTGGACAGCTCTTTGGTCTTGGCCATGTTAGTAGTTGGATTCTTACTGATTGTATGGGGTGGACAGGTGTCTTTATGCAGCTAACGACCTCAAACAGGTGCATCTAATTTAGGATAATAAATGGAGTGGAGGTGGACATAAAGGGAGACTAACAGGTCTTTGAGGGTCAGAATTATAGCTGATAGACAGGTGTTCAAATACTTATTTGCAGCTGTATCATACAAATAAATAGTTACAAAATCATATATTGTGATTTCTAGATTTTTTTTTTAGATTATGTGGGAAAATATGTTGAACTAAATGAATTATTTCATTTTAAACCTAGTTCACTCAAAGCGCGCTTCTTCATTAAAATGCGCTACTATTCCATTGTTTTTCTATGTAAACACGCACTAGTCTGATGTGCAAAACCGATCCTTGCTACTGCTAAGTCACATACAATAGTCCATAAACCAAATCATGTCCTCATAAACCATGAGTAAACACACACAAATGCTGTAAAACTCACGCATGACATGGTGTTCTAAAAACATGACATGGTGTTCTACAGAAACTGTTAACTGTAAACACTTCCTAGTTTTTCTGGCATTGAAACATTTGACAGATCAGACAACACAACGGGGGTGGCACACATCCTCCTCAGCTTCACCGGCTAGCACGAAAACTGACTATGAAGCATTTTCATTCATTACTGCCCATGTCCCAAGAATAATGAATGTAGGGGCGGATATCTTGTCCAGCAGGAATCAGAGAATACAGAGAATGGACTCCACCCTCAGGTAGTGAGCCAATTGTAGGACTTTGCCTTGCACGAAAACAATCATTGCCTTTATTCTTCTCTCTGGCGAGAGATTGTGCACACAGATGGTCCCAGGATATGCTCCATTAATTTTAACCGATCAAAAAAATCTATCTAAAATTCAGAATCTTCTCTGATTAGTGGATCTCGTGGGTCGTAATATCTACCATGCTTGTCAGTAGTGTTGTAGTACTCGAGACCGGTCTTGGTCTCGAGACCGGTCTTAAGACCATTTTTTGATGGTCTTGGTCTTGTCTCGGTCTCGACTGCATTTCTCCTCGGTCTTGTCTTGGTCTCGGACTTAAAGGACTCGGGATTTTATCTCAAGACCAGTCAAGACCACAACTGCAAGGATATCACTAAATTTCCAGTGCATTGTCTGATTTAATATCATTAATGTCACTATGCTGCCGGGTTCAAAATCAATGCAGAATTGTCTCAGAAATGTGCAAAAATGTATATAAATGCCCACAAAATTCTGAGATTGTTTTTTTATATAACATAGAATAGAATTAAGCAATATCGCAATAGCAAGAGAGCTGTTTTCATGAATATATTAGCGTGATTGCAAATGATATTGATTTATACAAACATTCTATAAACAAGAAGTTAATATTAAATTACATTTTAAACTGTGTCTTTGCTAATTCGGCAGCGTTTGGTTATTAAAAGAATCGGTTGCTTTGAACAAATCGGTTGAATAAAGGATTCTGTGACAGTTAAATAATGTTAATGTTTTAATGTTAAATTAATCTGAACATTATTTATGCAGGTGTAATCGTATCAATTCAGATGCAACTTCTGTGCCATGAATTTTATTGGTAGTGATTTGATTGGTAACAGCGCTATAGTGTCTTACTATTCTAATTGTATTTAATTACCGTATTCAATATAAGTAATTTCTCAGACACTAGATATGGATCTTTTAGATGAATTTAAGGAGTGCTGGTCTGGTCTTGGTCTTGACTCGGTCTCGCCCTGTCTTGGTCTTGGTCTTGTCTTGGTCTCAACACCACAAAGTCTTGGTCTTGTCTTGGTCTCGGCACACGCTGGTCTTGGTCTCGACTTGGTCTCGGTTTAGGTGGTCTTGACTACAACACTACTTGTCAGGATCCTGCCCTGACAGTATTGTCTGTTTTGTCCTTGAGCACATGGCTGTCTTTGTTTGTGTGTGCCATGTGCTCCGCCTCCTCGTTTGCTCTGGTCCCTTTATATTGCACCCTTGTGTCCTTGCTGGTTCATTGTCTGCGTGCAGTTCTCTTACTGTACCCTCGAATTGCCAATCCCTGGCATGCAAAAAAAGGAGTTCTATTAAAAATTGTCCTGGCTCTTGCAAGCTTTATAATGGCAGTGAATGGCTTTATCGTTTTTTGAAGTCCATAAAAGTGCATCTATCCATCATATAACTGCTCCAGATGACTCCAGGGGGTTAATAATGGCCTTCTGAAGCGAAGAGGCGCATTTGTGTAAGGAAAATATCCATATTTAAAACTTTATAGACTAAAATAACTAACTTCCGGCAGATTGCCGTATGCTGAACAAGATTATGTGTTTATACAGATTATTTAAAACTTTATAGACTAAAATAACTTCCGGGTGAAAGCCGTACAGAAGTCGACTTACGCAAAAGAGTAACCCCTGACGCGATGTATAGGAGCATTGCAAGCTTTGATGCCTCTAGGGCTGAGTAACAAACTTAAGCCCCTCTTCTCTTATATCGAAATCCTCCACCATTTCTCTGTAAAAATTCTCGTTTTATACTTCTAATTCATGACTGGTGTTTTGCTCTCTCCTCTGCACTTCTGCGTTTGTCAATACGCATGCGTCAAGGGGTCAAGGGTTACTCTTTCGCCGTAAATCAATGCGTATCACTGCCATTATAAAGCTTGGAAGAGCCAGGACAGTTTTTTAAAGGAACACGCCACTATTTTTGAAAATAGACTCATTTTCCAACTGCCCTAGAGTTAAACAATTGAGTTTTACTGTTTTCGAATCCATTCAGCCGATCTCCGGGTCTGGCAGTTGCACTTTTAGCATAGCTTAGCATAGATCATTGAATCTGATTAGACCGTTAGTATCTCGCTCCAAAAAATTAGTTTTCAATTTAAAACTTTACTCTTCAGTAATTACATCGTGTACTAAGCGAAATGGAAAGTTGCGATTTTCCAGGCCGATATGGCTAGGAACTATACTCTCATTCCTGCGTAATAATAAAGGAACTTTGCTGCCGTACCATGAGTGCAGCAGGCACAATGATAACTGAACATAGTCCCCAGCACACTCCCTGTGCAAGCAGGTTGTCACGTTGGTTATGTTGTTTGAAGTTAGCCTATTTTCAGGCGCTGCGCAATATCATTGTGCCTCTGCACCCATGGTACGGCAGCAAAGTTCCTTGATTATTATGAAGGAATTAAAAAAGTATAGTTCTTAGCCATATGGCCTAGAAAATTGCATCTTTTCATTTTCCGTCGGTCTTAGTACACAATGTAACTACAGAAGGGTCAAGTTTTAACCTGGAGATTGGCTGAATGAATTCGAAAACGGTAAAGCTCAACTGTTTAAATCTAGGGGAGTTGGAAAATGAGCCTATTTTCAAATGAAGTGCCGTGTTCCTTTAATATAACTACGATTTTATTTGTCTGAAAGAAGAATGTCATGTACACCTAGGATGACTTGAGGGTGAGTAAATCATGGGCTAATTTTAATTTTTGGGTGAACTAACCCTTTAAAAAAGATATAGACCCTGTTTACACCTGGTATTAAGAGTTGGTCAATCAGTGGTTGATGCTAAATACAGGTGTACATTTCTACATTTAACAGTAGAAATGTGCTGTTGGGTCTCTATGCAGGTCAGAATGACAAACAAGTTCATACATACTTGATTAATTTAAAACATTTTATTGGCTAAATTACATAAATTCAAACTCTCAAGGAATGTACAATGTTTTGTAATGTTTAAAAAAGAAGTAATGCATTGTTGAACCAATCTTTCCCTTAAAAAAACAAACAAACAAAGATATTCAGACTGTACAGGCACACATTTCTTTTCATGTTTTTGTAAAAAAACATTTACACTTTGTGTAATATACTTGTTTATGTGCATGTTATTCAACAAAAATAAAAAAACCTAAACGCTATAAGCTCAGCCATGCGCTAGCTGTGAAGTCATCACAGATTTTTTTTTTAATTGATTGTTTACATGACAACGATGTACTAAAACGGAAACGTGTTTCCTTTAAGTTTTACGTAAAACGTTGTCAAAATGATCCCCATTCACACAGATCTACGAAAATGACTAAAAATGCTGTATTCTGCTGCCAGGCCAGTAGTTGGTGATAGTATGACGGTAAATTAATGCCATAAAGAATCGCAAGCTCAGGGTAAGATTTGTGAAAGTGTACATAAGATTGCAAGCGTAAATTAAATTTGCATACGCAAGATAAGTTTTGTAAAGGAGTAAATTGCCTTTCAAGTGTAAGAAAAAATATTTGCAGCATTTTACTGTTATTCGTAAGTGTAATTCATGTATTGTGAAACTGCAGCTTCATGTTAACGTAAAATAAATATGATCTGTATTCTTCTGACATCCATTTTACCGTGCTAAGACTTTTGACATGTTTCTTTCGCCAAGATACGGCCAAAATCATTGCACGACTGTAAACATCGATTTGCAATCGAAAACATCAGAGTCAGGAACTGCAAAACAGATTGACCATGTAAAACCAACCTTAATGTAAAAAAAATAAACTTTTGCAAATGTCTAAATGACTTGTTGTGTACGTAGGGCAAAAAAGTTCCCGAATTTTTTTTTTTTGTACAGTTCCGTCTTTCTTTTAGCTGCGCTTACATTTTTGGCACGATTCTCTCACTCGCTGAGTTTTGCAAGCGCGAGGAGGAAGACGGGTCCACCTTCTTCTGTAGCCAATCAAATGAGCTGCTCGCTGACTCTCGATTTACCCTTATCAGATTGGTTCAATAAACACCCCAGACGCCAGAACACATCTTTATCTTCATTTGGCTAAGAATCGTTCCCGCTGCCGAAATTGTACTTTTAATGCACACATACATGTTAATAAATAAATAAATAAATAAAGCATGGTTGCTTAATAAGCTGTGCACCGTTCAAGGCTGACTATATGTGTTCATCCTGAATTTTGAGCTGGTGTCGTTATTGGATTGGTTTGGAATTGCATGGAAATTTTTATTATAATATATTATATAATCTGCTTACACCACTGAGCTGATGTTAAACTTTACAATCAAAACATTTAATACCCATTCTTTAATACCCAATAATACCATTTTGATTAAGACTTTTTCAGACCACATTTCATGGTATTTAACACTCAATTATATATTTTGAAATATTGTCCTGGTCGCACTGTATTGATTCTGATTACTATAGTGTGACTGATCAAGCTATTATATGTAGCTTGTGTAGTGAATGTGGCATACATAATTCACCTTTGAGGTTAAACGTAGTCCTATACACTGTTGATTATAAATGCAGCACTTTGTTAGCGTGTTTATTCATTACTGTTCAGGGATCGTGGCCCCTTTAAATGTGCTTAACGCGTGTTGATGTGGGATGCTTGTCAGCATTATTGAGATTCAGACTTTTCTGCCTCAGATTAATAAACGACACACGCAGACAAAAGTTGTCTTTTGTTATTTACTGCAATTTTCACACTAGTATGAATAATAAAATGCTTTCTCTGTGTCCAGATTTGACTGTAGGCTAATACAAAACTGATACTTCAAATCAATATAAAAATTCAACTTTGACAAAGAGTAGTCTTTCAATTTTGATGATTATAACTGACAACTAAGGAAAATCCCAAATTCAGTATCTCAGAAAATTTGAATATTGCGAAAAGGTTCAATATTGAAGACACCTGGTGCCACACTCTCTCAGTCTAGTTCTGTAGGCTACACAATCATGGGGAAGACTGCCGACTTGACAGTTGTCCAAAAGACGACCATTGAGACCTTGCACAAGGAGGGCAAGACACAAAAGGTCATTGCAAAAGAGGCTGGCTGTTCACAGAGCTCTGTGTCCAAGCACATTAATAGAGAGGCAAAGGGAAGGAAAAGATGTGGTAGAAAAAAAGTGTACAAGCAATAGGGATAACCGCACCCTGGAGAGGATTGTGAAACAAAACCCATTCAAAAATTCTTGTTTCCCTTTACCACGCCCCCTTGTTTAGTCATTGTCTAGTCCTTGTTTCACTAATTGTGCTCACCTGATCCTCATGTGCTCTGGTCCCTTTATATTGTGCTTCTTTTCCTCATGTCCTTGCTGGTTAGTTGCGTTTGTGTGCATTCGTTGTCTGGCTTATCTTGTCTTTGTGCTAGCTGTTGCTCTTGCCAAGTTATAGTTCTTAGCCTTTCCCTAGCCTTATTTTTTGGTTTTCTCTAGCTTTGATTTTGTTTCTCTCTAGTTTAGTGGTCTTATTTTTCTCTCTCTAGTTTCCTACAAGGTTGTAATTTAGTTTTTTTACTTTTCTTTGTTTCTAGTTCCAGTCTTTTATTTCTAGTATTTATTTAGCTCCTCTTGTTTGTTATATATATTTTTTTAATTATTTATTTATCTCTCTTTTTTGTTTTCTGATACTTAGTTGCAGTTTCCCTATTCATAGGTTTTATTTTTGCTCTTGTTTATCTCTTGTTGTGTTGTCGTGTGTGTGTCTTGTGTTGGTTCCTGCCCTGTGTCCTGAGTCTCCCTTGGCCACTGTCTCTATATCCCTGGAAGTCAAGACTGGAGCTGATTCTGGGAGAGGACATCAAGTCTCAGGTTCCTGGTGTTCCTGCCTGGGTTTTCCCACCATCTGCCTGGTGTTACCTCCCAAGCCATCCTCAAGTTCATGATCTCCCTGGACTGGTCTCAGTGGTCATCCTCCCTGCCTGTCATCATGGTGTCTGACCCCTGCCCTGCTGTTTAAACTCACACCTTGTCACTTCCTTGTTGTGCCCTGTCTAGAGTATTGTTAATAAAGTCTTCATTGTTCACTCTGCATCTGGGTCCTCAGTTTCAGAAACCCTGACAAATGGAGCCCCAACTAAGTATTGAGTGCTGTACATGCTCATAGTTTTCATGTTCATACTTTTCAGTTGGACAAGATTTCTAAAAATCCTTTCTTTGTATTGGCCTTAAGAAATATTCTAATTTTCTGAGATTCTGAATTTGGGATTTTCCTTAGTTGTCAGTTATAATCATCAAAATTAAAAGAAATAAACATTTGAAATATATCAGTCTGTGTGTAATGAATGAATATAATATACAAGTTTCACTTTTTTAATGGAATTAGTGAAATAAATAAACTTTTTGATGATATTCTAATTATATGACCAGCACCTGTATATATATATCCTAATCCAATGAAAACGAACTAATTATGTCTGAATCTAAATCCATCAAACAGGGAATACACAGCCATGTTTATGTTTATATATAGGGATATACAGCCATCTAGAGGTTAAACGATTGTATTACAGATGATAAATGGTGCATCATTTAGAGATGCCCTTAAAATACATGTTAAAGGAAAAATAATAATTTAATACCAACACTACGACTATTACTACTAATAATAATAATTCTGGAATCGCCCCTGATCAGTAGACAGGCGAAATTATGCATGCAGTAGTGCAGATCATGGGCATCGGAAGCAAAAAAAAAAGTGGGTGGGTCCTCAGAAATCTTTTGCTGGAGTAGATGCCAATTACATTAAGTACAAATATACCGCTTTGCTTGCTAAACGTCTAGTTCGGAAAGACAAAATTACGGAAATCGCCATATCATCGCCGGTCAGTTCTTGACTCTGATGTTTTCGATTGCAAATCTATGTTCACAGTTGTGCAATGATTTTGGCCGTATCTTGGTGAAAGAAACATGTCAAAAGTCTTAGCACGGTAAAATGGAAGTCAGAAGAATACAGATCATATTTATTTTGCGTTAACATGAAGCTGCAGTTTCACAATACATGAATTACACTTACGAATAACAGTAAAAGGCAATTTAAACCTTTACAAAACTTATCTTGTGCATGCAAATTTAATTTACACTTGCAATCTTATGTACACTTTCACAAATCTTACCCTGCGCTTGCGATTCTTTATGGGATCAATTTACCTTCATAGTGATGTCACTTTATAAAGAAACACTATGCGCCTATAGACTGAACATGTAATATGCATGCACATAAAATCGTTTTCACAAATTTGTAGTTTACATGGAGGCAATAATGGGATCGTTTAAAAAAAAAAAGCACTTTGAAAAAGAAGTTTAATCAATGATTGTTTGGTGATGAACTCTCTTCACTGTGACAACTTGAGATTATGTTTCTTTGTCCTGATTTAGGGTGTTTTCACACCAGTTCGGAATGGGGCACAGTTCACATGAAAAATTGCTAATGTGAAAGCTGTCATGCGGACCCTGAGTACTGAGGTACCGAATCCGAGACTACCTGAAGGAGGTGCACACTTATTCAGGAAGTTAAGTAATCTGCGCATATGTTTTAGCCAATTACGATGTGTTTAGTACAATAAAACACATGTAAGGGATGATGGTGTTGATGCAGTAAATTCGCATAGCGAAAACCAATTGTTGTTTCAGGGTATCTGCAGGTTTCACCAAGTCAAATTTAAGACTTTTTAAGACCTTTTCAAGACCATTATGAATTAAATTTAAGACCTATATCACGCAATTTAAAAAAAAAAATGGAGGGAAATGCAGAATCACAAAATTACTTGCAAAGCAAATTAATTTATTCAAATTGAACAAAGTATTAGTAATCTTGCACTTCCTCATAGCTCAATCCCACCAGGATTAATATACAAACACACTACCGGTCTAAAGTCTGAGAACGGTAAGATTTTTAAATGTTTTTACATTCTGCTCACCAATGCTGCATTTATGTTATTAAAAATACAAAAAGCTGTAATATTGTGACAGTTCTGTTGTGACTGTTTTCTATGTGAATAAATAGTAAAGTGTCATTTATTCCTGTGATCAAAGCTGAATTTAACATCATTACTCCAGTCTTCAGTGTCACATGACCCTTCACTAAATCACTAATCATTCTCATATGAGGATCTGATGATCAACAAACATTTATGTTTATTATCAGTGTTGAACACAGTTGTGTAAAACATTTTTTTTGGATTCTTTGATGGATAAAAAAAAAGTAAAAAAAAAAAAAAAAAAGATTTCTGAAGGATTATGTGACTCTAAAGTCTGGAGCAATGATGCTGAAAATTCAGCTTTGAATCACAGAAATAAATTCTATTTAAGATATATATTGAAATATAGTTATTTTAAATAAAAAAATAAAAAAACATATTCACAATAATACTGTCTTTGCTGTATTTTGGATCAAATAAATGCAGCCTCGGTGAGCAGGAGAGACTTCTTTAAAAAACATTTTAAAAATCGAACCGTTCTCAAACTTTTGACCGGTAGTGTGTGTGTATGTATATACATTTTTTGTGAGATCAAAATTACTGATTTTGTGATGGTCATTTTCAGAAATGTGCATGTTTCTCTTTTTTTTTTCATAATTAGGATGCCACATTTACCGTATCATTATATTAGATGCACAATAGTCACACATGGCAATAAAACAAACAAAATGCATGAATCTTGTTTGACAATAGGACAAATAAATACAACTTAAATATACAGATACAAACAGTGCTTTAAGTTTAGGGCTACTGTTTGTTTTTCCCCGTTGTTGTTGTTTGATTAATACTAATGACACAGGCAGGAGGGGGTATAGGCTCGGCTATATTGGGTTGCTTTCACTTTAAGACCTACAGTAATGATGAGCCCATAGATATGGATATGTATGAATATGCCTAGATTCGGTTCACTCGCGCGAGCGCTGACCGGCGGCAAACGCCTGCAGAATCCGCGGCCAGTCTGACATCAGTCCGTGTGTCAGTAGCGAATGAGTTCGGGGTTTTCACCGCTTTTTAAACTCTTTGTTTAGTGCTATCGGGCATATCAAACTTTTATTTGGTCATTATACGAGATGGCAGGTGAGAAAGATTCGCCTTTGCTATCACGATCGCGTGAACTGGAAGAACTGGAGAACTGAAGCTGAAGAATAAAATCCGTTTGATGCGTCTGTGGTACAATCAGAAAGAGCCTCGCGCCAATAACATGAAAGCTGATTGGCTGCTATATAAGATGCATGTTGGTCTCTCACTAGCGAAAAAACGAACTAACAACACACACACACACACACACACACACACACACACACACACACACACACACACACACACACACACACACACACACACACACACACACACACACTCTCTCTCTCTCTCTCTCTCTCTCTCTCTCTCTAAAACATTGCGGGAGCATTTCAATGAGCAATGGAGTAGCGTTACATGGACTTAGGAAAATTAAGACCCGTTTAAAATTATTTAAGACCTAGAACTCAATACTTCAGCGAATTTAAGACTTTTAAGGCCTTAAAATTTTGATTTTGAATTTAAAGACATTTAAGACTTTTTAATATCCCGCGGGGACCCTGTTGTTTACTCAGTTGCGCTTAATAGTAATAAATTAATTTAAAAAAACAATATATTGATCCGTGTCCTGTTTTCTATCATGGGCCGTGCACGTTGGTGATGATGTAATATGAACGCAAATGCACCAGGGTTCGATAGAATCAAGTTGAGTGTGAAACCAGACCAATGCGGCAGGAACAATCGGGCTCAGACTTGGACCGCAGCAAATGTGACCAGTTTAAAAAATTGCCTTTAATGTACAAGGACAAGCTTTTATCGCTCATTATTGCATGTTATTGGGTCAGGTTTGGTGAGTAGCATAGCATCGCACCTGAAAGGGATGGATCTGAACATGAACTACTTACTTCACATTCATAATTCCTATTTGATTTCGGACATGCACTTTTTGTATGAGCAAGCAGAGAACCTAAATAAGTGAAACTCCTTCCACATGAATGACATTGATACGGCTTCACTCCAGTGTGGATCCTCTCATGTATTTTCAGATACTCAGGCCGTTTAAATCTCTTGTCACATTGTAAACACTCATAAGGTTTTTCTACAGTGTGAACTGACTGGTGCAGTTTCAGTTCAGAATCTCTAATAAATGACTTTCCACACTTAGAGCAAATATGATCCCTCACACCGCTGTGTCTTTTCAGATGTATTTTTAAATTGCCCATCTGTCTAAAACCCTTTCCACACAAGGAGCACACATGAGGCTTATCGTTTGTATGAAGTTTCATGTGGTCCTTCAGGGCATCTGCCCTAAAAAACTTTTTATCACATTGATCACAGTTATAAGGTCTTTCTCTAGAATGAGTACGCAGATGTACTTTAAAAACACCGGCCTTTCTGAAACTCTTCCCGCACTGTTCACATGTGTACAGATTTTCTCCAGTATGGATTTTTACATGATCCTGGAGACTTGGTTTTCGTCTGAAACTCTTCCCACACTCATCACATTTGTGTGGCTTCTCTCCAGTGTGGATTTTCATGTGTTCATTAAGGGTTACTTTTAGCTTGAATTTCTTCCCACACTGATCACATGTGTGCGGCCTTTCCCCAGTGTGGACTTTCATGTGATCGTTCAGGTTTCCTTTGTGTGTAAAACTCTTCCCGCATCGATTACACGTGTACGGCCTCTCTCCGGTGTGGATTTTCATGTGTTCGTTAAGGTTTCTTTTTTGAGAGAAACTCTTCCCACACTGATCACATGTGTGCGGCTTCTCCATAGTGTGGACTTTCATGTGTTCAGTAAGGTTTCCTTTTATTGTGAAACTCTTCCCGCACTTATCACATGTGTGTTGCAATCTATGCAATATCATGTGAGAATTAAGATTTTGTTCGCATGAGAAACTCTTCCCACACCGAGGGAAGCTGAAACATTTTGGGTTTTTTTCTTCCAATGAGTCACTTAAAGACGTTTCTTCATTTTTGACATCATGATGTTTCTCTTTTGCTTCATTCAGTTCTTCAAGCTCATTGTTAGCTTCCATCAGGTCTAAAATGAAAGTAAAATAGTACAAGAAGTTACTATATTTTGATTTTCAGTAAATCATAAACTCAAAGAGAGAAATGAGAAGCAATTTCTTTCAAAACAACAATACCTTTTCATATTAATCTTTTTTTTTAATATATATATATTTTATTTATTGAGTTTTAACATTTTCCATTACAATTATTACCCCATCTCCCCCTCCCCTTGGCTAGTTTGGAGTTAGTTCAATTTAAGGTTCTTCATAGGCTTCATTTCACTAAGCCATGCCTTGCACAGATCGAGCAGGAGTGCACCTGATTTAAAGCATCCTCCCATTCTCCATCTACAAGCCCTCTGCCCAAATCAATTTGCCATGCTTGATGAATATCATCTAGGTTCTGTGGATTTATTGACATTATAATAGAGTATATGCTTGAAATTAGTCCCTCGCTGTGTGGTTTCAGATCAAGCAATGTCCCTAAAGGTGAGGTAGGGGGTATTTTTGGGAAGGAGACAAAAACCTTCTTGATAAAACTATTATCTATATATAAATATTTTAGGAGCCTAATCCCCTTCTAGACACGAAAGGCAGAATCCATATAGGAAGGCGGGAATAAACAGTTTGAGACAATAGGACCCATAATGGAAGCTGATTGTACACAAAAATGTCTTCTGAATTGGGCCCAAATTTTTAAAGTGCGAGTCAGTGCAGGATATATAATTTTCCCCACTAGGGGGAGTGAAGAGCTAACTAGAGAGCTAAACTTGAAATTAGTACATGATTGTTCCCCTTGTACCCACAGAGGGGTATTCTGAGGACTATACACAAATATGACATAAATAGACATAGTAATTCTACACTAGACAGCCAATAGATTAGTTTCTTTATGTTACTTGACCAATAATAAAATAAAAAATTAGGTAGTGCCATCCCTCCTTGACATTTTAATCTCTGTAAAAAAGTGTAAAGTTGTTTGTGTGTCATTAGTGATATTTGCCCTGATAAAATAAATGCCTTTAACCAAAGGTCCAAGTACACCTCAAACCACCATATTCATTTCATCATTAAATTAATTTCTTACAATTTTCTAACTGCAACTGCTAAATCTGAAGAATCAAGAATAAACACCAACCTATTTGTTCTTCAATATCTTCCTGTTTTATTCTGCAGGGTTCAGGATCATTTATGTTCTCCATGGTCTTTCATAAACTCTTCTTCACTTTGGGCTGATTGGAATATTCCCTCATTTATTGGTGAATTGCTGTGGGAGGAGCAGATCTGCCAAAATCAAGAATAATCTAGTTATTAAATTGATGCTTTCAATTATCCACACATTATAAGCAAGTTTTGTGTTCATCGATCCAACTGTTGAAATGTAAAATTATTTCATTTGCTGCAAAACAAACACATATTGTAATTTAGATTGTGTTAACTGATTTTAGTGTTTTATTGTTGATTTTTTTTTTTAAAATAATTGTAAATTTGTATAAGACTGTATAGTTTGCACCTATGGACATCCATCAAATTAACTTTAAGTGTCAATTTACATCTGTAAACATCAGCATAATAAATTAAGTAGAATGGGGACTATTGACAAGAAGGTTTTTCAACAGCTGTGCTCATAGTGACACTCCCGAAACAAGCCTTTAATGAGATGGGAGACCATTTCATTAACCACATTTGAATTATCGTATTCTATGGAATTCCAATGCTGCCAAAATTAAAATAAATAAATAAATAAATACATAAATAAATAAATATACAAAGAAATGTAAAAGAATATATATATATATATATATATATATATATATATATATATATATATATATATATATATATATATATATATATATATATATATATATATATATATATATATATACATAGAAAAAGTTTTTATACATTTCCTTATTTGTGTATATATATTTTTTTTCCCCACATTTATTTATTCTTTTATTTATTTCTACATTTATTCATTTCTAATTTTATTTCCACATTTATTTTTTATTTATTTTTACATTTATTTATTTTTTAAATTTCTTGATAATGAGGAGGGCATGGTTTACCTCAGACATAGCAATTGAGCTCAGAGTAGGCGAGGGCGAAACATTGAGGCCACAGTGACACATTGTGGAGTGGCCGAAATACAGTAAGTATAGCCTACTGACGTTGATACTGTCGGTGATGAGTGACTTGGAAAGGTATATGGCCAAAATCTTATATCACGGGTTAAGGGTTAAGTCATATCACCCCAACGGTACTGTGTGACATCGATAGGCTACTCTTTATTCCGATCATAGCCGTAGAACATCGTTTGGTCTGGATTTGTAAAATGTCCTGGGCTAACAAACATGAACAGCAACATCTTCAAGATCATATCTGAAATGGAAGCGCTTGATATTTTCCATTACCGGTCAGAACACACAGAAAGGAAGCAGCGCACATATAGGCTACAGTGAAGTCGACGCAAGCATTTTGATCAATGCATTTGAAATGAGACCACAAATTCACTTCACATTCATAATTCCTATTTATACATCCACAACATGTGACAAACGCTTAAAATAAAACACATATTTCAAAGATCCAAAATAGAACGAGGCATCGGTTAAAGTAGAACATTTTGTTGTGTCACTAATAACTGGTCTTATTATTAATCACACGTCTTAGGCTAAGTTATCAACTGGAAATATCCAGAATTAGATCAATCAAATGTGCCCATGGAAACGGAGCTAATGAAACACACGCCATGCATTAAACATACACAGATGCATCATCCTCTTTTAAATAGCACCTGTCAAAACAAATCGGTTTATAGGTTATTTTTAAATCGGTTATTTCATTCACAAATGGGCAGCGCTGAAATGCACCTTTCATCTGATTGGTCAAACATTTCCCTCTTCAGTGCGGTCTCAATTCTGTCAGGCAGAATAAGAGTCGGTACGGCACACTGCCAAGTCCCACTTTAAGGGCCTTGACAAGCCGATGGCTAGATTCTACGGTGTCTTCTACATGTCGGCTTAGGGATGGGCGATATGGCCTAAAATCCATATTGCGATATACATTGCAGCCTCTTGCGATAACGATATATATTGCGATATAAAAATTATAATAGAACCATTTCAGAACGGGTTAGACCCTAAGGAAAGCCAAACTGATGTGTTTTTTTTTTTTTTTTTTAAAGAAAGAAACGTATGTAGTTTTGAGAACATTTATTGTGCAAAACTGTAATTATAACATATTGTATAACATAAAAACGTCCTGTACGCGCTTATCCATATAATGGCAGTGAATAGCGACCAGGCTAAAACTTTACAAAAATTATACAAAAGTATCACGCAATGATACAAGGAGATGCGTGCCAGATCTGTACCAATTTCGGTACCACAATTTTTATTCAATTTTTTTTTATTTAAGTATTTTAAAAAATTAAATGCAATTCAATAAGTTTATTATTTATGATGATAATCATTATAAGTAAATAATACATAAACATTTAAAGGCTGTATGCTGTTTAAAAGTAAACATTGTTTATATAAAAGATCAAGTGAAAAATAAGCAACCATCTAGGCATAATTTCTATTATTATTAGTTGAGACACATTATTATTACATAGAGACAAAGTTAAATCTACTGTAGGCTACAACAGTAGCCTAATATATTCTGAAAAATGTCTCACGTTAAACCAAACTTTTATTTTGACGGGTTGCCGTGAACACCTTTGAGTGTCTGTTCATTTTATGATATGACAGTTTTCTCAAATGAAATGGTAAATTCTCATGAAGTGATGGTTTATGCGTTTGTGTCCTCTATAGCAGTGTTTCCCAACCTTTTTTCAGTCATGGCAACCTTTGAAAATGTTCTCCATTTTGTGGCACCCCCTCGCATACGTTACGCTATAGGCAGTACCGTCGCAAGGGCTGTGCCAAGTGTGCGACCGCACAGGGTCTCGCGCCTCTAGAGGGCCTCGCGCCTGGCCTGCATTTTATGAAGTTTGTCTATTTTTTTATTACAGTTTTTCCACCCAACATCGATAATAAATACAATTCCTACTGTCTCTCAATAATGCATAATCAAGGCCACGTGAAAAATATTGTTAATTTTCAAATTTCGATATGACGTTCTGTGTGGTCGCGCCACTGTGAGCCGCTCACTCTGAGGAAAAAATGTCAGGTGCTGCACGAGAGCGTGACCGATTTCGTAAACACAAGTCGGGTGGTGAGAAAAGGAAAATAATTAAAAAGAAAGAAGAATTTCATAAGTCACTGAGAGGATCGCTGGATAAATTTGTCAATGACAATATCGCGACTACATGCAGCACAACCAACACAATCACGGAGAATAATCAGGCTGCCGGGTTGCAACAACAAGATTAAGTTCAAGGTGAGGCATAAATATAACAAGTGGTCGTGGACTAAAACTAAAACTGCCGTAAGCGACCCTAAGACGGGCCACTCAGAGATGGAGGAAACTGCTCTTCAGGAGATGGCTGCAGCACCACTCCTTCCCCCGGAAAAGGGCCGGGGGAGAATCCTTGTTTCTGTTCCGCCACTGGCCCCAATAAAAGAGCAGTTTCCAATATCTCTGGGTGCCAAGAGAGTGTGCCTGTCAATGTTCGACGCTCCCATGCCTTGTCACTCTCAGACGCCTCTCTGTTCGCCAGCAGGGGGTGCCGGCTGTGGGGACGCACCTCAGAGGCCTTCCCACACCCCCTCATCAGAAGCAGGTAAGTGTTGCACAGCACACTCAGACCCCCCTTTGGGCCGCCACCAGGCCGTCCGAGTCAGGTCCCTGCATGCCGCCTTGCTGCCCTGCTGCGGGTACGTCTGTGGTGCCGATGGTCCCGCTTGCACGGTCCCTGGGAGCCTGGCTAGCGCTTCCCAGGCCGTCTCGCTGGCTCATCCGTACCTTCAGACTCAGCTATGCAATTCAGTTCGCCCGGCGTCCCCCCAAGTTCAGGGGAGTTCACTTCACTTCCGTGTCAAAGGAGAACGCTCCTGTGCTCCAGGCGGAGATCGCGGTCCTACTGGCGAAGGACGCGATAGAGCCGGTCCTTCTAGCCGATATGAAGACCGGCTTTTACAGCCCGTACTTCATTGTACCCAAGAAAGGCGACGGGTTATGGCCGATCTTTGATCTGCGGTTCTTGAACCGGTCCCTTCAGAGGCTGCCGTTCAAGATGCTCACGCAGAAACGCATCTTCAGGTGCATCCGTCCCCAAGATTGGTTTGCAGCGATCGACCTGAAGGACACGTACTTTCATGTCTCGACTCTCCCTCGACACAGACCGTTTCTTCGCTTTGTGTTCGACAGACGAGCATATCAGTACAAAGTCTTACTCTTCGGGCTAGCTCTGTCGCCCCACATCTTCACGAAGGTTGCGGAGGCGGCCATTGCTCCGATGAGAGAGCGTGGCGTTCGCATCCTCAACTATCTCGATGACTGGCTGATCCTTGCCCAGTCGCGAAGGCAGTTGTGCGAACACAGGGACATGGTGCTCAGACACCTCAGCCAGTTGGGACTTCGGGTCAACTGGGAGAAGAGCAAACTCTGCCCCACGCAGAGGATCTCTTTTCTCGGGATGGAGCTGGACTCGGTCGCCCAGACAGTGCGCCTCACCGAGGAGCACGTCCAGTCAGTGTTGAACTGCTTGAATTCATTCAGATGCAGAACAGATGGTGACAGATGGTATTGGAGATGGTGGTCCAGTGGGTTAAACCACTGAACTGATATGCAGAAGGTTGCTGGTTCGATCCCAGTGGTCACCACCAGTGTGTCCTTGAGCAAGGCACTTTACTCCATGTTGCTTCAGGGGGATTGTCCCTGTAATAAGGCACTGTAAGTCGCTTTGGATAAAAGCGTCTGCCAAATGCATAAATGTAAATGTAACAGCGGTACCACTGAAACACTTTCAGAGGCTTCTGGGGCATATGGCATCTACAGCCGCGGTAACGCCGCTCGGATTGCTTCATATGAGACCGCTTCAACGCTGGCTACACGATCGAGTCCCGAGATGGGTGTGGCACAGCGGATCCCTCCGTGTCCAAGTGACACTAAGTTGCCGCCAAACCTTCAGCCCGTGGTTGGACCCTTCATTTCTAAAGGCAGAAGTGCCTCTAGAACAAGTGTCCAGGCATGCTGTTGTCCCCACGGATGCCTCATCCACCGGCTGGGGTGCCACATACAACGGGCTTGCAGTTTCGGGTCTGTGGACAGGTCTTTATTCCCTGCCCGAGGGGACCCTCGGCTCGGATGCTCTGGCACACAGCTGGCCCCGGGACCTATGCAAATATTGAGCCCAGTGAGCCTTCTTGCACAGTTCCTGTGCAAGGTCAGGGAGGACGAGGAGCAGGTCGTGGTGGTGGCTCCGTATTGGCCCAACCGGACTTGGTTCCCGGAACTGATGCTCCTCGCGACAGTACCTCCTTGGCCCATTCCTCTGAGGAAGGACCTCCTGACTCAGAGACGGGGCACCTGGCACCCGCGTACGGACCTCTGGAGACTCCATGTCTGGTCCCTGGATGGGACGTGGAGGTTCTAGGTGGCCTGCCACAGAACGTGGTAGACACCATCTCTTCCGCTAGAGCTCCCTCTACGAGATGGCTCTACGCGTTGAAGTGGAACCTGTTCGTCGACTGGTGCTCTTCTCGCCAAGAAGACCACCGAAGATGTTCGATCACCTCGGTGCTTTCCTTTCTACAGAGCGGGTTGGAGCGTCTCCCTCCACCCTCAAGGTATATGTTGTCGCTATTGCCGCTAATCATGACTTAGTAGATGGAAAGTCTTTAGGTAAGCACGACCTGATCGTCAGGTTCCTGAGGGGGGCGAGGAGACTAAATCTCCTCTATACCCTCTTGGGACTTAACTCTGGTGCTTACCGCACTGCAGAGGGTGCCCTTTGAGCCTTTGCTGTCAGCTGAGTTAAAAGTCCTGTCACTAAAGACAGTACTCCTGACTGCATTGGCCTCTATCAAGAGGGTAGGGGACCTGCAGGCATTTTCGGTCGACAAATCGTGCCTGGAATTCGGGCCTGGTAACTCTCATGTAAAACTGAGACCCCGGCCTGGATACTTGCCCAAGGTTCCCACCACTCCCTTTCGGGACCATATGGTGAGGCTGCAAGCGCTGCCTTCTGAGGAGGCAGACCCAGCCCTAGCTTTTCTCTGTCCGGTCCGCGCCCTGCGGACCTATGTAGACAGAACGCAAAGCTTCAGGACCTCAGAGCAGCTCTTCGTCTGTTACGGAGGACAGCAGAAGGGAAAGGCTGTCTCCAAGCAGAGGATGGCCCACTGGATAGTGGATGCCATCGTCTTGGCGTATGAAACCTAAGACGTGCCCTGCCCGCTCGGGTTAAGAGCCCACTCCACCAGGGGTGTAGCTTCTTCCTGGGCGTTGGCTCGTGGCACCTCGCTGACAGATATTTGTAGAGCTGCGGGCTGGGCGACACCTAACACGTTCGCTAGATTCTATAGCCTGCGTGTAGAGCCGGTAGCTTCTCGTGTGCTCGCTTCCCATAGTCAGTAACACCGGCGTGCCCATTCTAGTGTCGGCTTGCTGAGCCATTCCCTTCCCCATGGAACGGATACGTGCACTTATCTGCTCCAGTCGAGTTCCCCTAAGGATAGGCAAACCCTGTCGAGTCCTCCGCAACCAGCGGCAGTCGGATGTGGCGGAGCAAACGACGGCAGGTTTAACACTTGTATGCATCGGTGGAACTTGTGGTAGGCTGGGTTCCATATGTTGTGATCCCCACGGCGGACCCATATGTGTATTCTTCCACGATACAGCTCCCTACGGTGAGCTTGTGTCTTTCCCTCGGCAGAGCTCCTCTGCCGTCCCAGTGCGGTGTTGTCCTACCGCCGTAATTGGCCGGAGCCACCCCTGGGACTCCGTATGTTGCACTGCCCAAGGCCAGTCCATATGTGTATTCTCCACATGGTAACTCCCTCCGGGCATGATGTGACTTCCGCAGCGACCCTCCGGGCACGCTTTCCCAGCGTTATCCAATAAAGGTCTGGTGAATGGGTCTTGCGGAACAGCAGTGTGACTCTCCCTGCGTGAGTTTTCCCGCCCGATACAGACGGGGTCTGAGGGGCTCTACGCTGGGCGCTGGAAGTGGTAGTAACTGTGGCGTTTTCCAAGGGTCCCAATTCGTTGGTTACATCCGACGTACGTCGCACGTGACCGACTGAAAGGGAACGTCTCGGTTATGTATGGTAACCCTCGTTCCCTGAAGGAGGAAACGGAGACGTACGTCCAGTTGCCACAGTTGGTGTACCATCACTGCAGTCCTGAGCCACTAAGTTCGGCTCCTCAGTGAAAAACAATAGTGCGCTGCTCTCGCTTCCTGTTTATACCCACGGTGCGGGGCGGAGCGCGAGATGCAAATCTCGCACGCCAATGGCCCATTGGCCCGTTCTCTATATCTCGAAGCTGATAGGGGCTCTCTGAAGTGATCCCAATACTTCGGTTACGTCCGACGTACGTCTCTGTTCCCTCCTTCAGGGAACGAGGGTTACCATACGTAACCGAGACGTTTTCTGCCATTAAATGGGCAAGCGCAAGCTTGAGCTCCAAAAAAAGAAGGGTAATAAGGCCTTAGGAACTACATCAAAGTGAGTAGTTTGCCTAGTTCACACATTTCAAATCAGTTGCTCTGGGGTAATTAAAATCTAAGCAGATAAACGCACATCACCCACATTTGTTGTGAAGCTCAGTGCTGATAATATGCATTAGTCATAGCTTTTTGTTTTATCTGAGTTTATTTAATTAATATTGAGTATTAATTGATGCCATTAAGCATATTAGCAAAACAGATTTGGAAATTGATCCTGTGTGTATTTGTGTTTGCGTTCTGGAGAGCATTAACGGTTTCTATTTACAACATGTATCTGGAGTAAAATGGCCCTATAATAAAGTTTGCTGCGCATAACCCCCATTATTCTGTTTAGGAAGAACTGATGATATCATGGTTTGATGTTTGGTTGACCAATCAGCAAAAATTACTGCCCACGTGTACAGATTGAATAGAGTACTGCAGGGATGACATGTTTTTGTAGGCCAAAACCCAGAACTGAGTTTGCATTTTTACATTTTTGGCACTTTCGGTTCCATTGTGCCAATTTTGGTTAAATGTGTGAAACAAGATATTTTCAAGTTTTTTTTACAACATAAAAAAAAAAATACAAAAGATTATTATATATATATTCACAAGAGGGTATTACTGATGTATTTTAAGCCTTTACTTGTTTTGAAAAAGTTGAGAAAAGGTGGTCACTAACAAGTGGGTAAATGGGACTACACAGTCTATCAGGGACTTTTAACATCTTCAGCCGAACATGTAAAATCATCAACTCACTAGTCCACTTTCACAGCCTTGTTGTGCTTATAACTGCGCTCTGGCAAACTACAACTCAAACTTTCAAGGAAATGTTTTTAAAGTCCTCATTCAATCAAAATGTATCTTATTTACTTTGTTAGCATACATTACAGGTCTTAGGGTGAACAATTAATCCGTGCAAGTTAATACACAGAAAAAAACTGTTTGCCATGGTAATCTTCAATCAAAATATGAAAAGTAACTTCAGGTCTGGAATGGCGTTCCCTTTCCAATGACGGTAGTTTGACGGCCACTCCCCTCCAACCATTAGTTTGCTATGAGCGAGAGATAGAGAGGAGGAGCGCTGAAGTAAAACCCTGCCCTCTATTCAATATTCCGTTTTACTTGGAAATACGTCATAGCACTGAAATAAAATCAGTTGCAACTTCCGGTTCACTGGGACTTTAAACAAAGACTGAATGAGTTAGTTGTAAACTTAGTGATGGTTACGTTGAAGTGTGAATGTGGTGTAGGGGAGAGAGGGGCACACCCTAACGCGGGGTTAGTTGTAACACAAGGTTTAAAACTTTCCACACATGCCAGGATGTTATTATATCAACATTATTTAGGGAAGAAATGCACCAAAATTTACAAAATCTTTGGAAGATATCACTGAACATTTATTTAACCATAGCAAAAGTACATTTCTTACTTGTTTATTTTTCATCTGTTTTTTTGTTGTGTTTATTTAAAATAAGACAAATCTGATATTTTAATCAGTTATTTAACAGTTGAGCTAGTTCTTTAATGCTGATCTAACCAGCAGAAGACACAAGCCGGGTTTAAATCCCAGTTGTGCAGGTGGGGCATGTTGTAACACAGCATATTTCTAATAGGGGCACATTGTAATGCAATTATATTCTATACTTTTATGGATTCTATTGAGAAACCATGAGAAAAAGGTGAAAAATGACAGAGTCAAATGTTCAGAAATTATTAATTATTATTATGCTTTAAACTATTTTTTAACAATGCTGTATAGCTGTATTTAGCTGTTTGTTGTCAAACTCAGAAATGTTTATATTTTTAGTTATTAAAAAATGCTATTATTTTATTTTAAAAAGTTAATCATTGTATTTTATTGACAAAATATTTTAGTTTGTCTTGTATATTTTTTTGATTGTATCAGATAACATTTTAAGCTGTCATTTGGTCATGTTACAATGTGCCCCTCACATGTTAAAATGTACCCCACCTATGGAGCATGTCACATTCCACTTCCATTCTTCCAGGGTAAATCAAGAAAAAAGTATACACTGTAATAATGAAACAAAACCACATAATTGTACTAGACAAGTGTGAAATTAATATGGGAAAAAATAAACTGAACCACAAGTGGACTAACACAAACTGAGAAAGTCAAAAAGCGTTAGGTTGTGCTCTGCTCTCCCCCATTTTAGCCTAAAATAGCCTACCTTGAGCTTTTCGAAATTCATAAAAGTTGTGTTAATTTGTAAAGACTATCACGATGAACAAAACCTGTAAGATAATATGTTTTTGTTAGTCATCTAGCACTTATTTTCTGCAATAATCCAAACGCCAATGCAGAGGGAACCAGGTGATGATAACTTCCAGGTTGGCCCACAAAAATAAGTAATTACTGCAGCACTCTAACCTTTAATTTCTCATGTTGACAAAATGTTATATTGTGTTGATTTGTGTAAATCTAACCTCTTGTGATTATGACCGTATGCCCCCCTTATTTTCTTACTGTTACTATCTGTAACCTTTAATTTGCAATAAAAAGCCCTCTCTCCACCATATTCCTATGTCCCATGATGCTCTGCACAGATTATGGGAGTAACTTCCAAGAAACTGTAAACAACCAGTGAAAGGTTCGCATTATGAACGCAATAATAATCATTCACAAAAACTGGGTACAATGAGATGACAATATTATATTCACCCTTCAACATCGAGCAATACAAGGAAATTTAAAAGTGTCAAATTAATAACAAATTACGACCACAGACCATGAATAACCCAAAAGCTTGATTATATCCGCAGCAATATTACAGACATGTTAAATATCCCTGTAATACTATACAGTGAGGAAAATAAGTATTTGAACACCCTGCTATTTTGCAAGTTCTCCCACTTGGAAATCATGGAGGGGTCTGAAATTGTCATCGTAGGTGCATGTCCACTGTGAGAGACAAACAAAACAAAAAAATCCAGAAATCCCAATATATTATTTTTTAACTATTTATTTGTATGATGCAGCAGCAAATAAGTATTTGAACACCTGTCTATCAGCTAGAATTCTGACCCTCAAAGACCTGTCAGTCTGCCTTTAAAATGTCCACCTCCACTCCATTTATTATCCTAAATTAGATGCACCTGTTTGAGGTCGTTAGCTGCATAAAAGACACCTGTCCACCCCATACAATCAGTAAGAATCCAACTACTAACATGGCCAAGACCAAAGAGCTGTCCAAAGACACTAGAGACAAAATTGTACACCTCCACAAGGCTGGAAAGGGCTACAGAAGCTAAACATGACTGTCAATCTCCCTTGGACTGGGGCTCCATGCAAGATTTCACCTCGTGGGGTCTCAATGATCCTAAGAAAGGTGAGAAATCAGCCCAGAACTACACGGGAGGAGCTGGTCAATGACCTGAAAAGAGCTGGGACAAACCGTTTCCAAGGTTACTGTTGGTAATACACTAAGACGTCATGGTTTGAAATCATGCATGGCACAGAAGGTTCCCCTGCTTAAACCAGCACATGTCAAGGCCCGTCTTAAGTTTGCCACTGACCATTTGGATGATCCAGAGGAGTCATTGGAGAAAGTCATGTGGTCAGATGAGACCAAAATAGAACTTTTTGCTCATAATTCCACTAAACGTGTTTGGAGGAAGAAGAATGATGAGTACCATCCCAAGAACACCATCCCTACTGTGAAGCATGGGGGTGGTAGCATCATGCTTTGGGGGTGTTTTTCTGCACATGGGACAGGGCGACTGCACTGTATTAAGGAGAGGATGACCGGGGCCATGTATTGCGAGATTTTGGGGAACAACCTCCTTCCCTCAGTTAGAGCATTGAAGATGGGTCGAGGCTGCGTCTTCCAACATGACAATGACCCGAAGCACAGCCAGGATAACCAAGGAGTGGCTCTGTATGAAGCATATCAAGGTTCTGGCGTGGCCTAGCCAGTCTCCAGACCTAAACCCAATAGAGAATCTTTGGAGGGAGCTCAAAATCCGTGTTTCTCAGCGACAGGCCAGAAACCTGACTGATCTAGAGAAGATCTGTGTGGAGGAGTGGGCCAAAATCCCTCCTGAAGTGTGTGCAAACCTGGTGAAAAACTACAGGAAACGTTTGACCTCTGTAATTGCAAACAAAGACTACTGTACCAATTATTAACATTGATTTTCCCAGGTGTTCAAATACTTATTTGCAGCTGGTTACAAATAAATAGTTAAAAAATCATACATTGTGATTTCTGGATATTTTTTTTTTAGATTATGTCTCTCACAGTGGACATGCACCTACGATGACAATTTCAGACCCCTCCATGATTTCTAAGTGGGAGAACTTGCAAAATAGCAGGGTGTTCAAATACTTATTTTCCTCACTGTATGTCTGTATAATGAATGTACCGTTTTTGATTTGGGACTCAGGGTCAAAGGAGATGGATGATAGGTTAAAACTGCTAACTCTCTGTAAATGCACTGATTCTAAGCCCAATTTTAGGCTTTTCTGTGTCGATTTAAACTTATTCTATGACTCTCTTGGTTTATCATTTAATGAGAAAGCTGCTAAAATTGCTCTGTTGATTAAAAGAATTATGGTTGAATTATAAGAATTACCTCCTGATTTCCTGAAGGTGACCATGACCATTATTTATTTCTATTTATTTTTATTAATTTATTGTTTAATTTTTGTTGCTTTAGATATTGTGAATATTACTTTTTAGTAGATCTATTTATATATTGTTTAAAAATGTACTTTATTGCTCTACCTCGAGTTTCTCATCCTGGTTTTAAGTGGTTTTATATATGTATCCCCAGTGATCATTATATTATATATATATATATATATATATATATATATATATAAAATGTGTGTGTGTAAAATACATTGCCTTAAAGCCACACTATGTAGTTTTTCGAAACTAGAGGTCTGCTATTCAAAACAAATATGTAGTTTGATGATGCCGAAATGGAGCACGGATTCATGGGAGATGTCGTCTTCACCTCTATAGCCAGTGGAAAATAATCGGAATGGGACGTGGGCAGAAATCATGTTCATGGAGATTATTAACATTACTGCAGAATGAAGCAGAGCAGGGCCGAGTGCTGTGGGAGCGCAACATGGCCGCTGGAGCGATTGCTAAAGAGAGATGAGCATGACACTTTTATTATGCCACAGTCACTGCTTCTGCGTCTTAAAGGTCACATGGCATGAAATTTTCATTTTATGAGGTTTTTCAACATTAATATGAGTTCCCCTAGCCTGAATATTGTCCCCAAGTGGATAGAAATGTTGATTGGTGTAAACCCAAGTTCTGGCTGTCTCTCTCTGCCTTTGAGAAAATGACAGGCCAGACGAGCCAATCCTGAAGCCTCCTGTTTTGACGTCCAAGCAGGAGCGGTTACCTCCCTTTCCTCCGCCCAGAGAATCTGGCACGCCCATGCAAACACTCGAGATCATTAACGTTACTTGTGAACGAGTGAACGCTGGCAGTTTCTCAGTGTTTGGATGTACAAATGAAAACAGAAGTCTTTCTTCAGTTCCTTCTGATCTGTGATCAGTGATCTCTTATGTGTAGCTAATTGTTTATTATTCGTGCACACGCAGCGGCTTCTCTCTCTCCAGACAGAACGGTGTTTTCGTGTTTTCTATCTTGTGAGTCAGTGTTTTTGTACGTCCTCGTCGCGTCTACCGGTTCTAAAATGTGCATACAGTCTTTTCTGTTTAACATCAGCAGTCACATCTTTAGAGATAAACTTCACACACGCCGAAGCTCGGCCTCCAACATCCCCGACCCCCAGTACTGCATCTGGCCCACAGCGGAGGCACCAAACGCGGCGTGAGATTAAGCAGAAGGAGGGTAAGCGTGAGAATATCTGGGCTAGGCTAGCCAGCTTTCCCCACAATAAACTGGATTACATTCGATTACTGCTGTTGTGTCTTTGTTTGCGCTGTGTAACGTTACTCAATGCGCGTCACTGATGCTATTCATATGATTGGAACATATCTAGAAATAATGCTATACTCAACACTTACTAACTCGTTCATCTCGACAGCTGTAATGGTACTTTGCATGTGTTACACAGTTGGTAATAATGATGAAGACAGACACTCGGCGTGACTGGGACTCGTGTTTATTCAGAACTCTCAGATACAAACACAATAAACTCGCGCTGACTGACAGCGCTCTCATAACTCAGTAGTTACTATAAATAACTTTGTTAGCAATCGCGCTTCGTCTCCATGATGTCCGGTTCGCGAACGAATCATTCTTTTGAATCGGTTCTTTTTAGTGAACCGAACCAGTTCACCAAATCGGACTGAATCGTTCTAAACGGTTCGCGTCTCGAGTCAGCGCTGATCCATAATTTACTAAAGTTACTAACTTTCTGACATGAGTGACAGCCCCTCCGACTAGAAATAGACTAATAACCTGAAGTATATTCTAGTAACTACAACAGTTCACCCTGAACTGAGACATGCTGAGAACTGATGAGAAGTGAACTCAGGTCCATCCGTCTCTGGCAGACTCGTGCCTGGTTAAACCACGCCCCCTCCGCTCATTTAAAATGCAAAGATGTCAGCCAATCACAACAGTGGGCGTTTTTACTGAAGTCTCACAGCAGACACGCCTCTT
This sequence comes from Romanogobio albipinnatus, assembly GCA_023566225.1. Taxonomy (NCBI): domain Eukaryota; kingdom Metazoa; phylum Chordata; class Actinopteri; order Cypriniformes; family Gobionidae; genus Romanogobio; species Romanogobio albipinnatus. The sequence continues at coordinate 31,914,718 of CM042244.1, forward strand.
GAAACAGGGCATTCAGCCACAGGGCAAACAGCAGTATTGAAAAAATGCCTTTTATTTCTAAATTATGACATTTTATGATGTAAAAATCATACTAACAATATAAGTACACCTCAGAAAACACTATAAAATAATAGAAAAATGCAATGCCATGGGACCTTTAAGAAATCTGCCTTGAGGCCTTCAGAATCAATATTGCGGGCACCGCTAGCTTAAATGAATGGCAATGAAATTGTGCGCTTTAACCAATCAGATAATCACTCCGATTTAATCAGCCAATCAGATTTCGAGTTGGCGAAAGCGGGGCCATCTAGCTGGTGTACAATAACGTCAGCATTTTCACGTCCTTTGATTGGATGATCAGAGAGCGTACTAGTAGCCTAGTCAGAATAACCAGCAAACCGCATCTGTAGTTTTAATAGCGGTTTTTCAAACCCAAATGGCTGACAGAGGAGAATAAAATAATCTATTAATTAACATACTTAAAGCCATTTTAAAAATTCCTGCATACCGCCTTCTCCAGCTTAACGCACAGTCACAGAACGCTATTCGATCTGTCACGGCTAAAAACGAACGTACTGTAATGTATAACATTTACCATCACTGATTTTGATGTCCCGCGGATCTTGATTTATTTGAGAGGATGGGTAATAGCAGTAAATTTACTGCACACGTTTTGTGTAATAATCATAGCCTATTTTGGTGAGTAAGTTAAGTTAATTAATTTTATTTACATTTTTTATATCCTACAGTCAACCCTAGGCTGGCTAATCCGTGCCCCGTTTTTTCCGTGATGAATGCGATTTATTTTTTCTTGTAAATTCATGATCGATTTTTTTAATTATTATTTTCGTTATTAATATATTATTTACAACATTTTCATACTATTAAAATATAGTTCTCTTACGAGAGGTTCTCTCGTATTGCGTAAGTTCCTTACGCTACGGGAAAGTATTCTTTCTTCGAGATTTCTGAAAAACCCAAAATTATCCTTAATTTTGTAACATTGTCAACGCAGTGCGGCAGCCTGGCAGACCATAGCAGGCTATTCCAGCGTGCTATTGGCTGCTCTGCTGGCAACTGCAGCAGCCTATCGGTGAGCCCGCGTGACGTGGCGACCAATGAGGGCGCTTCGCGCCCACCTGGCTTCATTTGCCTACAGGTGGGGCGTGGCCACGTGTATATAAGCAGGGCTCACGGGCTGCATATTCGATTTTCTTTTCTTCAGCGAAGCCCTTCGCATCGCTGGATCTGGAACCCGCCGCCGTGATCGTGCAGACGAGCAAGCAGAGGACAGCGCCTGGAGAAGCCGGCAGCATCGCGCCACCTTCAGCCATCCGTGCCTGCTCTGCTATCCGGCAGCATTATATCCTTTCATTGCACGTGTTCTCGCCGTTGCGTCACACGTTTCATAAAAGAGCACGAGCGTTTTTATCAAAACGCCTCGTTCCACCTGCGGCTCGTGCCACGTGCAGCTCAGCACCAGAGACCGCCATGTGTCTGCGCTCTCTGTCTGGGCCGTGACCACGCCGCCGCCGCCTCCTCGCGGGCGAATGCCCCGAGTGTGAGGAACTCTCTATGTCGACCCTGCGGGCTCGACTCGAGCAGTTTTATGACGACATCACTCCGCTGTTCCCCCCCTCTGTTCAAGCCGCGCCACCGCGCCGCTTACAAGAGATGGTTGAAATGAACAGTCTCGGAGCGAGCCTCCTCCCCCTCTGTTCAAGCCGCGCCGCTTACAAGGGATGGTAGGAATGAACGGTCTCGGAGCGAGCCTTCTCCCCCTCTATTCAAGCCGCGCCACCGCGCCGCTTTCAAGGGATGGTAGGAATGAACGGTCTCGGAGCGAGCCTCCTCCCCCTCTGTTCAAGCCGCGCCACCGCGCCGCTTGCAAGGGATGGTAGAAATGAACGGTCTCGGAGCGAGCCTCCTCCCCCCTCTGTTCATGCCGCGCTGATGCGCCGCTTATATACAAGGGATGGCAGAAATGCACGGTCATGCAGCTCTCTTTACGTTACAAGAGAGCTGTTCCACCCTCGCGCACATTTTTCAGTCCCCTCATGAGTTCAGGCGACTGGAATTGTTCATATTGCTGTACACGAGCCTGTTAAGACACGCACGCCAGCAAACATACGCCGTCATAAGACATGACGCTGACATATGCTCTCCAACGAACCCGCACTCCCCCCTCTTGGACCGCGCAGATTGCGCCGTTCACAAGGAATGTGAGTGCGCTCGGTCACGAGCACGTTCAGCGCGCCGCACTCACCGGGAAATTAACAGAGGGTGTTTTCGTCCCGCTGTGGCCGGACGAACCGCCATTCTCTAGCATTTCTCAGCCCCCTCTCCAGTTCAGGCGGCTGGAAATATTACTATTGCAGTAACGAGCCTGTCTTTTATGCACGCACGACTGCCAACAAGCACGAGGACGTACTGCTGTATGCTCGCGCTAACTGAACGCTATTGTGTCCCTCCCGGTAGCACAGTGGCAAAATCAGCGGCTGAAACGCCGGAGACCCGAGTTCGAGCCCAGCTCTCGCGGCAGATAAAAATGTTTTACTGTCCGCTTCCCCGGGCTCGCGGCCAGCTTTTCTTACATACAGAAAGCTAACTCGCACCACGTGGTGCTCGAGTATTTTTGGACGTCTATACATAAGGAGAGAAAAGACGGTTAAGTCCCGCTGCGGCCGGACCACCGTTAAAACTCTGTTTTTCCTGTCAGTCCCCACTCCTGTGGCTACTGCAGATGTTTTCCACGCAGCCTACGAGCCGGCGAACTCGCCCTCTCGCCTGTTTCCAACTGTAGCCCCTCCAAAGTCCTCCTAGCAGAGGGGGGAAGCGACGGTTAAGTCCCGCCGTGGTCGGACCACCGTCAAAACTCTTCTTCCTGTCAGCCCCCACTCCTGTGGCTGCTGCAGATGGCTCTCACGCAGCAAACGAGCCGGCAAAACTGCCCTCTCGCCTGTCTACAACCGCCGTTTTTATGACGAACCAGAGAAATCACGAAGTTGCCTTTTTTCTGGTTGCACGGCTCACGCCGTATGTGTTTTCAAATGCAGTAAACGTGCCCACTTTTGTGTTCACCCCTGCACCCAAGCACCACAAATCCCGTGTCTCTCACTCACATAAAGCGGCCACCGGCCGCTCGAGTGCTAGAGTTAGGTCACGTGTCCGCTTATTTGCGCCCACGCCTAATCGCCACACGCGCTGTCACACAGCCACTCTTAACCGGTCATGTTCCACGCGTAAGAGTTGTGCCCGCTCAAATGCGCTCACACATTTTCGCGAACATTCTGCCCCCGGCGCCATGCGCCGCGCCACACACCATTTGTTCTCCGCCCAAGGTGGCCGGAACGACGAGTGTAAGGCCACACACAAGCCACTCCCTGCTCGAAGCGGCAGAGATACAGTGTGTAGGGCGGCCAGCCATCGCGAGCGATCGGCTGGCCCACAGCACAGAGAGCGCGCGCACTGCGCCCGCCCCTCCTATACAGGCCGTCGAACCCGCAAAGCGCGGCGTTTCGAGCCCGGAGGCCGTTCTATCCCGTGTGGCACACGCGAGAGCGTGGGAAGCCATTCCAGGTGTATCAGAATGGGTGCTGAAAACAGTGTAGCACGGCTACACTCTGCAGTTCGCTCGCCGCCCTCCGCGCTTCTGTGCGCGTACGGAGACGAGAGTGAGCGAGGAAGTAGCACATCTACTTCGAGCGGAGATAGCCACACTGCTGTGCGAAGGGGCTATAGAACCGGTTCCCCATTCTATGAGCGAGTCAGGCTTTTACAGCCGATATTTTCTCGTGCCAAAAAGGGTTGGGTCGCTCAGACCGATTCTGGATCTGAGGCGTCTGAACAAAGCTCTTATGAGAAGATCGTTCAAGATGCTCACGACCAAGCAGATCCTCGCGCATATTCGCCCGAGAGACTGGCTAATCTCCCTAGATTTGAAAGACGCATATTTTCAAATCAAGATAACGCCGCGTCACAGGCCATTCTTACGATTCGCCTTCGACGGCCAGGCTTATCAATACACCGTCCTTCCGTTCGGCCTGTCACTAGCACCCCGTACATTTACGAAGTGCATGGACGCGGCCCTCGCTCCCCTGAGAAGTCGAGGGATGCGAGTGTTGAACTATCTGGACGATTGGCTCATCCTGGCGCAGTCAGAGGCCGAGCTCCTCGCCCACAGGGCAATGCTGCTCAGCCATCTGGACAGCCTGGGGCTCACGGTCAATTGGACCAAGAGCTCATTAGTGCCCACGCAATCAACCTCATTTCTGGGTTTGAATCTGGACACTGTGGCAATGTCAGCCCGCCTGTCACCCCAACGCGCGCGCCAAGTTCGGCGCATGGATGCGTACTTCCGGCCGGGCAAAATCGCACCTCTCAAGCTCTTTCAGAGGATGCTGGGACGTATGGCCTCAGCTGCAGCTGTGCTCCAGCTGGGCTTAATGCGCATGCGCCCGCCGCAATGCTGGTTAAACGCCCGAGTGCCTCACAGAGCCTGGGCGTCCGGAGGCTTCAGGATCAGAGTGACTCAGGGCTGCGTTTCAGCCCTAGAGCCCTGGTTAGTAGCCGACTGGTACCAGCGGGGAGTGACGATGGGAGCCATCTCACACCGCAAGGTCATCTCGACGGACGCCTCCACCACGGGTTGGGGCGCCGTTTTCGAGGGCAGATCAGCCTCGGGCCTCTGGTCGAGCGGGGAAAAGCTCCTACACATAAACTGTTTGGAGATGATAGCGGTAGAGAACGCGCTCAAGCAGTTTCTCCCGCTTATACGAGGACACCACGTGTTGGTCCGGTCGGACAATACCACAGTGGTGCCCTATGTGAACCGGCAGGGCGGTGTCAGGTCCAGGTGTCTGGGCAATCTGACAGAACGCCTGCTCGTGTGGGCACACAGCTCGCTGCGCTCGCTGAGAGCTGCGCACGTACCGGGCCACCTCAATGTGGGCCCGGACAAGCTGTCCAGGGGCCTCCATTCTCCCAGGAGAATGGTCCCTGCACCCTCAGACAGTCCAGCTGGTATGGCGCCTATTCGGCAGAGCGGAGCTCGACCTCTTTGCAACAAAAGAGAACGCCCGCTGCCCGAGGTTTCTGTCCAAAAGCGAGGATGCGCTGTCCCAACCTTGGCCCAGCCTCCCGCTGTATGCTTTCCCGCCGATTTCCCTATTGCCCCAGGTCATAGCGAAAATCAGGGAGACGCGCCGCCTTGTGCTCCTTATAGCGCCGCGCTGGGAGAACCAGATTTGGTACCCAGAGCTGGTGAAGCTGTCGCACTCACCCCCCTGGCCAGTTCCGCTGAGAGCAGACCTCCTCTCTCAAGCAGGAGGGTCAGTTTGGCATCCCCATCCAGAGCGTTGGTCTCTGCATGTATGGGTGACCAACGGATACCCGTTGACCTGCCCGAAGGGGTTATGAACACGATCTCACACTCTAGAGCCCCCTCGACGAGGCGGTTATATAGTTCTAAGTGGTCGGTGTTCACTGAGTGGTGTGTTTCCAAGGGATTGGACCCACAGCAATGTGGGGTCCAGCGGGTGCTCTCCTTCCTCCAAGAGCTTTTGGAACTGGGCAGGTCCCCTTCCACGCTCAAAGTGTATGTGGCGGCTATAGCAGCGTTCGCTCAGACGACGCTAGGTAGCACGCTAGGAAGGAACGAGCTCATCATCCGTTTCCTCAGAGGAGCCAGACGGATGAATCCCCCGCGGCCCCCATCGGTTCCTATATGGGATCTGGCCTTGGTCCTAGAGGCCCTGAAGGCCCATCCTTTTGAACCGCTCGAGACTGTGGAACCAAGGTTCCTTTCGCTAAAAACCGCGTTCCTGATAGCTCTGGCTTCAGTGAAACGCGTGGGGGATCTACACGCGCTCTCAGTGAGCCCGACGTGTATGGAGTTCGGTCCTAATGACTCTAAGGTCATTCTCAGACCGAGGCATGGTTATGTCCCCAAAGCGATCGGCACTCCCTTCAGGGCGCAGATTATCTCCCTCTCGGCTCTGCCAGCATCCGATGAGGGGGACGGTGGCAATTTCCTCTGCCCTGTCAGGGCATTGAGGGTTTATGTCACACGCTCCGCCGCCTTCAGGCGTTCTGAGCAGCTATTTGTTTCGTTTGGTGGGCGCACTAAAGGTCTCGCCTCCTCGAAACAGACCCTTTCCAGGTGGATAGTGGACGCGATTGCAACTGCATACGCTTCCAAACACCTGCAGTGCCCGCTAGGTGTCAGAGCACACTCCACCAGAGGCATGGCCTCTTCGTGGGCTTGGGCCAGAGGGATTTCCATCCACGATATCTGTATGGCGGCAGGCTGGGCCTCCCCGTCTACGTTCGTGAGATTTTACAATCTGGAAGTTCCTGCCTTACAGGCGAAAGTGTTACCAGTTCAATAGGGCTGTTGGTCCTGCCCAGTGATTCTGCGCAGACATAGCTCACATACTGGTAGTAAGTTCGGTACTAGGCTCATGTGAATTTGAAGGAGACCGGCGGTGCCGTTTCCTCATTTACGAGACGAGCTGTTGTGAGTTTGAAGGTGACCGGCGGTGCCGTTACCTCACTCATATAACAAAATATTGTGAATTTGAAGGCGACCGGCGTTGCCGTTCCCTCATTCATGAGACAAGGTGTGGTGAATTTGAAGGAGACCGGCAGGTGCCGTTCCCTCATTCATGGGACAGGGTGTTGTAACCACCCGTTGTAACCACCCGTCAGTTCGAATGAAGTGTCTGTAGATGTGGTGGCCCGTTTTCCTTACCGGCCACCCTGCCCGAGCAGTGTTATGGTCCCCGGTTCCCTGGGATACATATGCTGTACGCGAGGCGCGCACGGCGTTGACAATATGTTCCCGTAGCGTAAGGAACTTACGCAATACGAGAGAACCTCTCGTAAGAGAACGATACTCGGTTACTTAACGTAACCTCGGTTCTCTCTAGAAGAGGGAACGAGTATTGCGTTCCTTGCCGTGCGCCCCGCGGGCTTTTACGCTTCAGAACTACGAAAACCGAATATGCAGCCCGTGAGCCCTGCTTATATACACGTGGCCACGCCCCACCTGTAGGCAAATGAAGCCAGGTGGGCGCGAAGCGCCCTCATTGGTCGCCACGTCACGCGGGCTCACCGATAGGCTGCTGCAGTTGCCAGCAGAGCAGCCAATAGCACGCTGGAATAGCCTGCTATGGTCTGCCAGGCTGCCGCACTGCGTTGACAATGTTACAAAATTAAGGATAATTTTGGGTTTTTCAGAAATCTCGAAGAAAGAATACTTTCCCGTAGCGTAAGGAACTTACGCAATACTCGTTCCCTCTTCTAGAGAGAACCGAGGTTACGTTAAGTAACCGAGTATCGTTTTGTGGGAATTAAATGTAAAAAACTTTGTATTATTTTTGAACCTCACCTGAAATAAATTTGTCATACTGTTGGTAAGATTTTTCAAGAACCATTTATGCTGTTACGTTTTCTCTCGTGTAAAATATGCACCAAAAAAAAACACAATTTGCTTTCGGTGGTCAGAGAACTCAAAAGGTAACGTTAGCCTATTACACAAATGCATGGAAAACCCGGAGCGGATCGATGCTTCTGTTAAATATGACTTATGTGGCGCAGCTGTGGCTGCAGTGAAAGGAGACTTGTTGAATTGTGTCAATTAGGTTTCCTGCGTTAATAACTCTTAAATTATTTAATAATTTAATCATTCATTCTCGCTCCATGAGAGACGCAACGCCCTGTTATAGCCTACTGCATTTCTGTATAATGTTAATAGTTTCTATAGCCATAGTGTCATGATGATTTTATTAAGAGGTGAATTAATTCAGGTAGGATACCACTGAAGGCCTAGGTGTGAAATGCATGGCCCGCCACTGGAATAATGTTATAACGCTATTGTGTCATTCGCTCCATGGCTGTTATGAGACACTTGTTGCACACTGCGGTAAGCCAGATCGATATTAGAATATTATATTAATAAATGCTGGATGACTTGTGTTGCTAAATGGCATGCAATTAATTTTAAAACATATTGTATGACGGAGAAATGCTGTATTACTGTACAATAATTGGTTTTCTGTCTATAAATGTCTCCAAACATTGTTTCCTTGTATAATAAAACATAATATATTAAAGCGTCTTTGGTGTTTCCATGGTTACTACAAAATAAAATCGAGGAAATCGAGGGTAACTACGCGGTCTGTGTCCTGGCTGCGTTCAGCCCCGACAAAACATTGCAAAATGTTTTTTAAACGGAAATGGTGGTGTGTTGAACACCCTCTTCTGATGACGCAAGAGTTGCAAATATAGGCTTGTTTGAGATGAGCAAAATCTGCGCAGAACCGATCACCGGTGATCAGCGCGAGATGCATGCCGGTTAGAAAAGTGTCCGAGGGCGGTCCGCCTTGCTCTGATGTCATGCCGACGTATGTCAAAAAACTCTTGCGAGCGAAAGGCGGATGTGTCGGATTCTGCAGTTGAGCGCAGCTGCTCTCCACCGACTGCGCGGAGCAAAAGCATGATGGGAAACGACTTGCTGACGACACAGCTTAATGCTTATTGGTTTAAACAACCGTGATGTATGGTTCTTTTTTTAAATGTTTGATTTTAAAACTCTGATATCATATGGGGTTATTCCCAAACTCTCTAACAAAGGCGATCTCTCTGTGGGTTATGTGATTGTTGTCATATTTATAATATATATATATATATAAACGTGTATGTAGGCCTAATTAAAGTAAAAATGATTGATAAACACGTCTTTCGAATGGAAATAAATAACAAAAACTTTGGGTGTCTTGTTCATAATATTTATTTTCATATAAAAGTAACATAAGTTAAATTACATCCAGTTTATCAGCAACAAAGCGCACGAGTGTGAATCCCGCGATATCCGCCTTTGATCTCGCAGGTGTCTGATCCACTACGAGAAGAGAGAACTGTCCGGCTTGCCTGCACTTTTTTCACTCCTCCCCTCACTGCAGCCGCCTAGTCTCGGCTGAACTGCAGGCGAGGCGAGGCGCATCTCAAACAAGCCTTATGGCAGCTGAGAAGGCCATTCTTTGTGTTCTTTTTGAAGAAATTTCAGAGCCTGACGACATCGGTATAAATACGGGTTTAATATGGCAAAATACACTCTATGTTACAGTCACTGCCCTTGCCGTCCAGAATAAAAGAGACATTCCAATCGAGTAAAGGGATTTGTGGAGTGGTTCCTAATTATTGTGATCCAACATTTGCCTCGCATTTCAGGATGAAAAGACAAACATTTCAGATGAAGGATAATCCACTTCTTACCTCCGAGACTGTGTTATGATCTATATGACCTTATCATTTTTATTGTGAGTATTAGGCTTATCATTATTGCTGATCACCGTTGATGTGCTATATTTTTACTATAAAACTCTTACGACAAACATATCTTCTAATATCTACAATGGTTGCATACCGAGCAGCAGCAGACACATTTGTAAACAACTTTACTTGGACCCATTGTGAGAGCTGTCTCTTTATGGCCATGTGGTTTATAAACATGTTGCAGCTGATTGGGCTGACATTTTTGACACACCCAACGCATAATAAGTAGGTCTATAGAAGTCAACAAAATATATAACACTGTTCTAGTGTTTTTTGGATATTTGAATCCAAAAAATCTTACATATTGTGCCTTTAATAAAAACTGGACCTGAGTGATAATATTTCAAAGTGATTTCATTTCCGTCATTTTGACAGACAATATTACTTCATTAGATAAGCAATGCCTTAGAAACATTCCAGAAAACACCGCTAATAGGGATAAGAAGTGAAAAGAGGAGACACATTAAAGTGGGTGAAAACAACCAGCAATAGAGCCATGATTTAGGGAGAAAACAAGTGATTCTTAGTGCAGTGAATTATTCGTGGCCATGGGATATATCATAAATTAAATTGGGAGAGCAGAGCCCAAATGCTGAGAAGGCTATATGTGTCTTTCATACAGTTAAAGCGGAATACAAAGAGGGAAAAAGAGAAAATATTCAGGAGGAAAATAGCTAATGCAAAGACTGAAACGAGCTCTTGCCATAGATATTCTTGTTATATCATGTCACATTAAAATATCAATATATTACGTTATTCTCCTGACGTCTGAAAATAGAACATGAAGGACATTTTACAGCTCATTCAGTCAAACTGACGGATAAGGATCATTTGTAGCACAACCTTATTGAACCGATTTGTTTTAGTCTTTTTGAGTGGAACTTCCTCAAAACATTTTGCGCATTAGAACAAAGTGTGACGAAAACAAAAATACAATTATGACATTTTTTTATGTTCATAAGAAGGGTCGAATGTGTGACAAATAAATCAAGACAATTCAAGACAAATACAAGAAAACAAAATATACGAAGGCACACTGTGACACGGACCAGCAAAAAACATACGCACAAATAGCACTATACCAGTTGAAAATAATGCCTAATGCCTATGCGAAGCGCCGTGAACTACTTACCTCAGCTCTGGACTAAACGCCAGCTGACTGACTGAGGGGCGGGCGCTAGTGGTGACGTCTTCTTCTTCCGATTTGACAACCAGTTTTAGAGGTGCGTTAGCGCCACATATCAGACTGGAGTGTGAATGAATGAATGAAAGAATGAAATGTAAATAAAATCATTGTTCAATTCTGTTGTTTTATATAAAATAGGAGGCATTTTATATGCGTTTTTTATTATTTTGCCTCTGTCCCTAGGCCAGACTTTGGGTCTTCAACCTTATCTCACTTCAAATCTAATACTGATATAATTTTAAATTCAAACAGAAACTTTGCAATATAACCCAATTCATTCAAATCCAATATATTTTTTTTATATATATATCTTATCAATTTGATATATTTTAAACATGTTGAACACTTGTCCCTTGGGTTCACTGTCATTTCCACACCTCTGCATTAAATGCAATCCCAGGCTCAGTGTTCTAGATTTGTATACTCAGTAACTGACACTCCAGAGGAAACCACATGGCTGAATGAAAGAATGGTCCCAGCAGAGGTTATAAATTGGAGATATATCAAGGTAAATATGAGAAATACTGTGACGCGAGAATGAGATGAACTGCTCATAATTCATTCTGACGGAAACATTTCTGGATTTTTACAATTTCATCAGGTGATATTTGAGATGATTTAATGCTAACTCTAAAACTAACACTAACAGGCTAGTCAAACATGAGATATTAGAGGGAAAGGGTGGGGGGGGGGGGGTGTAATTTCCACATCCGTCTTTTCATCATCTGTCTCCATGGAAGTGATAAAGACAGGTTGGCTTGACAAGGCCATTGTCTGTGCTTAAAAGCAAAGTTGTTTGCCTGTAGTACTAAAAATATAGTGTAAACACAAACTTTATATAATGTCATAGAGATTGTTTTAAATTGAGATATTTTATTGTTTACAACAAATATGACATAGTCTCTCTGTTGTTCTTTAAGATGGCACCCAAAACATCAGCAGAGAAGTGGGAAAGACTAAAATCTGATCCAATTAAATATGCTGAGTTCCTAAGGAAAGACAGAGAAAGATATGAAAAGAAAAAACAGCAAGGACTTATTAAGTCTGTCAAAGAAATGTCAGTAAGCAACCACTCTCTCACTCGCGTCTCACTCGCGTCTCACTCACTCTCACACACACACACACACACACACACACGCACACACACACGCACGCACGCACGCACGCACGCACGCATGCACACACTCATCATCATAATCATGAGAGTTAAGCAATTAAACATTTTTCTTTTAGATTGTGTCTACAAGACCGGGAGACATATCGTGGCGGGTCTTAAGCTGCTTCTGCTCAGAGCCCCAAATCTGCCAGTGTTTTGGTCTGCAACATGCGGAACGGGCCAGAGCACAGAGAGCACAGAGGCTTTGGGCCCACCAATCCCAACTCTCAAATCTCAAGACATCACTCTTCTACATGAGGGACTGATTGGAAGCTGGTGTGTGGTCCGCTATGATGGGAATCCTTGCGCAGGCCTAATCCAAGATGTGAACTCAGAAAATGGAAAACCATGAGCCAGATAGGCAAGAACAGGTGGTACTGGCCTATGAATGATGACATAATTTGGTATCAGCCAGAGGACGTTGTAAGGTTGGTCCCAAAGCCTCAGCCAGTGACGAAACTTCACATGATGTTGGATCCATTAGTGTGGGAGGAAGTACTCACCGAACTTGACTGTGAGTGAACCTTGGCTAATATACTGGTGATTTTAAATTCAAACAGAAAGTATGAATTACAACCCAAATCAAATCAAATCTAATATAAATAATATATATATATATATATATATATATATATATATATATATATATATATATATATATATATATATATATATATATATATATATATATATATATATATATATATATATATATATATATATATATATATATATATATATATATATATATATAGTTTCTTGTATTTCTTCTCAATTTGGCATATTTTAAACATGTTGAACACTTGTCCCTTGGGTTCATCTGTGAGTGAACCTTGGCCCATATACACTGCTCTGGTTCAGGGAGTGGTGAAACATTTCACATTTTCACAGAAATTATAATTTTGATTTTTTTTTATGAAAACATGAGGATGATTGTGTTTATGATATTGTTTTTGTTTCAAATAATTTGTGACACATGGAATGAGTTATCTTTGTTATTACTGCTGCTGTTAGGCCAGTTGTTCATCAATACACTATCCCTGTTTGAAATAAAAATAAGAATAAACTTCAAACTTGAATTTGAGATTCATTTTGTCTTACACATTGTGGTCATGACTCACTTTTGCATTTACATCATTTATAATTCTACTACAGGTTTTATATCTGAAATGTTATTTTCACCATAACCTGCCTTTCCCTTGTCATTTCCACAACCAGATATATTTTTGGGTAAAACATGAAAAAAAAAAAAAAAAAAGTTACGGTAATGATGGTGGTGGTGTTGTTTATTTAGCAGTTAAGGTTAAAGTATATGTATACGAGTTGAAAAATATCAGATTTGAAAATGTCAGAAATATGAATGAAAGGTTTCAGTGGCTTAGTGTTCAGCTTTTTTTGGTGTTAACTTTGTAAAATCTTAACAGTTGCATTTCAGAGAAATAAATCAATTTACAATTTGGAAAGATTCAAGTGTTGTGTAACCCAATATATTTATAACTACAAATATTTCAAAATGTTTGGTTGAAAACACATGTTTTTGTTCGGTTGTGGAAATGACCATTTATTTTGCGATGTCTGTAAAAAAAAAAAAAAAAAATAACAATTATTTCATAAATATCAGCACAGCCAACTTCAGGGCAGGTATCTAAGCATACTGGGGAAACAAATTATGCCAGTAATATTTTAATTAAAAATTTCTCATTTTCTGAAAATGTCCATGTCCAAAAAGTACCATAGTTGGAGAATCACCCAATTAGGGCCCAAGCCCAAAGGGTGAAGGCCCTATTGTTCCCCTAAGGATTATTATTATTTTTATTTTTTTATTTTTTACTTCTCGGGCACTTTTGGGGCCTTTATCATGCTCGAAAACTTGAAACTTTGCACATGCGTCGGAATGCACGGCCATCAGGGCCGGGCTGAAGCTGGTACCCGGGCGTGGCACGGGGGCTCAACAGCGCCCCCTAGAATGCGTTCTGAAGCTTGGTCCATGTATCAAACACACTTGCACGTACATGTATGAAACTCGGTACACATTATAGCCCTTTCCCAAATGGCACACTTCATGTGCACTTTCGGTCTTGTGGATTTACAATGGCTGCTGCGTGTGCATGTCCGTTAAGTCCATTTGTTATTTTAGGTCTCAGAAGGGTGCTCACGAGCGCCCCCCTTTGAGGTCGATATGCGCCCTTGATGCGCACTTCTTCCCGGCAGTCAAAGCGGCATTACGTTGTGAAAGTGCGGACTCAGAGGAAGACGTGAGGGTTTAGGGTGCCATTTGAGACCGGGCCATAGACCTCATCGGGCCAAACAACTTTCGTGCTCATAGGCCCTGTTCCAAATGGCACACTTCATGTGCACTTTCGATCTTGTGGACTTACAATGGCTGCTGCGTGCGTGTGTCCGTTAAGTCCACAAGACCGCAGGAAGAAGGGTGCTCATGAGTGCCCCCTTTGAGGTCAATATGCGCCCTCGATGCGCACTTCTGTCGAGCCTGCACTGGTACGGGTTACACAGCGGATTTCTTTCCGGCAGTCAAAGCGGCATTACGTCGTGATCGCCGACTCGAGAGGGTTAATCCAATACTAAACATGAGAACCTACACTGTAAAATCCAATTAGTTAGACTTACTTGAAAAAAGCATGCAAACTGATTGCCTTAAAACAACCAAGTAACGTGAAATAGGAATAGTATGTTGTGCTAATGTGGTATACTGAATAATCAGTTATCTGGTATAAGTGCATAATTATTATCACTATCAGTTTTCATATGTATTTTACATGCTTTTGCTTTAAGGTGTCATTTACAAATTTGTATTAGATTTATATAATTTTTATCATTTTGTTTCATTTAAATACTTGCTGCAAATATTACGAGTTCTATAAAAAGCGCTATCAGTTTGAATTAATTAAATATATTATTATAGTTAAAGATGGATGTGTGTGATTGACTGTGCGGGCGTGTGCGCGCCATTGCAGAAAGAGTTCTCGCGATACGCGTCATTCAAGATAAACAAATGCTAATGATCGCATCGCTTGAACTCGTGTTCAATATATCATCCTTTACAGGTAACTAACGTATAAAAGGCACACCATCATTGTGTTCATAGGAAGGACTGTTAACTGCATTGTTTTCCAAATGTATATGAGAGAGTTATGTCTGTTTACCCTTACGAAAATAAACCATGGTTTTACTACAAATAAAACCAAAAAACCATGGTTATTGTAGTAAAACCATGGTAACCGCAAATTAACCATGGTTTTGCTTCTCTAACCATAGTTTAACCATGGTATTTGTGGTAAAACTGTAGTTATATAAATGGTATTCAATTAGCCAAAAAACCATGATTACTACATTTTTACTACAATAAAACCATGGTTAATTTTTGTAAGGGTAGAGTGAACGATCAGTGCTGCGCACATGGTTGGCAAACGTGTTGCGATTAGCGCGCGCGCTCGAGTGATACAGAGCCAGAGTACAGACAATGTAATGTGATTGTATGTTTCATGGTGTCCTTCAGTCATTAATACTGAGTTAAGAGTTTATTTAGCGCTGGTTCACTGTTAGTGTGAGTATGTACAGTGTATGACATCATGAGTAGTCGAGTGAACTTGTATGTATCCATGGCATAATTGGAATTTGAGTGCTTACATGACCAGCATGTAACTTAAACATGTAAGTTTGTGATGCTCGGTGCACATGTTGATGTACATCATTTGTATTGAATTCAAGATAAACAAATGCTGATGATCGCATCGCTTGAACTCGTGTTCATTAATATATCATCATTTGCAGGATATTAATGAGTACTACACTAACAAATGCCTAGTTAGTATAGTTAACTTATACAAGAGTTCTAGTACCTAAAAAAAGAACTGTAGAGAGTTAGACTGGGTAAACCCAGCCTAGATCTGCCGGCGATTTGATTTCGCCCTGCAACTCAGTCTGGAAACCTGGGCTGTGTTCGAAATCGCCCCCTATACCCTCATTCACTATTCCCTACATTAGTCCACTAATATATTCCACTTTGAAAACGAATGAGTGATTTCGTGCACCGGAAAGGCTGCCGTTTTTGCAGTTTGTGCTTGCTGTTTATTTGAAACGTAGCAAACCGGCAGCTCCAGTAATAATGAAAAGATTTATCTTGAACTCTGCCACGGAAACTAGCATGTATAAACCTTAAGCAAACAATATAATAATAATTTTAAAAAGGAATTTATACCATGGACCAGTGCAGTTTGGAAGATGGATGGATGATTGATTCAGCTGTGTGGGCACTATTTGAGGGAACAGCCATTTAGTGGTGTCCGAAACCATAGTGGACGTTATTAAGTGCACTCATTAAATCCCACAATGCACTGCAATAACGAGTTACAACCGATGTATGCTCGACGGCTAGAGAATACCCATAATGCACTGTGAGAGTCGCGCCGTGCATTGAATGAATTTCCATGTTTTGCCAGGAGATGGCATCAACCCACACACTTTTTAAAGGTCCCGTTCTTCGTGATCCCACTGTTCAAACTTTAGTTAGTGTGTAATGTTGCTGTTAGAGCATAAATAATACCTGTAAAATTATAAAGCTCAAAGCTCAATGCCAAGAGAGATATTTTATTTAACAGAAGTTCCCTTTCAAAGCCTACAGCGAACGGCTGGCTTGGACTACATCCTGGTACTTCCTTCATTAATTACGTCAGTCAGTAGAACAGACTAACCTCCGCCCACAAGAATACGCGAAAAAGGGGGCGTGGTCTTGTTGCTGTCCCACGTGGAGAAGAGGAAGTGGTGCGTTTGAGTGTGTTTGTCGCCATGTCGTCGAGATGCTGTTATTTTCATCCCGGAGTCAAATCACCTTTGTTTGGCTTTCCCAGGGACGCTGTAGAGATCATTGAGCGCATACATCTCCCCGTTAAGAGGCGTGACCTTTCCATGCAAGTTACGTGCGCTAAGCTGCTGTCAAATCACAACACAGGATCCGTGCCATGTGCGCTAAGCTGCTGTCAAATCACAACACGGGAACCGCTGGCACAATCAGAACTCGTTACGTATTTCTGAAGGAGGGACTTCATAGAATAAAGGAAGTCATCAGCCCGTTTTTAGGACAGTGAAAACAGCGGTATACAGATAAGTAAATTGTGTGAAAAATACTGTGTTTTTTTACACGCGAAACATGAACACTTTATATTGCACACTGTAAACACAATCAAAGCTTCAAAAAAACACGAAGAACGGGACCTTTAATACCGATAATGGACCCACTCACTCGTTTACATATCCTGATAAACTATGATTAAAATGCGTTAGAAGCTTTATTTTCACTTTGCTAATATTTTCTTCATTTTCATTGAAAATAAATGCCTTTCCGATCTGATAAGGTGGATTCGAACTGTGGGTCGATTTGCGTCAAAGTTTGACGCCATGCATCTTACCCCTACACTATTGTTGCAAGGTAGTTTTTTTTTTAGTTTTCCGTAGTTTTGTCTGTCTCAACCTGACGTTTAGTAAACAAGCGAATATATTTGTACTTAATGAAAATTGCATCTACTCCAGTAAAATTTTTCTGTGAAAGGACCCACTCACATTTTTTTGCTTCTGACCATGCAATATAGCCTACTATGTAGTATATATATACACACTATATATATTTTATACTATAAAATTTGTACATACATTTTTTTTTTTAATTAAACGCTTATGAGTTACTTTATTATTCATCACCCTTTCCAAGTAAGTGCAGTGCCACACAAGTAAAGAGCTATAGGGTTAACTTTAAGCTTGTTGGCTCGTTTTTGGAGTAGTAGAGTAATGGAGAATGAGGGTACATGGGGCGAATCGGACAGGGGAAGGTTAATTCATTCATAGCGCGACTCTCACAGTGCGTTGAGAGTACACAGTCTGGTTGAGAGTGAGAGCGATTCAAAAGCATAAGGAGTCGTTTCTCGTTTGCTCTGGAAACGCTCTCGCGGGACTTTGCTGTCATACGCCGATTGGTCTGCTCAGCGCTGGTGTATCGAACAAGCATATTCTCCAGCGCGTGCATCCACTGTACACTCGTTATTGCGGTGCATTGTGGGATTGAATGAGTGCACTCAAAAACGTCCACTATTGTTTCGGACACCACTACAAATGGATGTTCTCTCAAATAGTGCCTTATTTAAGGGTATAGGGGGCGATTTCGAACACAGCCCTGTACATTAATTTCTACTGCTTCTGTTACAATTTTGCGTGAACCAATCACAGACTGGCTTATCCACCTGGCACGCTATTGGCAGGTTTAACACAATGATGGATAGATGGATCGATGCCCGTTGATCACGCCTCTTGTGGTCTGATTGGTCCCATACAGAAATGTAATATATGTCAATATATGTAAATTACATATATAATGTCAGTGCCCATGTATGTCTGCTGCCTATATGGGAATATATGCAATATTCATATATATAAAATACATACAGGTCCTTCTCAATAAATTAGCATATTGTGATAAAGTTAATTATTTTCCATAATGTAATGATAAAAATTAAACTTTCATATATTTTAGATTCATTGCACACCAACTGAAATATTTCAGGTCTTTTATTGTTTTAATACTGATGATTTTGGCATACAGCTCATGAAAACCCCAAATTCCTATCTCAATAAATTAGCATATTTTATCCGACCAATAAAAGAAAACTGTTTTTAATACAAAAAAAGTCAACCTTCAAATAATTATGTTCAGTTATGCACTCAATACTTGGTCGGGAATCCTTTTGCAGAAATGACTGCTTCAATGCGGCGTGGCATGGAGGCAATCAGCCTGTGGCACTACTGAGGTGTTATGGAGGCCCAGAATGCTGCGATAGCGGCCTTAAGCTCATCCAGAGTGTTGGGTCTTGCGTCTCTCAACTTTCTCTTCACAATATCCCACAGATTCTCTATGGGGTTTAGGTCAGGAGAGTTGGCAGGCCAATTGAGCACAGTAATACCATGGTCAGTAAACCATTTACCAGTGGTTTTGGCACTGTGAGCAGGTGCCAGGTCGTGCTGAAAAATTAAATCTTCATCTCCATAAAGCTTTTCAGCAGATGGAAGCATGAAGTGCTCCAAAATCTCCTGATAGCTAGCTGCATTGACCCTGCCCTTGATAAAACACAGTGGACCAACACCAGCAGCTGACATGGCACCCCAGACCATCACTGACTGTGGGTACTTGACACTGGACTTCAGGCATTTTGGCATTTCCTTCTCCCCAGTCTTCCTCCAGACTCTGACACCTTGATTTCCGAATGACATGCAAAATTTGCTTTCATCCGAAAAAAGTACTTTGGACCACTGAGCAACAGTCCAGTGCTGCTTCTCTGTTGTCCAGGTCAGGTGCTTCTGCCGCGGTTTCTTGGTCAAAAGTGGCTTGACCTGGGGAATGCGGCACCTGTAGCCCATTTCCTTGCACGGTGGCTCTGGATGTTTCTACTCCAGACTCAGTCCACTGCTTCCGCAGGTCCCCCAAGGTCTGGAATCGGTCCTTCTCCAAAATCTTCATCAGGGTCCGGTCACCTCTTCTCGTTGTGCAGCGTTTTTTGCCACACTTTTTCCTTCCCACAGACTTCCCACTGAGGTGCCTTGATACAGCACTCTGGGAACAGCCTATTCGTTCAGAAATTTATTTCTGTGTCTTACCCTCTTGCTTGAGGGTGTCAATGATGGCCTTCTGGACAGCAGTCAGGTCGGCAGTCTTACCCATGATTGCGGTTTTGAGTAATGAACCAGGCTTAAGGCCTTTACACACCGGGACGAATATCGCGCACGTTTATCGCCAGCGTTTTTCGTGACGTTTTTCGGCGCATCTCGAGTGTTCACACCCAAGCGATTTTCACTCGCGATGCGCCGAGTGAACGTGCAATTTCACTCCCTGACATTAGATGGCGCTTATTGAAAAACAGAAATAGCCCGGTACACAAGGTGGCGCTGCGCTCGCTGCATCCCTTGTCACACAGAAGAAGAAGAAGAGAGAGAGTATTTACATGTTAGCCGAAACACACATAACTTTCTCACATACTAGAACATGGATTTCTCAAGCAGCAGCAGCAGCTCCAGCGATGAGGACATTGTTGTTCTGTTGAACGAGGAAAGACAACAGAAAAGACGCAGATTTTGGATACATCCCATAGTTAAAAAAAGAGAAGAACATGGGGAGTTCTATCGACTGATACAAGAGCTAAAAATGTATCATGAACGTTTTCGGGGGTATTTTAGAATGTGTGTGTGTAAATAATTTTCTCTTTAAAAAACAATTTCTTTGTGAACTTGAATACATTTTTTATCATATCTATTGTGCCCAAGTGTCTTTTTCCCCCCCATCAATTTATATACCAATACTCACCACAGCAAATTACATATTCATTTAATAGTTAAATATAATGTAACTTATTTCAATAAGGTCAAGAATACTTAAATACAAATATGCCAGTGTCAAAATTGTAACATCATTTTTATAGCAGGTTCATAACCGCTTTACTTAATGGCTTTTAAAATTTTAATCATAATTATTAAATAGCACAGCCACCTTTACAAGTGGACATGTTAAATTGTTTTGTAATAAGAGCAGAGAGAAAGTGTAAGTGAAAAATCTATTGGTGTGACCAAGAACTGGCAGAGCACCCATAGTTTGTAGGGGTCTGTGGGGTGACCTGATGGTAGGACACAGGCGACTGGTGAGGGAAAAGAGCAGAGGAGGGCTGGCCAAACTCAGCATCGTGCAACAGCTGATGTATTTTGAGTTTGACTGAAGACTGTTGGGCTGGGGACAATCTCCTTAGTATTGGTAACAAGCCAAGCGCAAACACCAACGAGACCAGCAGCTCGACGTTCATCTTTCCTCGTTGCATTGTCTTCTTTGCCAATGTGTGCTCGGCTAGACCGTTTTGTGCTTGAGCGCCACCAAGTCGTGTTTTACTGTAACTTCAGCAGCTCCAGGCACGTGAACAAAAGCGCCGATCTGATTGGTCGGCCAGTTTTTAACGCGCCGCGTCAAAAAAAAAAAAACGAACCCGAGGCGTTTTTTTAAAAAATGACGCTTTTACGCCTGACGTTTTACGCGTCGGTGTGAACACTCACATTGGCGCCCATTGTTTAGTCACGAGGCGTTAAGCCTTGTTTATACTCGCCGCGGCCGCAAGAGCGCGAGGGTGCGCGCGGCAAAAATGACGTCAACGCGAAGGGGGCGGTCTCGCGCGTTGGCTCCGCAAGACCCCATTTCGCCTGGCGGTGCGCAGCGCATTTTTTGTAACTCCGCGCGCACCTCCGCGTCCGAAGATGTACGACTTTGAGGCGACTTTGTCCGAGCTTGTGCGTCAGTACCAGCACATTTATGACCCTTCCATGAGGGATCATCGCGACAGCCAGATGGCACAGAACTCATGGAAAGAAATTGCAACAACTTTGGGGAAGGAAGAATCTATTTGTAGGAAAACCTGGAAAAACATGAGAGACAAATTTGTTAAAGCAAAAAAAAAAAGTTCACGGAAGAAGCGGTGATCCATCCATCCAACCATCCATTCCTTTTGTGAATAGGACTTTAGAATACATTTGCATTAAGCACCCAGTTTGCACTTGTCTTAAGTAACTGCTTACATTTTCAAAATGAGCCTACACTAACTGAAATGGAACCTTTGATAAAATAAGGCATGTTTTATAAAAACTAACTGTACAAAGAGGCTTCATTTAGTACATTAGTTTACAAGACACTTTCTACAGCATTTATTGTGCTTGTTTAGTGTTAATTTCAGAATGTACAAACAAAATCAGAAATTAGTTGTCATCTTCAGTTAATGCACTGTGAACTAATATAGTTAAAATTAGTATATATATGTATTTATAGTATACAAATATCAATATAGTGTATGCATGTTTTCACATCCATCTATTTTGTTCTAATGTCGACCAATGATTGGTCTTTGATGCTATAACAAGAAGGAAGACAAACCACGCTTTCAGTTTTATGGTTTTATTAAAAACACTGTGATAACTTATACATGAAAGTGAAAAATAGATTTTAAAGCACAAAGCAAACACACAAGATAACACTTTTTTTTTTTTCTTTGATTGGCAACATTACTGTATACATCCCCTTCTGATGACAGAGTCCTGCCAGGGTACAAGACCCTGCTGTGTGAGCATACACAACAACTCTTCTTCAGCATTCAGCAACTCCACGCGGGACGCCATGTTCACCTGGGTTGTTGTTCCGGTAAACTACTTCTTCGCTCCTGCTTTCGACGGATTTAAGAACAATTACTCCAAGTCGCCCCCTGTCGTTTCACAGAATACTACAACGGCGCGCGCGTCGACTATAAACGCCTCGTCCGTTTGGGGGAGGAGCGCGCTCAGTTTGCGGAGCTCGCGCTGCGGAGCCAGGCGCGAGTATAACAGGGCCTTTAAACGTCGGCGATAAACGCGCGCGAAAATCGTCCCGGTGTGAACATGCCTTTAGGGTTCCTTCAGGTTTTTAAAAGCCTCAGGAATCTTTTGCAGGTGTAATTTTGATTCAGATGATTAGGTTAATAGCTCGTTTAGAGAACCTTTTCATGATATGCTAATTTATTGAGATAGGAATTTTGGGTTTTCATGAGCTGTATGCCAAAATCATCAGTATTAAAACAATAAAAGACCTGAAATATTTCAGTTGGTGTGCAATGAAATATATGAAAGTTTAATTTTTATCATTACATTATGGAAAATAATGAACTTTATCACAATATGCTAATTTATTGAGAAGGACCTGTATATGAAACATATTTCAAAATATAGCAAAAATGGACGTTTTCATGTAAGTGCCATATATTTTCCCGTATATGCACATAAATGTTTAATATATGTAAGACGCATATATGTATACATGCATATATGTACTTATTTCCATAGTACATACTTTCACTTATATTAGGGATACAAATATTCTTCTAATATGATGATACCATGCACTTTTACTTATATTAGTGACACAACTAAGTTTTTATACAGCCTGCACATATATTTGTACTCGTTCAACAGAACACACAATTTCAAGTCTTTTCAAGTACAAACTTTACAGATTTTTTTTTTCTTTTTTCCAGAAAATACAATCAGGTAGTACAATCTTTTCAAGTAAAAACTCATTTAACATTAGACTTTTTCTTTTTAAAACTCACTCACTGGGGAAATACATTTCCACATTTTAATTTCTCATTTTAACTAATTTTTAAGTAAGATTTTTTCTGGATATTGCCAGTCTTAGTTCTGCCATCTTCCCATTCAGGGCTGTTCCAATCTGGCCAGTCGAAAGCCGAGTGCTTTGACATTACTGCATCTGAAAAGGTAGATTTTAAAGAAAAAAGTTATAAGTATAAAGCAGACAAAACACTGGTGGATAAAACTTATCACCAAGATAAAAATAAAAAAATCTTTATTGCAGTTTCTTCTAGTGCAAGTCAGTAAAATTGATTGACAAAGCAAGTGAGTATGCAAGTAAGGCCACACTTATACTGCAATCAGTGTGTAAGCAAGGCAACCAGTTTTGCACCAATTTAATTTGCAGACGAGATAGGGTCATAGTGCCAAACACCACCACAACCTCTCATTGAAAGATGCTAAGAGCTGCCTGTGGACGCCTGTCTGTAAATAATGCTGGGGAAAAAATATCGGCGAATGCAGCAGCCTTGTATCGGCCGATGCCGCTACACGTAAATATCGGCCCGATATATCGGTCTAACACTACTTCAGAGCCCCCAGGAGGAATTGAAAAGCTAAAAATTGCATTTATCTTGTAAGTTAGGGTTACTAATATCATGATGAGGTTATGATTTCACCTCGTAACAAAATAACAAATTGTGCCATTTACTGTTAGCTTTGTATTTTCCAAATAAGTTTTATATTGTTTTCCTCTATATTCAACTGACCCCCGAGGGCTCCATATAGCTCTGATAATATATGTGGACAAACATTTACCTTTTAATTCAGAATCCAAGCTATATAGTGCAATAAGAAATATAAATCAAAACATACAACAGGTCCATGATTCTGCTCCAGAAGGGACAGACACAGCAGATAAAGAGCAATCCTCTTCCAAATCTCCAATAATCAGCTGGGTCTGTAAAAGAAAGAAAGAAAAATACATTGATTCACTGAAAAGTCCTTAAAAAGGGAGGATTTTGTTTTTGTACCTTTCCTTTAAACAACATTTGACATTGAGATATTCTGGCTAAATGAACACGGAGTCTGCTCAGCTTTGAGATGGTTATTGGTGATTATTGTCCATAAAATTTGGTCCAATGTAGCTTGGTTACCAACATTATTTAAAATATTTTGTTTCACAGAAGAAAGTCATACAAGTTTGATAAGACATGAGGGTGAGTTAACGATGAGGGAGTTTTCATTTTGAATGAGTTATGCTTTTAAACTCAAGGTACGTTTAAACCAGAGTTGTGTCTTGGTGCTGAGTTGCCTGTGTTCACATTTCCACACACATAAGGCTACCGTAACAGTATTAATGTTGGATATGACATGAATACTCACTTCCTCTGAAGATCATGTGGCAGATTTCCATTCCCAAAAGGTCTGGATCATGAGGGGGGACGGACGGACGGACGCGCCCGCACGCGCACGCACGCACACTGTACTCACCAGGTCCATAGAAAAACTTCACAGTAGATCCTAAATCCTGGTTTACCTATACTTCTTCAGAGTACAAGAATGGCGGTTTCCTGTCCTCTCTGTTGAATGAGTGAACATGACAGTGTTCTCAGATTACTCGTTCCAAAGCTCCTTTACTTTTTATGACAAGCTTGATCTTAAAACTACCAGTAGGGATGGGCATTATGACCATATTATTCTACATACATGAGACATTTTATTTCACAATAACGATATCACAATATAGTTATTTCATTTTATAGATATTTTATTAAGAAATACTACAGAATAAAACTGCTTAGTCTTCACTGTATGATAGTATATGCATTAATATCACTTGATTCTTAAAAACGCAGAAGGTCTTCTCTAGTCTTTTGTTGTTTGATTCAAATTGAGACGGCAGTTTATTAAGCTGCCGCCCCTTTAAGAACGGATGCACAATGACACGCATCCGGGATTCCCCACGTTAACTTGAACTGTTTAACTCTAAACATAACGTTAACTGACTGTTTAAATCAAGTGAATACCTCACATGACAGGGATTTTGAGATAATTGTGTGCATTTTACCGAAAGGATAATTGATTTCGGGATCGCATGCTGTCTGAGAGAGGCGGCTTAACATTATTCTTCATTCATGTATGTTTCTTTATCAAAATGTCAATAACTGTAAGTAACGTTAGTACAGTGCTACGCGGATATATTTACATTCCACGATACAAAATGTTAACATAATTGTAAAATCTCTCACTATCATCGTCATAGCGCCCAGCCCTAGCTTAACAGTTTTACAACATAACAAAACGCAGAAACAGAATATTTAAAGTCATCGCGATTAGCAGAAATTATAACTTCAATGCACTATATATTGATGTGACAGTAGAACAAATATAACGGGATTTATTTACCTTCTGCCGTTTGTTGTCCGCCATTGGTAACTTAAATGTCTGTTCATATTCATGTGTTTTGTTCTCATTCTACATCCCACAATCAAAATTCGTCCAAAATAAGATTAACAGATGTAAAATGATCCATGTAATTCTGTCATTTTTGACAAATACATCGACAAAGTACTATAACCATATGCCACAGCTTTAAAAAAAAATGCATCAGTATGAAATGCATGTATGTTTACATACATTTATTAAATATGTGGAAAACAAATATGTCACATATTTATACTTAATGTTGTCCATATTTGCGAGAAACCAATACTATACTGTAATATATGCACATATATGGTATCATATATGGATGAACTAAAATATTTTCTTAACATGTTTGGACACATAAATGTTCCTAATATGTTGCAGGCATATATTGTGTTCTCAGATAAGTCAAATATATGTATAGATATATGTCATGCTATTTGAAATATTTGTATGGGGTTGAAGGACTATCCAATTGCATACAGAGTCATATGGATTATGCTTGTTTATCACGCCTATTGTGGTCCGATTGGTTGAAGGACTATCCAATTGCGTACAGTCTTTTAATTTATGCTAGTTGATCACGCCTCTTGTGCAATTTAAAATACATAGCAGACTCCCCAGAACAATGTTCAATCTTAAATTAAGCTTGGTCTGGTGATAGCCAGACTAGCAGAGAGTACATGATCTTTTAATTTAGGTTTACTCTTGACTTAGTATAGCTACCATAGATGTTACCATTGTTGTGTTTTGCATGCTGAATGTTGAAGTCTGTGTGTGACTGAAATATGATCAACTGTGTGATATTGTTACAAATATAGAGGGATTATATTAACCCAATTTAAAGTTCTACATGAGTTTATGATGTAAGTATTAACAATAAAATTGTAAATGATCATAAGACAGAGAAATCTTACATAAGTTAATTTTAAATGATCTTAATTTCGGACTAAATCATTAGCTATACAGGTCCTTCTCAAAAAATTAGCATATTGTGATAAAGTTAATTATTTTCCATAATGTAATGATAAAAATTAAACTTTCATATATTTTAGATTCATTGCACACCAACTGAAATATTTCAGGTCTTTTATTGTTTTAATACTGATGATTTTGGCATACAGCTCATGAAAACCCCAAATTCCTATCTCAAAAAATTAGCATGAAAAGGTTCTCTAAACGAGCTATTAACCTAATCATCTGAATCAAAATTACACCTGCAAAAGATTCCTGAGGCTTTTAAAAACTCCCAGCCTGGTTTATTACTCAAAACCGCAATCATGGGTAAGACTGCCGACCTGACTGCTGTCCAGAAGGCCATCATTGACACCCTCAAGCAAGAGGGTAAGACACAGAAAGAAATTTCTGAACGAATAGGCTGATCCCAGAGTGCTGTATCAAGGCACCTCAGTGGGAAGTCTGTGGGAAGGAAAAAGTGTGGCAAAAAACGCTGCACAACGAGAAGAGGTGACCGGACCCTGAGGAAGATTGTGGAGATGGACCGATTCCAGACCTTGGGGGACCTGCGGAAGCAGTGGACTGAGTCTGGAGTAGAAACATCCAGAGCCACCGTGCACAGGCGTGTGAAGGAAATCTACAGGTGCCGCATTCCCCAGGTCAAGCCACTTTTGACCCAAAAACAGCGGCAGAAGCGCCTGACCTGGGCTACAGAGAAGCAGCAGTGGACTGTTGCTCAGTGGTCCAAAGTACTTTTTTCAGATGAAAGCAAATTTTGCATGTCATTCGGAAATCAAGGTGTCAGAGTCTGGAGGAAGACTGGGGAGAAGGAAATGCCAAAATGCCTGAAGTCCAGTGTCAAGTACCCACAGTCAGTGATGGTCTGGGGTGCCATGTCAGCTGCTGGTGTTGGTCCACTGTGTTTTATCAAGGGCAGGGTCAATGCAGCTAGCTATCAGGAGATTTTGGAGCACTTCATGCTTCCATCTGCTGAAAAGCTTTATGGAGATGAAGATTTAATTTTTCAGCACGACCTGGCACCTGCTCACAGTGCCAAAACCACTGGTAAATGGTTTACTGACCATGGTATTACTGTGCTCAATTGGCCTGCCAACTCTCCTGACCTAAACCCCATAGAGAATCTGTGGGATATTGTGAAGAGAAAGTTGAGAGACGCAAGACCCAACACTCTGGATGAGCTTAAGGCCGGTATCGAAGCATCCTGGGCCTCCATAACACCTCAGTAGTGCCACAGGCTGATTGCCTCCATGCCACGCCGCATTGAAGCAGTCATTTCTGCAAAAGGATTCCCGACCAAGTATTGAGTGCATAACTGAACATAATTATTTGAAGGTTGACTTTTTTTTGTATTAAAAACACTTTTCTTTTATTGGTCGGATAAAATATGCTAATTTTTTGAGATAGGAATTTTGGGTTTTCATGAGCTGTATGCCAAAATCATCAGTATTAAAACAATAAAAGACCTGAAATATTTCAGTTGGTGTGCAATGAATCTAAAATATATGAAAGTTTAATTTGTATCATTACATTATGGAAAATAATGAACTTTATCACAATATGCAAATTTTTTGAGAAGGACCTGTAGTTAATTATTCAGTCTAAAGCTAGGTCAACTTTTAAAAGCAACCTATTTATTACTTCTCTTCCTTTGAAAAGCAAATACATGTGATTTCTTGATCAGAAAGAGCGTTATAATAATATAAATGTTCCAAGTGCCCAACCAAAGTTGAACACTTATTACCATAATTTTTTTTTGCTTGACAAAATGGCACTCAAACCAATCAATTAATCTTAAAATTGTTTTTTTCTGAGTAAAAAAGGAATAGTATGTGAATAGTACAGATTACTACATTTTTACAATTAAGTTAAGACACTAAGTAAAGTTAACTAAAAAGGGTTAGTTAATCACTGTTGGATTTTACAGTGTACAACCACACATCACAGAACTCAAATAATACTAGACAATGAACAGACAGAAACTGAGGGTTTAAATATGTGAAGGCAAACGAGGAGCTGATGAGATAATTAAAACGCACCACTGAATCTCAAATCAAATCAGAAACTAGGGATGGCTGACGCGAAACAGACGTTTCGGGGCTTTGTCGAGATCCCGAAGCGCAGATGTTTCGAAACACTGCTCCGAACTGTGATTCGAAACACAAATGTCACGTGACTATGGCTAAATGAAAGGTGTGTTCGACATCGGCTGCGGCCGGATTCAACTGATCGGCGAGAGTAGCCGCGTGCAGGCGGGGAGGAGCTGCAAACGGAGACGTGAAGTCGGACACTTTCTGCTTCCCGTAGTGACGCTCGCGCTGTGTTTGCATACTTTATCAGCTGAAGTGAAATAAATGCAATATTTGGCAATACACAGATGTTTCAGAGACATTATTGTCATGTAATAGTTTATGTACTGCTTAATACAGCGTGTGTATGTACAAGAATAAAGTTCAACATATAAGCCTACACTATTAATGAAGTGGGGTCTACGTTTTTAATCAGTTTTATTTTGATAAACATGACAATATAACATCGCGACTACATGAAAGGAGGTTTTACTGTTATAAAAGACAGATTTGTGCGCATTAGTGGAGCTGAAGGTTTCAGAATAAACACGAAACACACGTGATTGCTGTCATGCGGTGAATCCAGCCAATCGAGGAACAGCTGTGTCGTCATCAGAGTCCGTATAGAGTGCCGAAGTAATGACGTCACTTTGTAGGCCAACCCGGAAGTTAGCGGCGCATGGGTTCCCTCGATCAAAAAGCCATTCATTTTCCCCATAGACTTTTGGAAAATCGCAAAAAATAAGATCTGTGTTCAACAAAGAGTAATGACCCTTACACGTTTTGTCTACCAAGATAATCTTTACAAGTTAATCCAAAATGTATACATTTTGAAGCCCAAATAAAGCCGTCAGATATAAAATGCTAACGGTAGGCTATAAACGGACTACAGCACACCATGGTCGCGTTTCAACGTCATCATCAAGCTTCCTCAAACTTTATTTAAAAGCACGCTCGCTCATTATGATCTGCGCTGTGTATGAACACTTATCCACTTTTTCATGAGAAATATTGCCCATTCGTTTTTTCCAAAAATGTTAGAAACTAATTTTGTTTATGCGTGCCTCTCTGAGATTTATCTTTTGTTAATGTTTTTTCAGACAATATGATTATCACTGTGATAACATTAAATGACATGAAACACAACCCAGTCTCTTTTTGTTAAATGCAAGTTTATGTATGATCAATAATACAAAACGTATAATAAGCTACACATGAAATAAAGCAAACAATTCAGTCAAACATTCAAAGTCAGTGCTAGTCGGCTAACTTACAACGGTAACGTACAGTTATAGCCTAAAAATAAACAAGTAATGAAACTTATCTTTGCACTCAGCCTAAACGATTTGCCAGGGAACAAATTATAGATCCATGAGAGCAAATATGGGCCGTTAAATCTCCACAAGACTAATTATAGCTGGAGACGCCACAGAGACATCAGAGCCAGCGGCAGACGTCAGAAGGACTAGCCGAGGAAAGTCAACTCTCGCCGGCTAAACAAGCGCTGACCGCCGCTGACTCACTGGAGCTCACAACTCCGATAACACCAGATAAAATGTTTAAATAGGCACTCTTCTTATAAATAAACCACAGATTTGAGCTTTAAACAACTACATTATCGACTGAAAAAGTCTTAAAACTAAGTTGTCACACATTAACAGTAGATTTTAACACAAAAAGACGTGTAAACACAGCCCATGTCAGCCATTTCTCAACGAGACAAACATGTGAAGAGAGAAAACTCCAAATGTTCAAGCATCCAACTTTGCGCGAATAGCGCGATTTATTCACACCACATAAGTTCTTCATAAGGCTGAAACGCGGGCTAGTGAGAGATTGCCTGTTTGTCACGATGACGTCTAAAGTCCCCGCCAAAGGATGTAGTCCCTTTTAGCAACTTGTTAGCAACCATCGTTTTTAAGACACAATAAAGTCTTAAAAAATCACAAGCAGGTTATAACTAGTGTGTTTTATGTCATAGATTAAAACGTGAAAATATATAGAGGCTTTGTTAACCACAGACCTTATTTCAGGCGATTTAGCAAAAACCCATTCAAAAAACCCATAGACTTTAGGGCGAGGGAACCCATAGGGCTAAAATGCTAACTCACTTCCGCGTTTTGGCCTACAAAGTGACGTCATTACTTCGGCACTCTATTAGGCTTGTTCGACTTCACCCAGCGATGCGCAGACCGATCGGCGGCTGACTTGAAGCAGTGCATGCCGGTTAGAAATTTTGTCCGACTTGAGGCAGCGCCGACGCCACGTGACAGTGACGTATGTCAACAAAGTGCCGCGAGAGCAATTCGAGAGCAGTCGGCTGATACAGCCGGTGCAGTTTCTACAGAGCAGCTGCAGGAGGCTGCACGGACTCTGATGACGACACAGCTGTTCCACGATTGGCTGGATTCACCGTATGACAGCGATCACGTGTGTTTCGTGTTTATTCTGAAACCTTCAGCTCCACTAATGCGCACAAATCAGTTTTTTATAACAGTAAAACCTCCTTTCATGTAGTTGCGATGTTATATTGTCATGTTTATCAAAATAAAACTGATTAAAAACGTAAACCCCACTTCATTGATAGTGTAGGCTTATATGTTGAACTTTATTCTTGTACAAACACACGCTGTATTAAGCAGTACATAAAGTATTACATGACAATAATGTCTCTGAAACATCTGTGTATTGCCAAATATTGCATTTATTTCACTTCAGCTGATAAAGTATGCAAACACAGCGCGAGCGTCACTACGGGAAGCAGAAAGTGTCCGACTTCACATCTCCGTTTGCAGCTCCTCCCCGCCTGCACGCGGCTACTCTCGCCGATCAGTTGAATCCGGCCGCAGCCGATGTCGAACACACCTGTAGTCTCTTGCAGCTGCTCTGTAGAAACTGCCCCGGCTGTATCAGCCGACTGCTCTCGATTCGCTCTCGCGGCACTTTGTTGACATACGTCACTGTCACGTGGCGTCGGCGCTGCCTCAAGTCGGACAAAATTTCTAACCGGCATGCACTGCTTCAAGTCAGCCGCCGATCGGTCTGCGCATCGCTGGGTGAAGTCGAACAAGCCTGAAGCTTCGAAGTGTTTTTTTATTTTATTTTTATTATTATTTTTTTATTTATTTGCCAGAAGAAACTTGTAATAGACAACAAGGATTACATATTAAAACATAAATAAAAAAAAATAAAAAATAAAAAAAATAAAAACAAGAAACAAAAAATGCCAGAGTGTACAAACCTTTGATACATTAATCAAAAAGAGTATATTCATTAAGAATATTACAAGTCTTTCTTGCTTTTTTATTCACAATGTTCTCCAAACTGGTGCAATAGTCCTTAGTCTCCTGAAGAAAATGATTAAAATGTGGCTTGGATCCTGACCATTTCTTCTTGTGTATATGAAATTTTCCCAAAATAATAAAAAGTTGTACAATAAAGGTGAAATTATTATTATTATTATTACATTCATTGGAATAATGCATACATATATCAAAATTATTTAATTTAAATATAACATTTGTTTTCCTTCTAATGAAATTTTCCACGTCCACCCAAAAAATCTTTGTGTATATACAATCACAAAATAAATGAATAATAGATTATTTTTCTATTGAACAGAAATCACATGAATAATCAATATCTAAATTAAACCTCTCTAACACACTTTTAGCTGGATATATACCATGTAAAATTTTAAATGTAACTTCTTTTACTTTATTATTTAAGCAGTATGCTTCACAAATACACCAAGCTTTATTCCAGTTTATATTTTTAAATACACTGTTCCACAATAAACTTTTATGAGTAGTTGTTTCACCTGTTATAATATCCCTAATATGTTTATTAGTACAACTATGTTTCAGAATGTCAATGTCTCCTAAAAACATGCTGTCTTTAACATATACTTCCTCAGAAGAATCACTTCCACACGCTCTTACAAATTGTACAACTTGTTGAGGTATGGCATCAAACACAACAGCATACTCTTTTGGTGTAACTGGAAGCCCAAATTTATCCAAAAATTCACTATAAGATAATAAAATACCATTTGAATTTAAAAGTTGTTTAACTAACACAATGTTGTTTTCATACCAAGTACTATAGAAGAGAGATCTATTTTTATATTGAATGCATCTATTATTCCAAATAATATATTTATTTGGGGAAAAATTGTGCTTAAACGCCAGCATCCAGGCCAATAAAGCTTGTTTGTGAAATCTAGCTAACTTCACAGGCAGTTTATCAATTTTAAAATCACATCTCAACAGAAGATCTATGCCCCCTAACATATGAAATACGTGTTTTGGAAATGTATACCACATACTATTCTTTTCTTTTATAAATGTAATTAACCACTTAAGCTTGAAAGTATTGTTTAATGTTTCAAAATTAAGCACAGATAATCCACCTTTACGCTTTGGTTTACACAAGATTTCCTTTCTCAAATAATGGTGTTTATTCCTCCATACAAAATTAAATAACGTTTTGTCTAATTCTTTGTGTACATTAGATGGCATATCTAGAGCTAAAGACACATAAACAGACCTTGATATCCCTTCTGCTTTGGATAGTAAGACCCTACCATTCAGGGATAAATCCCTTTGAAGCCAGATGTTAAATCTTGTTTTAGTTTTGTTAATTATAGGTTCAAAATTGAGCACATCGCGTTCATTCTCATCTTTATGGATAATAACACCTAAATATGTAATTGTATGTTTAATAGGAATACCATGTAATTCTGTTAAATTACATGCTTTAAGTGGAAACAGCACTGATTTATTTATGTTCATTTTAAGACCTGATACTGAGGAAAACTCATTAATGCAATTAACTGCTTTTATTATTTCTAAATCGTTTTTAAGAAAAATAGTGGTATCATCAGCCAATTGACACAATTTAAATAATCTTTCAAATGCTCTTATACCTTCAAACTCTGCTTTTTTAATATGCAAGGCCATGATTTGTGTGACTAATAAAAACAAGAATGGAGACAAAGGGCTACCCTGCTGTATACCTCGATGAATCTCAAATCTCCCACTTGTACCCATTAATAATTTGACTGAACTATTGCACCCATTGTAAATAGTTCTAACAGCTTTTTGGAAATAATCCCCAAAACCAAAATGTTTAATACATTTAAACATAAACTCATGACTTACAGTATCGAATGCTTTGTAAAAGTCTATGAATAAAATAAAAGAATCTGTCGGTATGTAACAATTATAATCAATCATATCTAAAATTAATCTGATATTATTACTGATATGTCTCCCAGTCATAAACCCTGATTGTTCTTCCTCAATGATCTCTTCCAGACCTTTCTTTAATCTTCTTGCAAAAACTAGAGCAAAAAGTTTAGCATCATTATTCAGAAGGGTAATCGGTCTCCAGTTGTCAATGTACAGTTTATCCTTATTAGGCTTAGGAATAATTGTGATAAGACCTTGTTTGAGAGTTGCAGGTAATTCACCGCATGTAATGGATTCCTTAAACATAGCTGCTAAAAAAGGAGATAACTGAACATTAAACATCTTATAAAATTCACTAATAAGCCCATCATTCCCTGGAGACTTATTATCCTTCAATCTTACAATACAATTTTGAATTTCTTCTAAACCAATCTCTTTGTCACAAAATAATTTAAATTCTTCATCCATTTTCTTGGTTGTGTCAGAAATTTTATTCAAAAAAAGATCTGTTTCTCTATCATTATAAGGTTCAGAAGTGTATAGATTTTTATAGAACTGGGTAACATATTCAGCAATATCTTTATTGTTTTCACAAATTCTATTATTAATCATGAGTTTACGTATAGATGATAATTCCCTATTACGATTTTCTAAATTAAAAAAATATTTGGTATTTTTCTCACCTTGTTCCATCCACTTCTGTCTACTCCTTATAAAGGCACCTCTAGCTTTGTCCATATAAATTGTGTCTAATTGTAACTGCAAGGAGGTCAATTGTTTAAGTTCTTCAGTGGTTAAAATTTGTTTACTAGATAATTTTATTATTTCTTCAATTAATATATTTTCCTTCTCTTTTTTTACTTTAGCATTTCTTTTTCCTATGCCAATAGCTAGGGTTCTTATTTCAAATTTCATTAATTCCCAATTATGACCAAATTTATTGAGGATACATGCCTGTTTCCAATATTTTGCTATAATTTCAATAGCTTTATTTTTAAACCATTCATTCTCTAACAAGGTTTTATTTAATTTCCAATAATTTGCTTTAGGATCACCTGAACCGATCTTTGTTGATTTTAATCAGAATAGCCTTATGATCAGTTAAAACTGAAGTCTCAATTTTCACTAATTCAACATCATCTGCACTATTTGCAGAAATTAACCAAAAGTCAATACGAGAATGTTTAGTCAAATCATTATTGCTCCAAGTATACATTTTTTGGTATGGGTAAGTATGTCTCCATATATCTAAAAGACCCATTCTTGCACATAAGTTTTTTAATTCACACGTTTTTACATTTTTTTTAGGGGGCCATCTGTCTATTTCTTCATCCATAACAGTATTGAAGTCTCCCCCCCAAATAATCATAGCACAGGGAAATTTAGAACACAATTGGTTAATTTTACTCTCAATAGCGTATAATGACACGAACTTCCGGTTTACAGCTAAACCGGCTCCTTTACTTCCGGTGTATTAGCGTTCGTGTATTGTTCGTCAGTGAAGCCGTCAATATGGCAGTGTTTTTCACCCGGTCACTTCAGGATTTACCTCAGATGAATTTAAACGACGTAAGTCGCATCATAGCTCTGAACTCTTCAACATCGGCGGCGATGAAGAACAAGGGTTTCAAACTGTATGTGACGAACTACATAAACAACTACGAAGGTAAGTTTACAATGTTTTTATTAGTCCTTAGCATGTCGTTTTCCTACATTAACGTAGCAACTAACTAACGGCAACAGCAGTGCTTGTGTTCCATGTATTTAATGTGTTATTTGTGTACAATATAATATATTAACCCCAGTGTTAATCTCAGTTTCAAACAAGTGTCCAGCAGGAGAGATTACTGTTAGGGCTGAGTGCTTCAGAAGTATGGAGAAACGAAAAAAGTCTCACAGTCCAAGTGTAAGGGATCACGCAGGTTCAGATCAGGTTCATGATAAATGAGCTACTCAAATCAAGTTTCTGTGAGTCATGGGATTGCTTTGAATTAAATGACAAAAAAAAAACTCAACTAGCCTACCTAACAACTACAGGCTATATTTTTCATAATGTGTATTGTCACATTTGTAGAGCTGTATTTTCGGCGGCGACTGCGGAGGCATGATCAGGTTCACCGGAATCTTCCTCCATGGCTTCATCTTGTTCGGGGGCGTGATCCTCCAGTGGCAGCGGTCTATCTCTCCTCTCCCAAACACTTGTTCTTACAGGTGGGAGGGAGAAGTTATTCCATTGGAATAAAGCTGGGATAACTCCCTTTTTCAACAGTCGTCGTCCTTTCTCCGACGCTGGTTCACGAACATCTTCTTTTTTAAAATGCCGGCTACACACCCGGGTGTGAGGCGTTATCGTGAAGTCGTCCCTACGGATGGCGACAACCCACTTGCATCTTAATTCTTCATCCGTGGGGAAAGTGTGGAAACTAAGTACATTGTTGTACTTAGCAGAGGCCTGACACATCGGCACACAACAGTGTTCAGACGATGAGCCCATAGATCGCTGATATTTAAACGTTTTCTTCATCATTTAACGTTACCTCAGCAGCGAGCTTGTCAACAGCGAAGCATTCCGGAAATAGCAACGGTGGCTTAGTTGTAAACGGAAGAACGTCATCACTAGCGTTGGCATATAGGCCATTCAACCTGTAGAATTCTCATTTTCATTTCATGTTCTTCCTTCAGATATTTCATTTTTTCCTCATGAAATTCTCTGGCTAACTTTTCATGGATGGTCATCTTGCTTGCTTGCATTCTCTGGCAGCATCTTTTCTCAGG
This sequence comes from Romanogobio albipinnatus, assembly GCA_023566225.1. Taxonomy (NCBI): domain Eukaryota; kingdom Metazoa; phylum Chordata; class Actinopteri; order Cypriniformes; family Gobionidae; genus Romanogobio; species Romanogobio albipinnatus. Next base: position 31,950,982 of record CM042244.1, read on the forward strand.
GATGCAGGAGCAGATGTGGAAGGCACACACTCACTGTGCTCTGGCTTTTCCAACCCGTTCAGATTCCTTTCTTCTGTGGGGAAAAACAGAGGCACAAATAAATTCACATGATCCTTACAATGAAAGAAGAATAAAAATTGACAGAGTGGAATATATGTACCAAAGGAAGAAATCAATTTCTTTCTAACATACCATTTGTGGTCAGATCTTCATCTGAACTGTTAAAGTGATCATCATCTGGTATACCATCCAGAGGTTGCTGGTGCTGTATTATTCCAGACAGCAAGTCACTCAATTCATCAGTTTTGTCTTTATTTGGTGGTCCACCACCAGTAGTAAATCGCGGTCTTCTGATCTCTGCATGCTGTCGTTTTAAAGCCAGTTTAAGGTTCTTCCACAGAGTCTATACAGGCAAAAATCATTCATTATAAATTGTCCCAAAAATATGAATATGAGAAATGAGCAATGATAATAATGAAGAAATCTCACCTGAAGTTGTTGTATTGTTCTTGTGGTTGCATTTTCATTTGCATTAAATTCATTGCAAATTGCATTCCAAGCACTCCTTTTCTTTTGCTCACTAGCAGTAGTGTGGATTTTACTTTCAATAACTGGATGGTTGGTCAAAATTTGTTTCAGTAGTGTTTTTTCATACTCACTGAAGTTTTTGGAACAAATTCTTTTTGCATCTGCCATTGCTTTGTGTCAAAATGTACACCGATAATAATGTTTTCTGGTCCATTCCAGGTTTTTATGAGCACCATCAGCCCAACGGCATGTGCTTATCCTCAACTTAATCAGGCCTATCCCAGGTGTTCTCATTTAAGCTTACTTAATTTACTCCAGGACTCTGTAGTCTCAGACTAACTAAGGCCCTGTCCACACGAACACGGGTATTTTCAAAACCGCAGCTTTTTCTATGCGGTTTGGCTGTTCGTCCACACGCAAACGCAGTATCCGGTTACTGAAACCGGACTTTTTTGAAAACTCCGGCCAGGGTGAAGTTTTTTAGAAACTCCGGTTACAGCGTTGTCGTGTAGATGGTGAAACCGGAGATTTAGGCTTGTTAAGTCAAAATGTGCGCCGTTCTCTCCTTTGTTTGACGTCAGTTTGTGCGACGTTATCGATTTTGTTTAACGTTACATGAGTCGAGTCTATGCAAGCGCGGACGTAGCTTTTAATAACTCTGCTAATAGCGCTTATCACATGTAGCCTATACAGATACATGCACAGTTATCTCATTGTATTGCAGAACAGAGGTGCCAGAATTCAATAATACAACATAGTAAGGCAAGTGTGTGAAGCTTCAGTCCACTTGAGCCCTGCCCCTGTACAGTTACCTGTCACTGAGTCCAAAGTAAACTTGTAGAAGGGTTTCACTGAGCCCATAGCATCCCTCCGTGGATGGGACCCATGTGGAAATCAGGCAGCCAATCATAGCGCGGTTTTGCGTTTTCATGTGGACGGAGATTTTTTTTTTCATTTTTTTTCTACGCGAAGGAAAAACTCCGGTTATAAAAATACCCGTGTACGTGTGGACTAGGCCTAAGCTTATTTTAAGACACGTTCATGAAAGGTACTTAAATGCCCCAGTTTAACTAGTACACATTAAGGCCTACTCCTGGCTTATGCTAAGCCATGTCTGTGAAACCGGGCCCAATACTTTTTCACTACTTTTCAGATAATGAAAATGCATTTGAATGTGTGTGAAATATTTTACCCTAATAGGACAAAGTCAGTTATAAATGATGGCACCCTAAGAAAAAGTCAAAGGTCAGATGTAGAAAACTGATTTTGAAAAATTGGTTTTAGCCTTAAATATATGTGAAATATAATGTCATTTATTTTTTCTAGCTGTGATTACATAGTCAGTCATTGAATTCCACATAACAGCTTTTGACTGGACAATTGAAATATCATTATCATTACTTTCCCAAGGAGCAGAAATTATATTATATTTATGAGTGTTTAACAAACGCATTAGAAATTTGGTATTGAAACTTAAATTACGTAGATTATCACAACAGCACCCAATTATCATATCAATTTTTCCAATAGTGGGGGAAAAAACTATCAACTATCATGTTATATTGTGTCTGAATGCAAGATGTTGTTTTCACTGAAAGTTCAGCAACTGTGCTACATAAAGCTGACACTGAGGTAAATTGTCAGTGCTATGGAAATTATACATTGTCTGGTTACAACTGGCAGGTTACACTCTTCTGTAAACAAAGGATGTGAACAGTACAACATGTTGCGTCAAAAACATATAGAACCCATTATAATCAGTGATTCTGTTTATGCAGGTCTGCTGTTTGCTTCAGTAAAGATCACAAATTCAGAAACAAATAGAGTATTTGTTTCAGGGCAGTAGAATAGAATATCTCAAGTTCAAATTTGAACTTATTTTAACTTGAGCGCCATGTTTTTAGAACTCAGCGCCATGCTCAAGACACAAGTGCAATTTGTCTAGAATGTGTTTATGTAGACAAACAATGAAAAAGCAGAGAAGTGGAAATCTGTTTGGATGGCCCCTAAGATGTTTCACCCAAAAATATGTCACAATATGAAAGTTAAGTTGCAAATTTCATTTAATGCAGACTCAAACAGTACAATAAAAATGGAAACACCCGAAAATATATATATATATATATATATAAATATATATTTTTTTTTTGGTAAGATGCATTGACTTTACATTGAATAAAAAATGAATGTATAATGTATAATTTCCAATAATGGCAATAGAGATAGGGCTTTAAACATCTAATCTCAAGAATTGTATATTTCTGATGAAAAGCATCATTGTAATATTACTAAAAAACTAAATATTATACTGATCTGCACATCAATTTCTTCAAGAGTAAGAGTTTTTATTAAAGACGATTAGGCATTAACCCTAATATCCAGTTAACTTATATCTGTCAAGAGAGGAGTTTGCCTGGTTGTTCTTTAATCCATGTTTACTCAGCTCCCAAACCTCCTGCAACAAAAACAAAAAAGACAAACACGTCAGATAACAAGTCAAAAATATGGTATGCCTTTTTATTGTATTTATGAAAAGAAAGAAAGAAAAAAAACCCCCTCAAATAACACTCTTGGCAACAAAACAAAAAAGCAGTGTTACAGGAATAGTGGTGTAGAGAGTAAGGATGGAGGAAATAGGTTAGATGTTTTGACACAATCATCCCAAGTGCGAATCCACCTTTTTCTGAACCCATTCTTCTCTCCTATAGATGGCGGCGCATGCAGCTCACATTGTTCAAGCATCCTTTAGGGTTAGTGGTAGGCAGTGGTGGAAATGCCTGAGATCTGAGAAAGCACAGATGCAGAAATTCCCACCATATTTATGTATGAAATTTGGATGGTATTACGTGGGTAAAGATGGAAATTCTCTACATTTTGAACTTGAACTGGTCCCCCCTTGAAATGCACTCCATGGACTCAGTCCCCCCGAGACGCCTTGAATTTGTTTTGCATTTTGCTTTTGTCTAGCAACACAAGTGGGCTCGTGGAGATCTACAGTATGTGCTTGTTTATGCCTCATCAGCACAATGTGAGGAAACTGATAACTGAACTTTTGGGTGTTGCAGTTCTGTCACTTGATAAATGTTGTTCAAAAGTGTCACTCCACCCTCAGCAAAGCCACCAGTATAAACTCTTTTCTCTCTGTATGCGTTTAGATCGCAAGGGAAGTTAAAAGCCCTAAAGCCAGCAAATTTTCATAACACATTTGTTTCTTTTTTTTCATCTCTGGCTAGTTTCAAATGTTTAGCAATTCACATTATCACTGCATGGTTTTTGAGATGACTGGATAAGCTCCAGCATCCCTGCAACCCTACATGGTTTGGAAAATTAATGGATAGATGTTCTGTGTCTGGCACAAAAAAAAGAAAAGGGCAATTCAAGGTTATGCCCACAAAAGGCATCATTCATGAAACACAAATAGAACATGTACAATATTCATTAATCATTATTTCTTAAACTTTTCAAGAATCATTGAAATTTGTGACAATTTATGAACTGTTTGTTTTCTGGACAATTCTGTGGTAATATGGAAAAATGGTTTCAAGTAATTATTTGCATTTGGCACAAATATACATAAGAATTGTTTTACAATTACTTTTTGCATGTGCATACATGCAACATGTTTTATGAATGAGGCCCAAAAAGGTATTTTGAGTAAAGAGATCAAGTAATTGAATGCCTTGGTCATTACCCGTCCATTAGATTGTACGGTTTCTAGTCGTTGGAAACTATACTTGATTATCAAATATACAGTACATTCTATTGTCAGAAATCTTTTGAAATAAGACTAAAACTTACTTTATAAACAGCCATCTGTCTCTCAAATAAAACAGATCTCCTTCAACTGTGTTTATTTAATCTACCTCATAAGACAATAAAACATAGTTTTCTAATGACACCAAGCCAAAAGTTATGATTACCATTTGAATGCTGGCCAAGAATTTTAGACATACACCTTAAATTCTTTGCAATCCTCCAATGCAGATCCACTCTGATGTATTGTAGGATGGCTTCTTGTTTTTCAGTGGTGTTAAGACGGATGTTAAACATTGATGATTATTTCTCATAAGCGAAAAGCTCTCCCTAAAAAATATCTATTGTAGACAGGGTTTGTTGTAGCGCTCATTAGAAGCGATATATGCCTGCGTGAGCGGACCCATGCATACAATACCTCTGACTGTGCCAAAGAGGAAACAAAATCATTCCTTTCAAAATGCACTAGTGGACATATTTTTAATGTTAACAGTTAGGACAGAGCTAAAAGCATGAGACATTCAGGTCGTGAAATTGTCCAACAAACAGTTTTGTTAAATTCTTTGTAATTCGTGGCAGTCATCAAAATGCTGACTTGTGTGACAGCTTTAGCGTCAGTTAGTCTGGAGGTAAAACAGAAGTTGACATCAGGTCGGTTCGGTTATACTTGTTAACTGATTTGCAGAAGTGTTCTCAAACTTCTCAGTATAATGCTGAGCACATATTTCTACAGACTTGCAAATGATTAAAGATGTGTAATACTTAATGTTAAAAGACTTTCCTTTTTCCCAGCTTAATATCTAGAGACAGCTAAGCCATTCTTAACGCAAACGAGTGTTGAAACTGTGGCTCTTTGACTCCTTCGAAGCTTTGCGGTGTTTGTTTGATCATCACATAATATTGCCCAACCCAATAGTCTGTTCAATCAATGAATATCTGTTTAATCATTGGCAGATTTGGGTTAGTGTTCGGGAAACCCGTTTTAAAAATTTAGTATGCAAGTGCCACAGAAACTTCTGCAAATAATGCTGCAATGTCTGAGAGAAGAGAGAGACTTCATGAACCCATTACGCATCTAAAGGTGATGATACACGGGGCAACTTTTTGAGCAATGTTGCATGGGCACTTTCCCATTGAGAATGGGCAAAAAAAATTATATTTGGATACTTTATGGGCCCGGTCTCTCACCTGGTTTCCTGTTGACGGAAACATTGCTCAAAAAGTTGTGCCGTGCAGCTGAAGAACCTGAAGAACAGATCTAAATTACCTCACCTTATTATACAGTTGTGGTCATAAGAATCTGCAAAAATGTTAATTTTAACTAATTAAGAGGGATAACGTAACAGGATGATCAGAGCAAGTTGTCTTCTGTTTGAAAGGGTTCAAATATGCAGAAGATGCTGGAAAACCGAAAACAAAAATCTTAGAGGATTTTTCTGAACAGTTTAACTGCCCAGGACAATCAAGGGACTCATGGCAACTGTCAACTAACATAAAAAATGCAGTATTTCAAATCAAACTTTGAACATTTTGTAAATTAATTTACCATTTTGTCTTGTGGACTAAATGTAAACATTGATTATGTGAAATAGCTTATTCAGAGTATTACTAAAGAAAGAAAAGAAAAAAAAGGAAAAAAGTAATTTTTATAATCCCTTTATTTTATTAAAATAATTAGTTGTTGCAGATTCTGAAAGGTGTAGGCCTATGTAAACGTACGACCACAACTGTATGTAGGCTATACAGTATAGGTCTGCCAGCTGGTTAACATTTGAGACTGAACACACAAGAATTGATAGGAAAATGTAATTCAAGTCATGTTAGTGCTGAAAACAAAAATAATTTATTTCAATCAACTGCTAGCCCTTTAAGAAAAAATTATCTGCCTCAAATAATAGATCTGTACGTGCACTGAATGCTGTTACAAGAAATTCCTGAGATGTTATAGACAGAACACGGAAGTAGCTGTGCAAGTAGCCAATTTAGCCAGAATGATGCTGCTACACAGTGTAAGAAACTGGCAAGAAAGCTGGCAAATATATAATTTGGACAACAACAAGAGAAACTGTGTTGTATGTTTTGGCTATGTATTTTGACATTTAATGAAGGTTAAAGACACATTTCAGGGCCTGGGCCACTGACCAGAACCAGATCTGGGGGTTCGGGGTTCGATTAGGGGATCTGTCTCCGAGGGGTCCGGATCAGCTGTGCCCTTTAGAACATTCAGTCGCTTGCCAAACGCTTCCTTTTTTGGGTAGAGCAAGAAGTCATACACAACAGCAGCAGCCACCCCGCCGATAATGGGTGCAACCCAGTATACCTATAGAAGGAAATAAAATTGTCATTTTGCACATGGGACACAAAAGAACAAGATATCTAAAGGAACCAATCATTTTCCTTTCTGCCCCAAGAACACTTTTGAATTAGTAATACTATGTCACAATGTTTATTATGCAAAAGCAATTGTGACTATCATTTCTACCATTAGCAAAGCATTCAAGTTGCCATTAACTCTTGTCTCAAACTGCAATTGCAGTTTGTTCTGACAACAACCTCATAAGAAAAAAAAGTGGTACAAACTTACCCAGTGGTTTTTAAAGGATTCAAGAATAACAGCTGGTCCAAAAGATCGAGCAGGGTTGATGCCGCACCCGGTGTAACTGATCTGGGGATGGGAATGATGAGCTTATAAGTTTATGGTGAGCAAGCTAGCATACAGCAGAAAAGAGTCTCGACTAAGCTTGGTTGGAAATCTACTGATCTAAGATCATTGCATATTTACTTTTGGTTGATGAAAGGTTAATCAAGTGCTTACTGCTACCAGGTGCCCTAAACCAACTGATAGTCCAATGGCTAGGGGTGCAGAGCCTGTAACATCAGTCCGATGTTTATCTGTTACGGCCAAGACACAGAGTACCAGCTGAAATGTTGCAAAAAGCTCAATGGCAAATCCCTGTCCCACTGTCACACCGTTACTCAGCTATAAGAAAATAAATATTGGATTAACTCAATTAAGATAATAAAATAAATGTGATTTCAAGCATCCTAACATTTTAATGAATTTTGAACATTTGCACTGTTATTGTCCGAAGAAAATTACAGCTCATTTAACAAATATTTACCTTATTAGCAGGGAATGTAGTCACTACATGGGAAAAGTTGTCAGAATGTGAACCTACCATTAAATATTGTAGACTTTTTATAGTAATTTAAACAGAGAAACAGTTATATTAAAAAACAAATGAAAGAGCAAAAATGGAAAATATAATAAAAAAAACCCACAAAAAAAGAAAGAAATTGTTTTAGCCAACAGAAATTGAAATTAAACCATTAACATAGATTGTTCAAATATTACCTGGGAAATATTTACATTGTTTATAGAGTTAGCAGTTTATGAAATGTAAAAATGACATTAAACATATTTCTTTAATATTTTGTTAACTTTGTCAAATCTTTTCTTCCTCATTTTTTTCGCGGACTACCTAGAACCCTTTTGCAGCCCCAAATAAGGATGAATCAAAGAAAGCAAAAGAGATAAATACTGGGAGGAAACACTAATTAAAGTATTGTAGTTTAAGACAATTTTGAGTTTGAAAAATCAACATACAAAAAAAACAAAAAAACATATATACATTATATACATTAGCAAAATATATTAAAATATAGCTTCTTTGACAACTAACCATGAAATACAGTTCTGAATGTTGTAATATAATATTCTGTATAAGGCAACTTACCATATTAAGTCCCAGTGTTGTTTCAGGGTCAGGGCTAACTTTGAACATAATGCCACTAGCCAGCACAGCTCCCAACATCTGGGCAACGATATACATCAAGGCCCTAAAGAAACTGATCTGACAGCTAACCAAAAGTCCTAAAGTAATAGCTGGGTTCAAGTGGGCTCCACTGATATGCCCCAAACTCTGAGCCAGTGTGGCAATCGCCAGACCAAAAGCTAAAGCTACTTTAACCTCCTGGTCAGGATATTTGTTATGCTTGTTTCCAATTGCAGAGCCTATACCAATAAAAATGAAAATGGTCATCCCAACAAACTCGGCCAATACTGCCCGCCAAAAGGACCAACTTTTAAGCTCTCGTGCCATTACAAAAATGGTTCCTCTTCTGTCTTTTAGCTGATAAATGAAAACGACAGCTAAGCTACTACTTATAAACACTTAGTGAAAGAAGGTTGACAGGAAACTGGTTAACAAAGAAACCACAGTTTTAGACCAGAAAACGGTAGTAGTTAATTGCTAACTGCCCAAGAGCTAGTGTCACATAACAACCCTATTAAAGAATTGTACATCCAATCAGTATCATTACCTGCTGCACAGAAAAATTCCCAGTGTTAAATGTAATACAAATAAATAACACTGAAGCAGTGTGGAAGTTGATGAGATAAGTGATGATTTACAATTTGAGATGACACCTGATGCTAATAAGCGGAATCACTGAAGTAAAGAGAAACAAAAATAACAGAAAAAAAAGAGACATTAACAACTGGGACCTAAACCATGAAGCCGGTTTAGCTGGCTAATCAGATATGTTTAAGCTTAGTTTGTGCCAATCCTGGGTTTTAGGTACCATTAAAGTGGTTTGGCTTTTAGCAGTGTTCATCTCCATAGTAACTAATGCTCCACGGCTAACCAGGGGCCTGTACCATGATGGTAGTTTAACAAACTCAGGGTTACAGGATTAGTTTAGAGTTGACAAAACCAAACCAATCTATTCAGGATTTGTTGGTCCCATGATGCTGATCATCAGCTTTCTCTGTCAACTCAGGCTTTGATCCTGAGTTTAGGAGTTTAGCTGTGACATCAGTAGTGAACAGCCAATCACACACTGTGGATGAGTAAAACTTCTCGATTCTCTTCTCGCGAGAGAAGCAGCAAGATTAATGTCTTCTGCAGAATATTACATGATTGAAAAATAAGAATTTAAGAATTAAGAATTTAAACAAATTTACACAGCAAGAAGAAAAGAGCTGTCTATACAAGAGTACAACTTAAAGAAAATATTCACTACGTCAATGCAAGTAAAAGTTATGAAGTTAGATTAGTTGAAATATAGAGAATTGAGTAATGTAGTCATTTTTTATAGCTTTATTTATTGTTTTTAAAGCTTATTTGTATGACCTTTGTATAGGCTATTTATATTAATTTCAACTAAGTGCCTATTAATGATTGATTAACTAAAATGATACATGTGTAATTGATTATGGGTATAATAATTACATAAATGATATCTAAATCATACAAAATTATTATTATTATAAATAAGCATTGTTAAAAGCCAGACACTTTAATAGCCATTTGCTATGTAGTGACCTTTAATTTGGAGTAGAAACAGGGGGAGTGACTTTATTGCATCAGAGGTGTGTTACTTTGCTCACAGCTGATTGGTCCAATTTCAGTTTGATCTCTTATCCAGAACATAACCTGCCCTGGAGCAGGTTAGCCGTAGAGTGCAAGTTACTATGGAGATGAACACTGCTAAAAGCCAAACCACTTTAATGGTACCTAAAACCCAGGATTAGCACAAACTAAGCTTAAACATATCTGGCTAGCCAGCTAAACCGGCTTCATGGTATAGGCCCCTGCTCCAGGACAGGTTATGTTATGGATAAGAGATCTCAAACTGAAATTGGACCAATCAGCTGTGAGCAAAGTGACACACCTCTGTACACATTTAGAGAAAGAGATAGTAAAATAAATACACCTTGTTCTGCAACAATACAGCGTTCTCCTTTCAATCTTTGGAATACACCCTGGCGCTGGTCTTTTTCTTCATAAGGAAGAGCCTTGAAACTTTTGCTGTGAAAACACTGATGCACCTTGTGATCTCCATGGCAATCGCCCTCAATGTCGCGAGTATGGTGGCAAATCCACCGGTCAGTGTGGTTTGGCTTGTTATCTTTTTACATGCAGAAGGAGGTGACTGGAGCCTCTCAGTGTCGTTGGAAAGTCAAGATGCCGCCACACCTCTGATTTGAATGAGTCAATATAAACTACGTGCTTGCCGTCGTTCTGTTTGACAGCGCGTGCACATGGGCGTCACCGTGATTTTGCCAAGTAAGATGACGTTCCTGGATCAACATCCTTTTGTTGATCCTGGATCAACATTTAATCAACCAATCACAAACCTCTGATGACATCAGCGACCAAATTTCATTTTGAATGTTCCCTCCACCCTTACCTCGACTGACTGACAAAAGGTATGTTCCTCCACTCTTACCTCGACACTGACAAAAGGTAAGTTATTTTGTCTGTACTCTTTCTTTAACCATCTCTGCAGCCAAAAATATGGCAATGTAAATGTATTTATTCACTAAAAAGTCCTGAAATGGAACACTTAAATAGCATAATGTGATGCAACCCTGAACATACACCCAAGAGCCATGTGCTGTTTAGCTAATAGCTAAGCTTACTTTACTCCAATCCCCTAACGGCATTCCTTCTCTCTTACATTTTCACACAAATACACATTGGCTATTTAGTTTTAACAACTTTATAAAAATGTATAATCATTTTTAATTAATTCCTGATCCTTGCCAAAAAATATAAGACATTTAAAAAAATTGTAGAATAATTGTTTTTTGAATCTGATTGTAATCAATATTTTGATAATTGCTTTTTAATACAGGGTAGATTAATTAATAAATGTTGATTCAGGACCATCATGATCATTTCAATTTGGGTTAGATCAGGGGTGTCCAAACTTTTTTTAAAGGGGGCCGGATTCGATGTTGTGGACATACCCGGGGGCCGGGTATGGGGGTCCCTTTTCTATTTTATATATATATATATATATATATTTGACAAAAGCTATCTAAAGGGATCTAAATTGAGTTGAGTTTTTGCTTGAAACAAACTAAATTATCTAATTAATGGATTAGAAAAATAATCTTCCAAAATCTTCCTTGAAGATTCCAAACAGAAACATTATTTTTCTTACCCCATTGGCAGATATATTTGCTTGTTTTAAACAAAAACTCACTTCAATTTTATTTTATTTTCCAGAAAACAAGAAAAAATATCTAATGTCATTTAACTTAACAGGACAAAAATACTATTTTTTTTACTTTTATTCTATTAGTTTTTTGCAGTGCACACAAGGCAAAAAGTAATACATATATATATATATATATATATATATATATATATATATATATATATATATATATATATATATATATATATATATATATATATATATTTCTATATCTAGAATGGTATTTAGTATATAGACATATAAATACAAATGCACAAAACTGCAAGTTTATGACAAAAAATAGTCTGCAATTTGGCCTTTATTACTCATTTAATACATTAAATAATTAAATAAAACTAGATATTAACCTACATTTCTGACAAATTACCACGGTTACAGGTAGTGTTACCACAGTAAATCCATGATAAATTCGAATTGCGAATTGTTTGAAAATGATTTTGAATCGGCTCAGCTGATTTGCACGTTAGTGTTGTTTATTAAGTCAGCGCTGTTTAACTGGATTTAAATTAAATCAGATCACAGAGAGATTCGCAGCTCATACCGGAGACCTCAGTGCTGAACTCGAACACTTCTCACGGGCTTCTGAAGCTGTTTAGTGGTCATGTGATCGATACACTCAGCAAGTAAACACATTTGTTCAGAGTCAGAGCTCGCGAGTGGCGCAGAGCACAATCAGCGCTGTTTCGTTCCGCTTTGGGCGCTGTTTCCCTGGCCTAAAATCTAGTACTGCCACCTTGCGGTGACATCGTGAAACTACATGATTTGTAAATGATCCGTGGCGGGCCACATGTAATACATTTTAATAGACGTGCTGCGGGCCGTTTGAAATTCATCCCCGGGCCGCATTTGGCCCGCGGGCCGGACTTTGGACACCCCTGGGTTAGATTCACTAATGTTCATCCAGGACCATCATGATCATGTAAGGCCGCTGAAATCACTCCAATGGACGGTAACAATGTAAAATAAACGTTTGACATAATTTATAGAGTCTCAAGACACTCCACGTTACGGGCCAACTCCATTACAGTATGCGCCCCGAACTCATTGCTGTATCGCTTTAAGTAACTCAGACCAGACCTAAACCTCTTTCAAATGGAAATATATGATAACAAAGGGAATTTAAATTGGATCAAGTTCCCATTTGCCTGGATTGGAAGAAGATACCAAATGGCTCCAAAAGCCACACCCACCGTCATGAGTAAAATATCTCTAAGCTCTAAAAACTCTTATTAACTTCTTGTATACTTATGTGGTTATGAGATTTTTGTACCATTCGCACTGAGATATTTCAAACGATATCAAACACATATAGTATTGTACAGTGAGAACCTACATCCAAATCCAAATTTTGGATGATCTCTCAGCATGAAGTGGAGGATGTGGGAAACTCAGGAGAAGGGGAATACACTCACCTAAAGGATTATTAGAAACACCTGTTCAATTTCTCATTAATGCAATTATCTAATCAACCAATCACATGGCAGTTGCTTCAATGTGTAACAACAATAACTTCTGGGGAATAATTAACTCAAATGGTATGAATATTCATGAGTTTATGAATATTATTAGCTTGTTATACAGAAAAATTAACGTATAACGGAACCTTTAATCATTTAAAAGTAACCTTTATCCAAATTGATTTCTTCATCAATTATCAATCTTACAAACCTTAAGAAACATTGACTTGTTTGATCAGGACAAATAATATCTCTTATGGTTGCACAATTTATATTACTAAAGTAATATAAATGAAAATCAAGCTTAAATGGGTAGCTTAGATCTTACGCTTCAGTGACTTCGAGATTTGTGAGCAAAACAATACGGATTCAATTTAATGCAATTATTGGGTTTTAATAAAACAACTACAGAATACAAAGCTACGAATCACACGGGGACAGTTCACCAAAACCCTTCAGACATTTATGATTTCGTGAATCAGGATTAATTAAGACAACCTCGTACAAGCAGTTAAAGGTGAAATATAATACTTGCATTAGGCTCTCTCGTGTACGTGTCTGAGTTCGAATCGTCGTGGAAGTTCGCTAAGGAGGTGAGTCCGGAGAATTTCTGTGAAGTTCAGGAAAGTCGCTCCAGAAGTTGCAAGTCTCTCAGTCTTGGCTGGGTGCCAAAGGAATCTCTCTCTCTCCAGGGAAGGTCAAAGGGCCAGGGAGGTCTTCTCGGAATGGCGGAGCGCCAAGTGGCCCTTCCTCTCAGTGGCAGAATGCAAAGGGTTAATGGTCCTTTCTCGTTTTTATGGACACAATGACCAACGCCCTTATCCTGGAGTGATCCAATCACGTCCGTGGAAAGAGAAGGCGCGAGTTTTTCATTGTTCTTTGTTCGTGGACAACCCCTTCCCTCTGAGTTAATCAGTAGGGTGGAAATTCTAAAGCCTCTATTTCTTCAGAAAGCTGGTATTTTTGTAATAATGCCTCTTGTAGTAACTTGTGAATGAAATTCGGTACAGTCAGGTTTCTGCGATCGAGAAGGTACCAAACACTATCGTTCTGTGATTTGAGAATACAGAGGTACAAGCATTTTTACAATTAGTGGCATACCGAATCAATTTTACATACAGTAAACATCCTAGCTATTCTAATCCATCCTATGAAGACATTACCACAACAAAATATATATATTTAAACGTTATTGAGGCCGTTTGGGGAAAAAGTCCATTCATGGCTGAATGGGTGTGTGTGTGCGTGTTTCGAAACTTCACGTGGTCATCTGTGTGTGTGTGTGCTCCTTCGCACAAAAGACTATGTGTGTGTATTGTTTCGAAACTTCACGTGGTCATCTGTGTGTGTATTGTTTGCCTATTGCACACAGGATATGTATGTTCGTTTGAGGAGTCACATGACCGCCTGAGGCTGTGAAGTTTGTGAAGAACTATTCAACTCTTGAGTCGTTCATTAACTCGAGGTAGCCAGTCAAATAAAGAGCCTCTGTTTAGTATGATCGGATCAGCAGAGTCATGAGATGATGATGAGTCCAAGATTTGGACTTCCTGCCATCTGGCTTGAGTGAATCAATGCTGTTACAGTCCCCCTTTTTGTCGGATGATGTCCGATGGACATTATCGGACAACCCCTCATCACAGTGGTCGGATGGCAGGTGAATCGGGACGGTTGGAGAGCAGATGTTTGTTATGGCTGAGGAGCCAGCTCGATGAGGTTCGCATCTGCTTCTAGCGTAGGAACCTCCTTCCGGGATTTCCATCTGAGACCTCCAGACACGGCTGTCGTGAGTTTGGCTGTAGAGGTTTTCATCTCGTTGAACTTCCTGTACAGGAGAAAGGCTATGCCCAGGGTTAGGGTATTGCCGATGATCATGGAGATACATAGCGCAGTGTCAGCGGCGGTCCAGGTTTGGACAACAGGCGAGGTATTCAGGATAGGTAATCGAGACAATGCTTGGAGGGCTGTGTCGAGGGGAACAATGTCAATGAGCTGAGGCCCCCCTTTTTCAATCCACCGTTCTAGTTCTGGAGCTAGGGTGAAGTTGTGGTCCTTGAAAAAGGCTGGGATTTCTAGCTCGGACTGATACTCTTCACTTGGGAGATAGTACAAAGCCAAATCGTCCAGGTGGAGGATGGCCCCTCGTGGTACTTGGATCCACATGCTCTGGTCCAGCAAGTTGATGCGGGTGGCGGTGTCATGCTGGTCGTAGATCAGCATAGCAGTACGCACCGGAGTGTTGACGAGCCACCTGTCACCTACGATCTCTGCCTGCGTCTCGGTGACTTGGGTACGAGGCGTGGCATCAGTAGGGCAGCGGGTGTTGCTGATCATTGGTTGCAGTCCGCAGATTCCTTCGGTGTTGTCTCTGAGGAAGGGCTTGCTAGGGCAGAGGTAGTGAATGTCTTTAGTCAGGGTACACATGTGCAGGTTTGGGGCCAAGTACAGCTGTGTATCGCTGTCGTGGTAGGCGACCACCTCAGGAGTGCGCACCTTAAGGTGTGTGTTACCCTTCCAAAAGCCCACATTGACAATGTCTTTGAGTCGGTAGATTCGGCTCGACTCGATGATGGGTAAGTTAAGAAGGAAACCCATCTCCTTCTGCTCGGGGTCCACATAAAGGGGAATGGCGCTACCTAGAGAGTAGGCCAGGTGTACCTGCAGAGGGTCGGCGGGTGTGTTGATAGCAGACGCCAGCACACTTTGCACCAGGCTTAAGGGTATGAGGTATGGTGGTATTCTACCCATGGCTAAGCTGTCGATGGAGGAGCTTATTTCCCGTAGCATGTCAGTCATTAAGGCTGTGACCAGCTGCGTTTGAGCAAAGTCATTCTGGAAGACTGTAAACAGCTGTTTCATGGAGTTCACGGTCTGGTTCAACAGGACACTGTGGGTGTTCAGAATTACCACCGTTCCTCTTAATGTCTGGCCGACGGTTTGTAAGGCTGCACTCTGTGTGGTGAGTTGCTCTTTTAGCTGTGGGAGTTCCGTCTGAATTTCAGCCACATGCCGTCTTATCGTGGCTACGTTTACTGCGTTGACACTGGACATGCCAATGTTAAACAGAGTTCCAACGGCGGCGGCGGCTCCGAGCAATGCTCCCAGGAACCGTTTGGAGCGGCGGTTGTGTCCGCCTAACTCCGCTTGGGTGACTGTCATCTTCTCCAGTTGGTTGAGCATGTGCTTGACATCGGCCTCGGCATGGAGGAGAGAGTCTTCTGTCCATCGGGCACCGGCCCAGCTGTACTGGGCTACTGCTTTGGGGTAGTGTGCTCTGTAGACGTTGCGAGGGTCGAGTCGAACGTACACTTTCTGGGTGTGCGTCCGGCAATTGGTGATCAGGAGCCCCGGTTGTTCTCTCAATACAATGCCCGAGGCGGGGCCTGGTGTGATGAGGTCGGGTGGCGGCTGGCCTCTGGTTGACAGGAGGCACAGGAGGATGATCCACAGCCGCATCCTATTACAGGCAGGAGAGCGGTAGGGAGGAGCAGGGGAGAGAGAGAAAGAAACAGGTCAGCAAGGTTTGTCCCGGGTTGGCTGGGACAGTCTTTCCGCTTCGGTGACGGCGGTTGAGTTTAGCTTGCATTGGCCCCTCCCTGTCTTTCTCTGCTAGTGGCCACATGTCTCTTAATCTGGTTCCGGTGGACCCATTTGAGAACTGGTTCTCTGTGTCCCCGGTTTAGCTGGATTTGGTACGCTACGGGGGAGAGTTTGTTCATAATCTCATGGGGTCCCGTCCAGTGAGGCAGAAATTTCTTCGACAGCCGCCTGGGGCCTGTCAAAGGTGGCGGGTTGAAGCTGTAATACAAAACCTTGTCGCCCACATCCAGTTCCTGGTGTGATGCTTTCTGGTCGTAATATGCTTTCTGACCTTCAGCGCTTTTCTGCAGGTGTTGCTGGGCAAACGCGAAGGTTGCTTTTAAGTGTCTATGGAGCTCCTCGAGGTACTGGAATGTGGTGTACGCGGTGACAAGATTGGAGTCTCCGGGTTGGTACAGCAAGTGAAGTGGCAGAGTCATCTGCCGCCCAGTCATGAGCTCGAAGGGGGACACCCTTGTCGATTCCTGCGGGGTCGCTCTGAGAGCCATCAGAACGAGGGGGAGTTTCATATCCCAGTCTTTCTGGTTAGCAGACACATACTTTTTCAACATGGCGACCACCGTTCGGTTGGATCTTTCAACCTGGCCGGACGAGATTGGATGGTGGCTGACGTGAAGTCTAGCCCGTACCCCTAGGCATTTCCAGATCTGTTGCATGATCTCGGCCGTGAAATGGGTGCCTCTGTCTGAGTTGACTTTCAGTGGCAATCCAAACCGGGAGAAGATGTGGTTCATCAGGAGGTATGCTGTGGTTTGGGCGGTGTCATTGGGTGCTGGCAGGCACTCTACCCATTTGGTAAACTGGCACACCACCGTGAGGAAGTACTTGTTGCCTCTTGCAGACCTGGGCAGGGGTCCCACCCAGTCGATTTGTAGGTCTGACCACGGGAACGTGATCCCTCTGCGTTGCAGTGGGGCTCTGTGGTTCGGGTTTGCTGGTTGGAACTGGCAGCAAATCAGGCATTCTCTGACATACTCTGCCACATCTTGTTGCATCCCGGGCCAATATGCCACCTGTTTCAGTGTGTCATACGTGGCTCTGGTGCCGTGGTGTCCAGCACATGGTGTGTCGTGGGCATACATTAGCATGACCCCCCTTTGCGACCGTGGCACCACAAGCCTTGGCGCTGTGCTGTCATCGGGCGCAAACCACAGAATGTTGTCCTGTATACGCAACATGTGTCTGGAGTTATGTAGATGTCTGAGGCTTGAGTCATCAGTGAGCTCAGAGTCAGTGATAGGGTGGCAGGAGGGGTCAGAGAGGTGGTCAAGAATTGTCTTTATTGCAGTGTCGGAGGCTTGCATATCCGCGATGTCGTTGTTGGAAATCTGTGTAGTTAGCGATAGCGGCTGCGAGGCGGGCATTGTAGCCGGTGCCGGTCGCTTGCTGCGGGTTAGCACTGCAACGTTGGGGCTGGATGTGGGGTTTGGGGGTACCCACATGTCGCCGTGTAGTGCGCCCGTGTTGGCGAGGGCGTCTGTTTGGTCATTCAAGTCTTTGTCGAGACCTGGTAGCTTCGAGTGTGCTTTTACCTTCTTCCAGTACACTGTCAGGTCATGTGTTCTTGTGATGTTGTCACATTCCTGGAACAGGTGTTGGTGTTTGACTGGCTTGTTGTTAGCGGTCTTGAAACCATTCTGTTTCCAGCTTGGAAGGTGGCACACAAAACTGAGTCTGGCATAGTTAGAGTCTGAGCAGATGAGCAGTTCTCTGATGTCATTGGCTGATGCGATCTGTAGGGCTATGAGAATAGCTGCTATCTCTGCATATTGCGATGACTGGGGGCCCAACTTGAAGTGTTGTGGTGGGCACGGCTGATCGTTTACCCACAGCACTCCTGCACCTGCTTTTAGGATGCCGTCATGGTTGTAGGAGCACCCATCGACGTAGGCCGTGGGCATGTACTGGCACGCATTCGGTTCAAAGTATCTGTGGCAGGTCAGTTGTTGTTGTTGGGGTTCTTGTGCATCCGCTGCAGCAGCAGGCGTGTTATCAGAGCAGTTTTGGCATGCAGCCAGGCCATTGCCCAGTGCAGACTTGTGATTCTGTGCGTACCGTGCCTCAACGTTGCGTCCCTGGAGGGCCATCAACCACGTGGCTATACGTGAATTAGTGACGACGCCATCTCGGATGCGTTGGCTGTTGAGGAACATTACGGGCTGGTGGCAAGTCTCAATGATAACTTTCTGTGCCCCAATGTAATTGGAGAATCGCTGAATGGCCCACACCGTGCAGAACAGAGTTTTTTCACAGTCTGAGAACTTGCACTCTGGTGGGAGAAGCGTTTTGCTGGCATACGCGACCACCTTTTTGTCTTGGTCATGTCGTTGATATAGGCCAGCACTGAGACATTGGTCGGAAAACCCGGCTTCCAGGTAGAATTCCTTCTGTGGATCGGGGTAAGCAAGGCATGGAGCTGTGCATAAATGTCTTTTAAGTGCCGTTATTCTGCCCTTGCATGTACGACGTCTGATTTGTACTAGCTAGACAGATAGTTAACAGCAATGAAGAGAAACTCCAGAAGTCTTGTTGAGGATTGATGTTTTATCTTTTTGTAATCTTTTCTTCCTCAGTTTTATTTCTCAAGTTTTCCCCATTTAAGTCTGTAAGACTGAAAGAATAACAGAAAATAAACATTACAAAAGTGTAGTCTGTTGTCTTTCTTACACAATCAAATATAAAGTTACCCAGTAACTCAATATGGATAAACAGTAGGCTATTATATATGTCAACACTTTACACAATAAACTACAGATGTAAATAAATCAACTAATAATTCTGAGGCGAAGCGCCGAGGCTAGTTGCTGAGCGGATAAATCAGTGAGTCAAAAACAAAGGCTTCAATCTAGAGCATATATGTGATAAAAATGATAAGAATCGCGAACGTAATAACACACATTACTTAATGTAAACATATACATCATACAGAAACCACAATTCTGACGAAAAATTACTTACAGACAAAGATTTGACCAAACTCTGTAATGACGCAGACTCGTAGGTGATTTCAGCGCTGTTGCTCGGCGAACACTAGGTCCGTCACTAAAACGGGTTCGACTAGGAAACAAACTAAACGCCAAAGGGCGGAACACTCCTCGCCTGGTATATTATTATACCACTATCAACATCTTAATTACTCAAAGATTAATCAACCAAACAAATATACAATCACTCACTAATTACATTTATGAACAGTATTATTACTTATCAGAATGTCCATCACTTTATCAGTCCTTAGACATAAGAAAAACAAGCTCTGAGATGGGTCTGATGTAAGTTTTTGTTGTTCCTTGCCTTACAACTTTAACTTCAACCTTGCGGACTTTGTTGTCTTTGCTAGGCAATGTCTTTACCACAAGTCCAATTGGCCAGTCGTTCCGTTTAGCCTGACTGTCTTTCATCAGAACTACATCATCTACTTGTATGTTTGGCTTGTCATCAGTCCACTTGTGACGTTTCTGGAGAGTCACCAGATACTCCTGTCTCCAACGTTTCCAGAAGCTCTCTGCCAGACACTGCACTTGTTTCCACTGATTTTTGTGAAGATCCTTATGATCAAAGTCACCTGGAGGCGCTGTCACTGGAGTTATCTTTTGAGTGAGAATCATTGCAGGTGTCAATATTGAAGGATTGTCAGGGTCAGTTGACACTGGAATCAATGGCCTGGCATTAAGAATGGCCATGACTTCTGCCATCAGAGTCGTCAACACTTCATGTGTGAGGTGTTTCGTGTCAGACCGCAGCAACATCCCTTCCAGAATGCGACGCGCTACTCCTATCAGTCTTTCCCAACAACCTCCCATATGGGACGAATGAGGGGAGTTGAAAGTCCACGAGCATCCCTGCTTGTCAAGAAAACTTGTCAGTTCTGGATCACTGGTGTTGAATTTTAACTCTTTGCACGCTCCAATAAAGTTTGTGCCTCTGTCGGAGCGAAGCTGTTTGGATGACCCACGGATAGCAAAGAATCGGCGTAAGGCATTTATAAAACTTGAAGTGGACATGGATTCTAACACTTCAATGTGTGTCGCTCTCGTGCTCATGCATGTGAATAACACTGCCCATCGCTTACTTTCAGCACTACCTCCACGAGTGCGCCGAGTGACAATGCTCCATGGTCCGAAGACATCCAGACCGACATGGGTAAAAGGGGGTTCTGAGGTGAGTCTGTCAGCTGGTAGTGGTGCCATTTTCTGCTCCATAAACCTCCCTCTCAGTTTTTTGCAGGTCACACAGTTATAAATGACACTTGACACCAGCCGTTTACTTCCCACTATCCACACTCCTGCTGACCGGACGGCACCTTCAGTCAAATGACGACCTTGATGGAAAACATCCTCATGGTAATGTCTCACTATTAGAGTTGCGATATGATGAGTTTTGGGCAGTATGACAGGATGTCTCTCGTCTCTGGGTAAGTCAGCGTTAGTAAGGCGTCCTCCAATCCGTAGGAGTCCATCCTCGTCGATGAAGGGATTTAACTTTCTCAAAGGACTCTTTTTTGAGAGCTGAATCCTATCTCCCAAACATTTTAACTCTTCTCCATAAAACTCTTGCTGGACACAACGAATGACTACTGTTTTAGCTTGCCAACGTGCATCAACTGCATCCACTTTTTGAGTCTTGGAGTATGTTCTTGTCACTTGAATAAGTTTTGTGATGGCTTGCAGTAGTCTCGTCCAGCTAGAAAAACGTTCAAAGCGTGCTGAGCTGAACTGACCTTCTGTAGCTTTGGTGTAGTTGACAGCAACTTGGGCTCGAACCTCAACATCAAGTTCTGGGTCAACAAGATCAAAACTCTCGCTTTGTGGAGGCTCACTGCTGCTTTTCAAGAATTCAGGGCCTGAGAACCAGTTAGAGGCTCTGAGGATGTCTACAGATGTGGGTCTGGTGGCGTGATCTGCCGGATTCTGTTCAGTGGCAACATATTGCCATTGTTGTGAATGACTTGATTTCCTGATGCGATTGACTCGGTTGGCAACATACACATGAAATCTTCTTGAGGTGTTATGGATGTACCCGAGAACAATCCTGCTATCAGTGAAAAATCTCACGGCATGCATCTCAATATCCATCTCACAGCAGATTGTGTCCGCCATTTCAGCTGCCAGGACAGCGGCGCACAACTCTAAACGTGGAACTGTATGGGCTGGATGTGGTGCCAATTTCGCTTTGCCCATAATGAATCCTAAGTGGCATTGGTTTCCATCATTGGTGACACGCAGGTAGGCTACTGCAGCGATAGCCTGAGTGGATGCATCAGAGAATAAACAGAGTTCTCGACTTTGAGATGAGACAAGAGGGATAGGCACATACCTTCTCTTGATGTGTAGCTTCTCTAGTTCCAGAAGAGACTCTTTCCACAACTTCCAGGACACTTGCTTGTCTGAAGGGAGAGGATCATCCCAATCATTTTCTTTGGAAGACAGTTCTCTGATGAGAGCTTTTCCTTGAACAGTGATGGGAGCCACGAAGCCCAGTGGATCATAGAGGCTCTGAACTGTTGACAAGATGCCTCTTTTTGTGAACGGTTTCTCTTCGTGGGATACTTGGAAACCGAAACTGTCACTCTCCAGATTCCATATCAGTCCAAGGCTCCGCTGAAGTGGTAGAGGATCTGCACTAAAGTCGAGGTCTTTTAAGTCTTTTGCAAGGTCCTCGGGGGCAAATGCTGTCATGACTTTGCTGCTATTGGAAGCGATTTTGTGGAGTTTTAAGTTCGATGCTGCTAACATTTTTTGAGTCCTCTGTAGAAGATCAATAGCTTCCTCTTCTGTCGGAACCAACGTCAATCCATCGTCCACGTAGAAGTTCCTCATGACGAACTCCTTGCTGTCTGTACCGTACTCATCCTGATGCTCTTGTGCAGCTCTCCTTAGACCATAAATGGCAACTGATGGTGAGGGGCTGTTGCCAAATATGTGAACCTTCATTCTGTATTCAGTGATGTTATTGTTCAAGTCGTTATCCTTGTACCAAAGGAACCGCAAATAATCACGATGATCCTCTCGAACAACAAACGCGTAGAACATCTGCTGAATATCAGCGGTGACTGCGATGTTCTCTTTCCTGAAGCGGATTAAGACACCCAGCAGCGCATTGTTTAAGTCTGGCCCACTGAGCAGCACGTCATTCAGCGATACACCGTCATGTTTGGCACTTGAATCAAAAACAACTCTTATTTGATTTGGTTTTTGAGGATGATAGACCCCGAACAGAGGCAAGTACCACCTTTCTTGATGTTCCTCGATCTCGGGTGCTAGTTCTGCGTGGTCATTCTCAAATACCTTTTTCATGAACTCCAGGAAGTGTTCTTTCATGTCTGTGCGTCTGTCTAGAGTTCGTCGGAGAGATACGAGTCGTCGCAGAGCCATCTCTCTGTTGTTTGGAAGACGACGACGGGGTTTGCAGAACGGCAGCGGTGCCACCCAACTGTTCGCCTGATCCACATAAACCTCTTTGTCCATGATGTCCAGGAATGTTTGATCGTCTACTGACAGAGCTACTTTTTCATCATCAGGGTGGCTGTCGAAGACTGTAGCTCCAAGTTTTTCTGTCTCCTCACCTTGGAATGCGCAGTCCAGACTTCTTGGTTGGTGAGTGTTTTTCCTGTTAAGTGTCTCTTTCACTTGAATTTTGTTAGGACAGGGACTTAATATGGATGTCCGTCCATTAGGCAGTGTGTGTGTCTTGTACACTCTGACACTGGGTGGTTTGTGAGCCCGGTCTAGACAAACATCTCCTACGATAACCCACCCGAGATCAAGACGTTGAGCGTAGGGGTCTTCATGGTCTCCGTTATACTGCTGTCTCACTTTATGTACTCGTAAAATGTCTCTTCCTAACAGGATAAGGATCTGAGCATTTTCATTGAGTGGTGGTATCTTATCTGCTACATGTCTCAGATGGGGGAAACAGCGAGCAATTTCGGGTGTGGGAATTTCGTTTCGGTCATCTGGCATCATTTCACACTCAATAAGAGTTGGAAGCTTGATTTGGATCTTTCCATCATATGATTCCACCACAAAGTTTGTTGCTCTCCTCCCTGAGGTTTCCATAACACCAGAGCAAGTTTTTAATGTATAGGGAGATGCTTTTTCATAGAGGCCAAAGTGGTTGAAGAACTCAGGGCGAGCAAGTGAGCGATTGCTCTGGTCATCTAACACTGCATAGGTCTGAATTACCTTTCCTGGATGATCTTCTGGATAGATTTTAACCAAACATATTTTACAGCAGGATTTGGCGTTGGTGTTTCCCCCACAAACCTCTGTACATTTTGACGTTACTGCAGGGAGAGTTCCAGCAGGAGTCTCGTGAGTCTCTTCCTCCTCGCCTTGATCTGCTAGAACTTCTGAGAACCAGGGTGCTGGACCAGGATGTAAAGCTGATGTGTGAGTCTTGCTGCCACATTCTCTGCATACTATTTCTTTATCACAGTCTTTTGCTCTATGTTTGGTCGAACCACAGCACCTGAAGCAGATGTTCTTCTCCCTGAGGTAGGTTTTACGCTCCTCTATTGGCTTGCTGCGGAAGGTACGGCATTTTCTGAGTGCGTGAGGTTTGTTATGCAAGGGGCATATTCGATCTGGATCTGTAGCTCCTTTTTCAACAGAACCGGAAGGAGCTGCTTTGGCTTCAGGAAACACGCCAGTCTTCCTCACAGACACTGGTACTTTGTTGTTGTATTTTGTGGGTCTCTCTGACTTTGTTGGACCTGAGTAGAGAGCTTGAGGTATCATAAAGCTAGGGTCGTTTCTGGTTTTGGCTTCAGAACGAATGAATTGTGAAAAGAAGGCGAAAGGTGGATATGAGACATGATAGTTTTCTTTGTACTTTGACCCTTGGGAAATCCACTTTTCTTGGAGACTAAATGGGAGCTTTTCTAAAATGGGGTTTACTCCACGTGACGTATCAAGATAAGCTAGACCAGGAAGGTATCCTCCTTCTTTTGCATATTCGAGTTCAAGCAAAAGGTCTCCAAGCTCTCTTAATCTCACATTGTCTCTGTTCGAGATTCTGGGAAATTCCTCCATCCTCTTCAGGAGTGAATGTTCAACTGGCTCTGGGGTTCCAAAGGTCTCCTCTAGTCTTTGCCAAACCATGTTTAGCCCTGCAGCTGAGTTGTGGCTGTGTATGGCTCGGATTCTTTTCGCTTGTTCCTTAGATGCTGGCCCGAGCCATTTAATCAGGAGGTCTAACTCTTCTCTTGGAGTTAAGGTGAGTTCCTCAATGACGCTTTGAAAGGAAGTTTTCCACGCCCAATAGCTTTCTGGGTGGTCATCAAACTCCATTAAACCAGATGTAACCACTTCTCTTCGCATTAGGTATTTTGCGACATCTGGTGTGGTTGCTGTATGCTTTACAGAGTTGTCGGAGTCCCATCTCTGTTGTGCAGGATGTCTCAGGGAAGTTGCATCTACACATGGATCTAAATGTCTCTTTTTCTGTGTCTGCACAGAAGGAACATTTCCAGGAGTACGTTGTGTGGCGTTTGCTGATTGTTGAGATTTCACATTTTTAGGAGCTATTTGTTGGTGAGTATCTTCAATATCAATTCTGAGACTACTCATTTCTTGTTTGACTGTCTCTACTGCAGGTTGTGAAGATGTGTGCATAGGTATGGGTTCTGATGCACTACTGCTGTGTTGCAAAACGTACTCACTTGTCCGTTGTGCAGCGTTGGATGGCGAGAGTGGTAAGTCAATGTCATGACGAGAATCTATATCTGCATCTGCAATCTATACACTGCTTCTTCGGCTGTGGCTGTAGCTGCCTCCTTTTCTATCTTTAGAATGTGCATTTTTGCTTTTAATGTTGCTTCTTCGACCATCATCTCTGCTTCTTTCTGAGCGAATGAAACCTGCATGCGGGCAGCTTCGGCCCTGGCTCGAGCTCTGAGTGCAGCAGAGCTTGTTGTTGATGATTTTCTACTTGATTGGGCGATGGATCTAGTCACCAAGGACTGATACATTTCTTGGTTGTTACTCCGTTCATCCATCCTGGTTGCTTGGATGACGATGGGTCAGCAACGCTGAATCAGTGTTGAACTGCTTCGTGATGAACTTGGCGTATTACTGTCTTCTTACTATTCTGCCCTTGCATGTACGACGTCTGATTTGTACTAGCTAGACAGATAGTTAACAGCAATGAAGAGAAACTCCAGAAGTCTTGTTGAGGATTGATGTTTTATCTTTTTGTAATCTTTTCTTCCTCAGTTTTATTTCTCAAGTTTTCCCCATTTAAGTCTGTAAGACTGAAAGAATAACAGAAAATAAACATTACAAAAGTGTAGTCTGTTGTCTTTCTTACACAATCAAATATAAAGTTACCCAGTAACTCAATATGGATAAACAGTAGGCTATTATATATGTCAACACTTTACACAATAAACTACAGATGTAAATAAATCAACTAATAATTCTGAGGCGAAGCGCCGAGGCTAGTTGCTGAGCGGATAAATCAGTGAGTCAAAAACAAAGGCTTCAATCTAGAGCATATATGTGATAAAAATGATAAGAATCGCGAACGTAATAACACACATTACTTAATGTAAACATATACATCATACAGAAACCACAATTCTGACGAAAAATTACTTACAGACAAAGATTTGACCAAACTCTGTAATGACGCAGACTCGTAGGTGATTTCAGCGCTGTTGCTCGGCGAACACTAGGTCCGTCACTAAAACGGGTCCGACTAGGAAACAAACTAAACGCCAAAGGGCGGAACAGCCGTCATGGCGTATTCTTGAGCGTCTGACCAGACGAAAGGACAGTCTTTCTTCAGCAGGGCTGTTAGAGGTCTAGCAATGTCTGAGTAGTTTTCGATGAACTGTCGGGAGTAATTGCATACCCCTAGAAAACTGTGCAGCTCAGAGACGTTTGTAGGAGGCTTGACGTTTTGAATGGCATGAATACGGTTTGATTGAGGTTCAATGCCTTGGGATCCGATGAGCAGGCCCACGTAGTTGACCTTGGTCCGGCACCACTGTCCTTTGTGGAGGGCGATCTTGGCACCGGCTGCGGACAGTTGGTTCAAAACATAGTCTATTTCATTCAGGTGGTCGGCCACCGTTGTGCTCTTCATGAGAACATCGTCTACATAGATCAGGTTGCCTCTTACTCTGGCGTCTGGGCAGGCTTTGTTCAGAAAGATGTTGAACTCAGCTGGTGAGTTGGCATAGCCGAACGGACACCTGTTGAAGGTGTATTGTCGGTTGCCGAATGTGAATGCTAGCTTGTGTTGGTCTTCTGGGTGCACCGGAATGGTCCAGAATCCAGAGGCCACATCAAGTGTAGAGAAGATTGTGGCTCCCCTGATTCGGGGTATTTCTTGTTCTAGCTAGGTCATAGGCCATCTTGACAACGGTACCTGTTGATTCAATTTCCGATAGTCGATCGTGGGTCTCCAGGCTCCGCTGGCTTTCAGAACCGGCCATATCGGACTCGAATAGGTACTGTTGCAAGGACGGATGACACCTTTTTCAAGCATGGATTCGATGATCTCCTGCACTGGTTCGTGCGAGGCGATGGGAATCTTGTATTGCTTGACAAAAGTGAGAGGCGCATCAGGGTGCGTTGGGATGCGCACCGTGTGGAGGTTGGTGAGACCGCAGTCTAAAGAGTCTTTGGCAAAGGATTCTTTGAACTTATAAAGGACTTGTTTGAGTCTTTGACGGTCTGTCTCGCTCTGGAGCGCGTCAGCGTCTCGTAGAATTTGCTGCACTTGAGACTCAAAACCTGGGTACGGTTCCTCTGTATGTGTGTCATCAGTCAGGTTGATCTTGGGAGGTGTGGCAGGGTCATCAGTCTCACTGACAGGCTGGTGGGAGACTGTGTATACCGCGAGGTGACTGTCCTCAGTCAGCTCCGTTCGACACACCTGGTCTTTGGTCATTGGCATGACAGACGTGATGGCAATGAATTTGAAGGGTGCGGTGAACAGTGTGTTATCTGTGCTCCCTTCGGGTATCAGTGCAGGTGGAATGGGCCCAATGATGGGTAGTACAAGTTCAAAGTCATGAAAGTCATGGCTCACTAGCCATCCCAGCCGGTAGGCCTTGGGAATGTTGATGTCAGTTGCTGTGCAGTTGTTGAAGAGGATGTAGACTACACGAGATGACACTTCAGTGAGGGGTGTGGCTTCAAGTGTGAGTCCGAGTTCCACACATTCAGGTGAGGGTTGGAAGAAGCCCAGCGTGTGGTTTAAGGTTTGACCACATCGCATGTTGAGCCGAACAGTGACCCCTTTGGTGTATGCTGGTACCACCGTTCCCTGTTCGTTGACTAGGGTGCAGACCTCAGGGATGGTCTGTCCTGACATGAGGTTGTCATGGCTGATGGAAACATGTGGCTGTAAAGTCAATGGGGCCCATACCACTTCGTTAAACGTGTCCACATGAGCCCGGAGGCGAACCAAAATGTCTGCTCCGATGTAAACATCGTGGGGTGGGTCCGGAAGGACCAGGAAGTAATGGGTCAGGCACCGATGATTCCATGTCAAGCGCAGCGCACAGATTCCACTGGCGGACACCATAGAGGAGGGGTGTGAGTTCAAAGGGAAACGGGTGCGCTTGCTGGCATAAGGCGGATCTGGTGCGTGTTCCCTGAGTGCATTGAACAGTGAGAGACTAATGGCTGAGTTGTCTGCCCATAATGCTAGAATAGTGTTCGTTGTGGTGATATCATTCAGCTGCAGGTCAGTCATGACCTTGGGGCTGTAGGTATCAGAGTCTATGGTGAGCTGAAATGTGCAGAGTAGCGAACTTGAAGTTTGCTCTGGGTCTGAGACTGTGTTCTCACGGCTGGCTGCAGGAGTTCCCGTGACCTTTGTGACTTGACAGTCTGGTTCTGTTGGGGTTGCCGTGACCTCTGTGACCTGACAGTCTTGCTCAGAAGACCTGTGTGTCTGGAGGGGAAGAGGTTCTCGCACTTGTGCCCAGAATTTCAGCTGTTTGAAGTCCAGTAAAGGTTCGAAACGGTCCAGCAGGTCTTTGCCGATGAGAAACGGATAAGTGTTCATAGGTGACACATAGACAGGATGTACAAGACTCATAGGCCCAACTGTCAGGTGAATGGGAGCTATGGTTTTGAGCTGGATGTCGTCTTGGCTGTATGACTGCACATTCAGCTTACACGTGTGAAGGTTAAGAGTGCGATTCTGTCTCTGTGCTTCAAATTTGAGTTTGTCAAACAGTTGAACGGATATCAACGTTAGGTCGGAGCCGGTGTCGACCAGGGCTTCGAGCCTCAGTTCCTTTTCCAAGGTGATGGTTAGGTAGAGTTTTCGAGCCATTCCCTTCTCGATCAGGTTCCCCAAGAGTCTGGGTGTTGGGGCCTGTGTGTTGATCGGTAGGCAGTCGGGATATGTCTCTTGTGTCTCACTGTGAGTGCAGATAACCAGGACAGCACTTTCATGTACCTTGGCGTGCGGTGTGACACTGTCTCGGTCAGGAAGTGTTGCCGTCAGCTGGAGTGAGTGGGTGTTGCTGACGTGTGGGGGTGCAACAGTTAGTTCGAGAGTCTGTGGTTGGGAAACAGTGTTCTGTGTGTTAGGTTCAGTTGCAGAAAGGTCAGGAAGGTTGATTTCAGGCGTCCGGTCCAGTCATGCGGTGTCTGGTTCATCCTTCTTGTCTGTCTTGCGGGGTTTCTTTTGTAGCAACTCCTTCAGTACCTTCAGCAGTTCTGCAGCTTCGGACTCGACCGTACTTTTCTTGTTAGCCGTGGGCTCAGATCCGCGCTTACCAGTACCACGTCGAGAGTGCTCCCTCCGTCGGTTTTCTGGGCTTGGCGTTCTGGGAGAGAGGGTTCGGCTCCTTCTGGGTTGCCGGCCGGCTTCCCATGTGCCCCCCCCCTTTTGGTTGTGGGAGGGGCGAGGCCGGTCCCAGGATCCTCCAGAGTGATCGTTCTGGTGCTTTGCATGGGCATTACCATGACCACGCTGCCCTCTGCTGGCTTGGAACGGTGTAGACTCTCTGTTGACGGGTCCGTAACTGTGGTTCTGTTGGGCGCCCTCTAGGGTCAGCTCTGGGCGATGCTCAGAAACAGGGCAAATGGTTGGGTGTTTTACAGTCTTTTCAGAAATAGCCTTTTGCTTGGTGTAAGCCTTGTGAGCTAAGTCTCTTAACTGTTGGGTGGACATGCTGCGTGGACAAACCAGAACTCCCAGATGGTGATTAATCGTGGGGTGGAGGTTTCGGAGGAACAGGGTTCTGAAGCTGAGGTCCTCCTCCATGCCTGGTTCGTTTCGTGCGCCGAAGTAGGTACGTCGCAGTCGATTATAAAAGTTCTGTGGGGTTTCAAGTCGACCTTGCCTGAGGTCCACAGCAGCGATGAGCCCCTGGACTGATTCTGGATCAGAGTATTCACGAATTAAAGCTCGTCGTAGCTGTCCGTAGTCCGCTTTGACAGCCTCTGGTTGGCGGTCTAGAAAGCTACGCACGTCCCGGTTAGACGTGATTCTGAGTAGGTACAATCTGTCCCAGGTGTTCGCGTTAGCGACGGTCTGCAGGTGAAAGTCTATGTCTTGCAAGTAGGCGTGAACGTCGTGTCCTCCTGCAGGGTCTGGGCTGAATGTAGGGATATTCCTGGCCAGCTTGTCAAGGTCTTTATGAGCTACGTGGCTGCTGACTCTGACTTCCTGGAAGGGCTTCCCTTCCTCAGTTGCTGGCGGGGATTCGTGGAGGCTCGTGGGTGACAGTCTGAGTGGTGGGCTGTCACCCCCCTTTCTAGCTCTTGGTTCTTGGCTAAAAGGTGCGGACCAGCTGGTCGGGGGAAACTCTGTGTGGTGTGTTTCCCCTTCCCGGTCACTTTGCAGTTTATATGCATG
The DNA here is from genome assembly GCA_023566225.1 of Romanogobio albipinnatus. Taxonomy (NCBI): domain Eukaryota; kingdom Metazoa; phylum Chordata; class Actinopteri; order Cypriniformes; family Gobionidae; genus Romanogobio; species Romanogobio albipinnatus. The sequence continues at coordinate 31,981,161 of CM042244.1, forward strand.
TTTCAGTTCTCTGCGAACAAGGTCAAGTTCATCTTTGAGATCATGTCTTTGCTGGACAAGCTCGTTGATCTCGGCTCGGGCAGCCTGCAAGTGTTTTTCGGAGGCTTTGGCTCTAGCATCTTTGTCTTTGAGTGCAGTGTTGGCTCTCTCTAGGAGAGCTTTGCCTTGCCGGAGCTGTTCGTTGAGTTCTTCCCTGGTGTCTTTCTCTGACTGCTCTCTGCGGTCTGTGTCTAGACGCAGATTTTCCAGGGTCTTTCGAAGTCTTTCTACTTCTTTCTCACGTTCTGTGTCCGTTTCACCCTCTTTCTCGGTCTCCAGAAGTAGTTGATCTAGATGACGCTGGGTGAGGGCCTGGTTTCTCCGGGCCTCCTCGGCTTGGAGCTTTAGTGTTGCCGCTTCCTGTTCCAGGTCGGTGTGGCTCTTTTCTCTTAGCCGTGCCTGGGCGACGAGGTTGTGGGCGAGGCTCCCGAGGATCTTGGCCAGTTCTTTGTGAGAGTAACTCTGCGTCGGGTCGTGTGCCGTCAGCTTGTCTAGCTCCGTGTCCAGTTCCTCCTGGTTCAGCTGTTGCAGATCACTGGTGTCCTCAGACGGATCAGTGCTCGTCATCGCTTCCAGCCATACCGCTAGGCGATCCCAAGGGACAGCGGGACTGGATGAACGGGACATACTGGTTCACTGTGGGCGAGAGAAACACAGCACACACACACAAAGAGGCCAATGCAAGTTTGTTCTAAGGTTTACGAGCTCTTGTACGGACTATGCCGTCGACAAGAATTTTGGCTAACTGATGTAGACAGTTAGACAGTTAGGCAATTAGGCGGGCCAATTTTTGGATCGGCCTGAAATAGAGGCTTTAACGGGCGGTAGCCCTGTGGGTCACCTGGTGACGCCGGCTGCTTGGTTGTCACTCTATTAATTTGCTTTCCTTGGGGTCTCTTGGTGAACTGAAAGAAACAAGATTACGACAGTCCGGACAGTGAAGGTAGAAAAGAGCACAGTGAAAACAAACACAAAATGAATTGGTCTGCAATAACAAGGAGAATAAGCGCGAACGCTGGGAGTGTTAGAGAAGTACTAAAGGGGTTAAGCCTGCTACCTTTCGTAAGAGTTTCTGATAGGGCCTACAGCATGTGTGGCTATCGGGGTAGGAAACCTAGGAAAAGGGTGCGGCTTAGAGAGGAAAGGTGGGCCAAACGTTTAGGCTATACTCGGGGAGTATCTAATATTTGGCTGATAATGTGGATTTTATCACCTTTAGTTTATCCGGGGTGATTTGAGGTCGCTCAGGTGGAAACCAGTGGCGCAGTCGGCCTTCCAGGCGTTCCCAGACACCCAACTGCCGTGTCCTCGGTCCTTGTTACTCTGTCGCGTTACGCCCACTCAAACAGTTTTGACTTTAAACACGACCTGACAGCACCCACCCGTCAACCGCCAGCCAGCACAGCAAAGCTGGCACGCTCCCCAGAACCCTCTTTTTCAAGAGTGGCTCCCTATTAAGCCTTGGTTTGGGTACGGGCGACAGACATTGCCTTGTGTGTGTCAGCTGAACTGGTTGACCGGCTTTGGAGTGTCAGATTGCTGATGTCGCCACTGCGTGCCGCAACGGCGGACAGAGGTAAAAGAAACCGAGATTCACACACAGCCGGTGCAGGTCACGTTGGTTGGACAACCTTGCTCGTGGAGACCACGTTGAGACGATTCTCAGTTCACCACAGATGCTTGTGAGCCTTACAATAAATACACAAAGAGGGTAAACAGGCGAACTCAAAATTAATTAAGACTCTATTGTTTATAGTGATTCATGGTTGTAGGCGAAAAGGAAATGCAAAATCCTATATCGAGAGTGATTTAGAAAAAGGCAAAGGTTTCTATCAAATAATGATAAAACAAAAGGCAATTTTGATAATGTTGGTAACTATCAAAATGAACCTAACCCAAATGAGAGGAAGAAAATAAATAAATAAAAATTTAACAAAAAAAAAAAATTAATAAAATTAAATTAAATAGAAAATTAAAATTAAAATTAAACAAGACAAACTTAATTCAAATTAAATTCAAAACAAGTTTAAAATTTAAATTTAAATAAGCCTGTAGGGAGAATGTAAATAAAAGAAAGCAAGTCCAAATAATATCCTATAACAATTTAATGCTACGTCGGAGTATCCTTAATAACCAAAAAAAAAAAAAATTAATAAATCAGCAAGGGAAACAGGAATAAGCACTTCACACAGAATTGGAAGAAAGTGGAAAAGAGAGAGAAAGCTGTAAGCTGACTTAGCAGGGTACGGCCACACGGTGGCGTCCTTCCTTCCAAGCGGACTGTCAGTGATTTGAAGAGATCTTATCTCAATTTAAGTTAAAGGAAATTAATTTTTCCTTTTACACTCAAATTCAAAATAAGTGTTTTTAATCAGCGAGAATGAGACCTGGTTGCTGCCTAATGCTAGTAAAATTGCATAAATGAAAACGTTTCTAACAGTAATCAATAAACAATTCACATGCTCTACTTAGGAAGGACATTTTGTTAAGACAAAATTAATAGCGGAGAGAACTATCTGTAATCCTCCACGCGATGGCGCAGTCGAGTCCACCAAACTAGAGTTAGTTAGGAGGACTGCTCACCAGATGGCGCTGTTGCGCCCGTTCGGGATAAAGTAATGGTGAAGTGTTACTCGAGAGCTGTGAGCTCGCGCCCTCTGGTGTCTAGCACGCTCCTGGGGGTTGGACCAAAATTCAGATAATGGCCGCACACACCCGCAGAATTAACACAAATCACAATTGCTTTCAGACCGCGGCGGGTCTCTTGGTGCTGTATTTTGCACCGAAAGAAAATGTGGCCACAGGAATGTACATCTGCTTACTTCACATTTAACAGAACTCCAATAGACATTTATTAAACTAGCTGATCGGCATGTATGACTTAAATGTTTTAGGTCGAATTAAATTGGTTAGCTAGGCCAATGTTCGACCAGGAGTTATCGTTTATCTTAACGATATAATATTATATTAGGCCTATTATTGAAAAGAGGAAACTCGCTCAATTTCAATCTTCCGCTTGCAAGAAGATTTCGTCGTTCAAGTCAAACGGGACAAAACAATATTACTCATGTACGGACTGTGCAGAGATTTCCTTATCTTTGCCAGACGTATAATATTGTCAATTTAGCATCTCTTAATATGCTTAGACTGAGCTCGGCGTTGTGCCTCGTCAGTGAGTGAGTTCGCGATGTCTCACAGTTCAATCAAATGAACGGGGACGCGCGTGCATAATATTAATACCCAAAAATACACATGAATATGAATATTAATATTGCTCACAAAAACAAAGTTTGAAACTGCCCTCATATTCTCCACCACCTGTAACAACAATAACTTCTGGGGAATAATTAACTCAAATGGTATGAATATTCATGAGTTTATGAATATTATTAGCTTGTTGTACAGAAAAATTAACGTATAACGGAACCTTTAATCATTTAAAAGTAACCTTTATCCAAATTGATTTCTTCATCAATTATCAATCTTACAAACCTTAAGAAACATTGACTTGTTTGATCAGGACAAATAATATCTCTTATGGTTGCACAATTTATATTACTAAAGTAATATAAATGAAAATCAAGCTTAAATGGGTAGCTTAGATCTTACGCTTCAGTGACTTCGAGATTTGTGAGCAAAACAATACGAATTCAATTTAATGCAATTATTGGGTTTTAATAAAACAACTACAGAATACAAAGCTACGAATCACACGGGGGTAAATATGCATATATATATAGGAGAAACAAAATGATATGGTACAAACAAGGAAAAATCAAACTTAATAGAATCAAATCAAAAAGGAAAAGAATGATGGAAAGAGAGAATTCACGAGGGAGAGAGAGAGAGAGAGAGAGAGAGAGAGAGAGAGAGAGAGAGAGAGAGAGAGAGAGAGAGAGAGAGAGAGAGAGAGAGAGACAGTTCACCAAAACCCTTCAGACATTTATGATTTCGTGAATCAGGATTAATTAAGACAACCTCGTACAAGCAGTTAAAGGTGAAATATAATACTTGCATTAGGCTCTCTCGTGTACGTGTCTGAGTTCGAATCGTCGTGGAAGTTCGCTAAGGAGGTGAGTCCGGAGAATTTCTGTGAAGTTCAGGAAAGTCGCTCCAGAAGTTGCAAGTCTCTCAGTCTTGGCTGGGTGCCAAAGGAATCTCTCTCTCTCCAGGGAAGGTCAAAGGGCCAGGGAGGTCTTCTCGGAATGGCGGAGCGCCAAGTGGCCCTTCCTCTCAGTGGCAGAATGCAAAGGGTTAATGGTCCTTTCTCGTTTTTATGGACACAATGACCAACGCCCTTATCCTGGAGTGATCCAATCACGTCCGTGGAAAGAGAAGGCGCGAGTTTTTCATTGTTCTTTGTTCGTGGACAACCCCTTCCCTCTGAGTTAATCAGTAGGGTGGAAATTCTAAAGCCTCTATTTCTTCAGAAAGCTGGTATTTTTGTAATAATGCCTCTTGTAGTAACTTGTGAATGAAATTCGGTACAGTCAGGTTTCTGCGATCGAGAAGGTACCAAACACTATCGTTCTGTGATTTGAGAATACAGAGGTACAAGCATTTTTACAATTAGTGGCATACCGAATCAATTTTACATACAGTAAACATCCTAGCTATTCTAATCCATCCTATGAAGACATTACCACAACAAAATATATATATTTAAACGTTATTGAGGCCGTTTGGGGAAAAAGTCCATTCATGGCTGAATGGGTGTGTGTGTGCGTGTTTCGAAACTTCACGTGGTCATCTGTGTGTGTGTGTGCTCCTTCGCACAAAAGACTATGTGTGTGTATTGTTTCGAAACTTCACGTGGTCATCTGTGTGTGTATTGTTTGCCTATTGCACACAGGATATGTATGTTCGTTTGAGGAGTCACATGACCGCCTGAGGCTGTGAAGTTTGTGAAGAACTATTCAACTCTTGAGTCGTTCATTAACTCGAGGTAGCCAGTCAAATAAAGAGCCTCTGTTTAGTATGATCGGATCAGCAGAGTCATGAGATGATGATGAGTCCAAGATTTGGACTTCCTGCCATCTGGCTTGAGTGAATCAATGCTGTTACAAATGCATTTAGGGGTGTGGTCCTGGTCAAGACAATCTCCTGAACTCCAAACTGAATGTCAGAATGGGAAAGAAAGGTGATTTAAGCAATTTTGAGCGTGGCATGGTTGTTGGTGCCAGACGGGCCGGTCTGAGTATTTCACAATCTGCTCAGTTACTGGGATTTTCACGCACAACCATTTCTAGGGTTTACAAAGAATGGTGTGAAAAGGGAAAAACAAGTATGCGGCAGTCCTTTGGGCGAAAATGCCTTGTTGATGCTAGAGGTCAGAGGAGAATGGGCCGACTGATTCAAGCTGATAGAAGAGCAACTTTGACTGAAATAACCACTCGTTACAACCGAGGTATGCAGCAAAGCATTTGTGAAGCCATAACACGCACAACCTTGAGGCGGATGGGCTGATGTGTCTCGATTTCTGTTGAGACATTCAGATGGTAGAGTCAGAATTTGGCGTAAACAGAATGAGAATATGGATCCATCATGCCTTGTTACCACTGTGCAGGCTGCTGCTGGTGGTGTAATGGTGTGGATGTTTTCTTGGCACATTTTAGGCCCCTTAGTGCCAATTGGGCATCCTTTAAATGCCACTGCCTACCTAAGCATTGTTTCTGACCATGTCCATCCCTTTATGACCACCATGTACCCATCCTCTGATGGCTACTTCCAGCAGGATAATGCACTATGTCACAAAGCTTGAATCATTTCAAATTGGTTTCTTGAACATGACAATGAGTTCACTGTACTAAAATGGCCCCCACAGTCACCAGATCTCATCCCAATAGAGCATATTTGGGATGTGGTGGAACGGGAGCTTCGTGCCCTGGATGTGCATCCCACAAATCTCCATCAACTGCAAGATGCTATCCTATCAATATGGGCCAACATTTCTAAAGAATGCTTTCAGCACCTTGTTGAATCAATGCCACGTAGAATTAAGGCAATTCTGAAGGCGAAAGGGGGTCAAACACAGTATTAGTATAGTGTTCCTAATAATCCTTTAGGCGAGTGTATATTTCATTGCACTATACAGTTGTTATTATTGCAGATTCATGCTAATATATATTTCTTGATTATAATTATGCATCAGTGCATTATATGGGGTTATTATTGAGGCTGCAATTTATCGTACTGTTATTGTATTGAACAGTATGCAGATAGTCTGTATTTATTTGTTTTATTTTATTTATTTCAGAAACTACCTCAACTACACTAATGTGTATATGGTCACATCTTGTACAATAAACCGCCAAATTCAATCTGATGACTCCGACTCCCTGACCAGAGTTCTGTAGCGGTCAATAACATATTCACAAGCATTCAGTGGGGCAATCCCCAACATTGGTCCTTCGAGTCGGAGCTATTGACTACTACAGTGATGTCATCAGAAGAGCGATTAACCTCATTCCCTCATGCTGAGACTTCAGACAGACCCTCACGGCAGCGTCGCACACCCAAGCATCTGGAGGAATATCTTCTTGACTATAGCTATCACCGACCTGCCCTTTCCTCCCCACCTACAGCAGAGGTGCCAGCGGAGCAGAGAGGAGCAGCAGCCGCAGTGGGCATAACTAGTCAGTCACGACCAGTCTCCAGCCAGGGTGAGCATCCGGACACAAGTTCATTTGACATGTTGAGCATGAGTTCATTGAGAAAAATCTTGAAGTCTATTTCTGAAAAGGGATGAGGCTGCCGATATGACTGCGCTTCACAGTAAGCTTAAACAATATGAAAACCGTCAGCGTCGACGCAAAGAGCTGATGGAACATATCACATCGTTCCTGAGGGAGGAAGAAGATGAGGAGGATTATCAAGTTGAAAAGCCTGCTACATCACCACTAAGATCTCATTTAGTAACTCCTTAACATCCACCTCCCTCCAGTCATTCTACCTCTGCATCACAGTCACCTGATGTTGAGTTACCCAGGGACATGTGAGTGCCACACAGATAAGTTCAAGTACACCTGCAGCAGCGGCAGAGCACTTCAACCCTGGTTTTGTGCCAATACAGCCAGTCGCTTCACTCCCTTTGTACTCACCAATTTCGTCTGGGTCGTTACCTGGCACCGTAGCCCATGCTACAAGAGCAGAGACTGTGCCACTACGGCTTAATAAACTGTTTCACCCTTATGATGATGCTGGAAATGCCTTTCTGCCTCAGGTGCAGCCACAGTTAGTAGCTCCCACGCCAACCTACCAGCATCCCAGTGTGCCTTACATCTACCCCACACTGGCACCTTCTCCACGGCAACCTGTCGGCACGCTGCCTACACGTTTTTCAATTCCTCATTATACTCCAGTGCCTCCAGTGGTGTCAGTGCCGCAAACCCTGCACAGCGCTTCAGTTCCTGTCGTAAACATTAGTGACAGTTGAAAGTTGACAGTTGAGAGTTGAGTGGACCTTGAATTAATGACTGACTGAATCTCTGAATGTTTTAAAAACGCTGTACCCAATGTTTATATCTGTTGTGGTATTTATGCAAATTAGCACATCTGTAATTAGATTATGCACCGTTCGTCCATGTTAACAAACAATTGTTTGTCTTGATATAAGAAATCAATTCAGTAATTTTCATGGTGATATCTAAAGGTTACATTTTTTACCCTATTCATGTGAGAAAAATAATGAATAGGCGTATGAATAGGATATATTTGGGTATTTTTCTGAACTTACAAAGTGTGATCTCACTTGTGTCTTAGGATAAATTTATTTCTATGACCCTAAGGTACCTTTGCATCATGACTTGAAGTCAAAGGCCTATTTTCTGGGCTTAACCTCCCTACTATACGGAGGGTCGTTATACTGTAGTATTTATATAAAAGGAATAAATACTCAAAATATATTTGACTTGAATAATTAACAGATTAACAAAAAGAAACAAAAAACTGTGACAGTGTGCTGCCAAGTTTGGCAAATTTTTGTGAGGTGCAGCGCTCCTCAAACAATTTCACGGAAAGGAAACCCAGACGACAGAAAACACATCTTGTTTTCTTTATTTTACGATAGTACAATCTAAGTAAACACTTTGTAATTTTCAATGAAGTCCTATTCTTATTATCTGCATGATCAAAATGACAGAGTATTTTATGTTTCCTCTGTTCGATCATGGTGCCTCACGCACACACACAACATATTCCAGCATTGCAAACTTGACATCGCAGTCTGTTCATTATCAAAATATAAAATAGTAAACCTAACATATAAAATGTTCCCTTTCAGTCGGTCAGGTTCGACGTACGTCGGACGTCACCGACGGATTGGGATCACTTCAGGGAGCCCCTATCAGCTTCAGCTTCGATTTGCATCTCGCTCTCCGTCCCTCGCTGCGGGTATAAACAGGAAGATGGGATTGCTGGCCCTTAAAAGAAGGGGACCTAGCGTTTTATTTGGGGCTCTAGCAGAGGACAGATGTCAATCGCTGCATCGGAGAGAGGGCTGTTATGTGTTGAAAATGAAGATGATGCTGAGATTCCCACTATAATAGTGGCTGCTCGTGCTGAATCAGATTCATACTTGACAGCCCACTTTCCCGGGTGGCTGAGGCATAGTGCAACGCATAAATCGCCTTGCCTGCCCCTTGCTTTTCCCGGATGTGCATTGGAAGGCTTTGGCATTGTGGAACTATTGGTGCCGAAATATGGAACACCAATAGGGCCATAACCTGTATAAAGTTTTCCTCCCTCTCACTACCCTCATCGGTGGGGTGGCAGTGCCACTGGCAGGCCACCTCCGCCCTGCTTAGTGCACGAGGGTAGTTCTGAGCCGAGGTTGAGCTGCGCACAGCGCTGGCCCTTGGCTAGACGATGTCCACCCTGGTCCAGAAACACCATTGACCCGGATTTGGTCAGGAACTGTTCTTCCCCCGGAGTAGGGCCGGGTGGAAAACCATTAGTAATTCTGTTCCGCCCCAAAACGGGTTTTGGGTACTCCCAAAAAAAACAAAAAAACAAGAGCAGTTCCAATACCTCTGGGTCTCGGGAGTTCAGGAATGGCAGCGTGTGACGCTACAAAGCCTCGCCGCTCTCATTCCCCTTCCCACAAGAGGGCAAGAATGGCAGTGTGTGACGCTACAAAGCCTCAACACTCTCATTCCCCTCTTCTCAGCAGTGCGTGGACAACAGTGCGCAACGCTATGCCTCGCAGCTCTTGTTCCCTGAGGAGGAAGGAGGTGAGGCAGACCGTGTGCAACGCCACAAAGCCTTGCCACGCTCAGCCCCTCCTTCATTTGGAGAGCGCGCTTGGCGGTGTACAAGGCTCCCATGCCTTGTCAGCCTCTGGTGCCTCTCCAAATCGCCAGCAGGGGGTGCCGGCTGTGGGAACGCACACAAGCGGCCTTCCCACACTCGCATACCCCCTCAGCGGAAGCAGGTCGTGTTGCACAGCACACTCAGACCCCACACCGGACCGCCCCCATGCCGTCCGAGTCGGTTCCCTGCATGCCGCTTCGCTGCCCCACTGCGGGCACGTCTGTGGTGCCATTGATCCCCCTTGCACGGTCTCTGGGAGCCTGGCTAGCGCTTCCCAGCATATCAGTACCGTGTCTTACCATTCGGCCTGTCCCTGTCGCCTCGTGTCTTTGCGAAGGTCGCAGAGGCGGCCATTGCTCCCATGAGAGAGCGTGGTGTTCACATTCTCAACTATCTCGACGACTGGCTGGTCGCGGGAGCAGTTGTGCGAACACAGGGACATGGTGCTCAGTCACCTCAGCCAGTTGGGGCTTCGGGTCAACTGGGAGAAGAGCAAACTCTGTCCCACACAGAGGATCTCTTTTCTCGGTATGGAGATAGACTTGGTCGCCATGACAGCGCGTCTCACCGAGGAGTGCGTCCAGTCAGTGTTGAACTGCTTGAATTCGTTCAAAGGCAGGACAGCGGCACCACTGAAACACTTTCAGAGGGCATATGGCATCCGCAGCCGCAGTAGCGCCGCTCGGATTGCTTCATATGAGACCGCTTCAACGCTGGCTACACGACCGAGTCCTGAGATGGGCATGGCGCAGCGGACCCTCCGCGTCCAAGTGACTCCGAGGTGCCGCCAAACCTTCAGCCCGTGGTCGGACCCTTCGTTTCTACGGGCAGGAATTCCCCTAGATCAAGTTTCCAGGTATGCTGTTGTCTCCACGGATGCCTCATCGACCGGCTGGGGTGCCACATACAACGGGCTTGCAGTTTCGGGTCTGTGGACGGGGCCTCAACTGCAATGGCATATCAATTGCCTCAAGTTGTTAGCAGTTCGTCTTGCACTCTGCCGCTTCAAAGTGCCGCTCAGAGGCAAGCACGTTCTGGTCCGTACGGACAACACTGCGGCCATTGCGTACATCAACAAACAGGGTGGTCTACACTCCCGTCGCATGTCACAACTCGCCCGCCATCTCCTCTTATGGAGTCAGAAGCATCTGAGGTTGCTTCGTGCAATTCACATTCCGGGCCTGCTCAATCGTGCAGCCGACGAGCTATCACGACAGCCAGTGCTCCCGGGAGAGTGGAGACTCCATCCCCAGGTGGTCCAGCTGATATGGAGTCGCTTCGGGTCCGCACAGGTAGACCTGTTTGCTGCCCCGGACATGACCCATTGCCAGTGGTTCTATTCCCTGACCGAGGGGACCCTCGGCTCGGATGCCCTGGCACACAGCCGGCCCCGGGGCCTACGCAAATATGCGTTTCCCCCCAGTGAGCCTTCTCGCACAGACACTGTGCAAGGTCAGGGAGGACGAGGAGCAAGTCCTGTTGGTTGCTCCGTATTGGCCCAACCGGACTTGATTCCGGAACTAGTGCTCCTCGCGACAGCACCTCCTGGGCCCATTCCTCTGAGGAAGGACCTCTGGAAACTCCATGTTTGGACCCTGGATGGGACGCGGAGGTTCTAGGTGACCTACCGCAAGCGGTAGTTGACACCATCACTTCCGCCAGAGCCCCCTCTACGAGGCACCTCTATGCGTTGAAGTGGAACCTATTCGTCGATTGGTGCTCTTCTTGCCGAGAAGACCCCCGAAGGTGTTCGATCAGTTCCATGCTTTCCTTCCTACAAGATGGGTTGGAGCGAAGGCTGTCTCCCTCCACCCTCAAAGTCTATGTTGCTGCTATCGCCGCTAATCTTGATCTAGTAGATGGAAAGTCCTTAGGTAAGCACAATCTGATCGTCAGGTTCCTGAGGGGGGCAAGGAGACTAAATCCGCCTTGCCCTCCCTCTATACCCTCTTGGGACATGTCTCGGTGCTAACCGCACTGCAGAGAGCGCCCTTTGAGCCTTTGCAGTCAGAAGAGTTAAAAGTTCTGTCATTGAAGACAGTTCTTCTAACTGCATTGGCCTCCATCAAGAGGGTAGGGGACCTGCAGGCATTTTCGTTCGACGAATCATGCCTGGAATTCGGGCCTGGTAACTCTCATGTGATCATGAGACCCAGGCCTGGATATGTGCCCAAGGTTCCCATTACTCTCTTCCGGGAGCAAGTGGTGAGCCTGCAAGCGCTGCCTTCGGAGAAGGGAGATCCAGCCCTAGCTTTTCTCTGTCATCTCCCTCTGGGCATGATGTGGCTTCCGCAGCGGCTCTCACGGGCACGCTTTCCCAGCATTATCCAATAAAGTCAGCTGAATGGGTCTTGCAGAACAGCAGCTTTTTTGACTCTCCCTGTGTGATTTTCCCCGCCCGCTAACAGACGGGGTCTGAGGGGCTCATCGCTGGGCGCTGGAAGTGGTAGTAACTGTGGCGTTTTCCAAAGGGATCCCAATTCGTCGGTGACGTCAGACGTACGCCGTACGTGACCCACTAAAAGGGAACGTCTCGGTTACGTATGGTAACCCTCGTTCCCTGAAGGAGGGAACGGAGACGTACGTCCCGTCGGCACAGTTGCTGTACCATCACTGCATGGCCGAGTCACTAAGTTCGGCTCCTCAGTGAAAAACAGCGTGCATTCGCTCTCACTTCCTGTTTATACCCGCGGCGCGGGACGGAGTGCGAGATGCAAATCTTGCACGCCAATGGCCCATTGGCCTGTTCTCTATATCTCGAAGCTGATAGGGGCTCCCTGAAGTGATCCCAATTCGTCGGTGACGTCCGACGTACGTCTCCGTTCCCTCCTTCAGGGAACGAGGGTTACCATACGTAACCGAGACATTACACAGCTGAGTTTAAATAGTCAGTAGTAGAATTTGTGCCATTTAGCATGAGCTCCACTGTGGTGTTTTCAAGCACATTTTTGCGCATGTGAAGAGGATGATTTTTTCCGTCAATATTGGGGCGCAAGTGAAGTATAAAGCCTAAAATAAATAATGGTTTAGCATCCAAATACATCGCGAATATGGAAACGTTTGGATTCGAATGAGAGAGATAGGCTACGTGAGCCTAAAGCTGGTTACTTTCAGTTTCTCATTAAATCATTTTGTTTTGGCTTGTTTATAGTTAGCCTGTTTATATGTGTTAATTCTTGTTTTGCTCTGAATACCGTTAAATTTAAAGGATTTGTTGTGGAGTGAGGGGAACTACAGAATCTGTAAGTTGAGATCACGAAGAAGCCTCTCCTTGTTTGAGATAGCAGTATTGGTATATTTAAAAGCGTACATTTTGAGGTTGAAATTGGCTTGTTTTTCTGAGATTCTAACATGCAGTAGGGGCGTGTCATTGTCCGTGTGTGAAAAAGTCGGCTTTTGTTATTGCCCCCGCCCTCCAAGGGAAGCGTGGCTACCTGTTATGCAGCTCTGGCCGGCTCTAGCTGATATCAAAATTCAATGAAGATGGACGCCGCAAAGACTATCGCAGACAAGCTGAACCGTGTCCGTTACACCTAAAATGTTTTGAAGTACTTATGAAGTACGGCATAATAAGACTGAATAATATCCATAATCTATAACTGAGCGAAGATGAAGACGAGGAAGAATGTATCGGACTGGCGTCAGACGAGTTGGACCGTAAGATATCAGAGGCTATATCGATAGTAACATTTGATGGGGATAAAGACAGAGAAATGTGGAAAATCCGTAACTTTGACTGTAAATGCTACACGAGGAGAAAAGAGAACTCTCTGCATGGGAGACCCCGACAAAGAGAAAGTGTGCCCGAACGACTTATTTCATTGGAGGCAACGAGATCTGCAAGAATACTTTTCTGTTTCTTATGGAGTGAGTTTCCATAAACATCAAAGTTTGTCATTTTGTGTTCATTCTAAGAACACGTACACGTTATCTCATGTTTAGTCCATGTTTAGACCTGTAATTGCTAGATTGTAATCGTTAGCAACGTATCACTAGCCAAAAACCCTTTTACTATAAAGGGCTTTTAGATGGTAATGTTAGCATCTGCTATTAATTTGAATAATGCTTCAATTGCTTGAATTGACTGGTATGAATGACTTAGCCCACGTAAACCTGCCTGTTATCTTGAATTGAATGTGATGCTAATAATTTCAGCCAGTGATGGAGGAAGTGCTACAGTGTGGCGTCTCTACGTAAAGTCTGCTAAGGAGCTAGGTATGTGTAAACATTGATCTAGATGTTATATTGGCAACACTTCGAATAGAATATCAGACCTCTGTCATATGGCCAAAAATAAATGCAAAAAAAAAAAAAGCTGGACCTAGAAAGTCCTTGAAAGGTTCTTGAATTTGAAGTTAACCAAGCTGTGGGAACGCTGTATTAACAACTATCCAAACTGTTTTAGACCTAAAAGAGTCTTTGTAGGCCTATGTTACCCTTAAATGTCAGAGAAAAGAACAGAATCAGAGATGAATTTTTTTCTTATAGAAAATTGTACTTTGCATATTATACTATAAAAACATTATTATAGTTATAGTTATAAATTTTAGTTTGTCATAGTTGATCATAACTAGAGATGAATTTAATGCCATGAAAATTGAATTTCATGATTATAGTGATCAAAATGATCACGGTTATCACAGAATCCTGTTCAAAAAGTCATAATGCTACACAATGAAATCAATTCACCAAGTTTTATGTAGAAAACCAGCAAATAACAAATAAAATTAGCATCAATATGTACTTTTTGTTTACATAAACATTAAAATAATACCATTAAAAATGATGGCCAGATTTTAAAGGAGTGTCTTGCAACATGTTATCTACAATGCACAAGTTCAAATAGAGTTTTGACAAAAAAGGTTTTATAAAAAGATAAAACTCACATATTTCAGCCTCTAAATCATTTTTATAAAAGTAAAAAAAGATAAATTACTGACATTTACAATGCACATTATACTTTATTATTAATAGTATGCGGTCCGATTTTTCCAGTCTGTCGTTGCTATGCAACCATGCAGCTTTACAGGGGGTATGGCTTATCTAAATGAGATGTGAGCCCTATTGTCACTTCCAACAGGTGAGAACTGTACAATCTTTAGAGGCTGTTTTCTCCGGTTTTAGCTTTTTGGAGTGCCTACCTTCAAATGGCCACAACTTCTTCAAATATGATCAGATTTCCATGTGTTACACATCGTTGGAAAGCTTGGAGATTACACTTTCAGAATCCGAATAACTCAAAAGTGAATAACTCAAAATGCCCCAGAACCGACTTGTGTCCCTACTTTCCATGATTGGTTACATATAGTTTGTAGTGTTTATAATGTTTGTAGTACATTATAACATTTCGCTTTTGTTACGTCCAAGGACGTATGTTTATTTGTTACTGCAGTGTGTCATGCATTTGTGTATGTGTTTTTGTCTCTTTGTCTCTTGTTCTCTTTCGTTACTCCAACAGGTATAACGACCAGCTGTATTCAATTGAACGGTGCTTGACGTGATTGGAGAATGAAGGGGAGGAGCTGAGAGATAAGTAGAAGCAGATCAGTTGAAAGGGGAGAGAGACTTTCTTTTGGCCAAGTTGAATTCTTCCTCCTGTCTGTCCAGACTCTGTTGTCTTGATTCTGATTGAGTGAGCTCAGGATCCTGTTGTGAGTTCTTTAGTGGGAAGAGAACTAAAGTGTTACCATTTGATTTAATTTATGATCCTATGTTAAGTATGTTTGTATATCCTTCTTAATTTATTTGTAACTTGGGAATTGTAGGGGGAGGGTGCCATTTATGTTTGTACTTCTCTTTTCTCCTGTTTTTGGGTAGGTAGGGAGTAAGGGAAGTTTGATGTCTTTTATTTCTATGATCTTTTTCTAGGGAATTTATGGAGATTCTTTGGTTAGTTATTCTATGTTCTGTTTGTTATTTTGGCCTGGCCCTCCCCTGAAGTATTATCCCCTGTTTTTGATTATTTGTTTTTCTTTGAATTGTATTTTTGTACCCTTTCATGGGATTTTGTATCATCCTTTATCTTTTCAAATTAAAAGATGTTAATTTGAATTGGTTGATTCTATTCTGGGACAAGAGGTTGAATAATCTTGGTTCTCTCTCCAAGATTTCCTTTATTTAATCTTTACTTTTTTTGTTACATTGTTACTAACTATCAACCCTAGACGGGTAGTATGTAACACTTTATTTACCGGTAATATTTCTGAATGCAATAAAAATGCAACTTATACGCGACTTAACTTTTTTTTCTCTCTCAAAAACATAAAAAATTTGTAGCAAACCATTAATTGGATAAATTCTTGTTGGTTAATTAGCATCCCATATATAGATCAAATTAGTGCAGAATCAACTTTGCATTGCAAAGAGCCTGTATAGCAGTATCAGGGCCGGTCATGTGTCAGTATCCTGTCATGTGTCAGGTTCTTTCTCTTTGCTTCTCACTATCCTTTTCTTCACTCACTCTCCTTCCTGATTGTTTCAGACACACACACACACACACACACACACTTTTTCACTCGCTCGTTAGGCTCATCTTCTCTCTGTCTACCTGCACCTGTTAGTCATCGCAATCAGCGCCTCGCTGCCTTGCGATGACACCTGTTCCCACTTTTGTTTGAATGCTTACCCTTTATCTAGTGTTTGTTCTTACTGCCTCTGGTTGGATCATTGTTTCATGTCATGCGTTACGACTGCTGCTTTCTTCATGTCTGATTTGCTTTGGAAGTGCTCACTAGTGATGGGCAGACCGAGGCTTCGTGAAGCACTGAAGCAGTTGAAGCAAATGTGCCATATTGTTTCGAAGCTTCGAATCAATCCGACACCCGTCTCTACGGCGACATCTAGTGGTCACTTACATGTATTGATCTGAAATACCATGACAATGAGCCATTTAAAAAATAAAAATAAAAGTTTTTAACATCTGTCTGACAACTACATGATCTTGGTTGTGTAACCTGTAGCCTCCTCATTGTGAATAACGATAGTTTTTTTTTTGTGGTCATGAAAATTTAACATTAATAAAATAAATAAAGCCACAATGTGTCACATTTGTTACATAACATTTTTATTCAAAAATATAATTTGCTCTGCTGTTAATATATAATAAGGAGTTAGCTGACTTCTATTTTTACATATAATTTCTCCAGCCTTTAAAAAAATCCTCTCACATGGGACACTTGTTGTCCTCTGTACCCTCCAAAATGCAAGGATGAGTGCTCCTCAAATGGTGCATCAAGGCTAGCTGCCTATCAAAATACACACATCTCACAATTATTTGGTGTTTCCAAAAGGAAATGCTCCCACACCACAGATGTAAGGCATCTCTTGTAATGGACAATAACAAAGATAACTTCCTGATTAACAACATCCTCATGCTGGGAAAATTTTATATACACAAATGCAAGTTCTTAAAGGTGAAACCACGATTTTATTAATTTCATAATGAGTTTAACTCTTATACAAAAGCCCTCAAAGTTATGAAAATGCAATCAGTCTTTTTCCATTATAGAAGAAAATTATCTTCAAACCATAGCCCCTTTAATGTTTTTTGTTTCTTTTATTTTGATTTGCCTGATATATTTTTCTACTGTACTTTCAAGCACATTATCTGTATTTTGTAATACAAAAATGTTCTGTTATTGCCATGCTGTTTGTAAATGATTATCTGTTCAGCAATAAAAAAATGTACGGCATCTCTTATGTGGAGCCTCCATTTTTATCTATTCTAATAATATATCTATCTATATCACCTATGAATCTATATAATACTATATCTCTCACTTATGCTGTGCTATCTGTCACTATCTAACATATGAATGTGTCTCTATATCCATCCTATCTGCCACTGTCTATCAGTCAATATATCTAATTTAAATCTAGCCTAAATATAGCCTAACTAACCAAAGCACACTATAAATCTCACTTATATCACAAAATCACTGCTATCACAAAATCTCTCTCCTCTCACAAAAACCCACAAGGTGAAGATGGATTTACTTCACTTTTAAACTGTGGTGAATTAGGTTCATACAGATGTGTGACTGTGTGGTTTGTTCCCGCCCCCTTTAATCAACGCAGTTTCGGCAGACGCCACCTGATGAAACACTTCGAAGCTTCATTTAGCCATAGTCACGTGACATTTGTGTTTCGAATCACAGTTCGGAGCAGTGTTTCGAAACATCTGCGCTTCGGGATCTCGACAAAGCCCTGAAACGTCTGTTTCGCGTCAGCCATCCCTAGTGCTCACCTGGTCTTGTTTGTCTGATACAGCCTTGCACCTAAGTTTAGTCTAAGTTCTGCATTTGCTGCAAGAGTACCTTCGCGGTCCTCTGTTCCTGACTGTGATTTATTCTCAAGAACTGCCTCCACCTCTACTGGTGTCCCGATCTCTCTCCTCTTCGAGACAGGATCATCTCAGCTGCCTTCTCAGATTGTTTTACCAGTTCTTTGTGCCTTAACGACAGACTGCCTTGTTTATATAAATAAATTTCAAATTTCAAATAAATGCAGCCTTGGTGAGCAGAAGAGACTTCTTTTAAAAACAAGAAATGTTAATGGATTTATTTAAAACGTTAAACAGCTTTTATTTTGGAAAAAACACGCAGGAAGACCTTTTATTCATTTATAAATGATTCTCATTACGAATTTGGGAAGATGTTTGCTGCATGCTGCGTTCCCAAATTATAATTTTGAGCGTCTCAAACATATAGTAGCCTGCTTGCAGAGAAGCATTTACTGCGAACAGAAACTGAAAGCTATGCTGTATACTCCATCCAAAACATGCAGCACGTCAGATAAGATATTCGCACTAAACCATATCACATTCTCAAATCCATCCATTCATAAAAAGGTTACCGAGCAACTGACGTAGCACAATTTCAGCGCTGATTTTTATCGCACTTTGGACTTTGAACCCTCGCTAGCAAGCGAATAGTGTCCAGCCAATGGTGCTGCGAGCTCGTGCAGCGCTGTCAGAATCAATCCGTGCATATATTATAAAAAAGTGCAGTTTATCTAGTAATTGTTTAAGGCCATTTTGCGATTTCAATAAAGCAACATGCAGCAAGTCATTTCATGTGCTCTTGGGGGCCCCCTGGTGGCGAAGGGGGCCCTAAGCAGCAGCTTAGTTCGCTTATGCCTTGGGCCGGCTCTGAGCAGTATTGTCTAGTGATGGGCTTTCAGCCTTCTGGCCAAACAGTTTTTTGGGCAGAGCCTGTGTAGTATTCCCCTTGTTTGAGAGGTTCGGTATGCTAAGTGCTTCACTCCCCAGGGCTAGTTAACGGTAGGCTTTCTGGGGAATTATTTTATTATTTAAAGTTGAAGGACTTTCTGCGGGCCTCCTTGATAAACTACCTCCAGTGAGATGGTCAGTTCTCCCCATGTAGAGTACTCTGCTCTCCCAGAGCTACTTTAGTGCTCTGCAAGTCCTGAAGAACCCCTTTTTGGGCTGAGAAAAGTTACTCCCCTCGCTTGGAGAGTCAATATCCTGAGTCTCTGCTTTCTAGGACTTCTGTCTCTGGAATTCGGTGTGAAGTGGTTACTGCCTGTTGCAATACCCTCTTGTAGTAGTGCTCTGTGAGAGTGCTGAATCTAGAGATTCTGCTAAGGCAGACATGTTGTAGGCTGACTAGGCTAGGATAGCAGGGGTCAGCCTCTGTGGTGATCTTAGGGGTTGATGCTTTTAAATCTTCCTGAAATGCAGGGTCTCTTTGCAAGCCTGGCCATATTCCCTTCATCTTATTCCCTTCATCTTTCAGTAAGTAAATTATTCCAGACCTTTGATCTCTGCCCTTGTGCCAAGCCCTACCGCTTAGCCCTGCTAGGAGTTTAAAGGTCCCATTCTTCGTGATCCCATTGTTCAAACTTTAGTTAGTGTGTAATGTTGCTGTTAGAGCATAAATAATAACTGTAAAATTATAAAGCTCAAAGTTCAATGCCAAGCGAGATATTTTATTTAACAGAAGTTCCCTTTCAAAGCCTACAGCGAACGGCTGGCTTGGACTACATCCTGGTACTTCCTACATAAATGACGTCAGTAGAACAGTAGAACAGACTAACCTCCGCCCACAAGAATACGCGAAAAAAGGGGGCGTTTGTCTTGTTGCTGTCCCACGTGGAGAAGAGGAAGTGTCACGTGGAGAAAAGGAGTTGTTGCTTGTCGCCATGTCGTCGAGACGCTGTTATTTTCATCCCGGAGTCAAATCACCTTTGTTTGGCTTTCCCAGGAAGGCTGTAGAGATCATTAAGCGCATATATCTCCCGTTAAGAGGCGTGACCTTTCCACGTGCGCTAAGCTGCTGTCGAATCACAACACAGGAACCGTGCCACGTTCGCTAAGCTGCGGTCAAATCACAACACGGGAACCGCTGGCACAATCAGAACTCGTTACGTATTTCTGAAGGAGGGACTTCATAGAACAAGGAACTCATCAACCCGATTTTAGGAGAGTGAAAACAGCGGTGTACAGATGAGTAAATTGTGTTAAAAATATTGGGGGTTTTTTACACGCGAAACATGAACACATGTTATATTGCACACTGTAAACACAATCAAAGCTTCAAAAAAACACGAAGAACGGGACCTTTAATCAGGTTAGGTTGGGCAGTGGCCGTAGGGAATAGTGTCGCTGACAGCTTGCTGGTGCATACCTTTGGGGAATCTGACTCTGACTTCATAGGCTGTCAATGAATACAATTGTCGTGTTTAGACATGTGCTTCAGACACCGGTCATGCTGAGGCGTTCTCCATAGCATCTTGTCAGATGCAGTGTCTCGTTCCCCTTCTCAGGGAACCTAGGTTAGGTACATTTGTAACCCTAAACAATTTTTCACAAGAAAAAAAAAATTCAATTAATGCTGTAAACTACAGTGTACAGGGAATCCTGTCAGTCGGTACATTACTATTGTATTAAAGATTAAAGGTAACACTTTATAATAACCTCACTAAATGTTTTATAACTACCTTCATTAATCACGAATACAGTGTAAATGCATGTTAATAAAGCATTTATTAACACACTGAGCAACTATTACTATATGTCTAAATAATAAGATGTATAAATGTATATTTAAATAGTTTATTAAATCCTTTACTTACACTTTCTAAATGATCTTATGAACCACTGACAACTCCTAAATAACTGGTTTGTAAATAATGTAATAGTTAATTTAGAATTTATAAATTGATAATTTATTTATCAAATTTATTTATTTGTATAATACACATAAGGCAGTTTTTATAATTTTAAAGTTATAACAACCTTTTAATGAGATAATTATGTTTCTACACCAAATGTCAACATCTTAAAAACTGAGCTCTTTTGGTGTCACAGTCACCAGCTCAGTCACCCTCAGCACTACAACTCTCAGAATCCTCCTTGCTCACCATCTGCACACACTCCACCATCACCTGCACCTGCCAACAATCACCCTCGTTATCACACCCTCTATTTAAGCAGCCACCTTCCATTTCACAAGTATTTGTTCTTGTCTATAAAACACATTCAACTTACCTGACTCCTTACCTGTTCACCCTCTGAGATTCATCATTGTTTACCTTTGTCTTCATCCATCCTGTTCTTCAGTCTTCAACGATCCAGATGTGGTTCCGTTATCAGCATCTGCAAGAAATAAAGACAATTACCATCCGGTTAAGTTAATTATATCCATCTTTAGGATATCTACTCACCTCTTCATTCACCAGCTCTCTGTCACCTGCTCAATAAACCAGTTTGCATTATATTACCTGTCTCCTTCTGTCCACTGACATTTGGTAACATTTGGAGTTTTATATATATATATATATTTAATACACTTGAATTATTTATTCAAGTGTTCAAACATTTCCACCATGATTTCCAATAATATATTGGTAACACTTTAGAATAATGGTCCGTCATTAATAAGTAACGATGCAGGAAGTAAAGCAGGACTATATAGTACTACATTAACACTTTAGCTACTACTAGTAACTAATATAGAAGCAAGCTTAACCAATCAGTAAGTAATATCGAATTTAGGAGATAGTTCCTTGTTAAGTAGTCAATAATTACTGAATAAGATTAGCCTCATTAATAACTAACTAACTAACTAACTAACTAACTAACTAACTAACTAACTAACTAACTAACTAACTAACTAACTAACTAACTAACTAACTAACTAACTAACTAACATAAAGAACATTATGTGTCTGAGACTAAATCAGTCATCAGTCACTAGTGATAGTAGTCCTTGAAGAGTGACTAGGTACTTGAGTAAATACTTTACTCGGAGTAAAGAAGGACAATCTTCAAGAACTAGTGATCTGGGGCCTCATTTATAAAACTTTGCGTAGGATTTGCGTCAGAAGTGGCGTACGGATGAAACATAGGACGTGCGTACGCACAGATATATTCGGATTTATAAAACCGTGCGCACGCACATCCTACGCAGTTTTCCCTTAATAAATCACAATCAATTCTAAATATAGCGCAGCTTTTGCGGCTTCATGTCACGCCCATAGTTGCCCATAAATAGTCCGTGAAACGCCCACAAGTTAATATTCATCGATTGCGAAATCATGGCAAACACAGAGAGGAAATAAAAAAAACTTAACTTCACTCAATGTGAAGTAGAAATTATCGTTGGCAAGGTTGAAAAGAGGATAAAAATGTTGTTTTGGAGGGCACAGTGTGGGCATTACTAATGCCAAAATGGCACTTGAATGGCAAAAGGTTGTAGACGCCGTAAATGCTGTAGCCTCACAACCTCAGACCATGGCTGAAATAAAAAAGAAATGGTCGGACATCAAAGTTGAGGCAAAAAAGCGTCTAGCGCTCCATCGCCAGAGTGTGTCCTCGTTTGCCAGCAAGTCTTCTTGCTGTGTGAAGATGCGTTCACTCCGAATCCTTTCATTTGCCACATCTTCTAAGAGCGCAAGATCAGCCATTGTGCGTCATTACGCATTGTGATAGGGCATTTTATTTTCGTCCATTTAATTGCATCTGACAAGCTACAGATGTCGGTTATAATCTACGTGGAAATGGGAAATAGTTCAGTGCAAATGTAATAACTTGCAGCTTTCTGAATGGTTGAGACATACGTCATACGTTATTTTATCAGAATCCATCCATCCATCCATCCATCCATCCATCCATCCATCCATCCATCCATCCATCCATCCATCCATCCATCCATCCATCCATCCATCCATCCATCCATCCATCCATCATCTATCCATCCATCATCTATCTATCTATCTATCTATCTATCTATCTATCTATCTATCTATCTATCTATCTATCTATCTATCTATCTATCTATCTATCTATCTATCTATCTATCTATCTATCTATCTATCTATCTATCTATACTGTATCTCCCTAATTATCTATCTATCTGTCTATCTAATTGCATCTATCTGCTCCGCCAGACGGACACATTGATGAGAATATCAGTTTCGTACATTAGCTATTTCGTTCTGTTTACCATATTATTTATGAGGATGAATTGCATAATATGCCAATATTATTGCAGAATAAATTTCACTTTTCTTTTTGCAAATATGTGTTAATTTGCATTTCTGTTGTAATTTTCGTTTGATTTTGTTTGTTTTGCACTGCAGATCGATCAAACGGCTTCGTGTAGGCTGTTAATTGTAAGACTTGCTTTGTGAAGTCTTCATGTTATTTATGAGAGGCAGTATTGCCATTTCTTTTGCACAACGGTCTACAGTTTCACACACTTTCACGTGTTCCTTCCATCTGCCGACGGTGTCGCCATTTCTCATTTCACCCGTTTTTGTGCGTACGCCTGGGTCAGAGCTTGCGTGAAGGACCGCACATTTTCCCGTCAAGTTTGCTTTTTATAAATACCAATTATTGCGTAGAGAGCGGCGTACGCCTTCTTTTGTGCGTACGCAACGTTTATAAATGAGGCCCCAGGACCTTTAATTTAAAGTGAAAATTAATTAGAGAATAATTAATTAGTAATTGTTTATAATTTGTCATAGTTACCTATTAGTTCTTAGTGATGCCAATCTCATTCAGTAATTATTGATTACCTAATAAGGAACTATCTTAGTCCTAAATTCGATATTACTTACTGATTAGTTAAGCTTGTTTCTATATTAGTTAATAGTTGTTGTTGGCATCCGTCTGTCTCGGGAGACAATGGAACTCTGCGCCATGTTTCAGTATGTTATTGAGTTGCAGTGCCTGCTGTGGCTGAACAGTCTGATCCTGGATCAGCAGGCTCTGTTGCAATTGCTACAGGTGAAAACCGCGCCTGGTTCTGAGGGCACTGATGCTGCCCCGTCGTCTGCGCTCCCTCCTCTCTTCCCACTGCTGGTTTCTTCTCTCCTCAGTCCTCTTTGTGCATGCTTTCACAGCACTTCTCCAACTGCTACGGTCTGGGTCGATGTCGCCTGCCCTCATGTCTCACTTGCAGACATCCTTGAAGCAGAGAAACAGGTCTTCCTGCAGGTCTGAAGCCAGTGGCAAGCTCACCGTACAGGATGTCCTTGGGGATCCTCCCGTCTTTCATCCACCTGACATGGCTGAGCCACCGAAGACGACACTGGGTGAGCAGTGCATACATGCTTGGGGTTCCCGCCTTTTCGAAAACCACCTTGTTCGGAACGTGGTCCTGCCAGGTGATCCCCAGAATTCTTCTGAGGTTGCGCAGGTGGAAGGTGTTGAGCCTGCATTCTTGGTGGGAGTACAGAGTCCACGTTTCGCTGTCTTAAAGTAGCGTACTGAGCACACAGGCCTGATACACTTGCATCTTGGTGTTGGTAGTCAGTATGTGATTGTCCCAGACCCTCTTGGCCATGGCTGTTGCTGCCTTGCCTATTCTCTTGTTGAGTTCGGCATCCAGGGAGACAATGCTGGACATGGTGGAGCCGAGGTATGTAAAGTCTTCCACGACTTCAAGGGTGAAGTCACCGATGGATATGCTTGGGGCATTGCTCACACCTTGGCCCATGATGTTAGTCTTCTTCAAACTGATGGTCAACCCGAACTCTCTGCATGCATGCGCAAAGTGGTTTATAAGTCGTTGCAGTGCCGCTTCAGAGTGTGCCGTCAGAGCTGCATCGTCAGCGAAGAGCATCTCTCATATGAGAACCTCCCGCACTTTGGTCTTAGCTCATCATCTGGTGTGAAGATACACTCCATCCTCTGACTGGCTGAAGGCGTAGGACAGCAGCAGTGAGAAGAAGACGCAGAGGAGTGTCGGAGCGAGAACGCACCCCTGTTTCACACCACTCTTGATTGGGAATGGGTCGGAGGAAGAGCCGTCGTATTGAACAGTGCCCTGCATGTCTTCGTGAAAAGATGTGATCATTCTCAGGAGCTTGGAGGGACATCCAATCTTCTGCAGCAGTGTGAAGAGGCCTTACCTGCTGACCAGGTCAAAGGCCTTGGTCAGGTCAATAAAAGCGACGTAGAGTGGTTGTCGCTGTTCGCTGCATCTCTCTTGGAGCTGACATAGGGAGAAGATCATGTCGATGGTTGATCTTCCAGCTCTAAACCTGCACTGTGCCTCTGGGTGCACGCGCTCCGCGAGTGACTGCAATCTGTTGAATCTGTTTAACACTTGGGCCGAAGGCCTTCTTCATGCCGTCGTATATTGCCACATTCAGCAGAGAGTTGAATGCTCTGACAGAGGTTGAGCCAGTAGCCATTTGCGCAGCACCGAGCGATCTGTTGGGAGTCGTTCCTGGCCTTCCTGAGTGTCTTCTCAGAAGGCTCCCTCTTGTAGTTGATAAGGGCTGCTCTTTTGGCCTTGATTGCTGGCTCCAGGTCAGCGATGCTGGCTTCAAACCAATCCGGGTTTTGCCTCTCTCTCTTGCCAAAGGTGTCCATTGCAGAGTTTTAGATGGCATCACAAATGTGACGCTATCGCTCTTCAACGTTAGCAGCAGGGCAGTCCTTGAGGGCATCCTTGATGGAGTTGGCGAAGCGTTTGCACAGATCTGGAATTATGGTAAAAGCATAGCTCAAGGAGCCTCTGTCCGTTCTCATTTAGCTTGCCGTGGCCGATGCAACTGGGCCAGGAGTCGTGATCAGAACCCACTTGGGCATTGAAGTCACCAAGCAGGTACAGGTGTTCTGTGACAGGGATGTCTCTAATGGCGGTGTCGAACTCCTCATAGAACTGGTCCTTGGTCTCGGCTGAAGAGCAGAGTGTGGGAGCGTAGATGCTCAGAATGTTCACTGGGCCTGAGGAGGTTGACAGATGGAGAGACAGGATGCGGGCTGTGCCACTGGATGGTCGTTCTACAGCGAACAGTAGAGAATTCTTCACTGCGAATCCAACGCCATGCAGTCTTGGTTCCTCGGGTTCCTTGCCCTGCAGGAAGAACGTGTAGTTCTGTTCTCTGAGGCTGCCGTTTGATGCAAGTCTGGTTTCCTGCAGTTCAGCGATGTCAATGTTGAGCCTTGTGAGCTTGCGGTCGATGAAAAAGAAAGCGGCTGTTTTTATGGAGTCTTCGACCTTTTGTAGATCGTCGGAGAGGCCAGGGCACATTGTTCTGATATTCCAGCTTTCTAATCGCAGGATTGAAGCTCTTTTCCTTTTCTTCTGTTTTTGCCTGGTGCAAGGTTTTCAGTCTGCTTGTCATTTTTTTCCCTAGCTCCAAGCACCCGTTGAAGCATGCAGACTGTGGCGGGTCAGCACCTTACTGGCTGGGGGCTGCCCAGCTTGAGGCTGGCGGTAGCTGACCAGTGGGACTGCGATAGTCCCTCCCACCATTGGAGACAACTCGTAGCGCCCGGACCTTCGCCAATCGGCCCTGGCTTATAACTCGTAACTCGAATCTGTCTCTCCGTTGTTCCTGACGTTGTAGACAACGGCACTGAAGTGACCTCTCCAGGGCGCAGGCCTCGTCGAAGTGTATGAAGATCCTGGGCTGCCCGAACGTCAGGACCCCCCTCTCGGCCTTGCTGATGTTGCCCAAAGGAAAGTAGAGGGATACATTTGGCACCAGTTTGGCTGCAGGAGCTGCCGGAGAGAAGTCGTAGTTGACATCTAACCGCCTTAGGGGCTCCACTCCCTCCACTTTCTGGGTTTTCTCCCATAGCCTTTTCTCCTCCCGAAGATATCCACAAGGAAGTGGAGCCATAATCTAATGGTTGGGTAACATGTGTCATTTGAAATTCTTCATCCGCCGTGGCCAGTGACCTGCGACGAGGAGGTTCATACGTCCATTAGTGCCGTGTAAACACCACCCCCTCACATGGTTTAGCCCACCAGCTGAGGCGGTTTCCCGGGGCATGGTGCTTGGAGCCAGCATGTGAGAGATTTAGGGGATGGGTGAGGACAAGTGATGTCCACCCTACCAGGTAGGATGTAGCGTGCCAGGCACCAAGGGCACTACCTCTCCCCAGAGCCCCCTAAAGCCCCAATAGTATAAGTAAATAGTATATAATAGTTAATAGTAGTAGCTGAAGTGTTAATGTAGTACTACTCATTAGTCCTGCATTACTTCATAGTTACCCATTAATGATCCATCATTCAAGTGTTACCAATATATTATGTGGTAGAAATTATGGTGGAAATGTATTTTAAAAATAAAATGTGTTTATGTTTCCTAAATACACAATGAGAATTCAGTTGTGATTCACACTTGGCAGGTTCATTGATATTTTCATTGTTTTTTTTATTAAGTTCTGTTCTGTCTCCATGTCATGATTTGACCTGATTGTGTCACAAGCCGGCCTCGAACTCGGTTCTCTGGTGTGGTGAGTGAGAGATCTACCACTTAGCCACAGAGGCGTTAATGTTGGACCCAAACAAAACACTCCAGGCAACACTTCAGGCAAGGAAGATTTATTAATTAAAAAAAAGAACTAAGCAAGTCACAAAAAATCCAACAAAAGTTCTTCTCAGACTGAGGTATTAATAAAAATAGTGATACTGCAAAGAATCACAGGAGAAAATAAAAACTCCACGTGGGGAGAAAAACAAAACCAGAGAACACCAATAACTAAGAACACCTTACTTGAGACAGCTTGGAAGGACTCAGTGGGGACACGCTTAGCCAAGACTCAAAAACTGAGTGAGGAACAAGTGAAAAAACACAGCTAAATACTCTAGGGGAAACAAGGCACAGGTGACCTGGATAACGTTAACAAGGACACATGAAGAACTAAGGCAGAGGGGAACACAGGGGACCTCTAGAGGCCCGGAGACAAACAACAAGAGGCAGGATGCTGACAGGACCCCCTCCGGCCTCCGGGTGCGAAACTCTCGGGATCAAACTTGGGTCCAGGATGTCCCTCCCCGTCCACCAGATACTGCAAGGAGTTCTGGACCCTCCGGGAGTCCAGTATCCGGTGCACAGCAAACATGTGACGTCAGATAGACGTTCAGATCATGTCTGTATAACATCCATCAGTTCAGACCCACTTTTGTACGTCTGTGGACGTGCAAAACTGGTTCAGTATCTGAACGTCTGACAAGGAACCCTTTTCGGACGTCTATGGACGTGCAAATCTAGTTCAATTTCTGAACGTCTGACTAGGACCCCATGCGAACGTCTGTGGACGTGCGAAACAGGTTCAATATTTGAACGTCTGACTAGGGACACATTCGGACGTCAGTGGAAGTGCAAAACAGGTTAAAATTCTGAACGTCTGACTAGGACCCCTTATGGAAGTCAGTGGACGTGTGAAACTGGTTCAATTTCTGAACGTCTGACTAGGACCCCTTCTGGACGTCTGTGGACGTGCGAAACTGGTTCAGTATCTGAACGTCCGACTAGGGACCCCCTTTGGACGTCTGTGGACGTGCTAAACTGGTTCATTATGTGAATGTCTAACTAGGGACCCCTTTGGATGACTGTGGACGTCCAAAACTAGTTCAATATCTGGACGTACGACTAGGGACCCTTTTGGGTGTCTGTGGACGTGCAAAACTGGTTCAGTATCTGACCGTCTGACTAGGGACCCCCTTTGGACATCTGTGGACGTCCAAAACTAGTTCAATATCTGGACGTACGACTAGGGACCCCTTTTGGACGTCTGTGGACGTGCAAAACTAGTTCAATATCTGAACGTCTGACTAGGAACCCCCTTTGGACGTCTGTGGACGTGCAAAACTAGTTCAATATCTGGACATCCGACAAGGGACCCCTTTGGACGTCTGTGGACGTGCAAAACTCGTTCAGTATCTGAACGTCCTACAAGGGACTCATTTGGACGTCTGTGCAAAACTGGTTCAATATCTGGAGGTCTGACTAGAACCCCCTATGGACGTCTGTGGATGTTCGAAACAGGTTCAATATCTGAACGTCTGACAAGGGACCCATTTGGACGTCTGTGGACGTGCAAAACTGGTTCAATATCTGGAGGTCTGACAAGGGACCCATTTGGACGTCTGTGGACATGCAAAACTGGTTCAATATCTGAACGTCTGACAAGGGACCCATTTGGACGTCTGTGGAGGTGCAAAACTGGTTCAATATCTAGATGTCTGACTATGGACGTCTGTGGACATGCAAAACTGGTTCAATATCTGAACGTCTGAATAGGACCCTTTTGGGACGTCTGTGGACGTATGAATCTGGTTCAATATCGAACGTCTGAATAGGGACCCTTACTGTGGATGTTTGACAAATCATACAAAATACTGTTAAATAAATAAATAAAAGTAATCACATTATTATGAAAATGGCAAATTATTATTTTATATTAAGTTGACATTATGCAATCATTGCAAAATGATTTAATTATTTACTATTTATTTAATATTTGGATTGAGAAATGGAAACTTTCTGGGAAATTTCTGAAAAATGTGTATTTTGGAAATGTTGCCCAATTTAAATTGCAAAAGTTGCAGTGCATGTAGGCCCTACACGTAATTTCCAGCATTAAAAGCAATTCAGTAGAATTACAACCCACTATCAAGCCACTACCAGACTTCATGATTCTCTGGATCTTGCACACAGGGTTGAGCCCACAATGGGCCTAAATTTTCACAGATTTATATTGAAAATGTTTTTTTTTTTTGGAGTTGGATCATATGTGTTTTTTTTATTTAAATATTTTTTGTAAAGACTCCTAATTCAATGCATCACCATTTAGCACATATATCATAATTTAGCACACTGCAGTTATTAATATTAGTTTGACCATGTTCTGATGTCATTGGACACAGAATCCTGTACTGATATAGCAAATACATGTTTATATGTGTGAGATTATATGTGCAAAATAAATCAGCATTGTTTTTCTGTGAAATGTCCCTTCAAATAAGTAAATGAATTGTTACATTTTAGCACACACATACCAAAGACTTGTGGCCCAGATTTGGCATAATCTGGCACAGCTGGTGCAGATGTGGGCCAAATGTTGTGAATGATATTTTGCCCACATGTCAACTGTGGGCCGCATATCTTGTCCCGAAATTTCAGATGTTATGTCATACAGTCAGATCAATGCAGCATCAATGTGTCAAATTTTATTGTTGATGCCCATTTTTTTGTCTATGTTCACCTTTTTAGAATGGTTGTTTGAAATTTAATTGAGCCAAATTACATAAATTATTGTCCATAAAGTGGGCATTGACGTTCCTGTTCCCTGTCAGTCAAAAACACATTTACACGAGGTCAAAGGTAATCTTATTTTTTTATTTGCAGAGGACATGTTAAGCTTTCAAAAGGTAAAAAATGTAAAGTACTTCAAACAGAATTAGCAAATATTTAATTTCGTCTGACTCTGTATCGACTTTTTAAAATTGAATCGCCACATCTACCGCAAGAACCACTCCAGTTTCTGCACTGCAGAGGTTGGTAAATGCTTCTTGAGTTAAGAAGACTTCAAATGATGCTGTCATATGTTGTGCATATTCAGGGTCATAGAGCTTATCACACACTGTCAGAAAAAAGGGTATGGTTGGGGGTACATTTGTGAGCCGGTACAAATGCTGTGGTTGGACCCTCACTGGGTCATATTTACAAGGAACTAATTTGTACCATTTTGGGGAAAATAAGGTACATATTTGTTTCCAAATGTCAAAAGGTCCATGTTTGTACACCATTTAACAAAGGTACATCAGTGACTGAAAGATGGCAGGGGGTGGGTCAAGACTGCCAAACCATTCAAGTGCATGAACAATGTGTGCACCTGATCATTACAATTTTCCAAGATGGTAAATGGTTATTTTCTACAAGATAAGTAGTTTTAATAAATAAATTAAAGAAAAAACTTCAGTGTGGCTACATAAAGTGTATTATATTATTATTATTAAGATAGACACATTTTAAATACTTATATTTTTAAGCAAGAGCACAACGGGCAATTTTGTAAAATATTGTATGCAGTAGGCCTACTGTTGCTCTGCCTTAATTAAAATACATGCGCTGGCTGCTGCCACCTTTTCAAAAATTCAAACGTAGTCCGCGCCGATGGCTTTCTCACATCAGACGACGGAAGATCTTCTAAAGAAAAGAGAAGCTGGGATATAATTCGCCGATGATGAAGAATCACAGAGATTGAGAGGTATGTAATTCAGTTCTTATTTATATTTGTCTGAAACACCCCACGTTATATTTTACGTTATTTGCTCAACTTTGTCGTGACCTCCCGCCAACAATACATGACTTGGTAATTTAACCAACATATTTTTGGGATATTTAAGATTATTAATGTTATTAGAGCAGACATGTTGAATGCTACTTATAGTTTAAACCTATAACTCTATCTTCCGTCTTAAAAAGGCACCGCTCGACTGTATAGAAAGCTGTCAGAATCAATTCAACGAAAGACCTATATCTATAACATGTTTACATGTCCTATAACATGTCCTGCAACTCAACCTTGCAAAGACAGAACTGCTTGTGGTCTCAGCCAACCCAGCACTTCATCATAATCTCTCCATTCAGCTAGGATCATCAACCATAACTCCGTCCAGGACAGCCAGGAATCTTGGAGTTGTGATTGATGATCAGCTAAAATTCACTGACCACATCACTGCAACATCCCGGTCCTGCAGATTTGCGTTATACAATATTAGGAGGATCAGACCCTTCCTATCAGAGCAGGCCACACAACTCCTGGTCCAAGCTCTTGTTCTCTCCAGACTGGACTACTGTAATGCTCTTCTAGCGGGCCTTCCGGCATGCACTATCAAACCCTTGCAACTGATCCAGAATGCAGCGGCGAGGGTGGTCTTTAACGAGCCGAAGAGAGCGCACGTCACGCCTCTCTTCATGAGTCTGCACTGGCTGCCAATAGCTGCTTGCATCAAATTCAAGACACTGGTGCTCGCCTTCAAAGCAACCACTGGCTCTGCACCAATATACCTAAACTCGCTTGTTCAGACTTACACACCCTCCAGGAGCTTACGGTCGGCCAGTGAACGACGCCTTGTAGTGCCATACCAAAGAGGCATGAAATCACTCTCACGGACCTTTTCCTGGACTGCCCCCACCTGGTGGAATGACCTGCCTATCTCAATTCGAGCAGCCGAGTCTGTAGCCATTTTCAAAAAACGGCTAAAGACACGTCTTTTCCAGCAGCACCTAACCAATCAAGAATAGCACTTAACATTCCATTCAATTCATTTTCTGTCTGTCTAATTTATTTAAAAAAAAAAAAAAAAAAAAAATTGTCATGTGTGTTCTGTGTTAGATTAACTGAGACTTGTTACAGCACTTGCATACTGTAGCCCTTGACTGTTCTAGTTGCTTCTATTGCTCTCATTTGTAAGTCGCTTTGGAGAAAAGCGTCTGCTAAATGACTAAATGTAAATGTAAATGTAATGTTTACATAGAAAATTCAAGTAAAAACCAGCGCATTTTGTGCAAACTACTTCTTATATTAGCGAAACTTGAGTATGGACTGAGATAGACTTCTGTCCGTGTTCATGCGGTACATGAGAAGGCACGTCGCGCGTAACATTTTACCAACGCTGGGCTTCAATCTGTTTGAAGCGTTTTTATTTGTACTTTTATTAAGTGATACAACGTCGTGTTAATGTGTTGATGAGATCTAGCCTCAAATGCATGCTGATCTGTCCATTGCTTTCAGACTGTGAGGTAGTGATGTGTCGTTCATGAACGATTCGTTCATTTTGAACGAATCTTTAATATGACTCGAGAACAACGGGTTGTCTCAGAGAGCGATTCGTTCATTTTGTGTTGACTGTGCATGCGCAACATCCCATGTTCTGTACAGGAAACAGAATTGATTAGTTCACCAGTCTCGAGTCATTCGTTCATCAAGTCCCAACCCATAGGCAAGGTTATGCAGTCACCGGAAACAGAAAAGATTAATTCATCTCTCGAGTCTTCTCGTTCGAGTCGTTCGTTCAAGTCCCCATAGGCTGAATGCAGAAACAGCTCATCTCTCGAGTCTCGTTCTTTTGTCACGTGACGTGACAGCCGTGTTGGATACAGAAATTATTTATTTCCTTTACATTTATTTTCCTTAACTATGGTTAATTCACAATTCCTTACAAACAAGTGAGTTTTTTATGTTTGTTTAGTTCACTTGTTTTTTTTTTAGCTACTTTAATTGATTTTCCTATGAAGCCTGGACACATTGGGTTGTTCAGAACGGATAGGAATAACAAATGTTTATTGCATATGGGTCTGGGACTTGATGAACGAATGACTCAAACCTGAAGACTCGAGACTGGTGAACTAATCAATTCTGTTTCCGGACGCATGTATTACATGAGGCTGTCACGGCTCAGATCAGACATGATGACTGAACTAACGGCTCATACCCAAGAGGTGAACTAACAGACTGCATACATCGACTGAAGCAATTTAAGCAATTAATTAATAATTTATTTCTCAAAGTTTGGCCATGGCTGCATTAGCTTATAGTTTATTTTTTATTACAAAAGTACTAAATGTGTTGAAAAATGTAGCATGTAACGTTTTAATTAGATTCTGCTGAAATGAACGAAATGACTTGAAAAAAGATTTGTTCATTTTGCTGAACGAGATTCAAAGATCCGAGTCAGTAAAATGATCCGAACTTCCCATCACTACTGTGAGGTGAACGAGGATGGAGAGAAAATGATCAAACAGGTGTTCTGACATTCCATCCTACCCATCAGATTATCCTACCAGGGCTTACTGCGTCAGTTCTTGACCAAACAAATGGGTACATCAAGGAGGTAAAATTAACCCCAACAGATGAAGAGCCAGCAATAAAGTTACCATCAGATGTAAACCAAATCTCAGAGGAACAAGGTTTTATATTTACAGAGATCTCAGTTCACCCTTAGTTGCCAGTTTGGCCTACCTGACCAGTTTGGTGTTGTTGTTATGGTTGCTTGCTTGCAGTGTTTACATCATGGGGGTCATTTTGATCACCGTTATTTATAGGAAGTGGACATAACCAATAGATCATAAAAAAGACACAGCCCCAAAAAAAAAAAAAAAAAAAATATATATATATATATATATATGTAAATATATTATTTAAATATGCCAAATTTTTTTAAAATGCATGCCACCAAAATATAAACATTTTCTTATTTAATATAGATACTATAAATTGTTTTAAAGTTATATCCACTACCTCTAGCTGTCCTGTACACTTTTGATTTGATGAATTTTGGGAGGACAGAATTGTCCTTCCTAGTACTTCAGTGTACTTCTAGATCACATTATTTTTTATATTATATAATACCAATGTGGGGGTAGGGGGTGGATTGTTGTCTCTTCTAACATAAAGACCAAACCTACGGCCTTGAATGTTTGGCACGTTCATTTTGCCAAGTTCATTTTATGTTGGCTCGTTGGCCCTGTAAAGTTGATTAATTAGAAATATTATTGACAACACTAACTTTGTCTTTATTTTTCAGTGATGAAGGTCTGGGCTGCAATTTCACTGGTCAGTTTGAAGCAGTTGTTGGGCCATATAAGCTCTATGACTCTTCTTTTCACTCACTGCAAGGGACCGAGTGGCTTTCTGATGAAGTAAGTTATTATTATGCTATGGGTGGCCTTTCTTTCCAATCGGCCTCTAAATTACTTGTAAACCCAGAACATGATTTTAAGAGTCACCCAATTGAAAAAAGTTTTTCTCTCTCACAAAAACAAAGTTTAGTTTGTGTCACGTACAGGAGATGAGGACCCAAAAGCAGAAGGTGATTTGACAAAGTTTTAATTCAGTTCAGGGCAGAATAACTCAGGTAGCCACAAGGCATTTCACGAGTTCACACTTACATATAATTTGTAGAGAGTTAATTGAATTGCGTATTTGGCGTGCTGTCCGGGGGGGAGGGCTTCGAGCTCGGACTTCGGCCCGAACCCAGAGTACCCCCCAAAAAGCTAGTAAGCATAGGACAGCCGCCTGCTAATTACCCCCCAAGAAGTGCCGAGCTTGGCGGCTGGCATGAGAGAGGGGCCTGGTTGTTTGACCGGGAGGGCCCGTGAGCGGCTTGTGTCACGGATGGGCGGCCCTGTTGGTTCAGGAATCGCACGGTTCTTGGTGAGAGCCGGGTGTGGTCTTGTACGTGGGAGACCGACCTTTCTTTGCTGTGTAGAAAACTGCCCACTTCTCGCTGTGTGAATTTTTTATCCTTCCTTGTTGTGTTGAAACTGATCCACTTTTCACTGTGTGGAAATTTCCGCTGCCTTACTGCGTGGGAACGTTCACTGATTCACTGCGAGGAACGTACTGCTTTGCTCTGTGGAAACTTCCACTGACTTCTTGCGTGGAAATGAAAGCTCTAGCATAAGTTCTGCTGGGAAGACTAAATTACTACGTCACTTATTGCCTTCATTCTAACCCAATTATATTCTCATGCTCACCGTATAAAAGCCTGGTACTTACACATTTTTGAGTTCGCAGATACTGAAGCGACGATTACGCAGATCTGAAGCGACGATTAGTTGATGAACCGGACGTTCCGTGGCGGTCGATCGCTGGTCTATGATAACTAATAATGTGTATACAGTAGCGTTCTAAGTCCACGTCAGCCTATCATTCTGTTCAATGGGTTACCGCAGTAACAGACGCGAGTACTTCACTAACAAGAGCAAGTCTCACGTCAGACTCAGATCAATCGCTTTCATGGAGGACTATCTGGGCATGTTATCAAAGACACGGCTGTGGTTTCATCACCATTCTGGCGACATCACTTCATCAGCTTCTATCACAGTGATGGTTATGCATTCCGATGCGATTGGGTGTAGTATCTTACTCTATTTCAACTTTGTCGCAAGCACGTCTGTATAGAGCACACACATGCATTGTATGAGACGCGCACAGGTGTTTACCGGTCTGATTGTGCAACGTGATCGCTCGTTGTGACTCGCTTCTGTCCATAGTGCTCGTAAATGATTCGCATGACACCGGTAGTATTTTGTTAGAAAAACTGAAACAGATCAGATATGCACAGCATATTTAGACTCTATCATTCTCCCTACGAATGCAAGGAAAACAAACGGGGTTTAAAGCAACATGCACCCATTTAATCGGGGCTTCATGTTGAACTGAAGTTAAGCTGAAATCGCGATTGGTTCAGTGTTATCAGATCGCTAAAATTCAATTTAAAAAAACTATGCTGAGCAAATTAGCATATTTAGGTACAGGACCGACATCAGTACTTTAATCTGTTCTTATTCAATGGCTTTAGATTCATCATCCAAGCGCTGCAAGTTCGTCACATATGCAATTTAACTGACACAACATAGTTTCAAGCTTAGAAGCGTTTGGCCTGCATCCAGCAGAGTACATATTTGCTCAAACATACGGGGCACCAAGTGTTGGAATGGCTTCCTTTCGTGATTCGATATGGCTTCCTTCTCCATGAGGAAGAACCGTAGCGTTCTGTGCTCACATTAAGGTGCTTTGCTTATTGTATTATAAAAAATGCGCAACATATTAATAAATTAGTTAATCAAAATAAACACGTCATATATATTAGTAATTGTGTGCGTTTGTCTTCGCTTTACTCCAGTTAATTTGACTCTATTCGTTTTTTATTCAGCTACTGATATCTGGATACCTCTTATATTTCGAGAACTTAGATTTTAGTGTTACGTCTTACTTGGTCCTTCCAGCTAGGACGCAATGGCTACATTTATGATAAAACAAATGTGTATCTTGCTTGTACTCTCAGCACCATATGTCGGGTTTGACTTGAGATTCGATAGCAGCACTACTTTGATTCCGTACTCAATCCGACCCGTTTACATAAAGATTGCATCGTACAGCATCTAAATCACAATTATTGATTAGAAAACAATTATTCAAATCTTTTATGAATACAGTGAGCAGAGTGCACTCCCTTTATAAACGCATGAAACTGTCAAATGCTTCAGTTCAGATAAACTCCAGTGGAACTGCTGTGGTCAATCTGACTACACCGAATCATGAATCTATTGCATGTTCTACTATTCGTTGGTAAAGCGTATGCGCTGGTAGGCAGAGTTGGTAGTGATAAGCTCTGGGCCATTCAATCCTGTTTGAGTGTTTCTGTGTTGTGTGGCGCTCCAATTGGGCATTGCATTCGAGTGCTCAACAGACGTTACATTACATTTGTGCATTTGGCGGATGCTTTTGTCCGGGGCACCTTGAGTTGCATTCGGGGCGCACATTTGGCATTTTTCGGGTCTTGTTTTTTCTGGGAGTCGGGCCGTGGCTCGCGGCGCACTGCTGTTTGAGCTACTGAAAAGACATGTCTGTGATCAGCTACACTTGCATCGAATCCTATTGTGACTAACACAATATACAAGGGAGTAATAGTGTCGACTGTTGACACAGTCTGCACATGCGTATTGATTCCTGGCTGCACCGCAAACGGCAAGGTCTCTCGCAGTAAGCGTTTTCTCTTCACTAAAGCTGGCAAACGGTGCACTTATAGTCATTGTGATTCGTTGCTTTTCAGACTGCGATCCTGATGCTAACCTGTGGGATCTCAGTGCATTACAGCAGGCCGTATGTTAATCAGACGCATAAGGACTTGTCCGGAGTTTTACATCAATCCATTCACTTAGCGAAATCATTCAGGCCAAAATTTTATCATGGCGTTGGGGAACATGTAAAACTAACTATTAAAGACATCAGATTTCATTCTAGGGTCAAAGGAATTTTTTTTTTAGGATTGCGATATTGTTCTCATATTGCAAACGTGTCGGCAAAAAAAAAAAGGCCACTAGGCCACATTTAACCATGTTACCTAGACCACTCCCCCCTATTTATCTATCTAACGGAGCACCTCTCTCTAAGGCTGGTTTCCGACCCACTTTTATACTGACCTTTAAAACTGCAGTTTACCTCCTATTCGTATCAGACTTCCTACAGCTACGACCGTGGAAATTCTGGGCCAGCATTTAAGCTACTGGGCAGTTGGTGTTCTTCTGCATTCAAGTCTTATATAAGACCAATTCTAAAATCATCCTTGAAGCTCAGCAAGCTCTCCAGTAATGGTTCAGGTAAATTCCTATGCAACTACTGGTGGTGGTGTCTTAATCTTATTTACTTCATCCCGTTATTATTCTAGCCAGCACTCCTCAACGACTTCTATCTAATACGTGTGGCCTAGCGGCTCTGTTCAATGTGGCCTCGTCTCTATGTGGCTGTAGCAGCCGTTGTGCCTTTGTTACATGTTCGTTATTTAAATAATCCTAAGTTAATCATATTATAAAAAAAAAAAAAAAAAAAAAAAAAACTTGAATGTCTTATTTAATGCGATATTTTTGTTCTATGTGGTCTTCTGTGACCGTGTAGCCTAATGTGGCCTTGTCTCGTGGTCTTGTGGCCATTAAGCATGGCATGTTCTGTGTGGCCTAGCGGCTCTGTCTCGTTGGCCTCATTCAGTGTGGCTTAGCAGCCTTGTGGCCCGGCGGGCCTTGTCTCTGTGGTACAATGTTGCCTTGTTCCATGTTCGGCCTTCAAGGGTGCGGCCTTTATGGCTTCGTTTTGTGTGGCTTAGTGGCCATCGTCTGTACGTCTCGTCTAAGTGTGGGATTATGGTTTAGGAAACATTCTATGTTCCGTGTGGTCTACTGTGACCGTGTAGCCTAATGTGGCCTTTTCTCGTGGTCTTGTGGCCTTCATGGCATGGTTAAATGTGGCCTAGTGGCCTTGTATTCAGTATGTCTGTCTATGTGTGGCATTAGTGGCCTTGTGGCCACGTGGGCCTTGTGTTCATGTGGGGCTTGGCGCCTTGTGGCATATGTTTGCCTTGTCCTTTAAAAAGATGCCTGATCGGCCAGTGGCCCCCTGGGGCATATGTTTAATGTGGCTTAGATGCCGTAGTCTCCTGTGGTTTGTATATGTGTGGCACTAGTGGCTTGGTCTTGTCCTTAAAAGATGCCAATAGTGGCCAGTCGCCCCCCGGGGCATAGGTTCTTTGTATATAAAAACAAAAAACAAAAAAACAAA
Source organism: Romanogobio albipinnatus (assembly GCA_023566225.1). NCBI lineage: Eukaryota > Metazoa > Chordata > Actinopteri > Cypriniformes > Gobionidae > Romanogobio > Romanogobio albipinnatus. The sequence continues at coordinate 32,019,844 of CM042244.1, forward strand.
AAAAAAATTCTAGCCAAGTGGCTTCATTCACGTGCAGTCCAGTCTTACCTCGTCTCTTTGTGGCATTAGCGGCCGTTGTGGCTTAGAAGCCTCGTCTCTGTGGTCTATATAGGCCGGGTGGCTGATCAAGGCCTTGTCTCTGTGGTCTATAAAGGCCGTGTGGTCCAATGAGGCCAGAATATGTGTGGTTTATGTACGGCCCTAGGTGGCCTGCTATATGTGGTCCAATGTGGCCGTTCTATTATAGCCAATGCGGCTCTGTCTGTGTGGTCCAATGAGGCCGTGTGGTCCAATGTGGCCGTTCTATTATAGCCAATGCGCCTCTGTCTGTGTGGTCCAATGAGGCTGTGTGGTCCAATGTGGCCGTTCTATTATAGCCAATGCGGCTCTGTCTGTGTGGTCCAATGAGGCCGTGTGGTCCAATGTGGCCGTTCTATTATAGCCAATGCGGCTCTGTCTGTGTGGTCCAATGAGGCCGTGTGGTCCAATGAGGCCTGTTTATTATTTTTGCCAAGGCGGCTGTCTGTATGGTCCAATGAGGCCTTGTCTCTGTGTTTTCCTATAGGAGTGAACTGGCAATATATACATATATATATAAAAAAAAAAAAAAAAAAAAAAAAAAAACATTAAATAAATAAATAAAAACATATATAATACATATATAACAATAATACAAATAAATAAATTGTCTTTTCATTAAGCTATAGGCATGCAGTATCTCTTCACATCTTAATTCTACCACATAGTAACTTCCTTCTCTATTTTTCAGGAATCCCAGGATTCTAGACCGGTGGGTATACTCAGTTACCAACTTTTGGGGGTTGGCGGGCCCCGTCCCGGTGTATTCATACTCCACCTACTTTTGGGGGTCGGCTGCGCCCCTGCCCTCATCTTCAGGCAGGAATTGCAGATCCGATACCCTCGGATTATGCCTACGGACGGGGCCTACGCCAAATTGACTTTGTATATTATTAGCTTGCTGAGCTATTATTAAATGCACTATTGTCGATATAATTCTCCCGAGTCTTTCCTGCAGAAATGAAAGCTCTAGCATAAGTTCTGCTGGGAAGACTCAATTACTACGTCACTTATTGCCTTCATTCTAACCCAATTATATTCTCATGCTCACCGTATAAAAGCCTGGTACTTACACATGTTTGAGTTCGCAGATACTGAAGCGACGATTACGCAGATCTGAAGCGACGATTACCCCCATCCTCCCCACCACCACCAGGATGGTCCTGTCCATACCTCCCGGGGGGTCGGCTGCGCCCCTGTCCTCATCTTCAGGCAGGAATTGCAGATCCGATACCCTCGGATTATGCCTACGGACGGGGCCTACGCCAAATTGACTTTGTATATTATTAGCTTGCTGAGCTATTATTAAATGCACTATTGTCGATATAATTCTCCCGAGTCTTTCCTGCAGAAATGAAAGCTCTAGCATAAGTTCTGCTGGGAAGACTCAATTACTACGTCACTTATTGCCTTCATTCTAACCCAATTATATTCTCATGCTCACCGTATAAAAGCCTGGTACTTACACATGTTTGAGTTCGCAGATACTGAAGCGACGATTACGCAGATCTGAAGCGACGATTACCCCCATCCTCCCCACCACCACCAGGATGGTCCTGTCCATACCTCCCGGGGGGTCGGCTGCGCCCCTGCCCTCATCTTCAGGCAGGAATTGCAGATCCGATACCCTCGGATTATGCCTACGGACGGGGCCTACGCCAAATTGACTTTGTATATTATTAGCTTGCTGAGCTATTATTAAATGCACTATTGTCGATATAATTCTCCCGAGTCTTTCCTGCAGAACTTTCCACTTCCCTGCTTTGTGGAAACGTTCTGTTGGTTTACTGCGTGGAAATGTGCCACTTTTTACTGCGTGGGAACTTTTTGCTGATTTCCTGCGTGCGCTGATTTATTGCCTGGAAACGTGCCACTTTTTTGGCTGCGTGGAAGGCTTTCCACTTCTGGCTGCGTGGAAGGCTTTCCACTTTCTGGCTGCGTGGAAGACTTTCCACTTTCTGGCTGCGTGGAAGACTTTCCACTTTCTGGCTGCTTTCCACTTTCTGGCTTCGTGGAAACTTTCCACTTTCTGGCTGCGTGGAAGGCTTTCCACTTTCTGGCTGCGTGGAAACTTTCCACTTTCTGGCAGCGTGGAAACTTTCCACTTTCTGGCTGCGTGGAAGGCTTTCCACTTTCTGGCTGCGTGGAAGACTTTCCACTTTCTGGCTGCGTGGAAGACTTTACACTTTCTGGCTGCTTTCCACTTTCTGGCTTCGTGGAAACTTTCCACTTTCTGGCTGCGTGGAAGGCTTTCCACTTTCTGGCTGCGTGGAAACTTTCCACTTTCTGGCAGCGTGGAAACTTTCCACTTTCTGGCTGCGTGGAAACTTTCCACTTTCTGGCAGTGTGGAAACTTTCCACTTTCTGGCTGCGTGGAAACTTTCCACTTTCTGGCAGCGTGGAAACTTTCCACTTTCTGGCAGCGTGGAAACTTTCCACTTTCTGGCAGCGTGGTCTGGCTGCGTGGAAACTTTCCACTTTCTGGCTGCGTGGAAACTTTCCACTTTCTGGCAGCGTGGAAACTTTCCACTTTCTGGCTGCGTGGAAACTTTCCACTTTCTGGCTGCGTGGAAACTTTCCACTTTCTGGCTGCGTGGAAACTTTCCACTTTCTGGCAGCGGGGAAACTTTCCACTTTCTGGCTGCGTGGAAACTTTCCACTTTCTGGCTGCGTGGAAACTTTCCACTTTCTGGCTGCGTGGAAACTTTCCACTTTCTGGCAGCGTGGAAACTTTCCACTTTCTGGCTGCGTGGAAACTTTCCACTTTCTGGCTGCGTGGAAACTTTCCACTTTCTGGCTGCGTGGAACTTTCCACTTTCTGGCTGCATGGAAACTTTCCACTTTCTGGCTGCGTGGATACTTTCCACTTTCTGGCAGCGTGGAAACTTTCCACTGACTCGCTGCGTGGAGACTTTCCACTGACTCGCTGCGTGGAGACTTTCCACTGACTCGCTGCGTGGAGACTTTCCACTGACTCGCTGCGTGGAGACTTTCCACTGACTCGCTGCGTGGAGACTTTCCACTGACTCGCTGCGTGGAGACTTTTCCACTGACTCGCTGCGTGGAGACTTTTCCACTGACTCGCTTCGTGGAAAACTTTCCACTGACTCTGGAAGGAACCTGGGAAGAACGTCTCGGGTTATGACTATAACCCTTGTTCCCCGAGAAGGGGAACGAGACACTGCGTCATCGTGACGACACTTTGGGGAACGCCCCTCGCGTTACGCGTCTGAAGAAACAGTAGAATCAGCCCAATCCGATTGGCGTTGCGTGATGACGTCGTATGTGACGGCACACCCGGAAGATACAAAGAGACGTCTGAACGAAACAGAGATAGCGTTCTTTGCGATGAAGCGAGCGCTCTGATGATTGGGTGGACACGAGACGCAGTGTCTCGTTCCCCTTCTCGGGGAACAAGGGTTATAGTCATAACCCGAGACGTTCCCCTTCGAGGGAACTCGAACTGCGTCATCGTGACGACACTTTGGGGAACGAGTACCAACTATCCCGCACCAATCATACCCACCCCAGTGTGAAGCTGAAACCAGGCACAACTAGGGGCGAGCACTCTCGCGCCAGGCGTCTCAGGGAGATGCAGACTATAAAAACGAATGAAGGTGTGAGGCGTGGCCCACCCAGCTGCCTCGCAGATGTCTAGCATAGAGGCCCCAGAAAGGAGGCTACCGAGGAGGCCATGCTCCTGGTAGAATGGGCCCTCACGGCTAAGGGTGAAGGCAGGTTGCGCACCCGATAAGCCATGGCTATAGCCTGGACAATCCAGTTACTAATCGTCTGTTTTGACGCAGGCAGCCCTTTCTTGGGTGAACCAAAACACACCAACAGCTGGTCTGACTTTCTCCACTGAGCAGACTTCTCCAGATAAATCCTCAATGCCCGCACGGGGCAGAGGAGGTGAAGTCTGCTCTCTTCCGCCGTCACGTGAGGTGGAGGATGGAATGCCTGGAGAACCACTGACCTTGCCCTGTTAGATGGCACCTTGGGCACGTAGCCCTGGCTGGGATGCAAGATGGCTTTAACCATGCCAGGGGCAAACTCCAGGCAAGTCGGCGTGACCGCCAAGGCCTGGAGGTCCCCCACTCTCCTCAGAGAAGTGATGGCAAGGAGAAAAGCCACCTTGAAGGTCAGTATTCTCGCCTCAGCCGACTCCAGCGGCTCAAAGGGGGCCTCAGCCAGCCCTTCGAGCACCACTGCCAGGTCCCAGGTTGGGACCCTGGAATGAGCCGCAGGCCTCATCCTCCGAGCCCCACGGAGGAAACGTACAACCAGATGGTGCCTTCCCAACGTCGCATCACCTAAAGGTGCGTGGAAAGCCCCAATGGCAGCCACATACACCTTAAGTGTGGACGGGGAAAGACCGGCGGAGAAGTGGTCTTGAAGGAACTCCAGCACTGAAGCCACTGGGCAGTTAACTGGGTTCACCTGCCGCTCTCTACACCAAGTGGAAAATACATTCCACTTTAGGCTGTACAACCTCCTGGTGGATGGAGCTCTGGAACTGAGTAGGGTCTCCACGACACCTGCCGACAGGCCCTCTGCTAGGAACTGAGCCCCCTCAGGGGCCAGACCCAGAGATCCCATACCTCTGGCCGTGGGTAGAAAATCGTACCCCCGGCCTGAGACAGCAGATCCCTCCTCAGAGGGACCTGCCATGGGGGACCGTCCAGCAGGTCGATGATGTCGGAGAACCATACCCGAGTGGGCCACCGGGGTGCTACTAAGAGAAGGCTGACGCCCTCCCGGCGGACACGTTCCAGAACTCCCGGGAGCAGAGCAATCGGGGGAAAAGCGTACAGACGCAGCCTCGGCCACGTCTGCGCCATGGCATCCAGCCCCAGAGGGGCCGGATGAGTGAGGGAGAACCACAGCGGGCAGTGGGACGTCTCTCGAGACGCAAATAGATCCACTTCCACCGGGCCCAGCCGCTCGCACATAGCCTCAACCACCTCGGGGTGGAGCCGCCATTCCCCGGGCCTCAGCCCCTGCCTCGACAGGATGTCTGCTCCCTGATTTTGGTCCCCGGGAATGTACATCGCCCTGAGGGATGACAACTTCCCCTGGGACCACAGAAGGACCTGATGCGCCAGTCTGCAAAGAGGGCGTGACCTCAGGCCCCCCTGGTGGTTTAGATACGACACTGCGACATATTGTCGGATCGTATCAGGACATGGTGGCCGCGGAGGTCCGGGAGAAAGCTCCTCAGAGCTTTGTAGACCACCAGCATTTCCAGGCAGTTGATGTGCCAGGAAAATGCCGGGTCTCCCACAGACCTCTGAAAAAGCGGCCTTCCATGACCGTGTCCCAACCAGTGAGGGATGCGTCTGTTGAAACGGTTTCCCGACAACATGACGCTCCCAGCACCGGCCCCCGGGACAGGAACCAAGGTCTGTTCCATATGACAAGGGAACGAAGGCATCTGCGCGTTACCCTGATCATACAGAATGAATTTCCCCTCAAGGAAAGCCCCCTGGTTCACTTACGCATCAGGACATGGTGGCCGCGGAGGTCCGGGAGGAAGCTCCTCAGAGCTTCATAGACCGCCAGCATTTCCAGGCAGTAGATGTGCCAGGAAGAATGCCGGGTCTCCCACAGACCTCTGAAAAAGCGGCCTTCCATGGCCGTGTCCCAACCAGTGAGGGATGCGTCTGTTGAAACGGTTTCCCGACAACATGACGCTCCCAGCACCGGCCCCCGGGACAGGAACCAAGGTCTCTTCCATATGACAAGGGAACGAAGGCATCTGCGCGTTACCCTGATCATACAGAATGAATTTCCCCTCAAGGAAAGCCCCCTGGTTCACTTACGCATCAGGACATGGTGGCCGCGGAGGTCCGGGAGGAAGCTCCTCAGAGCTTCGTAGACCGCCAGCATTTCCAGGCAGTAGATGTGCCAGGAAGAATGCCGGGTCTCCCACAGACCTCTGAAAAAGCGGCCTTCCATGACCGTGTCCCAACCAGTGAGGGATGCGTCTGTTGAAACGGTTTCCCGACAACATGACGCTCCCAGCACCGGCCCCCGGGACAGGAACCAAGGTCTCTTCCATATGACAAGGGAACGAAGGCATCTGCGCGTTACCCTGATCATACAGAATGAATTTCCCCTCAAGGAAAGCCCCCTGGTTCACTTACGCATCAGGACATGGTGGCCGCGGAGGTCCGGGAGGAAGCTCCTCAGAGCTTCGTAGACCGCCAGCATTTCCAGGCAGTAGATGTGCCAGGAAGAATGCCGGGTCTCCCACAGACCTCTGAAAAAGCGGCCTTCCATGACCGTGTCCCAACCAGTGAGGGATGCGTCTGTTGAAACGGTTTCCCGGCAACATGATGCTCCCAGCACTGGCCCCCGGGACAGGAACCAAGGTCTCTTCCATATGACGAGGGAACGAAGGCATCTGCGCGTTACCCTGATCATACAGAATGGTCTTCCCCTCAAGGAAAACCTCCCTGGTTCCCAGCCACCACTGTAGGGGTCTCGTGCAGCAGGCCAAGAGAAATTCTGTTGGACGCAGCTGCCGCAAGTCCCAGCAGTCCTAAACTGCTGTACAGTGATGCCCGAATGGAGGAACCTGATAATGATACGCTTCGCCCCCGAAAGCGAACCTCAGGAATCCCCCGTGACACAGAAGGATGGAACATGGAAGTATGTGTCCTCTTTAGATCCACCGTGACAGACCAGTCCTCAGACTGGATCTGAACCACGACACTCAAGCATCTTGAATCTGAATCTCCTCGGAGAACGATCCAAGTACCTCCGATCTAAAGTTGGACGCAACTGGCCATCCTTCTTAGGAACTATGAAGTACCGGCTGTAGGACCCGGACTCCCTGACTGGCGGAGGAATATGTTCAAAGCCTCCTTAACCGACAGGGAGTGTACTTCCTGTTCCATTACCCGCACCTGCTCTGGGCCGACCACAATCCAGACCACCCCGTTAGACTTCGGGGGAGGGAACTGAACTGCGGCCTGTAACCCGTTCTACAGTACGCAGGGCCCATGCAGATATATTCGGAGGCATAACCATGCGCCGAGATAATCTGCTAAGGGAACCAGCCTCTCGAGGCCGGCCTCGGGTGTCAACCGAGCCTCCTCCCCGACCCCCTGAAACGGCTAACCGGCAGGGCGAAATCGAGGAAGATTTTCGGTGAGCGTACGCGTTTGCTGGACCGCCGCAGGTCTTGCTAGAGGCGGCTGGTGCAGCGCGCGTGCGCTGAGAAACGATGTGGCCCGAAACGTACTAGACGGCGGGAGCACAACATCGATTCCCAAAAGCTCCTCAGGGGAGGCGACCTCGATCGCTCCTACCCGGGAGAGGGGGCCGGCCAGCAGGGGCCTCATCTAAGGGAGCAGCTCGACAGGGCCGCAACCTCCAATCTTAGATGGATATCCAGACAAGTCAAACACGCTTGGGCGACAGACTGATTAAGTATCTAACTTAACAAAGTCAGATAACATGACACTCAATTCCTCAGAATTAAATGTCATCATAATCACCCAACCGTGCAACCTGGTCTGAATGATCGGCTGAGTAAAAAATACATCTAACTCTTATAGTCAGATAATATTTTAATTTAATTCCTCGGAATTAAATGCAGCCATAGTAAGGTGAAAGCGAATACTGTTCGATTATATTATATACGGCTCGAAAATCACACGTTGCCTCAGCAACGCGGCTCAAGCAGTTATAATACAATTGGCCTTCCTCCCTCGAGAAGAAAGCCAAACAGTATCACATTTCACAAATACGGTGAACATGGTCTGAATAATAGGCTGAATATCTAACTCCTCAAAGTCAGATCATATTTCATTTAATTCCTCAGAATAAAACGCAGCCACAATTATCAGACAATACTGCTTAATTGTATTATATACGGCTCGTAAACCACACGTTGCCTCAGCAACGCGGTTCAAGCTGTTATAATACAACTGGCTTTCATCCCTCGAGAAAAAAGCCAAACGGGCGCGAGGCTGAAACACCCGAAGGCGCACGGCAGTACGCGTCGCGATATTTCTGAATGAAAACAGCCCGCCCCCTCAGGAGCTGACTGCATGCCTCGCACCCACAGTATCCCTACTCACCGTGTCACGTTGTATCACTCTAATAACAGACCCAAACCTGCGCGCCGCCTCGGCAACTCGAGGTTGAATCTGCATTAGGAAAGGCGAGCCTCGATACGGAACCCATCTAATTCCTCAGAATCAGACAGCTCACGCATCGGGTCCTCCACCCCGGGGGAAGAAGCCGCAGCGCGGGGCCGCGGGCTTCCACGCGGGGAAGGAGAACAATGGAGCTGTCACCGGGAAGGAGAAAATGCATAAGCACTCTCAAGTTCCCCTGACAGACCCATCTGCGAGTCCATGATAGATCAACCGTGCTGCCTCAACAGCACGGGACCGGCCATGGAATTCGCGAGCCCTGTATGCTTGTGAAAACAACGTTAGTAGATAACAACACCAAATACTCTCAGACTGGTAACACAGAGCGCTAACGCTGAAGAGCAAAAAAGCTATCTCTGTTTCGTTCAGACGTCTCTTTGTATCTTCCGGGTGTGCCGTCACATACGACGTCATCACGCAACGCCAATCGGATTGGGCTGATTCTACTGTTTCTTCAGACGCGTTACGCGAGGGGCGTTCCCCAAAGTGTCGTCACGATGACGCAGTACGAGTTCCCTCGAAGGGGAACGTAAGACTCAATGTTTGCTGGACAGGAGGAAATTCCCCAGTAAAAGCCCTAGAGGATTTTTAAGCAATGAGAGTTTGGTGAGCTTTTTTGATGTGGAACCGGTTGGTCCTGATGTAGCTCTGAAAGGCATCTGAGGACCATCTCCCGAGAGCTTGGATCTGTTGTTGGGAGAGGCCTTTTTGAGCTGCTGATGTTGCCGCCCCAATGCAGAAAGAGTGGCTTGAGTAGTTCGTTGCTGGGATGCCTGCCTGTTGGAGAACGGATTTGAGGTGCTTCTGAAACCAAAAGCGTGTCACAGGTTTGTTGACTTCATCTGTAAACAGGGGTTCCATGGGAGATTTGGCCTGAGATTTTCTCCATTGGAGGTATGCCAGAACGGACTGGTATGGTTGGATTGGTGATGGAAGGTTGAAAATGTAGATGAAATGACCTTTTTTGGTTTGGTCAGTCTGACTTTGTTTGATCAGGTATGATATTGTTTCCTCGTCCATGGCTGTTAAGTCTGAGATGGTGGGGTGGATTTTTGGGTCGAATTTGGATGTAATAGCGAGCTCCGAGCATCTTAGAAAACCGAAAAAAGCTAGGATAAACATGGTGTCGAGTGTCCGGGCGGTATTTCTGGGCTGGTAGCTTGTACGCAAGGTGTGAATGCATTTGGTGAGGATGTCTATCGTTATTGGTTGTCTTGTGTCAGGGCGGGTGGGCTGGGATCTTTGGATCCCTTTGATCAGTAGAGAGGTTTGAGAATTGTTTATCTCGGGCGAGGGACCGCCGTGTAATAGTTTGTGAAAAAACTGAATGCCACTCAAGTACCCTTTGATAGACCCGACTTGGAGGTTTTTTACGGTGTTAAGGTGAGAAATAAATGAGGTGATTGAAAGGAGAGAGAAATCGGGGAACGGCATATTATACGAGTTGTGGAATGCTCTAAAATTTTTCCAAGCGGTTATGTAGGATTGGAGGGTCCTGGGAGAAACTGCTTGGAGAATGGTGTCTAACGATGCGTTGAGGAGTGGTTTCAAGGGGTGGTTTATGGGAATATCAGTTCCGAATAGCGAGGTACTGGAGTTGGGAACTGATCCGCCTCTGGAGACAGCGTCCTGAATTTCTGAAACAGAAAACGAGACAGAGAGTCAGCGATTTGGTTTTCTGATCCAGGTACGTGTTTAGCTATCATGATGAATTGGTCGCAAGCTGAAATCCATGTGAGACGCCTTAGAAGTGGCATCATGGCAGGTGTGTGTGAACGACCTTTATTTATGCAATGCACTGTTGCTTCGTTGTCGCTGTGCACTAGAATGCTGCTAGCGGCCCATTCTTTTCCCCACAGAAAAGCCGCTACTACGAGAGGGTAAAGCTCAAATAGCGCTGAGGACTGTGTCGTGTCCTGGAGCTGTGGGGGCCATGGAGAAGCGAACCACCGACCTTGGTAAAACCCCCCAAATCCAGTCTGTGTACAGTTGGATATCGATTGGGGACAAGACGAGATTACTGTAGAAAAATGATAGGCCATTCCATTGGTTCAGAAACATTACCCATAGCCTGAGTTCGTCACGACATGCTTGAGTTATTGAAATTTGGTCCTCTAGCGAGTGGACAGAGGACGCGAGTGAGAGGAGATGCGATATGAAGGGGCGGCCTTGTGGAATGATGCGCATTGCGAAGTTTAAATGACCGAGCAGAGATAGGAGTTCACGTTGTGAACACTCGGTTTTTTCTAGGAGACTAGATGAGACGAGAATTATTCTGTCGATTTTCTCTTTGGGCAGGGATGCCTGGAATTTGTCTGAATCTAATTTAATCCCGAGGAACTCTATGCATGTGGCGGGCCCCATGGATTTCTCCTGTGCAATGGGGATTCCGTACTGCGAAGTAGTGCGAAGTAGTATTTCCCCAGCCATCGAACTCCGAAGAGGTGCCATGAATCTGGATGGATGGGCATTACTTTGAAAGCCGATGTGATGTCGATTTTTGCCAGCCATGCACCCCTTCCTGCGATTTTGATCATGTCGATTGCCTGATCTATGTCGTGGTATTTAAGCGAAAATTCGTTGAGGGGAATCAAGCTGTTTATGCTGGGGAATGGGGAATTGTGCGGGGCTGACAGATCGATTATTAGGCGTTTTTTACCTGAAAATTTTCTTGTGGCCACGCCGATGGGGCTGATACGAAACATGTTAAATGGGGGAATATCGAACGGCCCGATCATGAAGCCTGACTCGACTTCTTTTTTAATCAGGTTGTTTACTACTTCTGGTTCTGAGAGAGCGGATTGAAGATTGTTGCAAATGGTGTTTTGTGAGAGCGGGCATTCTACTCCGGGTTTAAAGCCATTTTTGAGCCCTGACAGCAGAAAATTGGTAAAACTGGCATCTGGGTGATGAGTTAGTTCTAAGTCCAGGCGTGAAATATTTACTGGAGTCGATAAGTAATTTTTTTATTTTTTATTTACAGATTTGTACACAGGACATACAACACGGGCGTGAGCCCCGCCGCAAAAAGAACAAATGTGCATAAATCGGCAGCGCTGTCTCAAGCATTTCCCTGAATTAAAATGATTGCAGGGCTGTTTGTTCTCGTCGAAAGAGGAGACTCTCCTTTCGACTTCCGGGTTTGCGCTGGCGGTTGCCGCCCGTGGCACGTAACTGGTGGATCGCACAGTGCTTGTTTCTGGGCATGATGAAGATGAAGGATTAACCTGAGGGCACGTTGAGGTAGAGTGTGCCACTGACCTGCAGGCCGCGCATGAAATATTTCTACAACCTAAAAACACCCTGCTGTGGAGATCCGTGTCGAGTGCCCCCCAGTATGCGCATTGGTTCCACTGGGCGACTCGCGCGGCATTTTTGGCTGAGAAGAGCTTGTGGTAAGTGTAGAAATGCCCTCCCCCATAGGACGACGCGAGCTCGGCTATGATAGCCAAGTAGTCATTTAATTCGCGTCGCCTGTGGGGGAAAGCTGCACAGATAACTTCTGTGAAGCGTGAAAACGCGATCGAAAACTCTGAAAATGACAGAATACGGGATGAATGAATGTTGGTGTTTTTTAGGGTGACGGAGAAATTCCCGCAGTCTACCCGGCGATCTGGTTCGACTGCGGAGAGATCTACATCCGCACCTGCAAGGATCTGAGTGCGGATGTTTTGGGCTACTGGTGGAGGTTCCATGGCTGTGGCGTTGGATGGCACGGGCATCGAAGCTGCTGAGAAGAGAGTGTGTGGAGTTTTTGAGTGCATGAAAGAGCTGGGAAGATTACAAGCCTGGGCTGCGGATGATGGCGGTGGCTCAGCCCTTGGATTACCCTCTGTGGCTTGGAAAGGAACATTTGTTGGAGGATAGAAGGGAAAAGAAGGATGATACTGTGATGAGAGAGCTTGTACTGCAAGCGGAGGTGTGCCTGCGCTTGTTTGCGCTACTGGAGCTGCAGGCCACTGAAAGTGGGTGGGGTTATAACCTGTGGAGTAAAACTGATGCAATGTTTGGGCCTGTGCTGTCAGCGGATGCATCATCACGCTGGCGTTTGCAACTGGCGCTGGCGGCCACTGTGAAAAAAAAAAAAGGGTTATGAACAGCGGGGGCATTAAAATGCGAAGCTGTGGGGAGGCCGCTGGGCCCAGCTGCGAGCGGCCCTGCGGCCGCAAAAGCCGCGGTGAAGGGCTGAGCCGCATCAGGAGGTTGGAGAAGGCCTGCACCGGCGGGATCCTGGGCGTGGCCCAGGCTTGCTGAAGGCCTGCGGCAGCGGCTCGATGGGTGAAACCTGCCGGATTTTGTGCTGGAGGATGATGATGGTGTCTGGCTGGGCGAGCTTTGAGCTCTGCGGGCTCTGCTCTGCCTTTGGGCTGCCTTTGGGGCTGATGAGAGCTTAGGAGAGAGGTTAGTTGACTGAACAGACACATAAAGATCGTATAATTCTTGTTTGTTCATTTTACGTGACGCCTGGATGTTCGCGTTCCCCAGCACTTGCCTCAACCCCGCTACGGTCCACTTCCCGATAGGTGGGATCGTCGGAACAGCTGAGCGGTAGGAGGAGGCCGGGGAGGAAGATGGAAGCCTTGTAGGTGGTGGTGAAGATTGGCCTCGGCGTCTCGGCGTGCGTGAGCTTGTTCGAGCAGGCGTGCGGCCGCGTGAAGAAGCCTGGGGCTCGGCTGTGATAGCCGGCGTCGGACAGGTGTTACTGGGGCCGACGGATTGCAACGGCGAATCCTTACGGAGGTATGCTTCATCGTTGGATGAGGAGCTTGTTCGTTGAGCCATTATGCTGAAAAAACTGTCAACAAAATGGAGGTAGGACGGCTGTGTATATATACCTCTTTGTTGATTAGCTGAGTACTCTCCACCTGTGTCAATTATCTGACATGTTCCTCCCGAACCTCGTTTAGTGAAACAGCATTTAAATCCAACAGAAAGTTCATCAAACGTAAGGGAACAGAACCGCCTGGTCAGGAACGGCAATGGGGAATCCCCGGAGGCAGAGAGATAGGCTGGGTCCGAAGAGAGCAAGGAATGCCAAGCCGTAAACCACTCACGTAGCTGGAGACTTTGAATAGAGCAGATACGAGGTGAAAATAAATCAGTCAGGAATGAACATGCACCGGACGGGACTAAGACGGGACAGTGATAGAAACAGGTACGTAACATCTAGGCAATAATCTGACGAAGAACAAGAGAAAGGAAGGACAAGAAATAGAGAAACCAATCAGAGAAAGTGGGCAACAGATGAGAACGATAGAGATAATGAACAAGAATGTGAGTACGTAAGGAATGAGGTAATGAGAGACAGCTGAGAACGATTGAGAAAATGAATGCAAATGTGTGTGCATAAAAGAATGTAATAATGAGTGTGACCAGAAGAGGGAGAAAAGAGAAAGGAGAAAAAAGGAAAGAGCCGGGATCATGACAGTTTGTTTATATTCATATTCATATTCATTTATTTTTCTTAATTTAGGTCATTGATGCATACCTGCACCTGGTCATTGAAAAACAACAGGTATGTATAGAATGTCTACTTATTTAGGAACACTCATTTAATTTTATATACTTACAAAATGTGTTTTTTGTTTTTTCAGAACCACGTACACCAGCTTTGTGCAGCTGTTGCACGTCCGTTGTTTGCTGGACAGTTCAGATGCCTAGGGAAGGTAATTTAGCTTTCCATAAAGTAATAAAGTAGATATTATTTACAAATGTTTGTCATGTTATGTTTTAAAAAGTTTAAGAAATGTCTTGCAGGGTCAAAGATGACACACGGCAAGTTTTAAAGTTGTGAATAGAGAAATAGGCTACACACGCACATAGGCTATATATATTCTCTGACAAAGGCAAAGAGCCTTTGTTATCTTCACTGTGTTGACACTTACCTCATCTCTCTCTCTCTCTCTCTCTCTCTCTCTCTCTCTCTCTCTCTCTCTCTCTCTCTCACTCTCACTCTCACTCTCACTCTCACTCTCTCAAAGTCTGTCACAGCCTAACAATTTTGTCCATAATCTGCAGACAATATTTAATGCTTTAGGTCAATAATTTAAAGGTTTATTTATTCCATTTACATAAGAAGTATTTCAGAGATTGATAGTGTCTATACCAAGCAACTTCCTGTAGTGGTGATCTAAAAATATTTAATAACCTTATTTATGATTACATGACATTATATTCTAGATTATCAACATGCCTGAAAAAACACTCCTTCTGATTGACCCAATGGGAAATGAACGTTCCTACGAACATAAAATTCTACGGAACTGGAGGCAACCTTTTTATAACTGTTACTCTTTTTTTTATGCTATTTGATTCTAAACAGTACAAATGTCTCGACGACATCTAGGAATTTTTTTAAACTGAGGTGTGATGAGCAAACAGCACAGTGGCAATTACGGACCCTGAAGCATGACCCGCAGATGGATTCCAGCAGTTGTGGAGTTTTGGCATTGAATGTATGTGTTCATATATTTGCACACGTGGCTTCAGATCTGGAAATGTTGTAATGTATTGAATTAAATCATCTGTCAATTAATGTTTCAGTTTGCTGAACAATACCTGCTGACAGGAACGATCAGCAATGTTCAGACTACGCCTGAAGCGGTCAGCTCAGCACGCATGAAAGTAGCCTGCACACTCCTTGGATGTCGAGGTGAGTGCTGTTTTAATTCTGTAGTTCCGTAGTAATATTGTAATGTACAGTATGTCATGTAGTACACCTCTGTAGATGCTATCTTTACTCTGAACATTGTATTTAATCAAGTAAGAATATCCAAATATACAGAGGGGATAGAGAAGAAAATCATAGAGTAGAAAATTACTTGAAGGATGCAAAAAGTAATCCAAGAATGATTTAATGTAATTTCAGAACAGGTCTGACATAGTATTTTTCATGGCATTTATGTTGACATTTAGTACACTATGATATGATTGCCCAATGAATTCATATTTATTTTATTAATGTTAAAGGTCCCGTTCTTCGTGTTTTTTTGGAGCTTTGATTGTGTTTACAGTGTGCAATATAACATGTGTTCATGTTTCGCGTGTAAAAAAAAACTGTATTTTTAACACAATTTACTTATCTGTATACCGCTGTTTTCACTGTCCTAAAAACGGCTGATGACTTCCTTTATTCTATGAAGTCCCTCCTTCAGAAATACGTAACGAGTTCTGATTGTGCCAGCGGTTCCCGTGTTGTGATTTGACCGCAGCTTAGCGAACGTGGCCTGGTTCCTGTGTTGTGATTCGACAGCAGCTTAGCGCACGTGGAAAGGTCACGCCTCTTAACGGGAGATATATGCGCTTAATGATCTCTACAGCGTCCCTGGGAAAGCCAAACAAAGGTGATTTGACTCCGGGATGAAAATAACAGCGTCTCGACGACATGGCGACAAACACACTCAAACGCAACACTTCCTTTTCTCCACGCGACACGTCCTCTTCTCCACGTGGGACAGCAACAAGGCCACGTCCCCTTTTTTCACGTATTCTTGTGGGCGGAGGTTAGTCTGTTCTACTGTTCTACTGACATCATTTATGAAGGAAGTACCAGGATGTAGTCCAAGCCAGCCGTTCGCTGTAGGAACTGTTAAATAAAATATCTCGCTTGGCATTGAACTTTGAGCTTTATAATTTTACAGGTATTTTTTATGCTCTAACAGCAACATTACACACTAACTAAAGTTTGAACAATGGGATCACGAAGAACGGGACCTTTAACAAATTTATAGGTAATGCAGAGGAGTACTGTGTGCTTTGCAGCATGCTGGAAGACGACCACAATGAAAGCATGATTGAAATGGTATACCTTACCATACCGTATAACTTACACACACCCAAAAAGCAATAGTTTAACTTTATGTGCCATGTTTTTGTGTGTGTGTGTGTGTGTGTGTGTGTGTGTGTGTGTGTGTGTGTGTGTGTGTGTGTGTGTGTGTAGAATTTTGTTATTTAAATGATAAATCTTTTTTTTGTTTGTTATTTAAATCTTTTCATATTTTTAGATTCTATATTGTTTTAGATGTACTAATTTACAAATATATTAATCTCTTTTATTTTCAGGTACAGTGTGAGAGCTGCAATAGATGGGTACATTTTAAATGTTGCAACTTCAACACCTTAAATGTGTTTATGTGCAAAAAATGTGTGGTTTAGTTTTGAGTGTATTTGCATTGATAACGGTCTGCAGCACAATGTGGTCTTATTAAGTTCATATTTATATTAATAACTAATTTTATTGTTTTACTTGTTTTGTATTGTGCCTATGTTGCATGATTTTGAAATTAATTTGATTAATTAACTATTTTCTATATTGTTCCGCTTTATTATAAATGATCTCAACAACTAATCTTATTTCAATTTACATAATCACTTTACGTTATCATCTGTTTTTGGGTAAATTTGTGACATCTGTCCAGGGACTACAGATTAAAAACTTAAAAATCATCCCAACTGTTTATTTAATACTGGAAGGACAATCTGATGGGGTATTTTGCATTGTAAAAGTATCCTACCTGTTTATTTCATACTGGTAGGACAATCTGATGAGGTATTTTGCACAGTAAAATTATCCTACCCGTTTATTTCATAGGACAATCTGATGAGGTAACGTTACTTTGCACTGTAAAACCACCCTACCATAGCCTAATAAGAATCTTCGGCAAAGTTACACCGAATTATTTTATGTAGTCAGAGACGCGAAGCCGAAACGCACAGTAGGATTTTACGATGTGGTAGGATGAACCGATAGATATGGCTATAATTTTGCGCTACGGTAGGAAAATCTGACAAGGTAGGACAGATCGACAGAACACCGGCCCAGTTCAACAAATGTGAGATGGTGGTGGAAACGATACTCGGTTACTTAACGTAACCTCGGTTCTCTCTAGAAGAGGGAACGAGTATTGCGTAAGTTCCTTACGCTACGGGAAAGTATTCTTTCTTCGAGATTTCTGAAAACCCAAAATTATCCTTAATTTTGTAACATTGTCAACGCAGTGCGGCAGCCTGGCAGACCATAGCAGGCTAATCCAACGTGCTATTGGCTGCTCTCCTGGCATCTGCAGCAGCCTATCGGTGAGCCCGCGTGACGTGGCGACCAATGAGGGCGCTTCGCGCCCACCTGGCTTCATTTGCCTACAGGTGGGGCGTGGCCACGTGTATATAAGCGGGGCTCGCAGGCTGCATATTCGGTTTTCGTAGTTCTGAAGCGCACGGCAAGGAACGCAATACTCGTTCCCTCTTCTAGAGAGAACCGAGGTTACGTTAAGTAACCGAGTATCGTTCTCTTACGAGAGGTTCTCTCGTATTGCGTAAGTTCCTTACGCTACGGGAACATATTGTCAACGCCGTGCGCGCCTCGCATACAGCATATGTATCCCAGGGAACCGGGGAAAGAAACACTGCTCGGGCAGGGTGGCCGGTAAGGAAACGGGCCACCACATATACGGACACTTCATTTGAACTGACGGGTGGTTACAACAGGTGGTTACAACACCCTGTCCCATGAATGAGGGAACGGCACCTGCCGGTCTCCTTCAAATTCACCACACCTTGTCTCATGAATGAGGGAGCGGCAACGCCAGTCGCCTTCAAATTCACAATACCTTGTTTTATGAGTGAGGTAACGGCACCGCCGGTCACCTTCAAACTGACAACAGCTTGTCTCGTAAATGAGGGAGCGTCACCGCCGGTGTCCTTCAAATTCACATAAGCATAGTACCGAACTTACTACCAGTATGTGAGCTATGTCTGCACAGAATCACTGGGCAGAGCTAACAGTCCTATTAAACTGATAACACTTTCGCCTGTAAGGCAGGAACTTCCAGATTGTAGAATCTCACGAATGTAGACGGGGAGGCCCAGCCTGCCGCCATACAAATATCGTGGATGGAAATCCCTCTGGCCCAAGCCCACGAAGAGGCCATGCCTCTAGTGGAGTGTGCTCTGACACCTAGCGGGCACTGCAGGTGCTTGGAAGCGTAAGCTGCTGCAATCGCGTCCACTATCCACCTGGACAGGGTCTGTTTCGAGGAGGCGAGACCTTTAGTGCGCCCTCCAAACGAAACGAATAGCTGCTCAGAACGCCTGAAGGCGGCGGAGCGTGTGACATAAACCCTCAATGCCCTGACAGGGCAGAGGACATTGCCACCGTCCCCCTCGTCGGATGCTGGCAGAGCCGAGAGGGAGATAATCTGCGCCCTGAAGGGAGTGCCAATCGCTTTGGGGACATACCCATGCCTCGGCCTAAGAATGACCTTGGAGTCATTTGGACCAAACTCCATACACGTCGGGCTCCCTGAGAGCGCGTGTAGATCCCCCACGCGTTTCACTGAAGCCAGAGCTATCAGGAACGCGGTTTTGCGCGAAAGGAACCTCGGTTCCACGGCTTCGAGCGGTTCGAAGGGATGAGCCTTCAAGGCCTCTAGGACCAAGGCCAGATCCCATATAGGAACCGATGGGGGCCGCGGGGGATTCATCCGTCTAGCTCCCCTGAGGAAACGGATAATGAGCTCGTTCCTTCCTAGCGTGCTGCCTAGCATCGTCCGAGCGAACGCTGCTATAGCCGCTACATACACCTTGAGCGTTGAAGGGGACCTGCCCAGTTCCAAAAGCTCCTGGAGGAAGGAGAGCACCCGCTGGACCCCACATTGCTGTGGATCCAATCCCTTGGAAACACACCACTCAGTAAACACCGACCGCTTAGAACTATATAACCGCCTCGTAGAGGGGGCTCTAGAGTGTGAGATCGTGTTCATAACCCCTTCGGGCAGGTCAACGGGTATCCGTTGGTCACCCATACATGCAGAGACCATCGCTCAAACTGACCCTCCGGCTTGAGAGAGGAGGTCTGCTCTCAGCGGAACTGGCCAGGGGGGTGAGTGTGAC
Source organism: Romanogobio albipinnatus (assembly GCA_023566225.1). Lineage (NCBI taxonomy): Eukaryota > Metazoa > Chordata > Actinopteri > Cypriniformes > Gobionidae > Romanogobio > Romanogobio albipinnatus. Next base: position 32,038,977 of record CM042244.1, read on the forward strand.
AGCTTCACCAGCTCTGGGTACCAAACCTGGTTCTCCCAGCGCGGCGCTATAAGGAGCACCGGGCGGCACGTCTCCCTGATTTTCGCTATAACCTGGGGCAATAGGGAAATCGGCGGGAAAGCATACAGCGGGAGGCTGGGCCAAGGCTGGGACAGCGCATCCTCGCTTTTGGATAGAAACCTCGGGCAGCGGGCGTTCTCTCTCGTTGCAAAGAGGTCGAGCTCCGCTCTGCCGAATAGGCACCATACCAGCTGGACTGTCTGGGGGTGTAGGGACCATTCGCCTGGGTGAATGAGGCCCCTGGACAGTTTGTCCGGGCCCACATTGAGGTGGCCCGGTACGTGCGCGGCTCTTAGCGAGCGCAGCGAGCTGTGTGCCCACACGAGCAGGCGTTCTGTCAGATTGCCCAGACACCTGGACCTGACCCCGCCCTGCCGGTTCACGTAGGACACCACCGTGGTATTGTCCGACCGGACCAACACGTGGTGGCCTCGTATAAGAGGGAGAAACTGCTTGAGCACGTTCTCTACCGCTATCATCTCCAAACAGTTTATGTGTAGGAGTCTTTCTCGGCTCGACCAGAGGCCAGAGGCCGATTTGCCCTCGAAAACGGCGCCCCAACCCGATGTGGAGGCGTCCGTCGAGATAATCTTGCGGTGTGAGATGGCTCCCATCGTTACTCCCCGCTGATACCAGTCGGCTACTAACCAGGGCTCCAGGGCTGAAACGCAGCTCTGAGTCACTCTGATCCGGAAGCCTCCGGACGCGAGGTTGCGTGGGCACCAATGAGCTCTTGGTCCAATTGACCGTGAGCCCCAGGCTGTCCAGATGGCTGAGCAGCACTGCCCTGTGGGCGAGGAGCTCGGCCTCTGACTGCGCCAGGATGAGCCAATCGTCCAGATAATTCAAAACTCGCATCCCCTGCCTTCTCAGGGGAGCGAGGGCCGTGTCCATGCACTTCGTAAATGTACGGGGTGCTAGCGACAGGCCGAATGGAAGGACGGTGTATTGATAAGCCTGGCCGTCGAAGGCGAATCGTAAGAATGGCCTGTGACGCGGCGTTATCTTGATCTGAAAGTATGCGTCTTTCAAATCTAGGGAAATTAGCCAGTCTCTCGGGCGAATATGCGCGAGGATCTGCTTGGTCGTGAGCATCTTGAACGATCTTTTCATAAGAGCTTTGTTCAGACGCCTCAGATCCATAATCGGTCTGAGCGACCCATCCCTTTTCGGAACGAGAAAATACCGGCTGTAAAAGCCTGACTCGCTCATAGAATGGGGAACCGGTTCTATAGCCCCTTTGCAAAGCAGTGTGGCTATCTCCGCTCGAAGTAGATGTGCTACTTCCTCGCTCACTCTCGTCTCCGTACGCGCAAAGAAGCGCGGGGGGGCGGCGAGCGAATTGCAGAGTATAGCCGTGCTTCACTGTTCTCAGCACCCATTCTGATACACCTGGAATGGCTTCCCACGCTCTCGCGTGTGCCACACGGGATAGAACGGCCTCCGGGCTCATAACGCCACGCTTTGCGGGTTCGATGGCCTGTATAGGAGGGGCGGGCTCCATGCTGTGGGCCCGCCGATCGCTCGCGATGGCTGGCCGCCCTACACACTGTGTCTCTGCCGCTTCGAGCGGGGAGAGCTCTGTGTGTGGCCCTACACTCGTCGTTTCGGCCACCTTGGGCGGAGAACAAATGGTGTGTGGCGCGGCGCGTGGCGCTGGGGGCAGAATGTTCGCGAAAATGTTTGAGCGGGCACAACTCTTACGCGTGGAACATGACCGGTTAAGAGTGGCTGTGTGACAGCGCGTGTGGTGATTAGGCGTGGGCGCAAACAAGCGGACACGTGACCTAACTCTAGCACTCGAGCGGCCGGTGGCCGCTTTATGTGAGTGAGAGACACGGGATTTGTGGTGCTTGGGTGCAGGGGTGAACACAGAAAAGTGGGCACGTTTACTGCATTTGAAACACATATGGCGTGAGCCGTGCAACCAGAAATAATGCAACTTTTGTGATTTCTCTGGTTCGCCGTAAAAACGGCGGTTGTAGACAGGCGAGAGGGCAGCTTTGCCGGCTCGTTGGCTGCGTGAGAACCATCTGCAGCAGCCACAGTGGTGGGGGCTGACAGGAAGAAGAGTTTTGACGGTGGTCCGGCCGCGGCGGGACTTAACCGTCGTTTCCCCCCTCTGGCTAGGAGGGCTTTGGAGGCTCGGGCTTCAGCGCGATCCTAGGCCGGGGCCCCCGAGGGGGAGGCGGCTTGCCTCTGCTGGAAGAGCGCGATCTGGCGCGGCCACTCTGTCTTCGCTGAGACGAAGGGGCCGCGCTGGGCGCTGCGCGGAGCCCGCCGGGGCGTCGAGGCAGGAAGAGGTTCATCGCTTGCGTCGTCTTCTGTACCTCAGAGAAACGGCCGACGATCCCCTTGACCGCTGGGCCGAAGAGGCCGGACGGGGAGAGTGGGGCATTGAGAAAAGCCGCGCGCTCCGTTTCTCGCATATCCGCGAGCGTGAGCCAGAGGTGCCGCTCAGCTACCGCGAGGGAGGCCATAGAGCGTCCGAGGGCTTGTGCTGCGGTCTTGGTAGCGCGGAGGGCGAGATCCGTCGTGCTTCTCAAATCCGTGACCAACTCAATGTCTTTGCTTTTCTCGTCCAAGTCGCGGAGGAGATTAGCCTGGAGGATTTGCAACACAGCCATAGAATGCAAAGCAGACGCTGCTTGACCGGAGGCAGCGAAAGCGCGGCCGATCAGCGATGACGTCACTCTGCAAGCCTTGGACGGGAGAGCAGCCTTTGAGCGCCAGCCAGAGGGCGGGCAAAGGTTCGCTGCGACCGCCTCTTCTACCGGAGGGATAGCATTGTAGCCTTTCTCAGCCGCGCCGTCAACTTGTGAGAGCGTCGATGAAGCTTGAGACGAAACCCTCGCGGAAAATGACGAGTTCCAGGACTTCGCAAGCTCCTCGTGAAGCTCTGGCAGAAAAGGTGCAGTCCTGGAGGTGGGCGCACGGCGGCGACTGTTTAGGAAGCATCCGTCAAGTCGATTCGGCGCTGCCACCTTGGGCGGAGACCATTCGAGGCCTAGCTGCTCGACAGCCCGGGTGAGAAGGCGCAAAAGCTCCGCGTCCTCACCCGCTCGAGAGCATCCGGAGGTCCGGACTGAAGAGGCCACGGAGGACCAATCCTCGCTGTCGGAAGCCATAATGGAGCAGCTGTCGGCGCGTTCCGCAGCCGCATCCGCCTCATCCCCGGAGGCGGCAACAGACATGGTGGCCTGGGGTGGGGGCGGGGAAGGCGAGAGAGAAGCTGGCGGGAAAGGTTCCGGCGAGCTTTTCTCCGCGAACTCCGGTGTCTGCTGCGAGCGGCGCTTCTTCCTGCGGCTTGACAGGGACTGGAGGGACATCATCCTCGAACTGATCGAGTCGAGCCCACAGGGTCGACATCGTCAGGTCCTTGCACTCCGGGCATCCGCCGGCAAGGAGTACGGCAGCGGCGTGATCACGGCCCAGGCAGAGAGCGCAGATCACGTGGCGGTCTCCGGAACTGAGCTGCGCGTGATACGAGCCGCAGTTGGAACGAGACATTTTGAATCAAACGCTCGGCTCTTTTTGAGAAAAGTGTGACGCAGCGGCGACGACACTTGAGCAATAAAGGATATGAGCTGCCGGATAGCAGAGCAGGCACGGATGGCTGAAGGTGGAGAAATGCAGCCGGCTTCTTCAGACGCTGTCCTCTGCTTGCTAGTCTGCGCGATCAACGGTGGCGGGTTCCAGATCCAGCGATGCGAAGGGCTTCGCTGAAGAAAAGAAAATCGAATATGCAGCCTGCGAGCCCCGCTTATATACACGTGGCCACGCCCCACCTGTAGGCAAATGAGGCAAGGTGGGCGCGAAGCGCCCTCATTGGTCACCACGTCACGCGGGCTCACCAATAGGCTGCTGCAGATGCCAGCAGAGCAGCCAATAGCACGTTGGATTAGCCTGCTATGGTCTGCCAGGCTGCCGCACTGCGTTGACAATGTTACAAAATTAAGGATAATTTTTGGTTTTCAGAAATCTCGAAGAAAGAATACTTTCCCGTAGCGTAAGGAACTTACGCAATACGAGAGAACCTCTCGTAAGAGAACTATAGCAGTGCCGTGCATGCTACCAGCAGCCTTTAACTACAGAAATGTAAGTATAACATTAAAGGGGTAGTTCACCCAAAAATGAAAATATCCCATTATTTGCTCACCCTCAAACCATCCTAGGTGTATATGACATATATGTGAGTTATTATGAGGCCTTCTAAAGTGAATCGATGGTTTTGTAATGTGTTAAATATGGATGTTTTATTGAGAAAAGTATCAAAGTTTTATCAAACAAAAAGAGACAAAAAGATCTAATAAATAGAATTCCCATTATATTTAACAAAACATCTTAAAAAAGCTTGATATAATTAAAAACGCCTTATGTGGTTTTATATAGTCTATGTTCAAAATTTTCCATTACAAGTTAAACAAGCTTCTCCCTCTTTTTATTTAAGTTCAAAACCTGTATATACATTTTACTGAAGGATCTGCAGGAAAACAAATGATTCAATTATGTGTACTTTCTACATGTACATTTATTAATTTCTCTTGAGAAATCACAAAATATTTTGACTGCAAATAATACATATATCACTGGTAGGGATGGGTATCATTTAAATGGTTTTACTATTCTTACCGATACTGCTTGTCGATCTGGTACTTTAACTGTACTCTTATCGGTTCTTTTGTTATATATATTTTTATATATAAAAATACTAATTAAGAACATAATTAACATAGCTTTATAATCTGAAAATAAAAATATCTATAGCAAAGAAATATAATATAATATATATATATATATACATGCGTTATGGACGTGTCAAAAAAAGTCTCTACATTTTAGGTGACATATGTTTTTGGAGTTCTGTGAATTACACTGCGTAAACCAAAAGTAATAATACCCACAGAACATCAAATATCCATTTTATTTTTCGTGTTCACATTTGAGGAAAAAACAGTGTTTAGGGGGCATGACCAACGCTATCTTACAATTCACTCGTGCTGTACTTTGATATCATACGCTGATCGGTCTGCGCAGCGCCGATGCATCTCGAACAAGCCTGGTGTGTTTGTGTTTGGGGACCTCGGTCAGAGACAATGTCCAGGGGAATTCCAAAAACCCGGAAGACATGGTTCATGAGGAGCTCAGCAGTCTCCTTGGCCGAAGGCAGCTTAGGCAGGGGAATAAACCGGGCAGCCTTAGAGAACCGGTCTACAACCACCAGGATGACTGTGTTGCCCTGGGACGGAGGAAGTCCCGTAACAAAGTCCAGAGAAAGGTGCAACCATGGCCTGCGGGGAACAGGTAAGGGATGGAGCAGTCCCTGGGGTCGCTGGTGTATAGACTTCCCCTGGTTGCACATGGGGCAGGCCTCAACTGAACATCCTTTTTGATGAACTGTGCACACTCCACGGGCGCGCGCGTCTGTCTCTCGTTTTGTCTCGTCATCTCACTCATGAACTTTGCCTTGCCGTGGCGAGTGAGCTTTTGAACTAAACAGGTCTTGTCTACTTGTGTTTGTGTGTCAAATGAATAATATACATGTGCCCCATACATGGAATCAAAGTACCTACTGTATGTAGTAAATGGAAAATCTCTACAGCAAAAGGCCAACCGCTACATGCATTCGGTTTGTTTCTACCATTTATTAGTAATGATTTACACAGTTTGTTTAATTTATTAGTAATGATTTACACAGTTTGTTTAATTTATTAGTAATGATTTACACAGTTTGTTTAATATTTACTATTTATCTGAGCATTCAGTATTGTGCAATATAGCATACAGCAGGTGAGGGACATGTTGGGGGCAAAGAAGTGCTGCATTTTATCATTTAAACGTGACTTTTCATGAAAATTCTATAATCCACGATGGCCACCAACATATGATGTCATAATATGCAAATTAGATGGGAAAATGTAATTCCTACATAAACTTTGGGTCATCCTTAATATTTCTCTTATTTATAGAAAGTCTCTATCTTTTATCACTTTTAAGATATAGCCTTTTGAAATTAAGATGTCAAAATCGAATGTTTTAGGAAAAAACCTCTGGGGCCTAAAGGATTAGCATGCTCTTCCCTAATACTGTTATGTCCTTGGTAACCTACACAAACGTTGGAAGTGACAACACTGATTGTCTGATGGCACCACTAGTCCTAATGCAGCATTCAAATTAAAGTCAGAGGTGGGAATATCCAATGTGAAATGTCCCACTTCCAACCTCCCACTTGCGTTCCAGTCAATCACACCACAAGATGGGGCCATTTCATGTTCTGCCAATTATTGCAAAAGCATAAATATAAGCAAAATTCAAATTGTCCCAAAATTAGTACATCATTTGTTATCCAAAATGTTTAAACTATCTAATGTCAAATATAATGATATTAACTGCCAATATGGTAATAGTTTTCAAATGAAAACTGAGTAGCACAATCCTGCAAAACTGCAGTCCCAGGAACCTTTTAGTTTTTATCTTTTACAATTCTGTATTTGTATTATTAATTTTCAGGAAGGATTTACTGAAGAATTTTAATTATTCAAATTTAAGTGATATTCTCCTGACCAACAAATAACCTAACCACTGGTAACCATTTTTGAACATTTTAACCTACTGGATTATTTACATTTCACAGCATTTTTAAAAATCACATCATATCTAGTATATTGAAATAATCATCATGTTGCTTGTAAAATGTTTTTTTATTTTTTATTTTTTTTTAGAATACACAGCTTCATCTGAACAGCCATCAATGGAGAAAGATTATTTTGCCGGCAGAGTTCGTAGTTACAGTATCTACCAGCAGGGCCTAAAGCACCATTTACACCAAGAACAACTATAAATAAACTAAAACTATAACAGATATTGTTATATATCTTTAACATATATAGCATCCACACCAACGGACAATAACTTTTTGTTTATTATAAACATGTGCTGCATTTATGTCACCTGCAGTTTTAATGCCCTATGTGAAAAATAAATATACCAAAATTTATTAGAAATACATTTATTCTATTCTAACTATACTACAAATACATTTACATACTTTACATTTTTATGCATTTGGGAGACACTTTTATCCAAAGCGACTTACAGTGCCCTTATTACAGGGACAATCCCCCTGGAGCAACATGGAGTAAAGTGCCTTGCTCAAGGACACACTGGTGGTGACTTCTGGGATTGAACCAGCAACCTTCTGCGTATCAGTTCTATGGTTTAACCCACTGGACAACCATCTCACTTAATATCAATACCCTGTAATATAAATATTACTTAATTGTCATTTGCACTCAATTGTATTACGTTAAATTAAATAAAATGTATAAAATGTTAAGTTAACAAACCATTTGTGTTGGGACTACACAAATCATTTCTGTTGCATTGACTGAAACTGGGCAGTGGAGTTCTAGTTCCCAGCATGCTTTGCATAGGGATTAGGAGAGTAAATGTTGAAATTAAAGGTCCCGTTCTTCGTGTTTTTTTGAAGTTTTGATTGTGTTTACAGTGTGCAATATAACATTTGTTCATGTTTCGCGTGTAAAAAAAACACCGTATTTCCTTCTGTCATGATTGATCACAGGAAGCAAGTGCAAGTTATGATATTTAATGAAGACGAACAGACAATACAAGTGCAGGTATCAAAGACGCAGGGACTGAGATGATCGGCTGTGGGTCGTGGTGGTGAGGAGAAGTGAAGTGGTAAGTAGATCCAAATCCAGACCACGAACGAAGACAACCAACGGGAACTGAAGACGAATACACGGGAACTCCGGACAGGAACAGAAGAACCACACACACACAGGACCTCACAAAACGATCTGACAAGGGAGATGAGAACAAGGTGAGTATATAAAGGGTGAGTGAATAAGCAGCAGGTGGTGAGATGATGATTGGCAGCTGGATCCACTGATGAGTCACATGGCCTGAACACAGACACACACACACACCGCTGTCACAACACAGAACACACGACAAGGAAACAATGCATCTGTGAACCGTGACAGTACCCCTCCTCCTAGGAACGCCTCCTGGCGTTCCCTGACTCCCTTACCTGTCGATTGTAATCATCGATAAGGGTGTGATCCAGAATGTCTCTGGCCGGAACCCAACTCCTCTCCTCCGGACCGTAACCTTCCCAGTCCACCAAGTACTGGAATCCGCGTCCCCTCCGCCTAGAGTCCAGAATACGGTTGACCGAATAAGATGGTTCCCCGTCTACGAGTCGCGGCGGTGGGGGAACCGGACCTGGCGGATTAATATCGGAGTGAAAAACGGGCTTGATTTTGGATACATGGAAGGCGGGATGAATTCTCCTGTACGCTGGAGGAAGTTTGAGGCGGACTGCCACCGGACTAATGATCTTGGTGACAGTAAACGGACCAATAAATTTGGATGCAAGCTTATTAGAGACGGATCGGAGAGGAATATTCTTGGTTGAAAGCCACACTTTTTGACCAACGACGTATACGGGCGGCCTTGACCGGTGGCGATCGGCCTTGGCCTTGGTGCGCTCCCTCATTTGGAGAAGAGTCTCTCGGGCTCTCGTCCAAGTGCGGTGACACCTCTGGACAAAGGCGTGAGCAGAGGGAACCGCGACTTCGGATTCCAGGCTAGGAAAAATAGGTGGCTGGTAACCTACGCTACACTCAAACGGAGTTAGGCCCGTGGACGACACTGGTAATGTGTTGTGCGCGTACTCCACCATCGAAAGTTGCTGACTCCAGGAGGAAGGATTCTTAGAGACTAAACATCGCAACGTTCACTCCAAATCCTGATTGGCTCTCTCAGTCTGACCATTGCTCTGGGGGTGGAACCCTGAGGATAAACTAACAGTCGCCCCCAGCAATCTACAAAACTCCTGCCAAAATCTGGACACGAACTGGGGACCTCTGTCAGAAACCACGTCTATCGGGAGGCCATGAAGTCGAAAGACGTGGTCAATGACTGCAACCGCTGTCTCCTTGGCTGAAGGTAATTTGGGCAAGGGGATGAAATGAGCCGCCTTCGAGAACCGGTCCACTACGGTCAAAACGACGTGTACCCTTGGGAGGGTGGTGATAAAATCTAGCGAAATGTGGGACCAGGGTCTCGAAGGGACTGACAGCGGTTGAAGCAACCCATCCGGGGAACGATTGGAAGTTTTACCAACGGCACATACTGAGCAAGCCAACACAAAATCGCGGACGTCCCGAGCCATGAGAGGCCACCAAAATCGTTGCTTGACTAAAAATTTAGTTCGACTGACTCCTGGATGACCTGCTACATTGGAACTATGACCCCACTGGATGACCATGGACCGTAATCCCTCCGGCACAAATAAGCGGTTCGGTGGACACTCGGGCGGAGGCGTTTCCCCTTCTAGAGCCGACCTGACTCTCGATTCGACCTCCCATGTGAGTGTGGAGATCACTAATGTCTCCGGTAAAATGCACTCGGGAGTAGAAGGCCTTCGGAACGATCAAAAATACGTGACAAAGAATCGGGTTTGATGTTCTTTGAACCCGGGCGGTACGAGAGGGTAAAATCAAAACGTCCGAAAAAAAGTGCCCACCGAGCCTGCCTGGAGTTCAATCTTTTAGCAGTCCTGATATATTCTAAATTCTTATGGTCGGTCCATACAATAAAAGGCACCCCTGAACCCTCCAACCAATGGCGCCATTCCTCCAAGGCCATCTTGACTGCCAGCAACTCCCTATTACCAATGTCGTAGTTACATTCGGCGGGAGATAATCGATGGGAAAAAAACGCGCACGGATGCATCTTATCGTCCGCGGAAGAACGCTGGGATAACACTGCCCTTACCCCCACCTCTGATGCGTCGACCTCCACCACAAACTGCCGTGATGGGTCAGGGGCAACGAGAATCGGGGCTGAAACGAAGCAGGCCTTCAGTTTGGCAAACGCAGCCTCGGCTGCGTCTGACCACCTGAACGTAGTTTTGGGGGAGGTCAAGGCAATCAGAGGCGAGGCTAGTTGGCTGAAATTGCGGATGAACCGCCGGTAAAAATTGGCGAATCCCAGAAACCTCTGTAGGGCCTTACGTGAGTCTGGACTTGGCCAATTCACCACAGCCTTAACCTTTTCAGGATCCATGCGTACTCCCTCAGTCGACACGATGTACCCTAGGAAAGAAACAGACTGTGCATGAAAATCGCATTTCTCCGCCTTGACAAAAAGCCCATTCGCTAGCAGCCTCTGAAGCACTCGCCGAACGTGCTGTACATGTTCCTGGAGAGACGATGAAAAAAATCAATATGTCGTCCAGGTAGACATATATGAACTGACCGACCATGTCTCTCAGCACGTCATTGACAAGTGCCTGGAAGACCGCTGGGGAGTTGGAAAGCCCGAACGGCATGACCAAGTATTCAAAGTGCCCCCTAGGGGTGTTAAAAGCGGTCTTCCATTCATCCCCCTTCCTGATGCGAACCAAATGATAGGCATTTCTTAAATCCAATTTTGTGAAAACGGATGCTCCCTGCAACCTCTCGAAGGCTGAAGACATTAACGGCAAAGGATAGGTATTCTTTACCGTTATGTTGTTCAGCCCCCGGTAGTCAATACAAGGTCGCAGAGAACCATCCTTCTTCCCCACAAAAAAGAACCCCGCCCGCGCTGGAGAAGAGGAAGGGCGAATGAAGCCGGCTGCTAATGAATCAGAAATATATTTCTCCATAGCCTCCCTTTCTGGAACCGAAAGTGAATACAACTTGCCTTTAGGCGGAGATCTCCCTGGCAATAGATCTATGGCACAGTCATAGGGACGATGCGGAGGAAGAGAAGCAGCCCTAGACTTACTGAACACCTCCTTCAGGTCATGGTACTCGACGGCCACGTTAGACAGATCCACTGCTTCCTCCTGTAAAACAGAAACAGAGACTGACGAACAGGCAGAGACAAGACAAGTATTATGACACTCCTCGAAAGTACGGGGCTGTAGAGCAAAATGCATAGAACACCGAGTCAGGAATGCTCTACAAAAATTAGGTTCACCTGAGTAGGCCTCGGGCACCGGAAGACGAGGTTCGGGACTGGTGGCATTCTCTGGTGTGTGTAGGAGGACGGCCGGTGCGGGCGGCGCAGCGGGACCACGAAGAAGCTGGAACTGCTGGTTGAGCTCGGACACCTGCGCCACTAATACCTGCACGGCTAGCCCTGTTTCATTCAGGTTCGCCTCTTGAGAATCCATACGCTGAATGCTTCTGTGGATGAACTCCTCTAAGGCGGTCTGCTGGGTGCTTGCTGCTTCCGCTCCTTGGTCAGATCGTTCTGTCATGATTGATCACAGGAAGCAAGTGCAAGTTATGATATTTAATGAAGACGAACAGACAATACAAGTGCAGGTATCAAAGACGCAGGGACTGAGATGATCGGCTGTGGGTCGTGGTGGTGAGGAGAAGTGAAGTGGTAAGTAGATCCAAATCCAGACCACGAACGAAGACAACCAACGGGAACTGAAGACGAATACACGGGAACTGTGGACAGGAACAGAAGAACAACCACACACACAGGACCTCACAAAACGATCTGACAAGGGAGATGAGAACAAGGTGAGTATATAAAGGGTGAGTGAATAAGCAGCAGGTGGTGAGATGATGATTGGCAGCTGGATCCACTGATGAGTCACATGGCCTGAACACAGACACACACACACACACACACACACACACACACACACACACACACACACACACACACACAACCACACCCACACCGCTGTCACAACACAGAACACACGACAAGGAAACAATGCATCTGTGAACCGTGACACCTTCCTTGTTCTATGGAGTCCCTCCTTCAGAAATACGTAACGAGTTCTGATTGTGCCAGCGGTTCCCGTGTTGTGATTTGACCGCAGCTTAGCGCACGTTTCCCGGTTCCTGTGTTGTGATTCGACAGCAGCTTAGCGCACGTTGCACGGAAAGGTCACGCCTCTTAACGGGGAGATGTATGCGCTCAATGATCTCTACAGCCTTCCTGGGAAAGCCAAACAAAGGTGATTTGACTCCGGGATGAAAATAACGGCGTCTCGACGACATGGCGACAAACACACTCAAACACTTCCTCTTCTCCACGCAACACTTCTTCTTCTCCACGTGGGAGAGCAACAAGACCACGCCCCCTTTTTCACGTATTCTTGTGGGCGGACGTTAGTCAACAAACTGTTCTACTGACGTAATTAAAGCAGGCTGTACCAGGATGTAGTCCAAGCCGGCCGTTCGCTGTAGGCTTTGAAAGGGAACTTCTGTTAAATAAAATATCTCGCTTGGCATTGAACTTTGAGCTTTATAATTTTACAGGTATTATTTATGCTCTAACAGCAACATTACACACAAACTAAAGTTTGAACAATGGGATCACGAAGAACGGGACCTTTAAGTGCTGTTTAATGTGTTTTTTAGTAAAGGGAAATACCTGTTAATGTTTGATGTTCAGTTATATTTGATATTTCAAAGAGTTTATGTTGTGTAAATTTTTCAGGTTACCATTATCGTGAAGTGTACACTGTAAAAAAATGAGACAACGATTAAATTAAGGAAGGCGATTTTCACTCCGACTGTGACCCTGCCAGCACAGATCAGTGGACGGCGCTTCATCTGCATGTGGCTTCGCCAATTTATCAAGGTAAATGCAAACTGAAATTTTTTTACTTTGTGATATTGACTTGATTTATTATCAAATCTACATCAGGTATTGGTTTTAATTTTAAAATGTGCACTAAAGCAATGAGGCTAGCAGTTATATCTGGCAGTTACTTCTCTTTTTTACACAATACCATTCCTTGAGAGATTATATCTTAAAAAATTGTCAGTTAAAATGGTAAGATTATTTTGATGTGGTGGTCTGTGGATTGTAGTATAAAAATGATAACCTGCAACATATGTGCTAAGACCTGCAGCAATGCATTAGCGTATGCTAGTTACATAGCCAAATGCAAAGTGTGATTTCCTTGAGTGCACACTAACTTTTTCTACATTTTCAGCCATCAAGTGTCACACTAGAGGGACTCATACTCCGTGCTGATGTAAGTTTTGCTAAGTACTATTCCACATGTTTAGTATTTACTTCATGACTGATATATGACTGTGCACACATTTTCATTTCACTACATACCATTTTTCTGTTCTACAGATATCTGCCACTGCAGCAGATGTTGAGTGCACCCTGCAAGACCACAACTGATACTGCTGGGTAAGTGTCACATAAGCAAGGCATGGGGTATAAAACAGTATAGAACAGACTTTTTAATTGCTCTCTTTCTGTATTCAAAGAAGATATTTTAAAGAATGTTGGTAACCAAACAGTTGACAGTAGCTATTGACTTCCATTGTAATTGTTGTTCCTACTTATGATAGTCAGTGGGGTCCGTCAACTGTCTGGTTACCACCATTCTTTAAAATATCTTCTTTTGTGTTCAACAGAAGAATGAAACTCATGTCGGGTGAGTAATGAACAACATGAGGATGAGTAAATGATGACAACATTTTCATTTTTGGGTGAACTATCCCTTTAACACTGGTGACAAAGTTATATAATGTTGTCTACATTACTCTAAGATACTCAGGTCTCATAATGCCTCAGAGCAAACTTACTGCCATAATACTGCCATAATGGCACATTTGAATGCAATGTGTTTTAAATGTCTAAAGTGCAATTGTATATAAAGTGAGATGGTGGTCCAGTGGGTTAAACCATGGAACTGATATGCAGAAGGTTGCTGGTTCGATCCCAGCGGTCACCACCAGTGTGTCCTTGGGAAGGCACTTTACTCCATGTTGCTCCAGGGGGATTGTCCCTGTAATAAGTGCACTGTAAGTCGCTTTGTATAAAAGCATCTGCCAAATGCATAAATGTAAATGCAATTAACCTTTATACCTCATCTAATATATTATATTTCTGTGTAATTACATTGTAGACGTTCTATTGGAGTGAACCCTGAAAGAGGAACAAATGCCAGCCAGGTAAAGGTGGTGTCCAAGAAGATGGGGAAGCTTGTTCAGAAAAAGGCAACAGCTGTCAATCTTCATGTGGCCACCCTCTTAAAAAAAACCTCATGGAGTGGGGCTTTATTTAATCAGGTTTAATCAGCATTGAGTTCTGCAACCAGATGTTTACATAAAGTCACAGCAAAGGGCTCAATGGTGAAGCAAAAATAATGTCATTCAATTGATGGATTTGATGCTATTAGCTTTAATAAAAGCATGTTTTAAAGTCATCTTTTGTTTGAGCCATTTGTTTGCCAGCAATTTTCAGTGTTTTTTGTTCTAGAATGCACATTTTAAATCATCATTTCTAGCAGATCTTTACAATGTAAAGATCACATTTTACAGTATTTTAATACATTTTATAGTAATAAAAAAAAATGGAGATTACAGCAAGAACACTAAAATAACAGTATAACGGGAGCGAAACACTTGACAGTATTATACTGTGCAGCCTATATTTTCTACAGCACAGTACTGTAATATGTTTTACAGTAGTAGTTAATATACTGCACCAAATGTCAAAATTTGATTGGTTGACAGGTGGGCGGGGCTTCCGGTATAGGGGGCGGGACTTCCGGTGTAGGCGGGACATCCGGTGTAGGCGGGACTTCCTGTATAGGCGGGACTTCCTGTATAGGCGGGGCATCCGGTGTAGGAGGGACTTCCTGTATAGGCGGGACTTCCTGTTTAATAAATCATGTGATTGACATTAGGTTTTGATGTTTTTGACAGTTGGTTTTTGACCTATTGTCATAATAAATCATATGATTGACAGTAAGTTTTTGATGTTTTGACAGTTGGTTTTGATGTCTTTGATGACTTTGACAGTTGGTTTTGATGGTTTTTGACATTAGGTTTTTTTGTTTTGATGAATTTGACAGTTGGTTTTTTGTTTTTGAATGCGGTATAATAAATCATGTTATTGACAGAAGGTTTTATCTTTTGAAGTCGCTGTTATCAGAAAATTCCCCTCCCACCCTGCCACATCCCAGAGCAGCGTATATATATATAAATGGGGTCAGTGTGTTCTACAGCTATCAGCAAAAAGAGAAACATGAGCTACATGAGCATGGACGGATTATCAGGTCCTGAAACCCCAGATGCGGGGTTGCGCAGCAGGACGTTCGACAGTCTGATGACCAGTCTACCTATGGCGCAGAGAAAACCTTATGGGCACGTCCGTTTGACAAGCTTTCTCCATGAACTTTCGGAATGGACTAAAGGAGAATTTATGATGAACAGCAAGCGTGTAATTGGGTACAGATTTCATAAAACAACTCAAGTTGTTATACTCTACACCACCGACAGCGCGGGCGAGTTTCACCCCGGGGAAGACGCATGTCTTGTATTTCCTAAAAAAGACTGGGCATTATTTTACAATTTTGTGTGGAAGGATCTGAAGAGCGGCGGCCAAGAACCTCTGTACGTTGGAGAGTGGGACGGGGTCACCCCGAATGTCCGGTACCGCGTGGTAGGTGACCACACTAAAAAGAACCCGGATGATTCTGTCTACATATTCTGCTGTGATGACAAGACAAAGCTCACCGAAGATCGGTCAGGGGTCGTCCTGCCTAACGAGCATAACAATCTGTATGAATAGGAATTTTTGTTCAAGTGGCAAGATCTGAGTCAGCTGGATATTATGTTTTCAATCATAAACAAGCTGTTCAAATGGTGCGAGCTGCACGGCGGCTACAACAAAATTAAAGTGCAGCTGTTCCACCCTGAGAGATGTCCGCGCAGCAGTACATACGCGGGGTATTCACCCCCCATTCACTACAGACATCCGGAACCTCGACGGTCAGCCCCTCCCAGACGTCGTTTATAAACCACAGCTGAAGCGCCACAACGTCCCCGCCCCTTTACTGCATCTGACATAAAGTCAGCGGCCAAACCCTCTCAAGCAACATTTATAAACCATGGCTGAAGACGGCGCTTCAGAACCCGCTCATGTGTGCAGCTGAGGCATCTCTTTCGGCAGCATTCTCGACCCTCCTGACGACAACGCAAGCGACTATTGTCTGACTTACCCCCTTGGATCATCGGACCTTCACAAAGACTGGCAATCGCCCCTCCAAATCGACTGGGACCCGTTAATCGAATGCGACTGCGGCCACGGTCCTGCTAAAACTATCAAACGCTCCAAAGACTGGCTGGACAAATTGGGCTCGGACCTCGGATCACACAACCTGACTTACCTCCCCACTGCTAAAGCCGGTCACGACGCTACAGACGGATGTTTCAGCGATGTCGGATTCAAAATCGTAAAAGCAGCAACCGTGGTGCTGCTGGAACATCTCATCGGTGATAAGCTGAAGGCCGACTGCGAGGGATGTGCGATTGACCACCCCAGCCAGCTGCAACATTCCTGCCTGTTTGACCCTCCCAACTTCTACTTCGACACACACTTTGACGAGCTGTCAGGCAAGCTGTTTAAGCCCTTTTTCCATTCCATCATCGGCATTCTCCTAAACCGCTGCGGGCTAAAATCTCACCCCCAGCGTATTCAAGGAACAGTCGGGACTATTCTGCACGAATTAAAAGACGAACCATTCATCATTGCCAAGCTAGAAGAAATCAGGTTGAAACTTCTGGACAAACCCTGCAAGGAAATAGTCTACGACGTCGTTGATCTCTGGCAAGGTCTCTCAATTGTGAATGGAGAGTGACCAAGCCCCCTCCGCGATGGGTGTAGTCTGTAGTCTAAGGAGCTGTTTGGAACTCGTGTTTAAAGACCATTTCAAACATCAGATGACCGAGCTACTGGATAAGATTATTGCGGACGCTGCCCACCCTGATATCCCAGTTGGTCATGACACTACGCGTCATGGAAAACCTCAAGAAGAATATGCCGATAATGAGAGGAATGGCTAATGCATGGGACGATTTGATTGAAAAATGTGTTGATGGTCTCGATCCACCCGATGTAATGATAGAAGCTATTCTAGAAATGATGTGTGAATCACGCGCTGAGATCACAATCTCAGACGTGTTGTGTACTTGTACCTACGTGGCAGATGTATGTACCGAGTTGATAAAGAAAAAGGGTGATGATGACGACTCTGCCAAAATTACCGAAATGTATATCGATTTCATCCTAGACAAAAACATGAAGGCCTGTCACGACTTTCTTTTCTGGTTAGACAGTCAGTAATGTCATTATCACTAACCATTTACTACATTATTATTTTTTACTAACCATTTTTTAGCTTACTCTGTTGTATTATATCCATTTTAGCCACTGTCTAGCCTGTAATGTTGTATTATATCCATTTTAGCTACTATGTATCCTGTAATGTTATTTTCCATTTTTTTTTTACTTACTGCTACTTATTATATCCATTTTTAGTTAGATTGTGTTATATTAACATCATTATATCCTTTTGTACTTACTGTGTATCCTGTAATGTCGTTATATCCATTTTTTTTTTTTTTACTCTACCTGTATTATTTCCATTTTACTTAGATCTTGCATGTATCCTGTAACGGATTTTTTTAAATAAAAGATTGATTCAAAATACTTGTACGCGTTATTATTTTGCAGCGGTTGAAACGACAGCATGTCGGAGCTCATGAAAAAGGCTTATTATACACCGTCCAACCCCGGCTCTCTAGGGGGTAAAAAACGATTAAAAGACGCCGTCTTAAAAGATACCGGCGTCCGTCTAAGCGATAAAGAGGTTTCAGAATGGTTGGCGGGTGAGGATGCTTACACATTACACAAAACAGCACCTATAAAATACAAACGAAATAGAGTGGTTGTGTATGGGATCGATACACAGTTCCAGGCTGATCTTGTCGACATGACTGCCTACGCCAAGGATAATGACGGTCATAAATACCTACTGACATGCATAGATGTATTTAGCAAGTTCTCATGGGTCAGAGTTTTGAAGAATAAGAGTGGCATTGAGGTCACTAAAGCGTTCCAGTCTATACTCGAAGAGGGTCGTGTACCTCAGAAATTGCAGACGGATAAGGGAAAGGAATTTTTTAACAAACATTTTCAAGATGTGATGAAAAAGCACGACATCAACCACTTCGCCACCGCTACCGATTTGAAAGCCAGCGTCGTAGAACGATTTAATAGAACATTAAAAAGCCGCATGTGGAGATTTTTAACGGCTACAAATTCCCACCGATACATTGATGTTTTACAAGACATTATTCAAGGGTACAACAGCAGTTATCACCGAAGTATCAGAATGAGACCCGTGGACGTCGACAAAGCAAATGAGGGTCAAGTGTTTGAAAATTTGTACGGCGATATAAAGAAGAAGAAGAAGACCGTATTTAATTTCAAAGTCGGCGACGTTGTCAGGATTTCTAAAGTGAGAGGCCCGTTCGCCAAAGGTTATGAGCAGAACTACACGGAAGAATTTTTCACAGTATCCTCATGTATTCCGCGTCACCCCCCGGTCTACAGACTCAAGGATTATGATGGCGATGTCATAGATGGGGTTTTTTATGAAGAAGAGGTGCAAAAAATAATTGTGAGTAAAAACAAATCTTTTAAGGTGGAAAAGATTTTAGGTCAGAAAAAACAGGGGAAATCTACGCTTGTTCTAGTGAAATGGCTAGGATGGCCTTCAAAATTTAATAGTTATATAGATAAAAAAACTCTGCTGGACTTGCAATCTCCTTAAAACGCACAGTCGTTAACGGATGAGACCATACGAGCGAAGGAGCATCATGGAGGATCACGGGTTCTACGTCACGTTGCCGTGCAATGCGTCGTCGTCGGTTTATCCTGAAAATCGTATAGCCAGCTATACAACCAGGTTGGCTAAAGCTATAGACTTGAAAGGACAATGGGAAGTCGGACTCGCCGAAATCGAATATCCTAGAAGTTGGTACAACTTTAATGACGAAGACGGTCATTTCATCCTACATACGACCCCGGAACCCCCGGATAGCAATCCCTCAAATATTGGTTTTTCTATCATTACGAAATTACACATAAGCGGGGGTTACTACGCAAACATTCGTGCGATCCTCCGGGCTATAAATCAACTCATCACACCAGCGGCCGTATTGAATCACGACGAATTAAAAAACAAAGTCTTTCTGGTCGCGAAACCAAACATTTCAGTGAGTTTCCGAGGAAGACTAGCCACTATTTTAGGAATGACTAAAAAACCTCTCGGAGGTTTAAACTATCATAAAGAACCCGATTTTACTACGGACATCATCACATACGCTCCTCATCAATCCGACATCAATGCTGGGTTCTATACAATGTACGTTTACACGGACATCATCCAATATCAAGCGGTCGGTGATTCGCACGTGCCCCTCTTGAGATGTGTACATATAACGGGTAAAGGCAACGACGTGGTCATTGCTAGATACGACAACCCCCATTACGCATCGATCAACAAGGATCACATCAGCAGCATCGTCATAGAGTTGAAGGACGATCAAAACCACGAAGTACCATTTTCTTACGGGAAAGTCATCGTAAAACTACACTTTAAACCAAAAAATATTTCTATTCTTTAAAAAATGGTTTATTATAGACCCGGAGAGTCCAATACCGCGGACTATGTGAGCTATTACCAAAATCAGGCCGGTTCCGGTTTGCCGGGGTATTCGGGATCGGGAGTTATGTACGGTGCGGGGTTAGGAGGCCTATTCAGAGGTCTGTTCAGGATGGCCGTACCGTTGTTAAAAAGAGGATTTAGCATCGCGAAACCTCACCTAAAATCGGCTGCTAAAAATATAGTATCCGACGTCGTCTCAAACGTATTGACGCGTTCGCATAACGATAAAGCTCAAGACGGATCCGGTCTCATGGTCATGGCTCGTAAGAGAATGTCTAAGCCGCCGGGTGTGAGGAGGCGTGGCCAACGGGTGGTACAGAAGAAGAAGAAGAAAACAGTGCGCGGATCAAACAAGCGCTCACTCGTACGCAGAAAGCGTAAGAGGTCTGTTAGTCGAAACGTATCGATCAAGAGAGCCGCAAAATCCATATTCTAACATGGCACTACTCCATCGCATGTCGGGTGAATGCATCAAGTCTGAGCTGGACTTATTTTCGGTCCCGCTGACACAGACAGTTATTGAGAAAAATGGCTATTTAGAAGTAGCACCGTTATCGGCCATATCGGGCTCTGCACCATTGGAATTTTTTATCGCAGGCAACGGCGATGATTATGTGGATCTCAATAACACGATGCTCTACCTGCGGGTGAAAATCACGAAACCTAACGGGGAAGAGATTGCACACCCTGCCAAGGTGGGTCTAATCAACTACCCCGGAGCCACTATGTTTTCACAAGTCGACGTGACCCTTGGCGATCGTCTGATATCTCAGAGTTCGAGCACTTACCCTTATCGCTGTATCATCGAGAGTCTGATCAACTACGGTAAAGATACGTTGGAATCTGTCTTCAGCGCCGGATTGTTCCATAAAGACACGGCGGGTCATATGGACGTTCAAGACCCGGCAGGCCATAACGCGGGGTTGACAAAGAGATCAGGCTACACCAGCGAAAGCAAGGAGGTGGAACTACTAGCCCCCATACACAGCGATATATTCTTCCAAGAGAAACTTATGATAAATGGGGTGGATATCAAGATACGCCTAATTCAAGCAAAAGATGAATTCTGTCTGATGAGGGCCGACGATGTGGCTTACAAATTAAATATAGTGGCCGCATCCCTATTTGTCAAGAAAGTTACTGTATCACCGCCGGTGAGACTGGCTCACGCCCAGACGTTGCTCTCGACAACGGCCAAGTACCCTGTCGATAGGGTCAGTCTAAAATCGTTCTCCATACCGGCCGGCTCTCGTGTTTCGAATCAGGAAAATCTGTTTTTAGGAACACTGCCAAAGTCTATCGTCATTGCCATGGTCGACAACGACGCACTCACCGGTTCCTACGCAAAAAATCCATTCGCGTTCAAACACTACGACCTTGAATTCTTAGCCGTCTACGTTGATGGACAACAGTACCCGGCCAAGCCTCTACAGCCCAATTTCGAAGCTGGTTTGGCAGTACGCGAATATTATCAGTTGGTGATGACGACCGGGAGACATCTTAAAGACCAACCGCTCTGTTTCGGCAGGAATGATTTCCTGAACGGATACACGCTTTACGCATTTAACCTCACGCCCGACGAAGAGTGCGGTCAGCACATTTCCCTCATCAAGTCCGGGAATATCAGAGTCGAAGCTCGTTTCAGAAAACCGCTGCCGAATACCATTAATTTAATTGTTTACGCGGTATTTGACAGCATCATTGAATTGTCTAACCGCCGACAGGTACTCATAGACTACTATTGAGATGAACACGCTGCAACTCACCGCCATCATGGATAAAATTACCTGCAGGACTCATTTTCTCGGCGTTCTACCGAGCGATCAACTACCCGAAAAACCCATAAGGATCTTACCGTCGGCCTGTATCGTGAACACCGACCCTGCTAGCATGCCGGGGGAGCACTGGGTCGCCGTTTATTTAACCCAAGACGGGCCCGCGTGTTTTTTCGACAGCTTCGGCAATCCCCCCACCAGCCATCGCTTTCCAACCAGCATCAATGACTTTCTAGCAGCCAACGATGCCGACGTATTATATTCCGGCAGACGAGTCCAGGATTATTCATCGGACACCTGCGGTCAGCACTGTCTGTTTTTTCTATATCATCTAGCTAGAGGATACGGCTATGATCATGTGATGAAACTATACACCGATGATTATATTAAAAATGATAAAATGGTGTCCCTATTTGTGAAGAGATTAAGACCGTATGTTTGTATTGATACAATGTTGTCCTGCGTTCACTGCGTGCAGACATGTCTGACATATAAATAAAAATCTTGAAACCATTATATTTTTAATCGTCTTTTATTTAATCATAAGATACATATTAATGTACATACAAAATGAAAGGATTCGTTAAAATTCCAACCATTGTCTTCGATCGATAGTCGGGGATTTAAACACAGAGTCTTCGGACTCTGGAAACACCGAGCGTGATTGTCTTCGTGCCCTTTTGGAAGGTCTGACACGGGGTGGGCTGGGGATGTCGGGTTTACTCTTTAGAGATTTAATGGTGCTCCTGACCTGTTGATTCGGCACTGTAGAAAAAGGGATGTTTAATTCGGCAAAGGCGTGTAGAAACTCTGACCATCCTACAGGTCTCCGGTTATCCCGAACCTTTTGCGGTGCCGTGACATTTTTTAACAAATCGACCATGTGTGAGCCTTGTACGGCTTTACCCCTGAACACAAACTCCCCCGATTCGTTCCACGCGCTTAGTCCTTTAGCTTTAGACATCTTGTCTAATATGTATCTGCTGTTTTTCACACTTCTCGAAGGTACATTCTTCAGAACTTCATCCACCACATGCTCCTCAGCACCGTTGTCGTCTTCGACGCTAGCCGCGGTCGGTACTTCATCTTTAGGAGCGGGATCGGGCAACGACTGCGTTAAAACTCCGATCTCCCGATCGCTTTGTTTAACGATGGTCAAAAACCTGCTCAGGGTATTTGTGTAAAGTTTTGCTTTTTCGTACGGGTTCAAATCAGTGCGGAGTAAGATATTTCTCATGGCGCCGTCCAAATCGTTTTCCACGCTCTGTTGAATATTCTCGCGAACATTTTCGGTTCTCACCTTATCCAGTTGATGTTGCGGGACTAAATACATCTTCTCGGCGTACTCCATCCTATCTGTTTGCTATCAAGCTCGAAAGAAAGGGTACGGCGACGCTCAGGAGCGGTAAAAGGAATCCACCCTTCTGGTTGAAGACTCGTTTCTTTGCCGCTATGCCGATTTTTTTATTGGCTACAAATTTAATTTCGGCTTTTCTCTTTCTCAGTTTTCGGTACTGTTGTGGATTGACCGGAATCGTCCCGTAGAGGATGTTGAGCGCTACTTCACACAACGATAAAATGAATTCGTCGGATGCCGATTGTAGAATAAGACGCCTTTGTTTAGGAGATGCTTTATGTAGCATTTTTAACACCGGCAGATGTTTACAAAGTCTGGCGGACATGGTGATTTGATCACGTTCTTCTTCTTTTTTTCGGGATGTAAACCACTTGACGGTCGGAAAGCAATCCTGTTCTGAGACGGTACTGCTCGGGGGTTTTTGCTTTATAGTCTATCATTATGTAGCCGAAAGGTTGGTTGACCGCATCGTGGTAGCACTCCATAAAGTATTTTGTGTTTCCGGGGTACATTTGACGTCCTAGCATCGCTACTTGATTGACGTCTCGAGGATTTTTAAACAGAATCATATAATTGCCGTTTAAGCTGATGGTTCGGCTGGATTTACCCTGTACAAATAAATTTTGCACTATATAAATAGCGCTAAGGTTGCGATGGTGGACGTAGGTCGTAAACACCCTTTGAAGCTCAGAATTGGCGCTGGCTTGCTGCATCAAATCATCCACGATGAGAAGATTTGGTTTAGTGGGAGGTAGTAAATCATCATCAATCAGACTCTCTGGTATTCCTTGTACAAATTTAATGTCGTACAATTTAAGCACATCATCGTACAAAGGTTGCCAACAATCATACAACCAAACAATGTTTTCAATTTTCTTGGAAATTAAATTCAAACCTTTTTCCAACAAAAGTTTCACAAAATAAGACTTTCCAGAATTGGATGGTCCGCTTATAACACAACTAAATGGATGAAGTCTGAAATCAAAATCGGAAGCATCCATTGATCCTCTGTGCATCATCTGATCAGTAGCCATAAGGAAGCGTGGTGAAATCGGGCAAAAGTCTGCGTTTATTATACACCACCTTAAACCTTTTAACGACTGATTTGTTGTGCAATGTGAGAGTCTTTTTATCCCTCACAATGTTTTCCGTGTGAGCCAGGATGTATTCGGTACTATCATACGACGTCACATAACTATCAACCAGACCAATCAGGGTATCCAGGCGGATGGCTTGGGAATTTTTAGCATTCAGCGTTATCCCCTTAGCTTTCATGCATACTTTGCCTTTAGCGGTGCGAAAGCCATTCGATTTAGGGCCACTAGAGCAAAACTCCGTGATAAAATCCCCATCGTCTATTTCGTTCGTCAGCTCGCCCAAATAATCACCCAGAGGCGGCTCCCAGTCACCGTCCCTAGACACGAACACGACGGAGTCTGTATCAGAGTAAAGCATACGACTGCTGAGTCTGTCCATCAACTCGTACAATTCCAGTCGGGCGTGGGCCGTAGTGAACGCCCCTATAAACACGTTGACGTCGCGAGCCTTACAAACATCCTCTTTGTTGGGTTTATGCTGGACGAGAGCCACGTTGTCTGAGACGAATGAGAAATACGACAAGGTGTCGGTATTACCGAAGACGATTCTGTTGAAATCTTCGGGGTCGTTCACCAGAGTCGTTTGAGGTAAATTTGGTTTTAAAGAGAACCGCCCCCAAAGCGAATTCAGACATAGCTTTGAGATAGCTCTCTGCGCGGGGTTGTGCTTGATCTTTTCGGGGTCGAGTTGAACCCCCTCTTTTTCAAAATACTCGCGAATGTAAGTTTCTTTCTCAGCGTCCGTGACGACATTCGACGGGTACCCCGACGCTTGTTGTTTCAAACGCAAAAATGTTTTGACGTATTCGACAAACAACGTGTCTGACCGTTGTGGAAAATGCCAAACCTCGTCAATCTTGGCTACCACATAACCCTTCTCGATGGCTTTTAAAAGCTCGATGGATACCCAGGACCCGGAGAGTGATCTTTCCTCATCCGTGTGGGTACAGCTCGTGGTCTGGTTTTGATTGTGAGCGCAGGTTCGGCATAACGGAAACATGAGTTTTCCTTGACATCTGTAAGGGAGAACCGGATGCAGTAATTTGCGGGGAGGGTACACGGTCGCTTTGATGAGTCCGTAATAATTTTCAATCGGTTCAAAATCTTTGAAAATGATTTGGGGGTGTTCGATCGGGTAGCTTTTCCTAGCCTGGCAGAAGGGGTAGAGGCTGGTGAAATCGAGATACCTTATTTTCTCATCTCCGCTCACTTTGTGATAGAGTTTATAAGCGTTCGTGCGGCCGCCATACAAGGTTTCTCTTGGGTTCAGTCTCTCCGGGGCTGAATAACCGGCCATAAATTCTATCACAGAGGGATCGGTCTTTTTCATTTTGATCCATTCACATTCCCAAAGAACCTCGACTTGTAAACCGTACGCGTTCTGCAGAATTTCGATCTTATCGTCAAACTGTCTCCTGAGAACCCCATAGGGTACTCCCGACAAGGGGTGTGACTCATGGGGTGCAAAGCGGCAGCAGTGACCGTGGAAGGTGCACCCCGCGTATTCTAAGCCCTGCTGCACACCGTCTTGCTGGTAGACGCCATCTAAAAAGTACTTACCGATCGATACTTCGCCGTGGTTTACGGCGTGGTGAACATCCACGTTTCGAGTCTTTTTGACATACTCGAGCCATTCGATCGAGCCACTTGAGTAGGACTTATTCTGATGGATGTACGCTTTGTTGTGCGTGAGAGCGAGGGTGTTTCTGCCGAGATAATGGGTTTTGAAGACCCCCATCGAACAGCTGGGGAGCGTCGTGAACCCAAAAGGGTCAATTTCGGTGCATTCTAGGAACGCCTGACGGTATTTCATACAGCCTTCGCGTAATAAGACGACGTCGTTAACCCCGTACGCGTACAGTTCCTGCCTGAAGTCAAACTGCTTCCCCTCAACCGTGATGTACCATGCATCAAACTTTTCACGGTCTTTATCCGACATGTTATCGTAGTTGTAGAACTTTTTGTCGGGGTATGGTCCAACATAGTTCTCGTTTTCCACCCTGTTGAAAAGATGGGGGAAGTAGCCTTTTTCAGTCGTCGTTAAGTCTAACGCCGCGGGCATTTTGGCAAGGGCCATTGGAAAAAATGAGTAGCTATCGATGTATCGTTGGCCAAACGATTCGTCGTACATGTAAATTAATTTACAGCCTTGCATTATGACCTCAATCGCAATCCCGGCTTTGCAAAAATACTCGAGAATCAGAAAGGAGTCGAATCTGGAGGCGTAATGAGCTATGAAGCAGTAGCCAATATATCGGGGTTTTCTGAAGCGGTTGATTAGCTTAGCGATGCAGTCGGTACACTCCGCCGTAAATTTCTTCCCTTTGAAAGTGATTGCGCAAACAAAATTAGCCACGTGTCGCCCGTTTTCGTAACGCGTTTCAAAATCGTAGAAAATATATTTCTCGTATGGCTCCTTAGGCTCTAGGGGCTGTATGAAACATTGGTGCGTCCCGTGTTTTGTCAGATGTTCTCGACAGTGGACGCATTTGTCCGTCGGGCATATGTGTTTTGCTTTCTTGTCACCCGCTTTAACGTAGTAACGCAGCCCGCATAGTTTGCAGTATTTGATAATATCACAGGAGGGGGATTCTTGACCAGGAGGAGGGTTCTTTTTATGCATTTCGAAGCAATAGCTCGATTTACAGTAGCGCAAACAATCGAGACAATGTATGGTTCTTTTAGGGGACCTGTGACATTCGGCGTCAAAACAGACATTGCAGACGTGCTTGCATTGATGGTCTCTGCGGTTGCTGTAACTTTTGTAACAAAATTGACAGACGTATGGCGAACCTAAGAAGCCTGTCAGATTCATGATCATATAATAGTGATTATCATGTAGATAGAGGAACACCGTTTTGGGATGGGGTTCGTCAGAATTTTTATACGTTTCTAAGACCATGGCATTCGATCTGTGAAATACAACGATTTTAATGCCTAGCGCTCGTTCAAACGAAGCTATGTCGCTAAGAGCGATTCGGTCTTGAATTGAGAAGCCGACGCTGTTTTGGATGACGGCAGCCAGTTTTTCTAACTCGCTCCCGGGTAGCTGGGGGTTAAGAAAACGAGCGAGACAAATAGAGAAGCACAATTGATTTGACAAATTTATGGGGCAGAACAAATTCGTCTTTTTTCTTTTGATTACCTGATCAACGGCCAGATCTGTAAGTTTACGTCGTCGACCGCCTCCTTGTCTGTTCATGGCTACGGTAGCGCCGATCTCGACGGCGTCGTCCGATAATAACAGCTGGTTGCTCTGTAAAACTCTTTCAAATTGATCCATAAGCGAATTCACATCATAATCATTACCGGGGGCGAGAACACAGCTGATGGGTGTTTGTAGAGTGGGTGCCGACATGGTCATATTGATTACGGGTGCATCGTGGCCGATTTCTCTAGCGAAGGTGACGATCTCGCTCAGCATGCGATGTAATGAAGTGTGATAAGAGGCCAAATCTGTAGAGTTAATCTCTCTCAGATTCATGCTCCTTCTCAACGACACACTGTTGAAGCGTGGTCGCGGTAAAACGTGATATCCGTTAACGAACCCGCCTTCTCGGATCAGCGTATCAATTTCCGTACGGCTTAATAGACTCTGTCTGTTAGGGTCAGTCTCGCGTAAAGCGTCAATATTACCTGATGTGGGGCTCGTGCTGCTGCTGGTAGATGGCTGTGGAGTATCATCAGCGTCAGGATCGCTGTCGGTACATGCAGGGAGTTGATTATTTAAAACACCACCGTATTGTACAACATGATTGTTGTCTACGCTTAGCACGTGATCGTACAAATTAATATTTGAATTTACGGCTAATTCAAAAAGATCCAAATTAGAGGGGGATTGCGAAGATTCTAGATTAAACAAATACTGTTCTAAAGAATCCGGAAGCCAACTTAGCATTTCAATTTCGTCCGGTGACAGTTCTGTGTCGTCGTCTGAGCAAAAGCTTTTTGACCCATCCATTTTAGATTTCAGACCAAAACATGAAATATTACAAAATCACAAAAAGTATATGGAATAAATCAATACATGATAGATGTAAAAAACATGCATGCATGCATACAACAAAATTACAGAGTATCTGGAATATAAAAATCAATACATGCAATACAAAAGTTTAATGGAATAAATCTATATTGAATTAACTGCAACGTTCCATCTATGATGATGAGAATAATACGAATTTACTCGTCTATTGGCATTAGCGATGACGCGAAGAAAGACTAGAATTTCGCGACAGAATTCGGCGATCAAACGATCGGATTCAGTGGACCTACGATCGCTTCTATCAAATTCCTGATAGATGGTGGATCTCAGGGTTTGTAAACGACGAAATAGTCGATCAACCGCATTTTGAATGAAGCGATCCTGTGCGTCCAATCGTCCGCGTGTCTCAAGGTGATAGGCGCGAGCCTGGCCCGCCAATGCGGCGGATCTGCGACGGTCTTCGATGCGTGCTTCACGAAACTCACTAAGTAGCGCGGTCAGATTGCTGTCTATTCCATCCACTTTATCACTCAGCTCAATGTATTTGTTGTCAGAATCAACCTGGGTGTCGCGAAACTCTTGACATAATGCCTCTATTAAATTAGTATCGGCGAGTGGCTCGTCAGCCGGGCGATGCTCTGCTGACACTTCTTCAACTTCGATGTCTTCTTCTTCCGACAGAGTTTGGGTCGCTTTCGTACTTGTCCAAGTGATGCGTCGAGGTGTATGCCAGCTAGTCATGTGGTCGGGGCTATAACCCGACCCTGCTGTGTAGAAATATAACACAAAAATTGTTATGGTATGATTCAATTTGTGTTTAAATGAAAATAATAATGTAGATAGTCTCACCATAAAGAAATACGCTGTCAAGACTCGGCGCAGGACTGCTCGGCGGCGTCGGACAGAAAGTTTTCCTGTCAGGACTGTTTTCAGGACTGATTGACGGGATAAAACAAAACGTTTTTCTCTCAGGACAGGTCGGTGAAGTAGGACGATCGGTTTTTCTACCCTTCTTTCTCAAAGGTTCACCGCTGGGTCCAGCGACCTGGTCTAAAGCAGAGCCGGCAGGAACTATTTGATCCACAGCGTGCGTCGGCGTGGGGTCAGGCACGTCATCATTATTCTGTTGAGCGGTGTCAGTCAGTGGGAAGCCGGGTTGCGTGATAAACTGAATGAAATCTAAAATAAATAAATAAATAAATTAGATTTTTCATAAATGTTAAGAAAAAAAACATGATGTCGGCGATGGGTCTTGTTTTACCATCAGACGCGCTGTCTGCTTCAACCAGCTGAGGGGTCACTGTGAATGAAAAAAGAGAGACAATTAAATTTTTTTTAATTTTTTTTAATTTTTATTATTTATTAATTTTTTATTATTTATTTATTTATTATTATTTAATTTTTAATTTATAAAAGAGCAGTCCTCACATGCATCATTGCTATCGTGAGCGTCACTTTCAACATTTGAACCTGTGAGGCAAAAAATCCTGTTATGAATGGAAACATTTGTGAGTCGCTTTATATGCATGTCTGATGACAGATGCTGAAAAAAAAAATCATTAATTTTCTAAATGTTATTTCACCCCGATGCTCTAGGGGCGCAATTACACCATAACTGGATGTAGTTTTAACTCCGGGACACCGGGTGGCGCCGGAGAGCATACAATTGTGTCATAACTGGATGTAGTTTTAACTCCGGGACACCGGGTGGCGCCGGAGAGTACCCATAACAGTAACAGTAACATGCTGTGTTTAAGACACCGATTTTAGTTATAGCTGATAGACCAAAGATGACTCAATGATTAAAACACTGTACCCATGCATGAATGTTTAAAACATCAATAACTCAATGCTAATGTTAGTTATAGTTGATAAATCACATCAATAGCACATTGCATGTTTAAAGCATCATTGTATAACATTATAGCATCAAATATAGAGAAAAATACTCACCGTTCTGCATTTTGATGAGGGGGAGAGATGATGAGATGCTGTGGTCTAAAAGTTCAGTATTATTATGCAGTTCCCCTCACCTCACACATATATATATATGATGGGATAACAATTGGAGAAAAACACACTTGTGTCCAATAGATGGCGCCATTGCACTACGCATTTTGGGGGGTTATCTCACGACGACCATGACCTGTAAAAACATCTAAGCCGGTGCGGGACCATATTTTACGCCAAACTGTCACAATCAGGACGACTCCCTGCGGGAGAGCTGCTATCGAAAAAGATTGTAATTGGAAAAAAATAAAGACCGTGCCTGTTACACACAGACACACGCACATACATAGATGCGCGCCTCCCTGTTTTTGAGAGACGCGCTCAAGGTGAACGCTTCTGTGTATGAAAAAGAAGGCAGAGGGCCGTGAGATGATTTTTGTTTTATACATTCATAACCTGTTTTATTTTTTTCTTTAACTCTTTAATAAACATGTCACTGATTGTTTCTAAACATGTAAGCTGATTTTTAATTTTTTTATTTCATTGTTTAAACATTTAACTGATTGCATTTGTAAGGCTTATATTGTTTTAAAATAACAGATGTTTGGGGGAGACGGACTTCACAACACAGCTCTGGGATATGGCAGGGTGGGAGGGGAATTTTCTGATAACAGCGACTTCAAAAGATAAAACCTTCTGTCAATAACATGATTTATTATACCGCATTCAAAAACAAAAAACCAACTGTCAAATTCATCAAAACAAAAAACCTAATGTCAAAAACCATCAAAACCAACTGTCAAAGTCATCAAAGACATCAAAACCAACTGTCAAAACATCAAAAACTTACTGTCAATCATATGATTTATTATGACAATAGGTCAAAAACCAACTGTCAAAAACATCAAAACCTAATGTCAATCACATGATTTATTAAACAGGAAGTCCCGCCTATACAGGAAGTCCCTCCTACACCGGATGCCCCGCCTATACAGGAAGTCCCGCCTACACCGGATGTCCCGCCTACACCGGAAGTCCCGCCTACACCGGATGTCCTGCCTACACCGGAAGTCCCGCCCCCTATACCGGAAGCCCCACCCACCTGTCAATCAATCAAATTTTGACATTTGGTGCAGTATATTAACTACTTACAGTATTAAACTGTTGTTTTAGATTACAGCAGGTCCACTGTAAAATTAAAGCATTCTACAGGTCAATCTAGCTGCCTGTAGTTTACTGTAAATTAATAGGGAATTTTTTTACAGTGTAGACCTTGTGGTTAGGCTGTGGGTGGCTGCGGATAAAATAAATGTGTTATTCTCAATGAGCAAACTAAATTTAGCTCTTGCTGGTAGTGCCAGTGATGAGAATTGTTTTATTGATCATTACTTGCATGCTACAAATGTTACACTTAGCATGTGAATAAGTGTTGTGTTGACTATTAGTGTTTATAGAAATAAATAAAATCCTTTAGTTTTGATGGCCAACACATAATTTACACAGTTTACTATGATCATCAGTTTTACCCTAGCGCTCAATTAAATAATCATGGAATATGTATGTGTGTATGACAGCTACTCACATCCTAAGCACAAGCTCAACTCTTCACCACTGTTATTTAAAGGGCGTGTTAGTATGCACCTATAGGCAGGTGCACAATGTGCGTACACTCTGCTTATTACACACACAGGGACGTGCCGCAGCACATGCACATTTTTAAATATAAAAAACAAAAGGATTCCTCTCTGGAGAAGCTTTCAGTCTTTCCACTCACAAATTCCGCCATGTAAATCCGAGAAACGAATCCGCCAAGGTGCACGCGCAACTGGCTTTTAAAGGGAATGCGAGATGAGACTGATTGGCCTACTGCAAGTTATGCTAAAAACACACCCATTACTCATTAGGTACAACCCTTTTGGACCATGTGCCTGGCATGCCGACCATTATTCTCGTTGTTAAACTAGCAAAAGTGGATTGGGTACGCCCCAAGTGCACCTGCGCCATGCGCTTCAGACCATGCGCTCAGATCGTTAAAATAGGGCCCTTGAACTCAATAACAGGTCTTTCCGTTTTCTAAACGCAGAATACACATGGCAACTCTGCACAAGGGCGCCAGTCTGAATAGCAACAGCACTAGTTATATCAACAAGAGCGAATTATGTTCAGGATACTTGGTGTGATCTCATTCAATTAGGAGGAGTTTTACTCATCAGTACAATTAACCTAGTTTAAGTTCAAATAAATTACTACAAATAGGTGGAAATAGGTTAGTGTCCTGACTGATGAGTGGCGAGAAAATAGCACAAAGAAACACGTGATGAATGAAAGTCCATGAAAACCACACTAAACTAAACACAACTGTGACACTTAGTGTGAAATAAGTATATTTTAAATATATTTTATTATAGGTTTTTTTTTCAGTAGGGTGCTCAAGCTCTTTAAAGCCATGGATTCTGCTTGGCTGTTAATGTTTTTATTATTGACCAGCTGGACAAAAAAATGCTCTGAAAGTGATTCCAATCATATTGCTCCTCTGTGTCATTATCATTATAGCTGTGGTGTGGATTTCCTTACTCTTATACAATTAGAACGATTATTACAAATTTATAGTTATTGTTATTCCGAGACATCCTCCAATTCATGTTCATTTTCAATTCAACTTTTATAATTTGCAATGAAAATATCTACTTTCTAAATTAAATTATAAAAAAAAAATTTTTTTCAAGTGGTCTTTGTAACACATGTGCACTTTACTTTGGAATACAATATTGTCTTGCAGAAAACGTATTTATTTATTATTGGGTTACTCATTCATGACACTCGTGTCACAACACTGGTTTACTACATGACATGGTGAACAATATGGAAAAAGAGATACGACATTCCTTGGTGTGGAACAGGATACGAGACAGGATAAGATGCACAAAGGAGGGAGGTGGGCTTCCAGGGGTTATCCATGGGGTAGCTACTAGTCCATTAAACATCATTAAAAACCATTTACAGAAGCATGTGATAGCTTATTCACATGTATAAAATATTTCCGTACATGTGAAGACTGATTTTATTGTTTATTGACAGTGAGATTCTTCACATCATCCTACTGTTTAAAAGCAGCACTTTGCTTTCCTCTTCTCAGAAAAGCCAATATGAAAGAAAATCATGGTAAATCATTACTGCTTGCAAACAATATCACAGACCATGGAACAGACCATCAATGGTAATGATGAACAATTACATAATTTGTATAATATTGATATTCTTAGAAATTATTCATATTGCAGGATACAAATCTGTGTTTGTGTCCAAAAATAGGTAAAATTAACAAATTATTAGTATTATTGTTATTTTTGTCTATGACATAAATACAAAAATACTCTGGGAGCCAAATGTAAAAAGCCGAAGGGGATTCTCTGTGGACATTTGAATATTAGAAGTGTTGTGTCAAAGACTGAACAGTTGGAGCATCTGCTAACGGACTCAAATCTGGATTTTTTGTGTTAGAGACTTGGCTAAAACCCTCTACTCCACAAACTGTATTTCATGTACCTGGCTACAATGTTTTTAGATGTGACCGGAAACAAGGAAAGGGTGGTGGTAATGATATATGTGAAAGAACATTTGGATTGTAAATTGATTGGAAATCTCACTGACTCGTTGGAATGTGTGGCAGTAACAATCAGACTCTCAGCCGAAATGCCTTTTATGGTCATTGTGCTGTATAGATAGACCACCTACAGCAAACAAAATTTTCTTAAAATATATATATGTGTCAGATAATGAAAAAATGTGACAATAAGGAAACCATTTTGATAGGTGATTTTAATATAAATTGGTTGGAAATTATTTAAAAAATCCAACACGCATAATAAAATCGTCCCAAACACTAATAAACTTGATAACAGGCTTGACCGACCATAACCTTACTTTAATGGTTAGGAAATTATAAAAAATGAGATGTAACAAATTTCATTCAATTGACCTTAATTCAGTGGCCTCTTATATTCCCAAAAAAGATATGGAACTGTTTCATAATGAAATACAAAATATTAAATGGAATCAATTAACATCTGGTAAAAATTGTCAGTCAGCATGTAATGATTAAAAAAAAAAAAAAAAAAAAAAAAACTTTACATGAACTCTTATCCAAATACTCTAAACAATCCCATTTAAAGAATAAAAGCAAAAAAATTCCTGCCTTGGATAAATGAGTCCATATGGAATCTAATGAAGTCAAGAGATGCAGCACTTAAAAAGTCCTTGAAAACAGGCCACATGACTGATTGACTTTTATATAAGGAGCTTAGAAATAAGGTTACAATGTTGTTAAGAAGGACTAAAGCAAACTTTTATATGAATTGAATTGAACAAGCAAAAGGTAATACTAAAAAAACTTTGGAAAACCATTGATAAAGTCACTAGGCGAAAACACTTTAAATGCCAGAAAATGGAAATTAAAATAAACGAAAATTTTGAAAATGATCCACAAATAGTTGCAAATTATTGAAATAATTATTTTATAGAATCAGTTAAGGAACTTTGCAAATATTCCAATTGCACCAATTATCAAACATCTGATCCAATTTTTGAGAATAATCCAAGTTTAATGAAGTTCAAAACGAACAATGAATTTAAAATAAGCAAACATTTTTGAATAACTGATGAACTCTAAAAGTAAAGACATTTGGGGACTTAATAGTACAACCTTAAAAAGACATAAAGATATTTTTATGACTCCTATTACTCACATGACAAATAAATCAATCAAAGAAAATATGTTCCCCGCTGCTTTTAAAAATGCAGCCATCACACCAGTTTTTAAGTGAAGTTATTAAACGTAATTTCGTGAGGAGTACGCCCATCTAATCTTCCAATTAATACCAAGGTATAAGACCAGCAGCTTACCTCTTCCCATTTTTAGTTCCTGCAGCATTTGGCCCGTCCTAATCTGCATGACTGACTTCGCTGCTCATTTTCACCTGTTGATCACCCAGGTCGCCGGTCTCTCAGCTCCACCACAGCCCAGCGCAAAACACCTCTCTCCTCCTCAATCTAACGTAGATCATCACAGGGCTCGGTCGATCCTCGTAGTGATGCATCGAGGCCATCATCAATATCACCATACCAATCATACCAATATCATTGTAAATCCTCTTCAGCAGCAAGCCCTTCCGTACCTCCTGTCGAGAAATGGTCCGTCAATCGCGCTCAGGCACGCGTTATCCAACATGGGTATCCATATCTCCCAGAGGAATTCAAAAAACGCAACTCCTCGATCTGCTCGTGCGCTCTCAACAAAACTCACGCCGCATTCAGCGTCCTCCCAGCACCATGCAAACATCAATGCAAGTAACTGCACGATCCATACGGTCCGCCTCAGTTTCAGCCGGCAGCAGCCGGCAGCAGCCGCCGCCGTAGCTCTCGTCCGCCACTCATTCCGGCCGGCAGTCTATCGCGGCCGCAGACGTTAGTTCCGCGGCTGCTCGCAATAGTTCCACAGCTCTCCGACAGTGACTGTTAGCTTTCCTCCTCCCACAGGTGAGTATAGCTTCTTCTGTCCACGTTTCCAATATTTCTGTTCCTTCTCAGTTAAATCCATCTAGCAATGGAATCCCAGATAGCACACATACATCTCGGAGAGGTCTATTTGATATGCGTGTTTACATCTGGAAGACGTTTTTTTTTTTTTTTTTAGAGTGTTTGCTCATCTGCAATACGTCTATTGGACGTTTCCTGTCAGATGTCAAATGGACGTTTAAACAATGTCTTTAAGATGTTTATGATTTAGAATGTATGAAAAACGGACATCTTAAAGACGTCTATCAGATGTTTGTAAACAGCAGATGCTTTCCAGATTAAGTGATCATTAACAGACGTCTTGCAGACGTACGTGTGCTATATGGGATAAGTACAAATTTGAGGCTACCTGTGCAAATGCCACTACTCCCATTTCCCCCCACCCCCTCCCCCTTCCATTCCTCTCTCCTCCGCTATCAGAGCAGACCCAAGCGTGAGGCTGCCTCCGCAAACGGTCATGCCCCCCCCCCCCTTCCATTCCTCTCTCCTCTGCTATCGGAGCAGACCCAAGCGTGAGGCTGCCTCCGCAAATGGTCATGCCCCCCTTCCCTTTCCCCCTCTCATTATTTTCTCCTCTGCTATCAGCACAGACCCAAGCGTGAGGCTGCCTCCGCAAACGGTCATGCCCCCCTTCCCTTTCCCCCTCTCATTATTTTCTCCTCTGCTATCAGCACAGACCCAAGCGTGAGGCTGCCTCCGCAAACGGTCATGCCCCCCTTCCCTTTCCCCCTCTCATTATTTTCTCCTCTGCTATCAGCACAGACCCAAGCGTGAGGCTGCCTCAGCAAACGGTCATGCCCCCCTTCCCTTTTCCCCTCTCATTAATTTCTCCTCTGCTATCGGCACAGACCCAAGCGTGAGGCTGCCTCCGCAAACGGTCATGCCCCCCTTTATATTCCCCCCTCTCATTAATTTCTCCTCTGCTATCGGCACAGACCTAAGCGTGAGGCTGCCTCCGCAAACGGTCCTGCCACCCCCTCTCTTTCCTTTTTTTGCCGCCGTTGGAGCTGATCCAAGCGTGGGGTTGCCAGAGCATTAGCCCTGGAGGCGGACCCAGTTCCTCCCTATTCAGAATTGTTATTCCAGTAACTGTAACACCTCATGTCTGGATTCAATATTTTAAGCCAGAACACTGCAATCCTACTGGACAGCTTGGAGAGCTTGAAACAATTCCATTCCTCCTACAACCAGTTTTTTTTTTTTTTTTTCAACTTTTTTCCTCCTTTCAAATTCTTCATTCATCTCATATCGCAACCAGATTAAGTCCGTCCAACCTAGTACCATCAAAGTCTATCTCAGCGGCATTACATTTTTCTAATCTACGGCCATCCATCCAACCATCTCCGATCTCAAAGTTTTAAACGAGGACACCATCCGTTTCCTCATCAATGCAGCAAAACTGATAATTTTAAAAACGGCCATTTATTCCATATCTTCAATCTCCTGACACCCATCCAGCCATATCAATATCTTTCTTTCTCCCTTGCACACAGGGAGGTTCAGATCTCTTCTCAGCTCGACCCGCTGTTCATTGATGAGACCAACCTTCCTGTCATCAGGCATTGGTTTCATAAAAAGCTTAAGCACATCCTCACCCACTCTGGTATCCAAGCTCACTTGTATTCATCTCACTCCTTCCACATAGGAGCAGCCTCCATCGCAGCCAAAAGGACTGTCAGACCATCAAATTAAACTTCTGGGTTGGTGGTCCTCAGATGCCTTTCAAACTTACATTCGTTTCGACCTCAGCCCCATCAAACAAGCCACCTAACTCTCTACTCTTAAGATGGTTTCCCCACGAAACTCAATCCAACCGATGCCTGCAAACCTCGCTGGATTCGATGCTGCCACCACAGTGCTCCACCAATTTGATACTGCTGCCGCAGTGCTCATAAATTTGATGCTGCTGCAGGGTTTGGCTTTATTTTGATACTGCCGCTGCAGGGCTCCACCAATTTGATACTGCTGCCGCAGTGCCTCGCAAATTTGATATTGCCGCTGCAGTGCTCCACCATTTGATACTGCCACTGCAGTGCTCCACCATTTGATACTACTGCTGCAGGGCTCCACCAATTTGATACTGCCGCTGCAGTGCTCAACCAATTTGATACTGCTGCTGCAGTGCTCCTCCAATTTGATACCGCTGCTGCAGTATTGTGCTCCGCTTGATGCTGCAGTGCTCCGCTTGATGCTGCAGTGCTCCGCTTGGTGCTGCAGTGCTCCGCTTGGTGCTGCAGTGCTCCGCCATTTGATACTGCCGCTGCAGTGCTCCACCAATTTGATACTGCCGCTGCAGTGCTCCGCCATTTGATGCTGCCGCTGCAGTGCTCCGCCATTTGATACTGCTGCCGCTGCAGTGCTCCACCATTTGATACTGCTGCCGCAATGCTCCACCAATTTGATACCGCTGCTGCAGTATTGTGCTCCGCTTGATGCTGCAGTGCTCCGCTTGATGCTGCAGGGCTCCGCTTGGTGCTGCAGTGCTCCACCATTTGATACTGCTGCCGCAGTGCTCCACCATTTGATACTACTGCTGCAGGGCTCCACCAATTTGATACTGCCGCTGCAGTGCTCCACCAATTTGATACCGCTGCTGCAGTATTGTGCTCCGCTTGATGCTGCAGTGCTCCGCTTGGTGCTGCAGTGCTCCGCCATTTGATACTGCCGCTGCAGTGCTCCGCCATTTGATGCTGCCGCTGCAGTGCTCCACCATTTGATACTGCTGCCGCAGTGCTCAACCAATTTGATACCGCTGCTGCAGTATTGTGCTCCGCTTGATGCTGCAGTGCTCCGCTTGATGCTGCAGGGCTCCGCTTGGTGCTGCAGTGCTCCACCATTTGATACTGCTGCCGCAGTGCTCCACCATTTTGATACTGCCGCTGCAGTGCTCCACCAATTTGATACTGCTGCTGCAGTGCCTCGCAAATTTGATACTGCTGCTGTAGTGTTTGGCTTTACTTGATACTGCCGCTGCAGTGCTCCACCAATTTGAGTGTTGTGCTTTGCTTGAGGCTGCAGTGCTCCGCTTGGTGCTGCAGTGCTCTGCCAATTTGATACTGCCGCTGCAGTACTCAACCAATTTGATACCGCTGCTGCAGTGTTGTGCTTTGCTTGAGGCTGCAGTGCTCCGCTTGATGCTGCCCTGCTCCGCTTGATGCTGCCGCCAATTTGATACTGATGCTGCCCTGCTCCGCTTGATGCTGCCGCCAATTTGATTCTGCCGCTGCAGTGCCCGCCAATTTGAGACTGCCGCTGCAGTGTTTGGCTTTACTTGATACCGCTGCTGCAGGGTTTTCGCTTGATGCTGCCGTGCTCTGCTTGATGCTGCCGCTGCAGTGCTCCGCCAATTTGACACTGCCGCTGCAATGCTTTCCTTGATACTGACAATGCAGTGCCCGCCAATTTGAGACTGATGCTGCAATGCTTTGCTTGATTCTGCCGCTGCAGTGCCTGCCAATTTGAGACTGCCGCTGCAGTGTTTGGCTTTACTTGATACTGCTGCTGCAGTGCCCGCCAATTTGAGACTGCCGCTGCAGTGTTTGGCTTTACTTGATACTGCTGCTGCAGTGCCCGCCAATTTGAGACTGCCGCTGCAGTGTTTGGCTTTACTTGATACTGCTGCTGCAGTGTCTGCCAATTTGAGACTGCCGCTGCAATGTTTGGCTTTACTTGATACTGCTGCTGCAGTGCCCGCCAATTTGAGACTGCCGCTGCAGTGTTTGGCTTCACTTGATACTGCCGCTGCAGTGCCCCACCAATTTGAGACTGCCGCTGCAGTGTTTGGCTTTACTTGATACTGCCGCTGCAGTGCCCCGCCAATTTGAGACTGCCGCTGCAGTGTTTGGCTTCACTTGATACTGCTGCTGCAGTGCCTGCCAATTTGAGACTGCCGCTGCAGTGTTTGGCTTTACTTGATACTGCTGCTGCAGTGCCTGCCAATTTGAGACTGCCGCTGCAGTGTTTGGCTTCACTTGATACTGCCGCTGCAGTGCCCCGCCAAATTTGAGACTGCTGCTGCTGCAGTGCTTCGCTTGAGACTGCCGCTGCAGTGCCGGCCAATTTGAGACTCTGCCAATTTGATACTGCCGCTGCAGTTCTCCACCAATTTGATACTGATACTGCAGTGCCCCACTCAATCCATGTTGCCACCGCAGCACCTCACCTGTTTTAAAACCGCCACAGCAGTGACCTGCCTACTTAAATCCTGCTGCTGCAGTGCAGTCTCCCATTCCTTCTGTTCTCCAATTTTTTGGGGGGGTCTTATAGACTATTGAAATAATTATGCAAATTCCTTAAGTAATCAGTTTAAATCCCAGAATTCTCGCTTGCTGTCTGTTTCTGCATTTATGTTTTTTGGGGGGCAATCGGAGCTCGGGTAGAATATCCTCTCCGAGCCCCTCTATAGCAGACAGCTCACCAAATCTGTTTACCACTTTCACTAAGATTATATGGGCACACAAACTCATGAAGTGAAGTTATTAAACGTAATTTCGTGAGGAGTACGCCCATCTAATCTTCCAATTAATACCAAGGTATAAGACCAGCAGCTTACCTCTTCCCATTTTTAGTTCCTGCAGCATCCCTCCTCCTCCCCTGCTCCTCCTTTTGTACAATTTTGCCTGTTATAGGGGGGCAATCGGAGCTCGGGTAGAATATCCTCTCCGAGCCCCTCTATAGCAGACAGCTCGCCAAATCTGTTTACCACTTTCACTAAGATTATATGGGCACACAAACTCATGAAAACCGGTAACATACATGAAGTATGCAATTATAGACCCATCAGCATTCCTGTTGTCTCAAAGGTCATTGAAAAAGTAATTGCAGAACAGTTATTAGAACACCTTAATAAACATAATCTGCTGCATCCCATGCAATTTGGATATAGGAAAAACCACTCCACTGAAACTGCGTGCTGCCATTTTATAGAAGGGGTGAAAGCTAAATTGGACAAGGGAGCGGTCGTGGGCACTGTGTTTTTAGACCTTCACAAAGCATTTGACATGGTCAACCACTCAGTGCTGCTGAAGAAATTGAGCAACTACAAACTGTCTCACAGTGCACTGCAGTGGATAAAATCATATCTTAGTGACCGTGTACAGTGCGTGCAAATCAATAATATGCTGTCTACATCCACGGCTTGTGACACAGGTGTCCCCCAGGACTCTGTTCTTGGGCCACTGCTGTTTACACTCTATATTAATGATCTCCCTTCAGTGTGTGGCGAGGTGGATGTTCAAATGTACACGGATGATACTATTATTTATGCACATGAAAATGACGCCACTAGTGTGGCTAACAAATTAACTGAGGTCATGAATAACATCGCAGACTGGCTCACCTCTGCTTCTCTTACTCTTAATGTAAATAAAACGGTGGCAAATATATTTTACTAAAACTAGAAAACCAATTACCTTTCCATGTGTTTTTGTAAAAGGAAAAAAAGATCAAAGTAGTAGATGAATTAAAATACTTAGGGGTCATTTTGGAACCAACATTCGGATTTAAAAAGCATATATATATATATATATATATATATATATATATGTGTTTGGAAACAATCATTGCATCCAGATATATTTTTGCTGCATCATAAGTGAGCATATTTCGAATATGCCTAAAAACTGAGATATTGTATCTCAAAATATTAGACTTTTTTTAATATATATATATATATATATATATATATATATATATATATATATATATATATATATATATATATATAAAAAGTCTAATAGAGAACACAAGTGTGCTTACCCAATTTAGCAAGAGTGGGTAAGAATTATTTTTTATTATCAACAGTATTTCAGCTTATTTCTGTTGACAATGTGTAGTAAAATAAATTGGCCTAGCCTACAATCATTTAAACTGGAGTGAGGTGAAACCAGAACAAAGTTGTTATCAGCTAGCTGATAATTTTTATTAAATTGCATATGGCAGAAAATTAGGCTATTTGTTAATTTGTAATGCTACTACTAATATTGATATGATTATATACCAAAACAATTATCTGTAGTGTAAAAAATGTTTGGTAACTGTCAGATTACTGTTGTATGTTTGACCAATACACTGTTTTTTGTTTCCACTGCTACGTTTAATTTATTTAAAGAAGTTTGATTACATTCTATTTTAGATTTGAATGCACAATTGTTTTTTAAATAAATAAGAATTCAACACTTTACATACATCTGTTATTTTGTCTTAGTTATGTTTAGTTAGTAAAGTCTGGTGCCTTTAGTCTCTTCAAGGAAGGTATAAGGTGGAAGATATACAGTTTATTATTAATTCAACAATAGTATCGGATCGGTATCGGGTATCGACAGATGCACAAAGCCCAGGCATCGGTATCGGGATTGAAAAAGTCGGATCGGTGCACCCCTATTTATAATCACTAAAGCTGTCAGTCTTTTTTCACTTAATATATAGGCTGCCTGTTTCATTAAAGGATTAGTTCACTTCAAAATGAAAATGTACTGATATTTTACTCACCCCCATCTCATCCAAGATCTTCATGTCTTTCTTTCTTCAGTCCAACAGAAGTTAAGTTTTTTGAGAAAAACACTCCAGGATTTTTCTCCCCATCAAAGTGCTTCAGAGGCTCTGCGCGATCCCAGACGAGGAATAGGGTCTTATCTAGTGAAACAATCGGCCATTAAAATGTTTTTTTATGTTTTTTTTATTTATTTTTTATGAATATACTTTTAAACCTACATTGCTCATACATCCATACCATACATCGTTTTGCGACTCATTTTGCCAGCAAAGGTCACGTATAGACTTGGCCGGCATTCATGGGAATGCCCACAAAAACATAATATCCGTTTATGCCGTGGGGGAAAACAAGCTATTCGAATGAACACACATAGACCTTGTTAGGTACTTGATCTTTAGTTTTTGTAATGATTACAATTCATTTTTGCTTGGTGCAATGCCGAAAAGTTGATGTGACATTTTGCACCTCTAATAAGTAAAAAAAAAACCAGATCTGAAGTTTTATACTGCCAAATAGGAGCTGTTTGTCAATTCAAAAAGCATGGGCATTACAATTAAACATTTCCGTTCGTCAATTCCAAAAGCCTGTGCATTACAATTAAACATTTGCACTGCATGATGCTGGTATTATTGTAAAGATGAAAAGAGATAAGAGATTCATTAACTGCAATGGCAAACGTTTGTTCAACAAAAACGCCAATATAGTCATACTTGTCACGGGACTCAAACTGCTTCAACTTTGTTAAAGGGTCTTCACGATGAGCTATCAAATTACCGACAGAATGCGTGAGGTTATTGATGTACAAAACATTCAAAAGTCTTCATTTCATTATGGAAAGGGCTGGGCTCATGTTTGTGCGTCAAGCTCACACATATAGTCACATTACATGTACGACACTTGAATTACATTATCTCGTCAAAATGCTCGCTGCTCTGCCAAATATTACACAACATAATAGCCTACTTCATAAATCACCCAGTCTTTTGATGAAGATGGTTGCTATAAAAAAGCAATGTACAAAACTTCACTATTGTCAGTAATTTGAAATATAATATTGGGATGCTAACATGTCAACTCCAAATTTGCTTTGTAAAATGTACATTCTGAAATAATTAATTTGTGCATGGCTGTAAGAAAAATGAATAATTGATGTTTTATAAACAAATTTCGGGAGAAGCACATTCAGGAAATTAAAACTGTTAAACACAAGTGTAGCAGGCCCAGATAATTAAACCTAATTGAACACAAGAGGAGCTTGTTAAACTAATCAGTTAATCAACGATAGGAGGTGTATATAGACAGCCGATTTACCTTCCTGTCGTTGACAGTTTCTTAGCTTGGACTTCTACAGGCGCAGAGATGTTTGGGGCTGGGCCCACCGGTCTCCCCTCATCCTCTCAGCTCATTCCTCCTACAGTTCCTAATCCTTTGAATTTTCAGTGACCTCCAGCTCCCACCGCTGATGCTAGCAAGAGCTTGCTAGCGGTCCAAGAGCCAAGTTATCAGCAATTTACTA
Organism: Romanogobio albipinnatus; assembly: GCA_023566225.1. Taxonomy (NCBI): domain Eukaryota; kingdom Metazoa; phylum Chordata; class Actinopteri; order Cypriniformes; family Gobionidae; genus Romanogobio; species Romanogobio albipinnatus. The sequence continues at coordinate 32,082,315 of CM042244.1, forward strand.
ACACTCATTCTTTTCAGTGGCCTGCAGCTCCAGCAAATGCAGGGCCGTCTCTACCAGCAGCACAAGCGCATCCGTCTCAGATGCATCCTTCTCTTTCTCATGCCCCTAACATTTTTTCCTTCCAAGCTCCAGACGCAGCCCCGGTTCCTCTCTCTTCCAACCCCCTTCTGCAAACTAAATCTTCATTCTCTCTCCTGACAGCAACACCGATGCCTGTCCCAGCTAAGGCCGTTTCCTCGGAGCCGCCTCCAGTGGCCCAAAACAGGGCACAGATCATGGCAGGTTTGGACGTTGATTTGTCATCACTCCTCTCTCTGTTTCCTGTGTCAGACATAAACCGTCAAATAGACTGCAGGGACTTTTCAGTCACTTTAAAAAAAAACAACCCACATTCATCCCGCTTACTTTCTTTTCCTGAATTTTCGATTGCCTTTTCCCGTTTCATGGACATCATTTGTTCAGTTTTCCCCCAAAGGCGCCGCGAGCTGAATGATTATCTGGCAATCATAGCCGAGCTTGCGCTGTCCTATGGGAGAGGTCATTTTTTACACATACCACAACCTCTTCTCTGCGAAGTGTGCCGTGCGGCTAGCCCAGTGGAACCAGTGTGCTTACTGGGGCGCTCTCGACACGGACCTCCACAGCAGGGTGTTCTTAGGCTGCAGGAATATTTCGTGTGCAGTCTGCTGGTCTGTAGCACATGCTACTGCGTCATGTCCTAAGATTAACCCTTCCCCTCCCTTCCCGGATCCAAACCAGGCTAAATCTACTAGCTATGTGCCACGATCTGCAAACTACTCGGCTAACTACGAGTCTAGAAGAGATTCCCCTCGCTTCATTGACAACCAGGCCTGCAACAGTTTCAACCAAGGGAGATGTATCAGACAACGTTGCAGATTCCTGCATATTTACAATTTCTGTGGCGGGGCACATGCTTGCTACGTATGCCCAGTGTTCAAATCAGTTAATAAAAAACCCCAAAAAATTATTTATCGACTCCTGTGAACATTTCTTGTCTTTCTGTCAAATTAGAGCACCACCCGGACGCAGATTTCACAAATTATTTGCTGACCGGACTCAAATACGGCTTTATACCCGGCATTGAATGCCCGCTTTCCCAGAACACAATCTGTAAACAATCTCGAATCTGCTCTCGCTGAAGTCGAAGTTGTAGATAAGCTGATTAAAAAAGAAGTCGAGTCAGGTTTTATGATCAGCCCTTTCAACGACCCTCCCTTCAAAAATTTTCGTATCAGCCACATAGGGGTGGCCACAAGAGAATTTTCGGGTAAAAAACGCCTTATAATTGATCTCTTGGCTCCGCATAACTCACAGTTTCCTAGCATAAACAGCTTGATCCCTCTCGACGAATTCTCTCTCAAATACCACGATATAGAGCATGCAATCGAAATGATTAAAACCGCTGGTCAGGGTGCTTGGCTCGCAAAGATTGACATCACTTCTGCTTTCAAAGTGATGCCCATCCATCCCGATTCCTGGCACTTATTCGGGGTTCGCTGGCACGAGAAATTCTACTTCGCCGTTCGCCTAACGTTTGGTTGTAAAAGCAGCCCCAAGATTTTCGACATGATATCAGAAGCTGTTTGTTGGATCCTGTCGAACAATTATACCATTCCTCATCCACCTGCTAGATGATTTTCTAATTATCTCACCTCCCGACACCATCCCTGCCTCACATATCCTTCAGAACTCGGAATCCCCATCGCCCAGAAAAAAAAAAAAAAACATGGGTCCCACCACGTCGATTGAGTTCCTCAGTATTAATTTAGATTCAGTAAAATTCCAAGCTTCACTACCAAAAGAGAAAATTGATAGGATAATTCTCATCGCATCTACTATTCTAGATGACTCCCGCCGTTCCAAACGCGAACTCCTGTCACTGCTAGGTCACCTAAACTTCGCAATGCGCATCATTCCGCAAGGCCGCCCTTTCATCTCGCATCTTCTCTCACTTGCATCTTCGGTTCATGCGCTGGAGGACCAAATTCCAATAACCACGGCGTGTTGCGACGAACTTAGGCTATGGATAACATTCCTAAACCGTACGGCTTGTCTTTTTTCTATAACAATCTCGTTTCTTCCCCTGTTGACATCCAACTTTTCACAGATGCAGCCCCTTCAATCGGCTTTGGGGGATTCTATCAAGGACCTCCCGATCGGCCGTTTCCAAATAACTCGCCCCCGTCCACCAGCCTGTGAGCTTCCAGCTGAGTTGGGCGGTTTAGTTGTTCCCCTTTTTTTTGACTGGTAGGGCTTCTCTCGTCTGATACAGTGAGCCTTGGCCTCCCATCGGATGTCGTAAAGAGCCTTTCCGATCTGTCTTTCTAAACTAGGACTGCTCCACGTTCACCAGCTAGTAGGGCCCCTCCACCCGGCGATGCGAGCTCCCGCCAAATGCAATATGGGCCCTCCTGGTCAGGTGGTTACAAACCATGATACTCCTCATTTATCGGCTGGCTTTTCAAAGCTACATCAGGACTGACCGATACCACATCAGGAAAGCTCACCAAACCCTTATTAATTAATAACCCTTATTAAAAAACCCTATTCTATCTTTTCTCTTTTTTCCATCTAGCGAGGCTCACCCATTCAATACAGCGAGTCTTGATCTCCTGTCGTCCTTTTCCTCTTTTTTCATCTGGCGAGGCTCACTCATCCGACATCTTGAGCTGATTTCCCGTCATATGCCGTGAAAGCCCTCCAGGCCAGCTTCCATCTTTTTCTTTCTCTGACCAGTGAGGTTTCCCTTTCCGATGCCTTGAGAATTGTTCTCCCATCGGATGCCGCGAGGGCCCTCCAGGTTGCTATCAATCTTTTTCTTTTTTTCCATCCAGCGAGGCTTGCTCGTCCGATACCGTGAGTATTGATCTCCTTTCGGACACCACAGAGCTCTCCAGGTCTATGTCTATCCCTTCTCTTTCCTCCGTCCAGCGAGGCTTACCCGATACCGCGAGTATTGATCTCCTTTCGGATGCTGCAAGAGCTCTCCTGGGCGAACTTTCATGCTTTACCTTCCACCTGTCCGCCAGCGAAGCTTACCCATCTGATACAGCGAGTATTGATCTCCCATCAGATGTCGGCGAGAGCTTCCTGGCCGGGTGTTTCACTTCTTCTTTACCGTGCTGTCAGCCGATAGGACCCACTCACCTGACGCCAGAAACTGCTCCTGGTGGAGGCTGGGTGGGCCCCCTCAGTCAGTCGTTTCTTTTTAATTGTGCCGCCCCTTCTATCGGTCAGTAGGGCTCACCTGTCTGTCGTCATGAGTATTGATCTCCCCGTCAGATGCGGCCTGAGCCTTCCTGATCGGCCGTTTCAAACAACGCGCCCCCCGTTCACCAGCCAGTAGGAGGTCCCTCTGGTTGGGCGGATTAAATCATGTGCTCCTCTTTTTCTTTCAACTGGTATGGTTTTTCCCTGTCCAATACAGTGAGCATTGGCCTCCCATTGGATGTTGCAAAAGCCTTCCTGATCGGTCACCCCAAATTCTGACTGCTTCACACTTAACAGCCAGTAGGGCCCGTTCCGCCAGGAGCTATGAGCTCCCGTCAGAGGCAACACGGGTCCTCCCGGCCAGGTAGTTTCAAACCATGCTGCTTCTCATTTTTCGGCCGGTAGGGTTTTTTCCATCTGATACAGTGAGCATTGGCCTCCCATTGGATGTTGTAAAAGCCTTCCCGACCAGTTGCTGCTCCTCATTATCGGCCGGTAGGGTTTTTTCCATCTGATACAGTGAGCATTGGCCTCCCATTGGATGTTGTAAAAGCCTTCCCAACCAGTCGCTCCAAACCATGCTGCTCCTCATTTTCGGCCGGTAGGGTTTTTTCCATCTGATACAGTGAGCATTGGCCTCCCATTGGATGTTGTAAAAGCCTTCCCGACCAGTTGCTGCTCCTCATTATCGGCCGGTAGGGTTTTTTCCATCTGATACAGTGAGCATTGGATGTTGTAAAAGCCTTCCCGACCAGTCGCTCCAAACCATGCTGCTCCTCATTTTCGGCCGGTAGGGTTTTTCCATCTGATACAGTGAGCATTGGCCTCCCATTGGATGTTGCAAAAGCCTTCCCGACCAGTCGCTCCAAACCATGCTGCTTCTCATTATCGGCCGGTAGGGTTTTTCCATCTGATACAGTGAGCATTGGCCTCCCATTGGATGTCCCAAAAGCCTTCCCGACCAGTCGTTCCAAACCATGCTGCTTCTCATTATCGGACGGTAGGGTTTTTTCATCCAATTCAGTGAGCATTGGCCTCCCATTGGATGTTGCAAGAGCCTTCCCGACCAGTTGTTCCAACCATGCTGTTCTCATTTATCGGCAGGTAAGGTTTTCCATCTGATACAGTGAGTATTGGCCTCCTATTGGATGTTGCAAGAGCCTTCCTGACCAGTCGTTCCAAACTAAGGCTGCTTCCAGCCATCAGCAAGTAGGGCTCTAAAAAGTCCGCCCGATGCCGTGAGCCGCTCCCATCAGAAGCAACACAGGCCCTCCTGGTCAAGCAACCAGGCTTATCAAAACGTCAGCCCACCATTTTTTATCTGAATTAATTATCTGCGTATTTGGGTTTTTTTCTGGTGGCTGTCCTCTGTTCTTGCATTTTGGGGGGTACTCTGGGTTCGGGCAAAAATTCAGAGCCCGGAGCCCTCCCACGCACGGACAGCATGCCAAATACGCATAATATTTACTCTATTTAATTTGATGTAAGTGTGAACTCATGAATTGATGTTTTATAAACAAATTTCGGGAGAAGCACATTCAGTGAATTAAAACTGTTAAACACAATTGGAGCAGGCCCAGATAATTAAACCTAATTGAACACAAGAGGAGCTCATTAAACTAATCAGTTAATCAACGATAGGAGGTGTATATACACAGCCGATTTACCTTCCTGTCGTTGACAGTTTCTTAGCTTCCCTCCACCACCCCTTCTCCTCACTTACTTAATTAAACTCACATAAGACATCAACTTAATACATGCAGTCTAGTTCTAGACTATTTGCATCACGGGGTACTCTGGGTTCGGGCAAAAATTCAGAGCCCGGAGCCCTCCCCCGGACAGCACGCCAAATACGCATAATATTTACTCTATTTAATTTGATGTAAGTGTGAACTCGTGAAATAAACAGATAAAGCTACATGCATGCAAGACAACAGAATGTCTCGGTTACGTATGTAACCTTAGTTCCCTAAATAGGGAACAAGACGCTGTGGGAACACCTCTGTGTGATTGCGTCCTGAAGCACTTGTGTAACCAGTCCAATAGCAAGACGGAACGTCATAGGTGGGTGACGTCATAGACCCGGAAACTATAAGGAGCCCGTGAACACAAACAGAAACTAGCTTCTGAAAAGCCTGAAGTAAGCGCTCACGGGCATGAACTCACGCTGTGTCACCGCTGTGGGAATGACAATACCCACGCCCCCATACAAGCCAGATGCCCGTCCATCATTCTGGCTACGGAACAAGCACCCTAGCTCCAGGACCTCGTAGAAGCTCGTAGAACCTCACAAAGGTGTGCGGCGAGGACCACCCCGCCGCATCACAGACTTCTTGCAGGGATGCCCCTGATAACAATGCTTTAGAAGCCGCCATACTCCTAGTAGAGTGAGCCTGTACAGCCAAAGGAGAAGGCTGCCCGGCTGCCTCATAAGCAAGTGTGATGGCCTCGACCACCCACTTGCTCATTCTCTGCTTGGATGCCAGGCCCCCTCTTGAGGGTGGCCCAAAACACACAAATAGTTGTTCAGTTTTCCTCCACAGGGCAGCTCTGTGGATATAGGCATCTAACGCCCGAACCGGGCAGAGCAGATGAAGTGTTTTCTGGTCTGATGTCAGAAAGGGAGGAGGACAAAAGGCCTGCAGTATCACAGGTCCCACAACATTAGTAGGGACCTTGGGAATAAGGAAATAAGAAAGCCTTAACCATGTCGGGTGCAAATTCCAAGCATGAGGGTGCCTCAGGCAAAGCTTGAATGTCTCCAATTCTTCTAAGAGAAGAGATAGCGAGCAAAAATAATGCTTTTAAGGTGAGAAACTTCTCAGGGACCTCTTCAATTGGCTCAAACGAGGCCAAAGATAACAATCTTTACTTAGAAGGAGGGAATCACCTCACCCACCACCAATGTGCAGCATCCACCTGGTTGATGCGACGGCTACCATATTGCGCCAGAACGCTCACCACACACCAGCTGATTGGCGGAGAGGAGACAGAGTGATGAAGCCTATTGTATATGGGGATGATTAGGAGGCCATGATGGACAGAGGCCAATGGGCAAATTTGGCCAGGATGCCGGGGTTACACCCCTACTCTTTATCGAAGGACATCCTGAGATTTTTAATGACCACAGAGAGTCAGGACCTCGGTTTAATGTCTCATCCGAAGGACGGTGCTTGTTACAGTATAGTGTACCCATCACTATACTGGGGTGTTAGGACCCACACAGATTGTGGAGGGAGCTAACCCTGTGGAAAACCTCTCCTGCAGGAAATCCAGCACTGCACCCTCTGGGCAGTTAAGTGGGTCCCACTGGTGGTCCCCACACCATGAAGTGAAAAGTTTCCACTTCAAGGCATAAAGTTTCCTCGTGGAGGGAGCTCTAGACTGTAGAATGGTCTCCACAACCTCAGTTGAGAGACCTGAGCTGGGCCCCCTCAGAGGCCAAGCCCACAGTTTCCACAGCTCTGGGTGAGGGTGCAGGATTGCTCCCCTCGCCTGAGAGAGTAGAGAGAGTAGGCAAAAGAACGCTTTTCTTGGAGATTAATCTCAGCCCTGTTTTCCTCATGTGTGTGAGAACAACATCTTGATGTTGAACCACCATATGAGCTGACTGCGCTAGGATCAGTCAGTCGTCGAGAATTCTGATCCCCTGCATGTGCAGGGGAACCAGAGCTGCGTCTACACATTTTGTGAAGGTGCGGGGTGACAATCCTAGACCGAATGGAAGAACCTGATATTGGTATGCTTCTCCCCCGAAAGCAAACCTCAGGAACTTCCTGTGCTGTGGAAAGATGGATGCATGGAAGTATGCGTCCTTTAGATCTATCGTGACAAACCAGTCCTCGGACCACGATCTGTTTGAGTGAAAGCATCTTGAACTTGAGCTTCGCTACAGCACGATTGAGAACGCGCAGATATAAAATGGGCCGCAACCCCTCATCCCTCTTTGGCATGATGAAGTGCCGGCTGTAAAACCCTGACTTCCTGCTGGCTAGAGGAACCCTTTCTATAGCCTCTTTTCGCAGAAGAGTCTGTACTTCTTGAGTCATAACCAGAGCCTGCTTGGGGCCCACCACTGTGGGCAGAACCCCATTGAAAGTGGGACGACGACACCTGAATTGAATGGCGTACCCCCTTTTTATAATATGCAGGACCCAACATGAAAATATTTGGAAGATTCTCCCACTCTACCAAAAAATCTACTAAGGGTACCAGCCTCTCGATGGCCTCTGATATACTCTGCACAGCGAGCACAGTGCCCTGAAGCAGCAAACCGGTAGGGAACAACTGGCCTGACTGCGCTGTGGCCCTCCTCATAGGGCACTTTTATCTTTCTCTTTAATATCTATGATGTTCAGCCACAAATGTCATAGAACGGCCCACAGACCTGGCCGTCTCCTTAGTAGCACGGAGAGCTAAATCAGCTGAAGACGGGAGCTCGCGAACAACGTCCGCTCCGATCTCCCCACTTTTCCCCAGATCCTTCAACAGATCAGCCTGGTATGCTTGCACTATAGCCATTGTGTGCAAGCATGCCGCAGCCTGACCCGCTGCCAAGTACACTTTGTTGCTCTTAACGGCTTGGTGGGCAATGTCGGGGCTTTAATGGACGATGCCGAATTGGGAGAGAGATGGCTCGCAAGCATCTCCTCCACCTTCGGCATTGGACCATAACCATGCTTTTTCAGACCCATAATATCACTGTATGTAGACGTTTGCGGACTGAAAATTCTGGATGATACCGGACGCTTCCACGACCTCGACACCTCTGTGTGGAGGTCGGGAAGGAACGGTAAGCCACGACGTGGAGGCTGAGCAGAGTGCGTTCATCTAATCTGCTTTTTATAGATGGACGTTCATGAAATTCTTGTGGCCAGTCCAAACTGAGCCTGGCCACCGCTCTGCTCAACACCTCCAGCTCCTCACTAGCAAGGGAATGGAGTGGCGAATCCCTGATTCCACCTGCCTCGATACTAACAACATCTCACTCCTCGGAGCTAGATTGTTGTATCGATGTCTCCATCGGGGCGTAAGAAACCGCAGCGCGGGCTTCCAAACCCTGAGTAGAGGTACTAGATCTGACAGGTAAGGGCAGAGATAAGGCAGAGCCCATCTCTACCCCAGATGTCAGATCCATTTGCGAACCCCACGACTGCGATCGTCGCTCTGCCTCGGCGGCAGCGGGGAATGCGAGCCGAGGCGCCCTCCTCAAAGAGCGCCCGCAGGAGCGCAGCCTTCTCAATGACAAACGCTCACAATGCTCACAGGCAGCCCCCTCGAGAGCCGCCTGTGCATGCTGCACTCTCATGCAAACAACACACATTTGATGTGTATCCCCACCAGTGATGACGCGTGGGCAGGGATGAACACATCTAGTGAACAGAGAGGTTTGTGGTTGTTCGCTCGCCATTTAACTTAAATGTGTCTGCTTTGTCAGTATTATAGTAATGTTTTTTATGTGTGAGGTGAAAATTCATTGTAATTCCTTGTCCCAGAGGGACAAAAACACCAGAACTGACGGACAATGATAACACAGAGTGCTCTGAAGGCACAGAAACTAGTTTCTGTTTTCGTTCACGGGCTCCTAATAATCACCCGCCTATGACGTTCCGTCTTGCTATTGGACTGGTTTTACACGTGCTTCAGGACGCAATCACACAGAGGCATTCCCACAGCAGTGACGCAGCACGAGTTCCCTTGAAAGGGAACACTGATGGATGTCTAAACTTTATCTAAATCTAAATTGATTGTCATGAATGCCAAACAGCTCATCATATAACTGGATTTTAGGCTTTTGACAAATAAACTTTAAATTAACGTTTGACATTTGCGTATATTATATTTATATTATAGACCAAACAAACATATACAATAAACAAACGCCCCTTGCATTGCAGACGGACAGCATATTCAGAAAAATATCCATATAGCACAAGACAAGTTTTATAATAATTTTAAAACGTTAACCCCCGGTTTCACAGACAACGCTTAAGCTAGTCCTAGACTAAAATGCATGTTTGTGCTGTTTTAACTGAAAGAATCTTGCACTGACAAATCTTAAAATATGTCAGTGGCATTGTTTTGTCTCAAGATGCACACTTGTAATGTTTTTTTCTTGGGCACGTTTATAAAAGTTACTTATATGTCCTAATTGAACTAAGGCCTAATCCTGGCTTAGTCTAAGCCCTGTCTGTGAAGCCGGGCCTAAATGTAATGTAATACATATTTTAAATCCATTCAATTCAGGAACACTAAATAAACGTCTTCATCGAATGACTGGTTGATTTATGAAGTAGGCATGAATGCCAATTAGGGGGAACAGCATGTATTGACAAGAAAATGACATCTCTGGCCAAGGGTTTACGAAGGCACAAACTGTGCTTTTGTTTTGTTATCTAGTCTCTTAGTTTGTAGTTGTATTTCCTGTTCCTTTTCCTGTTTCCCCTTTGTGATTTCCTGATTGTTCTCAGGTGTCTTGTTAGCCCTTATATTTACAGCCCTCTTGTTTCCATAGCACCTTGTTAAGCACCTTGTTAAGCTTTGTTCGAGTTTTAGCAGTCATTGAGTTTTTAGTATCATGGTTCAGGTTCATAGTTCAAGTGTCTAAGTTTGGCGCTGTTTATTTTGTGTCTGTCACTATCTGTAAAATAAACTACACTTGGGTTCAGTGTTTTGTTTCACAGTCAGTGGATTATATGACAGTTGCTTACATTTTAAAACAAAGAAGGCTTGCTCAAAATATTTTGACTTTATAAGCCTGTATTTATAATGCATAATAAGGGTATTCTTAATGCATTATAATACATTCATAATGCCTTATAAGCAACCTTATAATATGTTGTATCATCTGAGGAATAATCATAACAACAGTTCCAATACATTATAATACTTATTTGTGGTTATAACTTTAAAGAGCACAATGCATTATAACACCAAATGAAGCCTGCATTTATAATGCATCATATGGTATTCTTAATGCATTATAATGCATGCATGATGCCATAACCTTATACACAACATACACAACATATAGAGCATGAATGGAAGATGTAAAAAATGTATATATGGCACCACTGTGGCAACAGGACTTTTGAAAGGGCACTTTATTGTCATTGAATGTGAATACTGGCATGTCAGGAAACAGCCCTAACACATTCTTGGCCTCCGTATACATGCTATACTTATATAACTTACATGTGTGTGAGTTAACCAGACTTAACTCACAATGTAATCAGACTGTAAAAGAACATATTTTTGTGCACCCCAAAATGTATATAACTGTTTATATTATTTATTTAAATGTATCGTTGCTTGTCATTTTCAGGACAAGAACAAAATGAACAAATAAGAATATATACATAAAAAATAACACTTTAGATTAGGGTCCAATTTACATAATTATTCATAAGGTTGTTTATAAGGCATTATGCATGCATTAAAATGCATTAAGAATACCCTTATAATTTCAGGCTTCATCTGGGGTTAATGCATTGTCCTCTTAAAAATTATTACCACAAATTGGTATAATGTATTGTAACTGTTGTTATGATTATTTATTATAGGATACAACATATTATGAGTTTGTTTATAAGGCATTATGCATGTATTATAATGCATTAAGAATACCCTTATTATGCATTATAAATACGGTAACACTTTACAATAAGGTTCATTAGTTAACATGAACTAATAATGAACTGCACTTTTAAAGCATGTATCTTTGTTAATTTTAATTTCAACATTTACTAATACTTGATCTTGTTAACATTAGTTAATGCACTGTGAACTAACATGAACAAACTATGATCAGCTGTATTTTTATTAGCTAACATTAACAAAGATGAACAAATACAGTAACAAATGTACTGGTAGTTCATGTTAGTTAATACATTAACTAATGAAACCGTATTGTACTAATATTTAAGCTTTTTGATATTGGACTTTCATTAGTAATTTGAAGAAAAACATGAAATCTTATATTTCAGATTAAACATGCTGAAGTTTAATTACAAAAAACAATATCATAGTGTACACATAATACAATACAACGTGGAAAAAAAAAATTCACAAAAACAAAATGTGAATCTAAATTATGAAAGCTTATATGTGAAATTTTTGAAAATTGTAAAAATGTTATAATTTTCCTGAGGTACATAGTTTCACTAAATAAGAGTAAAAACAATGATACAAAACTCTAATCAGTCAATACAAAATGCCAACTGTCCTTTTGAACAACTACATAAATGATTTTACATTTGCAACTCCACACTGCCATATAGTACATTTTAAATGAATGCTATTTCACTGTAGGAAAGAAAATATATATTTACAGATATTTTGTGGTCTCAAAGAATATCATACACTAAATATGCAGAGTATTTTATCACTTTGATGACATCTCTACAGCAGGGACATCATCAGTTCTATTGACCTCATAGTCTGTGGCGGGGCCGGAGACCAGCACTCTCACTCGGTCAGGGAAGTCATCCAGCTTAGGGTAGAGCAGGAAGTCATAGACCAGTGCAGCGGCCACACCCCCACACATAGGGCCTACCCAGTAGACCTGAAAATAGTATAGAAATCATTGTAAACATTGCCTAGGAACAATATAAAAAATATATATATTTGTGTCTATGGCGGGACCTCTTATGGTATCATATGATATCATATAAAAAACATTTGAGGTTGCTTGCCAGTGCTAAGATGCTAAGCTTTTCTGAGTTGTTGTTAATGCAAGAGCTTGGTATTCAGTAATGTTCAGGGATGTCAAAAATCTAATTTACCCCCAGTCTTTATGATATTCTGGTCCTCAAATATGACTCAAGTCATACTCAAATGTAGGTATGCAGTATGTAATCATATTTTCTTAATAGCAAATCTCTTTTTTACAAATTTTGAGGTCCATACCAAATGTACTTAAAGGGTTAGTTCACCCAAAAATGGTCTTCATTTACTCACCCTCATATCATTCGAAACCTGTAAGACTTTCGTTGTTCTTCGGAACCCAAATTAAGATATTTTAATGAAATCTGAGATTTCTGTCCCTCCATTGGTATTCTAAGCAACTACCACTTTGATACTTCAAAAAGTTCATAAAGAGATCTTAAAACGAATCCATATGAATTGAGCGGTTTAGTCTAAATTTTCTGAAGAGACACAATCACTTTATATGATGATCAATGTTTATATGTGAATAAAAGCCTAAATCCAATCTGTTCCTTATATAAAGCGATCGAGTCTCTTCAGAAAATTTGGACTAAACCACTCAATTCATATAGATTAATTTTACGATCTCTTTATGAAGCGTCAAAGTGTCAGTAGCTGTCTATGGAGGGACAGAGATCTCTCAGATTTTCATCAAAAAGATCTTCATTTGTGTTCTGAAGGTGAACGAAAGTCTTATGGGTTTGGAACAACTTGAGGGTGAGTAAATGATGACAGAATTATCTAATAAAAAAAAAAACATTTTTGACCTTTTTTCCTTTAAGGCAAGCGGTTTGTTCATTTCACTAACCCTAGTAAGCACATACACATCTGATAAATATCTTAAAATACATTTCTATTCAATATTATATGGCAGAAAATACAACTCTCTACATCTGAGGTAAAATACATCTACTGGATGGAAACATGCACATTAAATAGTCGTCATGTGCTATCTGTGACCCTAAGTACACTAAGAAACCTTTAGCAAACAATACTCAAACATGTGAGTTAACTAAGTTAACTTTAGATTATTCTTGACTACGCATTCATCTAAAACAATATCATTGTTACTCATTAACTATAAAAGTTCAACATTAGCTGATTCTGTGTTCTGATAAGATCCAGGAAGGTTTACAATTAAGATCTGCATTCTATAGATATGTTCAGATAGCATGTATTCATAATAGGGTGAAAACAGAAAAGTAATTTTACCCAGTGGTTGGTAAAATCTCTTAGAATTACTGCCGGGCCAAAGGATCGAGCTGGATTGATTCCACATCCGGTGAAACTGATCTACACAAAGAAAAACAAAAGAGGATGGTGACAATGTTGGGGGTTATGGGTGATTGAGCAGGAGAAATAAGCTGCCCAAAATGTTTGAATTGATTAGGCAACTTTCTTTTTATATTTCCTAAAGCAGAAACTGATTTACATAGCTAAGCATTGCTCTATTTCTGCCATTTTGCTTCATATAATCATAAGGTAACCCTGGCAGTATTTGCAACAGTTACAGGAATGCTCATGCAAAGAAGAAATAGCAGTAGATGTCTGAATGCTGATTACTCACGGCTGTCAAATGGCCCAGGCAAACGCTGAGGCCGATGGCCAGAGGGGCGGAGCCTGACACGTCTCGCCTTCTTTTGTCTGTGGTTGCTAAGACACATAACACTAGCTGGAAGGTAGCGAGGAGTTCAATACCAACACCTTGACCTGCAGAAATATCGCTGTGGATCTTTTAGGAAAAAAAGTATACATAACATTTAGTTTTGAATAGTATTACTAATTAGTAAATTTATGTTGTAAAACGTCAGTATTTCTAATCATTTATTTGAATGCATGGTCAATCACAATTATATTAAAAACACTTAAAGCAGAAGAAACATAAATTTTATCATTATACACTTAGGTGTAAGCAAGAGATAATTAAGTAAGAAGTCGTTTTTAGGTCAGAGGACAGCTCTCTAATGGCATTCATCAATAACAGCATGACATGGCAGCCAGCAGCTTTGGCAAAGCAAATAAGTGCATTACGCCTTCTTGAAATGTTATGAAAGCATAATCACTGGAAAGAAGGCTGCCTCTGAACACGCATGATAAGTTTATCATCAGCCCTTGCCTGCCCACACGCCCATTCATAGTGACTGAATCTGACGTACTGACTTTCTCTCAGTACTCTGTTTACTAAAATTTTAATATATACACTCTCAAAAAAAAAGGTACAAAAATTGTCTCTGGGATGGTAGCCTTTCAAAAGGTACACCTTTGTGCCAAAAGACTGCATATAAGGACTTCAGTTAGTACATATTAGAACCTAAATGGTACATATTAGAACCTTTTTAAAGGGTACCATCCCAGTGACCGCTTTTGTACCTTTTTCTGAGAGTGTAGTGTAATTTAAACAAGAGTAATGTTCTTTCAGTATACTGAAAAAGGGACAAAAGTGTGTTATTTGAACCTTAAAATGACTTCTGTTGGTTTAAGCCATTATATTTAGAATGATTTGGTCATGATATTGACTTGACTTAAAATAGTAATAAACGAATTAAGATTTGATATATCTTTAACAGTGCAGCCAAATTCTAAATGTGTCCTTCTTTCCTTGTAACTATTTATTAATTCATGAAATTAGAACAAATTTAATAAATCACCCCTTTAGACTTCTTGGCTTACTCCAGAAAAGACTGTTCACAGTTGTAAGTAAACTGAATTGGAAATAAGAGGCTCAGAACAGGTGACTTAGCAGAGATAACAAGGAGAAGCTCACTCACCGTATTCAGCCCAAGGGCTTCCCCTTTCGTGACGCCATACACAATGCCACTTGCCAGCGCTGCACCAAACATCTGGGCCACGATATACATCACAGCCTTCAGCAAGCTGATCTGACAGCTGGCCAGCAAGCCCAGCGTTACAGCTGGATTCAGATGAGCTCCACTGATGTGACCAAGGCTTTGGGCAAGGGTGGCAATGGACAACCCAAATGCAAGTGCCACCTTGACCTCCTGATCTGGATTGTTATTGTTGGTGTTTCCAACTGCAGCTGTAATGCTCAGGAAGATGAAGAGGGTCATACCGACCAGCTCGGCCAAAACAGCCCTCCAGAACGCCTTGCTCTTCAGTTCCTTCATTGCTGGCAACTCTGGGCACTCTCGGCTGTGTGAGTGAGAGGATTTCTGTGGGCACTAAGTAAGTTTCTCTGCCAAAAGAGAGTATTTATAGGGCAGGACCTGCTAATGAGACAGGAGGCGGGTTTAAGCTTCGGGAGAAGAAAGAGTGAGTGAGAGAGAAGAAAAAAAGCAAGCAAAAATAATGAGACGTCTATAGTTTTCTCCCCCCTTCCTAATTCTCATTTTATTCACACTTCACGCATCTCAGAGAAGTGCATGATCTGACCTTCTTTAAACACCAATTTCCATTTGTTTTGAGCACTTTACGAGCAGCTAAACTTTTATTCTGTTCCAACTGACACTATCAGTCAAAAGTTTGGAAAACTTTGTTACTTTATTTATTTATTTTACATAGAATATTAGTTATATCATCAAAGCTATGTTTGGAAATTATGTAATGGCAAAATAGGTTAAATTCTTTTAAACTAAAATGTGCATTTTGCCGTGATTACAGGTCTGCATACTGAATTTTCAAGACCATGAGAAACAAAATAATTTAAATAAAATAAATTAATTCAGGTGTCATTTTCAGTAGTGTGTTGGGTTTTCATGGGAAATGTTGGGTTTTCATGTTTTATGTGAACTTTCCATGATGATTTTATGCTGTACAAACTGTTTATTCTGACCACTAACACTAAACCCATCGCAGAAAACTTTCTTCATTTTTACATTAAAAAACAAAAACAAAACATTACTTAGTATTATTTATTCGCTTTTTTTTCCTTATGGGGACCAACAATCAGACACACACACTCACAGAGGTTTGTTTTGCTATCTAAGTGAGGACATTCCATAGGCGTAATGGGTTTAATACGGTACAGCCTGTACATATGTGGTGGTGGTCCAGTGGGTTAAACCATGGAACTGATACGCAGAAGGTTGCTGGTTCGATTCCAGCGGTCACCACCAGTGTGTTCTTGAGCAAGGCACGTTGCTCCAGGGGAATTGTCCCTGTAATAAGGGCACTGTAAGTCGCTTTGGATAAAAGCGTCTGCCAAATGCATAAATGTAAATGTACATATGATAATACATAATTTACACTACCCCTACCCATCACAGGAAACATTTCTGCATTTTTAATAAAACATTGTTTAGTATGTTTTTAAAGCTATTTTAAATATGAGGTCATATAAAATGTCCTAATTTTTCAAGTTTATGCCGTAATACCAATGTAATACCTGTGTCATTATATAAATTTGCGTCCTCATAAATCAAAGCTCCCTCTTTAACTTAGACAATACAGAAATGTAACAGCAACATTTACCTCTCTCTATATACAGTATAGACCAAACAATTATTTGGACTCTTAAGCCACAGTTCGCTGAACTAACTGAGCTGTATTGTGTGATTACAGTGAGACTGTTTTTGGGCAAAACACAAAGTAAACCAATGACACAAAAAAGTAAAAATCCATGCTCAATCTTCCACATATTTTATTACAGCTACTACATTCAGCACATGGTTCTTATTGCCAAAATAAAGTCTTTAGAGGACATCTGCTATCAGTGATTTGAGGATTTATCTGTATTTATCTAAATGAACTTGTGGTCAAATAGATAAGGCACACACATGTACACGTGTGTTTACATTGTTTTGGGTTTCCTGTTGGCCAAATCATTATGCTTATTAGGCTACTATCTGTAAATTAAGATGCACCATACAGTTATTTTCCTTGTTCTTTAAAATCATCCTTAACAGCATTTTAAATGTATAAAAGAAATTAGGTAACGCTTTAGATTACAGCCTGGAAAGTATACTGCGTAAGTAAAACAAATTTACAGCTAAACTTTCGGTAATTATAGTGTAACTATAAAGTACATACGTGTAGGTATAAGGGAACAATATGTAATATTTGGGGAACAAAGGGGAAACTACCAGGAAAATTAACAAATTATTTATACTGTAACTATTTTTTAATTAATTATCCGTGTAGTTACAGGGTAAGTATGAATCTACGGGCTGTAAATTAAAGTGGTGCTTGTTCCTCTCTTGTTTCATGTAGTCACAGGGTAAGTATGAATCTAAGAGCTGTAAATTAAAGTGGTGTTTGTTACCCTCTTGTTTCAGTTACAGGGTAAATACAATAACACGCACACAATCTGATATCCCTCTGAAACCTTTATTTGAAAAACAACTTTCAAAATGTAATGGAGATCCACTGGAGGCAAGTTGACGTGAACTCAAGTGCAGTTTTATTTAACAGCATGAACAGACACAAAATAAACAAAAGGCTTGACTTGAACAGACTTGACTTAGAACAGACTTGACTTAGAACAGAGAACTGACCAACAGTGGTTTACAGGAAACAATACAAGACACACCTGTGAACAATAAGTACAATGAACCAATTACAGAACTGAACTGAGAACACATGACTAAAACAACCAATGAGAATATAACACATGAGGACAAGGGAATCACATGACAATGATCACAAACTGGAACACATGAACATGAAACAAAACGAAAACACTAGACATTACACAAAACAGATTTTTACAACTCTTACCCTGTAACTACACGGATAATTACCCCTTAATTAAAAAATACTTACAGTATAAATAATTTGTTAATTTTCCTGGTAGTTTCCCCTTTATTCCCCAAATATTACATATTGTTCCCTTATACACATACATACGAAAGCTACCCTGTAAATTAGTTTTACTTAGTAATCTAAAGCTACGAGAATTTAGTTATATTAAACCAAAGCCAAGTGGTAATTTGTCTCTTAGCTAGCTGGAGAGGTAGTGTAATTTTTCACAGAAACATTTAACACCAAACAATGCCATGTTCTGGTTCTCTTTGGAAACATAAAGATTCGGATCTGCAGAAGATAGTAATGTAATCCCAGCACTTAACAGTGTTCTGGCTTAGGATCAGATATGGCAGACAGAGAACTGCTGATCTAAGGCCTGTGCCAATAAAGATATGGCCTAATCATAAATCACACATTATCTTCATCTTTTGTCATAATTATTTTCATATATAACTCTTTTCACTACTGTTTGGCTTGTTAAAATGAACCAATTTCAGGTTTATCTTTTCTTGTGAATTTGAATACATACCCATTGTTAATGTCTTATCTGAAATATAATTCTTGACCTATTTTCAGTTTTAAAATGCTCTTGTTACAGATATTTTCAATTGCAGAGTTAGAGAATTTACACACGGCTACTGATAACTTACATGAAGCACACAGTGTCACCCTTTCAGATACGTGAAGCTTAAACAGGCTGACAAAAGATACAAATTTTGTAAGTACTGGATGTGTGTGTGTGGTCCAAGAATTCCCTCTTTGTGGCGTTCCAATGCCTTCACAAAGATAGTAAAAATTAGTTCGAAAATGGTTCATTAGGTTTAGGGTTAGGGGATATAATGTAACGTTTGTAAATAAAAATCATTATGACTATATGGAGAGTCTTCATAAAACAAAAACCGTGTGTGTGTGTGTGTGTGTGTGTGTGTGTGTGTGTTTGTCTATGTGATTTACGGGGACATTTGACCTGAATACACACCACATTATGAGGACATTTTCAATTATGAGGACAGGGCCGGTGTCCTCATAATACTAACAGTGTAGAAGTGTTTCTATACATAGGGGGAGCTCAAATCCTGAATTTCAGCCGAAGTCTCCATAATACACAATGACCTGATTTTGTGTATCAGCTGTGTATCGCCACAGCGCCCCTGGACGTGGGTCCGCGGTACTGCGCCCCTCATGAATATTCGCTCCGTGTATGAATCGCAGCTTCTGATTGGCTGATCGCCTGAAGTCCTCGTAATGTCAGATTTTGTCAGGTCCACTGTGTACAAGTGGGTTTATTCAATTTACTCGTTATTTAAACATTATTGTCTACAATTGATCAATCGTAAAACATATTTATAAACGTAGAGTGATCCTTGAATGAAATGTAATCCTTAAATATCATATAATATTATATAATCAGTTAATTTCCTCGTTGGACCGGATAGAAACAGCACCTGAGAAAACATCTGTGATTTGGACCTGTCTGCAGCAACTATTAAAAGAAAGGTAAGTTAATCTGCAGTTTAATCTCTTGTGGCTAAGTTTGGCTTGTTTGTGTGTGTTTTATAAGCTCTTTTCTGCTCGTTTTACAGTCAGAAAGCAGCTAGCGCCTGATGCTAACGGCGCTAGCATAACGTTAGTCATTCTGATCCCACTGTCAGGAGCGATTCAGAGATGCTTGTCAGATTTAACTTGTTTTAGATTCCAATATAATTGTAAATAACTTATTTTGAGCACATAAATCAGTCTAGCCATCGTAACAATGCATTGTCATGACTAAGTTACAGTCTGTGAAGGGCATACAGTATCCTGACATGCTACTGTTAAATATTACTGCAGTTTAACGTTAGCTTGGTTTAAAGGTATTATTATTATATTATTAAGAAACAAAGAGATCAAAATATGCTTTTATTCCCCCTGAATGTAATAAAATATACTCTGTACCAATAGAACTGTAAGTATTAATGTTTATTATGAAAACAATCTTGCTGAAGAATGTCAAATTAAATGCAATGCTCATAATTATTGATGTTTTTCTCTATGACAGCAGACACGTCAGATAATGGCTGAAATGAGAAAGCTCAAGCCACTGGAGGAGGCCGTAAAGTTCTCTTCAGAAAAAAGAATGGTCTGATAGAGCTAAGTTTAAGTGAAATTAATCTGTTTAATAAAGCTGTGCCAGGTACATATGTTGTTTACAGTGATGATTTTTCTTCTGTTGTTCAGTTGTGCTGAGTTTAAGAAAGGAGATTTCCTGCTGGAGACTCATAAGCAAAGAAGGAGAGTGGAGGCAAAGAACATATCTTCATGATGCCCTGAAAGTGTTCATGTTTGAGTTTCGTTATGATGGAAAACTCCTCTGGTAAGTGTTTGATGTGTATGCAAGTTTATAATTCTGGCCCTGTTTACAGTAGGGATGCACCGACATTAACATTTTGCCCAATACTGATAATTCTTTATATCACAAAGCCGATATATTGGCCTATAAATCTAAATACAAATTTGAATATACTTTGAGCACCTGATTACAAAAACAAAAGGCTTGCCATTAAAAGCCATATCCCAAACACTTTAACATAAATCAAACATATGGAGTACAGTTTGTACTAGTGTACGATTCCTTAACTTTTAAAATTAGTTTTACACTCCTATGGCCAACTTTCTTTAAAATAAAACAAATGGTACCACTTTATAATAAGGTTTGATTTTGTTATCATCAGTTAACATGATCCACCAATGAATGAACAATACTTCTACAGGATTTATGAGCCTTAGTTCATGTTAATCTCAACATTTTCATATCCAGCCTCGGATCTGTTAACATTAGTCAGTGCACTGTGAACTAACATGAACACAAATGATATATTAACTACCATTAACAAAGGTTATTGCTTTATATTGGTTCATGTTAGTAAATGCATCAACAAATGAGACCATATTGTAAGTGTTACCAAAAAACCCACTGCCTGACAAAAACAAAATAAAACCTAATAGGGCTGGGCGATATGGCTGAAAACTGTATCACGATATAAGTGTTTCATATCGGTCGATATCGATAATTATTTATATTTATTATGACCTGTTTAAAATAAGGACCAGGAGAAAAATATTATACATTTAAACATTTTTATTTTAAACGTAACCTTCCTCTGATTATAATCCCCTCAGTTATAAAGGCAGAAATGTCAACACAACCATAGAAAACACTCAAATAATTAAAATATAAACAAGTCTAAAATCACAATGAACACTTAACATTTGTCTCTTAACATTAAGGTGCAGTGGTTCCGTTATTTATTTGTAACTGTTAGCGTTTAGATGTTTTGTCATAAGGCAGTGATGCAGATTAACATCACCTCTGCATGTGACTCTGACTCTGAAATCGCCCCCTATACCCTTAAATAGGGCAGTATTTGAAGGGACAGCCATTTGTAGTGGTTTCCAAAACCATAGTGGACGTTATTGAGTGCACTCATTCTATCCCACAATGCACCGCAATAACGAGTGTACAGCCGATGTACACACTGTCCGAATTCACTCACTCGTTCTCATTCACTCCTTCAAGTGAACTGTATCAGTGGACTAAAGTAGGGAATAGTGA
The DNA here is from genome assembly GCA_023566225.1 of Romanogobio albipinnatus. NCBI lineage: Eukaryota > Metazoa > Chordata > Actinopteri > Cypriniformes > Gobionidae > Romanogobio > Romanogobio albipinnatus. The sequence goes on from CM042244.1 coordinate 32,103,544, forward strand.
TTTGAGGGTTTAGGGGGCGATTTCGGATTCAGCTGAAGAATAGCTTAACGGCGAGCGCGTCGAGTATAAACACGTCCCCAAACGAACACACTGTCAGCGGAGGTGGTCAACCAAACTGATACTGTTACATGATTGGCTGTTAGCCTGTCACTCCCTACGTTGCTAGGTTACCAGAGAGCGAGTGCCTTTGTTCATGCAACCAAACTTGCTTCGCAACCTCTGGTTTCTTCCAACGAAGAAAAAAAAATTATCGAACACATTTTTTATTGATATCGATTACGTGTCTATCGCGATACATATAGTTATCGTTTTATCGCCCAGCCCTAATACCTAAATAATGCAAACAAGTCATTGGCCAACATGACTTAGGCTACATATAAAGAATCAAAATGCCTGTGCCATGGATAAGTCTCCGCACGGAGAATAAGAAAATGATTTAAATCAAACCATATTGTTGATTAAAATATTGCGAGAACAATAAAGGTGCCAGTTATTAATAATAATGCATCAATGCTTTATATACTGTATATATTTTTAAATGAAACAATTTTAATATTACAGTGATGGTAAACCTCTTTAATATGACTTAAATAACTTGTTTGAGCTCTGCTGAAGAGAATGACCCATAAACTGAAGCGCTTTGCTAGAAGGTTATTAACTCAACAGAACGCATCCTTTATACGATAATGCAGATATTTAAAAAATATTAACATGATATTGCAACTTATATTTGCACAAAATCTATTATCTAAGTTATGTGGTATTACACAAGTACAGGTACAAGGCAACGAAATGCAGTTTAGATCTAACCAGAAGTGCAATAGCAGCAAGTGCAGGATATACAGTGGTTGCATAATGGATATGTACTGAACATATTTATATATTTATTCAGTACATATCCATGTCCTGCACTTATGCAACCGTTGTATATCCTGCACTTGCTGCTATTGCACTTCTGGTTAGATCTAAACTGCATTTCGTTGCCTTGTACCTGTACTTGTGTAATGACAATAAAGTTTAATCTAATCTAATGTAGTCAGAATAGCGCTCTTCCTATGAAACACGACAACTAAACCCGAAGACTTTATAACTAATTACATTAGTGTGTATACTGTTATACTGTTATAATGTTATACGACAACTCGCACAATTTACATATGAATGCGAGCGGAGACCAGCCGAACACGGTGAATGTGTGTTAGAAATCAGGAATGCTGAGAGAGAACATTGTACTTTACGTTTTTCCTCTTCAAAACAAACTTGGGTAATTAGCTGACAAAGTTTAAATCACGTCTGTCTTGCACACTTCCCATAATGTTTACGCTAGGGATGAACCGATACCACTTTTTCCAGAACGAATCCGATACAATACTTTCATTTTTAGTACTTACCGACTTACCGATAGTACCAATACCTTGTATTTTCATTGCCCTTTTAATTAAAAAAAATATTGGGTAGAGAATATTAATCAAATTGAGTTGGCTTAGCAAATAGATATCCTTCAGTTATTTTCATGCCTAATTATGCCTGTTAAACTGTATTATAGGAGCTACTGTTACTTCCACTGTTCATTCTATTGCTGTATCACAGGCCCGGCTCCAGCTTTGAGATGCAGGATGGGCCAATTGAAATTCCTGGTGGGCCCAGACTTTTAACATTATTTTTCCCCATAACAACTACATTTTATAACAAAAGAGGCAGGACTTGAAAGGAACTCTATATTTGCAGGGCTAAATGCAAGCAGTAGCACAAATAAATAGAATCAGGGTAGGACTAGGGGCTCTGGGCTTGAGTTTATGTTTGGGCCCTATACGCTACAAATAACCTCAACTACAACATCATTATAGAGTAGCACAAAATACACAAAAATGAAAAAAACTCTGAGGTTCCTAGAGCAATTAATATGCAACATGCCTAGTAGGGGTGTCGGAATTAATCGTTTCTTCGATGCATCGTGATGCAGATGAGGACGATTTGGTATCGGTAAGGTAATAGACCATAACCGATTATAATGTACTGATGCTTTTCTGCCATCATTTGTCACGTACATGTGTTGTTGTGGTAGCATACAATGGTAGAGGGAGGCGAGACGCAAGTATGAGTAGTTAAAAATGCTCCAACTACTGTAAAAGCAGACATCTGGGCACATTTCGGCTTTTATGAACAACCTGGTAAGCACGACCTGGAGAAGACACGCGCTGTGTGTAAATCATGTCACGCACAAATCAAATGTGCATGGGGTAATACCACTAACTTGAGAAACCACGTCAGCCGTTTTCATCGTGAGCTGTTAACGCCTGTCAGTGCCAAGCGGACTCAGCTCTGCCAAAATAGATCAAATTATATCAATGTTAGAGTTCTTAAAGGGCCTGTTTACACCTGGTCATGCGATTTTACAGATCAGATATCTATCTGATTTATCAAAATTATTTCATTTACACTTGGTCACATAACTGTATCTCCGCAAAACGGATATTAATCCGATCTCCAATTCCCGCACAATATGCAGATTTAATGTAGTTAATGTCACTGAAATCAACAGATATGAGCTGCATTTTATTAATCATCAGCTAATTTCACAATCAAAGACCGCAATATGAGCGAGTGCGGCAACAGCGCTGGTGAGATCATTCGGTTTCTTTACTTTTAATGAATATGATTGTATGTTGTTGAGCACCTGCGACTTGCTTTCGGTTTTATTTGCGGTAGTGTGTGCACTGGCTTGATAAAGAGATACTCAGCTGCTCGTCTGCTGCGATGTGTGCTTTAGTAGCGCTGTCATATCTGGCTATAACATATAGCCCATAACACGCTCTCACACGTTTATTTTTTAACATTGTTGGGAGGAGTAAATTGTTTCCACACCCAGATGCATTTATACTTTAGCTTTCACTGTAATGCGGCCCAGACCTCCTCCTGAAGTGGCTTTTAGTTTTGTGTATTTGTTCTAAACGCTCCTGTTGTCTTCTGTGCCCAGACTTGAGTTTTGTTTGATACATTCAAGAAGCATGTTTTCTTTGAGCAGGTAAAATTAAAGGTTCAGTTCATTTAACTGACTGACAAAATTATATACATGAGGATAAAGTGCAACGTCAATGCATTGTGAGGCATCGTGATATTGAACCGAACCGAATCGATGGCATGATAATCGTAACTGAACCGTGAGACCAGTGTAGGTTCACACCCTTAATGCCTAGCCTCGCCAGAGTCGAGGAAAGATCAAAACCCTGAAATAACACTGAGCAATGAAGCCAGAGATGAACAGTATTTTTAAATGCATTAAATGCCATATCTGTGTCCTCTTATGTCAGATCAAAATTTTACATCTTTTGTTAAAATGTAATGTAACCTTCACCCTTTAAACACTTTGGTCAGTTCAATAATAATTTATGCAGTTTTATATTATTTATTTGGTAGAATTAAAAGAGCAGTATCATGTCTATATTTATATTGTTCAACTGGTCGAGGTTGATATGGGCTTTAGAAAGTTGGCTACTTAGTAATAACAAGTAATGGAATGGTTTTTAGAAAGAGAGTAAATGGTAAAGTAATCTAATTACACGTTTGAAGATGTAGCCTGATTAGTCTAGCTAATAATTAATTAAATAATAGGCTACTTTTTAAATCTGAAATTAAAATGGCCATCATGGTGCTGTATTGAGTGAGTTGAATCCTTCATTCAACCGATTTGTTCAAATTGCAAACTTTATTTATGAATGGGTAGCTTAAATAAATAATTTTACTCATCTGATTCGTTCAAATACGTTGATTCTTTGAGAAATAAAACAGTGTTGCTCGGAGACACAGCGGTTCAAGAACTCATTAAATAGATTGTTTTTCACACATTCTGGTGACATTTCTGCCACACTATGGCCATGAGATGGGAGAGAGCACTGGGCCTGCTGAATCATATTTTATCTTTAATTTAATAGTGAATATGTAGAGCTGTCTTTTGTTGTTAGATTACCATTGATTAGATTACCAGCAGGTTTATTAGGCTGCTATCACTTTAAGAGCTGCACATATCCAACATGCTGTTACACACGTGTTTTTCTTTCGGTTGTTTACGTTCACTTAAGACATAACCGACTAGGTTTTATTTTGACAATTTTGTTTGAATAATTTGGTCTGTTCAAGTGCAAGAAGATATGAAAGACATTTGCGCAGTGTCTAAGAGGCAGCTTTTTGGGCGCGTGCTTTGGATGTTTGCCCACTGAAAACTTCTTGAAAACTTTGTGATAACTGTACCGCCTTCCTGTAATAACACAAAGAACCACTAATTATACAAAAATCATGTAATAGTTAAAGTTTTTACTTGCATATACAGTGTATTTTTAATCCAAATGTGTGCTGGTGAGTGGTCAGCAGTCAAGAGCATGCAACAGAAGTCTGTATAATTATGGGCCATAATTTCCAGCGATAATTTCGTGCACAGCAGCTATAGTATGGATATTTCATTTGTTTAATATTCTGTTTATTAGATACATTTTCTTCATCTTTCTCTGATATTCACATTGTGCTCTGTGTTTGCTCTGTTGTCTGTGTTTCTTTGTCTGGACGCAAACACTACACACGAATATCAATACTGGTATCGGAGCATCTCTAGTTTCCACATTAGGTCAGTCGGCGGAGAGCAGGCGGTCTTTTGTGACTGTTCGAACACATTCTACCACAGACGTTTACACTACGAAAGCAATCCGGTTGAATGCATTTTCCAACTCCTGGAAGTGGTTGAAAGTTGACGAGCTCAAAATGTTTTAGACTCCATTTACACCTGTATTTAGCATCATCCACTTGTGATCCGATCGACCAAAACACATCTTAATACCAAAAGCTATTAAACTATTAAATAATTGGTGATCACAAAGAATATATTTGAATATTTGTTATTAGATTTTCAGCTCTAATATTGTCTTTTTTGTGTGTCTAACAGGAATAAGAATTCTTAATTGAAAGTTGAATTGTCATTTATTTAGTGTCAATCAGCCGAGATGGCGGTTCCCTTGGATGATCTCTGACCATATGAACCCAAACAGCTGGATGAAGACGATCCGTGTGGATAGGAAAAACTTCACCTATGCTTATTTGCTGTAAGGAGCATCTGTCCTGATGAAGAGATCACATATAATTACAGTGATTCTGAGTGGCCAAGGAAATGCACGGTACGGAAAACTTTACATAACCTATTTAGCATTTGTTAGATTATTTTAACGGTTTATGTTATCCAAGGTAATGTTCCTGTCTTTTTATGCATCACAGTATGTCAGGTGTGTGTGGCTTACACATGTTTTATGAGGACATCATCATAAGATGTTCCTGATGTTTGACTTGACTGAAGAATCTCAGTGTTGTGTGTGTGTGTGTGTGTGTGTCTTACACCAGGTTTATGAGGACACATGTTATTACAAGGACACTGGTGCACTGATAAGGAATATTAGAATTGATACTGATAACCCATAATTCTCAGCTCACTGTGGCCATTACCGATATAGAAGACTCATATTTGAGCTGGGGAAATAAATACAGTAATAATCAGTCCACAAAAGTGTTGGAAATTATGTACATATGACAAAGCGTAACTGGTGGCGTTGCATTCCCAAATGCACATTAAACTCACAGCACATGCAGAGATGGAGTTCACTGCACTTACTGTGAACTGATACGCTGAAAACACCAGAAAAATATGTTTGGTTCATTATGAAACTGGTGGGCCGCCAGACTATAGGTTTACTATATCGTTTACTAGGGTTAGAGTTTTTTAGGGTTAGCTTATAACCAGGTATAACTTATCTACTGTATTGTTTGTATTGTCTTTCTATTATGTTTGACTTCACGTGTATTGTACAGCACTTTGAGTCAACCATGAGTTGTGTTAAAGTGTGTTATTCCATATCCCTGTAACGTGTCCTCATAAACCAGGTGTAAGCCACACACACACACACTGAGATTCTTCAGTCAAGTCAAACATCAGGAACATCTTCTTATGATGTCCTCATAAAACACGTGTCCTCATAAAACACATGTCCTCATAAACCAGGTGTAAGCCACACACACACACACACACACACACACACTGAGATTCTTCAGTCAAGTCAAACATCAGGAACATCTTATGATGTCCTCATAAAACACATGTCCTCATAAAACACATGTCCTCATAAACCAGGTGTAAGCCACACACACACACACACACACACTGAGATTCTTCAGTCAAGTAAAACATCAGGAACATCTTATGATGTCCTCATAAAACATGTGTCCTCATAAACCAGGTGTAAGCCACACACACCTGACATACTATAATGCATAAAAGAACAGGAACATTACCTTGGATAACATTTAAATTGGGGCTGAACGAGTTTGGAAAATAATCTAATCGGATTTTTCTTCCAATATTGCAATTTAATATGTGATTCTTTTTAAAGCTCCTTATTTCCTCTTTTGTAGTGATTGTTGAATCTTCTGAAAGGGGCGAGGTGAGAAGAAAACCACAGATATGATCTCCAGGAGAATCTCTGCAGAACTGAGCACATTTCAGTGGGTTAACTGCGGAGCAGGAGTCCTGCTTTAGCTTCTCACACTCCGCAAAACAGACCAGACTTTGGCAGGAATCGGGGATTAGCACTAAAGAGGAAATTGTTGCAAAATGTTTGGGTAACACTTTATAATAATGTTCAGTTATAAGTTATTAGATAATGATGATCTAATCATTTACAAAACATGACATTCATAAATGACTAAGTAATATGCTAACATTTTGTGAATGTTTTGTTAATTCAGTTATCAGTCATTTAGAAGTTATTGGTTAATACATTCATAAATGATTAGTGGTATGCTATAGCATGTATTCATATATAAGTGTAGTGTAGACTTTAGGGGATGCAGAAAGTGTTGTAAATGAGTTGCACAGGTGTTGAACACTAGTGTAAGTGTTGAGCGCTGAGGGTTAGAACACTGTCTCTTCTTTAACCGCTCTACAGCACCTGATCAAACCGCTTCACAGGCATTTACACATGATTATCAGCTTCAAAACTAATCATCTTCTCAATCATCCTGAATGTGTGTGTGCTTTTGAACACAGAACAGCTGAAAACTTAAAGATGCATCGATAAATTACTGATCATTGACTAATGGTCTGTTCATCATTTGTTCAAGATTACCCATTGTTTATTGAGACGACACTAAAAGAAGTTTGACATAAATACTCCATTAATTTATAAGTGATAAATAGTGCATCAACTAATAACTCAAACATCTACTATTGATCTGTTTTGATTTATTTCATGATTTACAATTGTTCGATAATAAACAGCACATTTGTAAATGGTTAGCATATCACTTAATAATCATGTATGAATGTCATGTTTTGTAAATGATTAGTTCATTATCTAATAACTTATAACTGAACGTTATTTTAAAGTGTTACCCATGTTTTGTTTTGTTTTGTTTTGCTGCTGCTGGTCATTTAGTTTTGATATAATGTATGGAATGTCTTAAACTTGTGTTGAAAGCTTTAAATGGATATTTAAATTGTCCTCATTTACTCATAACCTGTGATTCTCTTTCATCTTTTTGACAGAGCAGAAGATATTTTGAAGAATGTAAGTGTTTTTTCTGTGCTGTGGAACTCGTCTGATCACCAACATTCTTCAAACTATCTTCCTTTGGGTTCAGCAGAACAAAGAAACTCATAAAGGTTTAGAAAAACTTTACGGTATGACAATTATTTTTCATTATTGGGTCAACTGTACCATTAATTTATGTTCAGTAATTTTTGTTAATAATTATGTTTATGAAAGGTTTCAAGTTCTTCATCTCCATGCATTAGTGTATCTTGTGATTTATGTAATATTGTCAGGGCAACAGCTGTAATGTTGTAAACAAGTACTAATAAACTTCTTATTCTCTGAAGGTGTGTACTGTTATATGTCCTCATGTCTGTTCAAATGTCATATGGTCATGTGACCACACAAATAGCCGGTCCTTGAGTGTTGGAGTCTGAGCCACAGGTGAGGATGTGTTTGTGTTCATTTGTCCTCATAAATCAGGTGTGTCCTTATAATGCACAATGCCTTCACGTTTGTGTTTGTGTATTGCCATGTCCCATTAATTCATGTTTGTCCCTCTAATACACATTAATGTCATTTGTGTGTGTGTGTATCCACTGTCCTTATAATTTTGGTTTTGTCATAGGCGGGGCTTAGACACTTAATTAAGGTGTCCTCATAATTAAGTATATAGTCAGGTTGTTATATTATAAGTTGTGTTGTGTGTATACAAATTCTGAAGTGAAATCTGTGTTGTATGGCTCAGAACAAAATTTTTGATACCCTCCACATCACTGTAGAGCAAGTGGAAAGGGGTGTCCCCATAATACACCAAACAACTGGTTTGGGCTGAAGTGTCCTCATAAATCACATAAACCCGTATGTGTGTGTGTGTGTGTGTGTGTGTGTGTGTGTGTGTGTGTGTGTGTGTGTGTGTGTGTGTGTGTGTGTGTGTGTGTGTGTGTGTGTGTGTGTGTGTGTGTGTGTGTGTGTGTGTGTGTGTGTGTGTGTGTCTGTGTGTGTGTGTGTGTGTGTGTGTGTGTGTGTGTGTGTGTGTGTGTGTGTGTGTGTGTGTGTGTGTGTGTGTGTGTGTGTGTGTGTGTGTGTGTGTGGTTTATTTCCTTAAAGGTCCCGTTCTTCGTGTTTTTTTAAAGCTTTGATTGTGTTTACAGTGTGCAATATAACATGTGTTCATGTTTCGTGTGTAAAAAAACACAGTATTTTTCACACAATTTACTTATCTGTACACCGCTGTTTTCAATCTCCTAAAAACGGGCTGACGAGTTCCTTGTTCTATGAAGTCCCTCCTTCAGAAATACGTAACGAGTTCTGATTGTGCCAGCGGTTCCCGTGTTGTGATTTGACCGCAGCTTAGCGCACGTTGCACGGAAAGGTCACGCCTCTTAACGGGGAGATGTACGCGCTCAATGATCTCTACAGCGTCCCTGGGAAAGCCAAACAAAGGTGATTTGACTCCGGGATAAAAATAACAGCGTCTCGACGACATGACGACAAACACAATCAAACGCAACACTTCCTCGTCTTCTCCACGCAACACTTCCTCTTCTCCACGTGGGAGAGCAACAAGACCACGGCCCCTTTTTCGCGTATTCTTGTGGGCGGAGGTTAGTCTGTTCTACTGTTCTACTGACGTAATTAAAGCAGGCTGTACCAGGATGTAGTCCAAGCCGGCCATTCGCTGTAGTCTTTGAAAGGGAACTTCTGTTAAATAAAATATCTCGCTTGGCATTGAACTTTGAGCTTTATAATTTTACAGGTATTATTTATGCTCTAACAGCAACATTACACACTAACTAAAGTTTGAACAATGGGATCACGAAGAACGGGACCTTTAAAACAAGGAATACGTATATGGATACAATTTAGTAGAATGGTGAGTGATTAGTAAGCAATAGTTCAAGAAACCTTAGTAAAAACCACTGATCTGTATAATGACTGGTATAATAAGAGGTAAAAACTAATTTCACTCCCTCTGAGAAATGTATAGGGTGGGGAATGACTCTTTTAATGGACTCTACAGGGCAGAAGTCAAAAGACTTAATAAATCTCATGTCAGGCCATCAGAGACACACTTGAGCCTCTTGGCTGTGCTCCATTAATGCAGATACTTTGCCTGTCAGATCATTATAAACATGTATTCTTTTTTATGACTTTATAAAAAGTCTTCTTTTTTATGATGTGAGGGGCACAGCAGCGAATGCTCAGAGCAATGCATGGTGTTAAAAACATTAAATACAGTATATGCAATATCAAAATGTCAATTAGTTCAAAATTCTGTCACCTCTCTTTAATTATATTTTTGCATTAAGCTGAAAATTAGAGTATTCCTCTTATAAACAATCAAAGACAAATACTTTAGATCAGGGGTGCCCAATCTTCCTTCCTGCAGTGTTCAGTTCCCTGCTTCAATACACCATTTGTAGTTACTAAATCTTATATAATTGGTTCAGGTGTATTTTATAAGGTTTGGTGTTGAACTTTGCTTGAAGGTAGATCTCTAGCAAAAATATTAGGAACCATTGCTTTATAAAGTCTATATAGAAAACTTAGTCTGTATCAAAAATTGTATACTTCCCTACTATATAGTAGGGGAAAAACAGTATGGGCCCTATTTTAACGATCTAAGTGCATGGTCTGAAGCGCATGGCGCAGGTGCACTCAGGGCATGTCCGAATCCATTTTTGCTAATTTAATGACGGGAAAAATGGTTGACGTGCCCGTCGCATGGTCCAAAAGGGCTAGGACAGGACAGGACTCTTAGCAAACATGTGAAGTTTGGAGCAGATCGGACATTGTATGCTCGAGTTACAACAACTTCCTGTTTCATGGCGAAACATCAAACTTTGTCAGAACGCCATGGACGCGCCCTTCAGGGAAAACTCAAGATCTTTGCAATTTAACATCACCAAGGCCTTTAGATTAGACTGACCAAATATGATGTTGATCTGATTAAATCTCCAGGAGGAGTTTGTTAAAATACAACGTCTGGAAATGGCAAAAATTTTGCTGAGAAAATTCTAAAAATCTCAATTCCTGTTGGGTTTTCAGATTTTTTTGTAGTTATTGGGCTGTTACATGTGTCTACCGAATTTCATACCAAAAATGCATTTCAGAGAAGAAGAATGATATGCCGAGCAATTGCAATAGGGTTCATCACATTATCTGTGCTCGGGACTTAAAGAGGTCATGACATGGCTTTTAAAAATTTTTTATACTGTTGTCTGAGGTCAACTTATGAAGTTTGCGTGGTTTTTACATTCAGAAACATCATAATGAATAGGTAATAGGGTATTTTCTGCCCTGGTTTTGAGCCTCTCTCATGGACTGCTCGGTTTTTATGGGCGTGCCGCACTGAAGACTTGGAAGTAAAAACGAAAGCGAACCTGAAGAACTTCCTGTGCTGAGGAAGGATGGAGTCTATTGTGACACACCAGTCCTCAGACCTGATCTGACACACAATCTGCTTCAGAGTGAGCATTTTGAATTTTAACTTTTTTACTGCTTGATTTAGCTGACGCAGATCTAGAATAGGACGCAGCCCTCCATCCTTTTTTGGAACTATAAAGTACCGTCTGTAAAACCCTGACTCTCTGCTGTGGGGAGGGACCCTCTCTATAGCCTCTTTTCGCAGAAGAGTTTGTACCTTTTGTTCCATAATCAGCCTGCTTGGGGCTGACCACTGTGGGCACCACCCCGTTGAACTTGGGCGGGCGAAACCCAAATTCTATTCTGTACCCTTTTTCTACTGTCTGCAGGACCCAATCTGGGATATTTGGCAGAAGTTTCCACGCTGCCAGAAAATCTACTAAGGGAACCAGCCTCTCGAGGCTGGCCTCTGGTATTTTTTGAGTGGTCAGCTCGGTTCCCTGAAACGGCGCACCGGCAGGGAGCAACCGAACCCTTTTTGAACCCCCCTCGAGGGGTGCGAGCTTCCCCACGCCACTACGTTTCCGGGCGGACACAGAGATTTGCACTCGCTGAGGACCGCTGCGCCCCGAAGCACCAGATGTCGCTGGGTTGGCAGAACGGCCCTCTGATGGCACCAAGCGGAGGCGGGCGCCTCGACGCACCGCTTCCCCTTGGAGGGGACTGCTATCCGAAGCCTGGCGCTTTTGGCATCAGGACTTCTTCTTTGCCGGGGCCTTCCTGGAGATAAGAACAGTCTTCGGATCTGCTCTACCTCGGGAAGGCCTCAGCTGAGTGCGCTGTCCCGGTCCCCAGTCTCTCTGTGGGGGAGCACGGGACGTCACGCTCACTTTTTGTTGTGCTCTATGAGCTGAGGAGGACACACTCGGTTGGGGCTGGTCCCGCCCAGCAGCCCCAGAGACATAGATTTTTCGGGGGAAGAAACTTTTGAAAGGCGGCTGCCTGCTTTTTAGCTTCTTGAAATCTTTCAACCACTGAATTAACTGCCAAAGAGACCGGTAGTGGAGACAGGAGCATCGAGCAAACAATTTTTGTCTCTGTCTTTAATTTCTGACAGGTTTAACCATAAATGCCTCTCGTGGCCCGAAGAGACAAATCGGCTGCTCTCCTAACCTCCGCTATCGTATCTCTTTCTATGTCTTCAGCAGTTTCATCTATGTCTTTCAGCAGGTCAGCTTGATATGCTTGTAAGACCGCCATCGTATGTAGACTGGCGGCCGCCTGACCTGCTGCCGAGTACACCCTGCCCACTAAGACTGATGTTGTTCTAACTGGCTTAGTTGGCAGCTGCGGGGCTCTTAGCGACGACGCATACTCAGGGGAGAGATAGCCCGCAAGCATCTCTTCCACCTGAGGCATCGCTGCATAACCATTTTCGTTCAAACCCATTATATTTGAATATTCTGATGCGGCTGGGTTGAATACTCTAAATGAAGCCGGTCTATCCCATGACTTCGACACCTCAGTGTGGAGGTCAGGGAAGAACGGTAAGCCCCGCTTTGAAGGCTGCGATCTCGCTGGCAGGAAGCGTTCATCTAATTTGCTTTTAACTTGATTGGCTTCCTGATCGTCAGCTGGCCAATCTATATTTAGTCTGGCAACAGCGCGAGCCACAACCTCCAAAAGCTCCTCTGTGTGTATGTGGTTCATTGTCAACTTCCAGACTCTCAACATCTAATTCCTCAGAACTAGAATGTTGAGGAGCCTGCGCTTCAGCACGAGCAGAAGAAACCGCAGCGCGTGCTTCTGACTTGCGATCTGGAGCGTCGGATCTAGCGGGTAAAGGCAGAGATAGGGGATCACACGTCTCTAACCCCGCCACTAGATTCATTTGCGATCCCCAGTATGCGTGCCTTCGCCGTGCCTCAGCAGCGGCGGGACCCGAGCCCTGGGGAACGCGAGCCGAAGCACCCTCCTCGAAGAGTGCCTGGCGGGACCGGAGAGTTCTCATTGGCAACCCCTCACAATGCTCACAACCAGCCCCCTCGAGGGCTGCCTGAGCATGCTGGGGTCCCAGACACATAACACACATTTCGTGAGTATAAACGCGGGCAGGGAGTAACACACTTCTTAAACTGTTCCATACTTTTTGAGAGACAACACACACCAATACTTACAAGACACCTGCTTAGCCTTTCAGCTGAAATTGCAGTCAACAGTGTTTGAAAGGCACAAGGCTGAAATCTATTATGTTTTGAATGTGTGGTTCACAGTTTTGACAGCATTGTGTTAGCATTTGAACAAAGTGCTGTAAATCCACAGTGTTGTGCAGATTGTGGTTCAAGTCATGGGATAAGTGTGGAGTTTTGAAAACTGTATTCAAGCAATGAAAAACGATCTAGAGTTTGGTCCACATGAACTGCTGCTGTGCAGACTGTAGTTAGAGTTTTGCACATGTGACTCCAGTTGTGCCCACTGTCATTTAGCAATCGAAAGAAACTGTAAAAATAAAGTTCAACCACACATTCCCAATATTAGAATCCGAAGGAAGCTTATGTAGTGACTGTGTTCTTCCACAACCAGGCACAGCGCAATATCTTGCTATCTTCGTCATGTTTATTGTTCGGTAGTGTGATCCGTTTAGCTCCACGAGTCGGTGGGCGGGGCTACAGAATCAGGCATACTTATTCTGCTGTTGAGGCGGTGTTTCACCACACTCAGACGTCACAGCCCGGCACATTCCGAGATCGAGCGTTTGCTGGGCCTGGTGTCAATAAAAGCTTTTCTTTGACTAACAAGGAAGTTTTCAGCTCCGAAACGTACAGGATATTCTTATATCACAATTAACTTTTATATATCAAAGGCTGAATGAAAAGTTTTTCTCTCTTCATGACCCCTTTAAATACAACTGTGATCACAGATGCACATGTTAGAAAACTTGTGATGACTGAAACAAAATTGAGTGCACTTGTAATTTCCAAAGCATGAACATGGTTATAAAAATGACCTGTAAACACCAATATTTTCTCAGTTTTGGACCTATGGGCAGTGCTTATCTGCATGTCTGCATCACAACGCCACATGCAAAAGAATAGCCAGATAAATTGAAAAATCGAATTGTTGACGCTCCACAAAGACGCAGGATACAGGAAGATAGGTGAGTAGATACAAATATTTCAAAACACAGTTAGACACAAAAGCAACTAGCAGGAATGAATGAGCCATAGTACCACTAATTAGAGCCGTAGTGACCTCCTAAAATGATGCCACAGACAGTGTGACAGTGAGTTTCTGTGACAACTCAGACAATGAAAAGGACATAACCTCTACGGACAGCGTCCAAAAACATTTTTGCGCTCCAACACAAAACTGCAAGATTAAGAACACAAAAAGAAACCTGATGAATATTGGGAATACATTCTTTTGCCAGGTGGGTGTGTGGTGAGTGGGAATGCAAAAGGTGTTGGGGAAATTACATTCATGGCACCATCAATGCCTGTGAATATACCAAAATATTGGCTGACACGATGACTCCAGAAACTTGGCAGAATAGAATATTCAGAGCCTGATTTATGCTTAGGCATTCTAGGCACATGGGGCGCACACTCATGTTAAAACTCTGTAAGACAATTACTATCTAAACTATCTGAACTAAATTTTAAATAGCGGGCAGAAACCTTTGCTGTGTTCGAAATCACCCCCTATACACTGATTCACTATTCCCTACATTAATCCACTAATATAGTCCACTTGAAGGAGTGAATTAAAATAAGTGACTTAATTCAGACACTGAGTGCGCCGGAAAGGGCTGCCGCTTTTGCATAGTTTGTGCTTGCTGTTTAATAATTATTTGAAACATAGCAAACTGGCAGCTCCAGTAGTAATGAAAATATTTATCTTGAACTCTGCAATGGAAACTAGCATGTGTAAACCTAAATTAAACAATTTACTTATCAATTAAAAATTTTTTTTTTTACGTGTATAATATTACGCTGTAGCCACTCATTCTCTAGCCGTTAAGCGCATATCAGTTGTAGTTGTTATTGCGGTGCATTGTGGGACTGAATGAGTGCACTCAATAACGTCCACTATGGTTTCGGACTCCACTACAAATGGCTGTTCTCTCAAATAGTGCCATTTTTAAGTTATGGGGCGATTTAGGACACAGCTTTTTTTTTTATAAATCATTACTATTGGTCACCCTTTATGTCTGTCTGTCAGTTTTGCAAATATTTAACCAATGAAAAGTATTAAAAAAAAGCTTTAGAATAAATATTGTATTTCCATTGGATCCTCAAACTGTCAATCAAACCTCATAACTCCACCCCACCTCTATCGTGAATGAAGATAGTTCTATCATGAAAACAAGTTTTGACCGTCTCTGCTTGTTTGCAATGAAAGGATAAATAAAGGACCAATTCTTTGAGTAAGTACATAATTTTCTTTACTCGAGAACACTATATATAAAGGCGAATGTTTTATGTATTTTTTATGCGAAGAAGAGTGACATTTGTTATCAAGTCATAGCCAATACTTCTTAAATAGCCTGTGCAAAGTGCTCCATCTTTTATAACACAACATTTTAGACAAATGACAGAAAAAAGTGCCCACATAGCTACAATGAACATTATAAGTTGATGGAAATGTAATGTGATGCCCTTAATGCCTCAGGTGCATTCAAATGATGGACAAAACACATCCTATGTCCGACATCCGCTGGTTAAAAAACTTTGTAACTCCATCCGAGCTTGATTTTTGTAGAATGTTAATAACACATGCAAGTATTTTACCATATATAAAGCCACAATATGAACTTTAATAAAGTGCGTTATATCATGTAAGGTAGCGGATTAAAACAGGTTTAAATGTCACAATATGAGGTAAATCTGGCCCTGAGAATATTCTAGAATAACAATCCAAAGCACACAGTCAAAATCATGCAAAAGGTTGAAATGAAAAAAGTGAAAACTGTGGCCTGACCGAGTATGTCATCGGACTTGAAATCAATAGAAAACATTTGAGTTATTTTAAAGATAAAGCTAGAGCAGCACAACCCCTCCAGCAAATAGACGCTGAAAAATATTTTCTCTGTAGAATGACAGAACATCTCTCCAGAAACACTCATATCCAGAGGCGGATTAAGGTGGTCAGGGGCCCCTAGGCTGCTCTTTGTGTAAGGCCCCCCGTTAATCATGCTTTACTGGAAAATTTTTTTTTTGTGCTGTACATGGTCCACATGCAAATATGGTGAACTGACATATACACACAAACATTGAGATACTACCAATGCTACAGTGTTTCCTCTACATTCCTTCAAGTGGTGGACCACCACAGTATGAATATTACCACCACACCACATAGGTACAATGAGAAATTAAACATTACAAACAAAACACAAATACAAACAAGCATAAGGCCCAGTGCTTATAAGCAGTCCTTTAATTAACAGAGATAGTGTAGTGGAAAGATACTACCCTCTGCCACCACAGCCACAAAACAATTTCAAAGGAAATATGTAACTATAAACAGCAAAGCAACATAATTCCCTGCATTCGCAGTTCAACTGCAAGCTGGTTTAGCTTTATAAACAAACAGGTAGGCTATAGCATCTGCATCAGTGCAGAACACCCTGTTTTACTGAGGCAAAATCACAACATCATTAATGAGCCACAAACCACTGTGCAATACACTAAACTGTATAAAACAAAGTCATAATAAAAATGGCGGGGATTCCCTCCATCTCTGCTGAGGGCGTAGGCGCGGCTTACCCACGAGCAGGTGAACAATAGCCACTTTTCCACCGTCGGGCCAAACGGTTCTTAGAATGGTAAGGAATGGTTCCAGTTGTGTTTCCACTTGAGCCCGATTGCCCTCTATAACACAAAATAATGTGAAAAAATACAACCAGCCTTAAAAAGCCGATGCTCGCTGGCAGTCCTCTGGCTGTGGATCTTGTCTTCGACTGGATGAAGATTCAGCAGCATTGAAGTATCCAGTCAATTTAGGGATTTGTTTCTGTAAATCTTGTCTGTAAACATTATGTTGTTTTTTACCTCTGTATTTTCCGTTTTTGTGCTCCACTATCATACTTTCTTTCGGACATTTTGCCCTTATGCCGTATTGCCCAACTAGCAATACCAGTGACATAAATGTAAATTATTGACATGATTTGACCAGCAGCTAAACACCTGATTATTTTTTTTTATGTTTCTTATGGGCCAGTGAGGGTCTTTTTGTTCGCGCTTAGGTCAATTAAAAATAATAAAACAAAATACTCTGGCCAATCCGGGGCCCCTGCACATGTGTGTGTAATACAGGAGACAAGACAGGAACTCTCCAAAGTTCTCAGCTTCTCAACTTCTCAACTTACATGATAAGGGAGATAACATTTTATGATGACGTTTACACAGGAGTAGGTGCCAAGAGCAGTGGGGTCAGATCACACACAGTCATTGGAATGTATAGCAGGCTGACATAAAACACACATGCACAAATCCAGGCGTAGTGAGAAGATATAAGCTTGTACCAGCTAGTACCATACTTACTCATATGATAAAATGGAGGGAAGTAGATGAGATAAGAGCAAAGGATAGGGTAACGAATGTTGAACTGTAATAATATCGAGTCCACCTAAATAGATGGGACTTGCTTCTAGTTTAATACTGATTCACAATATATGAAATGCATAGACATAGTCCATAGACATAGTCTCTGGTTGATAGTACAGATCAAATCGTGAGAGCTCTGAGTCATCCAGCCACAAAACACTGTGTGACAGAAAAAAAACCTCAGTTCACTAATTGCTCACATGTACCTAATTGCTTCATATCGCCGCCAGGCAGAGAGGAATGCCCAAACAAAGGCTGAGATCTGCGACAGCTATTGTTTCCATGGGAAATGAAGACTATCAATTGAGAGCTTCAAAGGAGGCGGTTTGAGAGGAAACCAGGGGGTGAGAAAAATAAGCATGTGTATTTCAAAGAAAAGAGCTGAGAAATAGAGAAGAGGCAGATTCTCGAATAAACTTGATCTATAATCATCTTAGAAGACATGCTTTAAAGTTACATTTCCCAAAACATGACTGGTGCTATCTTTTGGGGGCAACCAAAGTTTAATAGGGTTTGGTCAAATAACCTTAAGTATGAGCATCAGTAATAGTAATGTCTAATAGTATAGACTTACAGTTCTCTTAGGAGAGGTTCTCTCGTACTGCGTAAGTTCACTTACGCTACGGGAAAGTATTCTTTCTGGATTCTGAAAAACCACAAAATTATCCTTAATTTTTGTAACATTGTCAACGCAGTGCGGCAGCCTGGCAGACCATAGCAAGCTATTCCAGCGTGTCTATTGGCTGCACCGCTGGCAACTGCTGCAGCCTATCGGCGAGCCCACGTGACGTGGCAACCAATGAGCGAGTCGGGCTTTTACAGCCGTTATTTCCTCGTTCCAAAGAGGGATGGGTCGCTCAGACCGATTCTGGATCTGAGGCGTCTGAACAAAGCTCTTATGAGAAGACCGTTCAAGATGCTGACGACCAAATAGATCCTCGCGCACGTTCGCCCGAGAGACTGGCTTATCTCCCTCGATTTGAAAGATGCATATTTTCAAATCAGGATAATACCCCGTCACAGGCCATTCTTGAGATTCGCCTTCGATGGTCAGGTATATCAGTACACCGTCCTACCATTCGGCCTGTCACTAGCACCCCGTACATTTACGAAGTGCATGGACGCAGCCCTCGCTCCCCTGAGAAGGCAGGGGATGCGGATTTTGAATTATTTGGACGACTGGCTCATTCTAGCACAGTCAGAGGCCGAGCTCCTCGCCCACAGGGCAGTGCTAATCAGCCATCTAGACAGCCTGGGGCTCACGGTCAACTGGACCAAGAGCTCATTAGTGCCCACGCAGTCAACCTCATTTCTGGGTCTGGATCTGGACACTGTGGCAATGTCAGCCCGCCTGTCACCGCGGCGCGCACACCGAATCCAAGGCATGGCTGCATCCTTCCAGCCGGGCAGCACTGCACCTCTCAAAACCTTTCAGAGTATGGCCTCAGCTGCAGAAGTGCTCCAGCTGGGTCTACTGCGCATGCGCCCACTGCAACGCTGGTTAAACGTTCAAGTGCCTCACAGAGCCTGGGCGTCCGGAGGCTTTCGAATCAGAGTGACTCAGAACTGCACTTCAGCACTGAAGCCCTGGTTAGTAGCCGACTGGTACCAGCAGGGAGTGGCGATGGGGGCCATCTCACACCGCAAGGTTATCTCGACAGATGCTTCCACCTCAGGTTGGGGCGCTGTTTTCGAGGGCAGACCGGCCTCTGGTCAGGCCAGGAGAAACTCCTCCACATAAACTGTTTGGAGATGATGGCGGTCGAGAACGCACTAAGGCATTTTCTCTCTCTCATACGGGGACACCACGTGCTGGTCTGTTCGGACAATACGTCAGTGGTGTCGCACGTGAACCGACAGGGCGGCGTCAGGTCCAGATGTCTGGGCAATCTGACGGAACGCCTGCTCGTGTGGGCACACGGCTCGTTGCGCTCGCTGAGGGCCGCGCACATTCTGGGCCGCCTCAATGTCGGCCCGGACAAGCTGTCCAGGGGCCTCATTCCCACAGGGGAATGGTCCCTGCACCACCAGACAGTCCAGCATTTATGGCGCCTATTCGGCAGAGCGGAGGTCGACCTCTTTGCGACGAAAGAGAACGCCCGCCGCCCGATGTTCCTATCCAAAAGCGAGGATGCGCTGTCCCAGCCTTGGCCCAGCCTCCCGCTATATGCTTTCCCGCCGGTTTCCCTATTGCCTCAGGTCATAGCGAAAATCAGGGAGATGCGCCGCCCGGTGCTCCTCATAGCGCCGCGCTGGGAGAACCAGGTTTGGTACCCAGAGCTGGTGAGACTGTCGCACTTACCCCCCTGGCCAGTCCCGCTGAGAGCAGATCTCCTCTCTCAAGCCGAAGGGTCGGTTTGGCATCCCCATCCGGAGCGCTGGTCTCTGCATGCATGGGTGACCAACGGTTACCCGTTGACCTGCCCGAAGGGGTTGTGAACACGATCACACATTCTAGAGCTCCCTCGACGAGGCGGCTATATAGTTCCAAGTGGTCTGTGTTTGCTAAGTGGTGTGCTGCTAAAGGTTTGGATCCACAAGAATGTGGGGTCCAGCGGGTGCTCTCCTTCCTCCAAGAGCTTTTGGAACTGGGCAGGTCCCCTTCCACGCTCAAAGTGTATGTGGCGGCTATAGCAGCGTTTGCTCAGGCGACGCTCAGCAGCGCGCTAGGAAGGAACGAGCTCATTATCCGTTTCCTCAGAGGAACTAGACGGATGAATCCCCCGCGACCCCCCTCGGTTCCTATCTGGGATTTGTCCTTGGTCTTGGAGGCCCTGAAGGCTCATCCCTTTGAACCGCTCGAAGCTGTGGAACCAAAGCTCCTTTCGCTTAAAGCCGCGTTTCTGATAGCTCTGGCTTGAGCCCGGCGTGTCTTGAGTTCAGTCCGAATGACTCCAAGGTCATCCTCAGACCGAGGCATGGTTATGTCCCCAAAGCGATCGGTACTCCCTTCAGGGCACAGATAATCTCCCTCTCGGCTCTGCCAGCATCCGATGAGGGGGACGGTGGCAATGTCCTCTGCCTTGTCAGGGCATTGAGAGTTTATGTCACACGCTCCGCCGCCTTCAGGCATTCTGAGTAGCTCTTTGTTTCGTTTGGCGGGCGCACTAAGGGTCTCGCCGCTTCGAAACAGAGCCTGTCCAGGTGGATAGTGGACGCGATCGCAGGAGCGTACGCCTCCAAACACCTGCAGTGCCCGCTAGGAGTTAGAGCCCACTCCACTAGAGGCATGGCCTCTTCGTGGGCCTGGGCCAGAGGGATTTCCATCCACGATATCTGTATGGCGGCAGGCTGGGCCTCCCCGTCTACATTCGTGAGATTTTACAATATGGAAGTTCCTGCCTTGCAGGCTAAAGTGTTATCAGTTTGAAGGGGCGGTTAGCTCTGCCCAGTGATTCTGTGCAGACAACGCTCGCGTACTGGTCGTAAGTTCGGTATTGTGCTTATGTGAATTTGTAGGAGACCGGCAGTGCCGCTCCCCTTATTCGCGAGATAGTGTGTTGTATACACCTATCAGTACAATTAAGTGTTTCTTATATGTGCTGGCCCGTTTCTCTACCGGCCACCTGGCCCCAGCTTTGTTTTTTCCCCAGTTTCCCTGGGATACATATGCTGTATGCACGACGCCCACAGCGTCTAAAATGAGTTCCCGTAGCGTAAGTGAACTTATGCAATATGAGAGAACCTCTCGTAAGAGAACGATACTCGGTTACTTAACGTAACCTCGGTTCTCTCTAGAAGAGGGAACGAGTATTGCGTTCCTTGCCGTGCGCCCCACGGGCTTTTACGCTTCAGACTACGAAAACCGAATTTCCAGCCTGCGAGCCCTGCTTATATACACGTGGCCATGCCCTACCTGTAGGCAAATGAGGCGTGAGGGGCGCGAAGCGCCCTCATTGGTTGCCACGTCACGCGGGCTCGCCGATAGGCTGCAGCAGTTGCCAGCGGTGCAGCCAATAGACACGCTGGAATAGCTTGCTATGGTCTGCCAGGCTGCCGCACTGCATTGACAATGTTACAAAAATTAAGGATAATTTTGTGGTTTTTCAGAATCTAGAAAGAATGAATACTTTCCCGTAGCGTAAGTGAACTTACGCAATACTCGTTCCCTCTTCTAGAGAGAACCGAGGTTACGTTAAGTAACCGAGTATCGTTTTTTTTTATTGCTAAACGACAGTGAGCACAACTGGAGCTACATGTGCAAAACTCTAACTACAGTCTGCACTACCAACAGTCACCTGAACTAAACAGTTCACATCACCTGCAAAACTCATTCCAAGCAACACAACTCTTAACACGTGGCTCAAAACAGGCTCAGTGCAGCCAAACACTATGCACAACCCTCACTGAGATAACACACACTGTCACTCAGAACACACTGAGAGTAAAAACACTAGCATCAAACACCAATACAGAAAATACAAACTTTTCATCTTTACAGTTTGAACAATTTCAGTGACTTCATACAAAGTAATATTTTCTTCAAAGAACAGAGTGACATTCTTTCACATGATTTCTTAAAATGTTTAGAACATAACAATTCTTTAAGGTAAATGAAAATTAGCAGTTTGCTTCAATAGTCTGTGGTAATTTATGTAATTACAGTAATGAGAATATATATATTTCAGCTGAAAGGCTAAGCAGATGTCTTGTTTTAGACTTGTTAGTCAACACACACACACACACACACACACACACATATATATATATATATATATATATATATATATATATATATATATATATATATATACATATATATATACATATATATATATGTGTGTGTGTGTGTGTGTGTGTGTTGACTAACAAGTCTAAAACAAGACATCTGCTTAGCCTTTCAGCTGAAATTGCAGTCAGCAGTGTTTGAAAGGCACAAGGCTGAAATCTATTATGTTTTGAATGTGTGGTTCACAGTTTTGACAGCAGTGTGTTAGCATTTGAACAACGTGCTGTAAATCCACAGTTACCCCTTTTCCACCAGAGTCAGAGCTAATCCCAGTTCATAGTTGGTTCGACTGAGGAGCCTTCTAAGAACCGTTTGCTTTTCCACAGGCTAGAGAGCCACAACAGAGCTAGGTCTTACGTCACTGTATACGTCTCAGCAACTTTCTCAGCAACGCTAGCGAGGCAGCGGCAGTGTTGCCAAATTGGGCTACTTCATCACTGTTGCCACGGGCTGTTTTTCATGTCCGCGGGTTGAAGCGACCCCAATTACTGGTATGTGAAATTTAGCTCCGGGAATGCAAATTTTTGTAGGCAACCATGCCAAAAACCCCCACATATTTTACCCCCAAATGTGATTTTTACCAGGGAAGCCCCCCTGAAACGCGATTGGGCTTGTTTTGAGTAGCAATTGGGCGGGTTTTGTTGTGAAAACCTGGAAACCCTGGGCAGCGGGAAACACAAAACACACCAGGCTTGTACGAGATGCATCGGCGCTGCGCAGACCGATCCACGTAGGATATAAAAAAAAAAATGCATGAGTGAATCAAAAGCATAAAGAGTCGTGTGCTCTCGCTGGACTCGTTGTCATACGGCGATCGACAGGCCCGGATTGGCTAATCGGGAGCACCGGGAAAATTCCCGGTGGGCCGGTCTGTTTTTTTGGCCGCGAGGGCCGTTGTTGTCATGGCACTGGGTTGAAATATGGATGCTGTCCCTAGGCTGCCTGCACTCACAGCAGCCCCACTTTTTTTTCCTTTTTTTTTTTTTTTACCGCAGTCCAACTCTTTTTATTTATTATTTTATCGCAGTCCAACTATTTATATTTATTATGTTACCACAGTCCCACTCTTTTTTAATTTAATATTTTCCGCAGAGTGCAGCATGCAGGTTAATGATGACGGGATTATCTTTTGACTCCCTGGCCCCGCCCCCAACACAGCACCTTGCAAGTTGATCAAAATAAAAAAAGTAAGATAAAAATGGATGATAGGAAAAGGCCAGAATAAGAAAGAAAAAAGCTTTGGAAACTGACGCGGCCAAATGTTGTAAACTGAGCACATTTTTCCTAAAAAAAACGAATGAAGACGACGAGGATGGTAAGTAAGCTAACGTTAATGTAGTTATAGGAGCAGTACAATCTACTAACTGATGCCTACCATGTGATTGGACTCGCCTACAAGTTGCTATTAACACTGTCCATCACACAAGTAGCCTGTGAGAGAAGCTTCTCAACAGTGAAATTCATAAAAAAACAGGCTCAGGAGCACTTTAACCCAGAAGAACTTTGAGGCATTCATGCTCATGTGCACTGAGAAAGAAATTCTCATGTCTTTGGACAATGACACTGTGATAGATAAAGTTGCAGAGACCAGTGCTCTGCTCAGGCGTTTATTAATGTTTTAGGGTTGTCCATGTTTCCTTGAAGCTAAACGTATGCAGAGGAAAAAGAGATGAAACAATCATTAAAAAGTTATACTGTGAAAAAAAAATCAGATAACAGTGCAATACTTAATGTTCTCACATTTGAAGTTGTAAAGCAGCTGTTTCGTTGAAAAAGAGATGCTCCTGTCATTAGAAAGTGTATTTTTTATATATATTTATTTTTGTTCGATATATTTTATTTATTTTTTTCATTTCAATGTTTGGATATTTATGAATACTTATTCTTAAAGAAAATAGATTCTGATACTGTACTGTTATTTACTGTTCTAATAAATCTTCACTGTGAAAGAAAAAAACTTAGGCTACTGTTTTTGCACTGAATTGGAAATTGATATTTTTCAAAAATACAAAGAATTACAAGGCTGCGTCTATTGCAGACTTTTATTCTGAGGTTTTAATTACATTATTTTAATATAGTCAGTCGTGAACTAAAGTGGGCCGGTCTAAGGCATGAAACTCCAGGGCTGAAAATGAGTCCCAATCCGGCCCTGGCGATCGATCTCTGCACAGCACCGCTGCGAACAAGCCTTCCATCAACAATGCAAACGTTGCGTTACTATTGATTCACATGGCTTTACGATCCTACATCGGCGTCAAAACACAGCGAATCCAACGCATTCATGCAGTTCGCCGTAATTTGTATAGACGGAGATTACAAACGAGCAGCAGCTGTTAGCTCCATTAGCTGTTATTT
Organism: Romanogobio albipinnatus; assembly: GCA_023566225.1. Lineage (NCBI taxonomy): Eukaryota > Metazoa > Chordata > Actinopteri > Cypriniformes > Gobionidae > Romanogobio > Romanogobio albipinnatus. Next base: position 32,128,170 of record CM042244.1, read on the forward strand.
CAACAATGGCGGATCTCAAGTTTGTGTTGGTCTTGTTGACCCCACCCCCAGCGCCTGACGTAATCGGTTCTTACTTCTAGCCCTGTTCTAGCCCAGCAATGTTTTGGTGCTACTTAAGAACCACTTTTCCTGCCTCGGAGCTGGGGCTTTGGGTGTGGAAACACAAAGAACCGATTTGAAACTAGGCTCCGAACTAGCTCTAGCACTGCCTTGGTGGAAAAGGGGTAAGTGTTGTACAGGTTGAGGTTAAAGTCATGGGATAAGTTTGTAGAGTTTTGAAAACTGTGTTCAAGCAATGAAAAACGATCTAGAGTTTGGTCCACATGAACTGCTGCTGTGCAGACTGTAGTTAGAGTTTTGCACGTGACTCCAGTTGTGCCCACTGTTGTTTAGCAATCGAAAAAAACTGTAACACATCCACAAACATTTGAATTCTTGATAAAATACTCACTATACACTTATTTACTTAATGCCATCAGGCCACAGATAGCCAAAGAATGTGAGCTGTTTATAAACAATGGCGCGCCCTCATTGTTTAATGACTGGAAGTGTTAGTGTTCCCACCACAACTTTGTTTTAACAAATGTGCTGTCCCTAACTCTCCAGGAACCCTACTCTCTCAAAGGGTTCCATTCTGCTCAGGATGACCGTAACAAGTCCAAATCAGTCATGAGGGCTGTCTCTAATGAGAATGAATTTGGCTCACCACAGGAGAAAATCTTACTGCCAGAATCATTATGCAATTCATCAGAAAATATGATACAGTCATAAAAAATTAATACAATTACACAATGCACACTCCTGTTATAATCAACTAAACTGTTTACACTGAACTATAGCATTCTAGGATTACCATGTTTTGTCACAGTGTGGAGAGGGCTTGGTAAAAGCAGTAGTCTATTGGGGCTATAGGGCTGTCCTTTACCAAAAGTTCCTGGGGGGAAACATGCCCCATTGTCCAGATGGAAGATGTTAACCTAAAAACAGAACATCTTATAAGAAATCAATGGTCGTTGATTTAAAGTGGACATTTCATGAAAATCCGATTTTTTTCTGTGTTTAAGTGCTATAATCGGGTCCCCGGTGCATCTACCAACCCAGAAAACGTGAAAAAGGACAACCCTGTAACTTTGTTTTAGTAAGCCTTTTTCTGCAAGTACGTGAAAAACGAGCCACTCAGATTCTGAGTGGCTCGTTTTTCACGTACTTGCAGAAAATGTAGGAATGGGGATGTATTATAATATCACCTCCCCTTAATCTGCATGTTTCTACCCACAGCACTGACAGGCCACTCCGTAATACTGTTCCGTATTAACATAGTTTCAGCCCTCAGTCAGTTGTTCAATGTCCTCCATTTCCTCCGTGCTCAAGCAGCTGTAGTGACAATGTCTTGTAAGCAATGCCAACCCGTTCTCAACCCAAAGCATGGTCAAGTGCCTTCGGCGTCACGATGAAGACGCTAAAGGCACCCCTAGGCGTAATTTTTCGACGCGCTGGGTGGCATGGGAATGCTATCGCCATGATGATCATATATTAATTTTATGATTTTGCCATTATGACATGTTGGAGTGTGATTCTCAATTTTTTTTTTTTATTCCTAGCATAATTTTATTTACATTTATTTTATTTACGCTATTTAGACATGTTTTAACTAAGCGGCAACCTCCCGCAGTTTCTCTTGAAGCCAATACAGAAGTGACTTAAACTGCAATTCATCGACTGGCCACTCAGGCTCCAGAAGGGAGCAGAATCTCATTGAGCCCCATGTTAAAATGCCCAACTTTACAGCAGAAAAACACATGTTTACAGCCTGGTACAAATTGTGGTTTTGGTCTATATGGCTAATTTTGAGTAACTTTTGATGGTAATCAATTTTTAATGGTAATTTTGAATTTTTTTATAACTCATTAGTTTACATTATATAAAGCTTTAAAGTCATGCATAATTAAGGGCGTGGTCACTTTGAGGTGGATAGCCATTTATCTGCTGTCTGTTAGTCATCGTGTCACTTCAGTTCCACCCACGTCCCGCCTCTTTGCCCATTTTGTATTATCCGGAAGTGACGCACTATGACGCACTGACAAGATGGCAACGGCCAGCTCGTCCCTACAAAACGCTTCTTCAGAATCCTATAGGTGACGTCACGGACACTACATCCATATTTTTTTTTAACTGTCTATGGTTTTAACATGTAACCCAACCCCATCCCATCCCTAAATCTACCCATTTGTGAGTTATATGATATAAAACACAGATATAACAGGCAGATACGACTGCATGCACAATTTATTGAAAAAGTACAAATATTCCAAGTGTTCCGAGGCGAAACGATTGATTTGTGTGAAGAAAATCACCAAAAGCGGTCAGCGACCGCCAAAGATCATGCACAAAATACATTTTAAAAATTGCCGCCCGTTACGTGAGTTTTCATAGTGAAATTGCACTGGCTCTCGTATGTCTCGTGACCAATTGGCATCCCTGAGGGCCTGCTGTGGTCAGCAGGCGCTGCCTGGTCTCCCCCGAGGGGGCACCACTGGCATTAAGTCCCTCGACGGCTGGTACAAGCTGCTAGTAGGCACTGGATGGCTAGCACGAGTGCTAGTAGGTAGTAGGCCACAACTGGTCTCCCTGAGTGCAGCCGCTGAGTGCACACTCTGTCAGTGCCACATACTGACGAAAATCCCACTTTTCATGCAGTGATTGTGTCATTACGTCGACTTTGATTGTAAAATGTCATTGGCTCTCGTATGTCTCGTGACCAATTGTGTCATTACATCGACTTTGATTGTAAAATGTCATTGGCTCTCGTATGTCTCGTGACCAATTGTGTCATTACGTCGACTTTGATTGTAAAATGTCATTGGCTCTCGTGTGTCTTGTGACTGAATGCATCATGCTGAGTCGGGTGTATTATTTGAATGAAATATGAAAGTGCGTTCACAGTGCAGCGGGATCATCATCTCAGCGATTAAAACTTTAAGATCAACTCTTGTGATCAACTCACTTGTGACTGTACGTATTTGCCTGTTAACATTACGTGTTTTATATTGTTTAGAAGTGGGTAGGTTTAGAGTTGGGTTAGTTGTTCCAACATATAAAAGTAGCCTTTAAATATTAATAAAATCATGTCTGCTTTTACAAATGCAAAGAATAAAATGCGTCTTGATCTGACGCATTGGGTAAACAACTGAAATTAATGGAGCACCCAGCGCGTCGATATAGTGACACCTAGGGGTGCCTTTAGCGTCTTCATTGTGACGCGGAAGGCACTTGGCCATGCTTCGGATTTTGATGCCTTGGGAGTGAGAAAGGGTTGACAATGCAGGTGCATTGCCTGAACGAGGGACAATTCAAGGCAGGTTTTGCTAAAAAATTTAATCTCAGTACCAACTGTTCTTGATCCAGCTTATAGTCTCCAGAGTGATAGTAACAGATAATGGATATAAAGTTGACCAGTTTATTAATCACCCCCTGAAAAGGCATACGGGCTGCATATATTTGTTTACTGTTAGTTGTAAGGAGTGTTTTTGTGTAATTCACTCTGTATGCTGATGATAATGCAAGGGAGAGAGAGTGTTTATGTATTAGACTTTAGATGGATTAGACTTAGACTTTAGATGCGCACTTCTTGTACTGTGTTTTATTCCGCTCTTACTGTGATTTTCTTGAGTGAAAACAGATGCTTCATCTTTTGTGTGATGAACAATAAACTTTATACAATTCATCAGTAGGTTTTGGACATCATTCTGAAAGGGTCCGCAACAACAGGCTTGTACTAATAGTGGATAAAAGCAACATGGCAACATAAGTTAAAACTTTAAACAGAATTAAACTAAACTATACCTGCTCTATCTCCATGCAGCAGATATTCTCTGACTCTGTAAGCATTATTGTCATAATTCTTGAAAGAACAGGCCGGGAGCAGCTCATTTGCATTTAAAGGGACATACAAAAATGGTGTGTTTTTACTCACCCCCAAAAATGGCATGGCAATTTTCCCCCATGGCAATTTTAACAGGCTTTAATCTGTTGGGTATTTTGAGCTAAAATTTCACATACACACTCTGGGGACATCAGAGACTTATTTTACATCTTGTAAAAAGGGGCATAATATGTCCCCTTTAAAATGCTTGCTCATGGGCACTCAGTTCCACATACTGGTGGGTTTAAGTTGATCCACCTTTGCCACATTTTTTACTGGCAGAGGGTACCACAAGAATGCACATAGTCTCAAGCCTTTCAGTAGTGATTATCCTGCCACGTTAAACAACCAAACCTTGATGCTGACAAATACACTGACAAATAGCAGGAGGGGCATCAAGATAATTTTGGAACCTGAAAACAAATCCAAAGATTAGCCTAAGATCTTAAGACAGTGTTTGGTCATACCATCAGGGGCAGGAAACACTCACAGTCAGCTTTAATGTTTTGCAGCTTCATTGGGCTTTCCATCTATGGTCATGTTATTAGTCTGCTATACCGTGGGCAGTTTATCTTATGTAATCAGTACAGTAGGATATCCTGTTTTAGAATTAAATGTACTCAAATACAGAAAGAAGAAATATTTTTTGCTTGCTCCTTGTGCATACTCTGCTGAGCTAATAATTTCTAAAATACAGCCGCTGTGGTTATGTGTAAGCAAAAAAAAGATCAGCAACTACAGCTAATATGTCAAAAAAAAATTTTTTTAAAGGAGATTCATCATTAAACATAATTTTAGCATTCTTGTCGCTCAACGGCATCATTACCTTACTATGTGTTTTGTGTGCTAATTGCGTTGCTGTGGCTACTATCTAGACAAAGCCAACAAACTGGGGATAGTTTTAGGGTGTTTGCCACTTATTTTCTAAGAAATATGCGCATTTAACTGTTAGTCTCGGAAAAAAAACAACATCCATCCCTCTTGTGAGTGTGTCAACCTTATCTGTGAATTAAATTAATGAATCAAATATTTGTGAAACAACATTGCAGAATTAGTCTCAAAACGTATTAAACGCACATATTTTTTGACATGGAATGCAAAAGCAAAAGCTGCCCCCCAATGCCTTCTCTTGGTGACGGGCCTGCCATGGAGAATGACTTTATTTCTGGAAACAACTCGGACATGGAAAGGAGTTTGACAAGGCCATGGAGAAAGGCATTTGGTCAACCTCAAAGAGGTTCTGCCATGATGTATCAGGCACTTATGCCTGCATGATAGGGGTTGCATATAGTCAGGGATGGATGCTGACAAAGGATCTTTGTCACTGCCCTCAAATTCAATACACCCCAAACTCTTCTGCTTAATATTTTTGAGCAAAATGAGATGGACTTCAGGCTCAACCTGGAGGTTACAGTAGATATGAGTGATATGAGTAAAGCCCTAAACCACTTTAGATCCATTTTGGTTTCCAATTCATACCACAACCTTAAAATATCCTTTAGCTCAGATAGGAAAAAATTGGCCTATATATATATACGTATATATGTGCATGTGCGTGTGTGTATTTATATTACTGTTTCTTGAGTAAAGAAAATTCCTGAAATACTTATGAATGGTACCAAATTTAAAAAAAAATATCCAATCTCAGATTTTATAATGCGTTGCATCATTATTGATGCAATATTGATAATAAAGTTGAATCGTTGTCAAAGCAGTATATTATTTCAAATGTGACCAAAGCAAGATGGACTGACAGCACAAATAATTTATTTTATAACATAGGGAAAAATATTTTTTGTTTTGTTTTGTTGAGACAAAATCTTTGGTAAATGAAAACTATAAAAGTAACTCTCTCAAAAAGTGAATGTACTTGTACTTGTTTATCAAAAGTATAGCTGTTGAGCTCTGAGTTTCATATCTCCACTGGACAGAAAGCTCTCAAACCTCAAGACACTTAAATGTTTATGACCTAGGTATTATGTAAACATGTTCTTGGGCCATGACACCAAGTGTGTGAATAAATAAACAGTTTAAAAGGAAGTAAAACAATGAGAAGATTTTTACTCTTGATCAGAAGTTCTCCCTAGCTCTCAAAACAGTGTTTATCTCTGCAGGAGGAACATTCCTGGCAAATGCTCTAGTTATTTATTAAAAATCAAATAATCTTGCTTTCTTAGAGTTTTAGCATTGCAACAAACATTTCAACATTTCACAATCACACTTTCAAATGTACAAGCTAATAGACAATACATATACACAATGACTGTAAATACAGACTATAATTACAAACAATAGACTAAGTATGAAACAGCTAGTGCAAGCATGCTTAATAATTACATCTAACTGGGACCTATATTGGTCCGCAACACTGTGGAGCTGTTTCGATCTCTTTCTCAGAGGTTTCATGTCACTTTTGTCCAATCTAGAATGAGATGTTTTAATTTGCCCTTTGACATGTCATTCCTGTCTGACGGTGAGTAAGAGGCACTGGTCTGTGAAAGCAATTAACTCTTTCCCCGCCAGTGTTTTTTAAAAAAGTTGCCAGCCATTGCCAGCATTTTTAATCATTTTCACAAAAGTTTCATGGCCCCCGGAATATTTCGTGGTATGAATATCTGAACATGCAATATGTCAAAAGAAAGAACAGACCCTCTGCTTTTAAACAAAGAAGCCAGTTTTATTCTAGTTTAATGAATACTTTTTTATCAACACTTGAATATGGGTAATAGCATGTCTTTGTCAAAGACTACATCCAGATTGGGTTCAGAATGATGATCAAAACACAGATGGAGTAGATGGAGTCCATTAACACCCCCAAAACTCCAAAGTCCTATAGATCGTCCTGGGTCTACATATCATTCAGTAACATTAGGCAGTTTTGATTCATATGATGTTTAATGTTGATCACGTTATTTTAAATATGCATATGATTACACATGCTATCATTTGTTTCTGCTTCTTCTTTTCATGTGTTTTGATCCAGAGATTCAGTACTCTTTCAGAAGATGTGTAATAGGTGTTACAATGGACAATATGTCCATTAACATAAAAACCATTACTCTCAGAAAAAAAGATACAGTGGAGGTACAATTTTTTATTCCTTGGGGAACAAAATGTAAAACTGTGTCCTTAGGGTACCATTTTACCATTGTTTTCCTCTACTTTGATGTATGAATATCTGAACATGCAATATATCAAAAGAAAGAATAGACCCTCTGCTTTTAAACAAAAATATTTTAAAATTACCATTTTATTCTAGCTTCATGCATTCCTTTTTTATCAGCACTTGAATATGGGTAAGCTTACATATGACTGCTTGTTTTGTTTTTTTTGCGTCTTGTTCATCTGTGTTTTCAATTTGGAGATTCTGTACTCATTCAGAAGATGCGGAATAGCACCCCATAGCATCTAACAGTGAAAACACGGAAACACAGAAAATTCTGTATTTGGCAGGGAAGCATTTTCTCACAAATAACAGAAAATTCTGTGTTTGGCGGGGAAAGAGTTAAGGGTACCATCCCAGTGATGGCCACTTATATCTTAAAAGGTACACTTTTGTAAAAAAATTTGTTTTTTTTGTTTTGTTTTTTTGAGAGTGCAGTCTGATGTCTGGCACACCAATCCACTGCTGTGGCTCTCCATCCAGGACATCAGACTTCATCTTCCATGTTGCAAGTTACATTGGTCCCTTTACTATTACAGAGCAGATTAACCCAGTCCCTTACTATCTGTTACCTTCACATTACAGAATTGCACTTTTATTCCATGTCACTGTTCAACTCTCATCACCCTTCTCTTTCTCCTCCGTTTTACACAGAGCCTGGTGAGGTTTGTGATCTGTGCCAGAGGGGTCGTTCACTCTCCCCAGACTTTCACCTGTACACAATCACACAGGGAATTAAGGAGTCAATATACAGTACATTATTGTGGCGAGCAGCGAGGCCGAGGGACCATGAGAGCGGGACGAGGCAGCGCTCATCAGTGGGGATGGGCGCCAGCTGCGCGCTGCAGCCGTCTCGTGTCACACGGAGGAGTGAGGGAGTATAAAGGAGGAGCGACGACAGTGAAGGACGAGAGAGGACCAGGCCTGGATTTTGTGTTGTGTTTTATTTACGTTTTGTTTTTGTATGTAGGCGGCAGTCGGCCGTGAGGGGCTGCCGCCGCCATTTTATTTTGTGTTTATTTGTGTTTGTATGTAGGCGGCAGTCGGCCGTGAGGGGCTGCCGCCGCCATTTTATTTTTCATTAAACTTGTTGAATCTTTGCCGGTTCCCGCATCCTTCTTCCCATACGAACGAACTTTACTACAATTATGCTCAACACAAACATTCACTATTGTCTTATCTCACTTCCAAGGACTTCCACGACTGTGCTGCATTCACAATGGATACTCTTTTTGTTTGCAAAACTCTACTCTTAGATCTTCTCCATATCCAAGTCTTGCTACACATATTTTATAACTACCATTGCTGTAATGCTAATCCATTGTTGCATAGCAGGGCCAAATCCGGCCCGCCAATAATCTCCATTCAGTCTGAGGGCACCCCAACCTCCTTCCTCTTTTCCTGGTGGTGCGGCTAAATTTGGTTAGATGCGTGGCCGCAGTGGCACCTGTAGCTGTACGGCTATATGCACTGTGCCTACCATGCACGCTCTGACTGACCTGAGAAACGTTTTCCGAGCTAATATTTCAGCAGTTATTATGTGTGTCCCGTGTTTCTGTCGACTGAACCTGATATTTGTGAATTAATCATTCTTTTCACATGATTCTTTCTTTTACGTGAATTGGCCAAATGTGCTTGCGTAACAGTCTGAAACTATTAGGATTTGTTTGGACCGCTCTGTCACTGAATCATCTGAAGTGATTTCTGAATCAGGCCCTCAAATTAAGCTAATTGAATAGCCCTGCCCTGTCATCTGTTCTCTTCATCTGCTCTGGTTCATCTTTCATCTGTTTATTCTCAAGTTGTTACTCAGCTGTTCATCTGCTGTTTACAATAAATACTCTGCATCTGGGTTTGTAGCACATCCTTGTGTCATTCACTGCCTGACACTGCACATGCTAAATGTTGCACATACTCTGCTTTTGAAAAATCAACCATTTGGAATTATACTGCAAAAGTATAAACAAATGATTTGTATCTTAAACAAATTTTGGCAGATGGAATGCAGCTGAACAAGGAGGTTGTGAAAGGGGGCAAGAGATCAGTTGAACTACTCTCCCAGTCACGCTAATTGCTGTGCCTGATGATATTGACAGAAGCCATGGATTAACATTGAGGTCAGATTCCTTCTGAAGGCACGAGACATCGCATTCAGATCTGGTGATGCTCAAGCCTATAGCTCATCCAGGTCTAACCTGAAAAGGGGCATCAAACTGGCCAAGCACATCCACAAGCTAAGGATTGAGGATCACTTCAAGAACAACTCTGACCCCCGACGCATGTGGCAAGGCATACAGGCCATCACAGGTTAGAAAACTACTAACTCCCTCTTCACATACGACTGCACACCTGTACATGACTCTAACACCTTTGTGAAGTTTGCAGACGACACTACGTTGATTGGTCTCATCAGCAACAATGATGAGATGGCCTACAGGGAGGAGGTCCAGCACCTAACATCGTGGTGTAGTGACAATAACCTGGCTCTCAACATCGAGAAGACCAAAGAACTCATTGTGACTTCAGGAAGTCTAAAGCTGGCACACACATATATCCATTCTTATCAATGGAACTGAGGTGGAGCGTGTCTCCAGCTTCAAGTTTCTAGGTGTCCACATCTCTGAAGACCTCTCCTGGACTCCCAACGCCTCTACCCTGATCAAGAAGGCTCACCAGCATCTCTTCTTTCTGAGGAGACTAAAGAACGTCCACCTGTCTCCTCAGATCCTGGTGAACTTCTACCGCTGCACCATCGAGAGCATCCTTACCAACTGTGTCACAGTTTGGTATGGAAACTGCACTGCATACGACCGTAAAGCACTGCAGAGGGTGGTGAAAACTGCCCAACGCATCACCGGTTCCTCACTTCCCCCCATCGAAGCCATCCAGGGCAAGCAATGCTTGCATAAGGCGTGCAGCATCATCAAAGACTGTTCTCACCCCAACCACAGACTGTTCACCCCACTCCTCTCTGGGAGACGTTACAGGGCTCTCCGCACCCGAACCAGTAGGTTCAGAGGAAGCTTCTTTCCTGCGGCTGTCACCCTACTGAACTCTAGCTCTGCATCCCGGTGACAACCAACCAGCTAAGCCCCCAATCTTACTACTCTCATAATGTTACTTTCTGCACTACAATGGTACTGTTACAACACTGCACATAGCTGTACATACTGTACATATCTGTCTAAATGGATACTGATATCCATTTTACTCTGTTGGTGGTAAATCAGTCAATCAGTCTGATTTATCTGTGGGTGCGTCTCAATCAGCTAGTTCAGTAGTCAGGGTACTGATCAGAGAGTCAACCCATTGTCTGATTGCCTGATCAGTGCCCTGACTACTGAAATATCTGATTGAGATGCACCCCGAGATTCGTCTGCTTTCCAAGTGTAAAGCGAATGTGTCGCGCAGCTCACAAATGCGTCTGTGAACATGTCTTCGCCGGTCTGGAAGTTTTTCTCTGTGGCAGCGGAGGACAGTGATATTGCTATTTGCAAAGCATGTTCAACAAGGATTCCGAGAGGAGGAAAAAAGTTGTCAAGTTTTAATACAACAAATCTTATATCTCACTTGAAAGGCCTCATCGCGGCGAAGTAGTATTAAAGGGGCCGGCTACACACTGCAAGCATGGCGTGAGCGTCTCAGCTGCGTGGCGTGTCCGTTTTTATTTCGGCTCCCATGTTAACAAGTTAGAGCTTGCTTACTCTAGCCGAAATAAAAAAGGGACACGCCACGCAGCTGAGACGCTCACGCCACGCTCGCAGTGTGTAGCCAGCCTAAAACACGGAGCGACGATCCCCATTCAACTGGCATTTGAACATGTAAAAAGTTTTCCGGAGACAGCGAAAAGGCTAAAGCCATAAACGACAAAGTAATGGATTTCATAGTCCTTGATGACCAATGCATTTGATCTATTATGTATTTGAAAAACACTTAAAGATACCTTCCTCATCCCTCATATTTCTTTTGTTAAACTATATAATTTCAAAGAAATCTCAACAATGCCCTATGCCCTTTGGTTGAGGATGCACTTTTTGTTTCTTTTTTTTCTTGAGGTTGACAAATGAAATGGCAATGCATTTTATTCATGTATTTGATGTATTATGTATCCTCATCCTCATGCACTAAATAATAATATGCAGTTTTTTATGCATGACATACTTGAATATAAATTTGTTGTTAATGAGTTAAGTGAAGATAAACCATAATTCTGTCATAGTTCTGTTAAAGCAGCACTAGGTAACTTTTCAACCTTCATAATATATTTTCAAGACTCTTGTGATGATACATCGACTTACAATAGGTTGAATGACATGTCTGCCATAGCCTGACGGGGTCTGTATCGTTTTTAATCGTACTTTTAAACTTCGGGTTTCGGGTAGTAACCCGAGAAAAAAAAGACCTACAAAATTCGACTGCTTTACGGCATATACACGTCACTTCCTTAAATTCGGACGTGCGAGGGTTAAGGTTAGCCTATGTCTAAACGGCGTGTACAAGTTTGGTAGGGGCTACATTCTCGCAAGTAAATACATAAGACGTACAAAATCATATTTTAGGATACTGTAACGTGTGTGTCCGGGTGAAAAATACGGATAGCTCACTCAACGCAACTGGAGTCGATGCAAACACGGAGGCGATTGACATCAAACAGCCGGCACTTTATTCCCCGCGGAACCCCCACAAGAGTCCGGCACAAACTCCACTTCCGTCCACAGCATTACCCACCAAAACAAAAATAAATGAATGTTTGCAACAGAAGACAGAAAATAATCCGCACACATGGGAGCTCGAGGCGCACACACACACACACACACACACACACAGAACGCAGGCGCTCCAACCGGGGCGAACGCTCTTAAAGGGGCCACACTATTTTCCTACTCGTTACAATACCTAACATGTCTGTGATATTTGTTTATTTGTCTTGCCTCAAGCTATAATGCAAATCGATTTTTCAAATTTGAAGATTCATCTATGGTAGCTTGATATTATATTGACGATATATGGTTATTACCTACCACTCAAACATTGAATTGAAGTATCATATAGATTCTGTAAAACGGTAACCAATAGACTAGACTACTATAATGACGCTGGCTTGTAAACGTGAGCATCGCGATCATTTGGCGTTTGAAAAAAAAAATTAAACCCATGAAATTATATTCATATGACATGCTGAAACATATGCCATTGGCGGCAGTGGCTCAGTGGTTCATGTAGGTTGTCTACAAACCGGAAGGTTGGTGGTTCGATCCCCGGTTCCACCTGACCAAGTGTCGAGGTGTCCTTGAGCAAGACACCTAACCCCAGCTGCTCCCGACGAGCTGGATGGCGCCTTGCATGGCTGACACCGCCGTCGGTGTGTGAATGGGTGAATGTGAGGCAAGATGTAAAGCGCTTTGGATGGCCATTGGTCTGTTAAAAGCGCTATATAAATGCAGTCCATTTACCATTTACCTGGGATGAAGACATTTCACACGCGACGCAAGCAGAACACCTGCATGTGAACTCCTCCTGCAGTGTTCAGGGCTATCATAGTTGTCATGTCAACAAATGCACGTGCTATATGCATCCCCTAATGTAGGATGACAGAGTTTACGACAGTAGTAGAGGACAATATTGTTTCCCAACTGTAGGGGGAGCCCGAGAGTAAAAGTTACCTAGTGCTGCTTTAAACACTTTCTGTTATTAAGTATTGTGGTGCTTTACACAAAAAAAGAAAAACATTTGAAGAATTAGGACTGATATTTGCCATTATAGCTAGGCCAGAGCTACTAAAATATCAGTTTCATCAGTGCATCTTAGATTTTCTATTCTCCTGGGTGCACGAACTGCAGACAATATGGAGATGATAATATAAAAATATGAACTGTTTTGAATGGTTATCGGTATCGGTATCGGCCATGAGAAGGACTTAATTATCGGTTATCGGTATCGGTAAAAAAAATTTATATCATGCATCCCTAATATATTGTTAATACACTGTATATAACTTTATTACTCTTATTACATTGCACATATCCGTACATGTTGTTCATTCATCGCTAATATGACATAGCCCTATTTATTATGTTATATTTATTTATTCATATTTAAACTTATTTATATTACTCTAAAGCACCTTCTGTAAACCAACTATACTGTCATATACTTTATATAGTCAAGTCAAGTCAACTTTATTTATATAGCGCTTTTAATAATGTAGATTGTTTCAAAGCAGCTTTACAGTGTTAAACAGAAAAATAATGCAGCATCATTTTATTAAGCTGTATAGCCATTTGATGTCATCAGTTCATTTAAATTTCCATACGATGACAGTGTGGGCTTTAGATCAATAATTAGATCAGTAATTTAGTTTATATGGTTAATTTAGTTTATTAATTAGATTTATTTCGATGTTTAGTTGAAAAATTTAGTGCATATATAACATTGCACTTTTCTGCTTTTTTTTGCACTTCTGGTTAGACACAAACTGCATTTCATTGTCTCTGTACTTGTACTCTGCACAATGACAATACAGTTGAATTTAATCTAATCTAATTGGTCTTTTTTCACCCTTAAACCATTTATGTACAAACAATCCAGGTCACAACCCAAATGGGCCACTGGGAAAAGTCCTTTAAAATCATATCTTTAGGGGTACAACAGCTTGTCACTGTTGCAGTACCCTTAAAGTGGTCATGACATTAATTTATTTTATTATTTTAATATGTTCGTCAAGATTCACAATGTTAATGTTTTTTGCACACAGTCATATAATTGCAAAAAATATTATTTATATTATTTATTATTCAACCCCTATTCTGGTCCTATGTCTACAGAGATCCATTTTAGGCTGCTTATCCCTTAAGGCTTGACAGTAAACAGCCACTGTTGTGACTGGCACAACACAATTGCATAGGAAAATATAGCAACACCCTCGCTATTGCATGTGAGTAAGGTGTTTTAAAAACCATATACAACCTTCATCTACAGACTATGATCAGATGTTTTCTTAACTGCTGTTTTCTCACTGCTCTTATTTTTGTTGTGTTTTTTATTGAAAGGAAAGCATGCAGCACATATGTACATATTCAGACCCACTTTATATTATATAATTGTCTTTAACTGCTGCACTGTAAAAAATGAAATTACCATTCGTCCAGCATACTGTGCTTTTTGAATCCCATATATTAGGAATTGTGAATAACTGTGACTCTACATAAAAATACCTGTTAGTCCAACAAAATTCTCCAAAATGTCACTGCTACATGTTAAACAAAGTTTTCTGGACAATTTTTTTTCTGTTGAGCAACAACACTAAGATCTATAGTTTGCGCATGCGTGATGAGGCAGAAAATCGCGCCGAATGCAAAGGGTTTCCTTCTCCATTTTGTGCGGTAGCGCCTCATTTTCTCTGTGCCATGTGGAAGTTTGCTCATCCTGCTTCTTTGAGGATCTAATATTGCCATACCGCTGTAGGTAAGTATTAATATTACTTTTAATTTTATGCATGCAACAAATTTTATACTCCCAAGCTGACAGTGTGTTATTAGACATAAGAATTGTTGTTTGAGGTTAAAAATGCAAATTGTTAAACTGCGGATACTCCATGTATAGTCTTAACTAAGTCTTTAATTAAAATGTTGGCGTAATTATAAATATACATTAAAATCATATCATAGAAGCACCGTTGCCATCAACAGAAATGTTTTTTTTTTTTTTTTTTGTAGTCTAAATGCAGAAAAAAACGTTGTGAAGCCTAACTTTTTTTATGTTTGTCACTGGTCAGAAAAAGATTAGCTCATTAAAGTTCTTTAGACACAGATTATGGTAAATTAGATCATTTATTTTAAGCATTTCAATTAAGTTATCAGGATCCCAGCGCGAATTCAGTACATCCTGCTCATGTTACGTGGCAATACCAAGTAAATAATAAAATAATTGTAACGTTACACATAATAAAAGTTTCAATACAATAGCCAAGATAAAGGAAACTGAAATTAACGAGTAACATGTCTCTTTACCATACAATGATTCAAGTTATTTGTTGTTAATTAAGGTTGGTTCTTTTCTTTTTTTTTGTCTCTAGATGGCGCTAATTTGCTGATTGTGTATCTGCGCATTTGTAATAGAGAAAGACAGCGGAAATTTACGGTACGTTAGAACTTATAATGTGTAAATGTTTAATCTGTAAGCCTCACATACACAATGTATGGATAGATAAACTTGTATGCAACTGTATTTTAGCCGTTTCTATGTGCTGTTTCATCGTTATTTGTCACACGCATGTGTATGTTATGTCTGTGTATAGAACAGATCATTCTTTAAAAAAAAACATTCAGAGATCTTCTTTGTACATCATGATTTTAAATATTGGGACAAAGATCAAATGTGTTTTAAAAGTGTAGAATATGACTCTTAAATGCATTGCATTTTCAGCATGTTTCTTTATTTGTTGCTTTCTTAATCTGTGTTCAGATCACAGTAAATAAAGTGTACTCATTTATACAATTGAATTGTTTATGAACAGATTTGTGAGGAGTTTTTTAGAATCACCAACAAAGACCTTCTGAGAGTCTTCATGGCAGCCATTGACATTACACACCGAAGCTCCTAAAACTTTACAGAGCCAGAAAAGGAGCTTTCGTACAGGACATGGATGTGCTCCTAGAAAGACTTGAAGACAGGGTAAGTTCAATGTTTTGATGGTTTGATCTATCTATCTAAATACAGTTAATCTATCTAAATACAGTTTTCATACTTTAGCTATTTGGTTGTTTCTTTTGTATGTTTTTCAAGACGACAGACATTGCTAATCACAGGAGGACTGCTGCTCTGGAAGGCCTGCCTGTATTTCTTCGTGAGAACCAAACCGACCTATTCAAGAAGTGTAAAGTATGTATCAAAGACTTCAAAAGGCTTAAAGGGTTAGTTATTAAAAATTTTTTTTAATTCTGTCATGATTTACTTATTTTCATGTCATTCCAAACATGAAAGACTTTTGTTCATCTTCAGAACACAAATGAAGATATTTGTAATTAAATCTGATACATTTTTATCCCTCTATTGACAGTCTACGCAACTACTACTTTCAAGCCCCAGAAAGGTAGTAAAAACATTGAAGTAGCCCATGTGACTCCAGTGGTTTAACCTCCATTTTTTGAAATTTTGCGAATACTTTGTGCAAAAAAACCAACAAAATGAAATAAATCTCCATCTAGGGTTATTCCAGTAGTCTGTACCAATACCATTAACATTTGTTCTTATGATATTTAAACATATTAAATTCAATGAGTTTATTATTTATGATGATAATCATTATAAGTAAATACATATAAACATTTAAAGGCTGCATGGTGTTTAAAAGTAAAAATTGTTAATAAAAAAGATTAAGTGAAAAATAAGCAACCCTCTAGACACATAATAATAATAATAATTATTGTTATTATTATTAGTAGTAGTAGTATTGGTAGTTTTATTAGTAGTATTATACATAGCTAAAACTGTACAACAGCGTAATATTTTTCTGTCAATAATGCGTGCATGCGCTGCAAATGAAACCACATGGAACATGCAGGATTAATATTTAAATAGTATTTTACAGTTTGATATTCACAGACACTAGTATATATCGGCTACAGTCTGGAGCCCTGTGCTTAGATAAACACAGAAGTGGCTGAAAGCAGCTGCCTATTAGTAGGTACCGAATATACTTGGTACTACCGGTACTACAGAAATGCTGGTATTGTCACATTTGTAACATTTCAGTACCAAAGTACCTTGGGACATCCCTATCTCTAATGCACGTTCATGAGAGCAGCATGACACATACGTGTTGTGCAAGAGCAGATGTTCTTACCCAGTCTGGAAGCACCATTTTTAGAAAACAAACCAAGACCTAAAGCAACATAAATGTAGAATTTAATAAACGAAGCTTGCATACAGCATCCCTCTTCCCCTGCTTTTGAACAGTGCTACCAGTGAGAACATCTGCTTGCTTTCGTAAACGTGTTGGTGATTTATATTTTGAGAATAAATAACGTCATTTTTGTTGTTTACACGCAGAGCACTCACATCACTTATCAAATTGAGGTTGAACCATTAGAGTCACAACAATTACTTTAATGATGTCTTTATACCTTTTTTATAGGCCTTGAAAGTTGTGGTTGCATTTAGGGCTGCAACGACGCGTGCGTGAAATGCGTCGACGGCACATTATTTACGTTCTAGAATGGAACAGAAGATCTAGAATAATGGCAGCTTCTGCTCCCGGGCATAGTGAAAATGATAATTTATCATATAAAGCCAGACCACGACATTCAAAAGTGTGGGAGTACTTTAAACAGAAGCCGAATAAAACTGTGCTTTGTTCGCTCTGTAACGCCGGTTTCACACTGCACGCCGCACGCGGTGGCAGAGCAGAAGCTGTGCGCGTGGAGAGCGGGAGCTTTCACACTGCAGTCAGTGTTGCCAAGTTCGCTTTTTTCCGCGGAATTGGTCTACTACTTCTACGCTGTTACCGCGGGCTGTGTCTCATGTCCGCGGGTTGAAGCAAAAAACACACATATTTAACCCCCCGAACGCGATGTTTTCCAGAGAACCTCCCCGAAACGCGATTGGGCTTGTTTTGGGCTAGTTTTGAGTAACGAATGGGTGGGTTTTGTTGTGTAAACCTGGCAACCCTCCAGTGTTCTCTCGCGCAGCTGAACGCGCCACGCGTGTATTGCAACAGACGGTCACATTTTCCTGGGTTCTTCTCCGACCCTAGTACGTCTCGTGCTTTTATTTATTATGGGCTGCATATATCTCCTGTTAATGCGACCCGGTTCCCCTCTGTCCCAAACACATATGCATAATAACATGCTGTATATAGGTAGTTTGCATGATTAAAGTAACATTAAAGTTAAGATATGCCTCTAGCTTTAATCATTTAAATGTGTCTTTGAAGTTTGGGCAAAAACTTCTGGCAGCTTTAGTCGTTGTTTATGCACATGTATCTTCAAAATAGACGACTAGTTATAAATTAAAACTATGCTGAAAGCTCCTGTTTGTGAACCTTTTGCAGATAAATACAAGTGCATTTTCATTTACTACTGACACAAATCAATAAGTAAATCATACTCAACTACTATAGTAAACAACTTTTCCTAATTAGGCCTACTCTGTATACATTTTAGGATGAATAGTATCATTATATATTATGTTTAAAAAGCTTCTTGTGTTCATATATTTCATTATAAAATGGCATACTATGTACACTACCCTTCCTGAAATACTATTAATATTGTCATCATTCATTGATTTCATGTTAAAATAATATACAAATTCACTACCCTCTTTGAAATACAATAATCAGTAAAAAAGAATAATAAGATTAACCTGGAAAAATAATCGGTAGATTAGTCGACTAATCGAAAAAATAATCGTTAGATTAGTCGACAGAAAAAATAATCGTTAGTTGCAGCTCTAGTTGCATTGGCTATCAATGGAGGGACAGAAATCTCAGATTTCATCAAAAAAGATCTTCATTTCTGTTTTAAAGATAAAGGAAAGTCTTATGGGTTTGGAACGACATGAGGGGGAGTAAATGATGACAGAATATACATTTTTGGGTCAACTAACTATTTAAAGCAGGGATGTCCAAACCTGCTCTCGTAGGGCCAATGTTCTGCAGAGTGTAGCTCCAACCTACCTGAAAGTTTCTAGTAATCCTGTGGACCTTTATTATCTGGTTCAGATGTGTTTAATTGGAGTTTAAGCCAAACTCCGCAGCACAGTGACCCATAGAAAAGGATTGGACACCCCTAGTTTAAACTGTTTCCAGATTTGGTGTTTTCTGCTTATTATTTACTTGTTCTAGACCTAGAAACTTTGTGTTATCTGTTTTATTTTAATGTTCACAAAAGAGATCCTCTGCACGGGGGCGAGTTTGCTCTTCTCCCAGTTGACCCGAAGACCCAACTGGCTGAGGTGTCTGAGCACCAGGTCCCTGGGTTCGCACAACTGACCCCTGGACTGTGCTAGAATGAGCCAGTCGTCGAGATAGTTGAGGATGCGAACGCCCTGTTCTCTTATGGGCACAAGGGCCCCCTCCGTGACCTTCGTGAAGACACGGGGGGACAGGGCCAGCCCGACTTTCATATCAGGACTTTGTACTGATATGCTCGACCCTCGAACGCAAAGCGCAGGAACGGCCTGTGTCGAGGAAGAATCGAGACATGAAAGTACGTGTCCTTCAGGTCAATCGCTGCAAAGGCTTGTGGAGGCTCCGATTCAGGACTCGCAGGTCCAAGATTGGTCGTAACCCACCGGTTTTCTCGGGTACTATGAAGTACGGGCTGTAGAAGCCGGTCTTCATATCGGCTGGAGGGAACTGCTCTATCGCGTCCTTTGCCAGTAGGACTGATATCTCCGCACTCAGGACATGGACATCTGCAGCTTTCACCGAAGTGAAGCGGACGCCGTTGAACGGCGGTAACCAATAGACTAGACTACTATAATGACGCTGGCTTGTAAACGTGAGCATCGCGATCATTTGGCGTTTGAAAAAAAAAATTAAACCCATGAAATTATATTCATATGACATGCTGAAACATATGCCATTGGCGGCAGTGGCTCAGTGGTTCATGTAGGTTGTCTACAAACCGGAAGGTTGGTGGTTCGATCCCCGGTTCCACCTGACCAAGTGTCGAGGTGTCCTTGAGCAAGACACCTAACCCCAGCTGCTCCCGACGAGCTGGATGGCGCCTTGCATGGCTGACACCGCCGTCGGTGTGTGAATGGGTGAATGTGAGGCAAGATGTAAAGCGCTTTGGATGGCCATTGGTCTGTTAAAAGCGCTATATAAATGCAGTCCATTTACCATTTACCTGGGATGAAGACATTTCACACGCGACGCAAGCAGAACACCTGCATGTGAACTCCTCCTGCAGTGTTCAGGGCTATCATAGTTGTCATGTCAACAAATGCACGTGCTATATGCATCCCCTAATGTAGGATGACAGAGTTTACGACAGTAGTAGAGGACAATATTGTTTCCCAACTGTAGGGGGAGCCCGAGAGTAAAAGTTACCTAGTGCTGCTTTAAACACTTTCTGTTATTAAGTATTGTGGTGCTTTACACAAAAAAAGAAAAACATTTGAAGAATTAGGACTGATATTTGCCATTATAGCTAGGCCAGAGCTACTAAAATATCAGTTTCATCAGTGCATCTTAGATTTTCTATTCTCCTGGGTGCACGAACTGCAGACAATATGGAGATGATAATATAAAAATATGAACTGTTTTGAATGGTTATCGGTATCGGTATCGGCCATGAGAAGGACTTAATTATCGGTTATCGGTATCGGTAAAAAAAATTTATATCATGCATCCCTAATATATTGTTAATACACTGTATATAACTTTATTACTCTTATTACATTGCACATATCCGTACATGTTGTTCATTCATCGCTAATATGACATAGCCCTATTTATTATGTTATATTTATTTATTCATATTTAAACTTATTTATATTACTCTAAAGCACCTTCTGTAAACCAACTATACTGTCATATACTTTATATAGTCAAGTCAAGTCAACTTTATTTATATAGCGCTTTTAATAATGTAGATTGTTTCAAAGCAGCTTTACAGTGTTAAACAGAAAAATAATGCAGCATCATTTTATTAAGCTGTATAGCCATTTGATGTCATCAGTTCATTTAAATTTCCATACGATGACAGTGTGGGCTTTAGATCAATAATTAGATCAGTAATTTAGTTTATATGGTTAATTTAGTTTATTAATTAGATTTATTTCGATGTTTAGTTGAAAAATTTAGTGCATATATAACATTGCACTTTTCTGCTTTTTTTTGCACTTCTGGTTAGACACAAACTGCATTTCATTGTCTCTGTACTTGTACTCTGCACAATGACAATACAGTTGAATTTAATCTAATCTAATTGGTCTTTTTTCACCCTTAAACCATTTATGTACAAACAATCCAGGTCACAACCCAAATGGGCCACTGGGAAAAGTCCTTTAAAATCATATCTTTAGGGGTACAACAGCTTGTCACTGTTGCAGTACCCTTAAAGTGGTCATGACATTAATTTATTTTATTATTTTAATATGTTCGTCAAGATTCACAATGTTAATGTTTTTTGCACACAGTCATATAATTGCAAAAAATATTATTTATATTATTTATTATTCAACCCCTATTCTGGTCCTATGTCTACAGAGATCCATTTTAGGCTGCTTATCCCTTAAGGCTTGACAGTAAACAGCCACTGTTGTGACTGGCACAACACAATTGCATAGGAAAATATAGCAACACCCTCGCTATTGCATGTGAGTAAGGTGTTTTAAAAACCATATACAACCTTCATCTACAGACTATGATCAGATGTTTTCTTAACTGCTGTTTTCTCACTGCTCTTATTTTTGTTGTGTTTTTTATTGAAAGGAAAGCATGCAGCACATATGTACATATTCAGACCCACTTTATATTATATAATTGTCTTTAACTGCTGCACTGTAAAAAATGAAATTACCATTCGTCCAGCATACTGTGCTTTTTGAATCCCATATATTAGGAATTGTGAATAACTGTGACTCTACATAAAAATACCTGTTAGTCCAACAAAATTCTCCAAAATGTCACTGCTACATGTTAAACAAAGTTTTCTGGACAATTTTTTTTCTGTTGAGCAACAACACTAAGATCTATAGTTTGCGCATGCGTGATGAGGCAGAAAATCGCGCCGAATGCAAAGGGTTTCCTTCTCCATTTTGTGCGGTAGCGCCTCATTTTCTCTGTGCCATGTGGAAGTTTGCTCATCCTGCTTCTTTGAGGATCTAATATTGCCATACCGCTGTAGGTAAGTATTAATATTACTTTTAATTTTATGCATGCAACAAATTTTATACTCCCAAGCTGACAGTGTGTTATTAGACATAAGAATTGTTGTTTGAGGTTAAAAATGCAAATTGTTAAACTGCGGATACTCCATGTATAGTCTTAACTAAGTCTTTAATTAAAATGTTGGCGTAATTATAAATATACATTAAAATCATATCATAGAAGCACCGTTGCCATCAACAGAAATGTTTTTTTTTTTTTTTTTGTAGTCTAAATGCAGAAAAAAACGTTGTGAAGCCTAACTTTTTTTATGTTTGTCACTGGTCAGAAAAAGATTAGCTCATTAAAGTTCTTTAGACACAGATTATGGTAAATTAGATCATTTATTTTAAGCATTTCAATTAAGTTATCAGGATCCCAGCGCGAATTCAGTACATCCTGCTCATGTTACGTGGCAATACCAAGTAAATAATAAAATAATTGTAACGTTACACATAATAAAAGTTTCAATACAATAGCCAAGATAAAGGAAACTGAAATTAACGAGTAACATGTCTCTTTACCATACAATGATTCAAGTTATTTGTTGTTAATTAAGGTTGGTTCTTTTCTTTTTTTTTGTCTCTAGATGGCGCTAATTTGCTGATTGTGTATCTGCGCATTTGTAATAGAGAAAGACAGCGGAAATTTACGGTACGTTAGAACTTATAATGTGTAAATGTTTAATCTGTAAGCCTCACATACACAATGTATGGATAGATAAACTTGTATGCAACTGTATTTTAGCCGTTTCTATGTGCTGTTTCATCGTTATTTGTCACACGCATGTGTATGTTATGTCTGTGTATAGAACAGATCATTCTTTAAAAAAAAACATTCAGAGATCTTCTTTGTACATCATGATTTTAAATATTGGGACAAAGATCAAATGTGTTTTAAAAGTGTAGAATATGACTCTTAAATGCATTGCATTTTCAGCATGTTTCTTTATTTGTTGCTTTCTTAATCTGTGTTCAGATCACAGTAAATAAAGTGTACTCATTTATACAATTGAATTGTTTATGAACAGATTTGTGAGGAGTTTTTTAGAATCACCAACAAAGACCTTCTGAGAGTCTTCATGGCAGCCATTGACATTACACACCGAAGCTCCTAAAACTTTACAGAGCCAGAAAAGGAGCTTTCGTACAGGACATGGATGTGCTCCTAGAAAGACTTGAAGACAGGGTAAGTTCAATGTTTTGATGGTTTGATCTATCTATCTAAATACAGTTAATCTATCTAAATACAGTTTTCATACTTTAGCTATTTGGTTGTTTCTTTTGTATGTTTTTCAAGACGACAGACATTGCTAATCACAGGAGGACTGCTGCTCTGGAAGGCCTGCCTGTATTTCTTCGTGAGAACCAAACCGACCTATTCAAGAAGTGTAAAGTATGTATCAAAGACTTCAAAAGGCTTAAAGGGTTAGTTATTAAAAATTTTTTTTAATTCTGTCATGATTTACTTATTTTCATGTCATTCCAAACATGAAAGACTTTTGTTCATCTTCAGAACACAAATGAAGATATTTGTAATTAAATCTGATACATTTTTATCCCTCTATTGACAGTCTACGCAACTACTACTTTCAAGCCCCAGAAAGGTAGTAAAAACATTGAAGTAGCCCATGTGACTCCAGTGGTTTAACCTCCATTTTTTGAAATTTTGCGAATACTTTGTGCAAAAAAACCAACAAAATGAAATAAATCTCCATCTAGGGTTATTCCAGTAGTCTGTACCAATACCATTAACATTTGTTCTTATGATATTTAAACATATTAAATTCAATGAGTTTATTATTTATGATGATAATCATTATAAGTAAATACATATAAACATTTAAAGGCTGCATGGTGTTTAAAAGTAAAAATTGTTAATAAAAAAGATTAAGTGAAAAATAAGCAACCCTCTAGACACATAATAATAATAATAATTATTGTTATTATTATTAGTAGTAGTAGTATTGGTAGTTTTATTAGTAGTATTATACATAGCTAAAACTGTACAACAGCGTAATATTTTTCTGTCAATAATGCGTGCATGCGCTGCAAATGAAACCACATGGAACATGCAGGATTAATATTTAAATAGTATTTTACAGTTTGATATTCACAGACACTAGTATATATCGGCTACAGTCTGGAGCCCTGTGCTTAGATAAACACAGAAGTGGCTGAAAGCAGCTGCCTATTAGTAGGTACCGAATATACTTGGTACTACCGGTACTACAGAAATGCTGGTATTGTCACATTTGTAACATTTCAGTACCAAAGTACCTTGGGACATCCCTATCTCTAATGCACGTTCATGAGAGCAGCATGACACATACGTGTTGTGCAAGAGCAGATGTTCTTACCCAGTCTGGAAGCACCATTTTTAGAAAACAAACCAAGACCTAAAGCAACATAAATGTAGAATTTAATAAACGAAGCTTGCATACAGCATCCCTCTTCCCCTGCTTTTGAACAGTGCTACCAGTGAGAACATCTGCTTGCTTTCGTAAACGTGTTGGTGATTTATATTTTGAGAATAAATAACGTCATTTTTGTTGTTTACACGCAGAGCACTCACATCACTTATCAAATTGAGGTTGAACCATTAGAGTCACAACAATTACTTTAATGATGTCTTTATACCTTTTTTATAGGCCTTGAAAGTTGTGGTTGCATTTAGGGCTGCAACGACGCGTGCGTGAAATGCGTCGACGGCACATTATTTACGTTCTAGAATGGAACAGAAGATCTAGAATAATGGCAGCTTCTGCTCCCGGGCATAGTGAAAATGATAATTTATCATATAAAGCCAGACCACGACATTCAAAAGTGTGGGAGTACTTTAAACAGAAGCCGAATAAAACTGTGCTTTGTTCGCTCTGTAACGCCGGTTTCACACTGCACGCCGCACGCGGTGGCAGAGCAGAAGCTGTGCGCGTGGAGAGCGGGAGCTTTCACACTGCAGTCAGTGTTGCCAAGTTCGCTTTTTTCCGCGGAATTGGTCTACTACTTCTACACTGTTACCGCGGGCTGTGTCTCATGTCCGCGGGTTGAAGCAAAAAAACACACATATTTAACCCCCCGAACGCGATGTTTTCCAGAGAACCTCCCCGAAACGCGATTGGGCTTGTTTTGGGCTAGTTTTGAGTAACGAATGGGTGGGTTTTGTTGTGTAAACCTGGCAACCCTCCAGTGTTCTCTCGCGCAGCTGAACGCGCCACGCGTGTATTGCAACAGACGGTCACATTTTCCTGGGTTCTTCTCCGACCCTAGTACGTCTCGTGCTTTTATTTATTATGGGCTGCATATATCTCCTGTTAATGCGACCCGGTTCCCCTCTGTCCCAAACACATATGCATAATAACATGCTGTATATAGGTAGTTTGCATGATTAAAGTAACATTAAAGTTAAGATATGCCTCTAGCTTTAATCATTTAAATGTGTCTTTGAAGTTTGGGCAAAAACTTCTGGCAGCTTTAGTCGTTGTTTATGCACATGTATCTTCAAAATAGACGACTAGTTATAAATTAAAACTATGCTGAAAGCTCCTGTTTGTGAACCTTTTGCAGATAAATACAAGTGCATTTTCATTTACTACTGACACAAATCAATAAGTAAATCATACTCAACTACTATAGTAAACAACTTTTCCTAATTAGGCCTACTCTGTATACATTTTAGGATGAATAGTATCATTATATATTATGTTTAAAAAGCTTCTTGTGTTCATATATTTCATTATAAAATGGCATACTATGTACACTACCCTTCCTGAAATACTATTAATATTGTCATCATTCATTGATTTCATGTTAAAATAATATACAAATTCACTACCCTCTTTGAAATACAATAATCAGTAAAAAAGAATAATAAGATTAACCTGGAAAAATAATCGGTAGATTAGTCGACTAATCGAAAAAATAATCGTTAGATTAGTCGACAGAAAAAATAATCGTTAGTTGCAGCTCTAGTTGCATTGGCTATCAATGGAGGGACAGAAATCTCAGATTTCATCAAAAAAGATCTTCATTTCTGTTTTAAAGATAAAGGAAAGTCTTATGGGTTTGGAACGACATGAGGGGGAGTAAATGATGACAGAATATACATTTTTGGGTCAACTAACTATTTAAAGCAGGGATGTCCAAACCTGCTCTCGTAGGGCCAATGTTCTGCAGAGTGTAGCTCCAACCTACCTGAAAGTTTCTAGTAATCCTGTGGACCTTTATTATCTGGTTCAGATGTGTTTAATTGGAGTTTAAGCCAAACTCCGCAGCACAGTGACCCATAGAAAAGGATTGGACACCCCTAGTTTAAACTGTTTCCAGATTTGGTGTTTTCTGCTTATTATTTACTTGTTCTAGACCTAGAAACTTTGTGTTATCTGTTTTATTTTAATGTTCACAAAAGAGATCCTCTGCACGGGGGCGAGTTTGCTCTTCTCCCAGTTGACCCGAAGACCCAACTGGCTGAGGTGTCTGAGCACCAGGTCCCTGGGTTCGCACAACTGACCCCTGGACTGTGCTAGAATGAGCCAGTCGTCGAGATAGTTGAGGATGCGAACGCCCTGTTCTCTTATGGGCACAAGGGCCCCCTCCGTGACCTTCGTGAAGACACGGGGGGACAGGGCCAGCCCGACTTTCATATCAGGACTTTGTACTGATATGCTCGACCCTCGAACGCAAAGCGCAGGAACGGCCTGTGTCGAGGAAGAATCGAGACATGAAAGTACGTGTCCTTCAGGTCAATCGCTGCAAAGGCTTGTGGAGGCTCCGATTCAGGACTCGCAGGTCCAAGATTGGTCGTAACCCACCGGTTTTCTCGGGTACTATGAAGTACGGGCTGTAGAAGCCGGTCTTCATATCGGCTGGAGGGAACTGCTCTATCGCGTCCTTTGCCAGTAGGACTGATATCTCCGCACTCAGGACATGGACATCTGCAGCTTTCACCGAAGTGAAGCGGACGCCGTTGAACCTGGGGGGGCGCCGGGTGAACTGAATCGCATAGCCGAGCCTGATGGTCTGAATGAGCCAACGAGACGGACTGCGGAGCTCTAGCCAGGCTCGCAGAGACCGTGCAAGCGGGACCATAGGGACCACTGGCGTACCCACTGTGGGGCAGCGAGGTGGAATGCAGGTACCAGGCTGGGGCGGCTGTCTCGTGGAGGCGGCCCACAGCGGGGTGAGAGTGTGCTGTGCAACACTTACCTGATTCCACCTGAGGGCAGGAGGGACGCGGGGAGGACGTCCACTGCTGCCTACTGGCGAGGGGGGAGGATGAGTGTGGTCCGGTGTTTGACCGGCCATCACTCTCAGCGCCCCCCTGGGACCCAGAGATGGAGGAAATTGCTCTTAAATTGAAAATTTGGGGCGGAACAGAAACCAAATGGAACATAAGATTCTCCACCCGGCCCTCCTCCGGGGGATGGATCGGTGCGGTCACCGTCTCCTGAAGAGCAATCCTCCCCATCTCCGGGTCGCCCGTCCCAGGGCCGCTTACTCTTGCCACCCCTCTTCTTGGCAGGGGCCTGGACGGGCGGGGCGGCCTGCTTGCGTCCGGCTCCACGACGTCGCTTGGGTGGAGGCTGCTGGTGCGATGCGGGAGCGGAGGCAGACGCAGGCGGCCGCCCTCGGCGACAAGCGAGCTGAGGCGCTGCCGGCGGCGGGGTGGAGACAGCAGCTGACCGCCGAGGCAGGATATGACTGACCGCTTCTGAGCGGCCGTGAACTGTTGGGCGAAGTTCTGGACCGCGTCGCCGAAGAGGCCGGTCTGGGACACGGGGGAATTAAGGAACCTGATCTTGTCGGTTTCCCGCATGTCAGCCAGAGATGGCGCTCCTGGACCACCATAGTGGACATCGCACGACCCACTGCCCACGCCGTAACCTTTGACGCACGAAGCGCGAGGTCCGTTGCGGTTCTCAGTTCCTGGAGAACTGCAGGATCGTGACCACCCTCGTGCAAGGTCTTCAGTGCCTGGGCCTGATGGACCTGCAACAACGCCATAGCGTGTAAGGCGGAGCCTGCCTCTCCACAAGCCTGATAGGCTTTCCCGATCGGGGGTGCGTTTCCTGTACAACGATGCAACTCGCTGGTTTAACTACCATAGTACGATGCATCTTTAAAGAAATCAACTAGCTAGTCACTACTGTTTCCCAAAACCATGGTACCTGTGTCGCAAAACCATGGTTTGAACCACATTGGTTGGAGTTGTCGTTATGACGTTCTTCTTCTTCTTCTTCTTCGATCTAATGGCGGACTGGTGCTATGAGCACATATCGCCACCTGCTGTAAATTTGGTTCTTTTCTCTTTTCGACTAGCTGCGCTTTCTTAGTGACGATGTGGAGTAATTACGTTAACAACTCAACATTCATTCTTTGAACAATAAAATATAAACATATATAAACACAATGTTGTCTTCTCTGATCCCAAAAATCTATAACTATTAATTTCACAATTTCATATTTATTAATTTCTTATTGAATATTGATAGATCAGCACAATTAAAATGAAAATAAATGATGGGTTTTACTGTTGATCAATGATCACTGTGATTGTTATACTATTGTGTACACCTGTTGCATATTTTGCTTAAGATCATTAGCCTACCTATTTAAGTCCCCTTGCCATACAGCTATGTGTTCATATGACCTATATGAAAATGACGCGAAAACCACAATTTTCAAAAAATGAAGTTACAGTTCTTTTGGAGGAGGTGGAGAATAAAAAAACAGCTATTTTCAAAGCTGAAAAATTGTGTAACAAATGCTGATTAAAAAAAAAATCCTGGGCAGAAATCACCCAAAAAATAAATGCTTCTGCCTATTCCTTTTCAGACTTTATGTTGATTTATGTCATCATTTGTTAAATGTTTAAATGTCAGAATAAAATAAATCTGAATCTGCCTACGTTTCCTTAGCGCTAAGCACTGCATGTGTTGCGTGTGTAATGTACAGATACAATTTAATATTTAAGGGTAAACCCCTTTTTGTAAAATATTGTTATATGACAATTTGTCTTTGGGAATTTAACAAAGCTACTCACTTGCACACTCGTTTCTTCGCACAAACGAAACCAAGACTGCGTCCCAACCAGCATAAATAATCCTTTCGGAGGGCACTTCGAAGGGAGAATAATTGCGATCGTCACGCTATTATATCGTTTCAAAAAATTTGTAATGAAGAAAGCAAATTGTGTAAAACCTAGGCACCTCGACTTTAAGGGCCCTATTTTAACGATCTGAAACGCAAGTGTCAAAGCGCAAAGCGCAAGTAACTTTGTGGGCGGGTCTCGGCGCTGTTGCTATTTTCCCGGCGGGATAAATGGCTCTTGCGCCCGGCGCAAATCTAAAATGGGTTGGTCTGAAGTAGCTTCATTATTCATAGGTGTGGTTTGGGCGTAACGTGAATAAACCAATCAGAGCGTCATCCAACATTCCCTTTAAAAGCAGGTGCGCAAGTTCCATTATGGATTGCTATTATTATGGCGTATTTACCAGGCGCACGCCAGGAGCGGTTCACAGCCGAGGAGACTGATGTTCTTGTAAGAGCAGTGAAAGACAGAGAAGTTGTGTTGTATGGTGATGGGAGAAACCCACCCAAAATAGCGTCGGTTAAATAAATAATTAGCCTGAATAATTTGTGAGCTAGATTTATGCCTATTTTTTCACATCTTCGTGGCACACCACAATGATATCCGTCATCTCATGTGTTAATATTTTTTTAGTGTAACAATTTATGATTTGCAAAAATAACTTGCATCTGTGTAGATTACATGAGCAAAGTGTATGCGCGTTGTGCACGCTATGGTCAAGCATGCGCCCTTAAAATAGCATAATGAACAACGCGCAACGCGCCACTGACTTTAGACTAGGTTTTTTTCTGGTCAGTGGCGCAATTGTTTAATGGAACAGCAAAATAGCACCAGGGATTGTTTGCGCCGGAACACGCCTCCTTTTTTGCGCTGAACCGCCCAGGAAGCGCAAGTTCATTCACTAGTTTAGCGACGTGCTTCTGTGGAGGGAAAAGCGCGCTTTGCGCGGGTGCAAAATAGGAATGACACATGCGTCGGTGTACAAAGTCAATTGCGCTGGGTGCAAGATAGGGCCCAAAGTCATCCAAATTACTTAAAGTGGATGGTGAAACCTTCGAAAGAAATAGGCTATAGGGTCGATTGCTCTGAATAGAGCACATCCCAGCTGCTGCGAAATCAATGACGTCGACACGACAAACTAACAAGGAACTATACTTCTAACCACAGGTCAAGAGCTGTCGTTCCAACCACACAAGTTTGCGATGCAATTTGCGAACGTTCGTTGGAACGATGGTTTCGGGAAACACCAAATCGTTGAACTATGCTGATAACGACGGAACTTGCGACCATAGTTGGCCAACGATGCTTTCGGGAAACGCACCCCAGATCGGAAGAGTACCCACAGGCCCGGGAGGGAAGACACGGGTTCCCCCTGGAAGTGGAGTTAGGGCACAGTTGCATAACAACGGCCCGTTCCACGGGAGGAACCTGCGTGTATCCCTTTGCAGGTCCGCCATCGAGGGTGGTGAGGGAGGAGGAGCCACTAGGCCGGTTTCGGGCAGTAAAAGGTGCCGTCCACGACCTAGTGAGCTCCTCGTGCACCTCCGGGAAGAAAGGAACCGGGGTGGGGCGCTGAGAACCAGCACGGGCCACCCTGAGATACCAATCATCCAGCCTTGAGGGTTCGGGACACGGTGGGGGGTTCCACACGAGCCCGACTCTCTCAGCGGCCCGGAAAAGCATGGCCATCATTTCCGGATCGGTATCGGGCACAGCGAATCTTCCCGAAGGAGCCCCATGCGCCGACACGTCATCTCCGGAGAATTCTGACCCTCCCTCCGATGCAGCGATGGACATCTGATCATCGGGGGAGCCCCGAAGGATACGGTTGGTGCACATCTTGAGGACGGCCCAGCGCATTCCAACAGAAGCTCTACTGGCTGCAGAGTGCGTGAGGAGTGAGGGTTCCCTGGGGGAAGCTCGCTCACCGTAACCCTCAAATCACCCGTGCTACTGCCTGAAGCAACCCTTTGTGGGGGGTTAGATCGAGGCAGAGGCACGGGGACTCCGCCCCTTGCGAGACGGAGTCTAGACCGCAACTCTGAGATGATCATGTTCCCGCAGTGAGAACATGAATCATCCACCAGCGCTGCCTCAGTGTGCTGAACGCCCAAACACGAGATACAGCACTGGTGACCATCCCTCGGTGACAGGAAACCACCGCATCCAGAAACGCACAGAAAGAATGTCATCTTGAAAAAGACGCAAGCTCTTTCTGTGTTGCTCTTTTAGAGGATCGCTCTCCTTGGTGCTGAAGCACACAGGGGGGAGGGGTCGCGGCGACACAGTCAGGGAATAGTGCAGCCTGACGTGCGGGCTCTCTCTCACCGGATGCTCTCTACCAGCCGTAAGAACGGCTTTTTAGCGCTCTCCACCAGGCGCACCGAACCAGCTGTGAGAACAGCCCTTGTGTTTGCTCTCACGAGCAAAAGAGAGATGATCGTAGAACCACACGACCCGCTGCTGTGCCGTCACACCAACACCGACTGAAGAGCGCTTCCAAAAGGGCGCCAAAAGGGCGCAGTCAGGACTGCGAAGTAGGTGAGTGATGTCTAGCATACCCAGATACCACTCGGCTCCGAAGCAAAAGGTTGATTTGATGCAAGCACCTGTGTCTCATTTATACCCGCGGTGCGTGGCATGAACACCTGGTGCAATCATTGCATGCCAATGTGCATTGGCTCGTTTAGTTTCACTCGAAGTAGATTGGCTCTCGCGAGTGAGATTCCTATTCGTCAGTACTCCGACGTGGCGTCGAGAGTGACCGACTGAATGGGAACTATCTACCACTACAAAAAAAAACTAGTTGAAAACTAGTCTTATGCATAGTCTGTTCATAGTCTTAAAACATTAAAATGACACTTGCTTTTTACTTTGTTCCCATTTTTTTGAAAATAAAACACTAACAACTTTGATTCTAAACTAAAATATATTCTTATTGTGTTTGTGTCACAGGAAACTGAAGATGGGACAAAAGGGGTCTCTGTTGGCATTCTCTATGTGTTGGAAGATAACACCCAAACAACAACACCAATGATCCAGAACATTGCTGTTGTACTGGAGGAGGTTGTTGTTCTGGAAGATCTCCCTGATCCGTCTACTGCTCTGGCATACCTGTTTGGCCTTCTCTATGCTCTCAACTTTTCCTATCCCAAAAACCTCAAGTACACTTTTGATACGATTCAGAATGTGTTCATGGAGCTTGGGTCTGGATGCACGAAACGCGTGCTTTCTCTTAAAAACAAACTGTTATAAGTAAAAACGGAACCGTGTGGTGGCATACCTTGTCACCAACAAAGAGCTTTTTTTTTCTGTTAGAAAAATTGTTGTTGGTGAGGCATAGTTGGACCAGTGTTTCCAGTTAGAATTTTTTTTAAAAGACTTGACATTTGTCAAGACATTAAGAATACAAAAAAGCATTGAAGTTTTATAAAGACTGTTTAAATGGACAGTTTACTCAGTTTGTTACTCAGTTTTACTGTATGAAAACTGTGCCTTGCAGTGTTGTGGATACTTTTTTGTGCTGTTTTTCATTTCAGTTAAACAGATTTCAAGCTCTTTTACAATGTAACACTCTGTCTGCACTCACATATTGATACTCCTTTTTTTTTATTGTCAACAAGTTCCAAAAAAAGATCTCAAGTGCAGTTTAATATTGTTGAATGCATCTGGCATTGAGTGACCTGTTTGTATATGCTTTGTCCTAAAGGCATTTGAAGTAAATTTGGACAAGTGTTCCCTTGTCTACATTTTAGTTTAAATTGTTAATTAAAGGGATAGTTTGGCTAAAAATGAAACATTTGTCATCATTTACTCACCAGCATGTTGTTTCAAACTTGTATGAGTGTCTTTCTTCTGTTGAACACTGAAGATATTTTGAACAATGTTGGTAACCAGACAGTTGACAGTAGCTATTGACTTGCTGTACATAGTATTTTTTTTTCCTACTATGGAAGTCAATGGGTGCCGTCAACTGATTCGTTACCAACATTCTTTTAATTATCATAATTTGTGTATAACAGAAGAAAGACATACAAGTTTGGAACAATATGAGGGTAAGTAAATGATGACAAATTTTTCACTTTTGGGTGAACTATGCCTTTAAGAATTCTAACATTTCACTAAATAGTACAGTTGTTACAATGTATGTGCTTTTTACAACTGAATAAACTGATAAAGGAATTAATTGTTTGTCATTTGTAAATTATTTAAAATCACTAAAATAATTGTAGAAAGGATAGTGAGGTCTTTATTTGACTAATTATTATTTTTCCATCAAGGAAACAGAAAAAAATAAATTAGCTCAACAACAGTAATTGTTGTTTCAGTTGCTGTGACAATAATTTGTTTATTAGCAAAATACGACAACCAACATTGCATGAACAAACAAATTTACGTTAAAAAATTCTGGGAAGAATTCAAAAATAATTGTTGAGACAACGGAAAAGTCTTACTGCATCAAGTTGCCTTACATTTTTACGTTTTCTCAACTATTTTTTTTTTACAGTGTATGTACTAACATTGAAAATGATATAATTTACAGTTATACTTTATTTTAATGTGTCATTGTTACAGTGTAATTATATATTTAAGTACTGAGTAATATTAATGAATGTAGTGCAAAACAATTGCTACACGTGTGTAAGTGCACTGTATTCCTGTCACATAAGGGTTCAGTCACTAGCTATGTTTCTAAGATCCATTTATTTTTATGTGAATTTTGATAAAAAAATGCAGGATGTAAACATAAAAATGTGTATATATTCTAATAATGAGCACAAAAAACATAATTAGACGTAAGAAGGTAAGGTAAGAAGACGTGCACATAAACTATGATGGAAACTCATTTACTAAATAAATCCCTCAATATGCAACAACAAAACTCACGTGACTTTGCCTCAACAGAGAATGTGATTGATGATTGAACTGGACTCATTCAAATCATCATAGGGGTTGGTTGTAACATTTTAATAAACTGTTACAACTGTTGTGAACTTCTTTTGCTCCTTGAAGCAGAGACCAGGAGACTTGGATAGGTTCTTCAGCAGGATTCTTTATTGAGAACACATGCTGTCTTTCGGCTGAGGTCATCAAGTCTTCCAACAAGTCTAACTAAGGGACATTGTATTTTATAGGCATTCAGTGGGCAGTCCTTAAAGGTGTTCACACAGTAGGGGAGGAGACAATTCTAAACAAAGCAATGACCAATCACTAGTTCTAATCCAATCAGTATAACAGTGCTATTCAAATGCATAGATGATAATTCAATCACTCAGGGGCTCTAAGAGCCATTCAAGACAAATGGTGCTCATTTTACTTACAATGAAGAGAACAGGAACTGGCCTAGAAACTTTGCATAGCAGACTAATTCATCTGATATCATCATCTTTACCTTAAATGTGAAATGCAATGTACTTTAAATATATTTATACATTTGTAATCTCACACAACTATCCCCACCCCAAACAGCCGTAACAAGGCTAACTGTTTTAGTATGAGTGTTTGAAGTTAGCATGAATAGAAAGCATAAAATTAAGCTAGAGAAATAGCTACTTTAGGTCATGTAAGTTAAATAATTGTACCTACAATTCAATGATTGCTAGTCAAAAAATCTTGATGACAATTTTTAATTTTATGAAAATCAGTTTATCTGTCATAAAATCTACAAATTTGCTCACAGTCACATGCAATTTCTCTTGTGAGCTCAAAAAGAAGATGGGAGTGTATGATATTGATGATGTTACCACAGCTCTTTTTGACCTGTCAAACTTACAGTTACATCTAACCCTGTGTTACAACACGTGCTAACGGTCTCCCCTAACAAATGTCTGCATGAAGGTGCCAACAGCCTGGTGATTGTTGTTGTTACACTTTACAGCATGTTCAAATCCTTGTTTAAAATTGGACAAACAGCATTTAATTCAAATTTCCACTTTTGTACTTTCCAAGTACTGTACTTTCCAATTTTGTACAGAGCAAGGGTTTAAAATTGTATTTAAAAATCGCTATGAACAATTTGCATATTTAGAAAAATATTGACATATTTGTCACGATTATGTTCACTCTGAATTTGTTTTCTGTCTTTGCTTTCTCTTTTAGTTACCATTACAACTAGTTACTTACTATTAAGTAACCATGGTTTCTGATTTGATTCATCATTCTGTTCAGCTATGTGTGATTCATTAACTTTGTTTGTCTCTTGTATTTAAATTCCTGTGATTCTGTTTGCATTTGTCCGGTCTTGTCTATGTACTGTATAGCGGTTGTTACCTTGCCTGCCAGCTTCTGAGTTACACCGTGTGGATTATTCATCAAAGACTTTTGAATCTCACCTTCTTCATCATGTGTGCTAAACTACCATTTATGACAGTATTATAAGTAATAAGCAACCCAAACTCATAACATATGCAGAGATGGAGCTAGTTAACCAAGATGCCAAGACGCACTCCAAACATGTATATGATAAAAGTCCAACACTTAGCAATAAAACACAGACCTGCGCGTCAGACCTTATACTCGTTCCCAAATGCACTGAACAGGCAATATGTTAACCTAGAAGTGCCATTATCATTGCATATCTGCTCTTTGTACACAAACAGCTGCTGTTTTAGACCTATGCAGTGTTTATTTCAGATCTATTTCGGCAGTTTGCTGCATTAAGGACTTTGGCATTCCAGACTTTTGGACCTCTTATTTACATTTTCTCCATTAAAAAATAGTTTTACATATTATTTAGCGATAACAGAAGACTATGTTCCCGAAATCTCTCAAGGAGACTGTTGAGAATTTTTTTGGGTTTTTTTTTCCAAAGGAATTCAGAGGTCTGTTGCAGTTTATATGCCAAGCATTTTGATTCACTCAGGAAAAGGTGTTGCCAAATAATCTGACAGTTGGATCATTTTATTTGGTTTCACAATGAATGTTTATAAACAAATGCAACAATAAACACAATAATGGCACCACTGAGGCCAGGTCATTACATTCACTGTATGCCAACATTGTTATCTGGAGACAATTCTGCAATGTTTTGCAAATTCTCTAAAAATAGCTTTCTCTGAAGAATTAGCTACACTCTAAATAAAAGAATCAACACTTTAATAAGATTTTTGAGATGTTATAAGATTTCAAAAGATAATACAAAAAAGATTTGCACACTGTTATTCTCTCTTTATTTAGAAAGGATTAAACGTGGCAACATTTCGGACAGTGAAATGTTGCCACTTTTAATCCTTTCTAAATAAAGGGAGAATAACATTTACATTTAGTCATTTAGCAGACGCTTTTATCCAAAGCGACTTACAAATGAGTGCAATAGAAGCAACTAGGACAGTCAAGGGCAACAATATGCAAGTGCTGTAACAAGTCTCAAATAATCTAGAACAGAACACATAGAATTTATTTATTTTTTTACAATAACTGTGCAGATTTTTTTTGTGTTATCTGATACATTTTTTTGATCTTGCACCTGGCTAAGATGCTTTGGATGTGCTTACCTTGTCCCTTTTTTATATAAGATTTCAAAAGACATCATCACACCAAAAGGGTGGCAAAAGTCAGACATCAGGTATAGTAAAACAGGACACAATACATTTTGATAGTTATTAATAATTGCCATAAGGGTCATTTCTATTTTGTATGTTAAATGTTTAATTTGTAAGATATCATCATAGTGAATGTTATAAAACTGATCTCAGCAAGTACATGGAAAATCCACGGACAAATGAGAATGATGTAAAAAACAAAGACAAAAAAAGTCTCTAAAAAGAATACAAATCACCTACTGGTCACAATCACGCCAGGCTCTCCCTCACTCAGCCTTCAAACTCACCGGAGTATTAAAGGCACAATATGTACGTTTTCACCGCCAGAGATCGCATTTTCAAAACAATAGCAAAGGCGAAGCTAGATTTGTTAGGTTCGCTGACAGAAAACAGGAAGATCCAATAGCGAGTTAGAACAGTAATGTATTACTCTCAATAATCACAGTGACAAAGCACAAAGAAAGGTTCAGCAGCGCAGGAGAACAGGTCCAGTCCGAACAGGGCAGAGATGACCAGGAGAAGGAAGGCAGGCAGAGCAGCGCAGGGAAGCAACGGGCACACGGAACCGGCGGAATCCTGAAATCCCGAACAAAGCACACACTCAGCGGGAACACACCGACAGACAGGAACCCATAGGACAACTGCAACGACTGACAACAAGGGTATGTGAGAGACACGTATAATTGCTGTGGATAATGAGTGCAGCAGGTGACGGTGATCCGATCCCAGTAATCAGTGACCATGCCTCCAACACAACCAAACAAACACAGAGAGAAACGAGATGATGAATCTATGAACCGTGACAAGATTACGCTATGAGAGAGACCGGTTTCACCATCCAGAGATGTATGAAGTTCAAGAATCATGTTTTGTTTTACCTGTACATTTGATCACACTATTCCAAGTCAGCAGGGGACGGATGTAAGAGAGTTTGCCTGCTAATTCCTGGTGGAGGTGGACCATTTAGTCCTCAATGAGGTAGAGAGTAAGGAGGCTTTTAATCTCTTCCTGGATATGCCACTTTGTCCAGGGGAGATGGGGAGGCTGGGATTCTGGGATTTTGTTCACCACCTAAAGGAGTGCGAAAGTCTTCGATCAGCAGCATCCCAGCCCACTGACTGTCCCCGGTTTCCACCTACAGTCAGTGGAGGCCCCAGCCCTCTGAGGACTGATGGTCCCAGTTCTGGTGGTCCCGGTTCCGGTGGTCCCAGCTCCAGTGGTCCCAGTTCAGGTGGTCCCAGTTCCAGTGGTCCCAGTTCCGGTGGCCCCAGTTCCGGTGGTCCCGAGTCTGGTGGTCCCAGTTCCGGTGGTCCCAGTTCTGGTGGTCCCAGGTTCGGTGGTCCCTAAATGGAGGAGGAGAAAGGCTCCCTCCGTGGCAGTTTTACATCATCAATCCGTGACACGTTCGGTAACGGTGAGCCGCATTCACAGACTCAGACACAGAATGGTAGCGTTCAGCAAACAACAAAAACAAGCGGTGGCATTTTTCATTCACCTGACACTTTTCGACATGTTCCCAGTTGTGATTTGATGTTGTCGCACAAAATGCGTCTTCAGGTTCTGCGCTCCTATTGGTTCTTGATTTGACAGTCGTCCTAGGAGAAGTCACACTGCAGGATTGCGCCTCAAATCTTCTGACACTGCCAGAATTTTGTCCGAGGTAAAATTTGATAGCAACGGTCAATAATCGGTTGTCGGTGCACATGTCAAACTAAGGATCAAAAACTTCAGATTTAAGCCTAGGATCAGAGAAATCTTTTAGGATTTCAAAATTTGTCTCAGACGGCCAAATCGTGGCCAAAATAGCACAGTGTGCACCCAGCTTTAGTTACTGATATGTGACTATTTGTCATATTATTTGGTGGGTTAATATTGCACAGTTTTACATGTTTATAAACATGTAACTGCCATAAACTTGGTCACCACACTTGATAAAAAGCATTACTGAAGTACAAACAAAGTACAATATATCTGTATGTGTAATTTCATCAGCATAACCCACACAGAATTATGTACAATTACGAAAACACTTGATCGTTTTTCAAGTGAATCTACCTATGCCATATCAGCTGTACATATGTGCATCTGTCACTGCATTCATATCTATTAAAATAATCTGTACATGACTATTACTTGTACAATAAAAATATACATTTTCTTACTTGTCTATTCACGAGTTCACACTTACATCAAATTAAATAGAGTAAATATTATGCGTATTTGGCGTGCTGTCCAGGGGAGGGCTCCGGGCTCTGAATTTTGCCCGAACCCAGAGTACCCCCCAAAATGCAAGAACAGAGGACAGCCACCAAGAAACCCCCCCAAATACGCAGATAATTGGTAGGCTGAGGTTTTGATAAGCCTGGTTGCTTGGCCCGGAGGGCCTGTTGCTTCTGATGGGAGCTGCTCGCGGCATCGGGCAGACGAGCCCTGCTGGCTGATGGCTGGAAGCGGCCTTATTTTTGAACGACTGGTCAGGAAGGCTCTTGCAACATCCAATGGGAGGCCAATGCTCACTGTATCAGATGGAAGAACCCTACCGGCAGATAATGAGAAGCAGTATGGTTTTGAACGACTGGTCGGGAAGGCTTTTGCAACATCCAATGGGAGGCCAATGCTCACTGTATCGGATGGAAAACCCTACCGGCCGATAATGAGAAGCAGTATGGTTTTGAACGACTGGTCGGGAAGGCTTTTGCAACATCCAATGGGAGGCCAATGCTGAGGCAAATACCTGGCCGGGAGGACCCGTGTTGCCTCTGACGGGAGCTCATAGCACCTGGCGGAACGGGCCCTACTGGCTGGTAAGTGTGGAGCAGACAGAATTTAGGGTGACGATCGGGAAGGCCTTTGCGTCATCCAATGGGAGGCCAATGCTCGCTGTATTGGACGGGGAATAAAAGCCCTACCGGTCGAATAGAAAAAGAGGAGCACATGATTTATTCCGCCCAACCAGAGGGATACCCTACTGGCTGTGAACGGGGGGCGCGTTGTTTGAAACGGCCGGTCAGGAAGGCTCAGGCCGCATCTGACGGGGAGATCAATACTCGTGACGACAGACAGGTGAGCCCTACTGACCGATAGACGGGGCGGCGCAATTAAAAAGAAACGACTGACCGAGGGGGCCCACCCAGCCTCCACCAGGAGCATTTTCTGGCGTCAGGGGAGTGGGTCCTATCGGCTGACGGCACGGTAAAGAAGAATTGGAACACCCGGCCAGGAAGCTCTCGCCGACATCAGATGGGAGATCAATACTCGCTGTATCAGATGGGTAAGCTTCGCTGGCGGACAGGTGGAGGGTAAAGCATGCAAGTTCGCCCAGGAGAGCTTTTGCAGCATCCGAAAGGAGATCAATACTCGCGGTTTCGGGTAGCCTCGCTGGACGGCGGAAAGCAAAATGGATAGACATAGACCTGGAGAGCTCTGTGGTGTCCGAAAGGAGATCAATACTCACAGTATCGGACAAGCAAGCCTCGTTGGATAGAAAGAGAAAAAGATTGATAGCGACTTGGAGGGCCCTCGCAGCATCCGATGGGAGAACAATTCTCAAGGCATTGGAAAGGCATCCTCGCTAGTCAGGGAAAGAAAAAGATGGAAGCTGGCCT
Source organism: Romanogobio albipinnatus (assembly GCA_023566225.1). NCBI lineage: Eukaryota > Metazoa > Chordata > Actinopteri > Cypriniformes > Gobionidae > Romanogobio > Romanogobio albipinnatus. The sequence continues at coordinate 32,168,368 of CM042244.1, forward strand.
GGAAGGCTTCCACAGCATCCAATGGAAATCAGCTCAAGGTGTCGGATGAGTGAGCCTCGCCAGATGAAAAATTGGGAAAAGGAAATAGCCACTATCCAGGAGAACTCTTGCAGTGTTCGACAGGAGATCAAGACTCGCTGTATTGAACGGGTGAGCCTCGCTAGATGGAAAAAAGAGAAAGATAGGATAGGGTTTTTATAAGGGTTGTTAATTAATAAGGGTTTGGTGAGCTTTCTTGATGTGGTATCGGTCGGTCCTAATGTAGCTTTGAAAAGCGTGAGAAGACCATCTCCCGAGAGCTTGGATCTGCTGCTGGGAGAGTCCTTTTTGCTCTGCAGTTGTTGCCGCCCCAATGCGGAAGGAGTGGCTAGAAAAGTTTTGCGCTGAGATGCCTGTTTGCTGGAGAACAGATTTTAGCTGTTTTTGGAACCAGAATCGTGTGATGGGTTTGTTAGAGGAGTCTACAAAGAGGGGTTCAGACAAAGATTTAGCCTGAAATCTCCTCATTTGGAGGTATGCAAGAACAGTTTGGAATGGTTGAATTGGGGAGGAGATGTTGAAAATATAGACTAAATGGCCTTTTTTAACTTGGTCTGTCTTGCTTCGCTTGATTAGGTATGATATGGTTTCATCGTCAAGTACTGATAAGTCTGAGACAGTGGGGTGGACTTTGTGGTCGAATTTGGAGGTGATTGCGATTTCTGAGCATCTAAGAAAGCCAAAGAAAGCCAAGATAAACATGGTATCCAGAGTTGGGGCTGTGTCAAGGGGTTGATATCCTGTACGAAGGGTATGAATGCATTTTGTGAGTAAATCTAGAGTTATGGGTTGTCTACTGTCAGGGCGGGTGGGTTGTGATCGCTGAATTCCTTTGATCAGGAGGGAGGTTTGGGAGTTTTTGATCTCCGGAGATGAAGTGCCATGAATTAATTTGTTGAAAAATTGAAGACCGCTCAGGTAGCCTTTGATGGACCCAACTTGGAAACTCTTAATATTGTTGAGATAGGAGATAAAAGAGGTAATTGAGAGGAGAGAAAAATCAGGGAACTGCAAGCTATATGAGAAGTGGAAAGCTTTAAAACATCTCCAAGCTCTCACATATGATTGGATTGTTCTGGGGGAAACTGCTTGGAGGATACTGTTGAGTGATGCGTCCAAGAGGGGTTTTAGCGGGTGATTTATGGAAATATCAGTTCTGAATAGTGAGGTACTGGAGTTGGGAAAATATCCGCCTCTGGAGCCAATGTCCTGAATTTCTGAAACAGAAAACGAGACAGAGTCAGCAATTAGGTTTTCGGACCCTGGGACATGTTTTGCAGTAATAATAAATTGATCACAAGCAGAGATCCAGATGAGACGTCTTAGGAAGGGCATTAGAGCAGGTGAATGAGAGCGGCCTTTATTAATGCACTGGACTGTTGCCTCGTTATCGCAGTGCACTAATATGCTACTAGCCGTCCATTCTTTCCCCCACAAAAAAGCAGCGACTACAAGAGGGTAAAGCTCAAACAGAGCTGAGGACTGTAGCATATCTTGGAACTGTGGTGGCCATGGAGACGCGAACCAGCGTCCTTGATAGAATCCCCCAAAGCCGATTGAAGGGGCTGCGTCTGTGAAAAGTTGGATGTCAACAGGGGAAGAAACGAGATTGTTATAGAAAAAAGACAAACCGTTCCACAGGTTTAGGAATGTTATCCATAGCTTAAGTTCGTTGCGACACGCCGTGGTTATCGGAATTTGGTCCTCCAGCGCGTGAACCGAAGATGCGAGTGAGAGGAGATGCGAGATGAAAGGGCGGCCTTGCAGAATGATGCGCATTGCGAAGTTCAGATGACCTAACAGTGATAGAAGTTCGCGCTTAGAACGGTGGGAGTCATCTAGAAAAGTAGATGAGACAAGAATTATCCTATCAATTTTCTCTTTTGGTAGTGAAGCTTGGAATTTTACTGAATCTAAATTAATACCGAGAAACTCAATCGACGTAGTGGGACCCATAGTTTTCTCCTGGGCGATGGGGATTCCGAGTTCTGAAAAAACTTCTTTTTTTTTATGGTGAGGATGTGTGCGGCAGGGATGGCGTCGGGAGGTGAGATAATTAGAAAATCATCTAGCAGGTGGATGAGGTGAGGAATGGCATAATTGTTCGACAGGATCCAACAAACAGCTTCTGATAGCATGTCGAAAATTTTGGGGCTGCTTTTACAACCAAACGTTAGACGAACTGCAAAGTAGAATTTCTCGTGCCAGCGAACCCCGAATAGGTGCCAGGAATCGGGATGGATGGGCATCACTTTGAAAGCAGAAGTGATGTCAATCTTTGCAAGCCAAGCACCCCGACCTGCGGTTTTAATCATTTCGATTGCATGCTCTATATTGTGATATTTGAGAGAGAATTCGTCGAGAGGGATCAAGCTGTTTATGCTAGGAAACTGTGAGTTATGCGGAGCCGATAGATCAATTATAAGACGTTTTTTACCCGAACATTTTCTTGTGGCCACCCCTATGGGGTTGATACGAAAAATGTTGAAGGGAGGGTCGTCGAAAGGGCCGATCATAAAACCTGACTCGACTTCTTTTTTAATCAGGTTATCTACAACTTCGACTTCAGCGAGAGCAGATTGGAGATTGTTACAGATTGTGTTCTGGGAAAGCGGGCATTCAATGCCGGGTATAAAGCCGTATTTGAGTCCGGTCAGCAAATAATTTGTGAAATCTGCGTCCGGGTGGTGCTCTAATTCGACGGAAAGACGAGAAATGTTCACAGGAGTCGATAAGTAATTTTTTGTGTTTTTATTGACAGATTTTGACACCGGGCATACATAACGAGCGTGCGCTCCACCACAAAAATTGCAGATGTGTAGGAATCTGCAACGTTGTCTGTAGCATTTCCCTGTATAAAATCATTGCACGGCTGGTTGCCATCATAACGAGGGTGATTTCTTCTAAAATCTTGGTTTGCTGAGGTGGTTGCAGGTCGTGGCACATAACTGGTCGATTTAACTTGTTTCGTATCTGGGCCGGGGGTGTAGGGGTTAATCTGGGGGCATGACGTTGTGGAATGTGCCACTGACCTGCAAACTGCGCACGAGATATTTCTGCATCCTAGAAACACCCTGCTGTGGAGATCTGTATCAAGAGTGCCCCAGTAAGCGCATTGATTCCACTGGGCGAGCCGCATGGCACACTTTGCTGAAAAGAGTTTGTGATAAGTGTAGAAATGACTTCCCCCAAAGGACAACGCGAGTTCGCCTATTATTGCGAAATAATCATTCAGCTCGCGGCGCCTGTGGGGGAAAACTGAACAGAAGGGGGTTGGAAGAAAGAGGAGCCTGGGCTGCATCTGGAGCTTGGAGGGAAAAGTTGTTGGGAGCATGAGGAAAAGTAGGATACGATTGAGGAATATGTGCTTGTGCTGTCGGTAGGGGCGGCATGGTGCTTGCTGGAGCTGCAGGCCACTGAAAAGGAGAAGAAGAGTTAGTGGAAGGTATCTTGGACTGATGGCAACCTTGCGTTTGGGCTGCTAGCAAGTTCGCGCTAGCATCTGCGTAGGGAGCTGAAGGCCACTGCAAATGAAAAGGGTTAGTAACTGTGGGAGGAATGAAATGAGAGGCTGGAGGCGGGTTGAAAGGCCCAGCTACAAATGCCTCTGTGGCGGGAGAAGCCGCGGTGCGAGGTTGACCCTCAGTTGAAAGCAGATGGGGCCTTGACATGGTAAAATCAGGAGCGCGACCCAGGCTTGCTGAAGGCCTGTTGTTGCGGCTCGTTGCTCGCATCGAGCTGGATCTTGTGGAGAGGAGAAGGTGTCGAGCGAGGCGATTCCTGAGCCCTGCGTGCTCTAGTCTGCTTGTTGGCCGTTTTGGAAGCGGGAGTCGATTTTGGACAGTGTTTGTCTGGCTGCAAGCTGACATAAAGTGCGTACAGTTCTGCTTTCGTTAATTTCCGTGAGAACTGCACTTCGGAGTTTGCCAGCGCTTGCCTCAGACCTACCACCGTCCACTTCCCGATGACTGGGATCATTGAGACGGCTGAGCTGTAAGAGGACGCCGGGGAGGAAGTTGGCTGTCTCGCCGGTGGAGGCGAGGATTGGCCTCGGCGTCTTGGTGAGCGAGCGGCTGGAAAAGTGAGCTGGCGGCCGCGCTGAGAAGCCTGGGACTCAGGTGCAATGTCCGGCGGTGGAGGAGTGGCCCTAGGGCCGGCAGCTTGCGGCAGAGAGCCCCGAGGGGTGTTGATTTCATCGTCAGAGGAGGATGATAGGAGTTGCGACATGGTAGCAGACGGTCAGACCAAAAGCTAAGAAACAGTCAACGACAGGAAGGTAAATCGGCTGTCTATATACACCTCCTATCGTTAATTTTTTAATGAGCTCCTCTTGTGTTCAATTAGGTTTAATTAACTGGGTCTGCTCCACTTAACAGTTTTAATTTCCTGAATGTGCTTCTCCCGAAATTTGTTTATAAAACATCAATTAAAACACATGCAAGAGTGGAGTCTCTGTCAAGTCCAAGTTTGTCACAAAGCGCTCTCCATCTCGAAAACACCATGCCAATATTGATATTTGTTTTATTTCTCCTTTTGCCCCAAAGCCTGCTTGCCTCAGTTGATCTATGTTTACGTTTTGGATGTTCTGTACTCGCCAATGAATAATCGTGATCCATGATGATGCTAGATGCTGTATAACCACCACTTCCGCATTTTTCCATGTATGTTGCCATGGTTTCTACAAGCTGGAAACCGAGGAAAACGTGGATAGCTGTTACGTCTGGTGACAGGAAAAAGAGACAGAAGATCCAATAGAGAGTTCAACAACAAGTGTTTATTATACTCAGGTTCACAGTTGATAATTAGGACAGATCGCTGGCACAGCACAGGCGAATAAAGCAGACTGAAGCAGGCAAAGGCAGGCTGACGAGGATACCACTCAGAACAGCGACGCAAGGATGTAATGGGCAAACCGAACCATCAGGCTCCAGGAATCCGGAACGAAGAGCCACGACCAGGAACACACGAACAGACAGGAACCACCGGACAAACTGCAACAATCTGACAACAAGGCTGAGTGAGACACACGTATAAATAGCCCAGGTGATGAGTGCAGCAGGTGGAAGTGATCAGAGTGTTCAGCAATCAGAAACCACGCCTCCAACACAACCATACACACAGAGAAGGTGAGACGATGTACTCATGAACCGTGACAATAGCGTGGATATGACATCATTGATAGGTGACAATGTTAAGTTTGCAATATCAAACAGCACAAGAAGCTTTTTTGTACAGCTAAAAATAACTGGAAGCGGATGACACCGGAAGCTACATTAAAATTACAAATGGCACACTCTTTTGTGAAAAATAAGGTGGATAGACTGATTCATATAGGCAGAGCATGTGTAAGGCTTGCCATAGGTCAAAAATGCAGCTGCACATTTAACATAAAAGTAGTAATAAAGTGATAATGAAAATTAAATGAAAAATGCAGAATATGGCATTACATTTATATCTGCTCATGTTGCATCATAGCTTTTACACATGTTACAGTGTTGCACACTAAAACCAATCACACATGACTCTGTTGAGTTTAGGAATGCAATGGCCAATCAAAGACGTTAAGATTAGTAATAACTAAAGCGCCAGAGTTTTGTTCAGAGTGCAAGCTAAAATACTCTTTTATCATAAACTGATTTGGTGATTGTGCTCTTGTGCAGTTTAAACTAATATAAATAGGCTTTTCTATGTTCAATGTATTATTGCTGTAACACAGTATCCACTGGAGGCAAGTTGCTGAACCCATGTGCAGTTCTTTATTTATAATAAACGGAACTTAAAACAAAGACTTGGCTTCATTTGGCAAAACATAAAACAAAGGCATGGCTAAACAAAAACTCACCAACAGCAGGTTACAACAATCAATATCAGACAAAGACACATGGCAAACATGAGGGCTTAAATACACACACTAATGACAAGACAAGTGACACCTGTGAACAGTGATTAAACAATGAACCAATGACAGGACAAGACACCAGATCACATGAGGGCATGGGAGTCACATGACACTTGGAACATGACAAACTCAAACATAACCATGAACATGATAAACTGAAAACAGAACCAAGAACAACGAACATGAACCAACACCAAAACACCCTGTGACAGATCCCCCCCCTCTATGGGCGGCCCCTGACGCCCAAACAATACCATAACACCAATACCTAACAGAGAGTCTTAACAAAAAGTCTTGGGGGGCGGTCTTGGGGTAGGGATGGTGGGCCAGGCCCGTGCAGGGGCACCGGACCCAGACATGACCTGGACGGGCCAGGGAGCGTGGGCGGACCTGGACCCTGTGGCGTGGGCGGACCTGGACCCTGTGGCGTGGGCGGACCTGGACCCTGTGGCGTGGGCGGACCTGGACCCTCAGGCGTGGGCAGCCATAGCGGCAACGGCAGTTCACCAGGCCATGGCGGCAACGGCAGTTCAACAGGCCATGGCGGCAACGGCAGTTCAACAGGCCATGGCGGCAACGGCAGTTCAACAGGCCATGGCGGTAATGGCGGTTCAGGGGCCCACAGAGGCGTGGCCTTCATGGCCTCCATGTACCCCTTGCCCCCCCAAAATTTTCTTGGGCGGGACAGCGGGGCCGTGGGCTGGGGGCTGGAGCATGGACGTGGGCTGGAGCATGGACGTGGGCTGGAGCAAATGACTCTGGCTGGGATGTGGTGGGTACTGTGGGATTACAAGGCTCCTCTTCTGCAAAACCCACAGTGAACGAGGAATCACTCAGCAGAAGTGCAAAGTCAATATACTGGGCCAGAGTCCACGGCAAAGTGCTCTCAGGCATTAAATAAGCTAGGTGCTCATTCAGTCCAAAATAAAAAATGTCCTTGAGTGCCTGATCATTAAATTCTACTTGGCAAGATAGTCCACAAAACTCCTCAACATAATTTTCCAGGGGACGATTCCTCTGGCGTAAATGAAGCAGGGCAACTGCTGGGTCCATCTTGTTGGTCTGATATTCTGTAACACAGTATCCACTGGAGGCAAGTTGCTGAACCCATGTGCAGTTCTTTATTTATAATAAACGGAACTTAAAACAAAGACTTGGCTTAATTTGGCAAAACATAAAACAAAGTCATGGCATGGCTAAACAAAAACTCACCAACAGCAGGTTCCAACAATCAATATCAGACAAAGACACATGGCAAACATGAGGGCTTAAATACACACACTAATGACAAGACAAGTGACACCTGTGAACAGTGATTAAACAATGAACCAATTACAGGACAAGACACCAGATCACATGAGGGCATGGGAGTCACATGACACTTGGAACATGACAAACTCAAACATAACCATGAACATGATAAACTGAAAACAGAACCAAGAACAACGAACATGAACCAACACCAAAACACCCTGTGACAATTGCACCGTTGAGCAATCTAATGATTTCTTGAATGCAATGGCCAATCATCCGTGTTTAAGAAAACCCCCCACTATTTAAAACGCAAAAACGAGTTTTTGTCCAGTGCATATTATAGTGGTTTGTAAATAACCACTTTAATAACAAGAGTGTCATTGATAGGTGACACGTACATTTCATGACATTCTATTTAAATTAACCTAGAGTTGATTCACCTCCACCTATGGACGGATGCGTGTTTTTGTATTTTACACAGAGATGATAAAGGTATTGTTTTCAAAAACTTGCATTTTAAAACCCATTTTTGAATGACCAAAACGCAATTTTTTTTTTTTCAATTTTAGTTGAAAACTGTATCATCTCAAGTGTAATCAAGTGTAATCATCTCAAGTCATCTCGTCTCTCCCCTATTGTTTGTGTACTCGGATAACCTTTAAGACAAGCTCAATGTTACCATCCTATTCCAGTATTGCCAATTGCTCTCTATTACTCATCTTACCTGTTTGTGTTCATTTCATTAATTTTGAACAAGACACAACTCTAACCCTTTATTGTGGTTTTTAAGTGGATGATTCATTACAAAAAATGTACCATTAAATCTATTGTTAACAAGGATTGTCCAACTTTATCTTTATTTTAGAAAAAGTGGGACATCTGCTCTCACATAAATGTAAACACTTTTTAAGTATTAGCCATAAAGCTAACTTTCTTTAATTTCTTAATTTTTAGAAGACTTACAGTATAGTGTAAAACAGCATGTCCACACTGTTGAATTATTACTGGACATGAAAAGGTTTATTATATACACTCATCTAAATGATTATTAGGAACACCTGTTCAATTTCTCATTAATGCATTTATTGGTAACACTTTAGAATAATTGTCATTAGTTAACATAAGTTAATGTATTTACTAACATGAACTAACCATGAGCAGTATATTTGTTACTGTATTTGTTCATCTTTGTTAACGTTAGTTAATATAAATACAGCTGTTCATGGTTTGTTCATGTTAGTTCACAGTGCATTAACAAATGTTAACAAGATTTTAATAATGCATTAGTAAATGTTGAAATTGACATTAACAAAGATTAATAAACGCTTTATAAGTGCAGTTCATTATTAGTTAATGTTAACTAATGTAGTTAACTAATGTTAACTAATGACCATTATTCTAAAGTGTTACCCAATTATCTAATCAACCAATCACATGGCAGTTGCTTCAATGCATTTAGGGGTGTGGTCCTGGTCAAGACAATCTCCTGAACTCCAAACTGAATGTCAGAATGGGAAAGAAAGGTGATTTAAGCAATTTTGAGCGTGGCATGGTTGTTGGTGCCAGACAGGCCGGTCTGAGTTTTTCACAATCTGCTCAATTACTGGGATTTTCACGCACAACCATTTCTAGGGTTTACAAAGAATGGTGTGAAAAGGGAAAAACATCCAGTATGCGGCAGTCCTGTGGGCGAGGTCAGAGGAGAATGGGCCGACTGATTCAAGCTGATAGAAGAACAACTATGACTGAAATAACCACTCGTTACAACTGAGGTATGCAGCAAAGCATTTGTGAAGCCACAACACGCACAACCTTGAGGCAGATGGACTACAACAGCAGAAGACCCCACCGGGTACCACTCATCTCCACTACAAATAGGAAAAAGAGGCTACAATTTGCACGAGCTCACGAAAATTAGACCGTTGAAGACTGGAAAAATGTTGCCTGGTCTGATGAGTCTTGATTTCTGTTGAGACATTCAGATGGTAGAGTCAGAATTTGGCGTAAACAGAATGAGAACATGGATCCATCATGCCTTGTTACCACTGTGCAGGCTGGTGGTGGTATAATGGTGTGGGGGATGTTTTCTTGGCACACTTTAGGCCCCTTAGTGCCAATTGGGCATTGTTTAAATGCCACAGCCTACCTGAGCATTGTTTCTGACCATGTCCATCCCTTTATGACCACCATGTACCCATCCTCTGATGGCTACTTCCAGCAGGATAATGCACCATGTCACAAAGCTCAAATTGGTTTCTTGAACATGACAATGAGCTCACTGTACTAAAATGGCCCCCACAGTCACCAGATCTCAACCCAATAGAGCATCTTTGGGATGTGGTGGAACAGGAGCTTCGTGCCCTGGATGTGCATCCCACAAATCTCCATCAACTGCAAGATGCTATCCTATCAATATGGGCCAACATTTCTAAAGAATGCTTTCAGCACCTTGTTGAATCAATGCCATGTAGAATTAAAGCAGTTCTGAAGGCGAAAGGGGGTCAAACACAGTATTAGTATGGTGTTCCTAATAATCCTTTAGGTGAGTGTATATCAGAGCATCTCCAAAACTGCAGCTCTTGTGGGGTGTTCCTGGTCTGGTGTGGTCAGTATCACTCAAAAGTGGTCAAAGGAAGTAAAAGTGGTGAACTAGCGACAGGGTCAGGGTCAAGGCTGGCCCTGGGGAGCGAAGGCTGGCCTGTGTGGTCCAACAGTGGGCACTTGAACATCAGAACTGGACCACTGAGCAATGGAAGAAGGTGGCCTGGTCTGATGAATCATGTTCCCTTTCGTTCAGTCACTACGACGTACGTTAGTGACTAACGAATGGGGGTTTCGCCTAGATGCCTATCATCTTCGAGCATATAGAAAACGCCCAATGGCGTGCCAATGCCATGGGGCATGCGAAAATTGCATACGTAACTCCGCGTCACCGCGTGAATATATAAGGAGGTACGTGGCAATACAGCATTATGTTTCTGCTTTCGGAGCCAAGAGTACCTCTCTTCACTCCTACAGCCTTCTGAGATTCGTCAGCTTCTTCGAGACAAGCAGCTTTCCGGTTGGTGTTGGTGTTACGGCGCGTTCCAGTGATCACATACTTCCTGCCTGCTGATCTGCGCAGTGGTCTGTCTGACAGCTGGTGTGTGTTTCCCTGGGCGCTTCGGCATCAGCCGCGAAGCTTCCTCTCACAAAAGAGCTTGCACGTGATGCGTCCTTTTCAGGATGTCTCGTCCGTGCACTTCTGGGTGCGGTGGATTTCTCCCGTCTTCTGATGGGCACGAGCGCTGTGTGACGTGTTTGGGCTTTCAGCACGCTCAGGCAGCGCTCGTGGATGACTCATGTTCCCACTGCGGGAACATGACTGTCTCGGTGTTACGATCGAGACTCCGTGAGCTTCGTGCTGATGCCGGAGCGAGAGTCCCCTCTGCCACACCCCAATCTGCGGTCTCCAAGCGAGGCTGCACTTTGGCTGGTGGCCAGGGTGAACTGAGGGTGATGGTGTGGAATGATGCGCCGACGCTCATGCCTCGGCCCACACCCCCCTCTCAAGCACCTGACCCGCTCCGCGTTCAAGCGTCTACATCGGGGCCGGCTCCTGCTGTCCCGACTGAGGCGTTTGGCGCGGCGGAGGACGAGGAAATGTCCATCGCCGCATCACAAGGTGGGCTGGAGTCATTCGAGGATGATGATTCGGCTGTGCTGCCGCCTTCGGGCGTTCCAGCATTGCCCGAGTCGGACCCGGAATTGACAGCCATGCTTTCTCGGGCCGCCGCAGCGCTTGGGTTGGAGTGGAACCCTCCGCCCCGACCTGAGCGTTCGCGGTTGGATGATTGGTTTTTGGGGGAGCGTCCGGACACCCATCCGGCCACTCCTCCAATTCCTTTCTTTCCCGAGGTGCATGAAGAGATCGCGCGGTCCTGGAAGAACCCGTTGTCTTCCCGTGACCGTTTTCCAGCTTCTCCACCCTTGATGGAGCAGTGGCTAAAGGGTACACTGGGGTCCCCCCGGTCGAACGCTCTGTTGCGATGCAACTGTGTCCGCAGAGTGCTTCGACCTGGCGCGGCGATCCTAAGCACCCCTCCAAAGCCTGTAGGTTTTCGTCGTCTCTGGTGGTGAAGACCTATAGAGCTGCGGGGCAGGCTGCTGCTTCGCTGCATGCCATGGCAACTCTTCAGGCCTACCAGGCCAAGTTGCTGTGCGACATGCACGAGGGTGGAGCTCATCCAGGACTCAGCAATGAGTTGCGTGCCGCCACCGACCTCGCTCTCCGGGCGACGAAGGTGACTGCGCGCTCCCTGGGTCAGGTGATGTCCACAAATGTGGTCGAGGAGCGACACCTATGGCTCACCCTGGCCGATATGCGGGACGCCGAGCGGACACGTTTCCTCGACGCCCCCATATCCCAGGGTGGGCTATTCGGCGGGGTGGTCGAGAACTACGCCCAACAGTTCTCGGCCACTCAGAAGCAGACTGAGGCCATCAAACATATACTGCCTCGGCGGTCCGCTGCTGCCTCCACCCAGCCACCCGCGCAGTTGCCTCAGCCTGCTCGCCGCCGAGGACGCCCTCCTGCGGTCCCCTCAACCTCTGCGCCACCCAAGCAGCAGCCTCCACCCGGGCCGCCGCAGGAAGGCGTCCCCGTCCGTTGCAGCCCTGCAGCCCGCGAAGAAACGCCAGGCTAAGCGGCGCTCCTGACACGGACAGCTCAGGGATGGGCAGTTCTTTCCGGGAGACGGCAGCAGGGCCGCTCCTTCCCCCGTTGGAGGGCCGAGGGAGAATCTTTTGTTCATCTGCTGGCCCCCGGGTCAGCAGCACCCTAATGTGGTTAAAAAAAAGAACTGACAATCCCATCCCTGAGCACCCAGAGATCGGTGATGACAGTGCGCGCCACCCTCGGGTCCCGCCACTCGCATCCCTCTCTGTCGCCAGCCTCCCCTCAGAGCAGACCCCAGTGGAACGTGCGTCCTTCCCTGGTCTCCTCTGTCAGGACGCAGCAGTTAACCGTGCCCCCACACCGGGACGCCCAACAGCCTCCCTTGTCCGGGCAGGTAACGCTGCCTCGCTGCCCCACCCTGGGTACGTCTGTGCTCCGCATGACCCCGTTGGTGCAGTCTCTGGAAGCATGGCTACAGCTTCGGGGCTATCCCGCTGGGTCGCGCGGACCATCAGGCTCGGCTACGCGATTCAGTTCGCGCAGGCTCCTCCCCGTTTCAGGGGTGTCCGCTATACCGAGATCGGGGCCAACGCCCCCGTCATGCTGCGGAGATTGCCACCCTGCTGGCGAAGGGTGCGATCGAGCCTGTCCCTCCAGCCGCAATGAAGTCGGGGTTCTACAGCCCCTACTTCATTGTACCCAAGAAAACCGGTGGGTTACGGCCAATCCTGGACCTTCGCATCTTGAACCGAACCCTACACAGGCTTCCGTTCAAGATGTTGACTGCGAAACGCCTTTTCGAATGCGTTCGTCCGGACGATTGGTTTGCAGCGATCGACCTGAAGGACGCCTACTTCCATGTCTCCATCCTTCCTCGACACAGACCGTTCCTACGGTTTGCTTTCGAGGGGCGGGCATATCAGTACGCGGTCCTCCCATTCGGGCTGTCTCTGTCCCCTTGCGTCTTTACTAAGATTGCCGAGGCCGCCCTTGCGCCCCTTCGGCAGCACGGGGTCCGCATCCTGAATTACCTCGACGACTGGCTCATACTGGGCCACTCTCGGGAGCAGGTTTGCGGACACAGAGATCGGGTGCTCCATCACCTAGCCCGTCTGGGCCTTCGGGTCAACTGGGAGAAGAGCAAACTCTGCCCAGCGCAGAGGATCTCTTTTCTCGGTATGGACATCGACTCGGTCGCCATGTGCGCGCAGCTGTCGAGCGAGCGTGCGCAGTCTCTGCTGACTTGCCTCCGTCAAATCGAGAGCAAGAGTGCAGTTCCACTGAAACTATTTCAGAGGCTCCTGGGGCATATGGCATCTGCAGCCGCGGTGACGCCGCTCGGATTGCTACATATGAGACCGCTTCAGCACTGGCTTCGCGATCGAGTCCCGAGGTGGGCATGGCAGTCTGGCACGCTCCGGGTACAAGTGACTCGGGCCTGCCTACAGACACTCACCCGGTGGTCGAACCTCAGTTTTCTACGGGCCGGTGTGCCCTTAGAACGAGTTTCCAGGCATGTTGTCGTATCGACGGATTGGGTGCCACGGGTTGGGGTGCCATGTGCAATGGACAAGCAGCCGCGGGCTCCTGGACAGGACCCCAGCACCTTCTGCATGTCAATTGCCTCGAGTTACTGGCAGTACGGTTCGCCCTGCACCGCTTCCGGGCGTTGCTGAGGGGTCAACAAATGCTTGTCAGGACAGACAACACGGCCGTAGTAGCGTACATCAACCACCAGGGCGGTCTACGCTCCCGCCGTATGTCTCAACTCGCCCGCCACCTCGTTTTATGGAGTCAGAAGCGCCTGAGGTCCCTTCGTGCTGTCCATATTCCGGGAGCCCTGAACCGTGCAGCCGACGAGCTCTCACGGCTTCAGCCACTCCCGGGAGAATGGAGACTCCATCCCCAGACGGTCCAGCTGATTTGGGAACAGTTCGGGGACGCGCAGGTAGATCTGTTTGCCTCCCACGACTCTTCCCACTGCAGCCTGTTCTATTCCCTGACTGAGGGCACGCTCGGCACGGATGCACTGGCGCACAGCTGGCCGCGGGGCCTACGCAAATATGTGTTCCCCCCAGTGAGCCTACTCGCACAGCTCCTGTGCAGGATCAGGGAGGACAAGGAGCAGATCCTTTTGGTCGCCCCGTACTGGCACGGCCGGACCTGGTTCCCTGAACTCTTACTCCTTGCGACAGGGAAAGGGAACGTCTCGGTTACGGATGTAACCCTCGTTCCCTGAGGAGAGAACGGAGATGTACGTTCCGTTGCCACTTCATCTGTGCTACCTGGAACACAGGAGTTCAGTCTTGGGTCCTCAAGCAGGTAATATAATGCTGTATTGCCACGTACCTCCTTATATACTCACGCGGTGAGGCGGAGTTATGTATGCAAATTTTGCATGCCCCATGGCATTGGCACGCCATTGGGCGCTTTCTATATGCTTGAAGATGATAGGCTTCTAGGCGAAACCCCCATTCGTTAGTCACTAACGTACGTCTCCGTTCCCTCCTCAGGGAACGAGGGTTACATCCGTAACCGAGACGTTTCTTTTACATCACGTGGATGGCCAGGTGTGTGTGAGTTGCTTACCTAAGGAACACATGGCACCAGGATGCACTATGGAAAGAAGGCAAGCCAAATGGAGGTTTTTAAACCTCCTAAAAAGTCTTCCTAAATCAGGAAATATTGATCCTAAATCTTCCTAACGACAACGGCTACGGAAAAGAGGCAATCGACCCCCACTGCTATCTATGATTCTGATTAATGTAAGGTCGCTGAGGAATAAGATGGACGAACTCTGAATTGTAACAAGGGAATGCTTTGAGTACCGTGGGTCCTGCATTATGCTTTTTACCACGACTTGGATACATCCAGAGATCCCTGATGGTCTTGTTGAAATTGAGTGGTTCTCACACGTTTGTTCTGACAGGAGCTAGCTGTCGGAAAAAAGCAAAGGGGACGGGCTTTGCTTGTACATTAATGACAAGTGGTGCAGACAGCACACAGTTCGGGAGAAAGTCTGTAACTCTGATATAGAACTGTTATGTGTAAGTCTTAGGCCATTCTACCTACCACGTGAGTTTGGTAACATCCTTATCTGCTCTGTTTATGTACCCCCCAACGGCAATGCCTCAAGAGCCACGACACAGGACTGGGTTCATGAACAACTACAGCGCACCCCAAATGCCCCAATTTTCATCATGGGAGATTTTAATCATTGTAATTTAAATATTGCATTGCCAGGTTTTGAGAAGTATATTAAATGTAATACCAGGAAGAATAGGACATTGGACAAATGCTATGGCAGTTTAAAACATAGCTAAATCACCTCTGTCAAATTCTGACCATAATACTGTTTACCTGATCCCTACATACAAAACAGCCCTAAAGAGCTGTAAACCCTTGATTAAATCCATCAATGTATGGTCAGAATACAGCATAGAAACACTGAAAGGTTGTTTTTTATGCACCGATTGGGATATTTTCACTAGGGAGTCAAACCTGGACAATGCCACAGAATTTACCACAGATAACATAAAATTCTGTGTTGACACTATTATCCCAAAACATAAAATAAAAATCTATCCCAACAACAAACCGTATATCACAAAGGAGGTGAAGGACTGTTTAAATAGGAAAAGACTGGCAATTAAGACCAAAGATCATTTACAACTTATTTGCATTTACAAAACTGTACAAAAAGAGTTGAACCAGAGGCTCAAAGAAGCGAAGGAACATCACAGGGAGTCAATAGAGGAAAACCTCCAAACTATGAACAAAAAACAAAAAAACTATGGGACTCAATGAAAATGGCCAACAACATAAAACCCACAAAGAAATATTTGCATGTTGTAGATGAATTGGCTAAAGCACGGTTTGACAATCATAATGTTTCAGCTGAATGCGACATGGTGCTTGATAGTATTGCTATTGATGATAGGCTAGAGATTAACACTAAATCCATTAATAAGGTCTTTAAGCAAATCAATGTCATTAAGGCCACAGGCCCAGACGGCACCTCTGCTTTTCTATTAAGAACATTTGCAGATGAACTGATGCCTGCATGGTGTCCTATTTTCCAGAGGTCCCTGCATTCTCACACTCTACCCACACAATGGAAAAAGACAATCATAACTCCAGTCCCTAAGAAATCCTTCCCACTGGAGAATAATGATTTCAGACCTATTGATTTAACTTCTGTTGTGATGAAGTGCATAGAAACGCTCATTGTGAGCAAACTACAGATAGATGTAGGCCCACAGTTAGATAGATCCATATCAGTTTGCATACAAGCATCAGAGAGGCACTGATGATGCGATCAATAGTATAGTGCACCTAGTGACCAAACATCTTGAGAATCCTAGGGCCTATGCTAGATTACTGTTTGTGGATTTTACTTCAGCCTTTAACACTATGCAGCCTCATGTTATCTTAGAAACACTGCAGTAGATGACTGTCAATCCTTTCATTATTAGGTGGTTCCATTCATTTCTGACCAATCGTAGTCAGCAGGTCAGGGTAAATGGAACGTTGTCTGAACCTTTGACCATCAGCACTGGCGCCCCTCAAGTGTTCCCCAGTCCTGTTCACACTGTACACTAATGAATGTACATGCAGCACTGCTAACAACTACATGATTAAATTCTCAGACAACACAGCTATCCTGGGTCTAATATCAGACACATCTGATTTAGTGGCATATAAACATGAGGTTCATATTTCTTTTTCCAGTGGTGTGACAAACACTCTCTTAAAATCAACATTAAGAAAACAGTGGAGATGGTGTTTGACACCAAATCCATCGGTGACCACACACCAATGGTCATCAATGATCAGAATATAGGTTGACTCTTACAGATATTTGGGCATTTACATTGACAGTAAACTGACATGGAGTGTTCAGGTAGAAAATGTATTAGAGTCCAACAGCGACTACATTTTCTTCGTAGGCTCAGGGTTTTTGGTGTTAACC
This sequence comes from Romanogobio albipinnatus, assembly GCA_023566225.1. Classification (NCBI taxonomy): domain Eukaryota; kingdom Metazoa; phylum Chordata; class Actinopteri; order Cypriniformes; family Gobionidae; genus Romanogobio; species Romanogobio albipinnatus. Next base: position 32,185,189 of record CM042244.1, read on the forward strand.
AGAAAGTGTTGCTTCTTTTTTACCATGTTGTAATTGAGAGCATTCTGAGGTATGGCATCGCAGCTTGGTTTGGCAAACTCAGTGTACAGCTGAAAGCCCAGATTGCACGGCTAACACAGAGAGCCATGAAACTCATGGGAGTCAAGCAGCATCCCACACTTGATGAAACAATCATCATACAGGCCCAAAAAATTATATCAGACCCCACTCACGTCCTCCACCCTGAGTACCAGCTTCTTCCCTCAGGAAGACGCTTTAGAGTCCCCAAGTGCAGGCTCAATCGCTTTAAGAACTCCTTTGTCCCCCTGTCCATCAAATCTCTAAATGACAATTAAGCAAGAGGGTTACCTCTGTGATGCAGTTTTTTAATTAAAACTTTAAGTGTGTAGTTCGAAGGGCAGTGTGCAATTGGTTGGTTGATGGTAGCCTGTGTATGTATTGTATTGTGTGCGTGTGTGTAGTGTGTGTGTGCATGAGTGATAGTCATGTATGTACTATAAGTATTTTTATCTGTTTTTAAACAGCAGACAATGTACTGTATGTGTCCAAGACAAATTCAGGCTTGGTCCTCTCTCGTCCTTCACTGTCTTCTCCTCCATTTATGCTTCCGAAGTTGACCCTATGGGGAACGGCCTCTGCAACATAATCCAGCAGGACCAGTTTGGCTGTGGGTCAGTAATGGTCTGGGGAGGAATATACTCAGAGCAATTGTCAGACCTTATTGTCAGTGGGCCCTGGGTTTCTCCAGGTGCATTATAATGCCCGGCCTCATGTGGCTAAAGTGTGTAGGTAGTTTTTAGATGGCATTGATGCCATTGACTGGCCCTCACGTTCCCCAGACCTGAATCTAATTGAGAACCTCTGGGACATTATGTATCGGAGCATCCGAAACCGCCAAGTAGCACCACAAACTGTCCAGGAGCTCACTGATGCCGCCATCTCATCAGGAGCATGCCCAGATGTTGTTGTGAGTGCATACAGGCACATGAGGGCCATACACACTATACTGACTTACATTATGAGTTTCTGTGATAAACTTCATGCAAGTTGGATCAGCCTGTAACTTCAGTTTTTTACATAGATTTTCGGTAGGATTTTGAATCCAGCCCTCTGATGGTTTTGGTTTCCATTGACTGTTGTCACAGATTTGTTCTTAATCAATTATAGAATGTATATAAATAAAGACTTTCAAATTGAATAATTTATTCATTTAGATCCAATGTGTGACAATGTGTTCCCTTAATTTTTTTGAGCAGAGTAATTTTCTGGCCACTAGACAGGAGTCATTACCTTTTTTTATTTAAATATGTTCTTTGAGGTTCACTTATAATGTTAGTAAAGTGCTTTACACAGTCATATTCACAAATAAAATATAATTTTCAACCCTCATTTTGACCCTCTGATTGGAATGCTCTGTTTTATTTAGGTTAAAAAGTATATAAATGTGACTTTTTTTTAGAAAATGACCAATGGTTTCACTAGATAAGACCCTATTCCTCAGCTGGGATTTAGTGATTTAGTCCATTTGATTTATGGACTGCATTTTTTTATATAGCGCTTTTAACAGACCAATGGCCATCCAAAGCGCTTTACATCTTGCCTCACATTCACCCACCGACGGCGGTGCCAGCCATGCAAGGCACCATCCAGCTCGTCGGGAGCAGCTGGGGTTAGGTGTCTTGCTCAAGGACACCTCGACACTTGGTCAGGTGGAACCGGGGATCGAACCACCAACCTTCCGGTTTGTAGACAACCTACATGAACCACTGAGCCAGTGCCGCCCTAATTTAGTCCATTGATCAATTTAGTCCATTGATTTAGTCCAGGCAAAGTAGCGTTTTACTAATTGTAAAATAATTTTTGGCAGCTTAGATCATATCTATGAGCTGTCCAGAACAACATACTAAAAGTCCTAAGAAATCCTAGTTGAGGCAATATATTAAATTCTCATCAATCTGAGATGTGTGCCAATAAGACATTGCTCAAGATGGCGCTGAAGATGGCTGCTGCGTTGCGAGCTCCGTTACAACATTGTAGCTTTTTGTTTGTTCTGTTTATAGTTTTTGTGTTTTTTGTCTTGGATGTTGTCTGCCTTACTACGTGCGACAGACACACACTTTTGGACATTGGTTCGGCAATCGCACACCGAAAACCGGACTTTAAATTAATCAGTGACGACCCGCTGCTTACAAACACGGCAGCGGAGCCCTTTGTGTGGGCGGCCCGACCGCGCAAACGCAGCCGGAGAAGAGGAAGCAGAGCCGGCGTGCTCATCAGAGTAAGACGCTGCGCAAACCGACCCCCGCTTCCCAGTATTTTACTGGTTAATGTTCAGTCTCTGGACAACAAACTCTGCGAGCTGAGAGCGTGGATCTCTTTCCAACGAGAGACGAGGGACTGCTGCATTATCTGCCTTACAGAAACTTGGATGTCTGCTGAGATTCCAGATTCGGCCATCGAAACCACGGGTTTCTCCGTGCACCGAATGGACAGAGAAAAAGATCTCTCAGGGAAAAGCAAAGGCGGGGGTGTATGTTTTATGATCAACAGATCCTGGTGTGATCAGAGGATCGTTCATTCTATCAAGTCTTTCTGTTCTCCTGATCTGGAACTTCTCATGGTTCTGTGTCGACCATTCTGGCTACCGAGGGAATTCACAGCGGTCATCATCACAGCTGTGTATATTCCCCCACAAGCCGACACAGACCAAACAAAGCCAACTTCAAACGCATTGCACCTAAATGCCACCAACATGTTAACTTCAACACGCGAGGGAACCGTGTTTTGGACCACTGTTACTCTCCCTTCCGGGATGGCTACAAGTCCCTCCCGCGCCCACCATTTGGCAAATCAGACCACTCTTCCGTTCTCCTTCTGCCCGCTTACAGGCAGAGACTGAAACAGGAAGCACCCGCCCTCAGAACCATCCAGTGCTGGTCGGACCAATCGGACTCTATGCTACAGGACTGTTTTGATCATGCGGACTGGGAGATGTTCCGGTCGGCCTCTGATGACGACATCGAGGCCTACGCTGATAGTGTAACGTGTTTCATCAGGAAGTGCGTAGAAAACGTTGTTCCGACCAAAACAATTCGGCTGTACCCAAACCAGAAGCCGTGGCTAAATGGGGATGTTCGCGCAGCACTCAATGCGTGGACCTCCACTTTTAACTCCGGTAATGCGGAGGAGCATAAACAAGCAAGTTATGCCCTCCGGAAAACCATCAGAGCAGCAAAACGCCAGTACAGGGACAAGATTGAAGGACAGTTCAACACCACCGACTCTAGAAGCATGTGGCGGGGAATTAACACCATCACGGACTATAAAGGGAACACAAACTCCACCGTGAACACCGCTGCCTCTCTCCCGGATGAGCTCAACATCTGTAGTCCGTGGTCCCCACATGCTTCAAAACGTCCACCATTGTGCCTGTACCGAAGCAATCAAAAACCACCTGCTTAAACGACTGGCGTCCTGTTGCTCTGACCCCCATCATCAGCAAATGCTTTGAGAGAATAATCAGAAACCACATCTGCTCTGTTCTCCCCCCCTCACTGGACCCACTGCAGTTTGCATACCGCACAAACCGCTCCACTGATGATGCCATTTCATCCACTATACACACTGCTCTCTCCCACCTGGAAAAGAGGAACACATATGTGAGAATGCTGTTTGTAGACTACAGCTCAGCATTCAACACCATTGTGCCCTCCATACTTGACATGAAACTCCGGGCTCTAGGCTTAAACAGCTTGTTATGCAGCTGGATCCTGGACTTCCTGTCAAACAGACGCCAGGTGGTCAGAATGGGCAGTAACATCTCCTCATCACTGACTCAACACTGGAGCCCCTCAGGGCTGTGTTCTCAGCCCACTCCTGTACTCCTTGTACACACATGACTGTGTGGCAACCCACAGCTCCAATACCATCATCAAGTTTGCTGACGATACGACGGTGGTAGGTCTCATCACTGACAATGATGAAACGGCCTACAGAGAGGAGGTGCATACTCTGACACGATGGTGTCAGGACTACAACCTCTCCCTCAACGTCAGCAAGACCAAGGAGCTGGTGGTCGACTTCAGGAGGAATGAGAGAGAACACCGCCCCATCACCATCGATGGAGCACCGGTGGAGAGAGTCAGCAGCAGTGTTGCCAAGTCCGCGGTTTTCCCGCGGAATTGGGCTACTTCAACACAGTTGCCGCGGGCTGTTTTTCATGTCCGCGGGTTGAAGCGACCCCAATTATATGATATTTAGCCCCGGGAATGCGAATTTTAGTAGGCAACCATGCCAAAAAAACACATATTTAACCCCCCAAATGCGATTTTTACTGGAGATGCCCCCCTGAAACAAGATTGGGCTTGTTTTGGGCTAGTTTTGAGTAGCAATTGGGCGGGTTTTGTTGTGAAAACCTGGCAACCCTGGTCAGCAGCTTCAAGTTCCTCCCTTCTTCCCACAAGCAATTAGACTCCTCAACTCCTGATCCATCAGGATCATAACACACACTGGACAGAATATCACTCAGCACAACCCACTGTAGATACACACACATTATATACACTTATTTATTTATCATATAGCGTATCTATTGTACATTGGATGTCTATTTGTGAATATTGTATACTGTACATTATATATAACTATTATTATTATAGCGTAATGTATATTGTTTAATGTATGTTTAGTGTATATTGTTTAAAGTATATGTATATTGTAAGTATGTGTATATTGTTTAAAGCTGTGAGAACTACACTCATATTGTGTAAATTATTTAAAGTCAAAGTCAACTTTATTGTCGATTCTTCACATGTTCCAGACATACAAAGCAATCGAAATTACGTTTCCCTCCATCCCACGGTAAAGACAAGACATATAGGTTAAAAATTGACCTCTGATTAAGAATTGGGTCATCTTCTTGACGGCCTGGTGGCTGAGGGGAGAGAGTTCAGCATCCTACAGCCTGGTGGGTGAAGCTGTTGCTGAGTCTGGTGGTGCGGGAGTGGAGGCTCCTGTACCTCTTCCCAGATGGCAGGAGGCTGAACAGATTGTGAGCTGGATGACTTGTGTCGCTCACAATTGTGGTCGCTTTGCAGATGAGGCGGGTGGAGTAAATGTCATTCAGGGAGGGGAGTGGGGCACCAATGATCTTTCCGGCTGTGTTAACTATGCGTTGAAGAGCTTTCCTGTTGTATTCAGTGCAGCTCCCGCCCCACACAGTGATGCAGCTGGAAAGGATGCTCTCAATGGTGCCTCTGTAGAAAGTGCTCATGATGGGTGGTGGAGCACTTGCACATCTGAGTCTGCGCAGGAAGTAGAGACGCTGCTGAGCCTTCTTCACCAGAGATACAGTGTTGGTGGTCCAGGAGAGGTCTTCACTGATGTGCACCCCCAGGAATTTGGTGCTGCTCACTCTCTCCACATCGGCACCGTCGATGGACAGTGGCAGGTGTTCGGTGTGGCCTCTCCGGAAGTCAACAATGATCTCCTTGGTTTTGCTGACGTTCAGCAGGAGGTTGTTGTTTCTGCACCATGTGGTCAGAAGGTCTACCTCGTTCCTGTAGTGAGTCTCGTCTCCCTTGGTGATGAGACCCACCAGTGTTGTGTCGTCCGCAAACTTGATAATGTGATTAGAGTTATGAGTTGTTGTGCAGTCGTGTGTCAGCAGCGTGAAGAGCAGCGGACTGAGCACGCAGCCTTGAGGGGCCCCTGTGCTCAGTGTGATGCTGTTTGAGGTGTTGTTGCCCACACGCACTACTTGAGGCCTCTGACTGAGGAAGTCCAATAGCCAGTTGCAGAGTGAAGTACTTAGTCCTAGTTTGTCAAGTTTGCAGATGAGTTGTTGTGGAATTATTGTGTTGAATGTTGAACTGAAGTCTATGAATAGCATTCTCACATATGTGTCTTTTTTGTCCAGGTGGGTAAGGGCTGGATGAAGGGCAGAGCAGATTGCATCCTCTGTAGATCGTTTGGTTCAGTATGCAAACTGGTGGGGGTCCAGGTTGGGGGGGAGGATGGATTTGATGTGTGACATGACAAGCCGTTCGAAGCACTTCATGATGATGGGTGTCAGTGCCACAGGGCAGAAGTCATTTAAGCAGGATGGTGCAGGTTTCTTTGGTACAGGTATGATGGTGGCGGCTTTGAAGCATGATGGAACTGTGGTTTGCTTCAGGGAAGTGTTGAAGGTGTCTGTGAGGACCTCCTTCAGCTCCTCTGCACAGTCCTTTAGTACACGACCAGGAATGTTGTCTGGACCTGTTGCTTTACGGGAGTTGATAGTGGCGAGTGTCCTCTTCACGCTGGCGGTGGAGAGGCACAGGGGCTGATCATGGGGGGGGGGGGGGGGGGGGTCTTCTGTGGCCTTGTGTTGTTTTGTTCTTCAAAGCGTGAGAAGAAACTGTTTAGGCTGTTGAGCAGAGATGGGTTGCTCTCGCAGCTCTGTGGCGCAGGCCTGTAGTCTGTGATGGCCTGAATGCCCTGCCAGAGGCTCCGTGTGTCTTTGCTGTCTCTGAAGTGGGCGGTTATCTTGTGTGTGTAAGCCTGTTTTGCTTTCCTGATGCCACGGGACAGGTTGGCTCTCGCTGTTTTCAATCCAGATTCATCCCCGGCTCTGAAGGCTATGTTTCTAGCTCTCAGCAGCCCGAAGACATCGCCTGTCAGCCATGGCTTCTGGTTAGCCCGAGTGATGATGTTTTTTGTGTGGGTCACATCATCAGTACACTTGGTGATGTAGGAGGTCACAGTGTCTGTATATTCCTCAATGTCTGTCTGGTTGTTGTAGGTGGCTGCTTCTTTAAACATTCCCCAATCTGTTTTTTCAAAGCAGTCTTGAAGAGCAGAAGATGCTCCCTCTGGCCACACCCTTACCTGTTTCCTAACAGGTTTGATGGCTTTCACTCTCTGTCTGTATGCTGGCATTAGCATAACAGTGATGTGGTCAGAGAGTCCGATGTGGGGGAGGGGGGCAGCTTTGTAAGCTCCTTTGTGTGTGGTGTATGCTAAGTCCAAGATGTTATTCCCCCTTGTTGGAAAATCAACATGCTGGTGTAATTTTGGAAGGACAGTCTTGAGGTCAGCATGATTGAAGTCCCCTGCAAGGATGATGAAGCCGTCTGGGTGTTCTGTCTGTTGTTCACTGATAGCCTGGTACAGTTCATTTAGTGCCTCATTTCTATCGCTGTTGTTGTTAGTGGGAGGCAGGTAAACCGCGACTATCAAGATCGCGCTGAACTCCCGAGGCAAATAGAAAGGTCGGCACTTTATGATCATAAACTCCACCAGTAGTGAGCAATGTTTACACACCACCATAGCATCTCGACACCACTCGTTTCGGATATAGACACAAACTCCACCGCCACGCGTCTTTCCTCCGTCTATGAGGGCCCTGTCTGCCCGGTAGCATGCTAACTGCTCCAGTTGTACAGCAGAGTCGGGAATGTTGTCATTTAGCCAGGTTTCGGTGAAAATAAACACACAGCAGTTACTCACTGTCCGGTTCGCTGACCTCAGCAGTCGTATGTGATCCATTTTGTTGTCCAGTGATCCTACATTTGCTAGGAGAATGGATGGTATGGCTGGGCGAGTTGGGCTAGCCGCTAGCCTGACCCGGATGCCTCCGCGCTTGCCCCTCTTCTGCTTCCTCGCACACCGCTTCCGATGCCTCCTTTCCAGGGGAGGAGTAGCAGGCAAGTCCGGTGTTATCGTCGGCCGCAGTAGTCCCAACTCTCTTAATGTCTCTGTTGCATAGGTTAAAACGTTACAAATCCTGTTTCTGCTGATGTCTAGTAGAGCCTGTCGACTGTACTTTTGTTTCAGACGAGACAAACGCGTAAAACATTCGGACAAACACTTTGTAAACGAACATATCACCGCACGGTTGGGACAGAGAGCAGCCGCTGCTTCTATTCATCGCTATTCATCGCTATTCATGTATTGTTTATTGTAGAGTTTACTGTGCTGTGAGTAATTGTGGGCGCATCAGATGTGTAATCTGATGTTGCTTTAAATGTTGTACATGTCATGTCATGACTGCTATGTTGCTCGGAACTGCACCTAAGAATTTCACCAACTGTTGCACTTGTGTATATGGTTGAGTGACAATAAAGTGATTTGATTTGATTTGATTTGATTTAAGGCCAGACAACAATACACCCCAATGGGGCTACTTTTTTCCTTTACTCTTATCAAAATGAAACTTTACACAATGCAAGTACCCATGAAAATTATTTTTGTTTTTGTTTTACAAGTTTCTTTGAAAATGAATTTTACTATGCAAATGAGCTATACACTAATCAAATATGCCCAAAATACATACAATAGGCTTATTTTTTCCAATCATCCTACTGCCAATGGGTGATGGCAATGCTGCTTTTAGACAGGCCTCCAACCTGAAAACTGCCTGGCTTGGTAGTACCTGCCAGGGGTATAACCCCTGCCAGGATAGTCTTTAGGGTCACGGAGGCACACAAGCCTCCCCACCACAACAAGGTAGCAACAACAGGGGAGGGTTTTTTTTGGTGTTTTTTATTTTATTTTATTTTTATTTTTATTTTTATTTTTAATTTAAATTTTTTAAATAAATTTTTTTTTTATCCAGCCTGGATCCTCAACCCCTTCTTTGTGGCTCTTGGTTCTGGCACCCCGCTATATCAGTTTCTGATTTGTTCTTTGCTTAGTTCTTCCCCTCTGGGTCATATTCATCTGATAAATCAGGCAACTGTGAGTTTGTACAGCTAGTACCACAACATTCTCCGCAAATGTTAGTGCAAGGGAGTCTATGTTTTTTGCATTTGCATCTCTTTGTGCTGCAGTTTTTCTTGCAACTACAGCGGACTACATCTAGTATTTCTGGTGATGCCGCAGGCTGATCGGTCATTATTGGCATAAATCTCCTATCCAAAACATGCCACCCCCATTCTTTTGGGTCCATACGTTCACTTCCCCCTTTCCATGCCATCATTTGGTAAAAGACCCGAAGACTATGGAACTTTGCAGCTGTTGACGTTGGAGGGAGAGTTTGAGGTTCCACTGGAGATGAATTCTGAGTTACTTTATCACAGAATCAAAATTTCACCTGCTGCAATGATGATGCCTTTTCCAATATTTTCCGATGACTGGCTGAACACATTAGCTTGTTCGAGAAAGCTAGTGTCATTGTTTACTTTTTTCAGTGCCATTCCCTTTCCTATGCCAAATAGACGAGACGTAGAACCACAGCCTAAAATGGCATGGATAAAGAGGAGATTGTCACACACCGTTGTCTGGTTTATGCACCTTATCCGTCTTGTTTTTGTTGCTTTCTTTGGTTCTGGTGCCAGAAACAGCTCTTGTGCATTCAGATCAGCATGATGCAACAAGAGTACTAACAAGTCTGTGTCATCACCTACTAAGTCTGTGTCTTTTGTTCTGGCAGAGGCAATGGCAGTTTGGACAATGAACACATCTGCATTGTGCTTTGCATGGTCTGTGATACACCCAGCCCTCTCAAGTTTATCACTGAGATAAACCAAGAACCGTTGTTTGTTTTCCTTATCGTTAAGGAACTGGTCCTTTTTGAATTGGATGATCATGCACCAGAGAAATGTACAGTCACACCAGGAGTAACACCTGTTCGACGCAGTTGAGTGGCGTCTTTTATTGTTGGTTCTTCTTTGTACCATGTAAGTAGCCATACCATATTTCTGTGTGACATATCTGACATACATTTCACTCACAGTGATGGCAAATCTTCACAACGGTCTCTCACTGCTACAAGCCGCTGGAATAACAGCTGTGGATCCACTACCACTGTCTCTCCTTTAATCTTGACAGTTGATCTAGATGCAAGTGTCACTGCTTGGTCAGCTTTCCTGAAGGTGAATTCCTCCACTGGTTTCCCTACCATAGACTCCAAAATCTTGCACCCAATTTTACGCATAGGTTAACTTACTGAATGGACATGAATGTGTTAGATATTTGGCCCCTGTTTTTTTCTACTTGTGACTTTATGGCTTCTTGGCCATAAGTCAATTAGGCATAGTGTTGAGCTCATTTGCATATTTAAAATAGATTTTTCCAAGAAACTTGTAAAACAAAAATGTTACATATCATGTATACTTTCACTGTGTGAGGTTTGATTGTGATAGGAGTAAAGGAAAAAAAATAAGCTCATTTGGGTGTATTTTGAGCATATTCGATTAGTATATTGCTCATTTGCATATTCAAATTCATTTTCAAAGAAACTTCTAATACAAAATGTTTTACTTTTCATGTAGACTTTCATTGTGTAAAGTTTATTGTGGTAGAAGCACAGAAAAAAATTAAGCCTATGCGGGTATATTTTGGGTAGCCTTTATTCGATTCGTGTATAGCTCATTTGTATATTCAAATTCATTTTCAAAGAAACTTGTAATAGAGACAGAGCGGGAAAACAATCCAACGCTCTCCATTGACTTTGCATTGCGTGAGGCTGCCTCCTTGTCATTTCGGACTTATAAAAAAAACAGAACAATGTCTAAAAGCTGATTTGTGACAAGGTGTACAGAAAACAAGCTAAAGAACCCAAAACCCAGAAGCAGAACATTACTACTACTACTACAACAACTACTACAACAACAAAAAAACATTCATTATTTTTAACCATGTAAAAATTATTATTTCACCAGCCTATGTGAACCTGAAAGGAGCAGATATATTGATAAACTACATTTTATAGGTCTATGTTAGTGCCCTACTTTCCTTTTGTTGGAGAAATGATCCAACTGAATGGCCCGACGTGAAATACCCTGAAATCTACAACTATTTGATCGAATCACCAAATAACAGCATCATTTAACCTATCTAACAAAGAACAAAACACATAACTTAGATAGCTTCAACCCTTAACTTATGTAATACTAATTAATGCACATAGCATCAGCTTTGTGAAAATTAGAGGGAAGCAGGGGTGCAGTTGATTACTACAATGATAGGACAGGTAGCTAGTAGAAAGCTAATATTAGCTAAATGTGTTAGCAAGCTGAAGTTTGGGCCAATTGGTATTCATCCACTTTGAAATTTACAACTTAATATGAACTTTGTCTTACCTTTTGTTAGGAATTTATACTCATACAACTATGAAAAACTACCGTTCATTGGATTCCCACAACTTTTTTATCAGTGGATGGGTGCAAGTTGTGTACCACCACAAACCAGCTAACTCAGACTGTATAGTTTTTAAGTCTGATGTGAAGCCATCCTGGAGGGTCACAGATCCATCACATCACACATGGGCTGCTGTAAGGAGTAATGGAACAGTTGTGGCAGCCCATTGTGACTGTATGGCAGGGTGAGCTAAAAGCAGATACCAGCAAAGTAGAATTTGACACTTTGTTTTAAGACCCATTCCAATTCATTGTCTTCCTTTCCCTTAGACATGTTCTCATGTGGGGGCTGTACTTTTTAAGCTAGAGGCATCTGTCCGTCTTGGCTACAACAAAGTGGCATGCACTGATCTTGCATGTCAGTGGAATAAGGTGTGCACTGAAAAAGTAGAGCCAGGCTTAATTAAAGACATTGAATTCAATAGTGACTCATATTTGGTTACATTTTGGTTGCGACGTCAGGTGACTAAAATTCAACGTTAGCTCAACGTCTAATGCCAACGTTAATTTGACGTCCAATATCAACGTCAGCTGATGTTGATATTTAGTTGTTTTTAGGTTGCATTGTAAAGTAACCAAAATCCAACATCAAGCCAACGTCTCAAGCCAACATCTTATTGACGTCAGATTCTAACATCATTAGACGCTGATCCTTTGTCAGACGCGGCACGCAGTAGGCGGATGTTTGTATTGGTGCATTTCTACAGTGAGCTGAAATGACAAGAGTGCACATTTGGTAAATAAATATAAAACTAAATTTATTCATCACACAACTATTTACAACACAACCAAAGAGGCTTTGCTTGAGTTGTTTCTCCGGATTTTGTTGTTTTTAAGAAGAAAAAAAAACTAATTTTGTCTGTTTAGTATTGTCGCCTTTTCCGTTCTACATGGAGCTCATGCGTCCGTTGTTTAAAAAAAAAAAAAAAATTTTTTTATAAGGACTCATTATATAAGGATTTTTTTCTACTTGCCCTACCAAAATTTTCACTGGCCCCACTACAAAAAAAAGTAATAAATAAAATAAGCCAAGTATTGTTTTTGTTGTTTTTGATCCATGTAACCTTAATAAATAAGGTTATGACTCCAAAAACTACTAGCCTAACTATATATATTTTACATATTGTTAAAAACAATCAGTAATAAAATAAGAACAAATAATCAAATTACAAGCAACAGCACAGCAGAACAAACATACAAATGATGTAGGTTAATATAGGGCTAAACTAGATTTTCAGGTACACAAATAGTAATCAAATGTAAAATATTACTGCATAGTCTGCATTAAATGATATATCACTGCATATAAATATAGATTAACCCTTATTAAAAGTTATTCCATCAAGAGTCGTGAGTGATTTTTTAGTCTTTTGTTATCTCTACGATATTTTCCACTTTCCATGTTATACGGTAGGGGGCGCTATTACATATCTCCTGAACGAGTACAGCATCTCTTGATTAAAACAAGCGAAGAAGAAGAAGCAGCAATGACAACGATTACAGACTGGTGATTTCACTGAATTCATAGTGTGAAATATAATAATCCATTGCTTTTGGTTCCATCTAATAATTGCTCAGTCAGTTGTTTGTTGTTTTGTCTCTTTTTTGTGTACATATTATATATAGTGTAGTCACTGGGTGATCACATGACTTTGATTGCATCCACTTCTTTTAGGAGCGCACAGAGAGATTTTAAAAAAGGGGCGCAGTGGAGAGCGTGTGGGTTTTTCAGAGGTGGTGACTTGTGGGGTATGCTTAACGGTCTCACGAGGGCAATAGGCTCTCCGGAGATGAAGACAGATAGTCAGGTAGTTGACCTTGTGTGAGAGAGTGGAGTTAGAGGGGGGAATTTACTTTAGTGTCACCAATCCCTCGGAACACCGCTCTGTGGGTGCCTATAAACTGCCCTGCCAGGCCACTGACTTGTTTGCCCGCCGGACTTTCGGAACGGGGATTTTGCGCTGGGAAACGGACTGCAATGAACTGCTGATTCAAGTGTGGCCTCCTCATCGTGGATGTGCGCTCCCATGCCAACGATACTGGTTACTGTGTGACACTCCTAACCATCTACGGATGGGTCTCCTCGCCCTTGGGAGAGGGAAGTGTTTTAATTCATTCATTACATTCACATTTATTCATTCATGTAGTATTTATATACTGTTGATTGTATGACGGCAGCAGGTGGGAGGGATGTTGGGGAATAGTTAACTAAATTATATTCACTGTGTGCTGTGTACTGTAGGCTGACGTGCTGTTTTGAGTATGAGACATTTGATGCATGGAGCATGAAACTCACTGTGTGCAGATGAATTGAGGTGGTGTATTGCGGGTTGTCCCGTGTTTCTTTTCCCTGCCTGCATATCGAACGTTACCTGTGCCTGCATTATTAATTTGATTGTTCTTCTTGAAATAAAATAATAATTCCCTCTGAGTAAGACAACTGGCTGTTGTTGAGATTTTGTGACAGACGTGCAGGGATTTCTATGAGGTTTATTACAGACCTAAGTAAATGTTTAGAGATTTTTAGGTTTTAGATTTTGGAATTGCATGTTATCATTTGTGTTGCCAGAAGATAAAAACCTGGCAATCTGGGTGAGCCCATGACCTTCCATCTAGCACCAGAGTAGAACCAGTATGACATCTGCATTAGATATGACGAACCTGACAAAAACTTTGACAACCGGTTCATAATGTGTTACGTATTATTAATTATTTGGACATTTAAATCCTTTTCTTTTTATATCCACAGGCTGATGACAAATGAGATAATGGCCAGTTTCAATATGAATGTAATGCAACGTCTGTCCAACGTTGGAGGTTGATGTCAATCTGGTGTTGAGTTTAGAACCCAATGTCAGATTGATGTCAACATCCAACGTTGGACAGACGTTGCAATTTGGTTGAAAATGAAAATCGGGTTGACGTCAGAACCCAACGTCAGATTGATGTCAACATCCAACGTTGGACAGACGTTGCAATTTGGTTGAAAATGAAAATCGGGTTGACGTCAGAACCCTACGTCAGATTGACGTCAGAACCCAACGTCAGATTGATGTCAACATCCAACGTTGGACAGATGTTGCATTTCGGTTGAAAATGAAAATCGGGTTGACGTCAGAACCCAACTGATGTTGTGTTTTTGATGTCAACCTGATTTTCATTTTCAACCAAAATGCAACGTCTGTCCGACGTTGGGGTCCAACGTCAATCTGACGTCATATTGACGTCCGGTGCCTGCTGGGTTAGTACCATATGTCAACCTAAGAACAGAGCCATTAAGACCCTATGTATCCTCTGGGGGAGAAATCATGAGAGAGACGCCCTTGAAACATATAAGATAGCATTAGAGATTGGCCAACCAAAACAAGGAACCTCGACCCAGATTTATCTGTATGACCAAGTGGGAACATCGCATGTCAACTTGCAGGTGAAGAGAGCTGGGTTCAGAGTCTCACTGGACAAACCATTCATTGGGGCATCTTGCGATGGCTATGTAATGTGTAACTGTTGTGGGCCAGGAGTTGTTGAGGCCAAGTGTCCCTACAACTGGGGCCAAGACTGGGGCGGCAGTCTAGATCCGTGGCTCCACGACCCCAGAGGACACCTGCAGAATGCCACCGGTTTGAAAAACAATCACTCCTACTTTACCCAGGTATAAAATATATTACAAAAATGAACAGCTTAAATGTATTTGATTGCAAATTTCTCCAAAACATTTTCCCCAATGTTGAAGGTTGAAGAGAGGTGGGAAAGAGCAAGTTCGTTACAGTATGGATGCGTACAGTACCTGTCATTATTTCACAGGCACAGATGGAGATGTTTGTGACAAAGAGTTCCTATTGTGACTTCATAACATGGACTCCACAGTTGTGTGTACCCAGAAGTGAAGACTTCATCTGCACTGCTGTGGGAACCATCACAAACTTCTGGACCTGCCACATTCTTCCAAGACTGACTCTGAACAGTCAGGTACATGGTGCACTATCATCTGTTTTAGAATGGTCATGCATTTGCCAGATTATAAAACTCAAATACACATAGTATGTTTTAAAATTTTACTTTAATTTCAGACACAATTTAAAAACAAATAATCACATTGGCAATAAAAACAATTTATTTGAATATTCAGTATTTACTTCATCATCCCTCTCACTGTACACATATTAATTACACATACAATTAATCTATAATTTTATACATTGCTTTTTAATATTAGTACTTTCCCTGTGATTTCCCTTTTCCCTGTGGGACTGGAGCACAACCCTGGCAGGTGTAGTAGTGGCAGTATTGCAGGTACAGGGGCAGGGAAGAGTGGAGCAAATGAAAAGAGTGCAGTCAAAGGCAAGAGAAAGGGCAGCAGAACCGGAAATGGTGGCAGTGAATGCATCATGACAGATACCAGCAGAGCAGGGGAGGAGCAAATTGACGGCACTCCAGGCATCATGGCAGGGACCAGCAGAGAAGAGCAGAGGGACAGTTAGACCTGTAAAGAAAGACATTTCATGCTAAAGTTCATGATATATGAGTAATAGTTTAGGGCACTATAAATAAGCACTATTGCCCTCAGCAGGTACGGGGATTGTCATTTTGCTATCCATCTGTTTAGACATAACTGTTAAAATAAAATCCAAATTAGCGATCTGCATTGTCCCAAACTATAGCCACATGTACAATTTTATTGTTAACTTACCACACTGCCGGACATGCTAACTAAAGCTGCACACACATGAACAATCTTGCCAATTGTTGCTTCTTCTTTGTTTTGCCTTTCATCCAATGGCTCTTCACCAGCTGCATCGGAATTGGACCATCCAGGATGTGGAACCGTCCTTTCAGGACCCCAATCACTCTTTCTTTTTTTAAAAAAGGAAAAAGAAGACATATTACATCTGTTTTTTGTTGTTGTTGTTGTTGTTGTTGTTGTTGTTGTATTGTATTGTTCTTGTAATTCTAATTAATTATTTCACATATAAAAATATTGACAATGTGAATAATTCACAACCAGTCTGTAGTTCTTACCTATGTGAATTCTGATATTTGTTTTCACACGTGACTCCTCAACATCGTTCCCAGGCACCTGTTTCCGGTGAGTGAAAGCTAGCATGACCAAATGGGCACTGAGAACAGCAAAATCTTCCACAAGAGTAAAACCCCTATCAGCCAGTATCTGTAATAGAGATACAAGCATACATTGATTTAAAAAGGTCAGGGATATTTTCATAAGTAATGTCCCCACCTACATCTACACAAACTAGTACATACCTGGTCTCCTGGCTTGTGGTAGTTGTAGGATAAAAAGCCAGACTGCCTCACAATATGAACATCAGATGCCCAACCCCCCCACCGCCTTTTGAAAGAAAGGTGATGCATCCAGATAGATGACAGGCAGTTAAATATTTAGCTGTTGTCCACTTCTTATAGTTTGAGTAGGTCTTGGCACTGAAACACAAAAATAATTTACAAAATCGTAAGTTCTGATTGTGGTATAGTGATAGATTGAAAAGTCGGTCTACTAACCGGGCTTTCAGTTTCTTTGGACGCTCGATCCTTATTTCGAAACAATCGATGATGCTTGTCAGGTGAGGAAACTCATTTCTGATGGTATTGAGTCTCGGATGCACTCTCTATCAGGCCAGCGTATTAGGAATGTCATTCTGGCATACATGACATCTACCCACTTTGTGAACACACGTAAAACTGTTGATCTATTTAGCCCAAACATTTGAGCCAGAACAGGTGTTGTTGGGTTTTGGCGCAGCTTTAGCAGTATAAGAAATAACTGGTCTTCTGAGGTCAATTTGCAGAGCCGAGTGAATGTAATGAACAGAGCAAGTGTTACATCTGGAGACGTATTTTTGCGGTGTGTGTCTCTCTCTCTCTTTCTTTTCTCTCTCTTCTCCTGCTCTTAGGTCTCCACCCTAATTGGACGTATGAGGACGTGCCTGCTGATTCGCCATCTGAGGCCCCGCGTCTTTTTAAATATCCGAAAGATGAAGAGACGGGAGAGAGAGAGCAGGCTTGTTGTTTGCGTTGCTGTGTTCTGTGAATTGGGAGTCTCATTATTGAATTATTCTGTTGTTTATAACTCTGTTGTATAAGTTCCTTGTTGCTTAAAACCCTTGTTCCTTAGCCTGTTGTTTTATGTTCTCAACCCTTCATTTGTTTTGATGAGATGGCAAGTGTGCCGCTATTTTTGATTCTTTATTGTACTCCTTATTATTATTACCGTGTCTTTTGCTTTAGAGGCTGTAGGGATTGGGTGCCAGTTTCCTTTATTGTTAATTCCGTTTTCTCCTGTTTCTGGTTAGACAGGGAGTCAGGGAAAGTTGTTGTTGTTTGTTTATTTATTTTTCTCTCATTTAGGTTATTTAGAAATTCTGGGTTTAGTTAGTGTTAAGTTTTGTTTATTATTTCGGCGTTACCCAATCCTGAAGTTATTACCACACATTTTCTAAAAATTCTAACAAAAAAAGAAAGAATGAATAAATAAGCTCACGAACACGGTAGCACTGGTGTTGGATTTCTTTATTTTATGTTAGCTTCTCCGACCCTAGACCGGGGACGTAACACAAGAAATGTATGAATCGCAACAAAAGTGGTCCATAAAACACTGGTCATTAATTTGCATTGTTCATCATCCTCTTTCAAATTGCTTTATACCGCTGTTGTGCCTCATCCCTCTCTCTCCTGGCAGCATCCCTTTCCTCTCTTAAAATCTTAATCTCTTGTTGAAGTTGTTCTGTTGAAGGCTGGTCAGGTAAATCTGAGGTTCAGGAGGGTTTTCAGTGGTGGGCAAAACTGTTGTGGTGGCACCTTGAGTACACTTATTTCTGTTTTGCAGCCTCAGTATTGAAGTGGCTGCTTTTACGTTCTTGTGAGGCAATAAGGTTTGTATATAGTCTAGATGAGACTCATCACTTTTGGAGCCTGAAACAAAAAAACAGTAGTAGTAGTAGAAGTATTTGAGTTTATTGCCATATTAGCATCGCTGGCTATTACATGGCAGATACATATTAAACATTTAACAACATATTTTCATAATTACAGTATAAGAAAAACAAACATTTAAAAAACAAAAATAAGTACATGTACAAAATGAGTACAATATTATAAAAGCTTCTTTAAATGTAGGATTTTCTGGATCCATAAATAAATCCTTAAAAGTTTGTCCTGATAAAAAATGCTACATCTACAGCTTAGCTAACAGAAATATGATGCATAAAGCTGATATTGGATAGTTGACTTACCAGTGACAAAATGTTTACTGCACACGTAGACATACTGAGTGTCAGGATCCCACAATTTACCCATTCTTCCGGCTGAACTTCACGTCTTATTGCCTGTATCCACTTTTGTCTCCTTAAAGGCTGGCTTTACAGCAGCTTTTAGGCATTGCTCTGTTTTTTTTGTTATAATTCAGAAAATGATGAATGGGTTTTTTTAGTAGTAGTAGTAGTAGTAATGTTTATTTTTAGCATATCCTGTAGCCGATTGTGGGCGTAGTTTTAGACATTGTTCTGTTTTTTAGTCCGAAATGACAAGGAGGCAGCCTCACGCAATGCAAAGTCAATGGAGGCGGTTGGTTTGTCTCCGCCAATTAAATTAGTTACTTTGCCTGGACTAATCGTGCAGAGCCCTTTGAAGCCCTTTGAAACTGCATTGATTTGGACCTTCAACATTTTGGTTGTCATTGAAGTCCATTATAGGGGGGAAAATCCTGAAATGTTTTACTCAAAAAACGTAATTTCTTTTCCACTGAAGAAAGACATGAACATCTTGGATGGCATGGGGGTGATTAAATTATCAGGAAATTTTCATTTTGAAGTGAACTAATCCTTTAAGGCTTACGCTTCACCTTCAACAATACATTATTGGTAAAATAATGTTCTTTACTGAAACAAATTGAAAAGTTATCATTTTATATCAACTGAATATCAAATGCAATTTTCATTACATTTATATATTCTGAATATTCTGAACAGTATATAATAATATATAGCTAGTAATATAACAGATAAAGTCATAAAGAACATTATGACTGTGTCTGGGCTTACAAGTGTTAAATACAAGTTCAAAGGAAGAGAGGGACACAAAGAATTTCCTCGAGGACTTTGTACAAGAGATATGAACCTACCAAGAAATGAGAGCCTTGCTTCCCTTCCCATGACTACACCTCCTGGAGTGTGCCAGTTCTTTTAAAAATGCAAATGTGAGATAGTAAGTGTGGTGTATATGTCAATGACAGAAGTCACCCGCTCACTGTTCATTATTTACAACTGATTTTACTAACATTTATTTTAGACATATATGGATGTCGTTTCTATGTTAAGTAGTTTGAGCTGAATTAATTTTAAGCGTATTATTTTAGATAAAAGGGTTATAACAAAGCCAAATCAGAATGTTTGTGGAATATCAATACAGTGCTACCTTGCAATCACTGTGCTTTTGTCACTCTTAGTGTCATCCAGTCCTAAACACAAAGCTGCTGCAGCACATTAGGCTTGCAGATCTCCAAGTCTGACAATGTTCTTATTCATTCACATGGGCCACCGGAAAAAAGGTTTAGACACGTGCATGTTGGATGCCAACTTATAGTTCATAAATTCAAGCGCAAAGCAGACAGCAAAGACTGGGACTACCGGTGAGAATATTCAGTCAATGAGAGGTGAACTCTCGTGTCGTGACAACAGAAATAGATTAGGGGAATCTCACAAAGACCATCTCTAGGGAGACTGAATTGTCCTCTTTCTCTAGCTCTGTGGCCATCAAGGGCTTTTCATGGGAAGGAAGCAATCTGGAATCTACTTCCCTCAATTGTATATTTCTTCTTCAAGCAAACAGAAGATGCAGCAAAGAGAAAGAGCAAAGCCAAAGCTGTGGCAATACTTAGGGTTACCAGTCATTCAGTTACATCATTAATACATTTATTGTCACTGTCCATGCATTATGAAGAAGCTGTTCTGAAAAAAAAAAAAAAAAAAAAAAAACATAGCAAACATATGAATACTGTGACTGCATGTTACATTCACACCGTTAAGATAATTAATTCAGTAATTTGGTTATTAATATATATACATTCCTGATATATAATATATATAATTTCCTGATAAATAATAATTCTAATTTTGTCTGCTTGTGTCATGCAGGTTTGGGGTGTTGGAGCAACATTTTTATAGTCTACACACAAGATCCCAGGTTCACTCAATGGACAGCCAATAATGGAACATTGTTCAGTGAAAACCCAAGCTATTCAGTTCATCTTGGCAACAGAACTAGTCAGGAAGTGCCAAATCAACATGGAAACCTTGATGTTAACTGACCATTTGCTTGCTTTTTTTTTGTCAGTGTTTCAAAGAACCGTCTTTTTGAATTGCACTTGTCTTGCAGATATTACACACTTAAAACACAAAGAAAAACACAGTCGGCATCAGATTCAAACACAGGCTTGTGGTAGATATGAAATTTGTGGAAGTGTTTGTCAAAGCAAATTGCTCTGCTGTGACCATTAATGGCATTGTTTTTAAGTGAAAGCTAGCTGTAAACACCTCTGAATGTTCTCCAGGCTTTTCACTATAGTACAAACCAGTCTTTCACAGCAAGGGTAAAAGCCAAGTCAGTTCACTTCATTGAGCCAGAGTTGTCAATGGTAGATAGAAACTTTGTCATTTCTGAAGGTAACTATTGGATCATTTTTGTAACTTTATATATTATATATATTTTCTAGATTTTTAATTTACAATAAAGCCTTGACACTATTGCCATTTACAGCAACCCATGCTTCATAGAAGTGTTGAAGTCTAAATTTGAAGAAAAGAAAAAAAATGTCATGACTATCAAAAGTAGGCTACTGCAATAATATATACAGTTATGTAGATCTTGTTGATGGTGAATTCAAGCTTTGCTACAGTGGCCCAAAGTATTTGGATATTTAAGATTCAAATTTAATTGAATATGATAACAAAATATACAGCCATATAGCGGCATCTGCTAATAAATGGTCCTTTGTCTGAATTTTTTTAATTAGCCTTATTTATTACTTATTTAATTATGGATCACTTATTATTAATTACTTATTTAGATTATGTATGCATTCCTCTCAAATTCACAGGTGTCCTAGTAGAGTAACCACAGTAGAAGAACTATGAATGTAGATTAACTATAGACATGATGCACTAACATTTTACAACCAAAAAAGGGTCAACGTTTTCTTTTTAAATATTCACATTAAAACCAATTTCATCCTCATATATACGCTATTTTACCAAAAGTTTTGGGACACCTGCCTTTCCATATTAAACCCTACGGTATAAGAATGGGATGTCATTAAAATACTTTAATATGGAGTTGGCCCACCTTTTGCAGTTATAACAGCTTCAGCTCTTCTGGGAAGGCTTTCCACAAGGTTTAGGAGTGTCTTTATAGGAATTTTTGACCATTCTTCTAGAAGTGCATTTGTGAGATCAGGCAGGGTGGGGCGAGAAGGCCTGGTTCGCAGTCTCCACTCTAATTCATCCCAAAGGTGTTCTATTGGGTTGAGGTCAGGACTCTGTGCAGGCCAGTCAAGTTCCTCCACACCAAACTCGCTCATCCATGTCTTTATGGACCTTGCTTTGTGCACTGGTGCGCAGTCATGTTGGAACAGGAAGGGGCCACCCCCAAACTGTTTCCACAAAGTTGGGAGCATGAAACTGTCCAAAATGTCTTGGTATGCTGAAGCATTAAGAGTTCCTTTCACTGGAACTAAGGGGCCAAGCCCAACCCCTGAAAAACAACTACCATAATCCACCAAATTTTACACTTGGCACAATGCAGTCAGGCAAGTACCGTTCTCCTAGCAACCAGCAAACCCAGACTCGTCCATTGGATTGCTAGACAGAAAAGTGTGATTCGTCACTCCAGAGAACACGTCTCCACTGTCCAGTCCAGTGGCGCTGTGCTTTACACCACTGCATCCGACACTTTGCATTGCACTTGATGATGTAAGGCTTAGATGCAGCTGCTTGCCCATGGAAATCCATTCCATTAAGCTCTCTACACACTTTTCTTGAGCTAATCTGAAAGCCACAAGATGTTTGGAGGTCTGTAGCTATTGACTCTGCAGAAAGTTGGCAACTCAGCATGCGCTGACCCTGCTCTATGATTTTGCGTGGCCTACCACTTCGTGGCTGAGTTGCTGTTGTTCCCAATTGCTTCCACTTTGTTATAATACCACTAACAGTTGACCAATAAATATTTAGTAGTGAGGAAATTTCATGAATGGAGTTATTGCATCGGTGGCAACCTATCAAGGTACCACGCTTGAATTCACTGAACTCCTGAGTGACCCATTCTTTCACAAATGTTTGTAGAAGCAGTCTGCATGCCTAGGTGCTTGATTTTATACACCTGTGGCCATGGAAGTGATTGGAACATCTGAATGCAATGATTTGGAGTGGTTTCCCAATACTTTTGGCAATATAGTGTATATAGCCTTTAGCTTGCATGTGACATTGTTTCTCAAGTTAAAAATTATCACAAAGTACTCAAACGGTTTATTACTGTTGCTAAGATTCATAAAGATAACTTATTTGCACTCTTTTATATATTTCAGCTACATGTACTATCTTGAAGGTGCGGAGGCAATCCTTTCTGCAGTATTACTTCAGAAGAGAGTCCAAACCCAACCTCCCCCCCCCTCCCCCCTCTCACTGGAACACAAAAACAAGAACTGCTGTGAGAGTGGTTGCCCCTGAATGAATTGAAATTGAAAGAGGCTACCCTGAGATTAATCCCTTTAGCAAGAGGCACAGCGAGATTCCCCATCCCCCCGCAAGAGGAAATCAATGCATTTAACTAAGTGTGATTGTTTTCAGAAACATGAATTCACAAAGGCCCAGCCAGTAATATTTAGAAATATTTACCAAACCCTTACACCTTGGAATACACCTGCCAGAGAAAATCTAATGTAATTTTTATTTTCCAAATTAATTATACAATAGTGCTTTATTTTATTCTGCCTTGAGCTTTGTAGTTTAAATGCCAAGGACACTCTATGACGTCATGGTGTTTTCGGAGCGCATTGTGTAGAGGAGAGATTAGACTTAGGATTCCCTTAGGAGCAGCCTCTGGTAGCTTCCTGATATAGGACACTGCATACAAGATGCATGCAGAGGAACTTCTCATTTCCTTGGCTCTCTCAGATCCATTGTGCCCCTCACATGTTACTACGTCATTAGAACTTATATCTTCTCCTACCAGAGGAACTACCAACTGTTGCATTACTCGTCCATTGTTGGTCACTCTGGATGTGTTGTATGATTTAATTTATTTCAGTGGAACATAAAAGAATTAAGAAAACAACTGGAAAACTAAATTAAGAATCTTTTCCATACAAAAACCACAAGGTTTAAAAAAGGATACAATACAATCATAAAGTAGTCCATACAACTTGCGCAACAATAGAATGAAGGCATAAAATAGTTTTGTATGAGGAACAAACCAAAGTTGAAGTTGTTATTTATTTAAAATCTTCACCAGCCCTGCAGCTCTCTAATGTTATTATCCATTTAAACTGCATATTGAAATTGGCATTACAAGTCCAATGTTTTGCAATGCAACATCAATCTGAACAGTCGGAATTCATGTGACTTTTCTGTCACTCTAGATTGACATTAGTCACAGTTCTTCTAAAGATTTTACATTGATGATCAAAACAAAGTAGATTAAGTTCATCAAGTTGTATACTTCTTTGAAGGTTCAACATTTCATATGGAAACATTAGGTAGTTTTGATTTATGTGCTGTTGAATGTTTGTGATCACGTTAGCTTTATTAATGCATTAACAACTTCTGTCTGCTCTCTCTTGTTTACTCAGATCATCATCTTCACTTGTTTTTGGATATAGAACAAATGTTTTTCCTACTCTTGGAACAGTGCCCCTACCGTAATGGTGAAAAACAAAACTTGTCTGTGGCGGGCAGCGAGGCAGAGGGACCGTGAGGGCGGGACGAGGCGGTGCTCATCAGGGAGGATGAGCGCCAGCTGCGCGCCGCAGCGATCTCGGCCCTTGCGGAGGAGTGAGGGACTATAAAGGAGGAGCGACAACAGTGAGGGACGAGAGAGGACCAGGCCTGGACGTTTTTGTTGTATTTTATTTATGTTTTGTTATGTGTTGCTGCAGTCGACCGTGAGGGGCTGCAGCTTATTATTTTCATTTTGTGTTTGTATAGGCGACAGTCGTCCGCGAGGGGCTGTCGCCGACCTTTTATTTTGTTTGTTTGATTAAACCTTTTGTTGAATGTTCTGCGGTTCCCGCCTCCTTCTTCCCGTACAAACATACCTTACTACATTGTCAATGGCAGGAAAGCACATTTTTATTAAACATGGACCTTTATTTTCATTAAAAATACTTATTTCTGCTATAGGCTGTGTAAATGTAAGCAATTAATTTGGAATAGCGCAAGCTGGGTGCATCTGCTCGGCCAGAATCATCTCGATGTCGTGCATCCTCGAATGCGGAGCCATGAGCAAAGTTACAAAAAAAAATGGCGTGCACACCGGCACGCAATTTGGGGTCTTGCTCACTCAATGCACACATTTGCCCACACCACGCTGCCTTTGGGGGACACTTCAAGGTAGGAAGGCATCAAGGCACGTCTGTATCTAATGTTAACTTCACTTCCTGCCTCCTGAGAGACCTTCATCTGATTGAGTTTCCGTCGCTGCCTTTGATATCCCACAATCCTATGCGTTCCAGTCGATGACAGTTGAGCTAGAAAAAGGTGGCATTTGAAAGTATGTTTTTGATCGTTTTTCACTTCTGATGTAATTTCCAGTGATAAATTACTATTGTAGTAATTCAATATTTTAGTTTTCACCAAAGCTCACTCTATTTTGCTGTACATCATTAAACTTACACTTCCTCAGAAGTCTGTTCGAAATCAGTTTCGTGAGGAACCTTCTGTCACGCGGACAACGCAGGAAACAGATGAGGATCCAATAGTGAGTGCAAAAGGTCTTTATTTCTGACACAAACTCAGAAGAACAAACATGTGGCAGAATGTCAATGAGAATGAGCGAAGTCCAGAGCATGCAGGAAGCCAGGAACGCGGCAGAGCAAGACGTGACACAGGGACGCAATGGGCGAAGACCAGGCAACAGAAACTCCAGGAAGCAGAAACCCACACACCAGGGAAGACGAACTGCACACGAGGACAACTGCAACGATCGACAAACACAGATGGCAGGCAAGGCAATAAATAGGCATGTGAAATGAGGTGCAGCTGGTGGTGATGATGAATATAGCAGTGATCAGTGACCATGCCTCCAACACAACCAAACACATCTAAGAGAAATGAGCCAGTGAATCCATGAACCATGACACCTTAAGCCTTACAAGTCATTGCCTGATAAGGCAGCGAGGCAACAAGTCGGCTGCCAAGGTTTTCGGATACAGCTGGCGAGTATAAACCAAGCTTTATTGAGAAGACAAGGATTGTCATGCATAAGTTGGTGCTTTTTTGACCCTTTCAAACTGTTTCACATTGTGTTTAACACATTTAGGCATGGGTATTTTCAAATATGGCCACTCGTACCATATTGCTTAAACATGAACATGTCAATGTAATCAGTAGAATTTAATATATTGCACTTATGCAGTAATACAGGCGCATATGCAATTTAAAATTGAGACTCACTCAATTGACTGTTCGCAAAGACCCACCATTGCTATGTCCGACAAGCCATGGCACTCACACCATACACGTTCTCACATAGAGAAAATACATCATGAAGCAAAGAGGAGACTGACAACACACCAGACATTTTTAAAGAAATTTAAACAACAAATACCGTTTTGTGGCTCTTTAATGTGTTGTGATCGCTGTAGCACCTCAGTTAAAGCTGCTCGCGAACCGATCATATCTTCCTTGTAGTTCATTGATAAGCATTATCATTGGTAACCACCCCACTGAGAGGAGGTAGAGGTCACGCAGAGGGACTGATTGGAGGTGACGACGACTGAGTGGCAGGAATGACAAGAATAGAGAACAGCACAAAAAACAACAACAAAAAACAGAGCATTCCTGATGGCAGTCTGAAGAGGTGGTGGGAGAGGGGGGGCTGGATGGGGTAAGCAGGACTGAAGAGGATACACATTCTGGCAAGATCAAGGGACACAAGGAATTCATCTCTCCACACTCACATAAACTGTCCATTAGGTCCAGCCGGTACTCAGTCTCAGTGGCGGGAGGGTGGACGGGTCTCACAGCCATACCCTCAAACTTCACGAGGACTCCCACGCTGACTGATGCCCACGGTGATGCCAGTTCACAACCCTGGTCAGACTCTTTCTTTGGCTCCAGGGCAATATTGGCCACTGTCCTCCCTTCCTCGGACAGAAGCTTCCAGTCTGCGGGGGGCTCTGGAGTAGTATCCGTCAATCAGGGTGGTGACAGGTTGGACCCTGGGTCAGGCTGTGATATGGACTGGGTGTAGACACTCTCCAGACACATGATGATGGCCTCCCTCCAGATAAGTCCTTTGGTTAGATGACCACTCCAGGCCAAAGCAGCAAACTGCAACAAAATCCTTAGTAGGTCCGGTCTTCTGTCAAGCTGGGTTGCAGAGAACACAAGAAGATCAGATTTAGAAAGTCTTTAATTATCCAGTAAACTCAAATCAAGGCAGGTGAACAATGACAACTCTATCATTAACAAGACCAGAAAGACTAAAGAGAGACACACATGAACTTATATACAAATGATAATGAGGTGCACACACCTGAAAAGAATGATACATCAAATGAGTTACTATGACAACTAAAGACTGACGGACACTAGAACAAGATCAAAAGGAAACTGGATAGAAACATACTAAAGCTCCAAGAAAATGAAACTAAGACCAAAATAGCTGAATATATAATTACATTGTAAACCATTGTATCTTTTATATTACAAACACAAATGGACCTTTTCAAATTTTGAAACAAAACTAAATGAAACAGGAAACAACCTTTAAAAGAGGAAACACTGAATTGACCACATTTTTTACCAAAAAAAAAAAAAAACAGTGTTGCTTTTAGCTAAACTAAAAAAAAGTTTGAAAGGAGGTGTAGAACATGGATGTTTCTCTAACCCCATATCCTGTCATTGTAAGCATGAAACCATAGAGGCAGAGACCATCAAGCCATCTGGCTGCCTACTTATCCAAATATGTGAGATATTCCCGAGACCTAAGTGTAGTGCTGAAGAATAGCTTCTCTAAACGTAAGTATTCGTCTCCATACGGTCTCCTAGCTTTCACCATGAGAGCATGTGGGCCTCTACATATAGGGTCTCAAGAGCAATTACCCGTAAATATATCTCTAATATAATTGTGAGAGCAGCTTGAAGCATATAAGCTTTTTAAGAACTCACTGTGTCTTTGATTACATGGTTATATTTTTGCTTATCAGAACATTCATCCCATTCATTCCAGGCTATATTGAATGGAAAATCTCTTAGGCTATATCAGATGTTTTAGACACATTATTTAGATTTAGATGTGGTTACTTCTTCATTCTGTGATTACTACTGCAATAAGTTTTTTTTTGTGTGCCTGTAGAAAAATGGACATATCTGAGAAATATAAAGCTTGCATATAATCTCCGCTATGACTAGTGTCTGGTTAATGAATAAATATAAATAAGGTTGGCAATAACAATAATAATAATAAAATCTCTGGAGGGAGCGGATCATATTGCAGATTTTATTATAAAACTAATGGTACTTCAATCAAGGCACACTTTTATAGAAAAAAGCTCAATTGTTCCACAATGCATTGATGTAGTGCACTCACTGTCAGAACACCATGATGTTAATTCGAACAAATGGGGCTAATGGATCCACGTTAAAGCTGTGAAAATATTGAGAGGGCCCCATATCACATCAATCCACAAGTTTCCATGTTACTAGACTCCATGTCAGACTGTTTAGTTTAAAAACAAGAAACAAAATATGTCCTCACCAATGTGAGTGATAACGTTTTTCCTACATCTACCCCACAAGAGTGGGTTGAGTATGACACCAAAGCCCCCCTTTGATTTATGAGAGTATTTTAAATAGGCTACTTAAAAGCAAGTTTTGTAGCAATTAATGTTTAAGCCTTGTTTATTCAGTGTTTGGCCCTTTCCCAGTATTTTGAATGAACAAATATATTCCGCAAAGATTACTTTACTAACAGTATTATAAAGTTGCAATAACCCAATTGAGGATGTATATTATGGACCTCAGTCAGGGTATGCATAACACCACATTTAGTCAGACTAAAGTAAAAAAAAAAAAAAAAAAGGTTGCAAGGGATAGATGCACATTGTATAAATTAAGGTCATAGGACACATCTAATTTTTACAACCCAAATTTTCTGGATTTTTTGTCTACTTGAATTTTTGGAACAACATATTCTTTTTAATACAATGAAAAGGTCCATATCAGAACCATATAATGAAAAGGTCCCACAGGTCCATTGATTAGACTTAAACTTGGCTAACCATTCAAATAACCATCAACCTTTGCAGAACACACGTTTTTTTGTAATAAATCCTGACTTTTAAATTTATTTAATTGGTTAGTCAATACAATATATAATTAGGTTCGTTTGAGATCAAATGCCCCCTATTTCTCTCTTCTCGTAGTAGATCAGCCACCTACGAGATCAAAGGTGGATATTGTGGGATTCGTACTTGTTGCTAATAAACTGGATGTAATTTAAGATCTGTTGCTTTTATATGAAAATAAATATGAGGATGGCACCCCCAGTACTAATTTAATTTCATCCTAAAGACGTGTTTTCCGTTCATTTTTATTTGAATACAGACATGTATTTTAGTTTTGTTTTTTGTTTTTGAAATATGACAACAATCACATATCCCATAGAGATCACTGTGACAGAGTTTGGGAATATTCACAAATCATTTATACACAAAAACATGATATCAGAGTTTCAAAATCAAATTTTTTGAGCATTAAGTTGTGTCGTCAGCAAGTCGTTTCACATCGTGTTTTTGAGCAGCACAGTTGGTGAATTGACTGCGGAATCCCACGCAGCAGAGGTCTGCTCTTTTGATATATTGCATGCTCAGATATTCACACAACATAATATTCTATAAGCCATCTTTTTTTTTTTTTTTAATGATCAAAAACCCTGGTGGTGGCTGGCAACTTTTTTTTTTTAAACACTGGCAGGGAAAGAGTTAACAATCTTTTATTAGTCTACCAATAAAATAGCATTATTAGTCTACCAATAAAGTGGGTCAATATTTGTTCATGTTTAATTTTGATGAACATTAAACAAAATAACATTAAGATTACAGGAAAAGAGTTTTTACTGTTATAAAAACACAAATTTGTGAGCATCAACTGAGCACAATGTGTCAGAATAAACTCAAAACAGCTTTGTCGTCATCAGATCTTGAGCAGCCGCTCTGAAGAAGTTGCACAGAATGAACAAGCCAGCTGCTCTCTCGCTCTTGTAGTACTTCGATGGCATATACATTACAGTCACGTGGTGTCGGCGCCATCTCAAGACATGAGAAGTATATGAGCAGAACAGAGAATCATAAGGTGAGTTTAACTTAATGCGACACTTCTCAGACAAATTGGTGCCTGACAAATCAATGTATTCTGGTTAAAAAGAGACCTGCCTATTGTTATGTCATGTACCTACACACTATCTCAGAAAACCAGCTTGTCTATAAGAAGATGAAACCAGAGTGCAGACATGCTTGAAACCTGAAACTACTGTTGCTGAGCTGAGGTATTTTCTACAGTCTTTGGCTGAGCAGAGCAGTACTGACCACACACACATAGAAATTAGGCGGGCCGTTCAGTAGAAGACTGATGATGTGCTGGCGTGCCAATGCGATGTTGTCAAGGTGGAGACAATGGCAATTTTATGATTCAAAATGGAACATACACAATCCTTTCAACAACTTCCTTAGACAGGGAAAAGGAAAGCTCCTACTGTTTCCGACTTAAAGATGTTGATTGATGTGGGCCGCCACATTCCTCCTACATTGACATGACCATTAATGTCTTGGACGAAAAGATCATACTCCATACATCACCAAGCTTTCAAACTCCTCATACAAGTCCTTGGAACTCCGCACCAGCCCAGGATCCCAAATAAAGCACATTGAGGTGGAGAACATTTACATTGGTTTGAATTCGGAGCTGGAGTTCAGTTTCATAGGGGGCAACATATCATAGGAGTTTCATATGAGATGGATAGCCTATATATAATTCAGGTTATTTTTTGCCAAAAAGTGTTTATTTTTAAATGCGATTGATTGTACATTTTACCAGTATTTACCATACTTTCAAGACAAAAAATGTAAATGTGAAAAATATGCAATATGAAAATTATTTTCAAATAAAATGATTTTCTTTATAAAAAAATGTTCTTTATACAATACAAACACCTTTTTCTAAAAGGTACATCTTGAAAAAGGAGAGTTGTCTTATAATCAAGGTCGTCTTATATTCAGAACAATACAGTACTTTCAATATACCCTTTGAAACACATTTGTGGAGTACTAACCGTCAGGCCAGAGAGATGTGAGTTTTTGAGATTTACTTTAAAATAATATTTTCAAACGTTAACACACAGGAAGAACATTCCCACTTCTATTTAATTTCTATTATGTGTTTTGTGTTCTTTTGTTATTTGTCATACAAAGGTTTTATTTTAAGCCAACTTGTATTATTTGTTAAAAAACAAAACAAAAAACTCAAAAAAAAAAAAAACAATGTGAAGTGGTTGAAATTTTATTTTATTATGGCATTTGCCCTTGCTATATCACATTTTAGCAATAAACATTTGCTTTTTGTTCAATTAAAAAAAAAGTTTTTTTTTTTTTTACTTTGTGAGATTCATTTGTAAGGTCAGTCGTGGCCTAATGGTTAGAGAGTCAGACTGTCACTGGTAACCTGAAGGTTGCAGGTTCAATTCTCAATTGTGGCAGGAAATGACCCCCAATCGCTCCCCAGGTGCCATAGCAAAAATGGTGTGTGTGTCTACGGTTTGCAGTGTGTGTGTGTGTGTTCACTACTCCTAATGTGTGTGCACTAATTGGATGGGTTAAATGCAGAGGACAAATTCTGAGTATGGCTTACTATACTTGGCCTTCACATGTCACTTTCACTTAGTTGTGCTTTCTGTGGAAAGAAGCAGCCATGAAAAATGTGTATTATAAGTTGCATTTGATGATAATTAAATCTGACAAAAGTAAACAAAACCAGTGTAAAATGAATATGCCTTGACAAAAGAACACCTTCTGTTTTCAGATTATTCTGGAGATGTTTAACAACACTGTAGAGCTCCCTTGGTTTGTAGACCCAGATCTCACAAAAAACGCAGTGATACTTAAAAAAAACAATAAAAAAAAAAACAATACAAAAACCATAAAGACAACATTTAGAAACTAAGATTTTCGAAACTTTGAATCAACTGAACCAATTGCTTCACAAAATGATTCAGTTTTGAAGTGCTTGTGACTCCTGCTGGTCAGAACAATGTAAATGCAGCAAAAACTCAGCAAAAAACATGCATAAAAACACCTTTTACAAACCAAGTGTAAATGTTTTATTGAAGATGTAATCTATTAGTTGCAATTAACAATAATCTGTCACGGTCCCACACAAGGAAAAGGAAGAAGATCCAGTATGCAGTAAGTGTATAATTTAATAAGGGTAATCCAAAAACAGTGGTCAGTCCAGGCATAGGTCAAAATCCAAATAGAGCAATCCAACATTAACAGGAACAAGACAAAGGCAAAAACAGAACTAGGAAGTGGGGTGATACAAACAAGGACTCCGTGACACATACTAAAACAGACAGGGTATATACACACACACAGATCTAACAAGGTGATGGGAAACAGCTGAGTGCAATGAACTGATGAGTGACAGACAGAATGCTGGGAAATGCCGTCAAAATGTGAAAGACACCGTGAGAACGAGGACCTCTAGTGACAACCCAGGGAAACACAACCAGACACTGTGACATAATCTAATAACATTAAATATAAGTGTCTCTATATGTTATTGTATTATTAAATAGTAGGGCCTGTTTTATGGAGAGCTTGGTTTGTCAAGCCAATAAAATACTATTAATAATTCATTTTTATTATACAAATATGTCATTAAATGTCTACAAATTTAAAATATTGATCTGAGATCAGGGAGAAACCATGTATAGACATAGGTTCATGGGTTCACAGAGATCGATGTGGTGTTATGCAGGAACCCTATTGTATTTGCTGTTTTACAGAATCACACTCCCTAATCAAACATACCTGATTCAACTCATTAGTAAAGACTCCAGTATATCAAATGAGTGTGTCAGACGCATACATTTTTGTTTTGTTTTTTTCTAATAATTTTGAATCCAGAAATTAACATAATTTTCTAAAATATCAGTAATTTATATCAATGGGAATTATATATACTGAAACAGCCCTGACCCATCGTGGCATGGACTCCTGAAGGAGTGCTGTGGTATCGGCACCAGCAGATCCTTTAAGTCCTGTAAGTTGCGAGGTGGGGATCTCACAGATGCTCGATTGGATTGAGATCTGGGGAATTTGGAGGCCAAGTCAACACCTCAAACTTGTTGTTGTGCTCCTCAAACCATTCCTGGGGCCGTTTCAGAAAGGAGGTTAAGTGAAAACTCTGAGTATGTTAACCCTGAAATGAGGGAAACTCAGGGTTTTCTGTTTCAGAATGGGAGGTATTTCAAACCCAAGAAAGCAGGGTAAGTCAAGCCAGTTTCTGAAAGAGAGGTAACTTATACTCAGAGTCAGTTACCCAGGGTAACTTACTCTGTGAACCTAACCTGGTCAGGAGCAGGTTTTCTTTGGTAAACCCAGAGTTTCTTTCGATCTCATCCCCCTTTCTAAAGTGCCAGCAGTGTTTAAATACTTTATTCATTCATTCAAACTGCACAAATGTATTTTGTCGTATTTCAAGTACAAAATATCACAAAATTATATCTAAATCTAAAGTAAGCGTAGTTTACTAAAAACAAATTAAATTATCTGCCACCTGACAAAAATACAAAGTAAGAAAAGCATTCTTTGCAGTGCAGGAACATTCATTCATTGCTCATATTTCATCACGAGGACACTGTCAAAGTGACAAAAATGGTATGTCCTTTTATACCGGATCCTGACATTCACTAGAAATGCGGAATTTCCTTTAGGATTTCCAGTGGTTGGACGCATTGATGACACTCATATTCCCATCATCACACTTTCTGAAAATGGATTACTGTATGGGATGGAAGGATGTTGCCAGATGGTAGTACGAGATATATACCATAACCACCACAGATGTTATATACATTTATTTACAATTTTTATGATCATCTTTATTTCCTACAAATACTTTTTTATTTTTCCTGTTGGATTTTGGCTGGCCTGAGTAGATTAATAAATGTAACAGGTGGGATCAGAGAACATTTCATTATGTGAAAAGAGCATAGACCCTTTTCACATTTCCGGGTTTCTTAGAAGCTGAAGTCGTTATAGATGGGTTAACTTTTATAGTGGTGAATGAGAGAATAAGAGAATACATTAAATATATTTTTTCTCCATTTCTCCATTTGCTCAAATAGTAAAAGAAAAATGCCACAGTAGTGATTTCACAACTTTCAAAAAGAGGAAAAAAAATAGAGTGAGATTGATAATGTGAAAGATGTAAATATTTACCATTACTCCCATAGACGCTGTATTAGAAACACCCTCACAGCAGCGGTAACTTTTTTTTTATTTGATGCAAAAGTAATATAATACAAGTATTAGTGTTTTTTAATGAACATACAAAAAACTTTTGCGATATTTATGACCGTTAAAACACGTCATCACAGTCTGTGAAAAGGGTCTATATGGGAAAAGCTGCTGCACATTGGACACCTACACCCATGAACATTTTATTCTTAAAGCTTTACCTGATTTTATTTTTTATTTTTCATTATTAGCTGCTGCCACATTCTTTTTTTGTCTTTTGGATACCATGAAAACATAATTTAACTAATTAAGAATTAAACTTACATACTGACCCGGAAGTATGCAAATGTCTTTTTGTTGGGCGCTGTTGCCATGGTGAATCATAATTTCGGAGCTCCATTGATCGTGGATTTTCATAGTTGGGGTGCATGTGCTTAACTCAGAGTCAGTCTACTCAGAGTTGATTGAACTACCTCAATTGAGCTGTTCTGAAACCCAAAACTCAGAGTTTCCCATCTCAGGGTAAGTCAACTCAGAGTTCAAGTTTAAACTCTGAGTTGGTTTTAACCTCCTTATTGAAACAGGCCCCTGAAACATTTTTGCATTACACTGCCTCCGCCGGCTTACCTTCTTCCCTTCTTCCCATAGTAGTGCATCGTGGTGCCATGTGTTCCCCAGGTAAGCGACGCACACGCACCCGGCGCATACACCAGTACAATCAGTAACGTTGACTTTGAAAATTGTATGGATGGGTCCACCCATAAAGGTGATCTGGTAAACACAAATGACTCCAGAAGAGGAAAGCCCAGTGCTGGAGACAGCAGGGGCCACAATGAAGAAGTCCAGAAAAAGAGAGACAACCAAAAATGTCCAAACACAAATTAATGAAACGCTTATGGACTTTTTAGTAACACCAACAGTGCCACCAAAACAACATCATGAAATGTTGAGCTTTTCCTTCTAAGTTTAGCAACTCAAATGAGGTCCTGGGGGAAAAAATGGAACAAACAAGAGCAAAAATAGAGATGGTACGTATCCTGGATGACCTGGATGCGCAGAGTCAGGCACATCATGGGTAAGGTGTGATTTGCTACCACACAGGACCACCACTGCCTGGGTAGCTTGAATGCTCCAAAATAAAATATTGTGGCACCCTCAGTTTATTTTAATGAGATTAATATTTATTTATTTTATTTATTTATTTATTTGTTTAATTGACTCCTGTTATATTGTTGTTGCTCCTGTTATACGTTAGATTACATATTGATACTGTTTTTTGTTTTGTTACTGTAGCATGTGATGTTTGGGCCCACTCTTATTAAAGTGCATGTGGAGGTTTGCTAGTATGATTAATTGCATCTTAATTTTAGTTCCTGAACAAGGTGGTGGTAACTGCAGGTGGTTTCTGAGTTGATGAAAAGCGGAATGTAACGGAATGTAAAATGATAACAAATGTGGCTGCAGAATTAATCAATAAAATCCACATTTAGACTGGCTATAGCTGCGATGTAATAGTATGTTGCGCTGCATGATTCAGAGTGAAGAGCAAGTTTCCTTTATTTACACATTGACATTTCTGTGGAGAGAAGTTTGCAGCTTTCACCAGTAGCCTGATCGCCAAAATATAAGCTGGAAGATCTGAACCTTTGAAAGTTAAAAATGTTAGATATAATGTGTGTTCAATTATTGACATATTAATTAAAAGTCTGAGGGTTTGGCTGACATTAAGAAAAAAGAAAACTCAAGTTTGGGAACCTTTGGTTTTATTGAAGCTGAGGAGAGAAGCGGTTGCAAAAGGACAAGCGCTCAGAGGTCTGTGTTGCTTGTAGACAGAGAGAGAGAGAGAGAGAGAGAGAGAGAGAGAGAGAGAGAGAGAGAGAGAGAGAGAGAGAGAGAGAGAGAGAGAGAGAGAGAGAGAGAGAAGCCCGTTGATCGCCCCCTGGAGGAGAAATAAATAAAGACAAAGCATACAGAAACCAGGGTTAAAGCAAAATGAAAGAGCACTAAATGAAGCAATTGAATTTATACCCTAACCCTAACCTTCCGAGATCAGGTATGCTCAGGGTGGTATGGCCGTAAGCAAAGGTTTCAGCCAATAGAGAGCTATTTAAAGACGGGAGACCATGGCTTAGCCCGCAATTTTACAAATTAGTCATACAGGGTTTTTTTTCCTGTGCAAATCAAGTTCAGAAACTTTATTTGTGTATCATTTACACTCAATGTTATTATTGCATCCTGTTAATGTATAACAATACTGAGGTGCAAATAGTATGTATATGTCAAAATAAAGTATAAATTACATGTAATTACTATTTACACATATTGCAAAGAACTGCTACTTTTATATAGTGTTGAATATAACAACTTATATCGAATATATCAACTTAGTATGCTATTTAACTTAGTAAATAGCATCTACAGCTATTTGCACTTAGTGTAAATATCATCTATCGCTAAGAAAATTTTATTTTCACTTAGTGTAAATAGAATCTATTTGCTATTTACACTCGGTGTGAATAACATCTA
Source organism: Romanogobio albipinnatus (assembly GCA_023566225.1). Lineage (NCBI taxonomy): Eukaryota > Metazoa > Chordata > Actinopteri > Cypriniformes > Gobionidae > Romanogobio > Romanogobio albipinnatus. Next base: position 32,221,579 of record CM042244.1, read on the forward strand.
TTGCTATTTGCACTTAGTGTAAATAGCATCGATCACTATTTGCACTTAGTGTAAATAACAATTATCATTAAGAAAATATGCTATTTTCACTGAGTGTAAATAGAATCTATTTGCTATTTACACTCGTGGAAATAAACATATAGGAAACGTATAGGAAAATAAACATAGGGGCTTTAAAAATATTTTTAAAAACATCAGTATAATCAGAACTGATATACTTATCACTTTCATTCTCTATTACTTTTTGGAGAATCACGGTTTATTTAGACTTTTATGTCATTTATCACACCACACATGCACAACTGTTAGTGACAGCAGCCCAATAAACATGCTGCTATCTGTCATGTTAAGAGATATTCAGGCAAGTAAATTGACATAGATTTGCATGATATAAAATTGCTGTTGTTTTTTTTACCTATTTGTCATGACCTGCTCAGAGACCCAAGAGGGTTGAGGATCCAAATGCAGTAGCCTAGTTTATTAAAGGGTAATCCAAAGATATAATAGAGAAGAAAAAAAGGCAAAGGTCAAAACACAGGCAAACAGTCCAAACAATAACAGAGGCCATGAAAAGGCAAAACAGATCATTCTAAAGGATCCGGGCAAAAAGTCAAAAACCATGAACATGAGAAACCAAAGAAATGCAGTGCTGACACATACAAGACTTCAAAAAGAGTGACTGAGAGATACATGTGTTAGGGTTCTGCCCTGGCAGCCTTGTCTGTGTTGTCATTGGCCATTTCTCAATATGCGTTCTTGTCTGTACTTGTGTTCTTGTGGACTTGTGAAACGTCATCAGTCACTGCCCATGTACTGTTCCATTTCCAGTTCCAAAGTTCAGATCTAGCCAAGTACAGTTCAAATCCCCGGATGTGTCTTTGATCCGCCCCTTTTTATCAAGGATGCATCGAGAGGTGACTTGTGTGGACTTGAGACATCCAGGTATCCCAGAATGCATCTTGCACCAACCAACAAGCGCCAATAGCAGATGAGAAACCCAGCATAATTTAAAAATACTTACTGTTATTAGACTTTTTCAGGCGAGAATGTACTTGATTAAAGCTCAAATCTGTGGTTTATTGATAAAGATAACACCTATTCGAAAATTTTATCTGGTGTTTTCGGAGTTGTGAGATCCAGTAGATCACCTTTCCTCGGCTATAGTCCTTCTGACATTTGACGCTGGCTCTGATGTCTCTGTAGTGGTTAAACATGAGATATAATTTGTCTTGTGTAGACTTAACTTTAACATTGCAGTCTATAGCACTGACTTTGTATGTTTGACTGAATTGTTTTCTTTTTTCTTTTACTTATACTTTTATAATGGTTATTATTCATTTAAACTGACATAAAAAAGAGACTGGGTTGTATTTTATGTCATATTTAATTGTATTACAGTAAAGATAATCATATATATACAATGAGGAAAATAAGTATTTGAACACCCTGCTATTTTGCAAGTTCTCCCACTTGGAAATCATGGAGGGGTCTGAAATTGTCATCGTAGGTGCATGTCCACTGTAAGAGACATAATCTAAAAAAACAAAATATCCAGAAATCACAATATATGATTTTTTAACTATTTATTTGTATGATACACCTGCAAATAAGTATTTGAACACCTGTCTATCAGCTAGAATTCTGACCCTCAAAAACCTGTTAGTCTGCCTTTAAAATGTCCACCTCCACTCCATTTATTATCCTAAATTAGATGCACCTGTTTGAGGTTGTTAGCTGCATAAAGACACCTGTCCACCCCATACAATCAGTAAGAATCCAACTACTAACATGGCCAAGACCAAAGAGCTGTCCAAAGACACTAGAGACAAAATTGTACACCTCCACAAGGCTAGAAAGGGCTATGGGGAAATTGCCAAGCAGCTTGGTGAAAAAGGTCCACTGTTGGAGCAATCATTAGAAAATGGAAGAAGCTAAACATGACTGTCAATCTCCCTCGGACTGGGGCTCCATGCAAGATCTCACCTCGTGGGGTCTCAATGATCCTAAGAAAGGTGAGAAATCAGCCCAGAACTACATTGAGCTGGTCAATGACCTGAAAAGAGCTGGGACCACCGTTTCCCAGGTTACTGTTGGTAATACACTAAGACGTCATGGTTTGAAATCATGCATGGCACAAAGGGTTCCCCTGCTTAAACCAGCACATGTCAAGGCCCGTGTTAAGTTTGCCAATGACCATTTGGATGATCCAGAGGAGTCATGGGAGAAAGTCATGTGGTCAGATGAGACCAAAATAGAACTTTTTGGTCATAATTCCACTAAACGTGTTTAGAGGAAGAAGAATGATGAGTACCATCCCAAGAACACCATCCCTACTGTGAAGCATGGGGGTGGTAGCATCATGCTTTGGGGGTGTTTTTCTGCACATGGGACAGGGCGACTGCACTGTATTAAGGAGAGGATGACCGGGGCCATGTATTGCAAGATTTTGGGAAACAACCTCCTTCCCTCAGTTAGAGCATTGACGATGGGTCGAGGCTGGGTCTTCCAACATGACAATGACCCGAAGCACAGCCAGGATAACCAAGGAGTGGCTCTGTAAGAAGCATATCAAGGTTTTGGCATGGCCTAGCCAGTCTCCAGACCTAAACCCAATAGAGAATCTTTGGAGGGAGCTCAAACTCCGTGTTTCTCAGCGACAGGCCAGAAACCTGACTGATCTAGAGAAGATCTGTGTGGAGGAGTGGGCCAAAATCCCTCCTGCAGTGTGTGCAAACCTGGTGAAAAACTACAGGAAACGTTTGACCTCTGTAATTGCAAACAAAGGCTACTGTACCAAATATTAACATTGATTTTCTCAGGTGTTCAAATACTTATTTGCAGCTGTATCATACAAATAAATAGTTAAAAAATCATACATTGTGATTTCTGGATTTTTTTTTTTGATTATGTCTCTCACAGTGGACATGCACCTACGATGACAATTTCAGACCCCTCCATGATTTCTAAATGATTTCAAAATAGCAGGGTGTTCAAATACTTATTTTACTCACTGTATATATATATATATATATATATATATATATATATATATATATATATATATATATATATATATATATATATATATATATATATGCACACAAACTTATTGCCTGAACCACATATTAATAGGTTTAATATTTAAAAAAATGTAAACAAAAAGAGGCAGGGTTGTGTTTTATACTTTGTTTTGTTATAAATATACATGCAATGAAGATAATCAAGATACCCACATTTGTGTGGCTATTAATATGTTTAAGATTTTTTTTTTTTTATGAAAATGAAAAGAGGCAGAGTGGTGTTTTATGACATATTTAGTTTTTTTGTATTTGTAGCTTAAAATATACATACGGATATAACCGGAGTAGCCAGAGCGAGTGAAATCAAGAACGCTGCTGTTCCATTAGCAGCATTACCGGACTTGTGTCCTCCCGTCCTCGGGAGTTTGTTCTCCTGAGTCAAACTTGGCAGGTCTGAACTACCAAGGACGCAAGTCCGAAGTTCGCGTACTTGGTATTGAGAAACCATTGCTATTGTTTAATGTCTCTATGTTTGTGTTGTGTCTAAGCACATGGCTCTGTCTTTGTTTGTGTTTACCATGTGCTCCTTGTGTCCTGCCTCATTGTTTTCCGTTACCACTAGAGGTCGACCGATATATTTACCAATACCAATAACTAGGTTGGACCACACTTGCCGATAACCGATTAATCAACCGATAGTTTTTAAAATGGGTACTGGATAAAAATAAATGAATCAATCAATCAATAAATAAACATAACACTCTAAGTAAAACAGTGCTGAACTTTATTACAATAAATAAATAAAAAAACAGTAATGAACCATGAAAATTGCTAAATTATATATGTAAATATGGATACATAAAAAAGATTCTAACAGAACAAATTATACAGAAAATAATTTAAACATTAAAAAAATATAAATAAATGTTCCTTTAACTATAATAGAAAAATGTATGTAAATGTCATAGATAACAGACAGCAAGTCCCATTTGTTAACAAGGATGTTTTAGCTTATTTAGCTAGCTCACATGAACTATATTCATTAATGCAATATACATTTTACAGCATGTATTAATATTTGATCAATACAATTGTACCTTGATCATTCATATCAGTTCATATTGCATTAACTGGTTAATAGATAAAACTAACAATGAACAATACTTATTAATGTTACAAATGTAATCTTATTGTAAAGTGTTACCATTTCATAAATCCAAACAGTCAGCTTTTTTAGAACATTTGGCAATTATCTAATCAAAACAACAAAATATGTATTAAAATCCAATACGTTTCTTATTTGTTTATATTTCTGTCGGATGCTTGACGATACAGTTTGCTTTCTCTAGTCACGAGTTGTTACATTGTTTTAACTGCTTGGGCTACTGCTAATGTAATCCTAATGCTAATGTCCTCTCAGCCTCGACTACAAAGTGCATACATACTGCTGTTCTTTCCCTGCGAATGTTAGCCTGGTCTTACCAGACTCTCGTACATTTCATTTGTACATAGGGTCTGGTCACTCTCCATTGACAAGCGTTTACTTCCTTGAAGGCGGTTTAAAACTATTGGATCTGCCAAGAGTCACTCTGGATCTGCCTAACCAATCGCCAACGTTTGGTCGTGATGTATGTCGTGATGATTGTATATGCTGTAAATAAAATGTCATTTGATAAGAATTGATATGATAAGAATAAATGCTGACATAAATAACAGCCCAATTAAAATGTTTACGTGCTTTCCTCTTTTATTTTTTGAGCGGTGATAAAATATTTTGCTCTTGTAAACACTTGCCAGCATTTAAAGAAATACAAGTCTAGAAATGCATCCAAATTATAGCGCACACAACCGCACGGTGCTCTGAAGTGGTCAAAAAGGATATAAACAGTGAATTTTGAAGTGATATATTCTTGAAAACTCAGAGATGTGGATTCGGAGAGCAATTACATTACCACACGACCTTGGTGTTTGTCAAAACAGTCTGTAATTCAGCCTGGGTTTTTTTTGCGGGTGGTGGGAGATGGACGGCAATAAAATCACTGACTAGCCCCTGAAAATGATGACAATGCCTTCCGACCCCACAAGAAACAATTACCGTCCGAATAGGGCTTCAGCCAACTCCTTCACCACTAACGGAGCGAGATGGAAAGGCTTTAACTTCTGGATATTCAGCAGCGGTGCCACAACGAAATGAATGGCTTCGCTCGCATCTTTCTCTGCCGCCATTACTGAACTACAACTCAAACTAGCGCACGAAATCAACATCATCGTTCTCAGCCACTCCCTCTGTTCACTGATTGGACCGGTAAAAATTTATTCGGGGAAAACCTAAGAATATAACGGAGTCCCAGACGGATTACTGAAGGAAAATGAAAATTGAGCGGAAGTACGTAGGGGTGTCCCACCCACCACCTTACAGTACACACCCTAGTCCTAAATCTAAGTGTTGACTTGGGGTGAACGGCTAGCTTTACTAAAATATCCAGTGGCATTATGGGGGCACATTTTCTCGTCAGAATACATGCTCATTCCCCAAATATTGTATAATAGCCTACTTCATAAATCATCCAGTCTTTCGATGAAGACGGTTGCTATAAAAAAAGCAAAAAACGTTGCTATTGTCAGTAAATGAGAATAGTATTGTGACACTGACATGTCAACTCCAAATTTGCTTTGTAAAATGTAAATGCTGAACTAATTAATTTGTGCACTGTACTAACAAGAAAAACAAATAAATAAACAGATTAGGGCTGTCAAAATTGCTCAAAAATGACGTTCGAATATTCCCTCTAAAAAAAGCAAGAATATTCAAACTATTCGGACATCTGGTTGCGCATTTTGTCAATGACGCGCATTACGTCAATAACAGGACAAATTAATACAAAGAGACATAACTACTTGTATAGGTAATAAGTTTAAACATATTTGACAACGTATTATCTACACACAAACAAGTAAATCAACTAATGGCCAAGACCGCAGACCTCTCTCTCGCCCTCACCCTCTCTGTGCATAAAGGTTTAAATAAACAAACACATTTTGAGTGCTGATCAAGAGTTTTGTGCAAGCAATTTAAGGTCGCGACTCTTGTCCCCAATATAGCAGGCTTCATTCAGTGATTGAAACAAATATTAATTGAAGTTTTACAGCATATTGAACGCTCCGAGCGAGCTGTGCTGTGGTAAACATGGAACTTTTCCTTGACATGAAACGGTAAATAATCAAACCAGTGGAAGCAGTGCATTTATCCTTTATTCATGCAATATCTATTCAGTCAGTACAGTAGTCTACACTTTAGTAATGTTAGAGATATGGTACCTTGGTTCCATTGCTTGACAGAACTCCCTGAAGCTTGCCCCATCCACTGATCGCTCTCATGTCCTTACAAATGAACAAAATTAATTTCTCCGTTATGGCCTCTTGTCGTGTTGCAGACAAAGAGCTTGTGGCGGGCGATGCAAAGTAAGGGTGGTCCAGTTTGCACATACAAATTAGTTGCTTATATTTACAAAATGAGCCTACAAAAGCATAAACAAGCTCGTTTAATAAAGAAAAGTTGACGAAACTAAGTGAACTCACAAAAGTGTTGAGTGAAATTAGGAAACATTTAAGAGATCATAAATTGAGTTGTATAAGTTAACGTTAAATTTCTACATACATTTTGTTCTCATGTCACAAGTAATATCAAGGTTTATTTTGATCTGTTTTACATGATTCTTTTGTAGTGTGGTTTTCGGTGAAGTGTACTAAAATAAATATTGCCACCTGTGTATATTAGCCCACTTCTTCTCGACGCGTTTTCCTGATGGTTTATAGAACAATTACTCCGAGTCGCCCTCTGTCGCTTCAAAGAATAGCACAACGGCGAGCGCATCAAGTATAAACGCCTCGTCCATTTGCCAAAGTATAAACAAGGCTAGCGCGCCCACTCGCAAAGCAGACAGCCACGCCTCTACTACCGCGGGCGTTTTTTTCCACATTTTTTTTTATTCAAATATTAATTTTCACCTTCGAAATTCGTTTTTTAAAAACTATTCGAATATATATTCGAATTTATAATATTCGTTGACAGCCCTAAAACAGATACATGCATGCAAGACAACAGTGATGTATGTCTAAACTTATTATTTTTAAACCTGTGTCATTGATGCTTCCTGCTTCGCTACTGTTCGGACGCTCTTGCTTACTGCTCCGCGCTTTTGCTCTATCGCTTCTTTATTTTAGCTCATAATTTCAAATTCAGCAAATCAGCACAGTGCTCAAACGACAAAGCCTGAGTCCAATGATAAAATTAGAAACTCTGTTACTGGATTACTAAACAAAAAGCAGAATATTTCAACCGACCAGCCTCCCACTGCCTTCAGCTTACATTCCGGAGAAGGGAAAACACAGCTGCCTACATTCAAAAGGATAAGAAAATGCCTCTTCTAGAATCTACTTGCTGCACAAACTGCCACAGACTTTTACAAAGGATTGCAGTTCTTGAAACAAAGTTATTTGCGGAACCATCTAACCAGACGAATCACACAGCAGAGCTTCATCATGAACGCCGTCTACACACTGTCGGTGAGTCCCATAAATGTAGTGCTACTCAACAGCTAGAGAAACAAGTAACTGATCCACACACTAATCGATGGCACAAACAGGGAGCGAGACCCAAAGGCGCTCGAGACATCAGATTGTCACGATCATCACATATTGCCGCAGTAGCATGCTCTACCCCAGACACAAGGATTACAAACACTTGTTTAATAACACCAAATATACATCTTGAAAACAGATTTGAAGTGTTAATGAATGTGGGTGAGGAATCCCCAAACGTGATGAATGTGACTGAACACAGATCGAATCAGCCCGTAGCTAACACTGATGCTAACAGGCGCTCAAGGTCGAGCAGACAGCGGCCCTCAGCTCAGAGCGCAGCCGAGCCCAGGACTCTGATAGTGGGTGACTCCGCAGTCAGAAACATTAGCAGCAGGGATACAACTACATGCTGACTTCCACAAGCAACAGTTTCTGATGTCAACAGGGAACTTAAGAACATTCTGATGAAACATAAGACTGCAAATCTACTTATCATTCATGTGGGGAAGAACGATATTCAGAGAGAGCAGTCAGAACTCCTTAAGAGGGATTTCAATTAACTTTTTGAAACACTAAGAAAACTGAAAGCTCAGCCGTTCATCAGTGGACCACTTCCAGCAAGGGGAACAAATAGGTTCTCACGGCTACTTGGGCTTAATACATGGCTGCAAAAAACCTGCAACATGAAGGGAGTGAACTTTATCGACAACTTTAATCTCTTCTGGAGTCAGAGACAACTGTTTACATCAAATGGCCTCCACCCAAACAAACTCGGTGCAAGAGTATTAAAGGACAATATTTATTTTTCCCTTCATCATCCTTCAGCTGTGTGTGCTAACACACTCAACCTGGATGGCACACACACTCCAGTACAGAGTATGGACGAGCACAGGACTTCATTTCAGCATCTGAATGGGCATGCGGTTGATACACCCCACAAGGACAATGATAACACCACGCAGCCACAACAGCATCTACAGCATCCCCGTTTCTGCGTCGATCCCCGAAACCACTAAAGACTGTGGGCCCAGCTCGCTCTGCCCCTCCTCCTGTGAGATTTCTCCGATCACAACGCCAGGGCACACACCCTCCTCCATCTGCACCAAAAACAACTGATACCAGCTGATAGGCTTTTTACTGATACTACCATAACTGATAGGCAAGATCATTGAAAGAGTTGTTTTCAGTCAGCTGAACAAATTCTTGAACTCAAACGGATACTTTGACAATTTTCAATCTGGTTTCCGACCGCATCACAGCACAGAGACAGCACTCATAAAGATAATAAACGATATTCGCCTCAATACAGATACAGGCAAAACATCAATTCTGGTACTACTCGACCTCAGTGCTGCATTCGACACTGTTGACCACAACATACTTCTTGACAGGCTAGAAAATTGGGTTGGGCTTTCCAGAATGGTCCTCAAATGGTTCAGGTCATACTTAGAAGGGAGAGGTTATTATGTGAGTATAGGTGACCATAAGTCTGAGTGGACATCCATGACATGCGGAGTTCCACAAGGGTCAATTCTTGCACCACTACTATTCAACCTGTACATGCTCCCACTGAGCCAAATAATGAAAAATAACAAAATGGCTTACCACAGCTATGCTGACGACACCCAGATCTACTTAGCCCTATCCCCTAATGACTACAGCCCCATTGACTCTCTGTGTAAATGCATTGAAGAAGTTAACAGTTGGATGTGCCAAAACTTTCTTCAGTTAAACAAAGACAAAACTGAAATCACTACATTTGGAAACAAAGATGAAATTCTCAAGGTGAACGCATATCTTGAGGCTAAAGGTCTAAAACCAAAAAATCAAGTCAGGAATCTGGGTGTGATTCTGGAGTCAGACCTGAGTTTCAGTCGTCATGTCAAAGCAATAACTAAATCAGCCTACTATCATCTCAAAAATATTGCAAGAATTAGATGCTTTGTTTCCAGGCAAGACTTAGAGAAACTTGTTCATGCTTTTATCACCAGCAGGGTGGACTATTGTAATGGTCTTCTCACCGGCCTTCCCAAAAAGACCATTAGACAGCTGCAGCTCATACAGAACGCTGCTGCCAGGATCCTGAGCAGAACCAGAAAATATGACCATATCACACCAGTCCTCAGGTCTTTACACTGGCTTCCAGTTACATTTAGGATCGATTTTAAAGTACTATTACTTGTATATAAGTCCCTCAATGACCTAGGGCCTCAATACATTGCAGATATGCTGATTAAATACAAACCCAACAGATCACTCAGATCATCAGGATCAAGTCAATTAGAAATACCAAGGGTTCACTCAAAGCAAGGAGAGTCTGCTTTTAGCTGTTATGCCAGCCGCAGCTGGAACCAGCTTCCTGAACAGATCAGATGTGCTCCAACAGTAGCCACTTTCAAATCCAGACTCAAAACACATCTGTTTAGCTATGCATTTAATGAATGAGCTTTGCTACTGTATGTCCGACTGATTGCACCTTATCCTATGCTTTTACTGTGTTAATTTTACTTTTTATTCTATGAATATTTTAACTTTATTTCTGTTTTAATTATACTTTTTATTCACTTATTTTTTATTTTGTTTAAGGCTGACTGGGTGGAAGAGGTTGAGAGACGGGGGAGCGCTAAATCGAAATCCCTCCGGTGTGAGGATGATCCGTTTAGATCCGCTCTGACGGATATAGATCTGTATAGCCTTGGTAGTACGAGGAAGGACCGTGTAGATCCGCTCTGACGGTCGAACAAAGTAGAGATAGCCCCGGTGTTCCTGTCCGGGAAGATTTGTCTGTAAGGGTAATGTTTAAATGCACAGTTACCTGACAAATATTTTTTGAGTACTCGCTCCGGTGCGAGGAAGACCCGTTTAGATCTGCTCTGACGGGTAAAACATCTAGAGAACGCCCTCAAGTTAGGCCAAGAAGATTTGTCTGTAAGGGTACTGTCTAAACGCACAGTTACCTGACAAATATTTTTAAAGTAAACCTGACTCTCCATTTTCTTCCACCCCAGATAGGGGATTTCATCTTTATTTTATATTTTCTTTTAATTCCCACTATAACTGTTATACTATGTATATTTTTATTGTATTCACTTATGAATATTTTAACTTCATTTCTGTGTAAAGCACTTTGAATTGCCCCTGTGTATGAAATGTGCTATACAAATAAACTTGCCTTGCCTTGCCTTGATGCCAAAGAGCTCATCATATAACTGGATTTTAGGCTTTTGACAAATGTTTGTTAAACATAGCACTGCGGTAAATTAACGTTTGACATTAAACTCTACGCATTTCATGTACAGACAATCCGACCCAATACGGCTCAGTTTTTCTATTTATCTTGCTCTGTCAAGCGGCAGAAGTGATTCTAAATAGACTATGCTGGGCTAACGCCATGCATTTCCAGTGTGGGGGAATGGACTGTTTTCTCCCACGCCACGGCCCCAGCTATGACATGCCTAGGGTGTGGCCTATGTCCCACCCACCACCTTACAGGACAGAATAATTATATCCTGGCATTAGTTTTGCTTTGTCATTTGAAAATGTATTTGACTGCGTGTCATTATAAACTTTTTTTTTATTTGATTTTTTTTATAATTGTTTGTCGTTTTTTTGGCAACCTAGGGTGTGGCCTGTGTCCGACCCACCTACTTACAGGACACACCCTAGTCCTAAATCTAAGAGTTGTTGTTCAGCTTTGCAGAAATATAAAACTTGCCAATGTGTGCAGAGTGCACTGTTGTCCATTGCTACAACTGACTGCTACAAGCTGCTCAGTCCCAGTTTTATAGGTTAGTTAGGTAACACTTAGAATAATGGTCATTAGTTAACATTAGTTAACTACATTAGTTAACATGAACTAATAATGAACTGCACTTATAAAGCATTTATTTATCTTTGTTAATGTTAATTTCAACATTTACTAATGCTTTATTAAAATCTTGTTAACATTAGTTAATGCAGTGTGAACTAACATGAACAAACCATGATCAGCTGGATTTATATTAACTAACGTTAACAAAGATGAACAAATACAGTAACAAATGCATTGCTCATGGTTAGTTCATGTTAGTTAAAAAATTAACTAATGTTAACTAATGACCATTATTCTAAAGTGTTACCGTTAGTTATTTCTAAAAATCTAACTTTTTGATGACTCCCGTCTGCTTGTCTTGTTCTTGTACAGATGTTCTTGTCAGTGGCGTAACTTTGCTTTGAAAAGTGGTGGGGACACCGGGACACCGCACAACTCGTTTTGCTGTGTTTATTTAAAACAACACACGTGTTTATTTAATACGGAGACGCATTTCTGCCACATACATATTATTTTTCCACTCAATTATGTAGTAATAACGAGATCTTATGTCATAAAAACGACATCATTTTCTCGTAATAACGAGATTGTATGTTGTTAAAACTACATAATTTTCACCTAATAAGGACATGTGTTGTATAGTGATGTGTGTATAGCCTATGTCTGTAGGCCTATTAGAGAATTTATTTAGCCCATGCCTTTGTCACACTTGTTTGAAAAGCAGAAGCAAGCTCAGCGTAAAATATCTCATCCGCTGCCTGTATCGGTGGCAATGCCCATAGCACGAAATTGTTGTAGCCTAATTTATTGATGTAGCCTATAGTTCTTAACTGAGCAGGTGGCCATGGACCGCTCATGTGGCGTAACTTTAACCTTGTAATGACGACCCCGGTGCAGCCACAAATATCATAATTATCTATAAGGCCTACTGTAATTAAGACATTCTAGAAATGTATTAAAAAGAAAGACGCTTTCAGCCTTACTCAAAGACCGCGGAAACAGGCCAGTGGGTTCAATGCATTCCCGGCGTTCGTTTTTTGCTTCCGATGTAGCCTATTAAATATACAGGCAATTAGTTTATGAAACCTTGATCAAAATTAAAATACAATTCACTTTTCATCATCAACATATAAAAATTAAAACAATAATATAATAGGCTAATATTTAAACATAACTATGAATCTAAATAGGCTACGTTTTGTATCTAGCCTACTCCACTCCAAACGCTTAAAAAATTTATTTTGTTTATTAAACAAAAAGTTTTTAATTTCAAATTTAATTTCTAAATTCAGTTCATATTTCCAGCAAACGAAATTCCGAGCCAAAATAACAAAGTGGTTAAAAAAAACTGCAACAATGAAAAATATTAAATAATTCGCGGGTGCTTTCGTCGGCATGGAGTGGGGTCAGACATGATTTCTATTGAGTGTTGTTTTGCAGAAATCATTTCTTTAAAGTGAATTTCGTTTTCTATAAATTGTATTTTAATTTTGATCAAGGTTTCATAAATGAATGGCCTGTATATTTAATACATAAGAAGCAAAATAAGAACGGGATTGACGTGCGTAACGAACCCACTGGCCTGTTTCCGCGACCTTTGAGTAAGGCTGAAAGCATCTTTCTTTTTAATACATTTCTAGAATATATGTAGCTATTGCAGTGTAGCATACAATATATTACTGTAGGCCTATTATAGAGTTATGATATTTGTGCACCGGTTATGCCACTGATGCTAACATGAGCGGTCCATGGCACCTGTTACCCGTAACGAAGTGGTAAAACTTTGAGTTACCATCATGCAATTTCAAACATTTTGCTCGTCTCTGTATGTGGCAGCTGGCAGCAATGCGTCACAATAACCTGGCATAAAAGTCGATTATTCTTTACAGATGGCGCGGTATGTTTGTAAAGAAGAGGAGTTCTTTATTAAACTCATAAAAAAAACAATATAATATAAAATGCCACAATTTATCAAGACCTTGAAGCAGATAAGAGAGAGAAACACCTCGTATGTGCCGCTCAAGTATAAGGGGCTTTCCTTGCCATAGGTGCTTGAATAACACAGGCGTCTCCTTCCAGTAAAAATAATGGCGTGCGGTGGCTGGGATATACATAAACCTAAAAACATACGTGGCATAATTTTTGGAATGACTTATCACGTGAGGAAAAAAAAATGTTTTAGTCGCATAACATCAGTTAATGGAAACACTGTCATTTCGCAATATTTTTTTTATCGACTATTAGGAAATATGGCAAAAGTTTTGTGCAAATCTGTAATGGAAAAAAAGCTTCTGACCAGCGGAAAAATGTGTTAAATTAATGTATTATGGTTTGTAGATCGTGCTTTTGCTTTAATACACACCTTCCGCAATCTATTTTTCAATTACTTTTAAAAAGTGGTGGGGACAATATCGAGCCTGGCAAAAAGTGGTGGGGACATGTCCCACCCGTCCCACCTGTAAATTACGCCTATGGTTCTTGTACTTTCCTCTTGCTTGAAGTCCTCATTGTGTAAATCTATGAGGCCAAGAAATCAAAATTCCATGATGAGATAATGGTTGAAGAAAAACCAACATTTGTGCACACAACGCAAGTTTTGAGCACTTGTGAATGTGATCCAAATAGGTACGCAATGTCGAGAGACCATCTCGAAAGGGATTAGCGAGACATTCTAAAGCACTGTCCTTTTATTGACTGTGTACTGTGGAGTCACAATTGACGTCACAACTGGTGACAGACACTGAGACACTGTATTTGATTCTCATTAACAGAATAGACAGCAGCAGGTACTGTACATTAAGCTGCTGTCGCGTTAATACACAGATCTAATTTACATACAATTTCTTTCCCAGTTGTTTACATTCACAGACACTATCGACTGTGTTTATGTGAACTTTGTGTGGTTTAAGCTTGTGTGTATTGACATTTTAAGGGCAATAAGATGTGAAAGAAAACTTAGTTTAGTACTTATAACACACGCCTTGTGACAACAGGGGAATATTCCAGAAAGCAAGGTTATCGTACCGTCAAACATTCACTGAACTCTTGGTTGATTAATCCAAACCTTGGTTGAGGTATGCTGGTTCCAAAAATGTGTCTGGGAGTAAGTTCAGCCAACCGGTTAAAGGCGAATCAACGAGTCACCATGGAAACGGACACTGGCGCCTCACTTGACAACTAAACGCATGCCAGTCAGCTCAGGCGGTGCGAGAATCAAGAAGCGGCAGACAAAATATAGGCATAGCATTGTTTTAGGCAAATTAAAACATGTCTACCAACAAGGGACAGTGGAGTAAAAGAGTCCTGTACTCACGCATCGTGAAGCAAACTGTCAGAATAAGTCTCGGAGCCAGATGCAAGTTCACAAGGTTTAATAGAGGAGTAAAGAGAGAATCAGATGAAGCACAAAAGTCACAGTCCACGGCACAGAGACCACACGCGGCGTCCCACGAAGTAATCCACTCTGGTCGGAGACCGGGAAGAAATCCTCACACGGCAGGAAACTGACGAACCTCAGAACACTGGACAGAAGGCAAAACAATGTCCGACAGAAAAGAGCAGCTCTTTGGAACCTGGATGATACTGGATCTCGCCTGAAAACAAAGCGCACCAGTAATACCAGAGAACAGAGCACAGTTCACTCAAGGTCAAGTTCACGATCCACAGGCGAGTAAACTCCGGGCTAAGACGAGCCTCCAGATGCTTGCGACCGAACCTGAAGAAACAGCATGAACTACTGACTGGACTAGGACAGCGAGACTGAGACCAACCAAGACAATGAGCACGCGACGAGAGACAGGACAGAGTGCTATAAAAAGAGAACAGCTGATGAGACACGACAGGTGAACAATTACTGAAACAAGCGGGAGGAGCCAGTGAACCCGTGAGGAACCACCACCAACAGGTAAGACAACATACACACACACACATGATCACCCAGGAGTCCTGACACAAACAACCAAAATGTAGTCGTCATGTGTAATCAATTGGCTTTGAAGAGACTGGCAGATCAGCGTGCTGCTAACCTAGAAATCTAGAGGCACCCACCCTAGCGGCAGCAAATCGGCAGGAAAAAACAAACTCTGGTCAGGCCAATCACATCGTGTATAGAGTCAGTGGGCGGGCTGAACATAATGACGGCAGAGTTGCCGCGGTTCTGGAAAGAAGCTTGCGAACAGCAGTCTTTCAAATCGGCTTTGGCCGTGACTCTGGAAGACTTGGAGTTAAGTTTTTCTTTGAGAAACTTAACTTAAGAACGGGACTGAAGTCATTCTTAAGAAAGGAAGATGTGTTCAGAGTTTTTTCCGGCCGGATACGGCGAAAGTTTAATCTATCAACTAGCTCCGCTTCACCTTCTTCGTTGCTCTGGTTGGTTGAAGTGCTATCCTATTGCGTGCAGAGGGAATTTGAAAGACAACCGTTTATCCCGTCCCTCGGATTGAGCCCTGACAATCGGCGTCGAGCGGAGGAAGCAGGTCTGAACGAGACAACGTCACTGGGGAAACGTCTCTCTGAGGCGGGGACGAGGCACGCGGGCACTGGGCCGACGTGAGCTCGCCCGCCTCAGTATAGTCAGCCCTCTGGCTCCGCCGCTTTTTCCGCTGGGGTTCGGACGGGAAAGGGAGCGGGAGAGCTCTGAGAAGAACGCGATCCGCGAACGGAGGGTGGAGATGGGCATGCTCTCGCAGTGGGAGCAGCCGGACCCAGAGAGAGCAGTGTCAGCGTGGGCCTTGCCCAGACAGGTAATGCACTGGTCATGGGCATCCTCCTGATGCAGAGTTGTGCTGCACCTAACACAAAATTGCGTCTTCGACGCAGGATGACTGACCGTTTGAAAGGGAACGTACTCGGTTACTTGTGTAACCTCGGTTCCCTGAGATAAGGGAAGGAGTACTGTGTAGACTGCCGTGCAATGACGCTAAAACAACGGGTGACCTTCGCTTCAGTCGAATTAACCTGACGTT
This sequence comes from Romanogobio albipinnatus, assembly GCA_023566225.1. NCBI lineage: Eukaryota > Metazoa > Chordata > Actinopteri > Cypriniformes > Gobionidae > Romanogobio > Romanogobio albipinnatus. Next base: position 32,237,958 of record CM042244.1, read on the forward strand.
TTGGGGGCATTACAGCGTATTTTAAGGGCGCCCTTCGCGGGCTTTTACGCTCACTTCGCGGGCTTCTGTGTTCAGCGTCTCGGGCTTAGCGCCCATAGGTTCGCTCAGATACGCTGTTCTGCCATTGGTTCATGCAGTTACCACTGGCCAGCCAATAACGCGCGAGAAGTCTCGACTCCGTTTTGGCTGTGCAGTAGCACTGCGTGATTTTATAAATGCTTCAGTATTCGAGAATAGGAGAACCTATCCCATAATGCGTCTTCGACGCAGTACTCCTTCCCTTATCTCAGGGAACCGAGGTTACACAAGTAACCGAGTACGTTTCCCTCCACCGACTACTGTGCTGCTAGAATGTGTGTATGTTGCCATTCGAGATCGATCACTTGCATGTCGCCTGGCTGCCAGTTTATCCGTAGCTTGCTAAACGCACTATTTGAGTGATTTGAACACATATTAATAATAGTTATATATATATCTGGTATACAGGTCCTTCTCAATAAATTAGCATATTGTGATTAAGTTCATTATTTTCCATAATGTAATGATAAAAATTAAACTTTCATATATTTTAGATTCATTGCACACCAACTGATTTTAATTGTTTAGTCTTTTATTGTTTTAATACTGATGATTTTGGCATACAGCTCATGAAAACCCAAAATTCCTATCTCAATAAATTAGCATATCATGAAAAGGTTCTCTAAACGAGCTATTAACCTAATCATCTGAATCAAAATTACACCTGCAAAAGATTCCTGAGGCTTTTAAAAACTCCCAGCCTGGTTCATTACTCAAAACCGCAATCATGGGTAAGACTGCCGACCTGACTGCTGTCCAGAAGGCCATCATTGACACCCTCAAGCAAGAGGGTAAGACACAGAAAGAAATTTCTGAACGAATAGGCTGTTCCCAGAGTGCTGTATCAAGGTACCTCAGTGGGAAGTCTGTGGGAAGGAAAAAGTGTGGCAAAAAACGCTGCACAACGAGAAGAGGTGACCGGACCCTGAGGAAGATTGTGGAGAAGGGCCGATTCCAGACCTTGGGGGACCTGCGGAAGCAGTGGACTGAGTCTGGAGTAGAAACATCCAGAGCCACCGTGCACAGGCGTGTGAAGGAAATGGGCTACAGGTGCCGCATTCCCCAGGTCAAGCCACTTTTGAACCAGAAACAGCGGCAGAAGCGCCTGACCTGGGCTACAGAGAAGCAGCAGTGGACTGTTGCTCAGCGGTCCAAAGTACTTTTTTCGGATGAAAGCAAATTTTGCATGTCATTCGGAAATCAAGGTGTCAGAATCCGGAGGAAGACTGGGGAGAAGGAAATGCCAAAATGCCTGAAGTCCAGTGTCAAGTACCCACAGTCAGTGATGGTCTGGGGTGCCATGTCAGCTGCTGGTGTTGGTCCACTGTGTTTTATCAAGGGTAGGGTCAATGCAGCTAGCTATCAGGAGATTTTGGAGCACTTCATGCTTCCATCTGCTGAAAAGCTTTATGGAGATGATTTCATTTTTCAGCACGACCTGGCACCTGCTCACAGTGCCAAAACCACTGGTAAATGGTTTACTGACCATGGTATTACTGTGCTCAATTGGCCTGCCAACTCTCCTGACCTGAACCCCATAGAGAATCTGTGGTATATTGTGAAGAGAAAGTTGAGAGACGCAAGACCCAACACTCTGGATGAGCTTAAGGCCGCTATCGAAGCATCCTGGGCCTCCATAACACCTCAGCAGTGCCACAGGCTGATTGCCTCCATGCCACGCCGCATTGAAGCAGTCATTTCTGCAAAAGGATTCCCGACCAAGTATTGAGTGCATAACTGAACATAATTATTTGAAGGTTGACTTTTTTTGTATTAAAAACACTTTTCTTTTATTGGTCGGATAAAATATGCTAATTTATTGAGATTTTTGGGTTTTCATGAGCTGTATGCCAAAATCATCAGTATTAAAACAATAAAAGACCTGAAATATTTCAGTTGGTGTGCAATGAATCTAAAATATATGAAAGTTAAATTTTTATCATTACATTATGGAAAATAATGAACTTTATCACAATATGCTAATTTATTGAGAAGGACCTGTATATATATATCTGGTCATCCTTCATAACGCAGTCGATATTTACATCACATATCGTCTGTAAACTCTCGCGTTACCATGGCAATGACCATCCACGGAATGGAACGGTTAATAAACAAAGAGAACAGTTTGACCCGATGGAATTCTGGCTTCACAAGTCTTGTATGTTCTGTATCATCTTAGGAAACTGTGGCTCATACGTTTTTGAACTGAAAACGAGCACCGTTTTATTATGTCCAAATACAGCGCAAAACTCTGTTGGGAGTGAGTAATTTGTTAAACGTGCTCGCGCCTGATTTCTGTTAGATATAGCCTACGCACTTCATTGCTGTTTATACTGGTTAAATGCATATTTTTATTTAACATGTTTGGTATCATTGGACTCGGCAAGGATTCAAAAGTCTAAGGAGATGAATGCTGTGAAAAACGCTGGCTTGAAATTTCTCAGGCTCCTTCAGGGCATTTTGGCAATGACATATACAGAGTTTTTTGAGATACACCAATGTCCTCATAGACTATCATGGCACCCTGAACGAAGACAATGAATGCCCATTTTCATCTGACTAATGGTTGGGTGCATATATTGCCATTTTCATGTGTTCCCCTGTTATAGCGCCACCAAGTGGTCACTCGTTGCGATTATTTTCATGTGATATCAGACTGAGCTCATACACATGTGACTGAATTTGGTGAAAATATCATATATATAAGTTATAAGTTATAGCCATTTTAGTAAAAGAGGTCCCGGTCACATCGAACATTTTGGCTCCTCTTAGCATATGAAACAAAATGCAATTTTTTTTTGAAAATTATTGATATTCACTTTCCAGTGAAAATTTCTGCAGTGATTTGGTTCCGATCAGGCAAAGAACCTGGGAGTCATTTGCAAAAGTAGGTTTTAAAAAACCTAAAATATCTCGAAATTGGCACGGGAAGGACGAGTAAATCCGAGGCATGCATTTTATCCGTGTTGAGCCAAGGATTCAAGCGATATAATACACTCGAGGCTATGCCTTACGGTTAAGGAGTTATGAGCCGTTTATAACTCTGAAAACATTTAGTGCTTTTTTGTAAATGGGAATCATTTTGATAATATTTGTATCTGTATGGAGGAAGAGGCCTTCACAGGGGAGAATCTAGTTGACACGGTCTCTGCTGACACTTCAGGGCTGTGTTGTGGTCGTGTCTAGGCGCAGGTCCTAGGAAATTCCATTAATTTTGTGAATTGGTAAGTTTCGTCAGGGAGCGAAGAAATATAGATCTGAGTATCATCAGCATGTGAAAACTAACGCCATGCTTCCTAATGATATCTCCCAAGGGTAGCATGTGGTGAAAAGCAACGGTCCTAGTACTGACCTTTGCGGTACTCCATACGAAACTTGTGATCGGTATGACACATCTTCATTTACAGCTACAAACTGTATACGACACAATATACAATATACGTCAGCATTTTGACACCCAGACGGAGCCAAGTATGCAAAATTTTGCCTCCAAGAAAAACAACAACTTGTCCAAGAACTAAACGGCAGACTGCAATCACAGCAGGATATGTTCAAAAAAGCAACAGCCCAAAGTGATTCTAACTAGCTTTATTGTGGCTGAAGAAATCGTGTAAAGTGTTTTTCAGAGGGGGCATTTTTGAAGCGGTGTGTGCTGAAGGTGTGTTAGCAGGTGTGCCCCTACCAGATACAGACTTTTAAAGATGTCAGTTTGTCAAGAAACACCATCACAGACTGAGTTAAGGAACTAGCAGGAAATCTAACAATACAGCTGGCCAAAGAGACCCACAGTTATCTGGCTTTTTCATTAGCACAACAACACAGATACAGCGTAGCTATCCATTTTTATAAGAGGTGTGAAGCCGGACGTGGCTGCCATGCATGGGACAGGAAGGGACATTTCTGATGCGGTTGAGAAGTATGCAAGTGTACAAAATGCAAAAAAGTAACTGCCACACATCTCTGATAACGTATCATTATCCATCAAGAAGCTCTGTGTGGAAAGGTTCTGGAACTTGATGATATAATGACCACGGTTATTTGTTGAATAAAACGGGAGTCACTGATAAACACGTCACTGATAAACTCTCACTGTTTGATTGACAGAACCAGCGCATGCTGCTCCAATTATTGCAAAGGGAGCTTTCTTTGATCGCTTTCTTTATAGAATTGAATCACTGTTAAATAACAGATTATTTTCATCCTACTAAGAGAAACCATGCAAGTTGATGTTTAGTCACTGGTTTGATTTACTGACACACAGACAAAGAACATCTGACTACATGAATCATTACATTTCAGATCAGGCATTAGAATGAACACAGATACTTACATATTGCATTACTGTCGAGCCCAGGCACTGCACACTATTTTGTAATCCTCAACGGCATGTTTATTGCTCGGTAAGCGTGATCCGTTTAGCTCCACGAGTCGGTGGGCAGGGCTGCAGAAGCAGGTGTAGGCCTACATATTTATGGTGGAGGCGTCCGTCGAGATGACCTTGCGGTGTGAGATGGCTCCCATCGTCACTCCCCGCTGGTACCAGTCGGCTACTAACCAGGGCTCTAGGGCTGAAACGCAGCCCTGAGTCACTCTGATCCTGAAGCCTCCGGACGCCCAGGCTCTGTGAGGCACTCGGGCGTTTAACCAGCATTGCAGCGGGCGCATGCGCATTAAGCCCAGCTGGAGCACAGCTGCAGCTGAGGCCATACGTCCCAGCATCCTCTGAAAGAGCTTGAGAGGTGCGATTTTGCCCGGCCGGAAGTACGCAGCCATGCGCCGAACTTGGCGCGCGCGTTGGGGAATGACAGGCGGGCTGACATTGCCACAGTGTCCCGTTTCAAACCCAGAAATGAGGTTGATTGCGTGGGCACTAATGAGCTCTTGGTCCAATTGACCGTGAGCCCCAGGCTGTCCAGATGGCTGAGCAGCATTGCCCTGTGGGCGAGGAGCTCGGCCTCTGACTGCGCCAGGATGAGCCAATCGTCCAGATAATTCAGTACTCGCATCCCTCGACTTCTCAGAGGAGCGAGGGCCGCGTCCGGGCACTTCGTAAATGTACGGGGTGCTAGTGACAGGCCGAACGGAAGGACGGTGTATTGATAAGCCTGGCCGTCGAAGGCGAATCGTAAGAATGGCCTGTGACGCGGCGTTATCTTGATTTGAAAATATGCATCTTTCAAATCTAGGGAGATTAGCCAGTCTCTCGGGCGAATATGCGCGAGGATCTGCTTGGTCGTGAGCATCTTGAACGATCTTCTCATAAGAGCTTTGTTCAGACGCCTCAGATCCAGAATCGGTCTGAGCGACCCGTCCCTTTTTGGCATGAGAAAATACCGGCTGTAAAAGCCTGACTCGCTCATAGAATGGGGAACCGGTTCTATAGCCCCTTTGCACAGCAGCGTGGCTATCTCTGCTCGAAGTAGATGTGCTACTTCCTCGCTCACTCTCGTCTCCGTACGCGCACAGAAGCGCGGAGGGCGGCGAGCAAACTGCAGAGTGTAGCCGTGCTTCACTGTTTTCAGCACCCATTCTGATACACCTGGAATGGCTTCCCACGCTCTCGCGTGTGCCACACGGGACAGAACGGCCTCCGGGCTCGAAACGCCGCGCTTCGCGGGTTTGACGGCCTGTATAGGAGGGGCGGGCGCGGTGCGCTGGCGATGGCTGGCCGCCCTACACACTGTATCTCTGCCGCTTCGAGCGGGGAGTGGCCTGTGTGTGGCCCTACACTCGTCGGTCCGGCCACCTTGGGCGGAGAACAAATGGTGTGTGGCGCGGCGCATGGCCCCGGGGGCAGAATGTTCGCGAAAATGTGTGAGCGCGTTTGAGCGGGCACAACTCTTACGCGTGGAACATGACCGGTTAAGAGTGGCTGTGTGACAGCACGTGTGGTGATTAGGCGTGGGCGCAAATAAGCAGACACGTGACCTAACTCTAGCACTCGAGCGGCCGGTGGCCGCTTTATGTGAGTGAGAGACACGGGATTTGTGGTGCTTGGGTGCAGGGGTGAACACAAAAGTGGGCACGTTTACTGCATTTGAAAACACATACGGCGTGAGCCGTGCAACCAGAAATAAAGCAACTTCTTGATTTCTCTGGTTCGTCGTAAAAACGGCGGTTGTAGACAGGCGAGAGGGCAGTTTTGCCGGCTCGTTGGCTGCGTGAGAGCCATCTGCAGCAGCCACAGGAGTGGGGGCTGACAGGAAGAAGAGTTTTGACGGTGGTCCGGCCACGGCGGGACTTAACCGTTGCTTCCCCCCTCTGCTAGAAGGACTTTGGAGGGGCTTCAGTTGGAAACAGGCGAGAGGGCGAGTTCGCCGGCTCGTAGGCTGCGTGGAAAACATCTGCAGTAGCCACAGGAGTGGGGACTGACAGGAAAACAGAGTTTTAACGGTGGTCCGGCCGCAGCGGGACTTAACCGTCTTTTCTCTCCTTATGTATAGAAGCCCAAAAATACTCGAGCACCACGCGGTGCGAGTTAGCTTTCTGTATGTAAGAAAAGCTGGCCGCGAGCCCGGGGAAGCGGACAGTAAAACATTTTTATCTGCCGCGAGAGCTGGGCTCGAACTCGGGTCTCCGGCGTTTCAGCTGCTGATTTTGCCACTGTGCTACCGGAAGGGACACAATAGCATTCAGTTAGCGCGAGCATACGGCAGTACGTCCTCGTGCTTGTTGGCAGTCGTGCGTGCATAAAAGACAGGCTCGTTACTGCAATAGTAATATTTCCAGCCGCCTGAACTGGAGAGGGGGCTGAGAAATGCTAGAGAATGGCGGTTTGTCCGGCCACAGCGGGACGAAAACACCCTCTGTTAATTTCCCGGTGAGTGCGGCGCGCGCGCGCTGAACGTGCTCATGGCCGTGCGCACTCTCATTCCTTGTGAACGGCGCAATCTGCGCGGTCCAACAGGGGGGAGTGCGGGTTCGTTGGAGAGCATATGTCAGCGTCATGTCTCATGACGGCGTTTGTTTGCTGGCGTGCGTGTCTTAACAGGCTCGTGTACAGCAATATGAACAATTCCAGCCGCCTGAACTCATGAGGGGACTGAGAAATGTGCGCGAGGGTGGAACAGCTCTCTTGTAACATAAAGAGAGCTGCAGGACCGTCCGTTTCTGCCATCCCTTGTATGTAAGCGGCGCATTAGCACGGCATGAACAGAGGGGGGAGGAGGCTCGCTCCGAGACCGTTCATTCCTACCATCCCTTGTAAGCGGCGCGGTGGCGCGGCTTGAACAGAGGGGGAGGAGGCTCGCTCCGAGACCGTTCATTTCTACCATCCCTTGCAAGCGGCGCGGTGGCGCTGCTTGAACAGAGGGGGAGGAGGCTCGCTCCGAGACCGTTCATTCCTACCATCCCTTGTAAGCGGCGCGGCTTGAACAGAGGGGGAGGAGGCTCGCTCCGAGACCGTTCATTTCAACCATCCCTTGTAAGCGGCGCGGTGGCGCGGCTTGAACAGAGGGGGAGGAGGCTCACTACGAGACCGTTCATTCCTACCATCCCTTGTAAGCGGCGCGGCTTGAACAGAGGGGGAGGAGGCTCGCTCCAAGACCGTTCATTTCAACCATCCCTTGTAAGCGGCGCGGTGGCGCGGCTTGAACAGAGGGGGGGAACAGCGGAGTGATGTTGTCATAAAACTGCTCGAGTCGAGCCCGCAGGGTCGACATAGAGAGTTCCTCGCACTCTGGGCATTCGCCCGCGAGGAGTGCGGCGGCGGCGTGGTCACGGCCCAGACAGAGAGCGCAGACACATGGCGGTCTCTGGTGCTGAGCTGCACGTGGCACGAGCCGCAGGTGGAACGAGGCGTTTTGATAAAAACGCTCGTGCTCTTTTATGAAACGTGTGACGCAATGGCGAGAACACGTGCAATGAAAGGATATAATGCTGCCGGATAGCAGAGCAGGCACGGATGGCTGAAGGTGGCGCGATGCTGCCGGCTTCTTCAGGCGCTGTCCTCTGCTTGCTCATCTGCACGATCACGGCGGCGGGTTCCAGATCCAGCGATGCAAAGGGCTTCGCTGAAGAAAAGAAAATCGAATATGCAGCCCGTGAGCCCTGCTTATATACACGTGGCCACGCCCCACCTGTAGGCAAATGAAGCCAGGTGGGCGCGAAGCGCCCTCATTGGTCGCCACGTCACGCGGGCTCACCGATAGGCTGCTGCAGTTGCCAGCAGAGCAGCCAATAGCACGCTGGAATAGCCTGCTATGGTCTGCCAGGCTGCCGCACTGCGTTGACAATGTTACAAAATTAAGGATAATTTGGGGTTTTTCAGAAATCTCGAAGAAAGAATACTTTCCCGTAGCGTAAGGAACTTACGCAATACGAGAGAACCTCTCGTAAGAGAACTTCCTTATTTGTCAAAGAAAAGTTTTTATTGAGAATTTTATCTCAGAATATGTGGACCCTTGATATCGTCATATGCTGAAACGCCATCTCAACAGATAAATATGTAGGCCTACACCTGCTTCTGCAGCCCTGCCCACCGACTCGTGGAGCTAAACGGATCACGCTTACCGAGCAATAAACATGCCGTTGAGGATTACAAAATAGTGTGCAGTGCCTGGGCTCGACAGTAATGCAATATGTAAGTATCTGTGTTCATTCTAATGCCTGATCTGAAATGTAATGATTCATGTAGTCAGATGTTCTTTGTCTGTGTGTCAGTAAATCAAACCAGTGACTAAACATCAACTTGCATGGTTTCATTTGCCTACAGGTGGGGCGTGGCCACGTGTATATAAGCAGGGCTCACGGGCTGCATATTCGATTTTCTTTTCTTCAGCGAAGCCCTTTGCATCGCTGGATCTGGAACCCGCCGCCGTGATCGTGCAGATGAGCAAGCAGAGGACAGCGCCTGAAGAAGCCGGCAGCATCGCGCCACCTTCAGCCATCCGTGCCTGCTCTGCTATCCGGCAGCATTATATCCTTTCATTGCACGTGTTCTCGCCATTGCGTCACACGTTTCATAAAAGAGCACGAGCGTTTTTATCAAAACGCCTCGTTCCACCTGCGGCTCGTGCCACGTGCAGCTCAGCACCAGAGACCGCCATGTGTCTGCGCTCTCTGTCTGGGCCGTGACCACGCCGCCGCCGCACTCCTCGCGGGCGAATGCCCAGAGTGCGAGGAACTCTCTATGTCGACCCTGCGGGCTCGACTCGAGCAGTTTTATGACAACATCACTCCGCTGTTCCCCCCCTCTGTTCAAGCCGCGCCACCGCGCCGCTTACAAGGGATGGTTGAAATGAACGGTCTTGGAGCGAGCCTCCTCCCCCTCTGTTCAAGCCGCGCCGCTTACAAGGGATGGTAGGAATGAACGGTCTCGTAGTGAGCCTCCTCCCCCTCTGTTCAAGCCGCGCCACCGCGCCGCTTACAAGGGATGGTTGAAATGAACGGTCTCGGAGCGAGCCTCCTCCCCCTCTGTTCAAGCCGCGCCGCTTACAAGGGATGGTAGGAATGAACGGTCTCGGAGCGAGCCTCCTCCCCCTCTGTTCAAGCAGCGCCACCGCGCCGCTTGCAAGGGATGGTAGAAATGAACGGTCTCGGAGCGAGCCTCCTCCCCCTCTGTTCAAGCCGCGCCACCGCGCCGCTTACAAGGGATGGTAGGAATGAACGGTCTCGGAGCGAGCCTCCTCCCCCCTCTGTTCATGCCGTGCTAATGCGCCGCTTACATACAAGGGATGGCAGAAACGGACGGTCCTGCAGCTCTCTTTATGTTACAAGAGAGCTGTTCCACCCTCGCGCACATTTCTCAGTCCCCTCATGAGTTCAGGCGGCTGGAATTGTTCATATTGCTGTACACGAGCCTGTTAAGACACGCACGCCAGCAAACAAACGCCGTCATGAGACATGACGCTGACATATGCTCTCCAACGAACCCGCACTCCCCCCTGTTGGACCGCGCAGATTGCGCCGTTCACAAGGAATGAGAGTGCGCACGGCCATGAGCACGTTCAGCGCGCGCGCGCCGCACTCACCGGGAAATTAACAGAGGGTGTTTTCGTCCCGCTGTGGCCGGACAAACCGCCATTCTCTAGCATTTCTCAGCCCCCTCTCCAGTTCAGGCGGCTGGAAATATTACTATTGCAGTAACGAGCCTGTCTTTTATGCACGCACGACTGCCAACAAGCACGAGGACGTACTGCCGTATGCTCGCGCTAACTGAATGCTATTGTGTCCCTTCCGGTAGCACAGTGGCAAAATCAGCAGCTGAAACGCCGGAGACCCGAGTTCGAGCCCAGCTCTCGCGGCAGATAAAAATGTTTTACTGTCCGCTTCCCCGGGCTCGCGGCCAGCTTTTCTTACATACAGAAAGCTAACTCGCACCGCGTGGTGCTCGAGTATTTTTGGGCTTCTATACATAAGGAGAGAAAAGACGGTTAAGTCCCGCTGCGGCCGGACCACCGTTAAAACTCTGTTTTCCTGTCAGTCCCCACTCCTGTGGCTACTGCAGATGTTTTCCACGCAGCCTACGAGCCGGCGAACTCGCCCTCTCGCCTGTTTCCAACTGAAGCCCCTCCAAAGTCCTTCTAGCAGAGGGGGGAAGCAACGGTTAAGTCCCGCCGTGGCCGGACCACCGTCAAAACTCTTCTTCCTGTCAGCCCCCACTCCTGTGGCTGCTGCAGATGGCTCTCACGCAGCCAACGAGCCGGCAAAACTGCCCTCTCGCCTGTCTACAACCGCCGTTTTTACGACGAACCAGAGAAATCAAGAAGTTGCTTTATTTCTGGTTGCACGGCTCACGCCGTATGTGTTTTCAAATGCAGTAAACGTGCCCACTTTTGTGTTCACCCCTGCACCCAAGCACCACAAATCCCGTGTCTCTCACTCACATAAAGCGGCCACCGGCCGCTCGAGTGCTAGAGTTAGGTCACGTGTCTGCTTATTTGCGCCCACGCCTAATCACCACACGTGCTGTCACACAGCCACTCTTAACCGGTCATGTTCCACGCGTAAGAGTTGTGCCCGCTCAAACGCGCTCACACATTTTCGCGAACATTCTGCCCCCGGGGCCATGCGCCGCGCCACACACCATTTGTTCTCCGCCCAAGGTGGCCGGACCGACGAGTGTAGGGCCACACACAGGCCACTCCCCGCTCGAAGCGGCAGAGATACAGTGTGTAGGGCGGCCAGCCATCGCCAGCGCACCGCGCCCGCCCCTCCTATACAGGCCGTCAAACCCGCGAAGCGCGGCGTTTCGAGCCCGGAGGCCGTTCTGTCCCGTGTGGCACACGCGAGAGCGTGGGAAGCCATTCCAGGTGTATCAGAATGGGTGCTGAAAACAGTGAAGCACGGCTACACTCTGCAGTTTGCTCGCCGCCCTCCGCGCTTCTGTGCGCGTACGGAGACGAGAGTGAGCGAGGAAGTAGCACATCTACTTCGAGCAGAGATAGCCACGCTGCTGTGCAAAGGGGCTATAGAACCGGTTCCCCATTCTATGAGCGAGTCAGGCTTTTACAGCCGGTATTTTCTCATGCCAAAAAGGGACGGGTCGCTCAGACCGATTCTGGATCTGAGGCGTCTGAACAAAGCTCTTATGAGAAGATCGTTCAAGATGCTCACGACCAAGCAGATCCTCGCGCATATTCGCCCGAGAGACTGGCTAATCTCCCTAGATTTGAAAGATGCATATTTTCAAATCAAGATAACGCCGCGTCACAGGCCATTCTTACGATTCGCCTTCGACGGCCAGGCTTATCAATACACCGTCCTTCCGTTCGGCCTGTCACTAGCACCCCGTACATTTACGAAGTGCCCGGACGCGGCCCTCGCTCCTCTGAGAAGTCGAGGGATGCGAGTACTGAATTATCTGGACGATTGGCTCATCCTGGCGCAGTCAGAGGCCGAGCTCCTCGCCCACAGGGCAATGCTGCTCAGCCATCTGGACAGCCTGGGGCTCACGGTCAATTGGACCAAGAGCTCATTAGTGCCCACGCAATCAACCTCATTTCTGGGTTTGAAACGGGACACTGTGGCAATGTCAGCCCGCCTGTCATTCCCCAACGCGCGCGCCAAGTTCGGCGCATGGCTGCGTACTTCCGGCCGGGCAAAATCGCACCTCTCAAGCTCTTTCAGAGGATGCTGGGACGTATGGCCTCAGCTGCAGCTGTGCTCCAGCTGGGCTTAATGCGCATGCGCCCGCTGCAATGCTGGTTAAACGCCCGAGTGCCTCACAGAGCCTGGGCGTCCGGAGGCTTCAGGATCAGAGTGACTCAGGGCTGCGTTTCAGCCCTAGAGCCCTGGTTAGTAGCCGACTGGTACCAGCGGGGAGTGACGATGGGAGCCATCTCACACCGCAAGGTCATCTCGACGGACGCCTCCACCACGGGTTGGGGCGCCTATTCGAGGGCAGATCGGCCTCGGGCCTCTGGTCGAGCGGGGAAAAGCTCCTACACATAAACTGTTTGGAGATGATAGCGGTGGAGAACGCGCTCAAGCAGTTTCTCCCGCTTATACGAGGACACCACGTGTTGGTCCGGTCGGACAATACCACAGTGGTGTCCTACGTGAACCGGCAGGGCGGTGTCAGGTCCAGGTGTCTGGGCAATCTGACAGAACGCCTGCTCGTGTGGGCACACAGCTCGCTGCGCTCGCTGAGAGCTGCGCACGTACCGGGCCACCTCAACGTGGGCCCGGACAAGCTGTCCAGGGGCCTCATTCTCCCGGGGGAATGGTCCCTGCACCCTCAGACAGTCCAGCTGGTATGGCGCCTATTCGGCAGAGCGGAGCTCGACCTCTTTGCAACAAAAGAGAACGCCCGCTGCCCGACGTTTCTGTCCAAAAGCGAGGATGCGCTGTCCCAACCTTGGCCCAGCCTCCCGCTGTATGCTTTCCCGCCGATTTCCCTATTGCCCCAGGTCATAGCGAAAATCAGGGAGATGCGCCGCCCAGTGCTCCTTATAGCGCCGCGCTGGGAGAACCAGATTTGGTACCCAGAGCTGGTGAAGCTGTCGCACTCACCCCCCTGGCCAGTTCCGCTGAGAGCAGACCTCCTCTCTCAAGCAGGAGGGTCAGTTTGGCATCCCCATCCAGAGCGATGGTCTCTGCATGTATGGGTGACCAACGGATACCCGTTGACCTGCCCGAAGGGGTTATGAACACGATTTCACACTCTAGAGCCCCCTCGACGAGGCGGTTATATAGTTCTAAGTGGTCGGTGTTCACTGAGTGGTGTGTTTCCAAGGGATTGGACCCACAGCAATGTGGGGTCCAGCGGGTGCTCTCCTTCCTCCAGGAGCTTTTGGAACTGGGCAGGTCCCCTTCAACGCTCAAAGTGTATGTGGCGGCTATAGCAGCGTTCGCTCAGACGACGCTAGGTAGCACGCTAGGAAGGAACGAGCTCATCATCCGTTTCCTCAGAGGAGCCAGACGGATGAATCCCCCGCGGCCCCCGTCGGTTCCTATATGGGATCTGGCCTTGGTCCTAGAGGCCCTGAAGGCTCATCCCTTTGAACAGCTCCAGACTGTGGAACCAAGGTTCCTTTCGCTAAAAACCGCGTTCCTGATAGCTCTGGCTTCAGTGAAACGCGTGGGGGATCTACACGCGCCCTCAGTGAGCCCGACGTGTATGGAGTTCGGTCCTAATGACTCTAAGGTCATTCTCAGACCGAGGCATGGTTATGTCCCCAAAGCGATCGGCACTCCCTTCAGGGCGCAGATTATCTCCCTCTCGGCTCTGCCAGCATCCGACGAGGGGGACGGTAGCAATATCCTCTGCCCTGTCAGGGCATTGAGGGTTTATGTCACACGCTCTGCCGCCTTCAGGCGTTCTGAGCAGCTATTTGTTTCGTTTGGTGGGCGCACTAAAGGTCTCGCCTCCTCGAAACAGACCCTGTCCAGGTGGATAGTGGACGCGATTGCAACTGCATACGCTTCCAAACACTTGCAGTGCCCGCTAGGTGTCAGAGCACACTCCACTAGAGGCATGGCCTCTTCGTGGGCTTGGGCCAGAGGGATTTCCATCCACGATATCTGTATGGCGGCAGGCTGGGCCTCCCCGTCTACGTTCGTGAGATTTTACAATCTGGAAGTTCCTGCCTTACAGGCGAAAGTGTTATCAGTTCAATAGGGCTGTTGGTTCTGCCCAGTGATTCTGCGCAGACATAGCTCACATACTGGTAGTAAGTTCGGTACTAGGCTCATGTGAATTTGAAGGAGACCGGCGGTGCCGTTCCCTCATTTACGAGACGAGCTGTTGTGAGTTTGAAGGTGACCGGTGGTGCCGTTACCTCACTCATATAACAAAATATTGTGAATTTGAAGGCGACCGGCGTTGCCGTTCCCTCATTCATGAGACAAGGTGTGGTGAATTTGAAGGAGACCGGCAGGTGCCATTCCCTCATTCATGGGACAGGGTGTTGTAACCACCCGTCAGTTCGAATGAAGTGTCTGTATATGCGGTGGCCCGTTTTCCTTTCCGGCCACCCTGCTCGAGCAGTGTTATGGTCCCCGGTTCTCTGGGATACATATGCTGTATGCGAGGCACGCACGGCATTGACAATATGTTCCCGTAGCATAAGGAACTTACGCAATACGAGAGAACCTCTCGTAAGAGAACGATACTCGGTTACTTAACGTAACCTCGGTTCTCTCTAGAAGAGGGAACGAGTATTGCGTTCCTTGCCGTGCGCCCCACGGGCTTTTACGCTTCAGAACTACGAAAACCGAATATGCAGCCCGTGAGCCCTGCTTATATACACGTGGCCATGCCCCACCTGTAGGCAAATGAAGCCAGGTGGGCGCGAAGCGCCCTCATTGGTCGCCACGTCACACGGGCTCACCGATAGGCTGCTGCAGTTGCCAGCAGAGCAGCCAATAGCACGCTTGAATAGCCTGCTATGGTCTGCCAGGCTGCCGCACTGCGTTGACAATGTTACAAAATTAAGGATAATTTGGGGTTTTTCAGAAATCTCGAAGAAAGAATACTTTCCCGTAGCGTAAGGAACTTACGCAATACTCGTTCCCTCTTCTAGAGAGAACCGAGGTTACGTTAAGTAACCGAGTATCGTTTTCAGCTCAGAAAATTACAGGATATTCTTATATCACAATTAAATTTTATATATCAAAGGCTCAAGGGAAAGTTGATTTCTCAATTCATCACCCCTTTAAGAAAGACATTGCTCTTTCTTATGCAAAGTATAGGACAACCCTTGCCTGAATTGTCTGATCCAAACTGGCTTTGTGATATTGCTATGTTCTTTGACAACTGAGCATCTCGCCCTAACTGAATCAGAGGCTGCAGGGATGCAAAGTCATCTAGCACGCGGTCAACTGTTAGTGGTATTCTAACAAAATGGAAGCAATTGGGAACAACAACTCAGCCACCAAGTGGTAGGCAATGTAAAATCACAGACCGGGGTCAGCGCATACTGAGGTGCACAGTGCGCAGAAGTCGCCAACTAGCGACCTCCAAACTTCATGTGGCCTTCAGATTAGCTCAAGAACAGTGTGTAAAGACTTGACTTGACTTTTACTATCCCCTTGGGTTTCAACATGTGTATACACAATACCAACAATATACATAAAACAATAAAACAGCCTCCACACACACCCACACTTCATCACCACTGAGACCTGCTCAGTAGATACTACAAAAAAAAAAAAAAATTATATATATATATATATATATATATATATATATATATATATATATATATATATATATATATATATATATATATATATATATATATATATATATATATATCTTCCATTTAAGCATTTAACTGTTTGTGGCAAGAAGGACCCCCCCCCCACCCCCACCCACCCCCCCTTATTTAAAAAAAAAAAAACTAATAAACACTGGAATTCTAAATCTCAGACCTGATGGTAGTCTCTCAAACTCATTAAACAGAGGATGCCTATTATCTAATATAATTGTCATGGCTTTACTGAGACTTTGTTCTTGTTTGGTATATTTGTTAAACCTGTCGGAGAGATGCCAGTTAACTTTACTTGCAGTACTCAAAACTTTTCTAAGTGAACTCTTTTGTTCCACTGTGACATTTCCAAACCAGCAGGTGATACAAAAAGTCAAAACACTTTCAATAAAATAATTATAAATCAGTCTTGAGTATTGAGACAGTTAGATTAAATGACACCATCTTCCTAAGGAAGTATAATCTTTGCTGTCCCTTTTCGTACACAGCTGCAGTCCATTTATCCCACCTCAGTTTGCGATCAAGGACAACCCCGAGATATTTATACTCATTTTACACTCTGAATCGGCTCCCCTTTAATAGTAGTCACACTCATTGAAGACTGTTTTCTAAAATCGATACACATCTCCTTCATTTTTGAAATATTTAACTTAAGGTTTGACATGTCACACCAGGAAATAAATTAATTTAAAACAGGTCCACGATTGTCCTCATCCCCCTGAAGAGACTAACTAATGCTGTATCATCAGCCAATTTAATGAAATATCTCTCTGGATGTGTACAAATACAGTTGCAGTAAGCAGTAAGGGTGAGAGGACACAGCCTTGAAGGGATCCAACATTAATAATCTGTTTCTCAGACAGTGAGCCACCCACACACACACACACACACACACACACACACACACACACACACACACACACACACACACACACACTCGTTGAACTCTGTTTCTTATAAAGTCCTGCAGCCACAATATAAGTCCCCCATTCAAGGAAAACTCTGTGGCTAGTCTTTCAACCAAAACAGACAGCAGAATATTATTAAAAGCTGAAGAAAAGTCAGCAAATAGGATTTTCACATGATTTCTGGGACCTTCAAGATGTGAATAAACAATGTGCAACAATGTTAAAATTGTATCATCCACACCCTTATTTGACTGATAAGCAAATTAAAAGGGATCCACTAAATGTTGTGCTTTTGACACTACATACCTTTTAACAAGCCTTTCAAAGCTTTTAAACATCAAAGAGGTTAATGCAATTGGCCAATAGTCACTAAGCTCTGCTGGTTTATTCGTTTTTGGAACAGGTATAATAGTTGAAATTTTCCATATAGAAGCCATATAGTTTCCATATAGTTGGTACTACATGCTGGTCCAAAGATATTTGGAACAGCAAAGTGAAAATTTTGAATAATTGCTCAGCAGTTATTTAACATTTGTCCACGGATGTTATCAGGCCCTGTGCTCTTGTAACAGCTCTGCAACTGTTTGTTGACATCAGCCTCTTTGATGAAAAAAACTATTACTTGATGTCAACAAAGTTCTCTCATTATTATTATTATTATTACTATCTTCTGGTTTAGCCTATTTGCTAATTCAAATTCTCCGTTTCTTCTTTGGCTGTCATATTTGTGTTATGCTTTAATTTACCAGCCACTCACCTAGTGTTACAAGTTTTAGATTCCGTTTTCATTTACATTTATGCATTTGGCAGACGCTTTTATCCAAAGCAACTTACAGCGCCCTTATTATTACCCTGGAGCAACATGGAGTAAAGTGCCTTGCTCAAGGGCACACTGGTGGTGACCGCTGGGATCGAACCAGCAACCTTCTGCATATCAGTTCCATGCTTTAACCCACTGGACCACCATCTCACACCATCTCACCATTATTCAAAGTAAGATGATAACTTTGATATCCAGATCCAAGTTAAATCTATATGGATTTGAAATCAAAATTAAGAGTTATGTATCAGATGTGGAGAAAATATTTGAGTTTGTAATAAAAACAAAGGTAAAGAGAAGTTAAAACATAGGCTACTTCAATATCCGCCCTGCCACTCGATCAGTAGCCTACCTCAATAGTAGGACTACTACTGAATTATTACCATTTATACACACAATGGTACGTTTATTTATTTATTTTGTTAAAAAAGACATTTTGATGGTTATGTTTCACGTTTCTGTAAAGATTCAAAACACATCCCTAGTCATTTGAACGTTATACTGTCTGGTGACTGTGCTACAACACTGACTGTAATAGTGTGCGCTCATTCATCTATGTGAGCGATAGATGGCAGTAAAACCCTTCTAATGCAGCTGTATCTCTCTGAAATGGCGAATCTAAATCCATGCACTTTTACTTCGTATTCATTCAAAACAACATACATAAACTAAAAGCGGTTGCAGCGATAATACACTGTTAAAATAACGGTGATCACAATCAGTCATTTTGATGTTTAAATATGGAGAAAGAATACTTGACTTGTTGAATATTTTTATACGTGATAAATCTGGTTGTGTTCAGTTTACTGACTAGTGTTAATTCACTGATGACTGCGGCTGTTTTGTAATTCAGGAACATAAACATGGATGAACATGAATGACTGTGACGCACCAATAAAAACAAACGCCGCAGCGCATCACGGGAAATGGAGTTGTGTGTTGAAGATACGCACATCCGAGTAGCTACTTGCAGAGTTTACTAATATTTCTCTTCCCAAAAATAAAGGGTGACAGCGACTCAGTGACACTATAAATGTAGTGTTCCAACGTGGAAATTAATCAAATATGTACATGTTTTAAGGAGTTGAAAATACTGATGATCCAAAATAGCAGCTTCAGGGGCGTTAACTGTTTCTATTCTCGCGAGCCTTGCGTGCAGCGTCGCGTCTCCGAGCTCTTTTTATTTATTATAGTAAAGAAAGCTGTTGTGAGAACGAATGGATTCAACAAGTGCCAGCCTTATTTTCACGTCACATCTCTAGCATCAGCCTGAGGACGTGAACTCTCGCGATGGTTTGCTATCCCTTCTAGCTTACAGTGATATTTATTTCCTTTTTTCCACATTTTTTTAAATCATCCAACGAACATCACATATATACGACATAGCAATAGAAATTACAGGATGTGATTAAAAAACAAAACAACGTTCTTGCTCTCTTGCATACTCTGCTGTCGTTTCAGCTTTCAGGGCGACGTAAACTCTCGCGAGTTTCTCGCGCGCATCTCGCGAGATTTGCGTCGTTCGCTCTCAGACTCCATGATCTGATCTCGAGCAGAGCGGCGCGATCATAACTGCGTGTTCCGCGCGCGTTCATGAGCGTCGTACGGCGCTCATATCTCTGCTCAGATGGACTAAGAGTGATCTCGTGAGGATGGAGAGTGTTAAACTGAAGAAGAGCAGTGCTCTGAGTGTGGCCTTGAGATCCACAGCAGATGAAGAAGATGACGAAGGCCAGAGAGCATCGAACCCCCGACAGACGAGCTCAGACCAGCCCCGGACCAGAAGCCAGAGCCCAGCTGAACTCAACATGGTCAACAAAGCCTGTAAGAGTAGCTCCAGTCTGCTGCTGAGGAAGAGGAGGGTGAAGAGGCACGTGTCCGGTATAAATTCATCTCATAGTCGAAGTCTGGACCGACAGACGTTGCTGAGACACCGAGCCAGTCCTCAGCTGCAGCTGTCAGACCGCCAGTGGGTCCGCCAGGACCTGCGCCGGGGCTCCATTCACGTGCACGACCGGCTGCTGGCGTGGTCACACCCGGCCCGGCCAGTGCTGTGCACTGTGGATAGCACCGCGGGCGAGATAACGCAGCGCCTGCAGCAGGCCGGGGGCAAGACGTGCTCTGTTCTGAGGCTGAGCGCTAAGAGCTACCTGTCCACCGATGTGAACGGGAATTGCGATGGAGAGTACCCGCTTAGGCACCTTCACACGGGGACCGAGAGCCTCCCGGACCAGCCTGGTGACCGGTTACGGCTCCTGCTTCTGGAGAAGGACCATCCGTATCACCAGCAGGAATACGACATCTACGCACACTCGGAGGCCAACGTGGACCGCACGTCCCCTCAGGATGAGGACTCCATGAAAAGGTTTGCGGGCTCCGATGTGGAGACCAGCAGTGCTTGTGATGACCTGAGCTCCGGGGCCCGGCTCAGCCAGCACCGAGACTCGCTCAGCGACGACATGATCCTGGGCACAGATGCCTCAGCATTCGACAGCAGTGCCGCCGAGGGCCTGGACACATACGGGAGCTCTTCGGATGAGCTGGAGCTGGACTGTCCAACAGAACCCATCTTGCCGGAGCCCGTATCAGTTGGGGCCGAGACGGCTCTCGCCGTCGGTGACCCGTCTGCTCTAGGGCACAGTCCGGATTCAGTAGGCACACCCCCCGTTTCGGACTCCAGGCCGGCCCTGTATGTTCAGCTGCACGGCGAGGCCGCCCGGCGCCTGAGCCCCGATGAGAGGCCCCTACAAATCCAGAATGATTTTCTCTTTAAACTGGGATTTAAGGACCCGTGGAGGGTCCAGGAGGAGGGGATGAACACAGAGCTGGGATCACTCCTGCGCTTCTACGCAGGTAAATGACAGATGATTTTGCTGTTGTCTACTTCATGAATGCGGCCTGTGTGAGAGTCGTGAGGCTGATGTTTACATCATCCTCCATACATGAAGATTGCGGAGTTTGCTGTCAGCTGATGATGTGTGTTCATGAAATTGACACACCTGAATTTAGAGTAAAAACACTGACTGTGGCTCATGTACACAAGCTGCTGCGTGTTGACGCAGGCAAGATCGGTTCACCTTCTGTGTGTGTGAAGTCACAGTCTACTGCTAGTTATGTGACAAATCCCTTTCAAACTTCCTAGAGAATTTCATTGAGTTCTCAGTTGTTTTATTTAGTGGCAGGGTGTGTCTCTTTTTCACTTTGTATTACAAGCACTTTTCATGTTCATCGCCTCTTTAAGATGAATCGCTTGTTGTATTCGTCGATTTGGGAAAAAGTTCCTGCTAAATGTATAGTGTGGTCGAGAAGCTGAGAAGTGCTTTAGTTCAAAGTGAGATTTGCAGACTTTGGCAGCTTGGCACAAATCTGAGCACAGCTGAGCTTCTGACACTGACAAGCCAGAGGAGACACGTGAGGTCTTTAGGCTATCTCAGGAGAAGACATTTCAGTTGTTAAAGGGATAGTTCACCCTTCATTTACTCACCCTCAAGTTGTTCCAAACCTGTATGAGTTTCTTTTCTTCTGCTGAACACAAAAGAAGACATTTGGGTAACCTGAAAGTTGATGGCACCCATTGCCTTATATAGTATTTTTTTTACTACTATGGAAGTCAATGTGTGTCTGGTTACCAACATTCTTTAAAATATCTTCTTTTGTGTTCAACTGAAGAAAGAAACTCATACAGGTTTGGAACAACTTGATAGTGAGTAAATAATAACATTTAAATTTATAGGTGAACTAGCCTATCCCTTTAAAGAGATGATTAAAATGGCTTTGAATACCTCCTTATACAATTTTTTACTTTACAAATTGCTCAAGCTTGTTTTTAGAAACACTGAATATACACTAGCAGAGTTCACGTGACGTCAGGTCGAGCAGTTGTTATATGACACGTGCATGTCAAAAATAGTGCCACAACCCTTTAATTATTTACTTAGTTTAGAAACGTATTTCCTCAGCGTTACAAATGAATGACTGGTCACACTTTATATTAGGTGTCTTTAACTACTATGAACTGACAAAAAAGGTTATGTACAATGTACTACTGATTGTGTTGATGTAATGCAAAACACTTGCTGCTATTGCAGTGGGATATTAGGAACAGGTTTAATGGTGCAAGGAAAAGGACAATGTGTAATTATTGATGTAATTACTGAAATGAATTACATCGGCCCCACTTTATATTAGGTGGCCTTAAGTACTATGTACTTACATCAAAAAATAAGTACAATGCACTTACTGTGTTCAAATTGTATTGCAAAGCACCTTTGCTGATATTGAGGTGGGATACGGGTAGGGTTAGGGACAGGTGCCGTGGTATGGGTAAGTTTAAGGGTAGGGTTTGGTGTAAGGGAAGTGTCAACTGTGTAATTACAAATGTAACTACAGAAATTAATTATAGACGTAATTACATACAGGTATTTTTTAAAATGTAAGTACAATGTAAAAACATGTATGTACACAATAAGTGCATTGTATCAAATGATTAATTAAAATGTTAGTACATAGTAGTTAAGGCCACCTAATATAAAGTGGGTCCATTACATCTATAATTACATGCAGGTATAAATATATATATATATATTAGGGGTGTAACGGTACACAAAACTGACGGTTCGGTACGTACCTCGGTTTTGAAGTCCTGGTTCGTTATGGATTCGGTACAGCAGTTTTACAAAATTGCTTTTTATACATTTTTATTCAACAGTGGTTTAATGAAAAAAATTGTGTCTGTCCTTAAATGAATTAAATTATAACAAAGTTTCTTAAAGATAATGCTGTAAACTATATAGGGAGCCCTTAGCCTGGATGCCAGACAAACTTAGCCCCGCCCACAAAAAAATTTGCACGGGCAGTTCGGTCTGGACTTGATCCATAGAGAAGTAATTATGCCCGAACAGAAACTGTTCGGACCAATGAAATTGTCAGGGCGGGCTTTAGACGATGATGGACAGATGATAAACAGTAACGTAATCATCCACGTCATCAAAGGCGCTTGGGTTGAATTTGCTCTAATCCTAAATGGAGAACTTGTTCGTATATGCATTCACCTTTACTATTTCTCTCAGAAATTATGATCGTGTTGGTAAGTACTCTGTGTATCCTTAAATTCTTTTTTTACAACACCGCAAAGATCGTTTACACTCATCTTCTTCTTCTAACGTGACTTATTCTAGCGTACGTGCAGACAGGGTTGCCAAGTTTTACAACAAAACCCGCCGAATTGCTACTCAAAACTAGCCAAAAACAAGCCCAATAGCTTTCCGGGTGGGGGGGTTCTCCGGGAAAATGGCATTTGGGGGGTAAAATGTGTTATTTTGGCTGGACTGCCCACTAAATTTCGCATTCCTGGGTCTGTATATCACATAATTGGGGTCGCTTCAACCCGCGGACTTGGCAACACAGTGCAGTTGAGTTCTGTTGACATTTGACAACTAGTTATGCGTCGCTCCGTTGCTCTGATTGGTTGTAGGTCTATCCAATTAAGGTCTTTCCTGGTTTGGTTTAAACACGCCCCATAATCACAGCCCAACGGAGCAGTATCAGACTCAAATTCTGACTAGAATTGAGTATGACAAGGTCAGGCTAGGGAGCCCTTACTTACATATACCTATTAAAGATTAACAACAGAGCCCAAACTATTAGCCTAAATTCAGTTGCTATTTATTTTTAGATATAATAATCAACACGCATAAGCTTCATATAAGGCAGTTTTTGCATTAACTTCTAAATCGAATTATTTTTATTCGTTGTTGAAATATAATCATTTAGTGGCTGTAATTTTCATGACAGGTTTATTTAAACATACATTAAATAAACAAGACATCAATAACAGGCTAAGTAGTATATAATGAATATATAACGGCTAATATAATGAATATAACGGCTAATATAGTGCATGTATTCAGTGAAAGAGTTGATTTCTCTAGTGAGCTAACAGCTGTGGACACTGAATGACTTCTGAGTAAACGTTATTCTGCATGACATTGTTTACAAGCAGTTGTATTGTCTTTCCGCGGTTGAAACACAGATGGAACGATTACACGACATATGATACATTTCAGTAAGTTGTAATGTATCCTCAACATACCTTAAGATGTATTAATTTATGTTTATTCTTTAGGAAGAGATGATCGCATTGACTCGCGCGCCGCCGCTTTAAGTTGAACTGATAGGCTACGCGTCTATCAGTCACGTCACCCCTAGTAAACACAGATGGAGTGATTACACGACATATGATACATTTCAGTAAGTTGTAATGTATCCTCAACATACTTTAAGATGTATTAATTTATGTTTATTCTTTAGGAAGAGATGATCGCATTGACTCGCGCGCTGCCTGCAAGTTGAACTGATACGCGTCTATGATCGCATGGACTCGCGCGCTGCTG
The DNA here is from genome assembly GCA_023566225.1 of Romanogobio albipinnatus. Taxonomy (NCBI): domain Eukaryota; kingdom Metazoa; phylum Chordata; class Actinopteri; order Cypriniformes; family Gobionidae; genus Romanogobio; species Romanogobio albipinnatus. The sequence goes on from CM042244.1 coordinate 32,261,812, forward strand.
CTTTAAGTTGAACTGATACGCGTCTTTCAGTCACATCACATTAAAGAGCGTTAAAACGGCATTTATCGTTTGAATTTCGTGATAAAATGGACTGAATACTTAATATGTTCGTGTGGGAACTCGGATTGAAGTGTGTTCCACGCTTACAACAAGCCGACTGTTAACTGTTAAAGATTACATTCATAACCGTTCGGTACACGCGTGCACCGTACCGAAAGCCCTACACCGAAACGGTTCAATACGTGTAGCGTTACACCTCTAATAAATATATATATATATATATATATATATATATATATATATATATATATATATATAATATAATATAATATAATATAATATAATATAATATAATATAATTAATATAATATAATACATATATTAATATAATACATATATATATATATATATATATATATATATATATATATATATATATATATAATTATATATATGTATTATATTATATTAATATATGTATTATATTATATTATATATATATATATTAGAGGATTATTAGGAACACCATACTAATACTGTGTTTGACCCCCTTTCACCTTCAGAACTGCCTTAATTCTACATGGCATTGATTCAACATTCATGAAAGCATTCTTTAGAAATGTTGGCCCATATTGATAGGATAGCATCTTGCAGTTGATGGAGATTTGTGGGATGCACTTCCAGGACACGAAGCTCCCGTTCCACCACATCCCAAAGATGCTCTATTGGGTTGAGATCTGGTGACTGTGGGGGCCATTTTAGTACAGTGAACTCATTGTCATGTTCAAGAAACCAATTTGAAATGATTCGAGCTTTGTGACATGGTGCATTATCCTGCTGGAAGTAGCCATCAGAGGGATGGGTACATGGTGGTCATAAAGGGATGGACATGGTCAGAAACAATGGTCAGGTAGGCCGCGGCATTTAAACGATGCCCAATTGGCACAAAGGGGCCTAAAGTGTGCCAAGAAAACATCCCCCACACCATTACACCACCACCACCAGCCTGCACAGTGGTAACAAGGCATGATGGATCCATGTTCTCATTCTGTTTACGCCAAATTCTGACTCCACCATCTGAATGTCTCAACAGAAATCGAGACTCATCAGACCATGCAGATAATTAGATAATTGCATTAATGAGAAATTGAACAGGTGTTCCTAATAATCCTTTAGGTGAGTGTGTGTATATATATATATATATATATATATATATATATATATATATATATATATATATATATATATATATATAGTACACATTGCACAGTGTGTTGTATCAAATGATTAGTTTAAGGTCCTGTTTACACCTGGTATAAAGATGCGTTTTGGTCGATCGGATAGTAGACTAGTAGACGAAGGAGACACATTTACACCTGGTGTCGCTTCTGTCCACTTTCAACCACTTGTGTCCTGGTTTCTTTGAGGGGAGGGTCTATGGGCAGGTAAATGTTTTTTTCTTTGTATCTTTCGAACTGATGGACAAAATAATCTCACGCAATTTACATATGAATGCAACCGGAGATGATGGAAAAACATACGGAGAGCATCAGCTTTAGTTTCTGGTCTAACAGCCGCAAGACCATGCCGAACACTGTGAGTGTGTGTGTGTGTAAAAGAAATCAGGAATGGTGAGAATGTGCTTGATACATTTTTCGTCTTCAAACTAAACTTGGGTCTCCAGCCGACAAAGTTTAAATCCTGTCTAGCTAGCATGCTTTCGGTAATGTTTACACATTAGGTCAGTAGTTGGAGCATCTTAATACCAGGTGTTTTAAAGGCATTTAAAGGGATAGTTCACCCAAAAATGAAAATCACCCCATGATTTACTCACCCTTAAGCCATCCTAGGCGTATAATGACATTCTTCTTTCAGATGAATACAATTGGAGTTATATTAACAAATGTCCTGGCTCTTCCCAGCTTTATAATGGCAGTGAATGGGAGCCCAAAATTTGAAGGCCAAAAAAATGCATCCATCCATTATAAAAGTGCTCCACATGGCTCCAGGGGGTTAAAAAAGGTATTCTGAAGTGAATCGATGGGTTTGTGTAAGAAAAATATCCATATTTAAAGCATTATAAAGTAAAATATCTAGCTTCCACCAGACCACCTTCCATATTCAACTTACACAGAAAGTGTAACACCTATCACCGTTCAAAACGCTTACGTCTGATATCATACTTTACGCCAGTTACGCTTTTTTTGTAAGTTGAATATGGTAGGCGGTCCACCGGAAGCTAGTTGTTAAATAAGGATATTTCTTTTACACAAACCAATCGATTCACTTCAGAAGGCCTTTATTAACCCCCCGGAGCCATGTGGAGTACTTTTATAATGGATGGATGCACTTTTTTGGTCTTCAAATTTTGGGCTCCCTTTCACTGTAATTATAAAGCTTGGAAGAGCCAGGACATTTGTTAATATAACTCAGATCGTATTCGTCTGAAAGAAGAATGTCATATACACCTAGGATGGCTTGAGGATGACTAAATCATGGGGTGATTTTCATTTTTGGGTGAAGTAACCCCTTGAATATAATTTTGGACCAAATAACCATGCAAATTTTACTTTACTGTTGTGTTTCCAAAGTTGCTGTAAAGTTTGCATGAGAAATCAGTTCATGTGTTGTCACTGTGGCTATAAGATGATCGCATGCCAAACATGACCCTACAGCTACTCTTTAAAACTTCAGCAGAAGTGAACAAGCATGAATTCACAATGATCCTCCATGTTTATGTTCCCATGGATATCTTGCCTTCTCTCTCTCTCTCTCTCTCTCTCTCTCTCTCTCTCTCTCTCTCTCTCTCTCTCTCTCTCTCTCTCTCTCTCTCTCTCTCCCTCTCCCTCTCGTCGTTGGTAATAAACATGGCAGCGTTCTCTGCTCCCACGGATGCACATGACATGGCCACAAAACCATTGTGAGCCACTCTTGTCGTTTGGACGCCGCTCTTGTTCCGGTCTGTTCATTATCATTCAAATGAAAGGCTGAATGCTGTGTTGGTGCAGTGGAGGGTGAAGAGAGAGGGGCGGCTCATGGGTTCTGGATATTTAGATGCTGTTCACCCGGCCTGTTCTTGGCTCGCGCTCCCTTTACCGTCTCACGCCAACATCCATTGGCCCGTCGGCCAACAGTGGGCTGCAGGAAGCGCTTTCATTCCCGCCGCTGAGAAAAACAGGGCTGTGAGGAATACGGATGGGGGAAGGAAAGGGCTGTGGGATTTGTTGGGCAGAGCAGGAGTGGATCTTAGCAACTGTTGGAGCTGATGTCTTAGGGTTAAGAGCTGATTTAATGTGAGCTGCAGACAGATTCAGAAATGTACAGTGTTGCTTTAACCCTATAAAGTCTACTGTATCGTAAAAAAGGCCTCTAAATGATCGACATTATCAAAACGTTGCTGAAAAACCTGTTTTGCACAATTTGCTTCATGCCTTCTGTTGTCTGATTTATAGTTCATACTTTTTTTCAAGTAAAAGGCATTTTAGTATAATTGCAAAAAGAAATGGTCACCTTCAGCTTGTGGTTCTTTTTGCTTTGAAATCTTTACTTGTTTTTTTTTTAAAGCAAACATAAGATTAACGGATGTTGTTATTTCAAGATGAACACTTACTGGACTAAAGCAACTGAAGTATCAATGATTTTTCAAAAAAAAATTCCCCCAAACAAATCATGTTAAAATGTGGGTATAAAAAATATCCATCAGGCTATTTTATTTATTTGTTCATTTCTCAATTGCTGTTGTATTGCATTGCATTATAAGTTTAGAAACTACAGAGCTTTTATCATAAAATTTAAATGTAATACATTTAAATTAGTCTACATTTAAATATCTTACTAATACATATTATTGGGAACTATTATATTATATTAATTATATTATTGGGAACCTTTTATGTAAGGAGTCTGCTATACTGTTATAAAGAGCTCTTTTAAAAATATATATATTTGGTCTAAAGGTTCAATGAACTGTCCCATTTAAAAAAAAAAAAAAAGACCAAATGAAATGTTCTATTTTTGCATAATAGAACATTTAAGTGTACCGGCATGGAAAATATATTATCATGGGTAATGATAAAGATCATCTTTGAAGTTTCTTTCTGGTGAGCCTGAAGTGAAGGGTTGCATTGGTCTGGTATCTTGGCAGATGTTGGCTAGATTAAAGCTGCTGCCCTCATGTGATCTGGATTAATGGCCGGTCACCTGATAAGACCTATCAATCATCACTCTGCTGCAGTCAATATAACATACAGTGTTTCTGCAGTGTCTTCCAGTGTTGTTATCATTCCTGGCATTGCTGCAGAGGCGTCCGGAAGCACGTTCCCTCCCCCGTCTGCAGGCATGTGAAGTATGTACTCAGACTCTTAGGGAATGTCAGGCATGTACGGCTCAATGTGGCTGGAGGAGGAGACGCACTCAGTCTGAAGTGTGTAATACTATATAAACACCATGGAGCTGTAATTGCCCCACTCAAAGTAACTTTTTATCCTGCACATCTGTCAAAAGAACATGGTGCATGTCATTTGACGATGCATGATCATGAATTATATGATAAATGGGAAACAATTGTATTTCATTGAGTTGAATGTTCTCAAAGTCATTTAATGGTTTCTTTGTGATATGTTTTTTGTCAACATGTAAAACAACTTTGTTAGATAAACATATAATATCCAAACCAAAGAAATTTTAACAGGAATGTAAACAAAAACAAAATCAAGTTTAATCAGAACTTGAAATGACCATTTACCGGTTAATAATGTTATTTTATCGTTCTGTTTAATATTTTAATTTGGCAGTCAACCAATCATTAATTCAAATAGTATGACCTATGTGAAAATGCCCGCCCTCAGCTGTCAAGTCATTAAGTCTCTGGCATTAGCTTTTGGATCTCATGAGTTTTTCAGAGGATATGTGACCAACCGTTAAAATATTATGAAAATGAATGGCTGGTAATATCCAGCGTGGTGTGCGTTTGAAAATTGCAAGTTAGTGTAGAACCGCTACTATTCAGGATAAAAAAAAAAAAAAAGTGATGTATTGTAAGCTCCTCCCCGCAAACGCAGATGACAGTTGAGTATCGGTTGCACACAGACCGGAACTTGGACATCTTTAAGTTTCAGCGCCATAGAGAATCATTGGAAGATCCAAAGCTCTCATCGGTTTGATGGTGTTTATGCTACAAAAATGTTAAAATGATGTGCCTGGGGTACTGTAACACGGATTCCAGGTATGCTGGTTGTCATACTCTCATTAAGTTACAATTAAAGTCAGTCCATGTTGACGTACAAACCTAAATGGCTAACTGTTCACATCATGTGTAACATTAGGTCAAAAACACAAACGAAGGTCTACAGGTCTACATCCAGTATAATGTAAAAAAAAAAAAAAATCATCATAATTTTTAGCATTGATTTCTTCTCTTTATGCCGCACTCACTGGGGCTCCAGTTAAATAATTTATTCATTTTATTATAAAACTGAAGAAAGACCTTCAGAGACCTAACTTTTTATCTAGCTGCCAATACTTTTTACATATATATGTCCTTCATTATAAATCTGGTGAAGTGCTGTCATCTCTATGTATGTAATCCTGAGCTGTGTTAGCTTGTAGCGATTAGAAACCTTTGCATGAATGAATGGAAATATGAATGTGGATTTCGTGTAAGCAGTGCTGAGAACAGTATTGGTAATTATAAAACAAAACGCCTTTAAGCTCTCATTCTGTTTCTGTGTTCGTCTGTGCACCATTAGCTGTGAACTATTGTTCACACATTGTCACAATTTGAGCGCGATTCATAGTCCACAACACATGCTTAGCATACCACACCTAGAGTAGACAGTAATGTAATAGAGAGGTGCTTAGTTATGTGCATCCTGTCTCCGTTTAAACTGCCCTGTCAATCATCGTGTCACTGTTAAAATCCTCTACATTCAATATAATTTAATTTCCTCCACTTCGGAGAGAAATTAATGTTGATCTGCCAGTCGTGGGTCTTTCATGCGGAGACTCTCCTCATGTGTTTGCAATTTGCATAATGATGCATTTAAAAGTTAATGAGCAAACATATCCTTATAAATGTTCACATTGCTATTGTGATCTATCCATCTTTATATCGATCATCTAATCTGTCTGTCTTCAAAATTCTAGCTTCTATAACTACTTCAAACTGATTTCAAACTTCAAGATTCTGAAACTTCTTCCAACTTTTTGCCTGACTTTATCAATCCATCATCAGCATTTGTCTTGATAAACTTTATTTTATATCTAGTTCTTGATTGTTTTGTGCAGTATTATTTGTCATGTGTTTAATTAGTATCTCTCTGTCGCTGTCTCTTCACCAACGTACACTCACTCGGCCTGTTACGTAACCGTGTCTCCTGACAAACAGCTCAATCCACTCAGGCACGAGTGTGTGTGTGTGTGATGTACACACACACAGTGTCATTCTGCTCTTTAACACTCTCACACATCTCATTTTCTGCACACACAAGGAGTTTTTTTATGGTTTGCACTTTGCAGTGTGTTTGTGTGTGTTGACAACTCTCTACTCCTAATGTGCGTGCACTAACTTTTAAATGCAGAAGACAAATTCAAGAAGACAAGTTTGGGTTACCATACTTGGCCTTCACATGTCACATTCACATTACGTTCAAACTACTGCTGTCAGTATAGTACAGACATTTACAGCAGGTCTCATGAAAAGGTTGTAGGTTGTGCTGAGCTCCAGCTGCATGATCCATTTTCTTGAATGATACTGTTGTGTAGCATTACTGACTGTGGGCTACAGGTGATTTCTCTATAAAACTGTAATTAAAACACACACCTTACACATTGTATTTACTTTCCTAAAGACAAAAACATTTATACAAAGTAAAACGATTATTTATTATACTGAAAGGGTTAGTTTGCCCAAAAAATTTAATTATCCCATAAATTACTCACCCTCAAGCCAATATGACTTTCTTCTTTCACAATTGAAATTATATTAAAAATATATTAATATTATTATAATGGGAGTGAATGGTACCTTAGATTTTGAAGCCCAAAAAAGTGCATCCATCCATCATAAAATAATCCATCCAGCTCCGGGGGACTAATAAAGACCTTCTGAAGTGAAGCGATACTATTTAGTGAGAAAAATATCCTTATTATTTCTGAACATTTTGGTTCAGAAATAATCACTGGCTTCCGGTAACAGCTGTACGCATCTCTTGTTCCTGCAGAAGAGTGACCTCTGACCCTACATATGACGTATTGACGAACGTGGAATCTTAACGAAGTCTAAAATTAGAATTTTTAAAGAGAAATGTGGGAGGACCTTGACTTTGTTGACAAGATAATCAGTTTTAAATGCTGACAGGACGCACATAACTACAGAGCTGTCTGTTAAAGAAGCAATTATGACGAAGCAGTTTGTCCCAAAGCTTGTCTACTCAAAAGTATGTACTTTTTTTCTTTGCAAAAACAGTACATTTAGGGCATAGTATAAGGCGAATTGCGACACCGCAAAAGACACACTTCAGTTGTAACAGATTAGTCTTTACACTACAATCAATCATTTTGGTTCAGAAATTTGGTCTTTTGTCTTTTGCTTAAATTTTTCTTCTGTACCACAAATTTTAGTTTTACGGAAGGGATAATCTGCAGCTAGCTGTGCATTAAACGATTTTAATGCACAATGCGGAGGCAAAGAACCGCCCGGTGCAAAGCTCCGCTCTGTATACGAGGGACAGGCCTGTGTGTGTGTGCGTTCAATGAAAACAGCGCATTAATATTGAACGGTGATTCAACTGACTTGTGCTTTAAACGATTTTATTGCACATCAGAATTGAGTATTTAGACAGACCATGGTATAAGAATGAATAAGTTCTGAACTATGTATATCATATAGATGTGTGTGTGTGTGATCAGCGGTGTGCGCAGTGGGCTGGTGATGTTTTTGGTGAAGTGCTGCAGTAGAGGCTCAGATGGTGTTTGTGTGTAACTGCTGTATTAAGCATCTGGATTCAGATGAGATTTCAGGAGATTCAGCAGCATCTGTGTGCTGAGCTGTCTGTCTCTCCTCTCTGTGAGAAACTTTAGAGGACACGACGACACTGCCATCCTCTCTGTGTGTCTGTGGGGATCTGAGTGCACTGTGTCATCAATATATATATGTACTGTAATTGACATATCGGTAAGCCCCTCCCCTCGAACACAGATGAGCCAATGGCAGTTGAGTATCAGTTGCGCTGGGACCAGAACTCGGACATCTTTAGGTTTCAGAGCCATAGAGAAACATTGGAAAATCCAAAGCTCTCATCGGTTTGATGGTGTTTATGCTACAAAAATGGTAAAACGATGCATCTGGGATACTGTAACACTGATTCCAGGTTTCCTGAGAGGATTTTCTGGTTGTCAAACTCTCATTAAGTTTCGATTAAAGTTAGTGAGTCTCTGCTAACATACAAACTGTTCTCATGTCATGTAAAGTTAACAGTGTAGGTCAAAAACACATAAACGAAGGTCTACATTTCAGTGCCTCTCCATATTAAATTGGTTGAATGTAAATTAATGTAATTTTACCCTGCGGTTGATCCTGGATGTTGTCATCTGTGATCATGACGACCGTAACAGGAGGCTTCTCCCGTTTGCATTGTAAACCATCGCTTCCAAATTAATCTTGCACCATATTTATTTTAAAAATCTTTATATATTTAAGTCCTCAACGAGAAGTGGTCCTTCTGTGTCACATATTTATTGTAATTTATTGTCTAATTAGTTTTTGTATATATTTTTTATATTTCTGTGAGTTTAGATATGTTTAATGTCTACATTATCTGTCTTAGGGTGTTTTGACACCTGCCTCATTTAGTTTGGTTGAATCGAACTAGAGTTTGTTTTCCCCTTTGGTGCGGTTCGTTTAGTCAGGTGTGAAAGCAGCAATCGCACTCTGGTACGCACCAAAAGCGGACCAAACAAGCGTACGGAGACCTCCTTGAAGAGGTGGTCTCGGTACGCTTTCAAACGAACTCTGGAGCGGTTCATTTGTGGTGAGCAGTGATGCCAGTAACGCGTTACTCTAATTTGACCACTTTTTTCAGTAACGAGTAATCTAACGCGTTACTATTTCCAAACCAGTAATCAGATTAAAGTAACTTATCCAAGTCACTGTGAGTTACTTTTTTTTGTCATTTTCCTTAGTAAAAATATATATTTTTGCTTTCTTGTTTAGTCTCAGCAGGGTTTTTCCTGCATAGAGAATTACGAGGCGGCCGCTCCGTCAAATTTCTTGCCGCCTCCGTCTGTCGACAAAACTCAAGACAGGCAGTCACTTGCTCAGATTAGGCATGTCGTGATAATTAAATAATCATCAGAAATATATATTGTCACATCCTTCAGCAACCATTATTAGTATATTATGATTTGCTAGTACAAAGTCATCTAAAGCCATTCCATAGCTGAATGTCTTTCCTCCGCTGTAGCTGTCAATCATTCTCCGTTCAGCATTCAAACTGCGCGTCGTTCTGTTACAGTCAGCAGCTGCACGGGAAAGCTCACTCCATATTATATATTCCCGTTATAATACTTGATATGTTGATAAAATAATTTATCTTCCTGGAGTTAATCTAGCGGTTTCTGAAAGATGTTGTGCTCGCTACTCAGGTGACAACACAAGGACTATTATAGCATCACACGCACAATAACCAGAATTAAAAACTGTGAAGAAACAAATAATCAGTGAATATTTGGACCGATATAGGCTACATAGTAGACTAGGATTTGTGGGCTCAACGCTCATCTTCTCTTTATGCCGTGAACTTTTCAATGTGCACTCGCGCTGCACTGCACACTGACTCCATGTTGCTTTAAGCACATCATTCTGCACCCGGGATGCGCATAAGCGCTTTGTTGCCGCTCTGTTTTGAAGCGTTTCATATATTTTCATAGTTTTGTGCACTTAAAGATTATTAAAAAATATATTGTTCTCACGGATCGATCATATATTTGTTGTCCCTTTACAAGGCTGCACATTACGTTTACAATAAAATATAAATCTTGTAATTTTATATTATTTGTGTAGGCCCATATAATTATTTACATTCATATATAAATATAAATTAAAAATTAAATATAAATTGTTTTTCATAAATGTATTTAATAAGAACACAAAGTAATTTGTACCTTTTCATTAACATGTTTAGGGTTTTATGTTTAGTGTTTTATGTTTAGTGTAGTGTATGTTTTATGTTTAGTGTTGGCAAAAACGGTTGTCATTTTTATGTTGAGGCTGCAGAGGTGTTGTCGGCAACTGATGAATGTAACTAATAAAGTAACTTGTAATCTAACTTAGTTACTTTTAAAATCAAGTAATCTGTAAAGTAACTTAGTTACTTTTAAAGTCAAGTAATCTGTAAAGTAACTAAGTTACTTTTTCAAAGTAACTGTGGCAACACTGGTGGTGAGAACGTGATCCGACCTCGAACAGACCCAACTGCAATGTACTGATCATTTTGGACTAAACCAGTTGCCGTAGTCAGCTGCGCTGTGCATTATGTGATGAGGAAGTGTTAGTTGACAGTTTGCACTTTAACATGGCAGCTCGCGGACAAACTTGGAGTAGTGAGGAGGTGCGGAGGCTCATAGAAATTTGGTCTGATGACAATATAAGGTCCCAACTTTCGAAAACTCACAAGAACAGCGCGATCTTCACTTGAAGTGATGAGCGATGTGCGCTCGCCGTTTGCAGTGCATTAGAACGTTGTTTTCAAGCCGCATCCGCACTTCATTATAGAAATGTATTGTTTGCATATGTGGATGTTGTCATGTGACTGCATTTTGGTTCGTTTCAACTGGTTCGGACCAAAGCAATCAGTGTGGTGTGAAAAGGAACCAAAAAAGCTGAAAAATGCTACAATGTATAATTGTTTGCCCTTGGTTCGGACCAAATGAACCGAACTAGAGATGTGAAAGCACCCTTACTAAGGAGGACTCCTGTTTTGATGGTATTATAGTCTACGGGTAGTGAAAGTGAGAGCTAGCAGTTTATCGGAGTTGTTTTCCGATACAAAGTTTAGTTTATTAGCACCCCCGAAAAGGCATGGTCTGAATATGTTTGTTTACTGTTAGTTGTACGAGTGTTTTTGTATAATTTGCTGTGTATGTTAATGATGCAACGGAGAGAGAGAGTTTGTGAATGAGACGTCAATATGCACTTCTGCTTTGTTTGTTCAACTCTTGCGATGATTTTTTTTTGGAATGAAAAACGATGTAATAAACTTCATAAACCATGAGTAAAGTTTGGCCATCATTCAGACGGTGTCTGCTACATTCTGTGTCCAAAAACATATTGGGATAAGGTTTTCACACTGACAGCTGTCATTGTAAGACTGTTAGCAACTCTGTTTGTTTGTCCGAGTTAGCAACAGTAACTAAGGGGGCTTACCGATAGGTCAATTGCGACTGTCCTCATACAGCCATTGTATTAGGATAGGATTTTTCTTCACATAATAGACTTCAATGGCAACTAAAATGTTGAAGGTCCAAATCAATGCAGTTTCAATGGGCTTCGGAGGGCTTCAGAGGCTCTACAGGATCCCAGACGAGGAATAGGGTCTTATCTAGCCAAACGATCTGTAATTTTCAAACAAAAAAATGTATATACTTTATAACCTAAATTGCTCATCTTGCGCTGCTCTGCGGCTCGTCACGGATTGCATAATCACGTCGGGAACATGCGATGACTAATACAAACACCTTTTACCAAAAACATTCCATCTTCAACTTCAAAAACGTCTGACATCGTTGTTTTACTTTTTTTTTTTTGCTAAAGGACGTTTGTATTAGTCTTCGCATGTGCGCTTTATAAACACGGGGGCGGTACTTCTGCCTATGTCTAGGTTATACACTTTTATTTTTTTTTTTAAATGACAGATCGTTTATCTAGATAAGACCCTATTCCTCGTCTGGGATCGCGCAGAATCTCTGAAGCCCTTTGAAACTGCATTGATTTGAACCTTCAACATTTCAGCTGCAGTGAGAGGACATCATGTCTTCATGATGCTGTATAACACACACATGCCATGTGTATTCAACAGCGTACGTCATGATAGGAAGCAGTAAATCCTCTGGACAGATGACACTGTCACTCTGAACATCTGGCTCTTTCTGAAGAGTCACAAATTAACAGGAGTTTCATTAGTCCCCTGGTGGTGGGACGTCCTTTGACTCTGAGTTTGAAGCATAGCTGCAATTGAGAACATGATGAAGCAGTATTTACTGCTGACCACAGAGCCGCTTTTCTCACTAACACGCTGTCCATATATTATGCAATTAAAAGTCGAAATAATCGCACTAAGCCAAATCGTGACGTCGATTTAATTTCGATTAATTGTGGAGCTCTTCGCTGCGTTCAAAGTTCAGGCTTAGTGAACTCTGAGCTGCAAATTCGCATTACGTGACAACCTCTTGGCTAAATTAAAATGGCAACATTTTTGCAGTAAAATCGAGTAGATTGTATATTTTTTACATTTTGAGTGTATACTCCGGGCTCGACATTAAGCCTGTTCACATGCTTGTCCTTCGGACAAGTAAAACTGTCATTTGGTTGTCCAGAATTTTTTTTTTTTTTTTTTTGTAAATATAATTCTGGAGCAATATTCTCACCAGTGTTCAATCAGCTTTGACATATTTAAATCTGCATATTTGTGATATTTTTACCCTTTATAAAGGACATTTTTTCCATAGTCTTATTAAATATAGGCTATGCCTCAGCTTTCATTTTATTTTTTTTATTTGATCTAGAAATTATATTAGAATAGGGCTGTTACCAATCAAATTAAATAATTTACACAAAAATTACAACTGCAGTAAATAATGCTTGAATGTTGAATGTGTTTGAAATTTGAATATACAAATAAGAAATGTTGGAAAGATGAAACTAAGGGCGTTTTCACACCTACCTTGTTTGGTCCGGATTTTCGGACTTTTCAGTTTGGTCCAAATCAAAATTGCAGGTGTGAAACCTCCCCCGTACCACGGTCCGGACCAAACAGACGAAATTTGGTCCGACGAAAAGAGGTAGTCTCGGTCCGGATCAAACTGAACAAAGGTTCGGTTCGTTTCTAGTGTGAAAGCATTTTCTGTATGGTTCGGACTTTCAGACCATTTACAGGAAGTTCCTGTTTATGTTTAAATATTATAATGTTATTTTTAAATTCAATCTAGGCTACATTGATTATGAAAAGTGAAAATATGCGCAATATGTCAGAAGACAGAAAGTCAGAAATAATTTTGAACGAAATTTTGTATGATTTTGCTTAGAAAGCATTTCTTTAATGGGAATTTCGTTTTGTATAAATTGTATCTTGATTTTAATCAACGTTTAATCAGAGAATTGCCTGGATTTAATAAATAAGAAGCAAAAAGAATAGCAGACAATAATCGCGGGAGCGATCATGCTTTACACATGAACTGGAGCGGGTCTCAAATAAACCGAAACTCAGCAGGCTACTCATCTCACAAACATGAGAAATATGTGTATATAAAGCTTGAAATGTCCACTTTTAAACGTAACGAATAAAAAAATAGTCAAGCAATGCGCATTGCGCACTGTTCAATAGTGGCGGTGATATGCGTCCGTTCATTCATTCTTATCAAAGACGCTGACGTCAGACGCACGTCCGTTTACAAACCAATCAATGTCCAGATGCAGCCCACAAGGATGATGACGAGTGGACGCAAGTGCGTCATGTTAAGTTCTTTAGTGCGCTCGCATGATTGCAATGTGAAACCAAACCAAAACTAACCGAATGTATAAAAAGTATCAAAACATGAACTTCGGTTCGGACCTTGGTGCGGACTTTCAGGTGTGAAAACACCCTAAACCACCAGTAGGTGGCAGTAGGTGGTGTTAATGAGTGAGTCATTGAGTCATTCATTCAAATGATTCATTCAAACGGATGATTCATTCAAGAATGATGCAGCCGTTTACGAATATGTTATTGAAGCTTTGATTCAACTGATTCATTCAAAACGCTGAATCATTCAGTAACACACCGTTGCTGTGAGATGCGTTATGGTCCTGTTGTGATCTTTGTTTGGAACTAGGCATGTGCCGGTATCAAATTTTCATGTTGCGGTTAATTGCTGAAGCTTTTATCACGGTATACGATATTATCACGATATTGAAATAAGTTGCAAAAAAAGTGTTGTCATACTATAACAGGTTTAATAACTTTCTTATAACAAAAGAACCAAACATTTAAATACAATAAAGCAATACACAAAAATGTATAAAGTAAACAAATATTTAAAACCGATTAAGTGCAAAAGAATTATAAAGAACAATAGGTAACACTTTACAATAATGTCTCACCAGTTAATGCATTAACATTAACAAAGAATGAATAGCTTCATTTTTACAGAAGTTATTCTTCCTTGATAATGTTAGTTTAAAAAAGCAACTGTTAGTGTAAGCTCAGGTCCATTAAATAATAGTTACAACTTTTGATTTTATTAATGTGTTATTAAATGCTGAAATGTACATTTAACTAAGATTAATACATGCTTTAGAAGTATTTTCATTGTCAGTTTGTTAATGAATGAACTAATGTTAAATAATAGAGCCTTTATTGTAAAGTGTGTGACTGAACAACAGTCAGAACATATTCAAACAATATCTAGGGCATGTAATTTAGTCCAGATTTTAATATAAAATGTTTAAGTTTGAAAATGAATAGCCTTAAGTCTTTTCACCATATCATTTTGTTTACAAGGGTTACCGGGGAAACGGCTGTTTCTGCTGCCTCGTCAGCACTTCAGCGCCTCCTTCACTAGTTCCACCATGTGCTCGGCTCATGCACGGTCTGTTTACATCAGTGCACTCCTCTTTGATGTGTTGTTCATTTTAAACGGTTGATGGGTAAAGTATTCTTAAAATGCATTCTAAAAATCGGAATAATTTGTAATAAATAATTATTCACAGTATTTGGAAGTGCCCACGATAACAATATTGTGCATGTTCATTATTGCGGTATATCGTATTACCGTTTACCGGCACATGTCAACAGCACAACATTGTTACCGTCAGTTTATTATACATTATTATTATCCACTATCGATCACCACTTACACTAAATAAATGCAGAATCATTCTTGCATTTTGGTGATTCCCTAGTTATTTTTTGTTATTGACGTTTTAATCAGGATACTTGTCCGGTCGGGCAAGTAAAATTCTTTTTCATTTGCCCCTTCAAAAAAATCCACTTGTCCCGGACAAGCATTAATGTCGAGCCCTGATACTATTTGTTATGTGTTGAATTCATGTTTGTAAAGCGTGAACGTGACGTCAATAACGACCATTGCAGTGTCCGAAGACATTTTGCAAAGTCTTCACTGATAAAAATGATTCTGTGGTGAAGTAAATAAGAAAAACAAATGTAAATTCTACATGAAAAAGTTAGTTCAGGCAGTTTAAGTAAATTCTAAATTAGTACTAAATTTAAGCATTTAGAAATTAAAGCGTAAATAACAACGATAAAAAGTTAAGTAGAACCTACTCAACTTTTCTGAAACTGGTGTTCCCATCATGCACTGGGGCATGACTAATGAATAAGGTTGATTCATTTTTGTAGCTGTTTTCCAGTTCAATTTCCAGTTTTATCATTGCTTTTGTTGTTAGGTTTAGTAACTTGTGATTTTGTGACATCTGAAGTTCATGATGGCACATTCATACTCAAATCGATCTATCGAATGTTACCATCACTGTGTATTGTGTACCAAGTATTGAAGTCTCTGTTCAGGTGAGTGCTGAATTACTTACTTCTATTATGTAGATATGGTGTCTACACAATATTTATTGTATTATTTACTTTGTTTATACAAGTGAAGACGAGCGGAGAGTATAGAAAACTAAATTTAAAGATTAGTTAGCTAGCGAATATGTGCATATTAACAGCATAAACATGAATTCACCATAATATGATTAAATGTTAATAAATGAAGTGTATCAGCAATCATAAATCAAATAACAAATTTCTTTAATTAGTTGAAGGACCCCATTCAAGGTCATGTTACTGAAGCCCCCTGTGAAGCCCATGACATGTTCACATAGTAAGTTAATGGGCCCTATTTTAACGATCTGAGCACATGTTCTGAAGCACATGGTGCAGATGCGATTCCACTTTTGCTAGTTAAACGAGGGAAAAAAACGGTCAGAGCGCGCATGGTCCAAAAGGGTTGTACCCAGTCTCTTAATGAGTCATGGGTGTGTTTTGGGCGTAACGTGCAATAAACCAATCAGAGTCTCTTCTACCATTCCCTTTAAAACCAGTTGCAATGGCCCATTGTCTCAGAATTGTTCAAATATGTTATACTATCACTATAAAAGTGTTACGTTTTGTTGTCCTTTGGTGCGACACCCCTATATTCTTAATTGTTGCTATGTCAACAATTCCATAGGACACATTTCAGTAAAAAATTTCAAACGACAGTGAAAGAATTGACAAAGTTAGTGACCCTTTATATTTTCTCAAACATCAGACTTCACGCTACATAATAAAATTAATTTTTTTCTTTCTTCAAAAGTAGTGTTTTACAAAAAAACAACAACATTGTTTTACTGCATAGTCAGCTACCCATTTTCAGCAAGAAAGTTGTCAAATCTAGGTAAAGTTTTGAGAAATGTTCTTATAGAAATTTAGAAATTAGCAATAAGTTCAATTACAGTTACTGTCAGAAAAATCTTTCAGTGAAAAGTTTAGATCACTTTATAAAAGGAGATAAATTGAATCGATATTGTTATGTGGTATTGTTAGATTGGATGACATAATCTGAACATGCAATTTGTTGACTTTTAGTGAACTGGTTATATGCTTTTCTGTCTTTTTATGGTGTTCATTTAGTGACAAACTGTGAAAATATGATAATTTAAGATAGATTCTTACTGTTTCACTTGCATTCTGAATCTCATTGACTTCAGCTACTGTTTGGTTGAAATGATGCTTCCTCTGATAATAAACTACTTAAATGTCAAGACATATCTAAAACCTTGTCCAAAGAATTAACAGTATGGAGGCATCAGCTATAAGATGCTTTGAAAAAAGAAAATCGTCAGATTGCGTAATGCAGCTGTCGTGGTGTGCCGAACCTCTCCAGATTGTGTCAACCATAGTCACAAGCCTTTTAAACTCTTGAAAGAAATTATTCAGGAGTTTTTAGCCCCAGTATGTCACACAGGCGGTTTCTCCAGTGCATTAGGCCACACGAGCAGAATGTGGACAAATATAGCCTGGACACACACCCTCTTCTGCTTTGTGCCGGATACCCAGAGGACTGGATCTGCGTAACCACTCAAAACAGGATGAGGTGTGTAAAAACAGAGCCCATGTCAAACATCGGACAGACTGCCGACCCATGAACACAGGGTCTATGTCCTTGGAGTTATTCATAGGGCCGGGAGACATGTTTGTGGGGCGTTATTGTATTTACTATAGCATGGAATGATCCACTGTCAGCAAATTCATATGAATTCTGTAATCTGGGACTCACTTCCGGGTCAATGCGGTACCTGCTGATAGGCGCTGCTTTCAAACACGTCATAAGTTTTTATTTACAATAGGGATGCATGATATTTCTGCAAACATATCGGTATCGTTGATATGTATTTGTTCATTTTTAATGTTATTGTTTTCGCCCCATAAAGTAAATTTGGCCAATATATTAAAGCCTGATGAATATAGGATTATTCCTTGGCGTACTGTTCGCAATGAGGGTTTTGAATTTCTTGGAATATGTTTGGAATTACTTCGAAAAGGAAGATATAGTTGCAAGTGCAACATGTGCAGTTCAAATCTATCATATAGGATACATACAATTATAATGACAACATGACTGTAAAAGAATGTTGTGGTTTCTCTGTACGCCTTTGTTTTAGAGCGTTATTTGTTACACCTTCATGACTAGCCCAGTTCTCTTTTGCATTAGTTGCCTTTTGTTTTGTGCAATTGTAAGTTTTAATATTTAGTTTATTTTGTGTGCGTGTGTATGTGTGTATATATATACATATATATATATATATATATATATATATATATATATATATATATAATATAATATATGGTGGGCATAGATTAATTTTTTTAATCTAGATTAATCTCACTGTAATCTTGGAATTAATCTAAGACTAAAATGGCTCATTTGAATTCTGCCGAAGGCATTCAGAATATGTGTGCTCGTAAGTGATCGTTTGTCTTTTTGTAGTTTGAATAATAAATAGCTTCTGTCCCTTTAAGACCTGATGCACACATGTGTATCCCACTGTTCCTGTGAGCTGGTTACGACTGTGTTTAATTAACGCTATGTGCTACCCCGCACGAAATTCAGATCGGTCACCCCAATACTAACACGCTTTCATAAAGAATAAATCCAGCAGAACACCAGTTCACCATGTTCAGAGGATTAACTGGACTGAATGAGAGGAGGCGGGTGCGTGTCAACTCACTGTCAGTCGGAGTAGAGCGCAGCTGATATCGATACTGCAGAAAATGAGTATTGTAGCGTTTCAGATATTTCAGTATCGATACATAGCGAAATATGGATATTTTTGACAACACTAGTAGTAAGCATACACACCGGTTCGAAGCCTCGTTCTCTCGCCCCCTACTACAGTCCGGCTAGGTATACATCCGTGCTAAAATATCAAGGTGAAAGTCATCATAGTCTTGCGTAGTATAGACCCAGCTCCTAACCCAACTTTGAGAATAGATTAACGGTGATATTTTTTTTTATCGCCCGATGAGTCTCGCGTTAACGGCGATAATGGCCCACCACTAATATATAGTGAGGAAAATAAGTATTTGAACACCCTGTTATTTTGCAAGTTCTCCCACTTAGAAATCATGGAGGGGTCTGAAATTGTCATCGTAGGTGCATGTCCACTGTAAGAGATCTAAAAAAAAAATTATGATTTTTTAACTATTTATTTGTATGAGACAGCTGCAAATAAGTATTCGAACACCTGAGAAAATCAATGTTAATATTTGGTACAGTAGGTAGCCTTTGTTTGCAATTACAGAGGTAAAACGTTTCCTGTAGATTTTCACCAGGTTTGCACACACTGCAGGAGGGATTTTGGCCCACTCCTCCACACAGATCTTCTCTAGATCAGTCAGGTTTCTGGCCTGTCGCTGAGAAACACAGAGTTTGAGTTCCCTCCAAAGATTCTCTATTGGGTTTAGATCTGGAGACTGGCTAGGCCACGCCAGAACCTTGATATGCTTCTTACAGAGCCACTCCTTGGTTATCCTGGCTGTGTGCTTCGGGTCATTGTCATGTTGGAAGACCCAGTCTCGACCCATCTTCAATGGTCTAACTGAGGGAAGGAGGGTTTTCCCCAAAATCTTGCAATACATGGCTCCGGTCATCCTCTCCTTAATACAGGGTAGTCGCCCTGTCCCATGTGCAGAAAAACATCCCCAAAGCATGATGCTACCACCCCCATGCTTCACAGTAGGGATGGTGTTCTTGGGATGGTACTCATCATTCTTCTTCCTCCAAACACGTTTAGTGGAATTATGACCAAAAAGTTCTATTTTGGTCTCATCTGACCACATGAGTTTCTCCCATGACTCCTCTGGATCATCCAAATGGTCATTGGCAAAGTTAAGACGGGCCTAAACATGTGCTGGTTTAAGTAGGGGAACCTTCTGTGCCATGCATGAATTCAAACCATGACGTCTTAGTGTATTACCAACAGTAACCTTGGAAACGGTGGTCCCAGCTCTTTTCAGGTCATTGACCAGCTCCTCCCGTGTTGTTCTAGGCTGATTTCTCACCTTTCTTAGGATCATTGAGACCCCACGAGGTGAGATCTTGCATGGAGCCCCAGTCCGAGGGAGATTGACAGTCATGTTTAGCTTCTTCCATTTTCTAATGATTGCTCCAACAGTGGACCTTTTTCACCAAGCTGCTTGGCAATTTCCCGTAGCCCTTTCCAGCCTTGTGGAGGTGTACAATTTTGTCTCTAGTGTCTTTGGACAGCTCTTTGGTCTTGGCCATGTTAGTAGTTGGATTCTTACTGATTGTATGGGGTGGACAGGTGTCTTTATGCAGCTAACGACCTCAAACAGGTGCATCTAATTTAGGATAATAAATGGAGTGAAGGTGGACATTTTAAAGGCAGACTAACAGGTCTTTGAGGGTCAGAATTCTAGCTGATAGACAGGTGTTCAAATACTTATTTGCAGCTGTACCATACAAATAAATAGTTAAAAAATCATATATTGTGATTTCTGGATTTTTTTTTTTTTAGATTATGTCTCTCACTGTGGACATGCACCTATGATGACAATTTCAGACCCCTCCATGATTTCCAAGTCAGAGAACTTGCAAAATAGCAGGGTGTTCAAATACTTATTTTCCTCACTATATCTATATCTATATATTTATATATATACACACACACACACACACACACACACAAAATAAACAAATTATTAAAACTTACCATTGCACAAAACAAAAGGCTGTGAACTGAAGTCATGAAGTTAAAAAAATAGTTACAAAAGCTTTTTACTATGTACTGAAATTGTTACAGAGAACTGTCAAATTTGACTAGTATTGGGTACGACTACTGAAATTTTGGTACCGTGACATCACTAGTTCAGGGTGTATGTCAGTCAGAGACGAGCTCTCACGCAGGAAGGGCTGTGGTTTCCTTTCACCCTGGGAAAAAGCACAACATGCCTAAATCATGCTTAAGATCCTTGTGAGGTCTGTCTGTCTGTAGATTTGTAAGTATCTTTTTTTTTTTCTATTACTTCCTCCACTGTAACAGGTCACTACATAACACAAGAGATAACACTGTACCTAAAGCGCTTGAGGGAGACCATGAAGTAGCTGTTCATTTTTAACAACAACAATAGAAACCTTCATGAATACAGTAATGTAATACTGTGGTGATGATTCAGTATGTTCACCAACATGAAGCTGATTCCTGCAGACTGTCACTTACCCTACACATCAATGTCTGTATTTCCCTCTTCTGAAGAAGGTAATGTTCTTCTGCAGATCTGAGGTGTTGTTGTTTGTGAATAACACTGGGTGTCATGTTAAACCTCTGCTGAAAGTAGTGCTGTAAATTGGGCTGCAGCGCTCCATGCGGCATACCATGGGGTCCTGACCCACATACTACTGCTGCTTTTGGGTCAGATCTTGCTTGCTCTGTCTCAGAGGTGAAAGCCAAAATGTTGCTGAATAGTTAGTCAAGAACATGCAGAACATATTATTTCTCTATGGCTGATGTAAACTCAGTCCATATAGAGCATTGCTGAATTAATCAAAGAATCTTTACATATGAATGCAGTTCCCAATCTAAACTACTCTATTCTACTCTTTTCTAACACTTACTGCTTAATTTTTATCTTTATTAGTACTGACTGCTGGAGCATGCTCTTTCTAGCATCTGCTGCTTACTTGTAATCTTTACTAGTGCTGTCTGATTAATTATTTTGCTCGTAAATAGTAGATTGTATAGACTGTTCTATAGACTGCTCATAAACAACTCCTGAATTCTGCTCTTAATAATAATGGCTGCTTAATTCTATGCATTACTAGTGACTGCTGAACTCCACTTTCTCTCATCTTTCACTGCTGAACATCACTCCCTTTTTTCTAGTTCTTCTGACTAGAAAAGTCCACTCATTACTAGTGCTAACTGCTGAACATCACTTCTAACTGCTGAAATCTGATACTTACTAGTACTGACTGCTGAATTTCACTCATTAATTGTACAGTCTGCTGTATTCTGCTTTATATTAGTGCTGACTAGACTACTGAATTCCACTCATAAATAGTATTGACTGCTGAATGTCACTTCTAACTGCTGAAATATCATCAATAAATATAAAACATTTAGCTTTGGTACCGAGTACCATAACATTTTTATGGTATTGGTACCGACTACTGGAATTTTGGTACCATGACATCCCTAGCTGGCAACATTTATTACCCAAATTACTGAACTATTATTTGGAGGAGTATTGTACACTTCAGGTTTGTTTATTCATAGGATCTTTTGTACTTTAGTAAAAAAGAGAAAAAGGTCAATTTATAATGTTTTGTTTCATAAAGCAACAAATTTTCAGTTATGTTATTTCTACTTCTTTCCAGGCACAGAACACTTATTTTTTGAGAGTTGTTTAAGTGAGAGAAGATCCTGTTGTAATGTTTAATATTTTATTTTAGAGTAAAAAAAAATTTGCTTTGTAGAAAAAGTGGATTTTTGTTTGTATATGCTGTCAATTATAGTTAAAAAATCGGTATCGGCCGATCTCATTAACAAAAAAACGGAAATCGGCAAGAAAATTGCAATCGGTGCATGTTGTATTCTGCTTTATATTAGTACTGACTAGACTGCTGAAGTCCACTCATTACTAGTACTGAATGCTGAACGTCACTCCCTCTTTTCTAGCACTGACTGCTGAATTCCACTCATTAGTAGTGCTGACTGCGGAATTCCACTCATTACATACAGCAGTACTGACTACTAGTACAGACTGCTGTATTCTGCTTTATATTAGTACTGACTGCTGAAGTC
Organism: Romanogobio albipinnatus; assembly: GCA_023566225.1. Lineage (NCBI taxonomy): Eukaryota > Metazoa > Chordata > Actinopteri > Cypriniformes > Gobionidae > Romanogobio > Romanogobio albipinnatus. Next base: position 32,284,385 of record CM042244.1, read on the forward strand.
CACTCATTACTAGTACTGAATGCTGAACGTCACTCCCTCTTTTCTAGTACTGACTGCTGAATTCCACTCATTACTAGTACTGACTGCTGAATATCACTTCTAACTGCTGAAATCTGATCATTACTAGTATTGACTGCTGAAGTCCACTCATTACTAGTGATGACTGCTGAACGTTCACAACTGCTGAAATCGGATCTTTACTAGTACTGACAGCTGAATTCCACACATTAATAGTACAGTCTGCTGTATTTTGATTTTATATTAGTACTGACTGCTGAATTCCACTCATTACTAGTGCAGACTGCTGAACGTCACTCCCTCTTTTCTAGTTCTGTCTGCTGAATTCTGATGTTTATTAGTACTGACTGCTAAATTCCCCTCATTACTAGTACAGTCTGCTGTATTCTGCTTTATAGTAGTACTGACTAGGGATGCAACAATACATTTAGTCCACGGTTCAATACATACCTCTGTTTTTTAACCACGGTTTTCGGTTCGGAACGGTTCTGATGGCTTGTCACATGTGTTTTTTTGTTATTCTATTCTTAAAGGTCCCATTTTTCGTGTTTTTTTTTTAAGCTTTGATTGTGTTTACAGTGTGCAATATAATATATATATGTGTTCATGTTTTGCGTGTAAAAAAACGGCTGATGACTTCCTTGTTCTATGAAGTCCCTCCTTCAGAAATACGTAACGAGTTCTGATTGTGCCAGCGGTTCCCGTGTTGTGATTTGACCGCAGCTTAGCGTACGTTTCCCGGTTCCTGTGTTGTGATTTGACAGCAGCTTAGCGCATGCACGGAAAGGTCACGCCTCTTAACGGGGAGATGTATGCGCTCAATAATCTCTACAGCGTCCCTGGGAAAGCCAAACAAAGGTGATTTGACTTCGGAATGAAAATAATAGCGTCTCGACGACATGGCGACAAACACAATCAAACGCAACACTTCCTCGTCTTCTCCACGCAACACTTCCTCTTCTCCACGTGGGAGAGCAACAAGACCACGCCCCCTTTTTCGCGTATTCTTGGGGGCGGACGTTAGTCAACAAACTGTTCTACTGACGTAATTAAAGCAGGCTGTACCAGGATGTAGTCCAAGCCGGCCGTTCGCTGTAGGCTTTGAAAGGGAACTTCTGTTAAATAAAATATCTCGCTTGGCATTGAACTTTGAGCTTTATAATTTTACAGGTATTATTTATGCTCTAACAGCAACATTACACACTAACTAAAGTTTGAACAATGGGATCCCGAAGAACGGGACCTTTAAGAATCTTAGGAAGTTAAAGGTCCCATGGCATGGCATTTTTCTATTATTTTATAAAGTTTCCTGAGGTGTACTTATATTGTTAGTATGATTTTTACATCAATACATAATTTAAAAATAAAAGGCATTTTTTTCTATACTGTAATTACCCCTCTGGCTTGAATGCTCTGTTTCAAGGGGCATGTCTGCTGTGAGACTTCACTGAAAACGCCCACTGTTGTGATTGGCTGACATCTTTGCACTTGAAATGAGTGTTAGATTATGTATTATCTGTGTAAATAAGTAGGGACTTTTATAAGTAGGGAGCGCTTGTGAGACCTCGCGGTTCATCTTTCAGTGTGTTTAAGCAGATTTAAATAAATGTAAAAATAAAACACTACATAGACTTCACTATTAAATATACATTGATTCTTATTAAAGCTACTGTATTAAGGTTTTTCAGTTAAGAGCAGCGAGTGATTTTCTTTGTCTTTTGTTGTTTTGTTAATAGTTCACTCAAATGTCATCGATTACTCACGCTCAAGTTGTTTTAAACCTGAATAAAGTTCTTTCTTCTGTTGGACATAAAATATATTTTGAAGAATGTTGGAAACCAAACAGTTGCTGGTCCCCATTGTAGGAAATAATAATAGGGATGTCAATGGCTACCATCAACTGTCTGGTATTCAACTGTCTGTGTTCAACAGAAGAAATTAATACAGGTTTGGAACAATATTAGAGTGAGGAAATAATGGCATAATTTTAGAGGTGAACTGTCCCTTGAAGGACAAGCGACAGCATGTTCACTAGGCTGCGCTGTCAATTTAAGACCTGCGTGCATCTAATATACAGACACACGCCGATTTTACTTTCTCTTTAGACATGACCGACTGTGTTTATGTGAACCATGTGTGTATTTGACAGTATTAGCGCAGTAAGACTACTTAGTCCAGTAATCACGTGTTTGACAGGCTTTTAGTGTGAGCGCTCGGAAAAGCACATATGTGCATAAGCACGCGAATGAAATGTTTAACCGGCAAGGCTTTAAAACGCATGCAAATAATGAACTTTTGTGATTGTGAATAACTATAGTGTTCCGTGAGTATAACTCTACCACTAACGTGTGATGTGAATGTATGTCGCGTTGTTCAGTATTGGGATGGAGGCAAATTATAGAATGTGTAGAAAAATAATTATTTAAATGAAAAAACGAGAAAAAAAAACACGCAATTCACAAGCGCGTATTGAACAGTGAATGTCGTACTGAACGGTTCAATATTATATTGAGAATTGTGTCCCTAGTACTGACTGCTAAATTACACTCATTACTAGTACAGTCTGCTTTATATTAGTACTGACTGCTGAAGTCCACTCATTACTAGTAGAGTTGTTCCGATTCCGATACTAGTATCGGAAATATCACCGATACCACAACTAATTCTGGCATCGGTATCGGCGAGTACTTGAACCTAGGGCTGCAACGACGCGTCGACGTCGTCGATGACGTCGACTACGAAAATACGTCGACGTGCGTGAAATGCGTCGACGCGTCGGCGGCACATTATTTACGTTCTAGAATGGAACAGAAGATCTAGAATAGCCTAATGGCAGCTTCTGCTCCCGGGCATAGTGAAAATGATCATTTATCATATAAAGCCAGACCGCGACATTCAAAAGTGTGGGAGTACTTTAAACAGAAGCCGAATAAAACTGTGCTTTGTTTGCTCTGTAACGCCGGTTTCACACTGTGCGCGGTGGCAGAGCAGAAGCTGTGCGCGTGGAGAGCGGGAGCTTTCACACTGCAGTCAGTGTTGCCAAGTCCGCTTTTTTCCGCGGAATTGGTCTACTACTTCTACACTGTTGCCGCGGGCTGTGTCTCATGTCCGCGGATTGAAGCAAAAACACACACATATTTAACCCCCCGAACGCGATGTTTTCCAGAGAACCTCCCCGAAACGCGATTGGGCTTGTTTTGGGCTAGTTTTGAGTAACGAATGGGTGGGTTTTGTTGTGTAAACCTGGCAACCCTGCTGCCAGTGTTCTCTCGCGCAGCTGAACGCGCCACGCGTGTATTGCAACAGACGGTCACATTTTCCGGGGTTCTTCTCCGACCCCAGTACGTCTCGTGCTTTTATTTATTATGGGCTGCATATATCTGCTGTATATGCGACCCGGTTCCCCTCTGTCCCAAACACATATGCATAATAACATGCTGTATATAGGTAGTTTGCATGATTAAAGTAACATTACAGTTAAGATATGCCTCTAGCTTTAATCGTTTAAATGTGTCTTTGAAGTTTGGGCAAAAACTTCTGGCAGCTTTAGTCGTTGTTTATGCACATGTATCTTCAAAATAGACAACTAGTTATAAATTAAAACTATGCTGAAAGCTCCTGTATGTGAACCTTTTGCAGATAAATACAAGTGCATTTTCATTTACTATTGACACAAATCAATAAGTAAATCATACTCAACTACTATAGTAAACAACTTTTCCTAATTAGGCCTACTCTGTATACATTTTAGGATGAATAGTATCATTATATATTATGTTTAAAAAGCTTCTTGTGTTCATATATTTCATTATAAAATGGCATACTATGTACACTACCCTTCCTGAAATACTATTAATATTGTCATCATTCATTGATTTCATGTTAAAATAATATACAAATTCACTACCCTCTTTGAAATACAATAATCAGTAAAAAAGAATAATAAGATTAATCCGAAAAATAATCGTTAGATTAGTCGACTAATCGGAAAAATAATCGCTAGATTAGTCGACAGAAAAAATAATCGTTAGTTGCAGCTCTACTTGAACCCATGTACCGATCCGATACCATTTTATTAAACAAGACCTAGTTATGACCGCCAGCTTTGCCTAACCACTGCACGGTTCTTCTTCGCTGCTCAGAATGCATTGCAAACACAGGACGTTGTGCTGTGTTGTCACTGCCACTGTTACCACTGTTTAGAGCAGCGAAGAAGAAATGAAAACGCGTTAGCAGTATGTCCGCTGTTTAGCAGTGTTTCGTCTCTGTGTGGTAGTGATGTCCGGTTCGCGAACTAATCGTTCTTTTGAACCGGTTCTTTTTAGTGAACCGGTCGAACCAGTTCACCAAATCGGACTGAATCGTTCGATACAGTTCGCGTCTCTAGCAAGCACTAATCCACAAATGTATAAAGTTACTCACTTTTTGACCTGTCTGACTATCCATCTGACTCGAAATAAACCAACATCCCGGAGTTATTCAGTTACTCCAACAGTACACTAACTTAACCTACTGTAAGAGAGAACTGATGATGATGAGCACGTCAGCGAGCAGAAGCTGATGATACTGAGCATGTGTGCAGCGTACACGAACGAACATACACGGCCTGTCACAGTTCTCATTCTCGAGTCAAGAATCAGTTACAACGGTTTTCGGATCACCAGTACACTAACCGAGAACTGTTTATATCGGACATGTCCGATTTGAGAACTGACTGAGCATGCATGTAATTTTTCAAGAGAGAACGAAAAGTTAAGTTATAATACAAAACATACTGGAACTATGTTTATGAGTTAATTACTGTTTTATCACTGTATGAGCATGTGATTTGACTCAGCTGCATTACAGTTTTTGAAACGATATGGAGCAAAATATATAAATTTAAAGTATTTATTTATTTAAAAGATTAATGCTTGTGTGTCTTAAAGGACTTTTTGTGTTCAGTTGATTCTGTTATAGGCTAAAGTGGTTTTAGGTGGTCCCTAACCGAGATCATAATAATTTATGAAATACCTGTAGGCCTACTATAATTATAGTTAATGATGACACATTCACAAATATGGTTTGTATTAAATAAACAATGTTTTAATAAAAATGTATTAAAGTGTTCAAATAATACACACATTTTAAAAAAACAATTGCTGGAAAGTGCACTTACATATGTGTAACTTGTACTTGTATGTGTACATAGATTAAACTATCTAATGTTCAGAAATTGTTGTACAAATATATTTTTCTATATTAATGTTGTCTAAAAAGCATTACAGTAAAAAATGTACAGTTGTGCTTTCATGTTACTTAATTATTTTTAAACATTGGAAACAAGTAATAGTTTGTGGTCCGTGTATCATCTGATCATTTCATTTCTTACATGGAATGGAATAATGAGAAAAGATAAGACGGTTTGTTTATTCGTTTTTTTGTTTAGATTAAAGCACAGAAAATGAGATTTCGGCTAGATTTCTCATTTTTCGTTTGTGGTTTACAAATCGGTTTATAGCTTCAATGTTTCATTTGCACATGTTTTGATAGTTTGTTTTCCAATTTGAAATGAAAAAAGCAGAAACAAAAAAACGGCGCAAAAAATGAGATCTCGGCTTGATTTTTCATTTTTTGGTTCATGGGTAAAAAAACGGGTAAATGACTTCAATATTCGGTTTTTACATGTGGGCGCTCGTGAGATGCCCCTTTCCGCCGATTGGCCAAGCAAATCTGAGCGTGTGACGTCATCTGTCGTTCCCCAGGTCTGTTCAACAAAATAATAGTCTTCTTAAACTGTACTGGGCAGGTCCTAGATCGGGCTTTCTTCTGTGCAACTTAACGCGTTTCACAAATATATATATAGAAAATAAATATGAAATATTAATCTGCACCCAGCCTGTTTTATTTAGATGTGTGGAGTTAAACTTGTGTGGTGAAGTTGGGCTAGACAGCGAAGAGCGGGTGTCCAATGTTCAGTCAAGTGTAAATACAGCAGTCATAACTTTTCTTTACAATATGCTCAGTTTTGGACAAGGGATGGTCATTGCAAATACTGTCATGAAAATCGGCTGACGGTGGCCACCGATGATGGTGAATTAAAATTTTACTGTAACTGTAATAATAGCAGCGAGCGAGAATAAGACAGATGAGCGAGATGATTGACAGGAGTATAGCAGAGGCAAAAGCGCAAGATCATTTTGTTAATAAAAATATATAGGCTACATCTCTTTGTTTAATATAAGAGTTTGTCTTTGTTTTATTGTTGTTGTTGTTTAATAGTGATCCACAACTGAGCATTCGTTTTAAAGGGGAATTTCCAAATATCTTTTATTTATTTGTTATAGGCTAATGCGGGTAGGTAGGCTATTTTATGTCATCTGTCTTAGCCTATTCGTTTTTGTAATAAAAGTTTAATATACGCAAGTTTTTTTTTTTATTGTAGGCTACTATTTTATTGTTGTTGTATTTTCCTTAAAAATACAACATAGGCCTAAAGTTTTTGTCGATTTTGGATGCAGCCTGTGTCCCTTACAGATAATGATGTCAAACATGTTTCTATAGGTGTGTCACGATTCGATACATATCACGATACTGAACTCACAATACGATATTTATGCATAAATATATATGTTTTTGTAGATGAAATATTTATGCGATATTTATGCATAAACGCATCAACTGTCACTTCATGAGAATTTACCGTTTCATTTGTCATATAAGGAACACAGACACTCTTTTTTTTTTTTTTTTTTTTTAATTGACAGAATATATTAGGCTAACGTTACTGTTGTACAGTAGATTTAGCTACGTGTCTATGTATTAATACGTCTCTACTAATAATAATAATGCCTTGATGGTTGCTTATTTTTTACTTGTTTTGTTGTAAAGAGATTATTTTCTGATTAATATATAATTTTTTTTATATTCCTACATTTATTTGTTATTGTAAAACTAAAATACCTTTTTCAGTTTGCAGTGTTAGATTTGTGGCTACAAAAATAAATAATATTACTGTCAAATGCATGTCAGATAATAAAAATACTGTAATAAATACAGTAGTTCACCATGTATTTATTTCATTAAGGGATAAGTCTGAACTTGAAGCACACCATAACATAATTCTAGCTACCTCTAAATATTCTATCACTACCTCTTTTCTAATTATGCCTCCTGTATTCTGCTTTAAATTAGTGCTGACTGCTGAACGTCACTCCCTCTTTTCTAGTTCTGACTGCTAAATTCTGATCTCCTTACGAGTACTGACTGCTGAATTCCACTCATTCCTAGCAAGGACTGCTGAATTCCTTTCATTAGTAGTTCCGACTGCTCAGCTCTTACAGCAGAATTCCACATGCCATAGTCGCGGGCATTTGCTAATGTTGAAGATAGTAATTGATTTAACTCAGTTAATTTACTGTATAGAGCAATGCAGTCAACAATTTTGCAGTGTGAAATGGGATGTGCATCTGAAGCTGCATTGGATATGTTGTTGACAGTAGGAGTGGAGCAGGGTAATCAGGCTCATATTTTTCTCTGTTTTACAGGAAAACCTCACAGCATTGAGAGCTCAGAGCGCATCCAGCTCTCTGGAACATATAACGTTCGGAAAGGAAAGCTGCAGCTACCGGTGAACCGCTGGAGTCGACGGCAGGTGATTTTATGTGGCACCTGTCTCATGGTGTCCTCAGTGAAGGCCAGCCATACGGGCAAGATGCACATCCTGCCACTGATCGGAGGAAAGGTACTGAACCCAGGCTTATCATCCTGCTCATTAGGCAGAATGTATGTGATCTAGGGATGGAACGATTACCGGTTTCACGATAAACCACGATAAAATGTACTGACAGTTAGTAATATCGTTTAAAAATAAATTATAATTAAAACCACTCGTGATTATCACGATTTTGAAAACTTGCGGTAAATCCTGTCCAGTCAGCGTCAGTCTGGTGCAGGCGCAGCGCTGTTTTTTGAATGAGAAGAAATGGCATAAGGCAGTGACAGCACTCGAGGGATTGTTCAGCCTTCTAAAAGGACCAAATCTGAGGTGTGGTCATATTTTGGCGTTTTAGCGTAAGTACTGAGGGAAACTTAATCGAAGATGGTCACCCTGTCTGCAGAACATTCTAGAATAAAGTCGCTGTAATAGGGGAAAACACTTCACATCCGCGAACGCAAGGCAAGTGGACTTTGACCTCAATACCAAAACTACGTGGTATTACTACCACTTACACTAGCCTCTTTGGCGGTTGAACTTAGTCTTCTCAAAAGCCATCTGTTATAATCGCGTTGCGCATTATAACCAACCACACGTGTTTCTAATAATCAGAGGCGTTCAGATTAGCTAGAGTTTTGTCGAGCGTGCTCTCACTCACTGAAAACGTGAGAACGTGTGATGTACGCAGGAGATTCACTCATCATACAGTGGTTGACTGTTTTTGTTCTATTTCAGCAGCGAATATAGTTTCAAACAAACACAGCAGAACCACAGCGCATCTGATATGACTGGCATAACGCTGGCTTTACGTTCGAGATTCGCAAATTAAGGGACCATTTCTAAAGTTACATACAAGATTTGTATACACGTTTCTAACTTGTATAGCATTTGAAGAGAATAACTTACAGTCACAAAACCAGCTGTAAAGTGTTCATCTAGGTGTCAGGTATTTTATGAATAAAATATGAATGAAAATATGGATATGCATTATTTCACTAGGATACTGTTTGGGCTCATACACAAAATATGCTAGATTTAAATGTGTCATAGCTGATAGAACACTGATGAGAATATTGCTTGAGAATATATTTACAGAGATAATATTTGATATTATATTTACACCAAATTATTATTATTTATGCGTTATGCGTTGCTATTGATGATGGCCATTATAAGGAAGAAAATACCACCGAACAGAATCTAGCTTAAAAAAGTGCATAGAGCTGCTTGATTTATTTGTTGTTTGTTGATTTTCAAATATAAAACTTGTTGAAATGTTTTAAGTGTGCATTTGTTCTTTTTGAAAAAATTTTATCTCATTTGAAGAAAACCGTGATAATATTGATAACCGTGATAATTTGGGTCACTATAATCGTGATGTGAAATTTCCATTTCGTTTCATCCCTAATGTGATCCTACAGCCATCCCCCCAGTTTTACAGTTCAATTCTATGTATGGCTGAAAATTATTGATCAGAACTGAATGTTCATAGACCTTGGTGTAAGACAATATAAATGTTTAAATAGGAACATAAATACAGTATAAATATAATTAAAATAATCAAGGGATGTTTAAGGTAATATTCACAGAGTTCCTTCACACTTAATATTGCCTGTGTGTGTTGAACACCAGGCTAAATTTATAAAGCATCTTTCAAAAAATCCTGGTTACTTTAACAACGAGCAACACTTAAAACAAGAGTTCAGTGAGAGTACAGACATAGTGGACATTGGTTAGTGAGTTGTAAAGTTTTATGGTGGTTTTGAGAGTTGATGAAGTGCGTTTAAAGTCTCGTACACTGTCAGTGTTCATTTATGCTCTAGACTGCTAGACTAAATATTGAGTGCTGTCTGCCATGTTAAGCATCTCTGCTGCTGTTGCTTATAGTTTGAATTCTCGATGTAAACAGACCTCTGACACTAATGAAGATGTGTTTTCACCTCACTGTATGGGGAGAATGTCTCGTTCATGTGTAAATTTGAGTGTTTGTGTTGTTTTCAGGTGGAAGAGGTGAAGAAACACAGTCACTGTTTGGCCTTCAGCTCGGCGGGACCTCAGAGTCAGACCTACTATATCAGCTTCGACAGCTTCACTGAACACCTGCGCTGGCACCGACAAGCTGCTAAGGTGTGTGTGTGTGTGTGTGTGTGTGTGTGTGTGTGTGTGTGTGTGTGTGTGTGTGTGTGTGTGTGTGTGTGTGTGTGTGTGTGTGTGTGTGTGTGTGTGTGTGTGTGTGTGTGTGTGTGTGTGTGTGTGACTGCCTCTCTACTTCTACCTTGTACAAATAAGATGACCTGACACACTAGAGCTGATCCAAACTCTAGAGCTGCCTCACTTGCCCACATTTTCGTACAAGCAAGCAAGCAAGTATCGTGGTATAGGGATGGAATTAGACTTTGATGCAGACCGTGATCTTGGATGTTACTGTCTTTCTGTAATTTGTAAATATTAAAAAACCATGGAACTACTGTGGTACCTTTCATTGTTTTTTTTCCAGATCAGTGACTTCAGGGCTTTGTGTTTGAATGCTGCTTTAGGTCTGTGAAAAATTCAAACAACAAAAATGTGTACTAAGGTTCAAATATAATACTAATAATAATTTATAGGTTGACAGACAGTCTCACAAGGAATTCCAGGGACTTTTTTTCAGATTTCTGCAGATTTGCTTTTCACAAAAATTGTGGTGATACTTTGCACCTTTTTTTCTGTTGATTTGCAGTAAAAACCCACCCATAAAATAATCATTAGGTAACTAAAAATTCATGGCTGAAAAATATTAAGAATTTTCCTAAATAATGACGTTTGATTAGTGCTTCTCTGATGATACGCTGATTTCTCGATTTTAATCAATCTTCATTTTGATGATCCAAGATTTTTTAGTTTACACTAGTGTAGCGTTTTAAAATGAAAACAATCATCATCTACACTGGCGTTTCAGAAACGATCTCTGTCTACACTACATGACCGAAATTGCATGTCACATGACTGTTCATTCACACTGAGTATGCGCATACAAGTGTAAACACTATACAGTTGCCTTGTGCGCATGTAGACAGCTGCCGTATTAAACAATACAGTGTTTCACTGCTCAACGGTTGCTAAAAAGGACCACAAAGTCAGCAAAGCATGCAGTTCATGGTCGTAGAGGCTGGTATGTTACAGAGCCGTTGAGAGAGACGGCTCAGGGCTACGTTTCCCAAAAGCATTGTAATACAATAGCCACCAACTTCTCTACGATCAACTTGTATAATGCTTTTGGTAAACGCTGCCCTGGTCTGTTATTGTCATGTTCAGGTAGCATAATGTGGGCAGCCACACGATCGTTTTCAAAAGTGTCCGTTTTTGTCCATTTACACTGAAACGCAACCCAGGATTTTTCATACCAAAACAGGGTCTGCAGCGTTTTCAATAGTATCAAAACGTACAACACGGAGTAGTGTAGATGGCAGGCGGAACCGCAGCAAAAGAAAATGCACTATTGTAAACAGGGCCTCAGTCTATACTGTTTTCAGTTGATGTCGACATTATTTGTAGCACATCCTATCCAATAATCACAATAAGCTTACGCTTAAACGTTTTGGCGCTCCTTAATGTGGTATGACAGATCGCTGTAGCGCCTCAGTTTTTTGGCTTTTAGTATGAATATATTGTTAGTCTTACTGTTATCTATAAGCTATAGTGTACTAAATTCGCATTTAGAAGATATAAGCATTCAAACTTCTCTCTCACGTCCTACAATATGGATCTATGATTTTCATGATTTTCTGTCCAATCAAATGTTCTCTAGTCTGCTCTGGTCCAGAGACACGAGAGTACAGAGCAGATCATATGACTGAGCACATACCACAAAAATATTGGACCCATTTTAGTTCTGCACAGAATGTTGTATTTTAAAGTGATATGGAGAAGATCAGGAGGAAACTTCTGCGTTTTACTGACCCTAATTTGCAAAGCAGCCCAGTGTACATTTGTCAGACGTAAACATGTTCTGAAAACATTCAGTAAACGTAATGGAAGGACCTAAATGGGACCAACAAATAATATTGTAGGTTGGTCCCCTAAAGATCCTGCAAACTTTATGGGAATGTAGTGTAGAGGGAACGACCTATAATAATGGTCCCCTAAACATTCCCAGAACGCCCTGAATGTTCCATGAAGGTCCGCCAAATAACGAACTAAACATCATGACTGTCTCGGAACGTTACCAGGCAACTCCTTTGACACCAGCGGGGACGTTCTGAGAACATTCTGGGAACATCACATTTCCGAATAAAATATGGTCCCCTAAACATTTCAAAAACATCCTGAATGTTCCGTGAAGGTCCGCCAAATAACGTCCCCTGACCCTTTAAAAAAAGTCCACATCATGACCATCTCGGAATGTTCTGGGGACATTACTAGGTGATGTCCTTGACACCAGCGGGGACGTTCTGAGAATGAATAATTTCTAGCGGGGAATGAATCAGTAGAATCTTGAAGACTGAACGATTTAAATGTCAGGTCTTATTTACTCAAATAGACTACATTTAGTTTGGAAACACACACCTCGTTTTAAGCTTTCAAGCGTTATCAACAGAAGTATGTCTGAAACACCGCTGGCCTGCGGATGTTTGTTAAACATTTATGTTGTGACTCATGTGACTCCGTTCTCACAGTGCGGTGAACTTTGCCCAGTGTCATTTTTCTTGCCGTTAACTTACATTTATCTACTGATGTGTGTCCGTTTCAGCTCTGAACATACTGTAAAGGGCTCATGGGAAATAAATTCTGGTAGGATCTGGCACATGTGCGTTATTCTGCTCATGGACTTCAGACCTCTGTGCTTCTGTAGCACGTTTACAAGTATTTGATACACTGCCGATTTGGCAGGGTTGCCCACTTACAAAGCATGTAGAAGTGTGTAATTTTTATCATAGGTACTCTTCAACTGTGAGTGACGGAATCTAAAACAAAAATCCAGAAAATCACATTGTATGATTTTTAAGTAATTAAAAAAAAAGTAAAATAAATAAAAATTTAAGTAAAGCATTTTATTGCATGACATAAGTATTTGATACATCAGAAAAGCAGAACTTAATATTTGGTACAGAAACCTTTGTTTGCAATTACAGAGATCATACATTTCCTGTAGTTCTTGACCAGGTTTGCACACACTGCAGCAGGGATTTTGGCCCACTCCTCCATACAGACCTCCAGGTTTCGGGGCTGTCGCTGGGCAATACGGACTTTCAGCTCCCTCCAAAGATTTTCAATTGGGTTCAGGTCTGGAGACTGGCTAGGCCACTCCAGGACCTTGAGATGCTTCTTATGGAGCCACTGCTTAGTTGCCCTGGCTGTGTGTTTGGGGTCGTTGTCATGCTGGAAGACCCAGCCACCCCTCAATACGGTGCAGTCGTCCTGTCCCCTTTGCAGAAAAGCATCCCCAAAGAATAATGTTTCCACCTCCATGCTTCACGGTTGGGATGGTGTTCTTGGGGTTGTACTCATCCTTCTTCTTCCTCCAAACACAGCGAGTGGAGTTTAGACCAAAAGGCTCTATTTTTGCCCAAGAGCGAGGGAGATTGACTGTCATCTTGAACTTCTTCCATTTTCTAATAATTGCGCCAACAGTTGTTGCCTTCTCACCAAGCTGCTTGCCTATTGTCTTGTAGCCCATCCCAGCCTTGTGCTGGTCTACAATTTTATCCCTGATGTCCTTACACAGCTCTCTGGTCTTGGCCATTTTGGAGAGGTTGGAGTCTGTTTGATTGAGTGTGTGGACAGGTGTCTTTTATACAGGTAACAAGTTCATACAGGTGCAGTTAATACAGGTAATGAGTGGAGAACAGGAGGGCTTCTTAAAGAAAAACTAAGTTCTGTGAGAGCCGGAATTCTTACTGGTTGGTAGGTGATCAAATACTTATGTCTTGCAATAAAATGCAAATTAATTATTTAAAAATCATACAATGATTTTCTGGATTTTTGTTTTAGATTCCGTCTCTCAGAGTTGAAGAGTACCTATGATAAAAATTACACACTTCTAAGTAAGTAGGAAAACCTGCAAAATCAGCAGTGTATCAAATACTTGTTCTCCCCACTGTAGTTCATACCGCAGCACCTTTAAAGAGGCTTGACATACAGCTGTTCAGATATTCTGGCACTCTTCATTGGTCTGATTTAAGCTACTTTTGCCCTGAAAATGACACCTCATCATCCTATCACAGAAAGAGTGTGAAAAGCCCTAGTTGGGAGTCCTACTTTAGCACACTTTACTATGAACGAACCATCCTAGACAAACGCAAGTAGGGCAAGCCTGGCCAGCCTATTTTACTGTGCCGTTCCCAGAGACAACCTTGTGCCGTGAGAGCCGTCCTGCCCACCGGGAACCTCAGATTAGAAAAACCTCACAAGAGGGAGGAAAAGAGCTTTCAGGCTGCTGTGTTAATGTGATTGTGTCATGTTATGAGTGACATGTGCTGTGTTATTAATGAATGCTGTTTACTTCGTCACTCGTGAATGATAAGTTACTAAGTGACTAGAGACACCATTTTCACCAGCTGTACCAGAAAACCATTGTTTGCCCTGCAGAAAAGAAAAGAAAGAAAAAAGTCGCTGTTTGGATTTAAATAGGCAAATTCTTAAGAGATTATTATGTTTCTAGCATGTTCTATGTTTGGCAACAGTTCTTCTAAATTGATAGTGCGTAGCTTTTCATTTCTTACACAACCATGTAAGGAGGACACATCATGGCCATATTCGAGGATGACAATGTCAAGATTCATCAGGATCAAATTGTGAAAGAATTTTCCTATTGGACGTTGTGTGTAGGATGGTACTTCCAACGGCTCCTACCACGCCCCTGGCACGAGCTCACCACGCCCTCAGAAATGTTTTCCCCAATCACATGATGAGAACGGCTTCACTCCAGTATGAACTGTCATGTTACATGAAGTAGAAACATTATGAATGAAACTTACTTGACACTTGCTTTAACATTGTAATGAAGAAAATGCGGTTAAATAATGCAGTTGTCAGTACACGTCAGGATTTTCTTGCGATATATCGGCTGGCCGATATATCTGGCTGATATTTTTATGTGTATCGGCATCGCCCGATACAAGGCTGCTCGTTCGCCGATATTTTTTCTTGGCATTATTTACAGACAGGCGTCCACAGGCAGCTCTGTGCTGCTGGAGACGCTGCAGTTCATGCACTGCCCCTCCCCCACTAGCAGTGCTGGAATCTTTTCTTCAAGACAACGATAAGTTTTAAACTTTCAAAGCACACTGTTTCACTTAGTTAAAATATTGCCATACACTTTGAAAGTGGAAACACGTTGCTCTATATGTGCTTGCAACTATAGCTAAGCAAGTTTGTGCGTCCAAATTGAAAACTGTCTCATCTATAAAACTGCTTGCCATTGTATTTAGGGAGCTGCAAATAGCTAAGTTGTAGGCTATTCATATGCATACGGTAGCTGTTACGAACACTGGTCATAGGATTCAGTAATTCCGAGGTACCGTGTTATGTGTGGGAGTTTTATGTGGGATGCGTGTGTGTGTCTCTCCAGTGTTTCCCACACACAGACTAAGTCGCGGTGGTGCGCCACAAAATCAACACCGGCCGTCACATATTGTGTTCTTTGGCGGCTGCCAAAGTAAATTTTTATCCCGCTAAAGCCTTATTTGATCGGTGAGTGATGAGACTGACTGTTGCGCTTCTCTGACAGGTCGCATGTGTTGCTGAGAGAACGAGCAGAGGTGCGCGCGCACGCACTCTGACTGTCTTCAAACTGTCTTGCTCTCTCTCGCGCATATTAATCAAAATCGATTGAGAATTGACACGATGGTAAAAGGTCGAAAGATCGAAGTTTCACGTAGAGCATTGGGAGATTTTTTCCTGAATTACTGCTGGTGTTGCTCTACAAGAGATTAAGTTAAAAGGTAACTTCAGTGATTTAACATTAGGCTTTGTATCAGTAGAAACCCGGTAGTATATTTAAATTATGGTACTTTCCCCCCTCATATCCCCCTGAGACGAGAGAATTATGAAGTTTATTTCTGGAAAAATTCCTCAGATGACGCAAATATCGTCATTTTGCGTCATCTGAGGATTTTTTGGCCAGAGGCAAAGACTACAGCCACTAGATGGATCTGTTCCGCATGTTATCAACCCGCCCATAGCGAGAGAGAGATCTCACGCACAGAATGTAAGACACAGACGGCCGCAGAGACAATCATAATAACGAAGCACGGTGCAGAGTAAAGTGAGTGTTTCAACTTTTCAATGAATTCCTGTTATAGTTTAGCTTCCATATGCGATCTGAAAACGTGCCAGACTGGCACTTAACTCAGCTCTGCTCAGCTTTTCGTGAGGAATGAAATCTGACACTGCTGCGTCTGTGCCGTGACTTTCGTTCGGCTCACTCACACTTTATTGAAAAGACATGTTCAGTTTTTAATTGTAGTGTTTATTCTCTAACTGAACAAAATGATTGTATTACTATAAAGATCAAAACGACGGTATACGGAGTGGCCTCGTAGGGCAGCGAAGCAAGTGCATTCTGGGAGTTGTCTTTCATCCACATGAGACAAATACATTTCTGGTATGATCATTCATGCTTTGTACTGTAACTGTAACTGCAACCTTTCAATGGGGTAAAGTGCTGAAACCCTTTTATACTTTATTTAATGGAAAATATATTAACCACTCAACAGACAAAGAATGATAACAAAAAGCACACAATAACTCTTGCTTACTGATATGAACAAGTGATTTATCTTTCATCCAAAGCCACACATGAAGCAATTTTGAATTTAGAATCATAGTTACAACTATTTAATGGACACTTTTCACATTTCTGAAGTGATATAATTGTAGCTGGGTAAACAACATAGATTTAGTGGAAGTATAGTGGTAATGTAGCGGTGAACTACAGCAATATGTGTTCTCATTTTCCCCAGTAGCTACAGCTCCATAAAAATAATAAATAAAGTTAATATAGTATCTGTTAAAGACATATTATAGTAATAATGCAATCAGTCAGTAAATGAAGTTTAACTCTCTTGCATCTGGTCCGTCGATGAAGCCATGTCTTTTGCATGTTTTACAAAAGGCGTCCATTCACAACTGACTTCCGGAAAAACGGGATTGACCAATGACATTTCAGGTTACAATGAAATAAGTAAAGTCCCGCCCCACGACTGACAAAAATAAAAAAGTTTTTGCGCGAGCAAAATAGAAGCTCGAGCGCGAGTGTGGGGAATGATGACGCGCGTGCTGCGAGTCGTGCCCAAGCTCGCAAGGGCTTGATTTGCGCGCAGAGATGTCATGCGCGCGCGGGTTTAAAAGGAGCTCGCGGGCTGTTTTTCCACGCGCGTAGATCTGTTATTCTCTCGCTGGAGTGATTTACTGCGCGAGCAAGCATCAGTTGTGCGCTCGGTTATTAATGCCATTAAATACCGCCATAGTCATTCTCCATCTTTGCGACTCGCGAGTCAGACAGCTGTCAATCAATCCGTCATTGCGTGTCTCAGGTGCACGCCCTCCGCTCAGTCCTGCCCTTGGTTCGTTCCCTCTGTCTCCGCTGGGCTCTGCCCACTTTTCCAGCATTTTTCAAAAATTGCCAGTGGGTGGAGTTAAGCTCTGAGCTGGGGTTTAGTTACCCTTTAAAGGGTTAGTTCACCCAAAATTGAAAATTATGTCAGTAATTACTCACCCTCATGTTGTTCCAACCATGTAAGACCTTCGTTCATCTTCGGAACATAATTTAGTATATTTTTGATGAAATCTGAGAGCTGTCTCACTCCTCCATAGGCTTTCAGAGGGACTGAAACTTGATGGCCCAGAATAGTAAGTAAAAACGTCATTTAAGGAGTCCAAATGACTACAGTGGCTCTGTATTAAGTCTATCATGCGACGAAAATACTTTTTGAGCGGAAAAACAACAAAAATAACGACTTTATCCCACTATTATTGTTCAATTTGAGCCTCTAACAAGAGTTCGCGGGAGTACCACGACGCATGCGCGAGTTCTCGCGCATGCGTCGTGGCACTCCCGCGAACTCGCGCATGCGTCGTGGCACTCCCGCGAACTCTCGTCAGAGAGTATATAGTGGGATAAATAATGGGATAAAGTCGTTATTTTTGTTGTTTTTCCGCTCAAAAAGTATTTTCGTCGCATGATAGACTTAATACAGAGCCACTGTAGTCATTTGGACTCCTTAAATGACGTTTTTACTTACTATTCTGGGCCATCAAGTTTCAGTCCCTCTGAAAGCCTATGGAGGAGTGAGACAACTCTCAGATTTCATCAAAAATATACTAAATTATGTTCCGAAGATGAACGAAGGTCTTACATGGTTGGAACAACATGAGGGTGAGTAATTACTGACTTTATTTTCAATTTTGGGTGAACTAACCCTTTAAGCTGCCAAGAAATACAGTGTGTCAGAGTGTAATGTTAGAAGATGGCGAGTTCAAAAAGACAGTCAAAAAAAAGCTTACCACAGTCTATACTAAGAAACTGACAGGCAAGTGTGTCAGTACGTATCCGAAAAAAGAAATGACGGCACTGGATATCGCCAAAGAACTGAACTTACTCATGCTGTCTATGATTTCTTCTTTCAGCTACATACTGATGCACTTGCTTGTTAATATCTTCAAAGCGTCTGCTTTGATGCGCATAAGAATGATGCAGCGCTGAATGATTAGCGCTTGCGCTCCGACTTCAGGGAGAAACTGCTGTCTTTTCAGCTCTGTGTGATCGGCCTAAGGAAAACTTCCCCCCTGGAACAGATACGTAGGTAATGCCGATCAAACACCTGTGTTTTTTGACATGCCATCAACTGTCACTGTACATGAAAATATGAGAAATCAGTCATAGTGGTGTTTATTTCTGAATGTGATTGTTGGTACATTTTACCAAGTCAAGTCAAGTCACTTTTATTTATATAGCGCTTTTTACAATGTGATTGTTTCAAAGCAGCTTCACAGTGTTAACAGGAAAATAATGCAACAGAATTTGATTCGGCTGTACAGCCACTCTGGAGGAAACAGTGATGTCAGTTCAATTATCATATAATGTCAGTACCAGTATTTACCATACTTTAAATAAAAAAATAAAACATTTAAATAAGTGTGTTCAAAACCAGTGCAGCCAGGCAAATAGTCTAATATTGCACAGAAATATTGCACAGTAAGCAGTAAGTACTGCATGATATTGCACACAATAAAAGAGAGTTAAGTCCAACAGAATGTAAACAGAACATAATAAATGGGAGTTTCAAAGTATACTAAATAGTCACCCTGAGGTATACGAGAGATGTTGTTAACCTGTGGGTTGACATATAAGATGCCCCATCAGATTAGTGCATTCCTCAGTGTGTGTGTGTGTGTGTGTGTGTGTGTGTGTGTGTGTGTGTGTGTGTGTGTGTGTGTGTGTGTGTGTGTGTGTGTGTGTGTGTGTGTGTGTGTGTGTGTGTGTGTGTGTGTGTGTGTGTGTTGGCAGTGTTTAGCTCCCTTATTGTGTTGGGGTAAAAACTGTTCTTGTGTCTATTGGTCCATGATTTAATGGACCTAAAACGTTTACCGGAAGCAAGCAATTCAATCAAATTATGTCCAGGATGGAACGGATCCTTTAAAATGTTTTCTGCTCTTCTAAGGCAGCGTACGGTGTAAAGTTCATTTAGGGAAGGCAGAGGGCAGCCAATAATTTTTTGTGCTGAATTGATTACCCCCTGGAGAGCTTTCTGATCTGCCAAGGAGCACGGGAAGGGGAAGATCCTTTACAATGCCGACGTCTACCGGCCAGGCGCCGGGGCCAGCAGATATCGTCACTCGGCGGGCCGGGACGTGACGAGTGTCGCCGTGCACGCAGGTGATAGGCAACTGTGCTTTGGAATTCCTCTGCGGCGGTAGGACGGTGGCTTGGACGAGACTGACCGAGCTTCCGGAATCCAGGAGGGCCAGTGCCGATCGTCCGTTGACTTTCACCTCCGCTCGCAGAGCTCCAATTCTCTTTCTACAAAACAAAACAAAAAATCACTTTCTACAAAACAAAACTCCAGAATAATTTCTGACTAACTTTGATTTTAAACTAAAAAAAATACCATTAGGCTATAATATTTAAACATCAATATGAAGCAAAATACGTTTGACTTGGACTATATTTATAGCATATGAGCAGGCATTTGAGAATAAAAGCTTTATTGATGTGACACTAGGCTCTTTTACAATAAACACGTTATAATCTGTCCAAAACAAATAAGTCTCTTCTAAACAGTCTTGCGTGTATGACATTTGTTGCAACAGGATTCATATTTAAACAGTCTTTTTGCATTTAAAATTCACAGATGCTAACAGAATAAACTGACCTTACAATCAGCAGTGGAGTCTTTTTCTCTTAGAAATGAACAGCTTTGCATGAGGAGAATAAATCAAGGATTATTGCTCAAACGCGTCTCAAAACTTTGTAGCTGAAGTAACGTTACAGCGCTTCACTAGATGTGTTTGTATGAGTTGATGTGTGGGCGTTGATGCGTGGATCGTCAGTATTTGAATCTCAATAGAACGCGCGATCCATGGGCGTGGTCGCATTAGCACTAATGAGGTGGCTCGTGGGTGACTGACATGCATCGTTTTTCAAACAGATTACATAAACACAGAATATTTGTTTTCGATTTGGTTTACATTATTTAAAACCTGACATTTCAACGTTTCTTTAGACATATGTATCATGTTTGTGAGACAAGTATTCACTAAGCTAGAGTTCCTTTTCTGAAGACTATCTGAATGAATGTCTTTGAGAGAGAGGCTGCAGATCACGCATCATGTTTGTTTTCTTTATTTTGCAAAAAGCAAAACATTTAGTTTTTATTGTGACTGTACACAAAATAGAAACTAAACAGATTATAATGATGTATAACACTTGCCTGAGTTATTTCAGTCTCTTTGGCACTGATTAGAAAAAAAGAGAGCCGATCGTGCCGACGCGACCGACTCGAGAGGGTTAAAAAGTGAAACCATAATCAACCCCCCCCTTTAAACAAAATGCTTACTACTAACCAAAATTATAAAATTATTTTATTTTAAATAAATCGTACTTTATTTCAGTTAAGGTTTTTTTTATTTCAAGCAACACAATTTGTTTTTTATTAACTATTTTTAGTTTCGTGAACTACAATAACCCTGCAGAAAAGAGCTGAAAAGAATTTCACAGATGCACAATTCCTTGTTGATCTTGCTGTGACCCCATGCCTTGATGTATGACCTGTCTGTCTGTCTGTCAGATGGTGTCTCAGAGGATCAGTTCAGTGGATCTGTCTTGCTGTAGTCTAGAGAAACTGCCGCCCAACCTGCTGTACAGTCAAGACCTGACGCATCTCAACCTCAAACACAACTTCCTTCCTGCTGACCAAACGCTGCTGCAGCTCCAGAGGTCAGTGTGTGTTTCACAGATCGGCTCATCTTTCCCCTGCTTTAGACACACTATTTCTCATCCACCTTTTATTTTAAACAGTCAACCTCTCGTTTGCTTTTTTTTTTATTTGGCAAAATGCATTTGATTACATTTGAAAAGATTAGTTAAATTAAAGTTTTAGGATTTAGGATAAAAAAAACAACAACAACAAAAAACAGTGCCATTCATATAAAATGAAAAGTAAAAAAATAACTGTGAATTAACCTAAATGCATGCCTGAGATAATATTTAATCCAATTACTTACTGTTCCACTAGTAGAATCTGCTGTCATCTGCTGTTGGAAATGGGAAATGCATGTCTGACCAGAAGTGGAGATAAAACGTATAAATTGTGTTGCCGAAGCATTTAAATAAAACAGTGTTCAACTGTACGGTTGTAGCCAGTATTTTGTAAAGGATCAGCTTCTGTATGATTAGGCCAAGACAATATTTGGTCACTTTAGAAAACTGTCAGTTTGCTGATTAACAGACGTTCTGCACCAGTTCCCAAATCTACCAACAGCTTTGTCAAAGGAGAATATGAATATTTTTTTTGTGAATTTTCTGTAATACTGATGTAATGAGGTCATAATCGCGAACTGAAACTATCCACTTTATAATACATACTAAAACGATACTCGGTTACTTAACGTAACCTCGGTTCTCTCTAGAAGAGGTTCTCTCGTATTGCGTAAGTTCCTTACGCTACGGGAAAGTATTCTTTCTTCGAGATTTCTGAAAAACCCAAAATTATCCTTAATTTTGTAACATTGTCAACGCAGTGCGGCAGCCTGGCAGACCATAGCAGGCTATTCCAGCGTGCTATTGGCTGCTCTGCTGGCAACTGCAGCAGCCTATCGGTGAGCCCGCATGACGTGGCGACCAATGAGGGCGCTTCCCGCCCACCTGGCTTCATTTGCCTACAGGTGGGGCGTGGCCACGTGTATATAAGCAGGGCTCACGGGCTGCATATTCGGTTTTCGTAGTTCTGAAGCATAAAAGCCCGCGGGGCGCACGGCAAGGAACGCAATACTCGTTCCCTCTTCTAGAGAGAACCGAGGTTACGTTAAGTAACCGAGTATCGTTCTCTTACGAGAGGTTCTCTCGTATTGCGTAAGTTCCTTACGCTACGGGAACATATTGTCAACGCCGTGCGCGCCTCGCATACAGCATATGTATCCCAGGGAACCGGGGACCATAACACTGCTCGGGCAGGGTGGCCGGTAAGGAAAACGGGCCACCACATATACAGACACTTCATTCGAACTGACGGGTGGTTACGACGGGTGGTTACAACACCCTGTCCCATGAATGAGGGAACGGCACCTGCCGGTCTCCTTCAAATTCACCACACCTTGTCTCATGAATGAGGGAGCGGCAACGCCGGTCGCCTTCAAATTCACAATATCTTGTTATATGAGTGAGGTAACGGCACCGCCAGTCACCTTCAAACTCACAACAGCTCGTCTCGTAAATGAGGGAACGGCACCGCCGGTCTCCTTCAAATTCACAATGAGCCTAGTACCGAACTTACTACCAGTATGTGAGCTATGTCTGCACAGAACCACTGGGCAGAACCAACAGCCCTATTGAACTGATAACACTTTCGCCTGTAAGGCAGGAACTTCCAGATTGTAAAATCTCACGAACGTAGACGGGGAGGCCCAGCCTGCCGCCATACAGATATCGTGGATGGAAATCCCTCTGGCCCAAGCCCACGAAGAGGCCATGCCTCTGGTGGAGTGTGCTCTGACACCTAGCGGGCACTGCAGGTGTTTGGAAGCGTATGCAGCTGCAATCGCGTCCACTATCCACCTGGACAGGGTCTGTTTCGAGGAGGCGAGACCTTTAGTGCGCCCACCAAACGAAACAAATAGCTGCTCAGAACGCCTGAAGGCGGCGGAGCGTGTGACATAAACCCTCAATGCCCTGACAGGGTAGAGGAAATTGCCACCGTCCCCCTCATCGGATGCTGGCAGAGCCGAGAGGGAGATAATCTGCGCCCTGAAGGGAGTGCCGATCGCTTTGGGGACATAACCATGCCTCGGTCTGAGAATGACCTTAGAGTCATTAGGACCGAACTCCATACACGTCGGGCTCACTGAGAGCGCATGTAGATCCCCCACGCGTTTCACTGAAGCCAGAGCTATCAGAAACGCGGTTTTTAGCGAAAGGAACCTTGGTTCCACAGTCTCGAGCGGTTCAAAGGGATGAGCCTTCAGGGCCTCTAGGACCAAGGCCAGATCCCATATAGGAACCGACGGGGGCCGCGGGGGATTCATCCGTCTGGCTCCTCTGAGGAAACGGATGATGAGCTCGTTCCTTCCTAGCGTGCTACCTAGCGTCGTCTAAGCGAACGCTGCTATAGCTGCCACATACACTTTGAGCGTGGAAGGGGACCTGCCCCGTTCCAAAAGCTCTTGGAGGAAGGAGAGCACCCGCTGGACCCCACATTGCTGTGGGTCCAATCCCTTGGAAACACACCACTCAGTGAACACCGACCACTTAGAACTATATAACCGCCTCGTCGAGGGGGCTCTAGAGTGTGAAATCATGTTCATAACCCCTTCGGGCAGGTCAACGGGTATCCGTTGGTCACCCATACATGCAGAGACCATCGCTCTGGATGGGGATGCCAAACTGACCCTCCTGCTTGAGAGAGAAGGTCTGCTCTCAGCGGAACTGGCCAGGGGGGTGAGTGCGACAGCTTCACCAGCTCTGGGTACCAAATCTGGTTCTCCCAGCGCGGTGCTATAAGGAGCACCGGACGGCGCGTTTCCCTGATTTTCGCTATGACCTGGGGCAATAGGGAGATCGGCCGGAAAGCATACAGTGGGAGGCTGGGCCAAGTTTGGGACAGCGCATCCTCGCTTTTGGACAGAAACGTCGGGCAGCGGGCGTTCTCTTTTGTTGCAAAGAGGTCGAGCTCCGCTCTGCCGAACAGGCGCCATACCAGCTGGACTGTCTGGGGGTGCAGGGACCATTCTCCTGGGAGAATGAGGCCCCTGGACAGCTTGTCCGGGACCACATTGAGGTGGCCCGGCACGTGCGCAGCTCTCAGCGAGCGCAGCGAGCTGTGTGCCCACACGAGCCGGCGTTCTGTCAGATTGCCCAGACCTCTGGACCTGACACCGCCCTGCCGGTTCACGTAGGACACCACTGTGGTGTTGTCCGACCGGACTAACACATGGTGTCCTCGTATAAGCGGGAGAAACTGCCTGAGCGCGTTCTCTACCGCTATCATCTCCAAACAGTTTATGTGTAGGAGTTTTTCCTCGCTGGACCAAAGGCTGATCTGCCCTCGAAAACGGCGCCCCAACCCGTGGTGGAGGCGTCCGTCGAGATGACCTTGCGGTGTGAGATGGCTCCCATCGTCACTCCCCTCTGGTCGGCTACTAACCAGGGCTCTAGGGCTGACACGCAGCCCTGAGTCACTCTGATCCTGAAGCCACCGGACGCCCAGGCTCTGTGAGGCACTCGGGCGTTTAACCAGCATTGCAGCGGGCGCATGCGCATTAAGCCCAGCTGGAGCACAGCCGCAGCTGAGGCCATACGTCCCAGCATCCTCTGAAAAAGCTTGAGAGGTGCGATTTTGCCCGGCCGGAAGTACGCAGCCATGCGCCGAACTTGGCGCGCGCGATGGGGTGACAGGCGGGCTGACATTGCCACAGTGTCCAGATTCAAACCCAGGAATGAGGTTGATTGCGTGGGCACTAATGAGCTCTTGGTCCAATTGACCGTGAGCCCAAGGCTGTCCAGATGGCTGAGCAGCATTGCCCTGTGGGCGAGGAGCTCGGCCTCCGACTGCGCCAGGATGAGCCAATCGTCCAGATAGTTCAATACTCGCATCCCTCGATTTCTCAGAGGAGCGAGGGCCGCGTCCATGCACTTCGTAAATGTACGGGGTGCTAGTGACAGGCCGAACGGAAGGACGGTGTATTGATAAGCCTGGCCGTCGAAGGCGAATCGTAAGAATGGCCTGTGACGCGGCGTTATCTTGATTTGAAAATATGCATCTTTCAAATCTAGGGAGATTAACCAGTCTCTCGGGCGAATATGCGCGAGGATCTGCTTGGTCGTGAGCATCTTGAACGATCTTTTCATAAGAGCTTTGTTCAGACGCCTCAGATCCAGAATCGGTCTGAGCGACCCATCCCTTTTTGGCACGAGAAAATACCGGCTGTAAAAGCCTGACTTGCTCATAGAATGGGGAACCGGTTCTATAGCCCCTTTGCACAGCAGCGTGGCTATTTCTGCTCGAAGTAGATGTGCTACTTCCTTGCTCACTCTCGTCTCTGTACGCGCACAGAAGCGCGGAGGGCGGCGAGCGAACTGCAGAGTGTAGCCGTGCTTCACTGTTTTCAGCACCCATTCTGATACACCTGGAATGGCTTCCCACGCTCTCGCGTGCGCCACACGGGATAGAACGGCCTCCGGGCTCGAAACGCCGCGCTTCGCGGGTTTGACGGCCTGTATAGGAGGGGCGGGCGCAGTGCGCGCGCTCTCTGTGCTGTGGGCCAGCCGATCGCTCGCGATGGCTGGCCGCCCTACACACTGCATCTCTGCCGCTTCGAGCGGGGAGTGGCTTGTGTGCGGCCCTACACTCATCGCTCCGGCCACCCTGGGCGGAAAACAAATGGTGTGTGGCGCGGCGCGCGGCGCCTGAGGCATAATGTTCGCGAAAATGTGTG
The DNA here is from genome assembly GCA_023566225.1 of Romanogobio albipinnatus. Classification (NCBI taxonomy): domain Eukaryota; kingdom Metazoa; phylum Chordata; class Actinopteri; order Cypriniformes; family Gobionidae; genus Romanogobio; species Romanogobio albipinnatus. The sequence goes on from CM042244.1 coordinate 32,310,228, forward strand.
AGCGCGTTTGAGCGGGCACAACTCTTACGCGTGGAACATGACCGGTTAAGAGTGGCTGTGTGACAGCGCGTGTGGTGGTTAGTCGTGGACGCAAACAAGCGGACACGTGACCTAACTCTAGCACTCGAGCGGCCAGTGGCCGCTTTATGTGAGTGGGGGACACGGGGTTTATAGTGCTTGTGTGCAGGGGTGAACACAGAAAAGTGGGCACATTTACTGCATTTGAAACACATACGGCGTGAGCCGTGCAACCAGAAATAATGCAACTTTTGTGATTTCTCTGGTTCGCCGTAAAAACGGCGGTTATTGACAGGCGAGAAGGCATTTTTGCCGGCTCGTTGGCTGCGTGAAATCCATCTGCAGCAGCCACAGTGGTGGGGGCTGACAGGAAAGAGAGTTTTGACGGTGGTCCGGCCGCGGCGGGACTTAACCGTCGTTTCTTGCCTCTGGCTAGGAGGACTTTGGAGGCTCGGGCTTCAGCGCGATCCTAGGCCGGGGGCCCCGAGGTGGAGGCGGCTTACCACGGCTGGAAGAGCGCGATCTGGGGCGGCCGCTCGGTCTTCGCTGAGACGAAGGGGGCCGCGCTGGGCGCTGCGCGGAGCTCGTTGCTGGCTGGTCACGAGGACGGCGAGCAGCGGAGCTATTGCTAGCGCCGGGGCGTCGAGGCAGGAAAAGGTTCATGGCCTGCGTCGTTTTCTGCACTTCGGAGAAACGGTCGACGATCCCCTTGACCGCTGGTCCAAAGAGCCCAGACGGGGAGAGCGGGGCATTTAGGAAGGCCGCGCGCTCTGTTTCTCGCATGTCCGCGAGCGTGAGCCAGAGGTGGCGCTCAGCTACCGTGAGGGAGGCCATAGAGCGTCCGAGGGCCTGTGCTGCGGTCTTGGTGGCGCGAAGGGAGAGATCCGTCGCGCTTCGCAAATCCGTGATTAACTCAGCGTCACAGCATTTCTCGTCCAGGTCGCGGAGGAGATTAGCTTGGAGGATTTGCAGCACGGCCATAGAGTGCAGAGCGGACGCAGCTTGACCGGAGGCAGCGAAAGCGCGGCCGATCAGCGATGACGTCACTCTGCAGGCCTTAGACGGGAGGGCAGCCTTTGAGCGCCAACCAGAAGGCGGGCAAAGGTGCGCTGCGACCGCCTCTTCCACCGGAGGGATAGCGTTGTAGCCTTTCTCGGCCGCGCCGTCAACTTGTGAGAGCGTCGAAGAAGCCTGAGACGAGACCCTCGCGGAGAATGGCGCGTTCCAGGACTTTGCGAGCTCCTCGTGAAGCTCCGGCAGAAAGGGTGCAGTCCTGGAGGTGGGCGCACGGCGGCGACTGTTTAGGAAGCATCCGTCAAGTCGGTTCGGCGCTGCCACCTTGGGCGGGGCCCATTCGAGGCCTAGCTGCTCGACAGCCCGGGTGAGAAGGCGCAAAAGTTCGGCGTCCTCACCCGCTCGAGAGCGTCCGGAGCCCCGGACTGAAGAGGACGCGGAAGACCAGTCCTCGCTGTCGGAAGCCATGATGGAGCAGCTGTCGGCGCGTTCCGCGGCCGCATCCGCCTCATCCCCGGAGGCGGCAACAGAAATGGCGGCCTGGGGTGGGGGCGGGGAAGGCGAGAGTGAAGCGGGCGGGAAAGGTTCCGGCGAGCTTCTCTCGGCGAACTCCGGAATCCGCTGCGAGCGGCGCTTCTTTCTGCGCGGCGTGGCAGGGACTGGAGGGATATCATCATCGAACAGGACGAGTCGAGCCCGCAGGGTCGACATCGTCAGTTCTTCGCACTCTTGGCATCCGCCGGCGAGGAGTGCGGCGGCGGCGTGATCACGGCCCAGGCAGAGAGCGCAGATCACGTGGCGGTCCCCGGAGCTGAGCTGCGCGTGACACGAGCCGCAGGTGGAACGAGACATTTGTATCAACGCTCGGCTCTATTTGTGAAAAAGTGTGACGCAGCGGCGACAACACTTTTGAGCGTAAAGGATATGGGCTGCCGGATAGCAGAGCAGGCACGGATGGCTGAAGGTGGCGCGATGCTGCCGGCTTCCTCAGGCGCTGTCCTCTGCTTGCTTGTCTGCGCGGTCACGGCGGCGGGTTCCAGATCCAGCGATGCGAAGGGCTTCGCTGAAGAAAAGAAAATCGAATATGCAGCCCGTGAGCCCTGCTTATATACACGTGGCCACGCCCCACCTGTAGGCAAATGAAGCCAGGTGGGCGCGAAGCGCCCTCATTGGTCGCCACGTCACGCGGGCTCACCGATAGGCTGCTGCAGTTGCCAGCAGAGCAGCCAATAGCACGCTGGAATAGCCTGCTATGGTCTGCCAGGCTGCCGCACTGCGTTGACAATGTTACAAAATTAAGGATAATTTTGGGTTTTTCAGAAATCTCGAAGAAAGAATACTTTCCCGTAGCGTAAGGAACTTACGCAATACGAGAGAACCTCTCGTAAGAGAACAAGTATTAAGGACACAATAGATGAAAACATGACTTTATGAAGTAAACTAAAGTGTCATTCCTCTATAAAATCTACAGGCATTGTGTGAGGGGAATAGTTGCTGACTGTGATGTGATGTGTTGAACTGATGATTTAATTTCTCCTAATGTCCTTCTCCTGCAGATTTTCCCGTTTGCGGAGTCTCAATCTCTCTAATAACCAGCTGGGAAGTTTCCCCCTGCACATCTGCTCCATTAGCACGCTGACAGAGGTCAACCTCAGCTGCAACCACCTGACCTCCATCCATCCTGATGTGGGCAAAATGACCAAGTGAGTGTGCATTTAAGTAAATGTTTTTCCTTGCTAACTTCCCTCCATCTCGTTCACTCGGATGTACGTCATTACCATAGACTGTAAAAAAATATAGACGTAGTGTCCGTGGCGTCACCTGTAGGTTTCTGAAGAGCATTTTTGAAGCCTAAAGTGGGCCGTCGCCATCTCGGCAGCACATTATCACCCGTCACTCCCAGATAACTGAAAATGGGCAAAGAGGCGTGGGTGGGTGGAGCTGAGGTGCCCGGTTGCTGAAACTAGGGCTGCAACTAATGATTATTTTAATAATCGATTAATCTGTCGATTATTTTTACGATTAATCAATGAATCGGATTTAAAAAATCATTAATTTCCCATCCTTTATTCAAAAACAGAACTGACAGTGCAAATTCACAGTGCAAAAAATCTTCATAAAGTGCACAGGTTGCTACAATAAATCTATAAATATTTTTCTTTTCTTTTTAAATAAAGAAAAATACTAATCAGAAAACTTAACAGGATGTTAGAACTTGTTCTCTACACTACACTCCGACGCACACACTCACAAACAAAATTTAATGGGTTTAGTTAAATTGTAATTCATTAAGAATTTTTCTAAAATGTCCAAACCCATTATATACTCCTGGAGAAAACATCTACTGTATTAACCTACTAATATGAATGATATTAAAGTTTAAACATGCAAATACAGACACATATTTAACTGCTGTGACATATAAACAAATATTATGTAACAATTAAATAAAACTACTCCTCCTAAAGAAAAACACGTCTTATTTTCAATGAATGATATGCATTCTTTATAACAACTTGCATACAACATTCCTTATAGATTAAATATGGATTAAATAATGAATGTATAATAAATATAATGAATCCTTATTAAAACTAAAGAGGTGATTTTCTCTGTCTTTTGTTGTTTGATTAATATTAAGAGCACAAATGGAAGCAGGTTAATGGACTGCTGTCACTTTAAGACCGAATGCTGACCGAAAATGACAATAGATATTAGTCATAGTTTGTGTCATTCAAAGCTGGTTTTGATTTTCGTCTCGTTTTTGTCTGTGAAAAATGTGGTTGATTAAAATATTGACAAATCATTTGTCAACGAAATTAACATAGCAACAGATTGAAAAATGAATGGGCCAAAAAAGGCAAGTGAATAAAAACGTGTCTTTAGTCTTGCAAACTATACCACCCCTGCTGTACTACTGTTATTAACAAGCTAACGCTAACTTGTCATGCTTGTCAAGCTGGATAACGGATAAACAAGCACCAGAAGAGCTACTGGAGGGACACACTTCGAAACGGAACAAAAGTGGGATTTTGTAGTGACTTAACGTTACCCTGCTATTGAACTCCCTTCCGCCTAATCAAAGACTCTAAGATGTTATCGTTTTAGGTGCTGAATCACCACTGTGGTGCTCCCGTGCCATGCCATGTCGCGTCCCTTTGCTGAAATTAACACACTTTTTTTTATTTATTAATGACGCTTTTCGACTGGTAGCCTACAGCTCGGCTCGGTTTGCTTTTCCGCTGCGTGGTACAACGGGTACAGCACGGCTCGCCCGCTTCCACTCTGCTTTGTGCTCAACCGTGCTTTTTTATACTCCAATATCGCCACGTCTTATTGAGGGGCATAATAGTCACGCGACACAACAAATCGATAATGAAATTCGTTGCCAACTCTTTTAATTATTGAATTTTATCGATTTTATCGATTTGTTGTTGCAGCCCTAGCTGAAACAAAATTAGCTATATAGACCAAAACCAATTTTTGTACCAGGTTGTAAACATATTTTTTTCTGCTGTGAAGTTGGGCATTTTAACATGGGAGAGATACAGATTTGACTCCCTTTTGGAGCCTGTCTCTAATTGCAGTTTAAGTCTCTTCTGTGTTGTCTTCAAGAGAAACTGCGGGAGGTTGCCGTTTGGTCATTGCTTGTATTGCATGAGTGCCCACTACTGATGGAACCCTTGCAATGTATTTAAATACAACACCCTGACCTTGATCACTTGGAATTTGCATTGTAGCTGATTTATTATTTACAGTTTTTTTTCCCCCTTATGAATTTGTTTACACACCATTCTAAAGGCCTGTATGTATGCTTGGGATGTTAAAAAATAAAATATAAACAAATATTAATTATGAATATATTTAATAAAATGTATGTAAAATATTATTTTTAAATAATACAATAAACTATAACTGTATTAAATGCTACAAGTATTAAATGCGGTTTAATGTCAAAATAACTCCAATATCATTTACTAGAGTTGTGTGGGGTAGGGGTAAATTAAGCTCGACCTGCTGTGACGTCACAGTGGTCTATGGATCTGCCTGAAGTGTACATGCTGAGTAGACGCTCTCCCTTGGTCAAAATTGAGGGGTCGAGGGTCTGTCTAAATAAACGTCCCTCGTCCACTTGAAAGTTGAAAGCAAAATTGAATCACTTAAAACAGCAGTGGGGATATCCCTGAGGGGAAGTGCTTAAGGATGTTCATGAGTGTATATCTAAAAGTGGAGTTAAACACAGCCAAAGTGACAGTAAATATGTGATGTGGAGTCAGGCAGTCATGTGACACTCACTGCACTGTTGCCACCTGCTGGACACACTCGTGTTTATCCAGCCCTCTCAAGTGTCAAGTTTCCAGTTTTACTGTAGACTACAGTAAATCTGTGGAAATTTGACACTTGAGAGGGCGGGATAAGCATGAGTTTGTCCAGCAGATCATTTCTGCAAAGAGGCCTCTTTGCTGAAAGAATGTTTTGCATAGTAATACCCAGCCAACAGGGAACATTAGCTAACGTTCTCAAGTTATGAACAAACGTTCTTCCAGTAACATTAATAGAGTGTTCGTTAAAGGTTATCTGGTGTTTAATAATGTTCTCAAAACATTAGCACTAAAACTTTTTTCCTGAAATAGTTTTAGTTGGATGTTCATCTAACATTATTTAAATGTTACTACTTGTTTCAGAATGTTCAGAAAACATTCAAAACTAATGTAGATTTTGATTCTACATTCAATTCTAAATGTAGGTGAAATGATAAAATGGATTGTTTCGTTCTCTTAAAGGAGTAGTTCACTTTAAAATGAAAATTACCCCATGATTTACTTACCCTCAAGCCATCCTAGGTGTATATGACTTTCTTATGTCTGATGAACACAGAGTTATATTAATAAATATTCTGACACTTCCAAGCTTTATAATGGCATTGATGGGGTCCTTTGAGTTTGAAGCTCAAAAAAGTGCATCCATCCATCATAAACGTACTCCACACGTCTCCAGGGGTTAATAAAGGCCTTCTGAGAGGAATTGATGGGGTTTTGTAAGAAAACTATTTATATTTAAAACTTTAAAAGTTATTCAACTTGCACAGAAAGTGAACATTTCATAATGCGAATGTTAGCAAAACGTTCATAGAACTTATTTTTGTTGACTTGTTGTTGTTGTTGTTCATGAGCTCATGTCTAGCTCTGTGTCAGTCTGCAGACGTTTGTGCTGGACGGGAACCTGCTGTGCGCACTTCCTGTGGAGCTTGGCTGTCTACAGAGGCTGGCCTATCTGGGTCTGTCCTTCAATGAGTTCACACAGGTGCCATCGGTGCTGGAGCGGTTGCCCGCTGTCGAGAGACTCTGTATGGCTGGAAATAAAGTGACGGTGCTGACGCTACAGACCTTCCGCCTGCTGACGCTCAAACACATCGACCTCCGGTGAGCATAAGCACCATCACACCGTCCAGACCAATCGGGACAGACTCCAGACTAGCTGTGATAGTAGATACTAGTGGATTAGTAGCCTTCACACTGAACCATGGTAAAATCACTGGAACACACAGCCTCAAGTGTAAAAGACCTAAGTCTAATAAATTATTAAATGTATTAGTTGAATTTAGTTATAATAATTTAAATGTCCAATCAAGTTTTGCAGTTTGTTAGTTGGTCAGTACTCCTGGTATCACATGTTCAGAAATCTAAAATTAATTGAAATCAAACATAAAATGGTCAGTAACTTTCCCTACTTTACTCTGTGAAAATGCATCAGAGATATACTACGTGGCATTGATTCAACAAGGTGCTGAAAGCATTCTTTAGAAATGTTGGCCCATATTGATAGGATAGCATCTTGCAGTTGATGGAGATTTGTGGGATGCACATCCAGGGCACGAAGCTCCCGTTCCACCACATCCCAAAGATGCTCTATTGGGTTGAGATCTGGTGACTGTGGGGGCCATTTTAGTACAGTGAACTCATTGTCATGTTCAAGAAACCAATTTGAAATGATTCGAGCTTTGTGACATGGTGCATTATCCTGCTGGAAGTAGCCATCAGAGGATGGGTACATGGTGGTCATAAAGGGATGGACATGGTCAGAAACAATGCTTAGGTAGGCCGTGGCATTTAAACGATGCCCAATTGGCACAAAGGGGCCTAAAGTGTGCCAAGAAAACATCCCCCACACCATTACACCACCACCACCAGCCTGCACAGTGGTAACAAGGCATGATGGATCCATGTTCTCATTCTGTTTACGCCAAATTCTGACTCTACCATCTGAATGTCTAAACAGAAATCGAGACTCATCAGACCAGGCAACATTTTTCCAGTCTTCAACTGTCCAATTTTGGTGAGCTTGTGCAAACTGTAGCCTCTTTTTCCTATTTGTAGTGGAGTTGAGTGGTACCCGGTGGGGTCGTCTGCTGTTGTAGCCCATCCGCCTCAAGTTGTGTCAAGTTATCCTTCACAAATGCTTTGCTGCATACCTCGGTTGTAACGAGTGGTTATTTCAGTCAAAGTTGTTCTTTTATCAGCTTGAATCAGTCAGCCCATTCTCCTCTGACCTCTAGCATCAACAAGGCATTTTTCGCCCACAGGACTGCCGCATACTGGATGTTTTTCCCTTTTCACACCATTCTTTGTAAACCCTAGAAATGGTTGTGCATGACAATCCCAGTAACTGAGCAGATTGTGAAATACTCAGACCGGCCCATCTGGCACCAACAACCATGCCACGCTCTAAATTGCTTAAATCACCTTTCTTTCAGTCTTTCGTCTGTCTTATGCACTTCCATCACTGTCTGGTTTGGTTCAGCTACCAAATCTGACATCAAGAGACTACAACGCGCAATTCGGACTGCAGAGAGGATTATTGGTGCTCCCCTGCCAACCCTCCAGGACCTGTACTCTTCCAGAGTGAGGAAGAGAGCAGGGAAAATCCTCACAGACTCCACTCACCCTGGACACCTCCTGTTTGAACTGTTACCATCAGGACGGCGACTCTGATCACTGGCCACTAGAACATCTAGGCACAGGAACAGTTTCTTCCCACAGGCCATTTCCCTCTTGAACAGTTAACGGTCCCGTTCTTCGTGATCCCATTGTTCAAACTTTAGTTAGTGTGTAATGTTGCTGTTAGAGCATAAATAATACCTGTAAAATTATAAAGCTCAAAGTTCAATGCCAAGCGAGATATTTTATTTAACAGAAGTTCCCTTTCAAAGCCTACAGCGAACGGCTGGCTTGGACTACATCCTGGTACTTCCTACATAAATGACGTCAGTAGAACAGACTAACCTCCGCCCACAAGACTACGCGAAAAAAGGGGGAGTGGTCTTGTTGCTGTCCCACGTGGAGAAGAGGACGTGTCGCGTGGAGAAAAGGAAGTGTTGCACTTGACTGTGTTTGTCGCCATGTCGTCGAGACGCTGTTATTTTCATCCCGGAGTCAAATCACCTTTGTTTGGCTTTCCCAGGGACGCTGTAGAGATCATTGAGCGCGCATATATCTCCCGTTAAGAGGCGTGACCTTTCCACGTTTGCTAAGCTGCTGTCAAATCGCAACACCGGAACCGCTGGCACAATCAGAACTCGTTGCGTATTTCTGAAGGAGGGACTTCATAGAATAAAGGAAGTCATCATCCGTTTTTAGGACAGTGAAAACAGCGGTATACAGATAAGTAAATTGTGTTAAAAATACTGTTTTTTTTTTTACACGCAAAACATGAACACATGTTATATTGCACACTGTAAACACAATCAAAGCTTCAAAAAGACACGAAGAACGGGACCTTTAAAATACGCCCCCCAAAGTGAATATCCTCTGATTGTTTAGTGCAATCTTTTAAACTCAGGAGATTATTTATGTTTATATATTCATACTACTCAAATACTGTAAATTAGGGGTGGCACGGTTCACAAAACCCACGGTTCGGTTCGGTTCGGTTCGTATCACGGTTTTAGGGTCACTGTTTTCGGTTCTGTACGGTTCTTGTTGTTGTTGTTTTTTAATTTACTTCAGCATATGCTATATAGCTTAATCATCCACAATTAGGATACAGTATTAAAAATTGTTCTATCAAGTTGTTTCCTAACTGGCTGTCTACCGAGTCTGACACATTGGCGTAACATTTTTCATGTTAATCATATCAATTTTGACCAGAACAATGCACTGTGGCTTTAATTCAGCTGACCTGATTAACACATTTCACCATGAAGTGTCCCGTGTGTTTCACAATCACCATATGACATCCAGCACTGTGAAAAAATAAAATACACGAAAACACAACACTGCCAGAAGTTTTTGCCCAAACTTCAAAGGCATGTTTAAACTATTAGAACTAGAAGCATATCTTAACTTTTAAATGTTACATTTATCATGTGAATTACTTATATACAACATATGCATGTGTGTATGACAGAGGGGAACACGGTTGCATTTGCATATATGTTGCCCATCATAAATCAAAGCATGAGACAGACAGGGGTCGGAGGAGAACACCGGAAAATGTGACAGAATGGACTATATTTGCAATATACGAACCGTGGTTCAGATGCGCGACTCGCGAGACAAACACTGCCAGTGTATGTCTGCTCAACGGGCACGCGCGGCGCGGCTCTCGCACTGCATCTGCCCCGCTATATGATGCTAGCGCATCCTCCAACTCCGGACAGCCTTCCTTATCTCTCCCACTTTCATTTGTACATGTGACATGACCTGCAGCACTCCACTTTTACTTTACTGTATGTCCACACACCTCTTATTTCGCGCGAAAAGGACGCCCACTGTCTGAGGTAACATACGGGCACAAGGATACATTGCGCATGCGCGAACCGTGCAACGCACACACACCGAACCGAGACAAGCGAACCGAACGGTTCGTTTTTTTTCCATGTACCGTGCCACCCCTACTGTAAATATGTTCATAATCTGTAAATGTTTATTCTGACTAAACGTAACTGTGACCATATATTTTTTCATATTTTTATTCTTAGAATTTGTATTACTATGTTCTTGTTGTGTTTGTATTGTATATGTGCACTGGAAGCTTCAGCACCAAGAAAAATTCCTTGTGTATGCAAGCACACTTGGCAAAAAATCATCCTCTTGACCAGGACCACACCCCTAAATGCATTGAAGCAACTGTCATGTGATTGGTTGATTAGATAATTGCATTAATGAGAAATTGAACAGGTGTTCCTAATAATCCTTTAGGTGAGTGTACAGTATATCAGTAACACATAACTAAGGTTTCACCCATTGATTTCCCTAGTATTTTTTTTTTTTGCCTACTATGGAAGTCAATGGCTACCGACAACTGTCTGGTTACCAACATTCTTTAAAACATCTTTGTTTGTATTCAACAGAAGAAATTAACTCATACAGGTTTAGAACAACTTGAGGGTGAATATGTGATGTCAACATTTTTGGGTGAACAATCTCTTTAATGCTCTTTGAATTTATAGCTGGAATACACTACAACTCTTTTGACCAGATTTATGCTCTGATATGCAGTCTGGATGAGTCAGCGCTGTTCAGAATCAGTCTGCATATATTTGGCAGTCAAAGTTGACAGATTTTACAGAAAATCACAACAGCAAAGACTGTTTTTTTTAGCTTCAGACTGTGATTGCATACAGTCAGAGGAAATCAAACATGTTTGATATTTTGAGCCGATTTTAGAACACATTGTTTTCATTTTTCATGTATCTCCTGGCAAAATGGCACATTTTTCTCTGCGAGCTTGCTTTGAAAGTCTACTAGTGTGTGATTCTCAATCAATTAGTGTGATGCACATTTTTAAAGTAAGTTCTCTAACTTGCATTAACAAAAAAATATTAAATGATGAAAAATAATAATTGCTCATTGTTACTTCATGTTAGATAATGGATTATCTAATGTTAACCATGTAAAGCCTGACATATGAAATAATAGTCTAATTGTCTTTTTTTATTTTTTATGGAACAGTTTATTGAACCTTCAGACAAAACTAAAAACTTAAAAACTAAAAAAAAAAAAGGCCTTTGTTGAGGATAATATTTGCTACACAGGGAATTTATGGCTCATATAGTATGGTATTGTGAGAATATGGAGCTCATAATTGGAGGGAAAAACACCTAAATTTTATCCAGAGCAAAAAATATGCAATTTGGTGCAGATGTTGGTATTTATATCGGTAAAAAGTAAAATGACATTCTGATGCTTATAATGTAAATCAATGAGATCTTTATAACAGTATAGCAACTACTTGCATAAAATCATATGAATATCAGTCTTCACTCTATATCTGCCAATAATATGTCTTAGTAAGATTATATTTAATGCTTAGTTTTATGATCAAAGCTCTATAGTTTTAAAGCATATAATGCAATGCAATACAATGATGATTGAGAAACGAACAAATAAATCTTCCTCAAAAGCCTGATTATCATATTTGAAAGTCACATTTTAACACGATTTTTCTAAAAAAAGAAAAAATTATGTATAGATAATCAAGTAAAGCTAAGTTGCTTTAGTCCAGTCAGTGTTCATCTTGAAATATTACTAACAATATAAAAGTTATTCTTATATTTATTTGAATTTTCCGTCTCATCAGTCTGAACCAGATCTCCAGTGTGGTGCCGGATGAGCCAGAGTTTCTGCGTCACGTGACGCTGCTGGACATGCGCGATAACCGTCTGATTGAGCTGGACGCGTCCGTCTTCCCGCGGCTGGAGGTTCTGCACTGTCAGAGGAATCGGCTCACACGGCTGCGTCTGCGTGGCTGCGCGCTCAAGGCTCTCTACGCATCTAACAACGGTAGCGCACACACCATTATGCCTCACGTTAACCCACAACATCCATTCGCTCGCTTGATGCTTTATGACATCTGTTCCACAGAGCTGCAAGAGTTAGACGTGAGTCCTGTGGCCTCCAACCTCACGTACGTGGACATCTCCAGGTTGGTTTGATCGCTCTCACTCGCATCTTTGTTACTCTCTGATCACTGCAGTCAAACCCTCATCAGGACATGAAGTTTCCTCACGTGTGTCATCAGCTGTGTGTGTTCGCTCTCTCACAGGAACTGTATGACGTCTCTGCCCGACTGGTTGAGTGACAGCAGGAAACTGGAGGTTCTAGACGTCAGTCACAACAACATCGCTGAACTTCCTTCGTGGTGAGTGTCTGAGTCAAATTGCAGTGACTTGTGTGGACAGCCACATTTCAGTCACTCCTGGACTCCTGATGATTGATATATTCATCACCATAGCAACAGATTGACATTATGCAAACACATTGATGCCAATAATTAATGACAATTTAACAATTTTAAGGGAAATAATCATGTCGTTTAAAGTCTGCATAATTTTAATCAATGTGATTTGTGTGCCCTATGATTTCCACAAAGCAGAAAATGCTGAGAATTGTGGAATCCAGTCATAAACATACAATTTACCTTATAATTCATAGTTTTCACATGACATCACATGCTTATAGGAACGCCCATCTGGAGGGCAAAACAAGGCTTTCCTCCATTGCCCGCCAGTCATTTTTACCGGGTTTGTAGTCAGTATTAATGCAATAAGACAGTGATATTATACCAAATTCCATATACACAAATTCAATATACACCTTATTGACTTCGCATACTTTGTACAGGAAAGCAGATGAACGCAGAATATTAATGCAACACAAGGTTTCTCGTTATGTGCATTTTTCCCATCGAAACCCATTATAAAGAAAACATGTAGCGTTCATATTCTTGGCTCATCTACCTGCCTGTATATAGTATGCATCATCAAAAAGATGTAAACTGAATTTGATCTTTTAATATCACTGTTTTAGTTCATTGCGGCACTTACAACTACGGGTACAACTACGGGTGGGTTGCACAAATAAGGTTTCTTTAGCCTGTCGTCAGTTCACCCTCCGTCTACTGCTTGATCTATACTAGCCCTATACAGTGGGGAGAACAAGTATTTGATACACTGCCGTTTTTGTAGGTTTTCCCACTTACAAAGCATGTAGAAGTCTGTAATTTTTATCATAGGTACTCTTCGACTGTAAGTGACAGAATCTAAAACAAAAATCCAGAAAATCACATTGTATGATTTTTAAGTAATTAATTTGCATTTTATGTATTTATATATTAGTATTTGATACATCAGAAAAGCAGAGCTTAATATTTGGTACAGAAACCTTTGTTTGCAATTACAGAGGTCAAACGTTTCCTGTAGTTCTTGACCAGGTTTGCACACACTGCAGCAGGGATTTTGGCCCACTCCTCCATACAGACCTTTTCCAGATCCTTCAGGTTTCGGGGCTGTCGCTGGGCAATACGGACTTTCAGCTCCCTCCAAAGATATTCTATTGGGTTCAGTTCTGGAGACTGGCTAGGCCACTCCAGGACCTTGAGATGCTTCTTACGGCATCACTCACTCCTTAGTTGCCCTGGCTGTGTGTTTCGGGTCGTTGTCATGCTGGAAGACCCAGCCACGACCCATCTTCAATGCTCTTACTGTGGGGAAGGCGGTTGTTGGCCAAGATCTTGCGATACATGGCCCCATCCATCCTCCCCTCATTACAGTGATGTCGTCCTGTCCCCTTTGCAGAAAAGCATCCCCTTCATGCTCGACGGTTGGGATGGTGTTCTTGGTTGTACTCATCCTTCTTCCTCCAAACACGGCGAGTGGAGCTTGGACCAAAAAGCTCTATTTTTGTCTCATCCGTCTCTCACAGTTGAAGAGTACCTATGATAAAAATTACAGACCTCTACATGCTTTGCAAGTAGGAAAACCTGAAAAATCGTCAGTGTATCAAATACTTGTTCTCCCCACTTTAATTCTACCAGTTTTACTGCATAATTAATCTGTTTAAAATTAAGTGGTGCAACAACTCAATTTAAAATAAAAACCATATCAACAAATCCTAGATTAGCTTTAAACTTTGCTTAATTAAATCCTTATTGGAGCAACTCAAACTATTATGTTTTTGATGTTAAGCGTTTTAAAAACGTCCTGCTGTTTTTAGTGATTTAAATACTGCAGCAGGTGCTGTATATGGATCACAAGTGCCCAAAACGTGCATCTTGTTCACATATTTTTGTTTTAAGATGGAAATTTGACAGGCTTGTGCTGCAGTTCTATGGAGTTCTATGGCTGTTTTGCCCTCCAAGGCTCTGCAACAGTCACGTAACTATGAATACGGAATGAGAATATTAATGCTTAAAGTCTGTCTATGAAGTACGTCTCATTTTCGTCTACTACACAACTCACTACTCAAGCATGCGTGGCGCTTGTGGTGTTTTCAGCACCTGCCATCTCACGAGGACATATGAAATTGATCTCCAGAGCTGCTCTAAGAGACACTTTACCAGAATTTCACCATTTCACTTGAGAAAACTATTGTCAGATACAATCAGAAACTCAAAGCTCTTCACTACAACTTGCCAAAATAAAAATTTGGTTTAAATTATGATAGAAATATATTACTATTGACAGTAGAACGTACTTTTAACCACCACAGTTAAAGGACGTGACAGAGGGACCTTTGCAAATCATTCCAGTACGTCAGAAATAGAACAGGGCAGTTTACAACCCGTGTAGACAGTGGCACTGATTATAATGGGTTCTATCTGCTTTTGTCGTGTTGCGTCACATCACGCCACTGTAGGGGTAATAATAATAATAGGAATATTACAGAATATAAAATGTTTTGTCTGTTTTAATTTTAACTATAGTCAAGTAAGGTCACCTTTATTTATATAGCACTTTATACCATACAGATTGTTTCAAAGCAGCTTTACAGTGATAACAGGAAAATAATGCATTTCGACTATTGTTCAGCTGAAGTTAGTTCAGTGTACAGTTCCGTTGTAAAGATCATCAATTATTAAATTTGTTCATTTCATCTATAAAGCAGTTCTGCAAAAATGTTGTCATCTTCCAGCTCAGCTCAGTTCTCATCCAATAGTGCACACAGTCAGATCAATAATATTGTTATATTCAGTGTCTCCAACTTATCAAACCAGAGGTGACAGTGGCAAGGAACCCAAACTCCATCAGATGACAGAATGGACAAAAAAAATCCTTGGAAGAAACCAGGCTTAATTTGGGGGCCAGTTCTCCTCTGGCCAACGAACGAACATGGTGTGATTATGATTCAGGCTGGATCAGATTGGGATTGGTAGTGTTACAACCCATGGCTCTAGGCAAGCAAAGGACACAAAGACTGAAGTCAATCAAAAATAGATTATTGAATTATAAAAGAAAACGGGGACTGTAAAGATAACACTGCTACTGCAGTACTGGCTGCAAGAACAGAGAGAGAGAGAGAGAGAGAGAGAGAATGAGCATGTGTCCTGGATTTAAAATGTCTCCCTTCAGGTGACACCAATTAATCAGTTGATTGCAGGTGAGCTACCAGGTAACTGCAGCAAAACACAGGTTAGAACACTCCCACATTACAGGTAGCATTCAAATATTCATCCAGTTCCTTTTGCTTGAAGATCAGATTCATCACGCCGGAGCCAAAGCTGGCCATAAGGTCTGTGCGGACAACCTGTCTGGTTCTTATGGTCTCTGCTGAGGATCCGTGCCGATGGCTGTCATGTCAACGGGGCCTTCACAGGGGATTGCCTAGTAGACACGGTCTCTGCTGACATTCAGGGCTGCATTTTGGTCGTGGCTAGGTGCAGGTCCACCATCTGATCTGGATATGGACCGGATCCAGCTGACTACGGTAACCTCGGGATAAGGATGAGACAGACTAATATTAGCATGGATGCCATTCTTCTTACAATGTAGCAAGTACATTGGGTGTTATAGGAAGCGTTCACGGCTCCGGTTGAACTAATTTATTCAGCCTAACAATTGTTTTGTGTATGCTAGGTTAAAGACAGATGTTTTAGTTTAGATTTAAACTGACAAGATTTTTGTGACTGTTTCCCAAACAAGGCTGTTCCAGAGTTTGGGTGCAAAATAGGAAAGGGATCAACTGTCTGCAGTTGATTTTAATATTCTAGGTATTATCAACTGGCCAGAATTTTGAGATCGCAATAGATGTAAAGGACTATAATGTGTTAAAAGCTCGCTCAAATACTGAGGAGCTTAACCATTTAGTGCTTTGTAAGCAATTACCAAGATTTTAAAATGTATGCATTGTTTAATAGAGAGCCAATGCAGTGTCTACAGAACGTGGCTAATATGGTCATACTTCCTGGTTCTAGTAAGAACTCAAGCTGCTGGAGTTTGTTTATTAAGCATGCAAGACAACCACCCAGTACAGCATTATAATAACCTAGCCTCATTAATCTAGCCACTGTATCAAATAAATGCCTAGGGTTGTGTTTGTTCTCTTCTAAGAGAGTCGAAGTAAGCAGATCTAGTAGTTTTTAAGGTCTTTCTGTGTGCAATTTCCTTTCACAAAATGTGAAATGTGAATATTTAAGCACAAAGGTCTAAAGTGCTGGAAAAGAGAGAGTCAGTCATTTTTGTTGCAACATTGAGTTCTTCCAAGCGAACTCCCATTGAAAATCCGCAAATTCTTTGATAAAGTATGTATGGTGCCCTGGTGGCCTGTATACAGTAGCCAGTACAAATAAACAGGATTTATCACTTAGACTATATAGAGTTACATAAAGCACTTCAAAACAATTAGACCTCTGCGTAATACTGAAGATATTGCTATAAATTAAAGCAACACCTCCCCCTTTGCCTTTCAGACAAGGCTCATGTTTATAACAGTAATCTTGGGGGGTGGATTCATTTAAAGTAATGTAATCATCTGGTCTGACACAGCATATTTAGGTTATGATCTGTGATCATATAATTTACAAAAAGTGCTTTTGTAGAAAGGGATCTAATAATCAGCAATTTAAAAAAAAAAATTTTCAAATGAAAATAAAATTTTCTAAAGTGTCTTCACGTTCCATCTTCGCTGGAGGGAAGCAATAGTGTGATAAGGGGTGAACACAGCGAAAACTTTTCAGTGGATGGGAAACTTGTCTTGTATCGCTCCTGCATCACATTATGTAAATGGACTTTATTACAAAGAACTGCAGATGCAGATCTGTCACGTTTTGAGTTTGTTTTTGGTCTGTTTTTCTGTTCTATTCTATTCTAATTTCATTGTTAGTCCTTTAGTATGTTAATTAGTTCAGTTCATCTTCCGTTCCCTACCTGTTTGTCACCATGGTCACTAATTGATTAGGTTCCTCAGTTCAGGTATGTCATGTCTAGATTCTCCCTCTGTTTGCTATGTATTTAAGCCCTCCGTTTCATTTATTTCATAGTCTTGCGTTGTTAATGTCTTTGTGTAACATGGTTGTGTTTCTCCTCGGTATTCTCCTGTTTATTTTGTTTATTATTCAATTAAAGAACTATTTTGTGTACTTCCTCGTTGTGCGCTTCCTTATCAGCCACATGCCTTTACAGAACTCAAGACCTAAAAACAAGACTCAAAGATGGATCTGGCAGAAATAAGAGAACAGGCTGGGTATCATCTCCTCTTCACCATCCGTCAAAACGGACATCCTCTGGAGCAGTATGTGGAGGATTTTTTTTTATTTTCCCATCTAGTGAAACAGCTCAATGCCTGTTTTCAGATGGGACTGAATGATGGGGTAATTCAGTTCCTGTCTTCTGGTCGTTGTTATTTACCATGAATTGATTCCATTAATTTCGTCCTCTGGCTAAAAAGGTTCTGATTTTGTGGTGGATGAAGTCTCATCCCGAAAGCATTTGGGCGCTCCAACTCACCCCAAGCCTGCGATCAATCCCTCCATATCCTTGAACATATGGACCATCTCATCCATTGCTCCAGAGTCCGCTAAAACCTCAGCACTCAGTTCCAGACTCACTGTAACCCCAGCCCAAATGAGAAGGCTGAGGAAGAGATGGTCTTCTGAATATCCAACCCCTGAGCACAGTCCAAAGTCCGTTCCAGTGGGTGAAATCCCTGAGTCCGTTCCAGTGAGAGAAATTCACCAGTCCGTTCCAGTGAAAGAAATTCCCCCTTCTGATCCTGCGAGTGAAATCCCAGAGCCTGCTCTTCCTGTCTGGCGTGGTGGGATCGAAGAGATGGTCCTTACCATTTATGTTGCTGCTGTTGTTATGTGTGTTTGGGTCACACACACATCCACTCCAGCCACTGACCAGAGTCCTGTGATGGCTCCAGCCCCTGATCAGAGTCCAGTGTCGGCTCCAGCCCCTGAGTATGCTCCAGTGCCGGCTCCAACCCCTGAGTCGGCTGTAGCCCATGAGCATGCTTCAGAGTTCGCTCCAGTTCACAACCCCATATCTCCTCCCAAGAAAATTTCCACGGAGGCTGATCCTGGCACCCTGCATGGTTGGCACCTCCCTGGCTCCCTGAGTTACTTGCACCTCCCTGGCTTCCTGTATTGCCGGGAGGCTTCCTGCCCCACTTAAGCCACCTTGGCCACCCCCCTCTCCAGTCCTTCGTCAGCCCACCCTCACTCCCTTGTTGGACTTTTTACAGTGTGAGGATGCTCCTTCCGGGAGGGGGGGGTGTTCTGTCTCGTTTTGAGTTTGTTTTGATCTGTTTTTCTGTTCTGTTCTAGCCTGAGTTTCATTGTTATTACTTTAGTATGTTAATTAGTTCAGTTCATCTTCTGTTCCCTACCTGTTTGTCACCATGGTTACTAATTGATTAGGTTCCTCGGTCTAGGTATGTCTAGTTAGTTTCTCACGGTGTTTGCTCTGCATGTAAGCCCTCTGTTTCAGTTAGAGTAGAAAAAGGGCCATAGTGAATCAGGGTAATTATTTATTTAACTCATTATTTAAATGTTGTTAATTTGGAACAAGAAAAACTTGCATAGTGTACCTTTTAATTCAATTCATTTTTAAAGTTTTGTGAATTCAGTTGATTAGAAATTATTTTTAATTATTAAAGTTTGACCTCTCTGATGATGTACGCTGGTATTTTCCAAATACTTAGTCCTCTTAAACCCCTTACTTACAGTCGACTGCAAGTTCTCATTTAGATCATCCTCCATCCAATCAACAACTGACAGAACCATTTTTTATCTTTTCAGTAATCTGTTGGAAAAACAATCTGTCACTACTTCCGTTTAATTAAAACTTTAATAATGTAGTGGTTGCTCTTTATATATGATGCTTAAGAAAACAAAAGCACAGACTCAGTATTGACAGGTCAGAGGCAAGATACGCTGCGGGAACTCCTCTGAACAGAAACATGTTACTACATTTACATTGATTCATTTAGGAGATGCTTTTATGCAAAGCGAGGATTACAAAAGTGGGCTTGATTACATAACTGTTAGCTTTTTGTCCTCTCTATGTAAGAAATGTCATTATGGTTCAGTTGTAGGATTTTAGTTACGGTTAATTGCAAAGTCAAACCAAAAAGTTATTGCACACCTGAACAATTGCTCTATGAGATATATAAAGACCCCCTGTGGTGAAAAGTTTGGGTAAAGTTTTTTATGTAGTTTATATGTCTATGTGGTGTTTTAAATTTGCCTAAGGACAAACCATTTGCAAATTGCACAGTCAACACCATTATTGAGTATTTAAAACTTCAGTCAACCAAAAACCAGAGGTGGACAAAGTACACAACTCCATTACCTGAGTAAAAGTAAAAGTACTACTGGTCAAATATTACTCTGTTACAAGTGAAAGTTGTAAAAACTGATTTTTACTTGAGTAAAAGTACAGAAGTACTTGTTTCTAAAAGTACTTAAGTATCAAAAGTACATTTTCCTTTTTTTATGTCAATGCATTATTTTATTATTGTTGCATTATTATATGAATGCACGCTATGCCATCATGGTGGTTCAAGCCAGTCAGTTATGGTCCATCCAACGGGGTAGCCTACGACTACCTTAAACTCATTTCAATACTTACAAAGCTCTTTACAAAGCTGCTGTCACTTTAAGGCTGAATGCACGGATCCAATACACTGATGCACATCCGATATTCTCCCAACTGCTACTTACGTTCACTTAAGACATAATCAACTTTGTTTACGTGAATACTTGCCAAAACTGACAGTTTGACATGTGTGTATTGGTCTGTTCAAGTGCGAAAAGACACGGACGATAGCTCTATTCAGTACTCACGCACAGAAAACCAGACTGAACTGTGCTCTCGTTCAAGTCATGATGATTTTTCAGATTCATCCATCTGTCTGGTCTTCTTTTTCTCCCACACATTAACATTTTTGAAAATTTAATGAGACATGCATCAAGTGTATGCCAAAGAAACTCATCTTTAATCTTTTAAGAAAACTGAAATATACATTTTAAGTATGGCCATGGGTGCACACACTGCGCTGAGGAACCGTCTTCTTCCATTTTGCTATAAACTGAGGACCTTGGTAGAAATGTAGTGGAATAAGAAGTACAATATTTGTCTTTCAAGACGTTAAAGTTAAAAGTTTCCAGAAAAAAATAATACTCAAGGAAAGATACTCAAAAAGTGTACTTAAGACAGTACTCAAGTAAATGGACTTAGTTACTGTCCACCTCTGCAAAAAAGTGGTTTGAAACTGCCTGTTCCTTACCATCAAAAATATGTAACCAATCCTGTCAACGTGCGGAAGGAAAAATAGCAATATGGCGGGTGAATTGTGTATATGATGTATTCCAATGTCTTTCTCCACTCCAAGCATGGTTGTAGAGTTAAATTCAAGCTATTTTAAAGGTTCAGTATGTAAGATTTTTGCCGTAAAATATAAAAAACCCACTAGGCCAGTGTTATATATTTTGTTTAATTGAGTACTTACAATATCCCAAATGTTTCCAACTAATTGTAAATTGTGAGAAAATTGCGATTTTAACCAAGAAACCGGGATGTGTGAGGGAGTCGCCTGTCAATGGCATCATATCCGCGTTACCCTTGGTTTCCGCTTTTACCACCATAGAAACCATGGCAACAGACGTGGACAACTGCGTAACGTCTAGCGGCATGCTGTTGTAGTTTCGTTCAAACATTATGGACCATGGCCATTAGAATATTAGAATATCATCAGTATGATGTTCTAATGTTGATGTAGCTTACTGCTAGTCTCATACAGCCAACAAACTGACACACAGAATAACATTAGAGGTCGACCGGTAGTGGATTTTACAGATACCGATAACTAGGTTGTACCGCACTTGCCGATAACCGATTAATCAACCGATAGTTTTGAAAATGGATACTGGATTAAAAAACACACAAGTAAAACAGTGCTGAACTTTATAACAAGAAATTAAAAAAACAGTACTGATCCATGAAAATTTGCTAAATTAAAAACATATAAATATGAATATTAAAATGAGAAGTTCTAACAGAACAAATTCTTCAGAAAATAATTTAAACATTCAAATATTACAGGCCAAATTTGTTTCTTTACCTATAACCTAGAAACGGTACATTTCATAGGTAACACTATTCAAATCCCTATGCAGGAAGGATGTATTAGCTTACATGAACTATATGCATTATGCATACATTTTTACAGCATGTATTAATATGAACAATACAATTGTACCTTGATCATTCATGTTAGTTCATAGTGCATTAACAGATAAAAACAAAAATTCAAACTCAATTAAATTTTTTAATTAACATACTAACAATGAACAATACTTCCACAGCATTTATTAACCTTAGTTAATGTTACAAATGGAATCTTATTGTAGTGTTACCATTTCATACAAACCCAAACAGTCTGCTTTTTTTAGAAGGCGATTATCTAATAAAAAAACAACGCGTTTCTGCTTTGTTTATGTTTCTGTCGGCAGCATGACGATACAGTTTGCGTTCTCACATCACTACTTTTATATAGGCAACATTTAGGTCTGACTTGCGTGGGTTTTATCACATTGTTTTAACTGCTTGAGGTACTGCTAATGTTAGCGTCCTCTCAGCCTCTCAAACACACACACTGCTGTTTTTTACCTGTTAATGCAGCATCTAGTCAAGAAATGAATTACTTTATAATTATTTGGAAACAAGTACTGTAGTGTTCTGTATTCATACATACCGTTTCGCTGTCATGTTTTAAAC
The DNA here is from genome assembly GCA_023566225.1 of Romanogobio albipinnatus. Classification (NCBI taxonomy): domain Eukaryota; kingdom Metazoa; phylum Chordata; class Actinopteri; order Cypriniformes; family Gobionidae; genus Romanogobio; species Romanogobio albipinnatus. The sequence goes on from CM042244.1 coordinate 32,332,258, forward strand.
ACGCATCTGATGTGTCAGCACTCTCTGCAGTGCCGTGTGCAGCCTCATGTGTGATTGTAAACAACACAAAGCGTCATTGAGTTTTTATTCCGCCTCTAGAGGCCGCTCTCGTCCTATATAATGCCAGCAGACCCTTCTCAGAGCTCTTGTACTGTGTAATGACAGCACACCCGTCTCAGCCGCTCCAGCAACGGACGCAACATGGAAAAACTATCGGTGTGGATTTATGCCGATAACCGATTGTTCCACCTATCAGCTATCGGTGCCGATTAATCGGCAAAACCAATGAATCAGTCGACCTCTAATTAACATTATAACTTTCAACACACTCAAGTGCAGTTTAGATCAAGTGAAACAGCATTGCGTTTCCTCACAATATTAATTTGTCAAATAAACTGATCTGTATGAGTAGTAATTAAGCACTTGCGGGTAGTTCGGTAGAATGAAAAAAATCCTAATTTCTTTATATCCCCCAGGACTCGCGCGTGTGGCACTGATATCTGTCTCTCATTAGTAATCGCGCCCTGCTTCACACCACAGTCATGTTAAAAAACATGAATGCATTCACTCCCCAATAAACATTATTTCCCCATAAACATTATTAGATCCATCGGTATGATGACATCAATCTACATCAATTCACTGCCTCATCAATATTGTTTTGAAGAGTTTAGTGGCCCCTAGCTGCAAAAAAATACATAGTATAGCATTAAGGCATGAAGAAATAATTTTCACAGGGGAAAAAAAAGTTTAAATGTGTCATTGTGATTATCAAAGATGAGTTGCAAAGGATAAAATGATTAACTGCATGGGGAATAATAGAGATGCATAACAGAAATAGCTGTGTGATTTTGTGAACATTTACCCATGAGAATACAAGCATGCAGTGGAGTTTCCTACTGAAAACCCCTCTTTAAAGGACTCGAGTCGCTTCAGCTATTCACATCTATGCGTTTAGGAGACGCTTTTACCCAAAGCAACTTACAAAAGATATTTGTCAAAGAGACAACAATATTTGTACAAAGAAAGGTTTAATTGAGTTAGACAAGTACATTAGGAAGCAAGAGGAGAAATGCAGAGAAAGAAAACATTTAAAGAGTGTGTGTTCTTCTCTGTGTTTAATGTGAGCTGCCACACTGACCTCATTGTAATCTCTTCCATCAGGTTGCTCTGCAGTTGTAGCTTGAGGAAGATCTTGGCCGGTCATAACCAGCTGAAGCGCTTGCCGGAGCGAGTGGAGCGTCCTGTCGTGGAGGTGCTGGATGTGCAGCACAATCATCTTGTCGAGCTTCCCTGTAATCTCTTCCTGAAATCAGACAGGTGAAACACAAACACTGAAGAGCAGCGGCACAACAGAGCTCTCTTTCTACTACACTAGTGAGCCACCACATCATAAACATGTTCCTGTAAACAATCCCAGTATGCAGTGCTACAAGCAACAAGCAAGTAACGTTAATTGTAAATATATGTACAGTCCATTCAGTGTCGATAATATCCAAAACAAGGGTGATCGAGTTAAACATTGACTATTGTATGTGCCCTGCTGAAAAAATAAATGATTCAAACCGCCTAAGCTCGTTTGCTGTTCTTCGCTGGTGTAGGCTTTCCTGACTAGCTGAAAAGTCTCTAAGACACCTCTAAAACCAGAAGACCAGCCGAACCAGTTGAGACCAACAAAGCAGCTCAGGTTATTAGACTAGCAACATGTTAATGTCGAAGTTACTGTCTACGCAGTTTTGCAAAGCACCCACTTTTGAGGGTCCATTTAAGTCAGGATGCTGTCTTTGTAGACGGTACGAGCTCACGAGAGTTTAGATGTGCTGTTCTCACTCACTGTATACACTAACCTGTCCTAAATCAGTTAAACTACTTTAAAAGAAGTCTCTTCTGCTCATCAAGGATGCATTTATTTGATCAAAAATGCAGTAAACACACTGAAATATTACAATTACAATTTAAAATATGTCCTATTTGAATATATTTTAAAATGTTATTTATTCCTGTGATCAAAGCTGGAAAAAAATTCAGCATCATTACTCCAGTCTTCAGTGTCACATGATCCTTCAGAAATCATTCTAATATGCTGATTTGATGCTGATGAAGAAGCTGATGAAGAAGAATTTATGAGTATTATTATAATCAATGTTGTGCTGCTTAATATTTTTGTGGAAATGGTGATTATATATTTTTTCAGGATTCTTGTATGAATACAAAGTTGAAAAGAACAACATTTTTATGAAATAGAAATCTTTTGTAACATTATTATGGCTCGTTTCCACCCAGCGGTACGGTTCAGTTCACTACAGTCCAGTTCAGTATGATGCTAAACCTTGATCCGCCTTGTGTTTCCACCGCCAACAGCACCCTTACTTGAAAAGCATGACATAGCGATCAACGTCATTCTCACGTGAAGAAGAAAGCGACTCAGTAAAAAACAGTGCATGACATACAGCAGATCTTGTTCTTGCTGCTCGGCATGTGGCTGTTGTCACAAGAAGAAGACACGCTTTGTTTCAGCCAAGGCTGCAGGCTGCAAGGAAAAACAGCAGAAAAAGCATGCGCAAGTGGCGATTCTCTGTCAACCAAACAATGTTCTGCAGTGAGTCTAGCTCCACCCTTTAACATCGGACTACTGTGCTAGGTAACCCAACGGAAGGGTGCCAAAAAAAGTGGTACGGTACAGTTTGGAATTAGGGTACCATTCACAACTTCTGACAATGGAAATCAAACTGTACTGAACCGTATCGCTCGGTGGAAGGGAGCCGTTAATATCTTTACTGTCAGTTTTGGTCACTTTAAAGGATCTTTGCTGAATAAAAGCATTAATTTCTTTTAACCCCTTAAGCCCTGAAGGCATTTTTAGAGATTTTTTGTCTGAATGACATACACAGATTTAAAGACTCATAACTTCAAAACTACAACAAGGAGAGTCAAAAAGTATATATCATGTGTTAGCAAACTTTCTATATTTTTAGAAAATATAAATTGTATTACATTTGGACAATCTATTGCTGAGAAACTGCTGATAAAAGACAAAAAATCTTTTTATTTTTTTTATAATTTTTCATATTTTTCTTATTTTACATGCAATAACTCCGGAAGACAATACGGTAGCAGGTTAATTCTTTTTTGGTGATGTTCCCCTATATGTGGTCTACATCTGGATCAAATTTTGTGGTGATAGCATAAAGTAGTCCAAAGTTACAGCATTTGGAACAAAGGTAGCCTTTTTGTTCAGACCTTGACTCCCGAAAGCATTTTTAAAACTGTTGTTTTCTGAGTGACATACACCAATTTAAGATCTAAAAGACGGATTATGGTATCATTGGTCTCTTTTTAATCGTGAGAGTCTGCTGTAAATAGGGATGTGTCATTTTTAACGATCGGGTCATGTTTCATGAAGTTATGAGTGAAAACGCCAAGTGTTAGCAACTGCTTTCTTTTACTCCGCTCATTGGCTTGGTGCTGTTTTGTTTGTGTTCTACTTTAACGAGGGATATTTTAAGATCTAAGAGATGGATTATGGTGTCATTGGTCTCTTTTTAATCGTGAGAGTCTGCTGTAAATAACGATGTGCCATTTTCCACGTTTCATGAAGAGACGAGTGAAAAACGCCACGTGAATGCCGCATCAGTATATTATTTACATATGGGTCTTGCAGGACTTAACTGACAAAAACTCGCTGGAAATTCAGTCAAAGCCCAAAACAATTAGGCTTGTTGTGTTCTACTCAGTGAGACCTTTCAAATGACATATGACGCATGACTATCTGAGCTGTATGATGTTTTTCATTTTATCAGCAAATAACTCAACACTACTTTGGAGATAATCATAATGGCTACATTCATTTTAAAGTTTAGACTCTCAGCTTTCAAATGACACCTATTTTGTGTTGATCAATGCAGTAGTTATGAAATATATAACAATTAATTTTTTCACAGCTATGTGGCGCCCGCGGGCGGTACACTCCGATTTAGATGAATAACTCAGCGTATCCCAAAATGGATATATGCATTGAAAAGCTGAGATTCTAAGCTTTAAAATGATACCTATTTTATGTTATTACATTCAGTAGTTGCTTAGTAACCCCCCCGCAAATTTTTTTCGCGGGGGGGTGTCCCGGGGCTGGGACACTTCGGGTTTAAGGGGTTAAAGAAAAAACAAAAGAACTTAAATAGCCCAAACCTTTGAACAGTAGTGTATGGATTAAAATCACGTATGAACGGGATTATCTAGTTTGGTCACGTTGATCTGCTCGCTGCAGTGTAGACACAGTGTGCACTGCAAACTAGTGCATGTTTACACGACAACGATGTACTAAAAGTGTACAAAGCGTTTTTTTGTTTTGTTTTTTATTTGAAATGTTTCGCATACACACTACATGTCACTTTGTTGAGCATATTGCATTCCAGTGAGACTCCTCTGTGTCAGATCACTGTCAATAGCATTGTTTTTTATTTGTCTTCAGTTTACGGTGTCTGAATGCGTCAGCCAACAAGCTGGAGAATCTCCCAGCATCCAGTTTGTCAGAAGAGAGCAGCAGTATCTTACAGGAGCTTTATCTGACCAACAACCACCTGACGGACAAGTGTGTGCCTCAGCTGACGGGACACACACACCTGAGGATCCTGCATATGGCCTACAATCACCTGCAGACCTTCCCAGCCAGGTGACAACCTCAAACATTTATTTATGAATTATTGAAAAATGTAATATTAAATAATTGAAGACGTCCCCAAATGGAGATTTCCTCAACTTTGGCAAATGTATTCCCAGACTAAAGCTACTACTACACACACCCACACAAACACACACATGAAAATACTGTTGATAGCCCAAGGTCACATCTAGGGCCCGTTTACAGCTGGTATTAAGATGTGTTTTGGTGGGATTACAAGTGAAAGACGCTAAATACATGTGTAAGCGGGGTCTAAAACGCTTTGAGTTGGTCCATTTTTTACCAGTTCCAGAGGTAGTCAAAAACACATTAGATCAGATTGCTTTCATAGTGTAAACGCTCATGTTGGTTGAATGTGTTCGAACAGAGACAAATTACCATCTACTGACCTAATGCGCGTTCTTGTAAATTGTGCAAGCTTATTTTGTCCATTAGATCGAAAACCCCATACATTTATACATTACTCCCCTTGAAGATATCAGGACAGAAGTGGTTAAAAGTGGACAAAAGAGAAGGATTAAAACATCAAGTGTAAACAGGAATATGTCTCACTCATCTGCTTCTGATCTGATCCAAAACGCCTCTTAATACCGGATGTAAACATGGCCTATGACTACATACAATATCTGCGTGATTACATTTTATTACTCATTTACAGAGGTGTCAAAAGTATTCACATTCATTACTCAAGTAGAAGTATAGATACTAGGGTTTAAAAAGACTTCTGTAGAAGTTGAAGTATCAACTCAAGCTTTTTACTCAAGTAAAAGTATAAAAGTACTGGTTTCAAAACTACTTAAAGTATAAAAGTAAAAGTAATGTAAGGAAAAACATGCCATTAATGACAAAAGCTTAGGCCGTGCCACAGGGGCCTATATAGTGCACTACCCCAGCTCCTCAAAAAAACAAATTTTTATAAAGGACATATTTGACTATAATTATATTAAAATGTTGATGAAAATTTTGGGATGATGCACTAGGCTACCTGTTTCAGCCGTATATATGCCCATAGAAAATTAATTTTCTAAATAAATAAGCTGAGGAATCAGGAAATTAATAGGATAATGTATTAAGGTTTTTAGTCTATATTGACCTTAACAATACATACATTAATTCATTCTGTAATGTTACAAATAACTAATAAAGACATGGTGGCAGTTTAACAGAGACTTAACTTTACTCTGCTCATAGTGCAATGCAATGGTGCAATACTGTCTTGTTCCTTGCTTTTTGAAGAGGCCAAACACATGTCTGCATCTTTCATTAAAGTGTAAAGCCCGCAATGAATTCGCTCCAAGGATCGGTAGCGAACCGCGGTGAAGGCCGCACGCGTTCAGTGTCTCAGCTGGAAGAATGGATTTGATTATAATATTCTTTATCTGACTCCATTTATCATAGTTATCGCATTTAGAAGAGAATCCCAACCGATTGTTTGGTCATCTATATTTGATAGTTAATCATACATTTAATCATTCCGTTTTAACCCTTTGTTGCAACTATACCGTTCCACATTGGAGATAGTTAATAATTACAGATTAATTCAGAAAGGATCAAAATGTAACAATTTATTAACAATCAAGTAAACGTAAAACGTCAATTACATCATAGACACAAATCTCTTCTAAAAGGAAACACAAATTCTAGTTATGGTTACACTCTAAATAGTTTCAAATAGATGTAAACATAAACCATTAATTATGCTCTATAGACCTCTGCCTAGAATGTTACCTGTGAGATAGAGAGAGAGAGAGAGAGAGAGAGAGAGAGAGAGAGAGAGAGAGAGAGAGAGAGAGAGAGAGAGAAAGAGGGAGAGAGCTAAAGAACAGCCCTCTCCAGAGAAAGCCAGAGAATCCAAAAGAGGGCGAGCTACAGAATCAATTCTCTTTTATTCTCTCTCCTGAAGTCACCAAATTCAAATCGGACTCTTGTAAAACAGACCAATCAGACTAAACCGTGAGACATTTGAAAGTAACCAATCAGACAAAACTTCCCCCATTGTATCAAAGGTGTTAACCATTTGGCCAGCCGGCCAGTCATTCTTTTGTCTTTCTAACTCAACCTGGCCCTTCTGATGGGGAGGGGGTTGAGTCAATTTCAATAGCTTGATCACGACGATGGCAGTTAACAGCAGAACAGATGGTATCAAATATCTTTGATTATTTTCCACCTTACAGTTCCCCGTTTGGCACCATTGGCCACAACCATTGAGTCCAAAGGTGGCATTGTCCACAAAGATATGCTTTCTGTTGTGTGTAGATGTTATTCTTCAGACTTCTCGTCCAGACTTGTTGCAAAAGCAGCTGATCAGTTTTCAGCCTTTGTTGTTCTTGTAGCCCTGCATGAGAACTTCATCATTGATATGCAAAACGTCCATTGAATACTTCACACCTCAAGAACAGTCACTCTTTTTGAGGCAGGACACAGGAGCGAACTTTTGCTGCAGGTATTCTGTGATTAAGCACAACAAAGAACAAAAGCATACATGGCATTTTTCATTGGTCAGAAATCTGATGTGGTCATATCAAAATAGTCTCTGGCAATAAGCCCTTAAATCAATATACTTAATAAAGTGGTCAGGGTTTGAGAATAAAAGAAGATTCTGCAAGCTCGTACATTGTTTCTGGGAACATTGAAATAAAATGCATGATAACAAAACAAAATCATTGTTGATTTTAAGTCCCCCTTTTCATGAGGACTATTAGCAAAATTTTCAGTGTAACCAAGACTCGGAAATCAAAACTCAAAGTTCATCTAACTTTCCACTTTTGGTGGTAGTGGAATTTAAACATTTTGGTCTGAATTTCTCAAAGGAAATGTAGCAAAAGTCAGTGCAATTGATACATAAAAAAAAAAAGATGGTACGCATCAATAAACCATAAAATAAAAACAACAAATCAATCACATTTATGAAGGCATATATATAATAACCACTGTATTTGTTCAGGAGTCTTCCAATGTAATTAATGTAGATCTAAATATGTGTAGTCATACAATAATGGGTATTCCTGGTAACAGTGTGTGTGTGTGTGTGTCTATCTGGATCTGTTAGTGTGAAAAGATGAACAATAGATCTTTAGTGAAGTAACACTTTTAGACTCTATGTCATCTTTGTCGTTTATGATGTGTAGTGTTCAGCCTGAATAGATTTGGTCTATTCCAGGTGATGTTGTCTTGAGTGTAGGGTGTGTTCTGTATTAATGTTTTGGAGATGGGTGGAATCTAATCAATAAAGATATTCGCACCCATCTCTCACATCTCAAGTTTTGAGATGCAGGGGGAGGGGGGCCTTTTGGCCGTCCGTCCTCCAAGGAATTGCAATTGTCCTCCTGAGATAGGAACAAATTACAAATTTAAAGAGAAACAAATTTAGAGAGAAACACAGTTAATTGCTGCTGTTGTTTCTGTGTATTAACGCTTAAGACTGTTCTGGCAGTCGAGCCTTCACAATCTGAGACTTCATTACAGTCATTTTGAGTGAAGGATGAATTGGTTATGAATTGGTTTTCTATTATCTGTGCCACATTTAACAGCACAATTCCCCTCCTTTTTGGCACTGGGAATTGAACCAATGAAAAGTATTATAACTTGCTTAATTTAGGAATAGCAAAGGTCAGAGTTATTGAGTCCTGTTGCGATGAAGACATTTTCATGGTTAATGCAATTGTAATTCACTGTAGCCAGATGGCAATTCTATGTTCCTGTTTATGGTTTACTGCAGCTATATTGGAAATAGCAGAGCTTGCATTATAGGAGACAAACAAATTCAACATCGACACATGCAACTTGAAATTGCTGTACAATTCCAGTATTAAAGTTATTCCGATTTTCACAAGATACATGGCTTAGAATGCATAGCATCTGCAGCCGTTATCCTAAGTGTTTCCTCACTTACAGTAACGCAATCATGTGTTTTTAAGAATAAACTTGAGTAGTCTATGTGCATCTAGTAGCACAAACAACTATAATGTGTGTTCAATGCGCACAATGTGTTATACAATTACAAATTTGAAAATACAAACAGGATTCTTGCAATCTGGATGTTTTACTATTAAACTCATTGCTAAGAGGCTGCTAGCCCGCTCGCAAGTGAAGTTAATAGCTGAAGACCTTGCATGAACAATGCAGTCAACTCACTGAGAGTTTTACCTGCAAATGAGCGCTGTTCTTTGCCTTTAGAAAGTAATTTCCTATTTTTCTGAAAATACGGCGGAGGTCGCCCGTTACCCAATGACCAGCATTTTCCCTCGGCATGACCGATTTTCTGACAGTATCTGCAAAACCTGTTCTCTTTGCCATTGGGTTGTCTGCTACGTTCTCCTGGAGTTTTAGTATATTCATGACTCGATGCTTGCAAATCATCCTGCATCTCCTTAAGAGCTGAGATAGACACACTTTTTTGTGCATTTTCCTCTACGAAGTGAACATGCTTTTTAATCCCATTGCTGTTAAGCATTATGGGAGTCATGCACTTTTCAGCATTTAGTTTAGATTTCCATCTATTTTCTATTCTTGAGCCCCAGTCTACTATTGATTGGAACGTGTTTTTGACTGGATCAACACCATTTGACAAAGCCCGTTGGATTGGGATGCCAGCATTATTTTTCACAAGTTGTAATAACGCGTCATGGTCTCGATCTGCATTTTCTAATCCTGAGTGTTCTCTGTACGTTACCCATAACCGCTCGGCGTATGTCTCAAATGTTTCATCACTCGCCTGTTGGATTTCTAGTATTTTGCTCCAATCTGCGTGTGTCGGTCCCCTCATTTCTAATAATGCCTGTTTTAGTCGTTCATATATGGCTCCGTCCGTTTCGTCACGGATTCGGTCTATTATGCTGCCAGATTTCATGCCTTCGGTTAGTTTTGGTCTGAGCTCTTCAGGGAGAGTGAGAAGTGCTATTTGCCACACGTCTCTAACTTCTAGCTTGTACACCGTAGCCTGTAACATCAATGTTTCCCAGTAGGGTTGGAACGGCCCTTTTCTTGGCATTACTCCAACGACTTGTTTGTGTCTAGAGCATTCTTCGCAGGTTAATGGGCGGCTGATCGTTGTGATTTCGTCGTTCGCATTAGTCATAGTTTTAAGCACGGCGACCTTAACAGATTTCTTAGCTGTGTCGTTAGCTTTTGTGCGAGTCTTTATCAGGCTTCGTTGTTTTGGATGTTCAGGCATTAACACAGGGGCTCGGTTACGAGTCTGTGGCCTGTATCCTAACGCAGTGTCATCACTATCATTTGGCTTTGCTAGCTCAAAAGTTTCATCCAGTGCTGCTTGTTTTACTGCGGCTACTGGAAATCCTACATTATCACAACAGCCTTCGAGAGCAGATATGTAATTACTGCCGGTGTGAAGTTTTTCTTGTAACTGATCAATTTTTGTTGCCATTTCTTCACGCTGCCTAGCCCACTCAAGTTGCTCGTATGAGACTGATTCGACTTTTGATCTTAACTTTTGTAATTCGTCAGATCGCAATCTTTCAATTTCTTTGATATTTGCTATCGTTCGTTCGTTTTCGACCATTGTCTTGAGATCGTTACGACGAAGCAAATAAACAATTGCAGTGGGGATTTTCTTGTATTTTGATTCAGATTTTAGTTGTGCGCCCTTAGCAGAATACCAGGATATAATTTCGTTGTTACTCCATGTCAGGTTCAATCCTTTATCGCTTAATCGAACGAGGAGATCTTGTAATTGTACGCCTAAAATTGTCATAATTTCCTCATCTGCACTGCTGCTGTTATTTCCCTGAAAAGTCATGTTTCACGTCTAATTCTTACACAATATCGGATTTCTACGGTTCCGATCTATAGTGGGTGTACCGACCCGTTCTAGAAATGTGTCTATATGTGTGAGTTGTAAATAAAACTTTCCCTCAACAATTCTAAAAGGCAAAGAAGGTTTACTTACTCATTTTCTGGTCTGAGGGTCAGCTTTAATCCATTCACAAGATCAACAGAACAGCTGAAAAAGAGAAGCTCAAATCTCTTGTTGATTTTAAATCCAATACTTCGCTGAAAACACGTTGCTCGTCTGATTCGCAACATCACGTGTTCGGGGTCACCAACTGTAAAGCCCCGCAATGAATTCGCTCCAAGGATCGGTAGCGAACCGCGGTGAAGGCCGCACGCGTTCAGTGTCTCAGCTGGAAGAATGGATTTGATTATAATATTCTTTATCTGACTCCATTTATCATAGTTATCGCATTTAGAAGAGAATCCCAACCGATTGTTTGGTCATCTATATTTGATAGTTAATCATACATCTAATCATTCCGTTTTAACCCTTTGTTGCAATTATACCGTTCCACATTGGAGATAGTTAATAATTACAGATTAATTCAGAAAGGATCAAAATGTAACAATTTATTAACAATCAAGTAAACGTAAAACGTCAATTACATCATAGACACAAATCTCTTCTAAAAGGAAACACAAATTCTAGTTATGGTTACACTCTAAATAGTTTCAAATAGATGTAAACATAAACCATTAATTATGCTCTATAGACCTCTGCCTAGAATGTTACCTGTGAGATAGAGAGAGAGAGAGAGAGAGAGAGAGAGAGAGAGAGAGAGAGAGAGAGAGAAAGAGGGAGAGAGCTAAAGAACAGCCCTCTCCAGAGAAAGCCAGAGAATCCAAAAGAGGGCGAGCTACAGAATCAATTCTCTTTTATTCTCTCTCCTGAAGTCACCAAATTCAAATCGGACTCTTGTAAAACAGACCAATCAGACTAAACCGTGAGACATTTGAAAGTAACCAATCAGACAAAACTTCCCCCATTGTATCAAAGGTGTTAACCATTTGGCCAGCCGGCCAGTCATTCTTTTGTCTTTCTAACTCAACCTGGCCCTTCTGATGGGGAGGGGGTTGAGTCAATTTCAATAGCTTGATCACGACGATGGCAGTTAACAGCAGAACAGATGGTATCAAATATCTTTGATTATTTTCCACCTTACAAAAGGGATATAGTTCACCCAAAAATGAAAATCTTTTACTCACCCTCAAACTGTTTCAATCCTGTATGAATTTCTTTCTTCTGATGAACACAAAAGAAGATATTTTGAAGAATGTCGATAACCAGACAGTGGATGGACCCCATTGACTTCCATAGTAGGAAAAAAATAAAAAATACTATGGAAGTCAATGGCTACCATCAACTGTCTGGTTATCGACATTCTTCAAAATATCTTCTTTTGTGTTCAGCAGAAGAAAGAAACTGGTTTGAAACAACTCGAGAGTGAGTAAATGACAGAATTTTCATTTTTAACTAAGTGAACTAATCATTTAACAGAAATTAACTGTTGGCTTATGTTTCACATCAATTCTGTCCAGTTTGTCCTGTTGGACACGACACACAGCAATACTGTCAAGTGTCACTTGTGACCATTGCTCTGAGCCATGTTTTCAGTGTCCTAAGAGCACTGAAACTTCTTTCAGTCCAGCTGATGAGACTGGGATGATTTGATCAACAGGCCTCTCATTTCAACAAGAGCAGCCTTCAACAGACCAAGCAATGTTATTTTTTCATGTTTTATGGGGACTTTCCATAGACATAATGATTTTTATACCGTACAAACAAACTGTGTATTCTACCCCCCATAGACTAACCTTACCTATCACAGAAAACTGTCTGCATTTTTACATTTTCAAAAAACAAAAGTCTGATTTATAAGCTGTTTTCTGAAAGAAAAGAAAAAAATCCCCAAAAGGACAAGGATTTCGGATATTGACATCTTTGTGGGGATATTTTGACTCTATAATGTAGAGTTGCACACACACACTCTCTCTCTTTCTCACGCTCGCATACACACACAACACTCACTCACACACACACACACACTCTCTCTCTCTCGCTCGCTCGCTCTCTCACACACACACACACACACACACACTAACGATTATGTTAGTGTTATGTTACGATTGTCATTACATTGTAAAAACGTCTGTCCCCAAATCAATATTTGACGCGATTTACCCCGTATTCTTGAGCACAGAACTGTTGATTTCTCCCTCGCTTACCGCATCTAGGTTTCCTTTGGACTCGGAGGAGTTTTGGCGCTTCCCACAACCAAATGTGACTACAGCCTCTCACAAGTTAGAAAGAAAACACAAAGCCAATCAGTTTAGCGATGTGTGTTCAGGAGGCGGGACTCAATCTCTTAACCGTTTGTGTAATTGGCCAATTTTTTTTTTAAGGACGACAAGCCGGAATGAAAACAAGCCGAAATGAACTAGGAGTAACAAGGCTATTTTTAAAATGTAAGGAGTAGAAAGTACAGATAATTGCGTGAAAATGTAAGGAGTAGAAGTAAAAAGTCGTCTGAAAAATAATTACTCCAGTAAAGTATAGATACCCAAAATTTCTACTTAAGTAATGTAACGAATTATTTGTACTTTGTTACTTGACACCTCTGCTCATTTAAAAAAATCCTCAATTACCATTCATCTTTTTTGCGTAATCTGCAAAATACCAGAAGTGACGCATGCCACAGACACATTAAGCTCATTCAAATGAAATTCAGTCTGATTCATAGAATAAAGTTTACAGCATGCATACATTATATTAAATATTCTCTGTTCTGCAGTAAAATGGCCAAGCTGGAGGAGCTGGAGGAGGTGGACCTGAGTGGGAACAGGCTGAAGGCAGTGCCCACCACCATCCTGAACTGCAGGCGCATGCACACGCTGGTGGCTCACTCCAACTGCATCGAGGTCTTCCCCGAAGTCATGCAGCTCATGGAGATGAAGGTCCGATCACTTTTCAGTTGACAAAAGCTTCAATTCACACATTTTTGACAGAGTATTTTAGTATGGCAGAACGATGCATGTGAGCGAACTGTTTACGGAAACAAATCGTACCATGAAAATCATTCATTTGCGAGATTTCCAACCCAAACCTACTGTCCACACTAGAAGCAAAAAGAATGCTTAATCAATCATTGGGCCAGGCCTACTGTGCGCTACACAGCTTGAATGCCATTCATACATTTCCACTTTTGTTGTGTATGTAGTGTGTGGATCTGAGCTGTAATGAGCTGAGTGAGATCACCTTACCGGAGAGTCTACCTCCCAAACTTCAGGAGCTGGATCTAACAGGAAACCTGCGCTTGAATCTGGACCACAAGACCCTCGAGCAGCTCAAGTAAGGGGACACATGCATGTTCTTCCACTTCTGTCAATGCCACAAATGTAAAATCGATTATGAAGCATTTTCAATTTCTGCTGTAGCTTTACAGAAAACTGCACTGTCAATTCAGTTCCTTGTAGATTCAGTTCAGTTCAATAACAGTGTCAAAGTTAGTCATCATCCAGCTCAAGCCAATAATATTACTGAATATTCATTTTTTTCTAAACCTAGGTGTTTATCAGTTTGGTAGTAGTCATGTAAAAAGCAGGACAATGTACAGTTAGTCTCTGGGTTTCACACCTATAGATCTTTTGTTTTGTTCCAAAACAGGGACTTAAAGGGATAGTTCACCTAAAAACGAAATTTTTATGTTTATCTGCTTACCCCCAGGGCATCCAAGATGTCGGTGTCTTTGTTTCTTCAGTAGAACACAAATTAAGATTTTTAACTCCAACTGTTGCAGTGTGATAGTCGTATAATGCATGTCAATGGGGATATTTTAGAGTATGAGCGCAATGAGAGTAAAAACATATAGACATACGAATCCTTATTAAACCATGCAGCTCGTGGCGACACATTGATGTTTTAAGGCTTGAACCGATCGGTTTCTGCGAGAAACTGAACAGTATTTGTTATTTTTTTACCTCTTAGCACCATAACTTCTGGGAAATAAGGTCAAAATACTGGCGCGATCAAATATATATATACACGTAGATTCCTCATTCGACCGATCCGTGCAGGCTATCTATGATCGCGCCGGTATTTTGCATGTATTTTGACCTTATTCACCGGAAGTGATGGCGCGGGGGCGGCTGATGCAAAGCCATAGAAAAAAAATGAAGTAAATTTTAAAAAATTTATATTTTTCTTACACAAACACATCGATTTGCTTCAGAAGGCCTTTATTAACACCCCGGAGCCGCGTGGAGCACGGTATTTGACGGACAGATTTTTTATGGACTTCAAAAACAGCAACTATTACTGCTATTATAATGCTTGGATTAGCCAGAACATTTTTAATATAACTCAGATTTTATTTGTCTGAAAGAAGAATGTCATATACACCTCGGATGACTTGAGGGTAAGTAAATCATGGACTAATTTTCATTTTTGGGTAACTATCCCTTTAATTTGTTACAATGTTGCATTTTCTTCTTGGTTCGGTTCGTTTTCACAAGGCAACCTTTCCAAGCGTACCAAAATGAGTTCACGCAAGTCAGATGCGAGTACAACTGTCCTCTTATTGGTCAGAGTTTCCTCTGCATCATCCATCAAGATGATTGACAAGTTCGCTCCATGAGATTATTGGAGTTTTATTTGTAACTGTCGCGACACGAATCATATGAATGTAGGCGTCATTCCCAGTGTTAAATTATATCCTACATTCGCATTAATGCAGCAAATTCATCTCCCAGCGCTGTCTAGAGGTTAACTGTGTCAAGGCACGCAAACACTATGCGAATGTTATAATGCAGCTATAGCAGGAATCAAGGCTTCACCGGGACATCATTCTCACGCGGAGAAGCACAATTACACAACATTTTAAGATGAAGAGGTGCTCTTTTGGTTTTCAACTGATAATTAACGCTCACTCACAGAATCAGACACTGCTGCTATATATATAGCACATTTCTACATGATTGCAAACATGCTATTCTAAACGGCTCGCTAAAGTGAACTTTCAGGAACAAAAAGGCACGCAAACACTATGCGAATGTTATAATGCAGCTATAGCAGGAATCAAGGCTTCACCGGGACATCATTCTCACGCGGAGAAGCACAATTACACAACATTTTAAGATGAAGAGGTGCTCTTTTGGTTTTCAACTGATAATTAACGCTCACTCACAGAATCAGACACTGCTGCTATATATATAGCACATTTCTACATGATTGCAAACATGCTATTCTAAACGGCTCGCTAAAGTGAACTTTCAGGAACAGTTCACTACGGCTGTTATACACCTTCAAACTACCATTGGTCCATGGTGATTACATAATAGGTGGGTGTGCGCGGAGGCTCCGCCTTCTTTCACGTTGAAATCTTTTCTGGTTAATTTCTCCTATTCAGTCAGTCGAGGTCAGACACACAGGAGAGCTACTTAATAGTAGAAAACAAAGTTATACTTCTGATGAAACGAGACACTGACAAAGTTCGCTAACAGTATATCTCTGGTCACGTATTTCAAAGTAGAAGTGAGGATATTGGAGCCTTTACTGTGAAGCTGTTTTGCAACAATCTGTATTGTATAGAAATAAAGGTGACTAGACATGTGCTTTCGACCTACTGAATTCATATTTGATAATACATGATCACTTCCATATCTTTCAACTTATAGTAACATCCGCTGTTTCCGAATCGATGCGCCTCCCTCAACATTCTCAGCTAATGAAACAACAGGAGGGCCAGCCGTCTGGAGTCACGGCTACACTGAAGCCTCAGGTGTCAAAAATAAGTGAGTAACTACTGGATACACGATTTCAGAGATCCTTTGTGTCAACGGTTACTGAATGTCTAACGGGTGCTGTTTGCATTGCACAGACTGTGTGTGGCTGCGCTGTCGGTGAACAACTTCTGCGGCAGTAGAGAAGCTCTGTACGGTGTGTTTGATGGCGACAGGAATGTGGAGGTGCCGTATTTACTCCAGTGCACCATGAACGACATACTGGCAGAAGAACTGCACAGGACCAAGAGTGAGGAAGACTACATGACCAACACCTTCCTTGTCATGCAGAGGTGAATGCACGTGTAATAAGTGGTGACAATCGGTATGGAGGGACACTTGATTGATACTAAATATGTCTGTCTCTCCATTAAATAGGAAGTTAGGCACTGCAGGGCAGAAGCTGGGCGGTTCGGCAGCGCTCTGTCACATCCGCCATGACCCCACAGACCCTGCTGGCTGCTTCACCCTGACTGCCGCTAATGTGGGCAAGTGTCAGGCCGTGCTGTGTCGTGACGGCAAGGCGCTTCCACTGTCGCTGCTGCACAACATCAGTATCAAGGAGGAATACGACCGTGTTCGGCAGCATAAAGCCATCATCACCGAGGTATGAGGAATGGTAATCACTGGCATTTAAGTCAACATGAAATGAAAGTTTGTTTCACTGTTCCTGATCCTATTGTGAATTCTATTCATCTGTGCACATTATTTCAGAGAAAAAAAAATGTCTCTTTGCACCAAAATGTACTCTGCACAGCCGATTAGTTATCTTAACCAACAAACAATAGCTATTTAGCCATTGTTTAAGGTAGAGGTGTGCGGTATGCATCTTCTACGATAATATGGTAATTGTTGTTTTAACGATGTGGAAGCTGACAGTATTGAGTGTGTCACTCACTTTGCGAAAAACAAACACGCCATGATGAGTCCTATTAGATTTATATATGATATACTTAAGAAATATCACATGAACAAGCATGCTGTTTTGCCCGAATATTTTTTCACAGCAGTTCAGTAAACAAAAAGTTAATATTGTGAGTTTTAGTTACTGTTTTTGCTATATTTTGGTATCAAAAATAGTTCCAAACAAACTCACAACAGAACTATTTGCATCTCCAATCAACACTGGTGTTTCATTCATGAATGAATCTGAGTTTTTGAACGAATCAATGATTCAACAATCCATTCATAAAGACAGATGCTGTATCCCACTTTGCCTTCTTATACTATGCTTTAAAAGTATGCACTCTTTTTGTGAAGAAAAAGTAGATACTTTGGAGTGTATTGCAGAAGAGCAGGCAAAAAAAACTAGTTATGCGCATTCTGTCATCGCTCTTGTCAATCATCCTGTCGCAGTTACCATCCTCATATACACATTTTATTTAATTACATTTAAACTCATGGCACAATTCTTCCTACTGTATTGGAGAGATCTGCACTTTCATTCTGAGAACTTTGCTTATGTTTTTTTTTTTTTGGTGCAAAATGATGCATTTAATAGGTAATTGCCAAACGTATCTACAAACGTCTTGCTATTGTGTATCTTAATAAAAGTTCACAATGTTGTTGCAGATGAAATATAACACAATGACTTTGATAAATATTTTTCTTCAGGGTAGGTATTGCTAAATTAAATCAATCAAACTCCTTTCAGGGCGTCTCTACTTGACCGTCGGTCTCACGCACATCCACCATGCCTGTAGTCCTTTTTATTAATTTTTGTAATTCTGAACCAAATCCTCCTTCAAAGCGCAATGGGTTGTGGCCAATATTAGCCGAGTGTGCACAGATCCACCCTTTGAAAATCTAATGGAAATAGAAGACCATCCAGGGAATTTTGGAATACACTTTTCAACATGCTATGCATTAAGACACACATATTCTAATCTCACATGATATACATTCTGTATAATATGTACGTTGGGACGACATACAACACTTGCTTAATTCCTGAATGAATCGGCTGTTTTGAACAAATCATTTGAATGAATGACTCAACGACTCAGTTAAGACAGTGACTTGCTGCCTCCTACTGGTGGTTTTAGTTTCATATTTCATTTAAAAAATCATATTTCAATATTCAAAATATTATATTTTATATATATTTTAATATATTAATCATTATTTATTCAAATGGAATTGCAGTGTAAGTAAATGCTGCTTTAGATGCAGCTTCTGTGCCACAAAATGGATTTTGTTGATACTGATTTATTTGATTGGTAACAGCAGCACTATAGTGTCTTAATAAATATAAAAAAATATTAAGATATAATTTTTGTCAATATCGCACACCCCTAGTTTGAGGCTGTTGCCTTTTTAAAATCTTGCCAATAGTTACTGCGGTAATTGAATGCTCGTTAAATAAGGATAGATTGAAAAAGCGTTAGCATTGGGGTTCCTGGCTGCTCACATTCAGCTCTGACTCCATTCTGATATGATATGCCCATTTTACATCAGCACACCAATTCACTGTGAGAAACTAAAAGCCTGTCTAACGTTTTTTGTTTCATTGAAGAGAGTCACGTTAAGGAAGTGAAATACCATTTCATGTTGACTTTAAGGTGGATTCTGCTTATCTGTTGCTTTTATAGAAGTTAAATGGATAGTTCACCAAGTAACTCAATTTCTGTCGTCATTCATCATGCCCTTACTCGTGTCATTTTTTTCCTTCTGTGAAAAGATGTTTGAAAAATCTTTCAGCTGTTTTTGTCTGTGCAATAATAGTCCAGCCGTTTCAAGCTCCAAAAGGACAATGGTAGAGTAAAAGTAATCCGCACAACTCCTTCATACAACACAAGTTGTATGATGAACAAAGTGAAATTTTAATTATACACGTCCTGAAACAATTGAATAATACTGAACTTGAGTGATCGTATCGCTTCAGATGATTAAACCACTTTTACACTGCTTTTATAGTATATGCTTCTTGGGGCTTGAATCTGTTGAATCCCAGTGACTGGATAAAAACAGCTAAACGATTCTTCAAACCGAAGAAAGAAAATCATACAGCTCTTAGGCTGAATTTTGGGGTGAACCATTCCTTTAACTCACACAAACACAGTATTTGACTATTATTGTTTTAGTATAGCAATTACAAAGAGCTATGTTCACTCACCAAAGTACGCCACTACGGCAAATTCCTCTTCTTAAACAGGACAACAAAGTGAATGGCGTAACAGACTCAACACGCATCATGGGCTATTCATTCCTCTACCCAGCAGTCTTACCTCGCCCGTACGTCAACACACTCCCACTGACCCCCAGAGATGAGTTCTTTATCCTGGGCAGCAGAGGTCTCTTTGAGGTCATGGACCCTACCGAGGCGGTGGAAGCCGTACGTAAGGTGCCCGACGCGTTGGCGGCTGCTAAGAAGTTGTGCACATTGGCGCAGTCGTATGGCTGCACGGACAGCCTCAGTGCCGTGGTGGTGCAGCTCAGCGTGGCTGAAGACTGCTGTTGCTGCTGCTGCTCGGCATCCACGGAGACAGGCTCCGGAAGCATCCATGTGCCTCCGCAACCTCCGCCGAGCCCCGGGCCAGGCCTATACCCAGCCTCCACTGCCGCCATGCCCCCGTCCTCCTGTAGCGAGATCAGCTCCGAGGTCAGTGCTTCCGAGATGAGCTCTGAAGTGGGATCCACCGCATCCTCGGATGAGCCCCCGCTCCTTCTGCAGGACACACACATCCACCTTCATCCACAGAGCCATCCGCTGCAGCTACAGCAGAACCAGCGACTCCCCTGCTGCACGCTCCATCTAGCTCCCAATGCCAACAGCTCTTTCCAGAGACAACTTTCCAGTGCCACCTTTTCTAGCGCACTCTCGGACAATGGTCTGGACAGCGAGGACGAAGAGCCGATTGCTGGCGTCTTCTCCAACGGCAGTCGAGTGGAAGTGGAAGCTGACGTCCACTGTCTGGTTCATCTGCTGCCACTGCCGCCACCTCCACCTCCACCTTGCACCCCAGAAACCCCAGAGAAGCTTTCGGAGCCTGTGCTGGAGACGGACAAGATCGGAAACTTTGCAGCAACGGATGCTTGGAACAATACCTTGGGGAAGCGGAGGGGAAATGGCTCGGTGGCGCCGCAGGAGCAGAGCCACAACTTGATTGAGGTGGCCGAAGCTCCTTCCAAGAAACCTGGGGGTTATTTCACGGCCCCCGCTCAACCCGACCCCGATGACCAGTTCATCATACCTCCAGAGCTGGAGGAGGAGGTGAAGGAGATCATGAAACAACATCAGCAGGACCAACAGAGGCCCAAGAGTGAACGACCCGCGGACTACTACGACACACCGCTCTGAAGGAGTTGTTGCATTCTGCCATCATCTACTCACCTTCATGTCGTTGGCTTTATTCTGCAGCTTTATTCTTGAACATGCAGCCTTTGGCCTAATACTGAAGTACTCTGGCAGCATTGCTTGCACTAATGCCGCCACTTTTGAGTGAATCAGTTAGAATGACATGAGGCTGAGTGAATGATGACTGAATGTTCACTCATTACTTAAGTGGAGTATATTCTGGTCACTACTTTACTGCAGTCAACCAATATGAAGCTGTCAGTCATCTACCTACAATGGCTCTGAAAGGTCACGAAACTGGGCCAAACAGGCAACGTATTATGACGCCACTTCCCACAAAGTCCACCAAGATCTCAACCAATCCCTTTAAGAGAACACAAGAGTGACCTGCACTCTACCGTGCCTCACCTGTTTCACTAGAGTTTTAAGACCAGTTCACTACTGATTACTGACTGTTTTAACTTTTATTTACCTTAAACCAATACCTATATAATTCAACACTAGTATTGCGATGTTAACTGTCATTACCAACATCAAGTCTCTGGATATTTTAATTTTGTTTTTTTAGTTACCATATGCGAGAAGCTACAACAGACTTTAAGTTGATTTAAAAACAGAAGATTGCGTTGACGTAAAATTGTGTTGTACGGTACACACTAGTAATACCACACTTAACTGTTGTAGATAGGGCACTTAAAGTTATACTGTATCTCTTCAGTAAATCAAGGCTTCAGGCCTGTATAAAAACTAGAAATTTAGTGGAAATTTGAAAGACTAACTCCTAGGAGTTGCTTACTCTTTTATGGTGACTTCGTCACTTTTTACTAATCTTCTCTGCGAGAAATGGTGATTTTTTTTTTTTTTTTTTTTCTCTTTCCAATGATTGTAAATAAGAAAAATATTGTATACCAATGCTTTTTAAGGGAACTGTGTGTCTAGAACAAGATGACCCTTTATGCATACATGCCAATAGATGTATATGTATCAGAAACATATACACACACGCACCACTTGTAAATGAACTGTGCATTCTGCCCAGTGCTGTCGTCACTTGCTGATCAATGAGCCATACACACACACACACACACACACACACACATAAACATACCCACTCATCCACCTCTTTACACCAGCATGACTGTGTCAAGTCCTGTAATGCAATCCAATTTATCTGTTAGGAATTATGCTCAAACCAACCACACACACAGTTCCTGGTTTTGTTACAATAAATCTTAAATTTATGACTCTACAGCGGCTTTTCTTGTGGTGCTTTCTGATATGAGTGTTTGACATCATTTATTTTCAAAGACATTGGTCCAGATGTACTGAACTGGGCAAATTAGTGCGGGAGTGCAAACCTTAGCAAATCATAATTTATTTAACCCTTGTTCATCAATTAAAAAGTGTTACACATAGGCCCATAGAGGACAAAAATGTCCATGTCGAAAAACTGTTATAAGAAAATGAGCACAGACTTAAGTTTGGTCTCATTTTAAAGACCCTTGGCAGATTATTGTTGAAGTAAAAAAAGTTTAAAAAGTGAAACCAAAAAAAAGTTATAGAGGTTTAAGTTTATGAAAATGATTTATGAATTATATTTTATAAAAAAAAGTATATATATATTTTTTAAACATGTTGAATTCTAAAACTGCTAGAAAATCAAAGCCATACATCTAAACAAGTTGTGTTCCAAATTTGAGGTTGATATCTCAAAAAATTAGCTCTCAGTAAGATTTTGTTTGGGCGCAGTGCCAACTTTTCCCCATTAGATGTCAGCAAAACTCCACTAATACACACAGCGGTTGGATTTGTGATTTGCAGTTGAGTTTTTCTCTCTCAAATATTACAAGCACACACATGCACACCCACACATAATTTTATTATTACATACATACATACACACCACACTCGGACATCCATACTAACACACCCACACAGTTACAGCTGCATAGTTTATCAATTGGCTTTATAATATGCATAAACAGAAAACAGGAATAAAGTGAGTATTTGTTTTATACTCCAAACCTGAAAAAATGGCACCATCTGGTAAAATAAAAAGATTTAATGAATTAATTTTGCCAACAGAATTTTCAGCAAAAAATTTTCACTGCGTGTCTAATAAATCCTGACAGTTTTTTTTTATGCCAAAAGAGGGTTTGTGCTGGTGCAAGCTGTTAGTAAATCTGGCCCAAAGTGCGTGATTTTTTGTTTTTGTTTTTTTGTTTTTTGTTTTTAACCATCACCAGGACCAAAATTTGCTTCATTTCTACAGTAATACCATATTGCAATATATTTCAAATCTAAAAAAAATTATTATACTATCAAAATAATTAGATGTAGCTGAACACCTACGTCTTTCAATTTCACTACCATCTATACAAAAG
The DNA here is from genome assembly GCA_023566225.1 of Romanogobio albipinnatus. Lineage (NCBI taxonomy): Eukaryota > Metazoa > Chordata > Actinopteri > Cypriniformes > Gobionidae > Romanogobio > Romanogobio albipinnatus. The sequence goes on from CM042244.1 coordinate 32,355,188, forward strand.
GGGAACATTTTAGGAATAATTTTGTACTGTAACGTTAACATGGATCATGTAACACACTGCAGTCAATTCTAAACAGCAATTCTAGTTTTGCAAAGAACTTGTTTACAAAAGAAAACTGTGTAATGCTACCCGTTGTTAGTGTTTATGTCATTGTTTTATGGGTGACAAAGTGTGTTAGTTGGTTGACATTTTTGCTAGTGTTCTAGAAGAATGAGTTGAGACATGTTTGGTTAAGTGTTTTGGTAGCTTTAGTGCATTTTGAATGAGAAATTAACTGCTCTGTCAAGTTGAAAGTTGGTTAGGAGACCTGTGTGAAGGGTTTTGAAAGTATTGAGAAATGGCACAAGTATCGAGAAATTACATAAGTATTGAGAAATGTGTCCTAGCGATTGAGAAAAAAAAAAAACTAATATACAAAGGTAAGTACACTCAAAAAGTGATTTGTTTGTCTAAATCAGGGGTCTTCTACCGGGGGTCCGCAGTGGGGGGTCCGCCAATGAATGTTTGATCACAAATAATCTTTTGTTAAAAAAAGTCACAGTTTATTATAAGCACCCTCAAACGAATCCAAGAGTATCCTCAGTTGACACTGTAATAATATAATACTGACAAAACAGATTTAGCAAACGCTCCAGTGCCTTTTTTGTGTTTGCATCAAATGTCTCCATTTGTAGCAATAAGAAAGTCATGTTTGATGATCTCTTGAACGCAGTGGCCAATCAACACAAGTGTTTAATTTAGTCAGAAACCACTCACTGCTCAAAACGCCAGTTTTTGAATCCTCTCATTTACAAACAAAGACGTAAGATGTTAGTAAGAGATTAATTTTGCAGTGTAGACATCATTGATATAAGGGAACTTTGTGAGATTGTGAACTGAGATGAGTGACAGCTTGATTGTAAAGGGAGCGCTCTTTGCACACTTTCAAAGCTATAGGCTATACAATACATTAAATAAAAGTTTTGTTTTTCATGCTGCCAAGAGGACCGACAGCCAGTTACACGCAGGAAAACCCCGGATTCACTCTTGAAATTGCAATTGACAGTGATAACTATAGCATGGGACAAAAATATTCAATGTCAAAATAGATGCTGCCAATGTAAATGCAGACGATTGATAGAGAAATATTCGTATCAATATATTTTTGATTCCAATTATTTGTAAAATGAATGACTTAAATGACTAAATAATAATAAAAAAAATTCACAGTTCATTGTTGTTGCTGTTAAGGTAGAGCCATTGCTTACACATTACATCTGCTCTTTACAGAATCATCACTAATTTCAGATTCTCAGTTATTTGATTCTTAATTGTCTGTCACACAATACAATTAAAATGAGAAGTTTAGTAAAAGTTTAAGTAAATGTTGAATTGTCCATCTGACTAGTAAAATTAAAATGTATGAATCTGTAAATCTTTTAACAGCCTAATGAATTGTGATTGTTTTATCACAACATATATTTGTTATGATGCATAAATAACAATGAAAAGTAATATATAGACAATTATGCATGTGCAATAATAACTTGCATAGTTTGTAATCTACTGTCTTAACAAATGACCGTGTCATTTATTTAAATGCATTTTTATATTGGTCTAATCAGAAATTATTCTGTTTAAAATCTTGGCTTATGTCTAAAGAAAATACACTGATTAAGTATGGTACACTGAAAAATGGAAAAACAGGTTGTCTGATTTACATATTTAAAATTGTGTTTTTCTTCTATTTCTTTTCATTAATGTAACTCTAATTCTATCTTTCAATTGATGTAATTCTATACATGTGAATCAAATACTCAAATGAAATATATGTATAAAATTGAAGGAATTCTGTCAGGAAATCATATAGAATCACTTTGGGGATACTTAATTTGGTCACTCAAAAATAACTGAATTAATTGGTTACATGAAACATTGTGCATGTTACTGATGTACATGCTTAAATCATGTAAAAATCTGTTTATTGTCTTGATTTTACTTTGTATGAATGTAATTTATTGTTTTTGGAAAAAAATATATTTTTTTGATTAATATTACATTAAAATTTAAGGTTTGAACCAAAATAATTTGAGAACTAATCAATTTAGCTTTAACAAATTATAATTTTATTTTTATTTGGTGCATATGATTTTTTCCTCCACTCTTTGGTAACCACAAAAACATCAAAACAACAGAAACTCTTTTAAATGTCAAACATAACTGTGTACATTAACAGGTTTCCCCCTTTACTCAATAACATAATAATATAACATTTACTCTCTTAATTCTGCCCTATTCCAAGCATGCTGAAATCCACTGCCCAATGTTTAATGTAAGAGAGATTATTCATGTGATCCCAACACAGATGGACCAAATTTAGCAAATTTCAGTGAATCTTTTCGAGTATCGAGTATTCTGAGCGAGTAGATATAAGACATTCTTAGGTTGAACACTGAAAATTAATCAACTTGCTGATGATTTGTGTCTCTCTCTAAAAAGAGTCACAGGTTACTTTTGAAAGCTTATAGTGATATTGGAAAGTGAGTCCGATGAAATTTCTCTTTGTGGAACAGATGTGAAACATTGTTAAATATCTTTGTACTGATAGGCTATGTGCAAATCAGGCTCCAAACAACTTTACCAAAATTAGATTTTAAAAAAGACACTTCTCCTTACTAAAGCTGACAGTCTATCCTGCACAGTATCGTTTCCTGCTATTTGGCAACAAAGAATTTCCAAGTATGTTTAATTTTTAGTGTTCAATTTTATTTGGGAAACTAAAATGAAACCTGTTCAAAGAAAAACTCTGATAGGAAGTTATAAGGATGTCAGTCATCCAGGAGGAGTGACTTACCCTGGTTCATCAAATGTTTTATTGTAAGTGTGTTCAGACAATGAACAAATGCTTTTGTGGCCACTGAACAAACCACTGCTTGTCCTATCAATTACATCAAAGAATCAACAAAAGCATTATGAGTCATTCTCTTAGCATTATTGTGTAAGTCACACATTAAGTCCCATTCACATCAAGAGTGATAACGATAAAGATATAGTGCTAAAAATCACTCTAAATATAAAGGTCACACCACAACTACAAACATAACAGCATGGAGAAACAATATCATTGGAGTCACTTTCAGAAAGATTTTTTCCTGCTGATGAATGATAAAAACACAGACAGCCAATTAGAATCCATCCTGCTTTAAAAAGATTGAGTATTTAAAGCGGATGATGACAAAACTGCAGCCCGTGCTTATGAGCAGATGTCGTCTGCTAGTTTAGTATATCATCATAGTTATTTGTATAGTTTTCATTGTTGATGTGAACAGACCTTTAGAGAGCACATCAGATGCTCATGCTTTGAACGAGTACATGTTTTTCATGGTGATTCCCTCTCCAGCCAGCTGCACTTTTCTCTGGTTCTTCTTCACGCAGACCACACTGACGACCGTCACGATCAGCATGACCACAAACACCACGACAGACGCCAGTACAGCGGTGAGGATGTTGTTTTGGGCAGAACTCTTAAACTGGCACCTGTCGCCGTAGTGCCACCAGTCATCACCCACCGCGCACCTGCAGGAAGATACAACACACTCACGTGACAACACAAACAACTTCTATTATTGAAGACTAAACACAATCATGACATAAACGCTCATCTCTTTTTCAATTATCCAGGTCACATGCATCCTCATAATGTGATTATAATGAGATATAGGCAATATTGCATTTAAACTTTACCTCATGTAATCACAATACTTTGATCAAATTGGTGTGATTTAACGACCATAATTGTAGTAAAATATGTGGCGTATGCTGGTTTTAATAATAAACAGGCATGTAAACACTTTAATCGCTTTTATTACCCGAGTCCATGTTGACAACCAGGGCTTGACATTCACTTTTTTGCTAGCCAAATTTTGACATTGATACCATGGGGGAAAATATAGATATTTTTAATATTATCTCATAGTTTGACAGCAAATACAGTGAGGAAAATAAGTATTTGAACACCCTGCTTTTTTGCAAGTTCTCCCACTTAGAAATCGTTGGTGCATGTCCACTCTGAGAGACATAATCTAAAAAAAAATCCAGAAATCACAATGTATGATTTTTTAACTATTTATTGTATGATACAGCTGCAAATAAGTATTTGAACACCTGAGAAAATCAATGTTAATATGTGGTACAGTAGCCTTTGTTTGCAATTACAGAGGTCAAACGTTTCCTGTAGTTTTTCACCAGGTTTGCACACACTGCAGGAGGGATTTTGGCCCACTCCTCCACACAGATCTTCTCTAGATCAGTCAGGTTTCTGGCCTGTCGCTGAGAAACACAGAGTTTGAGTTCCCTCCAAAGATTCTCTATTGGGTTTAGGTCTGGAGACTGGCTAGGCCACGCCAGAACCTTGATATGCTTCTTACAGAGCCACTCCTTGGTTATCCTGGCTGTGTGCTTCGGGTCATTGTCATGTTGGAAGACCCAGCCTCGACCCATCTTCAATGGTCTAACTGAGGGAAGGAGGTTGTTTCCCAAAATCTCACAATACATGGCCCCGGTCATCCTCTCCTTAATACAGTGCAGTCGCCCTGTCCCATGTGCAGAAAAACACCCCCAAAGCATGATGCTACCACCCCCATGCTTCACAGTAGGGATGGTGTTCTTGGGATGGTACTCATCATTCTTCTTCCTCCAAACACGTTTAGTGGAATTATGACCAAAAAGTTCTATTTTGGTCTCATCTGACCACATGACTTTTTATCATGACTCCTCTGGATCATCCAAATAGTCATTGGCAAACTTAAATCTGTGAGAATGAGTAAAATTATGAACAATGCCACGCTGAAATCCACGCCTTATAACAGCAACAATATTCATCTGGAGCAAATAAAGTGAGTGAGTGAGGGGAGGCAGGTTTGTGTGTCACTCGCTGTTGGAGGGATGAGAGAGAGAAAGAGCAGCTAGTGTCGTGTATCTATTCTGTGGAAAATGAGTATTGGAAGCGTTTCAGATATTTATTTTTTTGACAACACTACATTGCACTTAGTTTATTATTTCAGATGCCTTTTTAAAAGACTATAATTGAAAAATTTATATATTATAAAATTCAACCTGCCAATGTTGCTAGTAGGTGTGGCATTTGGCGGGTGTTAATGTCAAACCCTGCTGACAACGTTGTGCAACATTATATTTAAAATATAACATTATATTTTGATTGTCGAAAATATCGAAGACACTTTTAGGTCAGTCACACAAAAAAAAAAATTGTCCATAGAATATGTGTTTTGCATTCGACATAAGTAGATTAAAACAGTGGCTATTAACACACCTACTATTTGAGCTCATCATTTGAGCTGGGCATTGGGGTATGTGAATAATGATGGTAAAATAACTAAAATTCTTAGCCAATAATCAGAATAATGAAAATTGCACGATTAAGTCCTTACTCTGGAAATAACCACATTATTGGTGCACATGTAAACATATGCTGCATCCCAATTCTCATATTATATGTTCTAAATAATATTTGAAATTAGAATTAGTGTGTCCCAAATCGTAGGATGTTGAAATGAGTACTCCAAAGATACCTGGATGGTCTACTTTTTCCGGTTAGAATCTGAAATGCAGATCCGTGCGCACTTTAATGGCTAATATTACCCACAACCCATTGTATGTTGGACGAGGATTAAATTCAAACTACAAACACGGATAAAAGGTCTTTAAAAAAACTACAAACATGGTGGATGTGTGAGTCCGACGGTTAAGTAGAGAGGTATAGATAAAGGGGTTTAAGTGATTAATAATCAGTATTAAACTGACGAAAATATGTTTATTCAGTGTTATCCACATTATATTACATCTGCAACATCATTTGTCAAGAAACGTTTGGAAATGTACTTTTAAGTGCATTATTATGCAAATTGCAAAGAGTCTTCGCATGAAAGACGCATGACTGGCAGGTTGTTTTCATTCATGGCTTACAATCTTTAGTGGAGAATTTTTGGAAAACCCTATGGAAAAAAATTAACTGGAAAAATACTTCCAAGAACCAAAGTGGTTGGTCATGGCTGCACTTCATAACTCTACTACACACTAATCAATGTTTAAAAAAAAAAAGTGAACTGGCCATGTATTACCTGCACAAGGCCTTTCCTGCATCGTTCAGTACACACACTCCATCATTTTCACATTGCACTGACACACACAGGTCGTGAGGTGCAGTGGTGGTGGCAGATGTAGAGGAGGTCGCAGTAGTTGTGTTGGCTGACGTGCTGTTGTCTGGATTTGTTGGGCCGGTTGTTCCAGGAGTTGAGCTTGCTGGAGTCATGGTTGTGGAAGGGAAAGGCTGTGAAACAACCAGATGAGCGATATCTACAAGAACACAAACAGATGGACAAACGTAAGCACACACGTAGCATGGCGAGTGATGTTGGACATTACAATACTTTTTGTATTGTACATTGAATATTGTACGTAAACATTCTGCTAAACAACTTCTTTTGTGTTCCATGGAAGAAATACCTTCATACCCAGCAGGCACTGGAGACATTGCAATCATAAGACATTGCAATTTGGTTGAATAAAATGTCTGACTTCGAGCAACCGAAATTCAATGTCAATTTGATGTAGAATATGATGACTGCTGATGATGATATTATGTTGGTTTAAAGTCAGGGTTTTAAGTAACCAAAAGCCAACATCTGTTGGATGTCATAAGACGACTAACGTCCACACAACATCACATTATACCATCATTAGACATTAGAAATTACATTGTTAATTTTTAATTGTGATAAGTAATCAAAATCCAACTTCTTCAAAACGTCTCATGTAAATGACATATTGATGTTGCTACTAGACGTTTAGAAAATGTCAGTACTGCGTTAGCATGAGACAATTAGATGTCATCAGGGTTTGATATCAATGTTTGATATCAATGTTTGGAAGATGTTGGACTTATTACCACAACTTAAAACCAACAAAATATTAACGTGTAATGATGTTTTAATTTAATGTTGTGTGGACATTAACACTATGACATTTAGCAGACGTTGGGCCATAAGAAGGTTTGTTTTGATAATTCACTGCATGCCTCATTAATCCAATACAACCTATCAAATATTTGTGAATAACTTTCTCTGCTGATGACAGTGGATCTTGACATTTGTCTGACCTTTGAATACAGAGTTTCACAGATTGTTGATTTTTCATTTACAACAAAAACCTGGCTTGGTCGTTGCTTGACGTCAAACAAACGTTGGGTTTAGACGTCAATAGGGCTGCAGCTATTGATTCTTTTTGTAATCTATTAATCTAGCACTTAATCGATTGATTAATTGATTAATCGGATTACAAAATGTGTGTTTTTAAACAACCAAAACAAATAATTCATAACGAAAATGAAGAGGAAAAGCAATTTAATTTATTAATATGCACAACAAGTTTCATGCTGTAATCTGCATGAAAAGTAAATATCTTTTATGTAGATTTCTACACCTGCAGCATTTACCATTAGGCTACTAACAACTAATATATAATTTCTGGGGTGAGCCTATTTGTTATGGTAACCTAGCAACGTGTGTGTGTGTGTGTGTGTGTGTGTGTGTGTGTGTGTGTGTGTGTGTGTGTGTGTGTGTGTGTGTGTGTGTGTGTGTGTGTGTGTGTGTGTGTGTGTGTGTGTGTGTGTGTGTGTGTTTGTTTGTTTTGTTTTGTTTTGTTTTATTTTTTCACAGCGCTGGATGTCATATGGCGATTGTGAAACACACGGGACACTTCACTGCATGATTTCATAAATCATTATGATTTCATAAAATTTTTAATAAAATACACGAAAACACAACATTGCCAGAAGTTTTTGCCCAAACTTCAAAAGCCTGTTTAAATTATTAAAACTAGAAGCATAGCTTCACTTTAATATTACATTTATCGTGTGAACTACTAATATACAACATGTTATTGGCCTATGCATGCATGTATGAGACAGAGGGGAACAGGTCGCATTTTCAGCAGATATATGCTGCCTATCATAAATCAAAGCACGAGAGACAGACAGGGTTCGGAGGAGAAGACCGGAAAATCTCCATAAGCACCGCTCCTGCCCTGCCAATACTAACGCACTGCTTGCGCGTGCGGTGTGAAGACGGCGTCAGGCTTCATTGCAGTTTGGTATGGCAGAAATACATACCGGTATGGCGATACTTCTGCGTTTTTGTCCGCGTCAATGTGCAATTACACATGCAGACCGCTAGGAGGCAGTGTCCACGGGCATGTTGATGGTAACCCACAGTATTGTGCAAAAGCTGAAGAAGAAGCGGCTTGTTTACATTGTCATTGCATGCGTCTCAATCAGCTCCTTGGTTCAGTAGTTAGGGCACTGATCAGGACATAAGTCAATGGGCTGACTCCCTGATCAGTACCCATGACTACTGAACCAGGGAGCTGATTGAGACGCACCCGAAGTATCAGCAGCTGTGATGGCGGCAGATAGTGGCTTTTCTTGCATCTTGAGTTGTTGTATGTAATACAAATTAAGCATCTCTAACGTTAGTTGATTAGTAGAGTTACATAAGATGTAAGGTATAGCAGATATAGCAGATGTAAGGATTAAACTATCATCCCATTTCTGGACACACACTATTTATTTATTTATTTATTGACCTGAGGAAGGGGTTCTGGCAGACCAAACACAGCACTTGTGGTCCACATAGAATTGACGTTGTTACATTTTTGGAGAGGTGCACGTCAGGGTACGTCGTAGGGTACGCGTGCATCACACAGCCTACGGCGTAGCTACGGCTACACTCGGCGCAGAAGTATAAATTGGCCTTAAATTGACCTTTAGTGATGTCCGGTTCGCGAACAAATCGTTCTTTTGAACCGGTTCTTTTGACGTGTCTGACTGTCCCTCTGACTCGAAATAAACCAACATCCCGGAGTTATTCAGTTCTCTCCAACAGTACACTGACTTAACCTACTGTAAGAGAGAACGTACTCGGTTACTTAACGTAACCTTGGTTCCCTGAGATAAGGGAAGGAGTACTGCGTCGAAGACGCTATATGGGGAATTCTCCTATTCTCGAATATACTGAAGTAATTGTAAAATCATGCAGTGCTACTGCCCAGTCAAAACAGTGTCAAGACATCTCGCACGCTATTGGCTGGCCAGTGGGAACTGCATGAACCAATGGCAGAACAGCGTAATCTGAGTGAACCAATGGGCACAAAGCCCGCAAAGCTGAGTGCAGAAACCCGCGAAAGGGGCATATAAAATACGCTGTAACTGTCAAAAACGTCAGGTTAAATCGACTGAAGCGACGATCACCCGAGTCAGCAGGGAACCGAGGTTACGTTAAGTAACCGAGTATGTTCCCTTTCGAACGGTCAGTTCGTACTGCGTCGAAGACGCTATATGGTAACCTGTAAAATCCCACCATGCTATGATAAGCGCAGTGACATGTACTCCCTCAAGTTTCAACACTTATTAGAAAGGGCTCAAGACTAGAGTTATTGACACATCATTAATATATATTATATATAATATAATATATATATATAAGCCTTATACTACTGGGCTCGTAGAGGCCGGTAACTATAAGGAATGTGTAAGCATTGAAGCATATGAAGGCCCCAATGCCAACTTATGACGGGGACGGGCACGGGCTTACAAGGCCGTCAAATATTTGTTTAGCTTAGTATTTTTCTATACAGCGAGGACTTGTGACTGCAGTGCAGGGATATCCAGACTATAGAATCTGGTAAAAGTAGATGGTGAGGACCAACCTGCCGATCTACAAATGTCACCCATAGAAGCTCCACTAGACCACGTCCAGGAGGAGGCCATGCCTCTGATGGAGTGAGCTTTGACACCTATGGGGCATTGGAGGCCCATAGTGTCATATGCTAACACTATCGTATCCACTAGCCATCTGGCTAGGCTTTGTTTGGTGACCGGAAGTCCCTTAGTTCGGCCACCAAAACTTACAAAGAGCTGCTCCGACTGTCTAAAGTGGGAGGACCGCTCAATATATGCTCTAAGCGCCCTAACAGGGCAGAGCAGGTGTAACTGTCTCTTATCCTCCGAAGTGGGGAGGGCAGAGAGAGTGATTACCTGTGCTTTGAACGGTGTTGAAAGCACTTTAGGTACACAACCATGCTCTGGTTTGAGGATGACTTTAGAATTGCCTGGGCCAATTCTAAACATGATGCGTTCACAGATAACGCTTGAATGTCACCGACACGCTTAACAGATGCCAGTGCTAATAGCAGGGCAGTTTTCAGCGAAAGCGACTTTAATTCAGCCGTCTGCAGCGGCTCGAAGGGAGGTCTTTTTAGTGCTCTCAAGCTTCACTGATGGTGCTCAAGACACTCTCTGGGAGGTTCTCGAGCCCCCCTTGAGTGGCCAACATGTAACGCCCACGATTTTGGGGTGGGGGTGCCAGATTTTCCCGTTCGCCTGAGAAAGGAGATCTTTCCTCAGGGGAACTGGCCATGGGGCGGCTGATAATAACTGAATCAACTCGGGAAACCTGATGTGGGTTCGCCAGAGTGGAGCCACTAGCAGGACTGTGTGCTCGCATTCCCTGATCCTTTTTAAGACCTGGGGAATGAGCGGTACTGGTAGAAAAGCATAAAGCCATTCGTGGGCCAGCACATCCTTGCTCTTTGAAAAATAGATTGGGCAATGACAGTTGTCTTCGGAGGCGAAGAGGTCGACCTCTGCCCTCCCAAAAACACTCCATATCATTTGAACCGTTTAGGAATGGAGGGCCCATTCCCCCAGGGACACGAGGCCCCTGGAGAGCATGTCTGCTCCCTGGTTCAGTCTGCCTGGCACATGCACTGCTTTCAGTGAATGTAATTTGCCTTTTGCCCATAGGAGGAGATGTCTGACTTGTTGGTTGAGCCATCTCGACCTGAGCCCGCCTTGGCGGTTTATATAGGAGACCACAGTCGTGTTGTCCGTGCGGACTAGAACATGGTGACCTGAGAGACGTGGTAAAAAAGTATTGAGGGCTAGCACTACTGCCAGCATTTCTAGGCAGTTTATGTGCAACCGTGACTCCGTGCTCGGCCATGAGCCGAAGGCCGGTTCGCCCTCGTACAGAGCGCCCCGTGGTGACCACCATCCGTCTGGAAACTGTGACCACGGGGCCAGGGCTTTGACACAGCCTTGGCCCACTTTGATCCAAAGCTGGCCTGAATGCCACACTTGGGAAGGAACCCGTGATTTCAGCCAGTACTGCAGGGGGCGCATGTGCATCATACCCAGCGGAAGTACTGGAGAAGCTGATGCCATTAGGCCTAGCATTCTCTGAAATTTTTTTAGGGCTCTGTTGGTTCCCATTTTGAATGAACGTGCAAACTGCTATGTAGTCAGAGCGCGTTCGTCCGATAGCCATGCCCTCATTTGGGCTGAGTCTAAAATTGTTCCCAGGAAGGAGGTTCTCTGCCTGGGAAGCAATGAGCTCTTGGCTGTATTTATTCTGAGACCCAGGCATTCTAGATGGCTGAGTAGCACAGATTTTTGAGATTTTATTTCTTCCTCTGACCGGGCCAGTATGAGCCATTCGTCGAGGTAGTTCAGAATGCGCATTCCCACTTGTCTTAAGGGGGAGAGAGCTGCATCCATGCACTTCGTGAAAGTGCGGGGGGCCAGGGACAGGCCAAATGGCAGGACTGTGTACTGATAAGCCTTCCCGTCGATCGCGAATCGTGGTCGAAAACACGGTCTGTGACGTGGGAAAATTTGGATATGAAAGTAAGCATCTTTCAGATCCACTGAGAAAAACCAGTCCATCGGGCGGATTTGCGCGATTGAATGTTTTTTTTTTGTTTGTTTTTTAACTCTCCTTTATGGCGGTAGAATGCAGGGGAGCATGCATTAAAGCAGACTCGTAGTTTACATTCATTGCATGAAAAAACATTCAGAACAGGAACAAAAACGGGCCGTGGGGAGAACTCTGAGTCTTTTGGGAGGCGGACCGGCCTGGGTGGGACTCAACCCTCCTCTCTTCCTGATCAGCCTGTCAGGGCTGCTTTCTGTGTTCAGTTTTGTCAGCATTATGAAAGCCTTTTTATAAGGGCCCTGTTCAGATGTCCGCCAGTTGGTTTGTGTTTGTGACACTGTGCAGACAGCACTTATGTGTAGCGGAGCACACTTGTAGTGGGCGCGCGCTATACATATAGAGCGCTCTCTGGGCGAGCTAAAGAGCGATAATCTGTGAGAACAGTGTTTATGTGCAAGGCGCACGTATTTTAGTAAGGTTGTTGTTAAAACAACATTGGTGTACAGGCGAGCGTATTTGACAACAGGCTAGTTGACTGCAATATTTACATCTTCAGTCGCCTGAACCAAGGGGATTGAGAGAATGTAAAGGAAGTCTGTGGTGGTAATCCAGCCACAGCAGGACTTTTGAGTGGTTCTATAGCGCTGAATTAACAGTGCATAGGGGTACATGCATAGGTTGTTTATTAGGATCGCCGTTAATACAACGTTTTGTGTACAGGCGTGCATGTTTTATAACAGGCTCGTTTACTGTAATGGTGAACCTCTCCAGTCGCCTGAATAGGGGACTGAGAGAAGTGGTGGAGTGCTTGGCTGCCATTCACTAAATTGAGACTCACTGAGAAACCTGTGAGAGCGGGGCTCGAATCGGTAACCCTGTGTGCGAAAGTGCACCGTACAAGCAGAGGGTGTGGCTATGACGTAAGTCGCGCTCTCAACTGTGTTTTGGTGTGTAGGGCGTGCGTGCTTCATAACAGGCTCGTTTACTACACTGTTGAACCTCTTCAGTCGTCTGAAAAGAGCGCTATCCACGAACGGAGGGAGGAAATGGGCATACCCTCGCAGTGAGAGCAGCCGGACCCGGCGAGAGCAGCGTCCGTGTGGGCCTTGCCCAGACAGATCACGCACCCGTCGTGGTTATCCTCCTAGTGCAGGTAAGTACTGCACATGCCACACAAGCGATATGTTTTTCTTAGTATTGTACAGAAAGGATACCCAGTAGTGTTTCACCAAAGAGCGCAGGTGAAAGGCGTGACAGCTCGCGGGATCGCTGGCGATTTGAGCGCGCTGAAATACAGCAGGCCGCTGACTCTCGCAGGACGTCTGGGCTGGCTAGCTCGCTATTCCACTGCAGACTCGTCAATTCACGGTGAAAGGTGATGTAGTTCGAGTTTATCAGCGAGGACCGTAGACCGTCGCTAAAGGAGATTTAATCTGACGTTTTTGACAGTTACAGCGTATTTTATATGCTCCTTTCGCAGGTTTCTGCACTCAGTGCACTCATGGGCTTTGTGCCCATTGGTTCGCTCAGATTACGCTGTTCTGCCATTTGTTCATGCAGTTCCCACTGGCCAGCCAATAGCGTGCGAGATGTCTTGACACTGTTTTGACTGGGCAGTAGCACTGCGTGATTTTACAATTACTTCAGTATATTCGAGAATAGGAGAATTCCCCATATAGCGTCTTTGACGCAGTACGAACTGACCGTTCGAAAGGGAACTGATGATGACGAGCACGTCAGCGAGCAGAAGCTGATGATAAGGAGCATGTGTGCAGCGTACACGAACGAGCGTAGCCTACACGGCCTGTCACAGTTCTCGTTCTCGAGTCAAGAATCGGTTGCAGCGGTTTTCGGATCACCAGTACACTAACCGAGAACTGTTTATTTTGGAAATGTCCGATTTGAGAACTGATGAGCTGATACTGACTGAGCATGCGTATAATTTTTCAAGAGAACAAAAAGCAAGTTTTGTTGAACATCAAGACGTGCTATAATATAAATCATAGTGGAAATATGTTTTCATCATTTTCAAGTTCATTACTGTCTTATCACTGTATGTGCATGTGATTGACTATTTGTGATTGAAGTAGTTAATGAGGGCACATTCACAAATTGGGTTAGTATTAAATAAACAATGTTTTAATAAAATATTTATTAAAGTGTTCAAATAATACACAAATTTTAAAAAGAACAATTGCTGGAAAAGTGCACTTACACACTGTAATTGTCTTACACACTATATTTAACAGGTATTGCCTGTTGTTTGTAAATGAAAAAAGTTATTGTGCTTTATAAAAAAAAATGAAATAATAATAATAGCAAAAACAAAGTGCAAAGGCAGTTTTAAACAGAGGTTAAGTTACCATATGCAGCTTGACCGTCTCTTATAAGGGTAGGTTTGAATTCAGAAAAACAATCTATCCCAGATAGCAAAATACACTCGGGCCAGTTCCGGTTTGATTCTCGACTGCCGGAGACTTACCCGTCGGCCCGCTTCCGTCTGCCGCACTCGGGCCGTATGCATGTTTACTCACTGCCCGATTCCGGCCCGAATCAATCGGACCAGATGCGGCAGCCGTTAACTTGCCGACGCTGCCGCAATCAAGCCGGAATCGGGCCGTCACTAATGCGTACTGCCCGCCAAAGCTGGCCCGATTAATTCTTGCCATGTTATTATGAAATGTCTACCTTTATTAATGTTAATTGAATAACCTTTATACCACTTTTGTGTTGATATGACAGCAAATGGATAATGTGATACAAAACATTTAGGCTATAATAAAACTTTTGAAGAAAATGAAAACATAACTTAAAACATATTTTTAATCCGAATATTATTGCAAATGATATAAAAACAAAGGACAGAAATATGAAGAAACTATATTTATTTAGAAAATTGCACATTTATCAAGAAACAACTTTAAACACAACCAAAAAAAAAATATTAAAGTGCACAAGTATATAAAGAAGTATATATAATACTTCTGCGTCGGACCTACGCCGTATCCTCTACGGCGCAAGTTCGCGTTGGTTTTAATTTATACTTCTGCGTTGTCTGCGTCAATGTGCAATTGCACATGCAGACCACTAGGAGGCAGTGTCCACGGGCATGTTGATGGTAACCCACAGTATCAAGGCAAAAGCCGAAGAAGAAGCATGTTTACATTGACGGAGTATCAGCAGCCGTCATGGCGACAGATAGCGTCTTTTCTTGCAGCTTGAGTTGTTGTATGTAATACAGATTAAGCATCTCTAGTTGATTAGTAGAGTTAAATAAAAGGCGATCTGGCGCTGGAATGCGTTTTTGAAATCATGCCGAGCTCGTGACCCTGTTTTCAGTTTCGGTAGCTAGTGCAGACGAGCGCTTCAATCGATTGCTGTTTCGGAGACTTTATTCATTCCGTTGAAATCACAAAACAAAATGCACCCTAATGTGTCCCTGTTCTTGATATACAATCACTGATTAACAGCGGATCTATGTATTTATTCATTAACATAAACAATCTCTGCACTACAAAATATTGTGTTATATAGCAGATGTAAGGATTAAACTATCATCCCATTTCTGGACACACACTCCTATCGCAGATTTTGTTTATTTATTTATTGACCTGAGGGACCAATCACAGCACTTGCGGTCCGCGTAGAATTGACGCATTGTTAAATTTTTGGAGAGGTGCGCGTCAGGGTATGTCGTAGGGTACGCGCGCATCACACAGCCTACGGCGTACACTCGATGCAGAAGTATAAATTGGCCTTAACTTTGTTAGGACTCCATTGTATTTATTTGTAATATAAAGAAATATCACAAAATATTTTTCAAGAATCGGTTGCAACCGGTCGCAGCGGTTTTTGGATCAGCGGTACACTGAACCGAGAACTGTTTATTTTGGACATGTCCGATTTGAGAACCGATGAGCTGATGCTGACAGAGTATGCGTCGAACGACTGACTGACTAGACGTCAACTTCATTTTCATTTTCAACCAAAATTTGACGTCTGGGCAACGTTGGAGTTACAACAGCCCTGTCCCAACCGTGTTCCAATACACATGCCTGTAGTTTTAAAATAAAGACCAAAGTATACTTGTAAATTTTTTACTTGTACTTTAAAAATAAAAAAATGTAATGCACATGTGTGAACAGTGCATATTTTGTATGCGCAGGTCGCACGTGCATATATATATATTTTTTGCAGTATTTACATGGGTTGTAACTCATGGCGAGAGATTACTCAAAACGATTGCGGTGTACATGTACGAGTCAAAAGGAGTATACTTTGCAAGGCTGTGCGTTCGACTGTGTGCGTACGCTCGAGTAAACGTAAACAGTGAAGTTTGGCCTTTAAGGACTTGATGAGCTAAATCAGGTGTGTTTCATTAGGGTTAAAGCTAAACTCTACATGGCTATGGCCCTGGGGTTCCCATCAAGGGATCATTTTATGGATTTAGTTTTAATTAATTATTTAGATTTTTTTAATTATCATATTTTATGAATTAAACAGCTTGTAAACTTACTTTATTTTTTTACTTAAAAAAACTGTTTATGCAATGTTATGCAAATGATCATTTAAGACATTTCTCCTTATATGCAACTATTTTGGCATAGTGTTTTTTTATTTTTTTATTGAGTCTTTATAGAACCCCATTGAACCTTTTATTTTAAGAGTATAGGTTTAGATTGAAATGAGAGTCAATACGATTTCATTCTATTCCTTTGTGCACTTTTTGAATAAATTATCAGCTAATGAGAAATAAGTCAACCAAGTTGTGAAATGGCTATGTGTTTCTCAGTGCTTATCACCTTCCATTGTAAGGAGGAAGATGGCATCTCCGCCCTTGATGAAGTCTCGGCTCAGGGCTCTGGCCTGGGTGAGGTAAACAGGGGTCCCGGCACCTGGACCACGGAAGTACTCTATCCCAATGTCATCTGTTACTTTCACCCCAACTTTACGTGGATAATCCCAGAAGAAATGTTCAGTCCCTAATGAGGAAATTTGAACAGAAGAGTGATGATTCGGTGTATTCCACCGGATTATGTCAGAATCAAATGCATCAATCTGATAGCCTACAACTTGAGATCAAAATTAAGAGCTCCAACCCCTTTTCCGTGACCAAACTGAACAGAGCAAAATGCTTGAATTGACTTGTAGAAGGATCTTAAAATGGATTAAAATTAATTTTGGTTGTTATATAGTGTCTCAGTCCACATTATATTCACACTGCTGATTTAGGAAGCAAAACAATTTGAATATAATAATAATACTTTTATATTAAGACACTAATATGCCACTATTTTAATGCAACTGCACTGTATAATAAATGTAAATATATATAAATATATATATATATATATATATATATATATATATACTCACCTAAAGGATTATTAGGAACACCATACTAATACTGTGTTTGACCCCCTTTCGCCTTCAGAACTGCCTTAATTCTACGTGGCATTGATTCAACATTCATGAAAGCATTCTTTAGAAATGTTGGCCCATATTGATAGGATAGCATCTTGCAGTTGATGGAGTTTTGTGGGATTCACATCCAGGGCATGAAGCTCCCGTTCCACCACAACCCAAAGATGCTCTATTGGGTTGAGATCTGGTGACTGTGGGGGCCATTTTAGTACAGTGAACTCATTGTCATGTTCAAGAAACCAATTTGAAATGATTCGAGCTTTGTGACATGGTGCATTATCCTGCTGGAAGTAGCCATCAGAGGATGGGTACATGGTGGTCATAAAGGGATGGACATGGTCAGAAACAATGTTCAGGTAGGCCGTGGCATTTAAACGATGCCCAATTGGCACTAAGGGGCCTAAAGTGTGCCAAGAAAACATCCTCCACACCATTACACCACCACCACCAGCCTGCACAGTGGTAACAAGGCATGATGGATCCATGTTCTCATTCTGTTTACGCCAAATTCTGACTCTACCATCTGAATGTCTCAACAGAAATCGAGACTCATCAGAACAGGCAACATTTTTCCAGTCTTCAACTGTCCAATTTTGGTGAGCTTGTGCAAATTGTAGCCTCTTTTTCCTATTTGTAGTGGAGATGAGTGGTACCCGGTGGGGTCTTCTGCTGTTGTAGCCCATCCGCCTCAAGGTTGTGTGTGTTGTGGCTTCACAAATGCTTTGCTGCATACCTCGGTTGTAACGAGTGGTTATTTCAGTCAAAGTTGCTCTTCTATCAGCTTGAATCAGTCGGCCTAATTCTCCTCTGACCTCTAGCATCAACAAGGCATTTTCACCCACAGGACTGCCGCATACTGGATGTTTTTCCCTTTTCACACCATTCTTTGTAAACCCTAGAAATAGTTGTGCATGAAAATCCCAGTAACTGAGCAGATTGTGAAATACTCAGACCGGCCCGTCTGGCACCAACAACCATGCCACGCTCAAAATTGCTTAAATCACCTTTCTTTCCCATTCTGACATTCATTTTGGAGTTCAGGAGATTGTCTTGACCAGGACCACACCCCTAAATGTATTGAAGCAACTGCCATGTGATTGGTTGATTAGATAATTGCATTAATGAGAAATTGAACAGGTGTTCCTAATAATCCTTTAGATGAGTGTATATAGTACATTAAGTATATTAATAATTTTTCTTTACATTACAGTAGTAAAATTATAATAGCTGTCTTATTTATTTATTTATTTATTTTCTTTACTTGCTAGAATTAAAACCTCAAGCTTTTATTTAGCCAGAAAACTGCAGGGAGATCTTATTAGTGTCTGTGACAACAAGTCGTTACAAATCTAGTGAAATTCTGCATTCATCTGTCCTGAAAGTGGTTGAAAATAATGTGTAACTGGTTGAAAAAAAGAAAGTAGGTACACCCTCTTTGAATTCTATGTTTTTACTTATCAGCACATAATACAAATCATCTGGTCTTTAGCAGGTCTTTAAATTTTGGTAAATACAACCTAAGATGAACAACAACACTTTACATGTTACACCATATCATTATTTATTTAACAAAAATAAAGCCAATGTAAGACTGGTTTGCCTGCTAAGACAAAAGAAGAGATGCAATAAACACCCTGCAATAAAACAATGAAACTCACGAATCTGGATACAAAGAGGATGTACTTTCTTTCTCACATGACTGTATATACTTATTTCAACTAGAGTTGTCAAATAAATCAATTAGGTGAGCCCTTGGCACAGATTCCTATGGACAGCTATGAACGCGTCATGTCAGCTGCTTATAGCTGAATTGAACTCGTTTCATAATGAATGAACTTTACACACGTATTGAACTGAATCATCACTGAACTGAATTGAGATGAATAATGACACTATTGTCTTGCTACAGCTCCTTTACAGCAGATTTTGAAATCTTGTATTTAATCAAGTTTGTATCATTAACACTGTTACTTTCCTAATTATTATTGTAAAGCTGCTTTTAAACAATTGTTTGTATAAAGCGCTATAGATGACTTGACTTTACTTGATTAAATATTTTGTGATTTGATAAGGGCACTAAGCCATAAGGCTTAACTGTCAGATGCGTTGCCAAAGCAACTGTGCAAAATACAACATTAGAGATCTTTTATGTTATTATGGGAATTATAAATATATTTGTGGTTCATTATGAAACAGTGGCGGGACAGATTAGATTAGTCTACGTAATTAATTGGAAACACTAAATCTTTGGCACGTAAACATTTCAGAAATTTAGCAGGACAAGATGGGAATCATGGTAACACTTTACAGTAAGGTTCGTTAGTTAACTACATTAGTTAACATAAACTAATAATGAACTGCACTTATAAAGCATTTATTTATCTTTTAATGTTAATTTCAACATTTACTAATGCATTATTAAAATCTTATTAACATTAGTAAATGCACTGTGAACTTACATGAACTAACCATGAACAGCTGTATTTTTATGAACTAATGTTAACAAAGATTAACTAATGCTGAACAGAGGTGTTGTTCATGGTTAGTTCATGTTAACTAATGCATTAACTAATGTTAACTAATACAACCTTATTGTAAAGTTTCACCGGAATCACACCCAAATCAACAACACCTCACCTTCCACATTCATTGTGGGGTCTGTTGTTACACTCCTCTGGTTGGACATGCGTTTGCGGATATCTGCGTTCTGGTCCATCAACATCATGGTCATCTGCTTCCAGCGAGCGGGCCAGACCAGACTGCCATCCACGGCATCGTCCCCTGATGTTAAGTGAGCATAAACTCCCATCTCACCTGGGTATCCAGCTGTGCCATTGGGATACAGGCCCATTTGGAAGGTGTAGCCATCCTTGGATCTGAAACGTGGGCTGTAAATGGCGGTGTCCATTGGCGTGTTCTCCAGAACTCTTTGGAAGTCCTTGATCATCCATACATGTTCAGGGCAAGTAGTCTCTGAGAGGTTGATGTCGTCTAGTGAGAGTCCGCCTGTGTTTCCGCTCCCTTTAATTCCCTCAAACACCACACGAAACTTTTTGGAGACGTTCAGGCTCACGTGTTGGATTTGCCACAGGTCACCGGGAGGAGCTTTCAAATAAAAGACATAAAAGAGTCCCTGTTAATGTATAAAGCAGCTTGTGTTGTTGAGTCGGTCAATCCAGTGTTTCAGTATGTCACAGCACAGCACTCATAGAGCCCAACTATTAACCTTAGACCTGTTAGTGGAAGGACAAAACCGATCACGCTCGTACCAAAGAGTTGATGTTTACCTCCAAGATTTGTCCATAGAGTTGTTATGCTTAGCTCACTATGATTGTGCACAGTTCACAGTTACAAAAGGCATTCCCTCAGCATGGCATGGTGTTGAAGCTTTGGGAACAATAATACCCACTATGATGCAGCGGCGAGTTCCCTCAAAAGGGAACGTTTTAGTGTTACACATGTAACCCCAATTCCCTGAAAGTGGAATGAGACGCTGCGTTCGTGTTGTCATGCCTCGGGCAAGCCTGTGTGTCTCCTTCAGACAATGAAGCTGCTGACATTTAATGCAGGTACGCTTTTATATGCATGGGCGCTATTCACGTCAGCCAATCGAGATTGGCGTGTTCAGACAACGGTCACACCTAGATGTGATACCATTGCATAAACACCATGATTCAGTGGAACCGGGTTACATAGATAACCCTAAGACGTTTTGTGTAATTTAACCATATTAATACTGATCACAGCAGTGATTGTATAATGATTTAAAATATAGCGTTGATGATATATTTTTATAAAGATGATATTAATTTCACAAGAAAACAAATGTGAGTTAACCAAAGGTATGCTTCCTCCTTCCTGTCATCCTCTTCCTGCAATGGCAGATTCAAATGTCCTGCAGGAGTCTAATTTAAATATTAAAAGTTTAATGAACTTTTGGGCCTCGTTGTTTCTACGGGTATTATTTGCACTAATAATTAATTCTGAAAAAGGCCAGTTAAATGTATTAAAGTAAACAGTTATTGTTTCATTCAAGAGCAATTCAAATTTCATTCAATTTAAGGTCACATTATATTGTAAATCTAGTAACTAGGGTATGTAATTAGTAATGAATGCAGAATAAATAAATAAATAACCTGCATGGTGCAAAGAAACTGTCTTTGACAACAGTCACATTTAAAATAACATCTGATATTCATTAATCCCAGGCTGAACATTTGTACCTTCAATCTTCTGAATGAGATGCAGGGTCCCGTTCGGGTCTGCCATGTCGAACTCTCTCGTCCAGATCCTGAGCTGGTCACTAGCATGACCGCTGTTGTAGAGGAAGAACTGCAGGCACTGGAATCCTCGCTTGGGGTAAAGAATCCTGCTCTCCAGCAGCGCCTTGTTCCCCTCCATCCCAACTGCTGTGTTGAAGTGCATGAAATAACCTTTTCCTGAAAACATGATGGATATCAGTGGTTATACAGAGTATATGAACTGACAACGTTTAAAAAATGCTCATGTTGAATGATTATGAGAGGCGATTGTAGTCAAGTAAAGGAGTGTTTAACTGTTTAACAGAATAATTTTCTGCATGTTAAATTTTTTGAGATTTTCTCATTAATTTAACTTACAAAAACCATGTAGTAGCTGTTTTTATTGTTCAACTTTTGAGTTGTTTTTTGACTGATCATTACGTGTCATCACAAGATGTAATGATTATAACTGTGTTCAAAGACAGTTTACACTGAATGGGCCCTATCTTGCACCCAGCGCAATTGACTTTGTACACCGACGCATGTGTCATTCCTATTTTGCACCCGCGCAAAGCGCGCTTTTCCCTCCACAGAAGCACGTCGCTAAACTAGTGAATGAACTTGCGCTCCCTGGGCGGTTCAGCGCAAAAAAGGAGGCGTGTTCCGGCGCAAACAATCCCTGGTGCTATTTTGCTGTTCCATTAAACAATTGCGCCACTGACCAGAAAAAACCTAGTCTAAAGTCAGTGGCGCGTTGCGCGTTGTTCACTGTGCTATTTTAAGGGCGCATGCTTGACCATAATGTATAGCGTGCACAACGCGCATACACTTCTACACAGATGCAACAGTTATTTTTGCAAATCATAAATTGTTACACTTAAAAAATATTAACACATGAGATGACGGAAATCATTGTGGTGTGCCACGAAGATGTGAAAAAATAGGCATAAATCTAGCTTACAAATGATCAGGCTAATTGTAATAATTAAGGATAAGACCTGTTTGCCCAATAGTGGCAAGACATATATGTATATAAGGACATCTGACAAATTGGTTTGTCCGTCAAGAACCAGGAAAAAAAAAATCGACTGAAAAACTGAAAAAACTGAAAGACTGAAAAAAAAAGACTGTGAAATCACCTTTACCATAATGTACAACATTACAACTTCACTTCTCTGTCTTTCACTGCTCTTACAAGAACATCAGTCTCCTCGGCTGTGAACCGCTCCTGGCGTGCGCCTGGTAAATACGCCATAATAATAGCAATCCATAATGGAACTTGCGCACCTGCTTTTAAAGGGAATGTTGGATGACGCTCTGATTGGTTTATTCACGTTACGCCCAAACCACACCTATGAATAATGAAGCTACTTCAGACCAACCCATTTTAGATTTGCGCCGGGCGCAAGAGCCATTTATCCCGCCGGGAAAATAGCAACAGCGCCGAGACCCGCCCACAAAGTTACTTGCGCTTCGCGCTTTGACACTTGCGTTTCAGATCGTTAAAATAGGGCCCAATGTCACTAACTGTAAATGTTTAGTAGGGAGATTTGATCGGCTTGTGTGTTTAGTAAAAATGGGCAAAAGAGTAAAAAAACTGTCATGAAATAGCAGAGAGAGAGAGAGATGGATCAGTGAACACAGTGCTTTATCAGAGCAGGTGAGTAATAACACATGTAATGAGATGATGAAGACAGGTATTAAACTTCAGCTCTTAGGTTTTGCAAGTGAAGATAGAGATCTTGACTTCAACAGGTGAGTAAATCCACATACACACCTTAAGTTGCTGTTTAGCAGGCTGAAAAGTAATCAAGTCTTTGTCTTACAAGTCTTGAGGAAACGCTAGATAAGAGGAGCAGGAGCTAAACTTCAGACAGGAACTTAGGAATCACAGGAGGTAGTAGTCGTAGACCATGGCTGTGTCCGAAATCACCCCCTATACACTTAAATAGGGAATAGGGTGTCCAAAACCATAGTGGACGTGTACAACTGATGTATACGCTCAAAAGCTGGAGAATACCCATAATGCACCGCAGCTTTTCCAAACTGCTGATCAGAGGTGGGTAGTAACGAATTACATTTACTTCGTTACATTTACTTGAGTACATTTTTTGGGTAACTTGTACTTTTAGAGTAGATTTAAAGATGGGTACTTTTACTCTTACTCAAGTAAATTTCTTGTGAAAAAACTGTACTTTTACTTAGTTACATTCGGTGGCGTTCCTCCGTTACTGTCAAATGGTAATAATTATATTATATATATTAAAATAAGTTAATATGACTTTCGCAAGTCTCGCGAAACGTTGGAGAGGCTGTTTCGCGAGAGGTTGCTATGCATCACCCGCTTATATTAGCGCGCGTTTAGTCGGAAGATGATGGCCGAAGCAGAGGAAGATGTGTGTGAGCTACGGGAGGCAGATTGCTCGTGGCTTCAAGTTCAGTCTATGTTTTCACTCCAAGATGTCAAAAAGAATAGTTTCATAATGCGATGCATGTTGTGTGCACCCAAACGAACTGACTTCTCTCAGCATACAAGAATTCCACCCTGAAAAGAACATGTAGCGGTAAGTGTCACAATGATGCCTATATTTGAACACTATTAACGGTCATTTGGTAACTATGGGAAATTTTCCCTTATTATAATACTATTTCACACACTGTCCGAGTGTTTTCCTCATATGCGCTCTTGTGCAAGCAATGACAAATCGTTTGAATCCTCCAAACAACACACGTCCACGAACAAACGTTCACATCTGCACATTTACATATCCTTTTCTTCACAAAACGAAACAAATTGAATAGCCTAATGTGACGTCTTGCATTTATACACAAATCCGGACAGACACCTGTCTGAAGTGTAGAAAATACATACAAATAAAAACGGTATTGTATTTTATTCCTACCTAAAGAATAGCCTATATACTTATAAAAATATAAGAACAAAGTATGTTTTAAGAAGAGACACATCATTAATTTACACTGTTTAACCATTAATCACACACACACACACACACACACACACACACACACACACACACACACACACACACACACACACACACACACACACACACACACAAGGTTCATTAGCTTACATTAGTTAACATGAACTAATAATGAACTGCACTTATAAAGCACTTATTTATCTTTATGTTAATTTAAACATTTACTAATGCATTATTCAAGTATTGTTAACATTAGTCAATGCACTGTGAACTAACATGAATAAACTATGAACAGCTGGATTTTTATGAACTAACGTTGACAAAGATGAACTAATGCTGAACAGAGGTGTTGTTCATGGTTAGTTCATGTTAACTAATACAACCTTCTTGTAAAGTGTTACCGAGGGGTGTGTGAAAGCTCTCCAAGTAGCCAGAAATTCAGGGTTTTCGCTTCTTATCAATCAGATCGAAAGTAACTAGTAACTAACTACTTGAGTAGTTTTCTCATCGAATACTTTTTTACTCTTACTCAAGTAAATATTACGATTGTTACTTTTACTTTTACTTGAGTAAATATTTCCGTAAGTACTTGTACTTTTACTTGAGTACAGATTTTGGCTACTCTACCCACCTCTGCTGCTGATCCAATGTGGCTACTCCATTAATCTTCACCCACAAATGATCCTTTTAAAGGGATAGTTATAAATTAAACTCATTTGCACAGTCATACTGTTTAACTTTCTTTATGACAAAAGGAGAAGCTACACAGAAACTGAAGTGAAGTGTTCTTTTCCATACAACCGGAGTGAATGAGTGAACTAAAAAGCACCATAACAGTTTTAAAAATGTATGATAAAAGTCATATAACTTTGTTTACAAAACAGACTTTTTAAGTTGTTATTCAATGAAAATGGTTATTGCTGTCATGCTAGATTTAAAATCAATAATGCCAAACTGATTTGGAATGACATGAATGCGAGTAAATTATGAGAGATATTTCATTTTTGCGGGTGAACTAGCCCTGCTTTTCAATTCTAAGAATGCATTGAAGTTTTTAAATATTAAAAATCAACAAGACTTGCCATCACAGCGTCCCATGTTGGTGTAGTCGGTGTCTGGTCCACCTGTAGCTTTGGAAACACGCTGCCAGCTTGCAGTGCTAGCATTTTCATGGCTTTGGATCATTCCACAGATATTTTCTGATTCAAAGTTACAGGAGTCCAGAAATGTAGAGGAGCTGGCTGTGAAGTAATCACATACTATCAGATGAACCAGTAGTACAGGCACACTTTAAACATTCATACATTTCCTACATGTTCTTATGTATGATCTTGTTGCAAACAAAGTATTTCATACACTTGACCATTGTCAACTCGTTAATGAACGACCCTACCGCTGATACCAGCAAGAATCAAATCAAATCTTGACATTTGTATCAATACCTAGCCCTAAGCAAGAAGTGCATCAGGTTCATGATGTAAACCAGTGGTTTTCAACCCTGTTCCTGGAGCCCCACTTAGGGTACATTTACACAACAACAATGTACTAAAATATGGTAAAATTTTCCTTTGCATTTTTCGCATTCAGACTACACCACTGTCAAAACAATCCCCATTAACACGGATCTGCAAAAATAATTTAAAATGCTGTATCATGCATGCCAGGCCAGTAGTTGGTGATGTAAAGAAACACTACGTGCCTATAGACTGAACACTTAATACGCAATGTTTTTTTTTTTTATAAATTTGTGTTTTTGTTGTTTACTTGGGGATGGTAATTGTATCATTTTCAAAAACTTGCATTATGAAACCTGTTTTCAAAAGTTAGCATTTTCAGGCCTCCAAAACCTTGTTGTCATGTAAATGAATGGTTAAACATGTAAAAAAAAAAAAAAAAAAATCTGTTTTTGTTGAAAACGGTGTAGTGTAAATGGCCCTAACACTGCTCGTCTCCCTTATCAAACACACCTGATTCAGTTCATTAGTAGAGGCTCCAGAAATGTGTGTGCCAGACAAAAGAGACATTCAATGTGCAGTTTTGGGGGGGGTCCAGAAAAATGGTTGAGAACCCTTGCCGTAAACTAAACATCACATTTTATGAAGGAAAAAGGTTTTGTATCATTTCAGATTTTGATAGTGTGTAAAATGCATTACTGCAGTTGTAGAGTCTGTTGAGTTTGAGCAAGTCACTGTCGCTAAACTCCATACGCTGGCCTATGACGTCACTGAAGGCAGGGATCTTGGTGACTATGGTGGGCTCAGTGCCATTCTGGAAAGCTTTCTTGCTGTAATGCATCATGGAACCATAGTCATAAGGTACGTTCAGGGCACTGGATGTAGTGTCGTTGTATTTGTTGAAGTTATGCTCCTTGCCTGTGAAATGAATGTGTTCTGAAAATAAATGTCCATCCCTGAGAATATCTCCTTGTACATAGCAATAAGGATATATTACAATTATCTGTTTGTTAATAATCTTCTGAATTAGAAGGTTTTATTCCACAATGTAAATACTTATGATACACAATGTAAATATCTATTGTTTGTGTTTTGGTTCTTTGAGTTTAGTGTTTAGTCCCTGTGTCCTTGGTTAATAGTTGTTTGTTAATTGATTAGTCCTACATGTTCCTTGTTTTTTCCCTCATTTGCCCTGTGTAATTATACCACCAGTTCAATTCTTTGTCTGTTGTATAGTGTATATTCTTTGCCATGTATAGTGTGGTTCCCTTTCCCTTCCCTGCGTCAGAATGCTTCAGCGTGACCGGTCTCTGAAGCATGTGTGAAATTACAGCAATTCTATTGGCCGACAGCAGTCATATGATGTAAAATGGCACACCATTATGACTTTGAAAAAAGACTTATCAGCTTCTTTGTCTTCAGGAAGTGCTGTATGTTAAATTGTCTTATTTATTGTTGTTTGTCAAATTTAGAAAGAGAAAAAGGTTGGTATGGTGTGATACATATTCCCCTATGTACACCTGACTTAAGTTATACGCCGATCAGACATAACATTATGACCACCTTCCTAATATTGTGTTGGTCCCCCTTTTGCTGCCAAAACAGCCCTGACCCGTCATGGCATGGACTCCACTAGACCCCTAAAGAGGTGTGCTGTGGTATCTGGCGCCAAGACGCTAGCAGCAGATCTTTTAAATCCTGAAAGTTGCAAAGTGGGGCCTCCATGGATTGGACTTGTTTGTTCAGCACATCCCACAGATGCTCGATTGGATTGAGATCTGGGGAATTTGGAGGCTGTTTGTGGCAGGGCCGCATTATCCTGCTTAAAGAGGCCACAGCCACCAGGGAAGTCAGTTTCCATGAAAGGGTGTGCATGGTCTGCAGCAATGCTTAGGTAGGTGGTACGTGTCAAAGTAACATCCACATGGATGGCAGGACCCAAGGTTTCCCAGCAGAACATTGCCCAAAGCATCACACTGCCTCCGCCAGCTTGCCTACTTCCCATAGTGCATCCTGGTGCCATGTGTTCCCCAGGTCAGTGACGCACACGCACCCGGCCATCCGTGTGATGTAAAAGAAAATGTGATTCATCAGAATAGGCCACCTTCTTCCATTGCTCCGTGGTCCAGTTCTGATACTCACGTGCCCACTGTTGGTGCTTTTGGTGGTAGACAGGGGTCAGCAAGGGCACCCTGACTGGTCTGTGGCTTTTCAGCCCCATACGCAACAAACTACGATGCGCTGTGTATTGTGACACCTTTCTATCAGAACCAGCATTAACTTATTGAGCAATTTGAGCTACAGAAGCTCGTCTGTTTGATCGGACCACACGGACCACCTTCGCTCTCCACATGCATCAAAATGAGCCTTGGCCGCCCATGACCCTGTCGGCAGTTCACCACTGTTCCTTTCTTGGAGCACTTTTGATAGATACTGACCACTGCAGACCAGGAACACCCCACAAGAGCTGCAGATGCTCTGACCCAGTCGTCTAGCCATCACAAATTGTCCCTTGTTAAACTTGCTCAAAATGTTATGCATTTCCCAGTGTTCCCAGATAGATATATAGAAAGAAAGAAAGAAAGAAAGAAAGAAAGAAAGAAAGAAAGAAAGAAAGAAAGAAAGAAAGAAAGAAAGAAAGAAAGAAAGAAAGAAAGAAAGAAAGAAAGAAAGAAAGAAAGAAAGAAAGAAAAATACCTTCTGAAATGCGGTCCCAGATGATGGAGACATAATCATCTCGGTCAGAGCGGGACTGCTCATGCCAGAAGCCTAATGCATGGAGAAACTCATGCTCAATGGTTGCGATACGATCACATCCACTGCCAATGGACAGAGTCTGTTTGCCAACTCGCCGGTTCCCAACTGATGAAAAGCAGCTATTCACACACACACACACACACACACACATATATGATACATACAAAGATACATCAATATTTAATATTATAATATAATACATATACATTACATTATAATACATTATATATATATATATATATACAGTGAGGAAAATAAGTATTTGAACACCCTGCTATTTTGCAGGTTTTCCCACTTGGAAATCATGGAGGGGTCTGAAATTGTCATCGTAGGTGCATGTCCACTGTAAGGCCGCTGTGTTCGCTCCAAGGATCGGTAGCGATAGCGACTCGAAGGCCGTTTGCGTGTTCGTGTTTCAGCTGGGTAAAATGGATTTAATTATAATATTCTCTATCTGACTCCATTTATCATATTGTCGAATTTAGGATAGAATGCCAATGGGTTGTTTGGTCATTTATATCTAATAGTTAATCATACATTTAATAATTCTGTTTTTGTCATGAGTTGGTTTTGGCTCTCTTCCTTCCCACCTGTTTGCTATCGCAATCAGCGCGCTCTCTGATTGAGACGCACCAGTTCCTCTTTTCTTTGAACTCTCTCTGGCTATTTAGTGCCTCCCTGTTTGTGGCTTATTTGCCAGATTATTGTATGCTTTTTGCTCTAGTTCACGTCTCTCGTTTGCCCTGTCAAGACTGTTCAGATCTACCTGTGTTGTCTAGTTGGTCTCACCTGTTTTCTGTCCAGTTACATAATCAATTCAAAGATAATTCGTACCTAACATCAAATACTTTTTAGCAAGGAATAAGATATCGATACCTGACTTCTGAATATTACGCAGCGCAGAGTGTCGAGACACTCTGCGGTACGGGCCAACTCTATTACAGTATGGGCCCCGAACTCATTACTACATCGCTTTAAATAACTCAGACCAGACCGAAAAACTGTTTCAAATGGAAATACATGAAAATAAAGTGAATTTAAATTGAGTCGAATTCCCATTTGGCTTGATTGAAAGGAAACCAAATGGCTCCAACAGCCACACCCACCATCATAAGTAAAATACCTCTAAGCTCTAAAAACTCTTATTAACTTCTTATATACTTCTGTAATTACGGGATTTTTTTTACCATTCGCACTGAGACATTTCAAATGATACCAAACACATATAATATTGTATAGTGAGAATTGACATTGAAATATACCCAAAATCTATTGGATTTAGTGATCTCCCAGGAGAGGGGATCAGGAGTTTGGGGGAAGTTTGGGACAAGGTAAATACATGCAAATGAAGCCATTCTCAATTGATTCACTCAGTGGGACGTTGTCTCAGATGAGAGTGATAATTGTATGAGTGGATTCAGATGTTAATCTCTTTCATTAATTTTCAGACCGTCTTTCTGAAAGTTACTCATCCAGAAAATCTGGCCCACTGTGAGAGACATAAATCTAAAAAACAAAAAAATCCAGAAATCACAATATATGATTTTTTAACTATTTATTTGTATGATACAGCTGCAAATAAGTATTTGAACACCTGTCTATCAGCTAGAATTCTGACCCTCAAAGACCTGTTAGTCTGCCTTTAAAATGTCCACCTCCACTCCATTTATTATCCTAAATTAGATGTACCTGTTTGAGGTTGTTAGCTGCATAAAGACACCTGTCCACCCCATACAATCAGTAAGAATCCAACTACTAACATGGCCAAGACCAAAGAGCTGTCCAAAGACACTAGAGACAAAATTGTACACCTCCACAAGGCTGGAAAGGGCTACGGGGAAATTGCCAAGCAGCTTGGTGAAAAAGGTCCACTGTTGGAGCAATCATTAGAAAATTGAAGAAGCTAAACATGACTGTCAATCTCCCTCGGACTGGGGCTCCATGCAAGATCTCACCTCGTGGGGTCTCAATGATCCTAAGAAAGGTGAGAAATCTGCCAAGAACTACACGGGAGGAGCTGGTCAATGACCTAAAAAGAGCTGGGACCACCGTTTCCAAGGTTACTGTTGGTAATACACTATGACGTCATGGTTTGAAATCATGCATGGCACGGAGGGTTCCCTGCTTAAACCAGCACATGTCAAGGCCCGTCTTAAGTTTGCCAATGACCATTTGGATGATCCAGAGGAGTCATGGGAGAAAGTCATGTGGTCAGATGAGACCAAAATAGAACTTTTTGGTCATAATTCCACTAAACGTGTTTGGAGGAAGAAGAATGATGAGTACCATCCCAAGAACACCATCCCTACTGTGAAGCATGGGGGTGGTAGCATCATGCTTTGGGGGTGTTTTTCTGCACATGGGACAGGGCGACTGCACTGTATTAAGGAGAGGATGACCGGGGCCATGTATTGCGAGATTTTGGGAAACAACCTCCTTCCCTCAGTTAGAGCATTGAAGATGGGTCGAGGCTGGGTCTTCCAACATGACAATGACCCGAAGCACACAACCAGGATAACCAAGGAGTGGCTCTGTAAGAAGCATATCAAGGTTCTGGCGTGGCCTAGCCAGTCTCCAGACCTAAACCCAATAGAGAATCTTTGGAGGGAGCTCAAACTCTGTGTTTCTCAGCGACAGGCCAGAAACCTGACTGATCTAGAGAAGATCTGTGTGGAGGAATGGGCCAAAATCCCTCCTGCAGTGTGTGCAAACCTGGTGAAAAACTACAGGAAACGTTTGACCTCTGTAATTGCAAACAAAGGCTACTGTACCAAATATTAACATTGATTTTCTCAGGTGTTCAAATACTTATTTGCAGCTGTATCATACAAATAAATAGTTAAAAAATCATACATTGTGATTTCTGGATTTTTTTTTTTTTATTATTATATCTCTCACAGTGGACATGCAATTTCAGACCCCTCCATGATTTCTAAGTGGGAGAACTTGCAAAATAGCAGGGTGTTCAAATACTTATTTTCCTCACTGTATATATATATATATATATATATATATATATATATATATATATATATATATATATATATATATATATATATATATATATATATATATATATATATAGTTATATATATATATATATATAGTTATATATATAGTTATATAGTTCCTACACAGCTCGTGTTGTGTGGAGCAGCATGTATAAGGGTAGCTCACCCGTTGCCTTTAAATACTGAGATATAGTTTTCTTCTCCATTCCATGGTGTGTAGTCAATGCATGACTTCAACCGATACTGTTCAAAGGCCTTTAGGATAACCCCTTTTGCATTGATATCTGTCCATAGAGAAATTGATAGGGTCGTATAGAGAAATTGATAGGGTCTTATTAGTATGGCATAGCCTGTCCACTTATGACAGGAAGAGGACTGTCCACTTAGACAGGAAGAGGATATCTGACTGACATGTAAAGCAACCTATAACATTTTGTTTTGTTCAGTGTCATGCATATTGCTACAATAAGGGTGTGTTCACACTTGTAGTTCAGTTTGCTTAGTTAATTTGGTTCAGAACCTAAAGGTACCAAAACTAAAGGCATAGGGATACGTTCACAACCTGATTGGTTCTGATGCCTGTACAGAACTGTGATGGGCAACATCGCGACTATGACGAGAAAAAACAGGTGATTGAGCATTCTGTCCTTTTTAGGGTGTCATCTTCCTGTTTTTGTTTCGTTTACATGTCTTTGGTCCATGTTGCATTCATATATCATTCGAACCGCACTAAAGTTCATTTGAAAGTGGACAGAGAAAGATTTCAGCAGTCTCGGTCCCCTTGTTTCGTGCACACCAGGGTTCGGATGGCAGCGTTCACACTTATTCAAATTAACCGTACAAACAGAGCAATCGTACTAGGGTTTGTTTTAATCCAACCAAGCGGCAACATCCCGCAATTTCTCTTGAAGCCAATACGGAAGTGACTTAAACTGCAATTCATCGACTGGCCACTAGAGACAGGCTCCAGAAGGGAGCCCCATATTAAAATGCCCAGCTTTACAGCAGAAATAAAAATGTTTACAGCCTAGTACAAATTGTGTTTTTGGTCTATACGGCTAATTTACCCCAACTGTGAGGGGGGTGAATTTTTGTAAACTGTAAACTCATTCGTTTACATTATATAAAGTTATGCATAATTAAGGGCGTGGCCACTTTTAGTAACAGGTGGATAGCCTACAACAATAAGGAGCTCCGCCCACGTCCCGCCTCTTTGCCCATTTTCTGTTATCTGGGTGTGGCGTGTGATGACGCGCTGCCAAGATGGCAACGGCCAGCTGGACCCTACTTTACGCTTCAAAACTGCTCTTCAGAAACCTATGGGTGACGTCACGGACACACGTCCATATTTCTTTTACAGTCTATGAACCCAACCAAACATGCCAAGTGTGAACACACCCTAACAGGCAGACTTTTAATCCATCTAAAACCGATTATTTCACTAATTACTTTGTCCCCAGCCATCATTTGCTTCCAGTACACTGTTTGGAGCACATGAATAATGTAAAAAAAAAAAAAAAAAAAAAAAAAAAAAATCTTAATTTGATTATGTGATGTTGTGACGTTGAGGCTGAAACTAAGGGCTGAAATCATTTTGATGAAATCTGAGAGAGTTCATAAAGAGATCGTAAAACTAATCCATATGAATTGAACGGTTTAGTCCAAATTTTCTGAAGACATACAATCGCTTTATATGATGAACAGATTGAATTTAGGCTTTTAATTACATATAAACATTCATCAACTCACATCAGTTGTGATAAACGGAAGCTCAAGCATGGGGTTAGGGTGGGGTTTTCTTGTGCGAGATGTGCGAGAACCAATGTGGTTCATTCTCATGTTATGGAACGCAGCACGTTTGAGCTTCTACAAGAGCCAATGAGGCTCATTCTCATGTGTTATGCCAGATGTTTGGGCTTTGAATTGCTATTGCATTGAAAGTTCCAGTAAAGACTTTTACATTGTTACAAAAGAAAATTAATAAATAAATGATGCTCTTGAACTCTGCTATTGAACTTTCTATTCATCAAAAAATCCAGATTTTTTATTTTTATTTTATATAAAGCCGCAAAACTCTTTTTAACATAGCAGCACATCAGCATATTAAAATGATTTCTGAAGGATCATGTGACACTGAAGAGTAATGATGCTGAAATTTCAGCTTTGATTCACAGAATTAAATTACATTTTAAAATGAATTACAATAGAATTTTTTTTTTATATTACATTATTTTATTTTTGTACTATTTTACTGTATTTGTGATAATATACATTATGGACTAAACAAACTCACCCAAATCATCCTCAAGGTAATAAGGAATCGTTTTTGGCCATCTGTATTTATCCCCGATTATAGCATTTCTCCCCAATTCCTGAGACAGAAACAGGAAATTCTGTCACATATGCAATTCACTGCTGAATTATTTTTATTTACACATACAGCAGTAGTGCTATGAGAACAACAAACCACACACGAACAGATGGATTTTATTTGTTTTTCAGGTAGTTAGGTCTGCTGATATTAACCAAATATCAGCTCTTACCTCATCATATAAAATATCTCCCTCAAAAAGATCAAGACCTGCATCTGAATACATGACAAACAAATCATGGTCATTTCAAGCAAACTAAACAAACGTATAAATGGCATGTTCACCTTACCTTCATTAACATCAAACAGATCCTCTTTTCCGCCATCTACATTATATTCTGCAAAATCAATACTAATGCAGTTAGGCATAGTTTTTACATATTCTGTACATTAAATATGTTCTCAGCTAAGAAGAGAGGAAGAAAGCACCCTTACCGATCACTCGTTGCGTTGCCTAATAGGCAAAACATGAGAAAAGATTCAAAAATATGTGGGAAATATCAATTATCATATAAACAAGACTTGTCAGGTGACAGTACTTCATATTGATACATGCCGAATTACTTCAAAATAAGTAATAGTTGTTCTGTTTGCTGTTTTGTTGCACAAAAACCTAAATATCCATTATAACTTCAATTATGTGTATAAAAGAATCACTCACCTCACATCTACCTTGAAAGCCGAAGAGATACAAGACATGCAAAAGAAACAGAATTATGTGTGTCGTGGTCACGGGCCCCATGCTTGAGCTATGAAGCACAAAACAACTAACAGAAGAGTCTTGATCTGATATCAGCCCAACAATGTTGTAAAAGATGCATAAAAAGATGCATAAAATGAGTGCAAAGCTGGTATGATGGACCTGATAGGGAGTAACAGCAGATCAATGATTGACAGAGCAGTAAATGCTACAAGTTCATCTGATTGGTTCTCTTTTCAATATCAAGTCTGATAATAGAGTTGTGATAGATCTGATCAGAAACAGTAAAGATGCACATTAAGAGATAAGAGCACAGCAAAACATGGCTGTTTGAAAATAAAAAGAAGAACCATAACTTTAGGGGAGTATGTTTCCTAAAACAATCCTACCATAATTTGTCCTTCCAAGGAAGAGCCCAGATTGAGCAGATACACTTCTCTCTCTGAAACACAAAACTGACCATATGCTAATTAACATTAATAATGTTACAACAAGGATACATAACAACAACAAGGATACATAAATTAATCAGTTAACAGTGACAGAAGGTTGTCTGGCATCGATGAGGACTGACAACAGAAGGAACATAACTGGGGTAAAATAAGCCAGTGGGTAAATTGGGTGAACTCTTTGTTTCTAGGAAACTGTGCACAGTTGCTGTCTAAACATATATTCAGAATGTGCCTGACCAGGAGCGGATTTAGTGAGTTGGGGGCCCCAGGCAAAATACAGGAATGGGGTATTACCCTATACAATTTAAAACCTTGAGGTTATTTCCGCTGTTATGATGATTGCTTCTGCACGACACCTCCACCCCCACAAATTTAAATTACACTGAGGGAAATTATTACACACATAAGAATTATTTCAACCAAAAAATGAAGTGTCTGTGTGAAAAGTATACTGTGTATGCGTCATCTACTCGGGTCCTTCACAGAAATGAGTGGGCACCATTTAAAACGATAAACATAATGCGCACTGTTGCTCCTTATTTAATTATAACTTCAGATGCATGATATGTTAATTTGTAGAGCCCTATGAAGAATTTTTTTATTTTTATTTAATTTTTTATTTTAAATTCTGGATGGTTATATTAAATTGTATTAATCAAAAAGCATGTCTAATTAATTGAAATCATGAAACTTGTTTAATTTAACAGCAATTTATTAAAAGTTTAACAAAACATATATTTATTTGTTTTATGTATTTACATTTT
This sequence comes from Romanogobio albipinnatus, assembly GCA_023566225.1. Classification (NCBI taxonomy): domain Eukaryota; kingdom Metazoa; phylum Chordata; class Actinopteri; order Cypriniformes; family Gobionidae; genus Romanogobio; species Romanogobio albipinnatus. Next base: position 32,391,075 of record CM042244.1, read on the forward strand.
TCTGGAAATCAAATGAAGGCATGTAACATTTATCTTTTATTCCAATGAAAATGAAACAAATCCTTTAATTTTTGTATATTCAAAGTGCTACACAACAGAGGTTTAGACCTAGCCTATACTGTTAAAATTATTACATTAAGGCATAGGCTATGCTATACTGTCCAAACTTTTATTTTGACGGGTTGCCTTGAAGACATTTTTTTGTGAGTATATGTTATGATGATAGTTTCTCTCAAATGAAATGGTACAATACTCGTGAAGTGTAGGGCCCTATGGTTTCCGAGATGCAGAAAACGCAGACAGAATCGCGGAATCCAGTCATAAAAATGGAATTTACTGTTTAACACGGAATTTGTCAAATTTTGGATGAATAAATCCAATGCAAGTCAGCACACTTCAATCAAATCGTGATATGGACTACTACTGTATGTGAATATTAAATGGCAAAAATGCTATTTAAATATGAATCCTGCATGTTTTATGTCTCTGTGTGAATGAATTCGTGCTGCAGTAGTAAACCGCGCGTCTGCACCATTCATTCCATGTCATTACGTTTTTATGAATGGATTCTGTGATCCCGTACGCATTTTCGGAATCACGGAAATCATAAGGCCCCACACTTTCTACTAGATGCACGTTCAACGCGGATGCAAAGGCGGTTGTCATGGTAATGAACACCACAGCAACCGCTTGTGCATCTGCGCTGAACGTGTATCGTACATAAAAAGCATTTTAGGGGGCCCTTGGCTTTCGGGGGCCCTAGGCGGTCACCTACCTTTGCCTAATGGTAAGTCCGCCCCTGTGCCTGACATATCTAGCTAGCCTAGAAATCTAGATGCACCCTAGAGGCAGCAAATGTAATTTGCGAGCTGGAAAAACCAAACTCTGGTCAGGCCAATCACATCGTGCATAGAGTCGGTGGGCGTGCTGAACATAATGACGGCAGAGTTGCCGCGATTCTGCGTGCTACTTGTAAACAAAGAAGCTGGCGAACAGCGGTCTTTCGAATCGGCTTTGGCCGTGACTCTGGAAGACTTGGAGTTAAGCTTTTCTTTGAGAAAAGAACAAAGAACGGCACTGAAGTCATTCTTAAGAAAGGAAGATGTGTTCTGAGTTTTGCCGACCGGATACGGATAAAGTTTAATCTATCAACTAGCTCCGCTTCACCTTCTTCGTTGCTCTGGTTGGTTGTAGCGCTATCCTATTGCGTGCAGAGGGAATTTGAAAGACAACCATTTATCCCGCCCCTCAGATTGAGCCCTGCCAATGGTGAGTTCCCAGACCCAACATCTTGATGTGGGTCTGGCTTGTCAGGCTAATATCTAGCATGACTATAATGCAAAAAGGGCAATGCATTTTTAAATGGTCTTTTTATTACTCTATCTGTCCATTTGAAAGTGAACATTTCTACCCACTTCTTGAGGCTTGAGCACTTGGTGCAGGGCATTTCTGTCATAATATGAACATCCTAAAAAGACATACATCAATGACACTTTATTTTGAATCAAAAGTTTACCTCGAGGATGGAGTAGCAAAGTTCCTATGTTCAGCTGTTAAGATAAAACTGTTAGATATTCAGGGAAAGAAGTGGGGCCATATTTCCCACACCTCAAGGGATGATACTTTTACTCTGTCCATTGCTCAATGAGATAAGATAAAACACAAAGGAAAAGATCACATGTCTTGACAACTATATGTGCAATGGATCATCACATGCTCTGTAATGCTGTCGATTCTGAGGAACCTTTTCAATGGGGGTAAAGGATAAAGAAGAAAAAAAACGTATTCCACATCCTTACTTATGAGCTAAAAACAGCGCAGGCCCTTCAATGCATGTGTGCTGTGGTACCTGGAACAAAGACATTGGCAGCAGTTCCTTTAAGGCTGCTGTGGATTTACCTTGTTTGTCCAGCACAGCCCACAAATGCTCAATTGGACTGAGATCTGGGAGATTTTGAGGCCAGGGCAACACCATGAACTCTTCATTACTTTCATCAAACCATTCCTGAACAAAGTGTGCAGTGTGGCAGGGTGCCTTATCCTGCTGAATGAGGCCACTTCCACCAGGAAACACCATTGTCATGAAGGGGTGTACCTGGTCTACAACAATGTGTAGGTAGGTGGCACGTGTCAAATTTACGTCCACATGAATGGCTGAATTGCCCAGAGCATCACTACATTGGTTCATCGCCCCACAGTGCATCCAGGTGCCATCGCTTCCCCAGGAAAATAGCGCACATGTACATGGCTGTCCATGTGATGTAAAAGAAAATTGACTCATTGAACCAAGTGAACTTCTTCCACTGCTCCAAGTTTCAACACTCACATGCCCATTGTAAGTACTTTCGACAGTGGACAAGGGTCATCATAGGCACTCTGATTGGTCTGCAGCTACACAGCCCCATACGCGTGTTGTGACACATTCCTCCCATAATCATCATTAAATTGTTGTGTGGCTTGTGCCTCAGTAGGTCTTCTGTTGGCTCAGACCAGACGGGGTAGCCTTTGTGCATCAATGAGCTTGGGCGCCCAACACCCTGTCACCGGTTTGTGGTTTGTCCCTCCTTGGACCACTGTTGGTAAATTCTTGTTTTGTTATTTAACAGTAATTTGTTATTTAAAAGCAATTGTAGCTTATCCCATTAATTAATTTGTTGCACAAGTGAATAATGTTTTATAATAACACTTCTGTTGAAAAATTACTTGTAATTAGAGAGCTTATCTTTATCTGAAACCAAACAGATAAAAGTTTTTGTATTCATTGAAAGCTGTGCCCTCTAAGAAGTTTTTCATAAGGTATCAACTGATTTTTTTAAAGAAATAAAATAGTGAAACAAAATTACAAAGATTGGTATTGAATAATTAAGTTTTTTTCCCCACAAACATACTGTATTGTATTTACTGTATTGTATTATTGTTTAATTTTGTCTGAGGAAATTATAAATTAGTGCACATTTCAAGTGCGCACATTATTTCCCAACCATACTGAACTTTTTTTAACCTTTTTTTCTGTTTAAATGTAATTGTCATTTACACTGTTTAATATTAACAGGAAAATGTTACGCAAAAAAAAAAAAAAGGCCTTGTGTGACCTTGATCTAATACAATGTAATTATTGCCCATTATTGCTAACTGGCTGCTCTTGACAGGCTGAAGCTGTGACATTTTCAGTATCACCATAAAAGCCATAAAAAAAGTTTACACAACGTTGTTTTTAAATAAAAACTGAAAGCTTTTTATATTTTAGCTATTGATTTACAGGACAACAACAGTGTTTTGGAGGCCAGAAAACGCAAACTTTGAAAAAAGTTTTTTAAATGATACCATTATCATCTCCATGTTAACTACAAAAACAAGAATTTGTGAAAACGGTGACGTCATGCGTATTATGTGTTCAGTAGGCGTGTAATGTTTCTTTACAAAGTAACATTGCCAACTACTGCCCTGGCACAGACAAATAGTGTTTTAGTCATTTTCACGGAGCAGTGTGAACGAGGATCGTTATGACAATGTTGTCTTTTTAGTACAGTTTTAGTACATAAACGTACCAAAATTCTGTTTGCATTATACAGTTTGAGGTGAAGGACCTCGGGCTATGACCACAAGTCTGCCATGATTAACTTAGAAAAGATTTGAATAACGAAAAAACTGACACAAGATTGTGTCAAATCATTGACAATTAAATAATTTAAGCTGATCTTAAATAAAATAATATTTTATCCTAAAATAATGTTTTATTTAACGAAGAACTGAGATACAACATTTACATTCATTTTTATTTAAAACTGACATAAACTTCTTCTGTGCTCATTAACCATTGTGCATCAATCAAAAGAAGTTACACATAGGTCCATAGAGGACAAAAATGTCCATGTCAAAAAACTGTCTAAAAAATGTGAATCTTGAGAGCAGACTTAAGTCTCATTTTAAAGACGACCTTCAGTAAGAATGTGTTTGGGTGCAGTTTTTCGCTCTCAATTACAAGCACACACACACACACAAACACACTTGTTTTACACACATGCAAACCACATTCTGACATCCATACCAACACGCCCACACAATTATAGCTGCATAATTTATCCAATTGGCTTTATAATATGCAGAAACAGAAAACGGGAACAAAATGAGAATTTGCTTTATAGACTAAACCCGAAATAGTAGGCCTACACATTTTTATTTTGACGCCTTGCCAACAGAATGAATGCCTATTAGCAAATATTGCATAATTTTATAGTTAAATGGCCCTGGGATTAAAAATTGCAGTTTTAATGGGTTTCTGTGGGGACATTTTTTTTTCCAAATGGTACTATTTTGTGTACCTAGTGCAATATATATATATAATTTTTTTTTTTTTAAGGAAATTTGGGTGAAATAGAAAATTTCAATTAAAATACACACCTGTGCCAAAATGTATGCAGTTGTCATTAACAAAGGCAATATAATAAAAACAAAAACAAAAAAGATGTCCATAAGGTTGCACAAGGGTTAAATAAGTCACACACAGTAGAAGATTAGTGTACCTCTTTTATTTCTGGAAATGGCATATAGTCACACTATATGCTAGACACGTTAGTGTCTTCAAATATAAGATACAATACGAGACAGGCTATTCAAACATAACCCCATTCCAAAGCTAGACAGTTAGAAAAACAGAATGACCAAAATAGCCTTATTTCTTGAAATATTTTCAGCCAGTGTGATTGATTTATTCCAGTGGAGTAGCTAAGACTAATGAAAGGAAAGAATAGTGGTGCAATTACAAAACAATTAGTAGTATTTCTACTCCCATCACAGAAGTTCCTACAAACTTGTGGCATTTGACAGTGATAAAACACCTTACTTTTCTAAAGGAAAAGGTTGCTTTGTTAAAACTAGTTGTTATACAGAAGGACAGCTCATTCAGCACAACTGCAGAAACTGTGTTTTTCTGAACTTCTCAATGTTTAAACTGCAAATGAAGATGAACTTTGTTCACTGTGTGACAACATTGGACAAGGCTTTCTTATATGGTTCTGTAGATCACTGGATTGGGTGAAACTCCTCCCACATGCAGCGCAGTGATACGGCCTTTCTCCAGTGTGCACTCGCTCGTGTCTTTTCAGGGCTCCAGAATGAGTGAAACCCTTTCCGCAATATGAGCACTTGTAAGGTTTTTCTCCCGTGTGGATTTTTTGGTGCTGCTTCAAGGCACTAGACCTAGTAAAAGTGTCCCCACACTCAAAACATATATGAGCTCTCTCGCCAGTGTGGATTTTCTGATGATCATTAAAACAACCCAAGCGCAAAAAACCCTTTCCACACACAGCACACACGTAAGGCTTCTCATTTGTATGAATTTTCATGTGAGCCTTTAGGCTTGATGCCAAAATAAAATTTTTACCACACTGATCACATTTAAACGCCCTTTCTCCAGAGTGCGAGCGCTGGTGATCTTTGAGGTTCGTCGCACATTTGAAACTCTTCCCACACTGATTGCACGTGTACGGCCTCTCTCCAGTGTGAATCCGTATGTGCCTTTTGAGGTGTCCTTTACATGTGAAACTCTTTTCACAATGAGGGCAGATGAAAGGCTTCACTCCGGAGTGAATTTTGATGTGTTCGTTGAAGTGTCCTTTATGTGTGAAACTCTTCCCACACTCAGGGCAGATGAAACAACTGTTGGCTTCTGTTCTCAGAGTAGGTTCTTGTGAGAGATTCTTTTTCAATTCTGAGCAACTAAAAGATTTTTCTCCACTTCTGAAACTGTGAGCTTCCTGATACAGATATTTCTCCTCAGTGTCATTCACTTGACTTTCTTCTTTCACTTGCACCAAATCTAAAACAAACACAGTATACGTTCAAAAATCAATTCACAAAAGGTGAAACCAAAAATAACCATACATCCAAGCATAATGGCAGAAAGCAACAGCCGTCAACTATCTATTTTTATCAGATCTTTGATGTGAAGAATGATGCATGGCTATACAAATTAATGATCCTTGCAGTATCTTTCCCCATATTATTTAACAATGTTATTTTAGTAGGTGACCGGTGAAACAGTTTAACCAGTTATAAATGAGCTACAGGGATGAAATCGAATACATAACCATCAGATGTTGCAAGTATCTGAAAGGCTGACATTTCTCTTCTGTGCTATAATTTGATGTCATAATAGTAGGTTTTATTCGACAGAAAGTGTATGTGCACCTGCATTTATCTCCAATTTAAAGCTGCAGTCGGTAAGTTTTGCCTCTTTGTCGCCATCTCTGCTTGAAACCTGCAATTGCAGTAATTTAACTATTTACAGAATTATCATCTATACATGGGCTGTGCATCGGCACAGCTCCTCAGTGCGGATGAATCTAATGTTTTGAGGAGTATGTGTGGCTGCCTGACAGTCACTGCACCAGTGTGGATACTGTAATTCCGAATCACAGATTTTACGTCTTGGAGTATGACCAAAATAAAAACTTTCACTTGAAAATATCATCTGAACGAGTAACATGTTTGCCAGTTTTGTTCTGACCAACTGAGAAAAAAAAAGCACTACAATAGCGATCGTTATATTTAAATCTAACAATCGCTTAGCTCATATCACATCAAACCGTGCAAATTATTATTATTGTTATACATCAGCATTTGGTGACTGTGTATTTAGTGTGTATTGGTGTTACCTGTAGATTTCAATCTCTATACAGTCTAATCTTTTGCTTTTGACTACAAGTAAATATCCAGTTGTCACTGATGTGACCTTTTTGGATTACAATCCGACATCAGAATGATCAGTTTAATTATTCCAGCTGCTGTGAGAAAAGGCTATAAATGATCCGCCACCTGCAGCATCCTCACATGCGATAGCCTACTAGCCAGACTCTTCTTTATGTATACAGACGTGATGTAATGACGCAAAGACGAACGGCGGCATTCTAGAATTTCCCACAGAAAGTTACCAGTACCACTCAAATTATAACACATTATTACAAGCTTACCTTTGTCAATCGGGCTAAGGTAAGTAGATCGTTTTGAACACTGGCTGGTTATGTCCTTGCTCAAAAAAATATTAAAAATATTAAAAATAAAAAAAAGTTACGGAATGCAGCTTTAACATAACTAAAACTTTTAAATAAATGTTAAACTTAGAAATATGGCTGAGTGATTGATATAACACTTTCAACACACAAAAAACTCCCCAGTCTCTCCTACTACCATGTACACTCTAAAAAAAAAAGGTTCTATATGGCACCAAAAATGGTTCTTGGCTCGTAATCATAGGGGAACCTTTTTTAGTGCTATATAGCACCAATTTTGGTGCTTTAGTGGTTCTTCAGAGGTGTAGTTTAGTCAAAGAACCGGTGAAGAACCTCTGAAGAACCAAAATTGGTGCTATATAGCACTAAAAAAGGTTCCCCTATGATTACGAGCCAAGAACCATTTTTGGTGCCATATAGAACCTTTTTTTTTTAGAGTGTAGTTGAACTTGACTAAAACTGTTTAGTGAAAACTCACCAACCTATTTGTTCTTCAGTGTCTTCATCTTTCACTCTGCATGCTTCTGCATCACTCACATCTTTAATAAACTCCATCCTTATGAGAATGTCAGGCAGATCTCCGCATTTATTTCTATAGCCCTTCATACAATGCAGATTGTTTCAAGCTTGTTCACAGTAATAAACAGGAACATTACGATAAATGATGCAAACCACATCGAATATGAGCTGTTACGTTACACCTGGACTTGTCCTGTTTGTTTGATAAAGAGACTTTGCCACGTTTACGGAGATGGAAATATTCGTGCCATTTATTGGCCTGAATGCCAATTCGTACACATCTACTACACCCTAAAAGCACGTGCCGCGTTTGTTGACGTTTTCACCTTAGCGCTTCACATCATTAAACTAATCTTGTTAACAACACGGATCCTTTATCGCTATCTAGATCGGAGATCCTTTGCAAAGCAGTCCTCCTCTAATGGGTGAAACGTCTCTTCTTCTTTATATTTTAAAGAGGTTTGCAAACGAATCTCGATGTATTTCCGCCATCTACTGGATGGAGTGAGAACGCTGAAAGAAAAATAAAACCAGTATACTAAATTGACATTATATGCTCTTATAGCTTCGATACATCAACATATCACTGTCGCGTTTGAATATATGTCACCAAATGACCCTCTGACTAACAATTTGTATTATTTCCTAGACCTTTATTTTGCTGCTTACGTGATGACGTCATATTGGCTGCGGCGCACTCAGACTGGTGTAATATTTGGGTTGTGTTTACGGTTAAGGTGTTTAAATAGTTACAAAACCTTCCAAAGTAGTTCGTGTTATTTACAAATGTGCTTAAACAATATGGCTGTATTATGCATTTAGCGTAATGTACTGTGAACGTAGATAATCGCCATATAGGTGATATTGTAATGCTTTTTTGTAAAGTGCTGTTGGTCTCTCTCAAATGGCGCAACATTTGTGAGTTATTATGGAGCAGGGATTTATTTTGCTTCTTCATTCCATTCAAATGTTCCCATAATCTCAAACGTGACAAAGTAGCTACAAGCAGACAAGTAGTACAACCCCAGATGAGATCTGAGTGACATATTACTGTAAAGATGGAGTTTGTTAAAGAGGAGAGAGAAGACATGAGTGATGCAGAAGCATGCAGAATGAAAGATGAAGATGCTGAGGAACAAAGAGGTTGGTGATCATTATTGATTTTTCATTAATGACTGCTGACATTGAACAAATTCTTAAATAGCCTAGTTCACAGGAGCTGTAAAATGAAATGGCACGTTTTATTGAAAATGTTACAAAATGCATCTAAATGATCATAACAGATCAGATGGCATTAACCCAGCAAACAAAAACATCCAGTTTTTAAATGTTTTTTTTAACATGTTAAAGGAATAGTTCACCTAAAAATAAAACTTCTGTCATTAATTACTCACCCTCATGTTGTTCCAAACCTGTGACTTTCATTCATCTTCAGAAACACAAATGAAGCTCTTTCTTCTGTTCCTCCATAGACAGATGAAGTTACCACTTTGATGCTTCAAAAAGTTAATAAAGATATCGTAGCCTACACTGCAAAAATAAAATAAAATAAATGCTTTTCCTACTTAGTCCAAATATATCTAAAATTCTTAAATCAAGATTATTTTACTAGATAAGTGCTTGTTTAAAGCAAAAACTCACTTAATTTAGATTTTTTTTCCCCCCCCAGAAAACATGAAAAAAGACAAAAATGCTAAATAAGAAAAGCATTTTTTTTTGCATTCTTAAACTAATCGATAATAATAGTAATAATCATTTTAGTCCAAAAATGTTCTGAAGAGACTCAATCACTTTAGATTAAATTTAGGCTTTTATTCACATATAAACATTCATCAACTCACACATCAGTGGTAAATACAAACTCAAGCTGGTTCGCTTGACGTGCGAGAACCAATGAGGTTAATTCTCGTGTTACGCAGCACGTTTGAACTTTTGCAAGAACCAATGAGGTTCTCTCTCATGTTACACACCACGTTTGAGCTTCTAGAACCAATGAGGTTCATTCTCGTGTTACGCAGCACGTTTGAGCTTCAGCAAGAACCAATGAGGTTCATTCTTGTGTTAAGCAGCAGGTTTGAGCTTCCGCAAGAACCAATTAGGTTCATTCTTGTGTTCCACAGCACGTTTGAGTTTCAGCAAGAACCAATGAGGTTCATTCTCGAGTTACACAGCACGTTTGAGCTTCAGCAAGAACCAATGAGGTTCATTCTCATGTGTTACGCAGCACGTTTGAGCTTCAGCAAGAACCAATGAGGTTCATTCTTGTGTTACACAGCAGGTTTGAGCTTCCGCAAGAACCAATGAGGTTCATTCTTGTGTTACACAGCAGGTTTGAGCTTCCGCAAGAACCAATGAGGTTCATTCTCGAGTTACACAGCACGTTTGAGCTTCAGCAAGAACCAATGAGGTTCATTCTCATGTGTTACGCAGCACGTTTGAGCTTCAGCAAGAACCAATGAGGTTCATTCTTGTGTTACACAGCAGGTTTGAGCTTCCGCAAGAACCAATGAGGTTCATTCTTGTGTTACACAGCAGGTTTGAGCTTCCGCAAGAACCAATGAGGTTCATTCTTGTGTTATACAGCAGGTTTGAGCTTCCGCAAGAACCAATGGTGTTCATTCTCGTGTGTTACGCAGCACTTTGAGCTTCTACAAAAAACAATGAGGTTCATTCTCATCTGTTATGCAGCACGTTTAAACTTCTGCAAGAACCAATGAGGTTCATTCTTGTGTTACACAGCAGGTTTGAGCTTCAGCAAGAACCAATGAGGTTCATTCTCGTGTTCCACAGCACGTTTGAGCTTCAGCAAGAACCAATGAGGTTCATTCTTGTGTTCCACAGCACGTTTGAGCTTCAGCAAGAACCAATGAGGTTCATTCTTGTGTTATACAGCAGGTTTGAGCTTCAGCAAGAACCAATGAGGTTCTTTCTCATGTTACACACCACGTTTGAGCTTCCACAAGAACCAATGAGGTTCATTCTCGTGTTACGCAGCACGTTTGAGCTTTTGCAAGAACCATGAGGTTAATTCTCATGTGTTACGCAGCACGTTTGAGCTTCAGCAAGAACCAATGAGGTTCATTCTCATGTTACACACCACGTTTGAGCTTCTACAAGAACCAATGAGGTTCATTCTTGTGTTACGCAGCACGTTTGAGCTTCAGCAAGAACCAATGAGGTTCATTCTTGTGTTATACAGCAGGTTTGAGCTTCCGCAAGAACCAATGGGGTTCATTCTCGTTTGTTACGCAGCACATTTTGAGCTTCTACAAAAAACAATGAGGTTCATTCTCATGTTACACACCACGTTTGAGCTTCTACAAGAACCAATGAGGTTCATTCTCGTGTTACGCAGCACGTTTGAGCTTTTGCAAGAACCAATGAGGTTCATTCTTGTGTTACACAGCAGGTTTGAGCTTCAGCAAGAACCAATGAGGTTCATTCTCGTGTTACGCAGCACGTTTGAGCTTTTGCAAGAACCATGAGGTTAATTCTCATGTGTTACGCAGCACGTTTGAGCTTCAGCAAGAACCAATGAGGTTCATTCTTGTGTTATGCAGCACATTTGAGTTTTTGCAAGAACCAATGAGGTTCATTCTCGAGTTACACAGCACGTTTGAGCTTCAGCAAGAACCAATGAGGTTCATTCTTGTGTTACACAGCAGGTTTGAGCTTCCGCAAGAACCAATGAGGTTCATTCTCGTGTTCCACAGCACGTTTGAGCTTCAGCAAGAACCAATGGGGTTAATTCTCGTGTGTTACGCAGCACTTTGAGCTTCCGCAAGAACCAATGGGGTTCATTCTCGTCTGTTACGCAGCACATTTTGAGCTTCTACAAAAAACAATGAGGTTCATTCTCATCTGTTATGCAGCACATTTAAACTTCTGCAAGAACCAATGAGGTTCATTCTCGTGCGTTGCACAGCACGTCTATGGAGGGACAGAAAGCTCTCAGATTTCATCAAAAAGATCTTCATTTGTGTTCGAAGATGAATTCTTACGGGTTTGAAATGACATGAGGGTGAGTCATTAGTGACAGAATTTCCATTTTGGGTGAACTGTTTTTTTAAAAGGGAATATTACATTCATAAATTTGCAAACATTTTTTAAAACATTACATTTGATTGATCATTCTGAAACGCTTAGCAACATTAAAAAAGGAGACAAAAAAAAAATTGTATTTATGTTTTTGTGCTAGCATTTTCAGAAACCTATTAAAGACCAGATAACTTTGTTCAAACATTCTATTAACATTACAGGAAGAACGTTTGTTCATAACTGAGTTCTGAGAATGTTCCCTCTTAGCTGGGAAATTGTTAGATTGCATTACAATTTGTCATTCTTGAATTGATTTGGACAATTAAAAATGTTTTAGGCCTGATAGAAGTGAAAGAGGAACATCAAGAACTGAATGAAGGGGAGGAAGATCCGTATGAGGTATCTCATCATTTCATAAATGGAGAACAATCTTGTAGTTGGTCACAGAGTGATAATAATCTTTCACAAGAAACAGCTCAGAGAACAGAAGACAAAAGCACTTTCACTTGCTCTCAGTGCGGAAAGAGTTTCACACGTAAAGGACACCTGAAGATTCACATGATCATTCACACAGGTGAGAGGCCGTACACGTGCCCTCAGTGTGGGAAGAGTTTCACATGCAAAGGAAGCCTAAAGGATCACTTCAAAATCCACTCTGGAGAGAAGCCTTTCACATGCCCTCAGTGTGGATGGAGTTTTGCACGTCAAGAAGACCTTAAGAGGCACATAAGAATTCACACTGGAGAGAAGCCGTTCACATGCTCTCAGTGCGAAAAGTGCTTCACAAGTTCAGGAGACCTTAAGAGGCACTTGCGAATTCACTCTGGTGAGAGGCCTTTCACCTGCCCTCAGTGTGGAAAGAGTTTCACGCAAAAGGAAGGACTTAAGGAACACACCAAAATTCATTCCGGAGAGAAGCTTTTTGCATGCATGTTGTGTGGGAAGAGTTTCACACATCAAAGAAGCTTGAAAAGGCACATGAAGGTTCATTCTGGAGAGAAATTACACCAGTGCTCTGAGTGTGGCAGGAGATTTGCAGAAGCTGGAAATCTGAAAACTCACCTGCTGTCTCACACTGGAGAAAGACCATTTAGCTGTGAGCGTTGTGATAAGAAGTTTTTTCTGGCCGTTCACTTAAAGACACACATAAGGATTCATGAAGATGAAAGACGTTACGTGTGTTCTTTTTGTGGGAAGAGTTTTCTGTGGCTGCATGGTTTTAAAGACCATCAGAAAACACATATTGGTGAGAAACCCTACGTGTGCTTGGAATGTGGAAGCAATTTTACTAGAGCCGGTGAACTGAAAGTGCATGAGCGAATCCATACTGGAGAAAAGCCTTACAAGTGTTCACATTGTGATAAGAGTTTCACTCAGTCAGGAGCCTTGAAAATTCACGAGCGAGTGCACACTGGAGAAAAGCCGTACCTCTGCCCTTCATGTGGGAAGACTTTCAGCCGATATGGAAATCTAGGGAAACATTTAAAAAATGTTTGCCCAAAGTTGAGAAACTGAGCAAAGTTCACCTTGAAGTAGAGCTGCTCGATTCTAATTTTTTTTTTTTTTCAAATGGAGATCACGATTCTGACTAGACAACTAAACAAAATAACATATAATTTACTAGAGGTTCTGACAAAATGTTAATTGCTGCATTCTAGTTTAAATGTTAAATTAATTTGAATGAATTATCTTTAAAAATCGATTTCAATGAATGATTCAATGACTCGAAAAATACTTCACTTGTTTATTACTGGATGAATCAGCCTTTTTGAACGAATCTCTTGACTGAATGATTCAATGACAAATACATTTTTAACAGTCAAACTCTATTCTGTTCGCTTCCATAGACATCAGTGTTTATATCCAAACTATAGACTTTTATCCCAGTGCTTCTGTGATTATTTGAATATTTGCGACACAGAAATAATGATACTGTGTGTTTGAAAAGACTGTGAAGCTGTTTCATACCTATACATGACAACTGCTCTCTCTGGCTCAGCGGCAACACAAACGCAGATCGTTTTGGTGCTTGAATTAAGATTGTGGTCTTTTAATGATTAATCGTGCAGCTCTACCTTTAAGTCAAATTCTTGGGCAGAATATCATCCAAAAAGCATTTTTTGGAAATTTAGACAGAGAAATATTAAGGGAGGACAACGTGTATTTCTGTGAAATGCTACAAAATGTGTAGGGATGCTTTAAGAGAATTTTTGCATATGCCTTGGTCAAACAATGCCAATATAAGCATGTTATTCATTCTTATTTCCTCGTATCATATCTTTAAAATGTAATTTTGGTCCTCATAGTTTTTCCAGAGACTTTTTGTGTCTCTGTTTTTCAAAGACTTTAAATTAAATCAAATCATTAAAAAAATTAAGTAAGCTAAAACATTTTTTAGTAAGCTTAACCAGTCAACTTGTGTGGGTGAAGAGGGTCTAAGGAAACAATGTAACTTCAGTTTTCCTACTGTTTTTATTTGCAAAAATCATGGAAAGAAAACAAACACATAGTTAAGGTGGAAAAATTTGATGTGAAAGTGTCCATCTAACTAATCTGACTAACTCACAGCCAATCAAATGCATCCTTTTTTCTCCCTTTTATGTGGGAAGATTTTTTGTGGCCATCAGAAAACAGATATTGGTGAGAAACCTACGTGTGCTTGGATTGTAGAAGTACTTTTACCAATTCACTGATTCACCTTTTAGATTTACTTTGTTGTTTTTTACACATTTATTTATTTAGCAGACCGAAGCGATTTACAAATGAGGAATACATACAATTATTAATTTTAAGGGGGTAATAACACAAGAAGTGCTAACAATACAAAATTTCAATCATTGTCTAGAATAAGAAGGCAATGATTCAAAGTCTGAACAGCGAGGCACTTAAGAAATAGTGAAAGCAAAGAAGAAGAGATTTATTTAATGTAAAAGTCATTGAGCTTCAGAGGTTTTTAGTGCATACTTGTCATTTTCATGAGAATTTAATGGGTGTGAAGGAATATGCATGACTTAAAAAGCATTGCCATGATACACCGCAATCATTACCTCCCGTCAGAAAATTTCTACAGCTTGACATCTCATACATTTATTTTTTTTCACAGGAATTTACACCTCCGCAATTTTATGGATGTCCTTGTAAATAATCTCATTAGAGGTATGATGTTTGTCGGTATGTTTGTAATTAAATTATATGAGATGGTGTTATGTATTTAGATGTAGAACTACAACATTTTAATTATTAATACATAGAAATATCATCGGAAGTGTGAACGGAAGTATGAGTTCCATCAGAAAATGATTGTTAATATTAATGTTAATAATAAAATAACAACATGTGGTTTCAGAATATAGTGATGTAATAATTTGTCTAATAATCCAATGGTTATACAATAAATTACAACTTGTTACTTTTATCCACTATATAACTATGTTTCCAAATTTAGAAAATGGCCAGGGTTTATACATGATGCAGAATTACCTGTAGGAAGAGATTATGCCTTTCACAGAATATATATATATATATATATATATATATATATATATATATATATATATATATATATATATATATATATATATATATATATATATATATATATATATATATATATCATTCCCTCTGTGCTGTTAGAGTATGATTAATTATGGATTGGGGACAAAGGCTGCCTTCCTTCACTGAAAAATCTCCTCCATAATTGAATCTAGCCTACTGGTGAAGGCCAAATTTGAACACAATAACCCAATAGACTTCAGAGATGGCAGGCTGATCAGAGACTTGATGTGCTAGCATCACTTTATTTTTGTACTAAAACAAATGCATAATAAATACTTTCACTTTAAAGTTTATTTAGTAGTTTCTTTTTTTAATGCAATGTTTATTTTATAAAAAAAAAAAAAAACTTTTCATTGCTGTATCATTTAGCAACAGCACCAGGGGCCAGTTGTTCAAAGGTAAACTGATCGGATTTTGGTTATCGGATTGGACCAAATCTTGTAAATGGGTTGTTCAAAACGTGTCAGTAAGATTTGGTTAACTTTGATAAAAAAAAAAAAAAAAAATTAAAAAAAAAACACGATCATCCTGATCCCAACAGGGGGTAGGATTTCAAGGTGGATTCCAGTAAGAAAATGTAGTAAAACGTTAAAACTGGTCAACATATGTATCATATAATACACATACATAGCCTATCTTATTTTGCTCTTGACTAGTTAGGCTAATTGTTAAAGTAATACATTAGAAGTAGACATAGGCTACCTATTAAGCCTTTTGGTAGCCTACAGTCAAAGTAAAAAAAGATTTAGCAGCCATAAAATAATCCTCAAACAGCTGTAAATATCAAACAAAAATTATATTTATTTATATATTTTTATATATATATATATATATATATATATATATATATATATATATATATATATATATATATATATATATATATATATATATATATATACACACTTTTCTGTATACACTTTTATAGCCTATATATAAATGTTTTGTTGTTGTTTTTTTAAATGTTTTTATTAGATCTAACATTTTAAGCGTTCATGTATGGGGCACGTTGTCACATTTCAATTCTCACACTCACAATACTTTGAACCCCAAGCGGATTTACACAAACTGAGAACGTCAAAAAGTGTTAGGTTGTGCCACGCTCTGTGCCACTTTCAATTGCTTAGGTTCAACATGGCACTGCAATACTCACCGTGTGATTCCTGCACTATTCAGCACCACTCAGGTGCAAAGCGGCGTAGAGGCTTCGGCGCAGGTCCGACGCAGAAGTATAAATCAGTCTTTAGTGACCTATGTAGTCCCAACAAGGCTGTGACTATTAGCCAGTTGCATAAACACTGCCACCAGATATTTCCTGGTATATTTCGTTCAATCTGTCCAATTTCCATATAATTATTACTAGGCTAGTAATTATTATAATCGAATAGTCTTCCTTTTATTCTTTTTTATTATTTTACTAACTTCCTCTATCTCTAGGTTTCGCTAACAGATGGTGGCAGCAATGCACTGTTTTAAGTGAGCAAACCGCCGTTATAAAGGATACAGAAAAAACTTGTATCGCTTGTTGTCAGAGACGTGACGTCATCAGAGCTGCGCCAGGTCTGCTGAAAATCGTCCGAGCAAAGGTTTGTTTTTGAACGGAATAATATGCATGTAAGGTGCATACAACGATATTAAACGTTCAAAGATGGATTTATGCTTTGCAAAAGTATCCTAGCGACATTATTGTTCTCGACAATTAGATCGAATAGGTTATATTCTCGAATGTAATATTGTAATGCTTTATTTGTTGAGTTCTTGTAAATATTGTAACTTGTATGGATATTTTTCTATTGAAATGCATCCTTACATGGAACAGATTGATATATTTCGTATTTTATTTTCTGTCCATTTATATTATCATCCTGAACGTGACGAAGACGCGAAAGTGTTCGGTTGTGACTGCTCTACCTGACATACTGTAATTATGGAGGGTGTTAAAGAGGAAAGTGAAGACATGAGTGATGCAGAGGCATGCAGAACGAAAGATGAAGATACTGAGGAACAAAGAGGTTGGTGATCATTATTGGTTTGGTTACTGAATGTACCATGTAACAAAAATGGAGAAAAAAAGGACTGCGCTTTCAAAAGACCCATGGCCATCCAAAGCGTTTTACATACTGCCTCACATTCACGATTTCACTCACTCATTCACACACCGACGGCGGTGTCAGCCATGCAAGGCTGAGCCATCCAGCTCGTCGGGAGCAGCTGGGGTTAGGTGTCTTGCTCATGGACACCTCGACACTTGGTCAGGTGGAACCGGGGATTGAACCACCAACCTTCCGGTTTGTAGACAACCTACATGAGCCACTGCCGCCCCTATAAAATACCATAATAATACAACAAACCTCCATCATAGTATATTAATGCTGTTGTTCCATGTCAGACCGGATGGGGCACAAATATAGATTTCGATCTTGATTCAGTATCAATTCGTATGTATATAGCCTACTGTACATATAAGGAAAAATCTTAGGTTAAAATATATTTGCTAGCATTCATTAATGTTCACTTGTGTGTGCTTATATAAGTAGCCTATCATTAAAAATATTAGGATGCAAGTTATTGTTAACGTTTTAAAATGTCACATTTAAAGAAATCTTGTGTTTGATCTTGTCTAAATATGTATTCAAAAGCAAAACCTAAAAATAAGTAAGCAGTTATGATCTGCAATACTTTTTTGAGCAACTAGACTAGATAGGTCTACATGTATATTTATTAAAGAGCCATACAGGCACCTAGTGGGTAATGGCATTACAAATGGAAATTATTATTTTTCCAGCCGCAAAATGACTTTAGTTCTATTTTAACCTTAAATACTTCACTAATTGTAATATAAATAATACAAATATTAGAAGAAAAATATTTTAAGTGGTTATTAATGGACCATAATTATTGCAAATAGTATTTAGTACCAAAAGATCTCCTCAAAATATTCAATAAATATTATTAAGCTAAAATAGAACATTTATTTAATTGAAAAATAGAGTAACCAATGAGTATGAGTATGAGTGTGACCAATTAGTAAGGAATACCTGAGGGCTGAATACAAGAAAAACATTAACATTAATGTTAACAATGTTGCATCTCCATCACTCTCAATAATAAAATGAAACTGTAAATATGATTGACGTAATCAATGCACACTATGCTGTACTGTTTCCAAAAATTGCTGCAAATACCTGTATAGTGAAGCTGTTGTGTATCAGCTTAAGCCATTCAAATGCATTGACAGCGCTGGTTTGTTTAGAACTACTGAGAGCTCCATGAACCACGTGACTGTGTGCGCTGCCCGGAGATGAAAGCAACTCTTTTTCAATGGCTCTGGTTTTAACTGTTATGTCACATTAAGTGCACCAAAACGCTATTTATTGTTTGAGTTTCGTATTAAAACTTAAAGGCTGCTGTCACTTAATGGTCTGCAGCACCCCATTTTCTCACAACTCTTCACTTTCATTTAAGACTTCATTAAACTCATTTTAGACTGTGCTTGTAAAGATAATCGGCAAAAGTGCATTTTGGCATAATAGTGTGTTTTTCAAGCGCTGTCTGAAGCAGCTTTCTGTGTGTCACTCAGACAGGAGATTCACAGTGCACCAGTACCGCACTGCCTTCTCTTTTGTGTCTTGTCGTGCTTGAATGGTTTTAAAGCATTTGCATGGTCATATAATGTAACGCTAGCAAAAAGACTGTGGCGAGGGGGGCGTGGTTTAGCGAGGTCTGTGACGGGAGAGAGAGTCGGAGGACGAGCGGCACGTAAGTGGATCAAACACAAATGATGAACACCTGTCTCTTGTTGCAGTAATTGGCGTGGAGAGAGGATATAGGCCGGGAGGAAATGAGAGAGAGAGAGGCTGGAAAGCAACAGACGGAGCTGGGACTCACGACACCCATATATGCAGAGAGGAACTGCCCAAACCGACGATTTAAGAGAGTTATTTGTTTATGTTGCTTTGTGCGATGTGCACACTGTTTTGGCTAAGGCCTTAAGAGAAAATAAAGAGTACTTACGAGTTCCAGCCAGCCCACCCCTGTGTCTTCTTCCCAATCCCGGGTTTCGGCACCAGTGTTGTAATGTTCGTGGGGAGGGAAGGAAGAAGACACAGGGGTCGGCTGGCTGGAACTCGTAAGTACTCTTTATTTTCTCTTAAGGCCTTAGCCAAAACAGTGTGCACATCGCACAAAGGAAAAATTCCTCCCGGCCTATATCCTCTCTCCACGCCAATTACTGCAACAAGAGACAGGTGTTCATCATTTGTGTTTGATCCACTTACGTGCCGCTCGTCCTCCGACTCTCTCTCCCGTCACAGACCTCGCTAAACCACGCCCCCCTCACCACAAAGACCAAGAGTTAAATATTTTAACGCGTTAAACTGAAACTGACCTTAATATTTATATATCAGTTATCATCCTGATCTGATGGAACACATCAAATGTCAATCTATATGTGATTATTTTGTTTGGTTTTTAACCGCCTTGTTTTATTTGTTGTACTTAAATTGTTTTTTGTTGTTCACTATGTTCATTTTAGACCCGATGGAAGTGAAAGATGAAAGTCAAGAACTGAATGGGGTGAAGGAAAAGCATCATAATTTAATAATTGGGGAAAAGTCGTCAAGTTGCTCAGAGACTGAAAAGAACGTTTCACAGAAAAGAATGGAACCTAAAAGCTCTTTCACCTGCTCTCAGTGTGGAAAGAGTTTCACACGTAAAGGACACCTTGAGGTTCACATGGTAATTCACACAGGTGAGAGGCCGTACACATGCCCTCAGTGTGCAAAGAGTTTCACATGCAAAGGAAGCCTAAAAGATCACTTTAGGATTCATACAGGTGAGAGGCCTTTTAGCTGCCCTCAGTGTAGCAAGAGTTTCACAAATTCAGGAGGCCTTAAGAGGCACATAAGAATCCACACAGGTGAGAGGCCTTTCACTTGTCGTCAATGTGGAAAGAGTTTCCCAAGTTCAGGAGAGCTTAAGAGGCACATAAGAATTCACTCTAGAGAGAGGCCTTTTACCTGCCCTCAGTGTGGAAAGAGTTACAAACAAAAAGAAGTTCTTAGGGAACACGCGAAAACTCACACAGGAGAGAGGCCTTTTGCATGCATGTTGTGTGGGAAGAGTTTTACACAACAGAGCACCCTAAAAGTTCACATGAAGGTTCATTCTGGAGAGAAATTACACCAGTGCTCTGAGTGTGGCAGGAGATTTTCAGAAGCATGTAATCTCAAAACTCACCTGCTGTCTCACACTGGAGAAAGACCATTTAGCTGTGAGCGGTGTGATAAGAAGTTTTTTCTGGCCGTTCACTTAAAGACACACATGAGGATTCATGAAGATGAAAGACGTTACGTGTGTTCTTTTTGTGGGAAGAGTTTTCTGTGGCTGCATGGTTTTAAAGACCATCAGAAAACACATATTGGTGAGAAACCCTACGTGTGCTTGGACTGTGGGAAAACCTTTGCTAGAGCTGCAGAATTGAAAGTGCATGAACGAATCCATACTGGAGAAAAACCTTACAAGTGTTCACATTGTGACAAGAGTTTCACCCAGTCATCAGGCCTGAAAGTACACGAGCGAGTGCACACTGGAGAGAAGCCGTACCTTTGCCCTTCATGTGGGAAGACTTTCAGCCGATATGGTAGTCTAGGGAAACATTTAAAAAAGGCTTGCCCAAAGTTGAGGAAGTGAGCAAAGTTCACCTTGAAGTTCAACACTTGGATGGATCCCCACCCCACCAAAATTCCATTTAGGATATTTAAAAGAGGTCAAAGTATTCAGAAGAAATTTTTGTAGGTGAACTTTTATATTAGTGAATAGAACTATTCTAAATATTATTATTATTATTATTATTATTTGCACGTGGTAGCATTTATCAACTATACAGATATCAGTGTATGGTAAAATTTCACAATAAGGTCCCATTTCTTAACATTAGTTAACTACGTTAGTTGACATGAACTAACGATGGAAACTTCTTGAGCATTTGTTAATCTTAGTTCATGTTAATTTCAACATTTACTAATATATTATTAAAATCAAAAGTTATATCTGTAAATATTATTTAATGGACCTGAGCTGACATGAATTAACAGTGAATAGTTGAATTTTTATTAAATAACGTTAACTGTAGTACTGTAACAAATGTATTGCTCATTGTTAATGTTAGTTGATCACTAACGTTAACATGTGACCTTATTGTAAAGTGTTACCCAGTGTATTTATCTTTAATAAATCAAGTGTCATTTTGTAAACCATAGCTCTTCAGTACTGCAAAATGATTAAAGTATAATTTGTTTTTATTGCAAAAATCAATCAATCAAGCTTGAAATGTTAGTTTATGCTTGTGTAGGGTATATTAATCATGTAAATTAGTCACTTAATAGACTAATAAACAAGCAGCTAATATGTAGTTTTAGTGTTTCTAGCCATGTATACAATTACCAGCAAAAGAAAGCAGCATGCAATCAGCACAGAGAACAAATTTACTTCAAATGAACATTAGTATCTTCATTTTAACTTTATTGTAATACTGTTGATTCCTGCCTTGATGGAAGCATTAATTTGTCGTTTTATATTTAATTAACTTGTATTGGTTTATATGTAAAGTGGAACCATGTAATAAATGTGCCTTTAAATTCCCCTTTACACCACCAGATGGAGCCCTCACCTCACTCAAGCCTGACACTGAACAGGAAGTTTGCTATTTCCTATTAGCTGATTTGCTTCTTTTGTCATGTGTTTCTAGAGCCTGAACATTCTTACCACTATTGTCATATTCACAATCATCTGTATCTTGCCTGTAATACTCTTAAAGGAACATGCCGACTTTTGGGGACTTTAGCTTATTCACCGTATCCCCCAGAGTTAGATAAGTCCATATACTGCAAAAAAAAATGCTCTTCTTACTTAGTATTTTTGTCTTGTTTCTAGTCTAAATATCTAAAACTTCTTAAATCAAGATGCATTTACTAGATAAGTAAAATGACATTGATATATTTTTTGTTTTCTTGAAAATAAAAATTAAGTGAGTTTTTGCTTAAAACAAGCATAATTATCTGCCAATGGGGTGATAAAAATAATCTTGTTTCTTGTTTCTGTCCCGAACAGAAATAAGATTATTTTTCTCACCCCATTGGCAGATCATTTTGCTTGTTTTAAGAAAAAACGCACTTAAGAAAACAAGGTCAAGGTAACATTTATTGTCTCCCTTAGGAGAAATTTGTTTTGGATGAGAGAACTGCTGCACATCAACATACACAAACATCCATTCCATTCCATACGTACATCAATCATGAAAAAACTACTCTCCAAACATGATAATTCATATTAAAATACCTATAAAACTTAAAATTATTATTCAGTACATGATTTAGAGTTGCTCATTAAGCACTTTTATCGACAATGGGACAAATGAATGTTTATAGCGATTATGCTTACATAGAGGAACCCTATATCTCCTTCCAGAGTTCATCAACGCATACTCAGAGTACAGTACATGTGAGGGGTCCAATATAATCTTGTTAACCTGCTGTAACATAGACGTAGCAAAATTTCTTGCATAGTATTTAGTGTCCGTACTCCCATAATTTTTCCTGCAACCTTTACCAAATTGCTTATTTGAGCTCTCGTTTTCACCGTCAAATTCCCAAACCAAGTAATAATTCCATAACGCAAGACAGACTCAATTGTAGCCTTGTAAAAAATATACATAATATTACTACTGACTCCAAATAATCTTAGCCTTCTTAAAAAGTGTAGGCGCTGATGGAGCCGTGAACAAACATTTTGGACATGTGTGTGCCATTTGTGCCAAAACAAGAACAAATATCTTGTCATTTTACTTATCTAGTAAGTGCTACTTGATTTAAGAATTTTTAGATATTTGGACTGGAAACAAGAAAAAAATACTAAATAAGAAGAGCATTTTTCATTATCATCTCCGTGCATGCATTAACGCACCCACCAATAGCCTAGCTTAGCACAAAGACTGGAGGTAAACGGCTCCAGCTAGCCTGCTGCTCAATAAGTGACAAAATAACGGCAACATTTTCCTATATATATATTGTGATGTGTATAGTTAAATCGTGTACTAAGACCGACGGAACATTTTGAAGTTGCGATTTTCTAGGCCATATGGCAGGAACTATACTCTCATTCCTGCGTAATAATCAATTAACTTTGCTGCCTTGCCATGGGTGCAGCTGTGCAATGATATTACGCAGCGCCTGAAAATAGTCCTCAGCACGCTCTCTGTGCAAGCAGGTTGTCACGTTGGTTATGTTGATGGATGTTGGTCTATTTCAGGCACTGTGCTGCAGCACCCATGGTATGGCACAAAGTTCCTTGATTATTACAGGCATGAGAGAATAGTTCCTAGCCATATCGGTCTAGAAAATCTTAGTACACTATACACATCACAGCATGTAAATAGGAAAATTTTGGCATTATTTTATCCCTTATTGAGCATTAGGCTAGCTGGAGCCGTTTACCTCCAGTCTTTGTGCTAAGCTAGGCTAGCGTCAGACAGAGTTCATGCACGCACAGAGATGAGAATGTATGGACTTATCTAACTCTGGGGGATACGGTGAATAAGCTAAAGTCCCAAAAAGTCGGCGTGTTCCTTTAAGATAGAGTACTCTTTTGGATTTGTTTGCCATGTCTTTCTGGCTTCCGTGGCTCGTGTTTATGAATGTTGCCTGCCTTCTGACCTTTGTTCTGAATTGCTTGTGGTGAAATATTTGACAGTCACTTTAATAAAAAGGACATGCTTTCTAAAAGTTTCTGTATAAGCTTCATCTGTTGCAAACCAAGACTGGCTTTGTAGTTGATCTATGTGTAGATTCTGCTATGGTGAATTTGGTGGCAAATATTCCCCAGGATTTGAAATTACTGATATTTGGGATGATACATATCATGCTCGGGTTGTCAGTTGAGTTCAGTGGTTCACCGACTAGCTTATATTCTCTTCACAGACTGTGACCCATATAACAGTCAGACCATTAAAAAATATGAATTATAATACTCAAGTATATAATGAAGAATGATTTAACAACAGTAGACATGTGCAACATCTCTCTCTTTCTCTGTCTACACCGATCAGGTATAACATTATGACCACTGACAGGTGAAGTGAATAACACTATAAAGTGATTATCTCTTCATCACGGTACCTGTTTGTGGGATATATTATGCAGCTATTGAACATTTTCTTGTCAAAGTTGATGTGTTAGAAGCAGGAAAAATGGGCAAGCATAAGGATTTGAGCAAGTTTGACAAGGGCCAAATTGTGATGGCTAGACAGGGTCAGAGCATCTCCAAAACTGCAGCTCTTGTGGGGTGTTCTTGGGGTGCAGTGGTCAGTATCCATCAAAAGTGGTCCAAGGAAGGAACAGTGGTTAACTGCCGACAGGGTCATGGGTGGCCAAGGCTCATTGATGCACGTGGGGAGTGAAGCCTGGCCCGTGGTCCAATCAAACAAACAAGCTAATGTAGCTCAATTTGCTTAAGAAGTTAATGTTGGTTCTGATAAAAGGTGTCAGAATACACAGTGGCCAGAGAAGATCTGGCACCCCCAACTGAGTCTGGTTTCTCCCAAGGTTTATTTTTCTCCATAATGCCACCTGATGAAGTTTTGGTTCCTTGCCACTGTTGCCTTTGGCTTGCTCAGTTGGGGACACTAAATTTTCAACGAAATATTCAAATACATTTTCAACTAAATTACTGATCTGCCCGTATTGTCACTATATGATAATTGAAATGCACCGGATGACATCACCGTCTTCTCCAGAGCGGCTGTACAGCCAAATCAAATTCTGTTGCAGTTAAAAGTTTTGTTCACCCAAAAATTTAAATTGTCATTAAATACTCACAAATGTATTCTCGTCGCTTCATAACATTAAAGCCTTGAAATTGGTAATGACATTGTCTGTGGGGGAGTCAGAAAGCTCCCGGATCAACGGAGGTCTTATGGTTTTGGAATGACATGGAGATGAGTAATTAATAACAGAAATTTTTGGGGTGTTGGCCAAACTGAAGATCAAGTATCGTAGCCAAGTAATATACATTATGGTTGAACTGGTCCTCTTTTTTCCCATTCCCATTCTCAACCACTTTGGTTCTCACTAAGGCCTAGTCCACATGTACACAGGTGTTTTTATAATCTGAGTTTTTCCCTCCTCCGTTTTAAAAAACAATCGTGTCCACACAAGCACGGTTTAAAAAAAACTGTCCACATGAAAACGCAAAACCGCGCTATGATTAGCTGCCTGATTTCCACATGGATCCCATCCACGGCACCGATGCACTGAGGGATGCCATGGGATCTGTGAAACCCTTCTGCAAGTTTACTCTGGACTCAGTGACAGGTAACTGTACACAGGGGCAGGGCCCAAGTAGACTGAAGCGTCACACACTTGCCTTACTATGTTGTATTATTGCATTCTGGCGCCTCTGTTCTGCAATACAATGAGATATCTGTGCATGTATCTGTATACATATGATAAGCACTGTTAACAGAGTTATTAAAAGCTACGTCCGCCATTGCATAGACTCCACTCATGTAAACAAAAGCGATAACGGCGCACAATCTGACGTCAAACAAAGGAGAGAACGGCGCACACTTCGACTTAACAAGCCAAAATCTCCAGTTTCACCATCTACACAACAAAGCTGTAACCGGAGTTTCTAAAAATCTTCACCCTGGCCAGAGTTTTCAAAAAAGTCTGGTTTCAGTAACCGGATACTGCGTTTGCATGTGGACGAACAGCCAAACCACGTATAAAAAGCTGCGGTTTTGAAAATACCTGTGTTCGTGTGGACAGGGCCTAAGATCCCACAATCTCTTTAAAAGGGATTACCGAAGGGCTGTGGCTAGTGGCCGGATAGTGATATTTGGAGCAGATGAGTGTTTAAATCCAATACAGTGGGGACCACCATAATAATTTTCTCACCCTCTGTAAGGTCTGTTGCTTCCTCAAACAGAAAGAGAACAGAACCTAAATCCTTCAGTTGATCACATTCACAAACTGAAAAAAGAACATGTTGAAAGTGTAAACTGCTAATTATATTATGTGATAGAGCCCTACGGTCAAGTGCAATCTTTGTCTTGTTCTCACCAGTCTGACACAGATGATTTGGTCTGGAGTTTTTTATTTATTTATTGATTCCTTAACCTGATCAACCAACAAATAAATGTGTTTTCAGTGATTGTTTTCCTTACAATGGGAGTGTGTTGTCCATTTCTTTCAAGAAATGCCTGAAATGAGGTAGAGGCCAAACACTGAACAGACCTTCAATGATGGCGTTATGAATTTCTTGTTGTCTTGGAGAATTTGCATAAAGTTGCACTGCTTGTTTTGCCAATTCTGGTCTTGTAAATCCAGATTAAATGCTGCTGTCTTTTGTTCTTGAATTTTTTTTTATCAATTCTTACTAATTCAAAATGAGTAGACTTTATAGAGTGCTTGACCCATGTATTGTCAATACAAGATCTTGACCAAAAATGTATGTACCTCTTGATGGAAATAACATCACAATATTTATTTCCATCAAAAGGTCCATACATTTCTGGTCAAGATCTTGTATTGACAATGCAAGAGTCGAGCACTGTGTCTCCTCCAACACATCCCAAATACGTTGAATGAATTTCATAAGCAAATTATTGCCTACTTTGAAGAAATCATCCTAATCAAGCATTGTGATCCAGTGTGTGATGTGTGTGTTTTGTCTGCAATCATAAGATGCTACTGCTGCCTGCCTGTGTGGTGCCGAAAAAAATGACTGCTTGTAGGTGGGGAGAAAATCATTTATCTTCTTAATTTTATGCTGTTTTT
Source organism: Romanogobio albipinnatus (assembly GCA_023566225.1). Classification (NCBI taxonomy): domain Eukaryota; kingdom Metazoa; phylum Chordata; class Actinopteri; order Cypriniformes; family Gobionidae; genus Romanogobio; species Romanogobio albipinnatus. Next base: position 32,418,031 of record CM042244.1, read on the forward strand.
TGTCTTTATTTTAATGTTACACATGACAGGGAGGGACTCAAGAGTCCAAAATGTCCAAGTCCTTGTCAAGTCTGAGTACAAATTCACCCAAGTGTGTGACAAGTCCAAGTTGAATCCGGACTTAAGTCCGAGTTTTAATACCCCAACGCTATTAATTTCATCACACTCTGGGAAGCTACTGTGTACACTTTGAGACCTGGAGCCTCCTCCTCACCAGCATCAAAAGAAAACATAGATTTCCAGAGGAAAAATGTATGGCTCAGTGGTTGCTTTTCCTGTGCTCAGGAGCAGTGCCGTGCACAGACATTTTATAAGGGCACCCCTCTTATAAATATTTATAAAAAAAATAAAGTTACATATTGTTGATCATCATTTAATGAATTACACTGAAATTAGTCCTACCATTTATCATATCCATTTACAATTGCCTAAATATTGTTATGAGATTAATGTTGGAAATATAACATTTTGAATATAGAAATACGAAATGTAGGGAAAATAAAATTATACTAAAAACGCCAGTATATGGTAAGTCGTCACAATCGTGTTGCATTGTGGTCTATGGATCTGCTTGAAGAGTACATATTGGCTGTGTCCAAAAGCTGACTTTTTGCATTGCTGCCTTATCAGACAATAACTTTGTAGGCAGCATTTTCACGCAAAGTTACCTCATGAAACTGAGCTGACATGAATTCTAAGGCAGTGTAACAGTTTAATGATCTACAACAGGGGTGGCGAACTCCGGTCCTGGAGGGCCACTGTCCTGCAGAGTTCAGCTCCAACCCTGATAAAACTCACCTGCTAGTAACCTTTCAGACCATGATTAGCTTGTTCAGGTGTGTTTGATTAGGGTTGAAGCAAAACTATGCAGGACAGTGGCCCTCCAGGACCGGAGTTCGCCACCCCTGATCTACAACAACAGTGCAAGCTTTGGTGAGAACTAAGCTAAATATTTTATTAATACAATAGTAATTTCTTGCTAGAATTACATCAAAAGTGAACGTACAGTCACACACAAACTGACTACCAACCTCAACTTTTAGAGATCATCTTAATTTTTTTTAACTCAACTGTCACAGAATGGAAATCACAGGATTGTGGGATATCAAAGGCAGCAAAGGTTACATTTATGCTGCCTTCAAAAATCAATTAGATGAAGGTATCTCAGAAGACAGGAAGTGAAGCTAACTTTGGATTTGTGCCTTGATGCCTTCCTACCTTGGAATGTGTTGGTAGACAGCATTTTCCAGGTTTTAGACGCAACCAATGAGTAGACTCGCTCCTTCTGTCAAAATTGAGGGGTCAAGGGTCTGTCCAAATAAACTTCCCTTGCTCACTTGACCAAGTTGGAAGCACTTAAAAATGGTGGGGGTGATTTCCCCGAGGGGAAGTGCTTACGGAAGTAAGCGAGTGTATGTCTGAAAGTGGAGTTAAATGCAGCCTAAAGCCCAAAGTATACTTCGGTACACACACCGTCCGTGTGCAATTTCTGAGACTGTTCGGACGGTCCGCGTACAACAGCTCATGCGCAAGAAAGGCAGCCCAAATTTTTACAACATGTGGACAGTGCACGTACAACAGCGCATGCGCCAGAAAGTCAGAAGATTCACAACAATTGTGCTGCGCATGTGTCGAACTTGGCCATCCACGTTGAGTATACTGCTGTGCAGGCACGACTGCATGCGAGACGTGTCCGGACGTGGAAATTAAAGTATACCCGGGGTTTAAGTGTCCAATGACTTTATGAATGGGTCATTGAATCACTCGCCCGATTTTTTCAAAGAATTAATTAATTTGAGAGATTCAAGAAAGAAATACCACCATGTTTTGCTGTGAGATGCACGGCGTCTCATATATAAGGCTATCCAGGTCCAACCGCAGCTGCGGTAGACTTCTCCCTAGCTCAATAACTGCAAATGAAAATGCGCAAATTAAGCACAAGTGAGCTGGGGATATAATTTCTTTCTCTGTTCTCTCTCTCTATTATCATCTGTAACGTCTGATTGATTTTTAAACAACTACCACATCATTTAAAAAGGGGATGCACCTGAATTTGGGGAAAATTGATGTCGTGACTCTGGGTCCAACACGGTCAGGTTTTGGAGGATGATGTTGTCGAGGGGGAATGCAGTCATCATCTTTGTGGTCACAGCTACAAAGAAGTCTCTCACTGCTCTGACACATGATCACATAAAAAAGTTCAGGCATTGTATGATGGGATGTCAGTTTGTTAGCTCTTAATGTCATAATGTTTACTTTAGCATCATTGGCACAGAAGAGGAAAGTTCATCCATGTTGTCCTCCAAGAAGGTTTGTGCAGCTGCTCCAAGAAAGAGTTCTTTGTCTGGAAACTGTAGGCTGGCCTCCTTGAACTTGATGTCCTTCAGAGGGACGTCAGCAATAAGGCTGGCAGGGAGAAATCTTCCCATGAATCTTCTCACCAAGCTGGTCATCTCTTGGTGCAGCCTATGGATCATGACTCCTTCAGCCTACAAACACATGATGGATGATCTGTTATGAAAAATTATGATATCAGCATTATTTATTATAATTATTTAAGTTTATCTTTTGATAGGCTGGCTGACCTGAAACATAACATTGAACTCTGCCAGTGGTTTCAGAACCTGGGAGAGGAAGAGGAAGAAGAACTTTGTCTTCTTGCTGGTTAAATGCTCTGCCAGTATCTACAAAATTTGCAGGCAGCATATCCCTTCCCCTTCGAGCTGTCCTGGATGAACATGAATTCCTTTTTCCAATCAGTTAGAAATTTGCAGGCATATTTTCTCTTTTTATTCGCCGCCATGTCTCCTTTTTCTTCCTTTTCCCCTTCTTCTTCTGCTTCTTTTTCCGTTTGCCGCGCTTGACTTCGAGGTGTAACCTTTATTATTGTTCGGTCTGAAACGGCGCCCGGTGACGGATGGTGTAGCAATATTGTTGTCCGGGTGGAAATCGGGAGAAATTCGGGAGAAAAGTCGGCCCGGGAGATTTTCGGGAGGGGCTTTGAAATTCGGGAGTCTCCCGGAAAAATCGGGAGGGTTGGCATGTATGCTCATCAGACCAGGCAACATTTTTCCAGTCTTCAACTGTCCAATTTTGATGAGCTTGTGCAAATTGTAGCCTCTTTTACCTATTTGTAGTGGAGATGAGTGGTACCCGGTGGGGTCTTCTGCTGTTGTAGCCCATCCGCCTCAAGGTTGTGCGGGTTGTGGCTTCACAAATGTTTAGCTGCATACCTTGGTTGTAACGAGTGGTTATTTCAGTCAAAGTTGCTGTTCTATCAGCTTGAATCAGTCGGCCCATTCTCCTCTGACCTCTAGCATCAACAAGGCATTTTCGCTCACAGGACTGCCGCATACTGGATGTTTTTCCCTTTTCACACCATTCTTTGTAAACCCTAGAAATGGTTGTGCATGAAAATCCCAGTAACTGAGCAGATTGTGAAATGCTCAGACCGGCCCGTCTGGCACCAACAACCATGCTACGCTCAAAATTGCTTAAATCACCTTTCTTTCCCATTCTGACATTCAGTTTGGAATTCAGGAGATTGTCTTGACCAAGACCACACCCCTAAATGCATTGAAGCAACTGCCATGTGATTGGTTGATTAGATAATTGCATTAATGAGAAATTGAACAGGTGTTCCTAATAATCCTTTAGGTGAGTGTACAATCACTGGTCACCTTATTAGGTAGTCCTTGCTACCAGGTTGGACCCCTTTTTGCCTTCAGAACTGCCTTAATTCTTTGAAACATTCCTCAGAGTTTTTGGTCCATATTTACATGATATTACATATTTGCATCACACAGTTGCTGACGATTTGTCAGCTGCACATCCATGATACAAATCTCCCATTTCACTACATCTCAAAGCTGCTGTGTTTTCTGTGCTGCTGTGAAGCACTCAGCAAAGCCATCCACTGCAGGACTGAATAAGCCCAAAGGAGAGACCGGGGAATCGAGGAATGCTGTCTTGTCAGCATCTTAGTGGCACGTAGGGCGAGATCGGTTGCGCTGCACAGCTCTTTGAAGGCCGCTGGGTCAGGGCTGCTCTCTTTTGCCTGGTATACTTCAGAATCAGAAAGAGCTTTATTGCCAAGTGGATTTTTCTTGGTGCTGAAGCTTCCAGTGCACATATACAATACAAACACAACAAGAACATAGTAATACAAATTTTTTGGGGTTGTATTTTAACTGTTCAAGAGGGAAATGGCCTGTGGAAAGAAACTGTTCCTGTGCCTAGATGTTCTAGTGGCCAGTGATCGAAGTCGCCGTCCTGATGGTAACAGTTCAAACAGGAGGTGTCCAGGGTGAGTGGAGTCTGTGATGATTTTCCCTGCTCTCTTCCTCACTCTGGAAGAGTACAGGTCCAGGAGGGTTGGCAGGGAGGCATCAATAATTGAATTGTGCGTTGTAGTCTCTTGATGTCAGATTTGGTAGCTGAACCAAACCAGACAGTGATGGAAGTGCATAAAACAGACTCAATGACAGCCAAGTAGAACTGAATCAGCAGCTCCTGTGGGAGGTTGAACTTCCTCCGCTGACGAAGGAAGTACAGTCTCTGCTGGGCCTTTTTCACAATGGAGTCAATGTGATTGTCCCACTTCAGGTCCTGAGAGATGGTAGTGCCCAGGAACCTGAATGACTCCACTGCTTCCACAGTGCTGTTCATGATGGTGAGTGGGGGAGGAGCTGGGCTGTTCCTCCTGAAGTCCACTATCATCTCCACCATTTTGAGCGTGTTGAGCTCAAGGTTGTTATAACTGCACCAGACAGCCAGCTGTTCAACCTCCAGTCTGTAAGCAGACTCGTCACTGTTTTCGATGAGGCCGATGACAGTGGTGTCGTCTGCGAATTTCAGGAACTTCACAGAGGGGTCTTTAGAAGTGCAGTCATTGGTGTACAGGGAGAAGAGCAGTGGGGAGAGAACACACACCTGGGGGGCGCCAGTGCTGGTAGTGAGAGTCCTAGATGTGAGTTTCCCCAGTCTCACGAGCTGCTGCTGGTCTGTCAGGAAGCTGGAGATCCACTGACAGATAGAGGATGGCATGGAGAGCTGGGTCAGTTTAGCTGAGAGAAGATCAGGAGGGGGGGTGAGAGGGGATGAGAGGGGGTGCAGGAGGTGATGGGGGACGTGTTAATTGCAGATCAGAGCAAGTGTGTGGTGTGAGACTGGGCTTTTCAAATCTGCAGTAAAAAGCATTCAGCTCATCGACCAGTTGTTGATTCTCAGCAGATCGGGGGGATGGTGACTTGTAATTGGTGATATTCTTCAAGCCTCTCCAAACTGAAGCTGGGTCGTTGGAAGAAAACTGGTTTCTCAACTTTTCAGAGTAGCTTCTTTTAGCAACTCTGATCTTCTTTGTCAGTCTGTTTCTGGCCTGGTTATACAAGATTTTATCCCCACTTCTGTAAGCATCCTCTTTGGCATGACGAAGCTGTTTGAGTTTCCCAGTAAACCATGGTTTATCATTAGTGAATGATAAGAATGTCCTGGTAGGAATGCATGTATCCTCACAGAAACTGATGTATGATGTTACAGTCTCTGTTAGCTCGTCCAGATCAGTGGTAGCAGCTTCAAAAACTGTCCAATCAGTGCAATCACAGCAGGCTTGTAAGTCCAGCTCTGCTTCATTAGTCCATCTTTTTACTGTCTTTATTACAGGTTTAGCTGATTTCAGTTTCTGCCTGTAGGTCGGTATAAGATGAACCACACAGTGATCAGAGAGCCCCAAAGCTGCCCGTGGGACGGAGTGATATACATTCCTTATTGTGGTGTAACAGTGGTCCAGTATATTACTGTCTCTGGTGGGACATGTAATGTGCTGTATTTTGGCAGTTCACGGGAGAGATTTGCTTTATTAAAATCCCCAAGAATGATTAAAAGAGAGTCTGGGTACCTTTGTTCAGTCTCAGCTATTTGTTCAGCCAGCTGTTGTAGCGCCGCGCTCACACACGCATCTGGAGGGATGTACACATTCACGAGAATGGAAAACTCCCGTGGCGAGTAGAAGGGTTTACAGTTTATGAAGTGCGCCTCTAGATTAGGAGAGCACATCTTCTTTAGCGTTGTTACATCTGAACACCAACTTTCGTTAATGTAGAAACACAATCCACCACCTCTCGTTTTCCCTGTTAGTTCCGCGATGCGATCCGCTCGGAACAGCTGGAAGCCCGGCAGATATAGTGCATTGTTCGGGATGGCTTCACTCAGCCAGGTTTCAGTGAAGCACAGTGCAGCAGAGTTTGAAAAATCTTTGTTAATGCGGGTGAGGAGAAGAAGTTTGTCCGTTTTGTTAGGAAGGGATTGGAGATTCGCAAGATGAATACCAAGGAGTGCAGAGCGAAAGCCGCGCGCGCAAATTTAACCAGCGAACCGGCTCGCTTTCCACGTCTGCGTCTGGCCGTGCAAATTAAAGACACAGCTGCGGCTCCGACAAGGATATCAAACAAAACATCCGAATGATCAAAAACTGCAGAAATGTTGTCTGGTGTGTGTTTCCTAATGTCCAGTAGTTTGTCTTTGGTGAAACTGATTGAAAAGAATGACTAAACGCAGAACAAACAAACAAAAACAACACAATAGCTGAAGAGCTCCATACCGAGGCTGCCATCCGCGGCGCCATCTTGTAAAGAAACTTGGAGACCACCATCATGTCGCTCAGCATGGCTTGGACGGGTGGGAGGCTTTAGATTTCCAGCCAAGGGCCGTGGGCAGTAGAGATGCGCGGTAGCGGCTTCCTCTAGTGAGGGAAGTTTCGTGTAGCCCTTTTCCTCCGCGTGGTCAACCGTGGTGAGGGGCGCTGAAGAGGAGGAATGGACAAGATCTGAATAGGGGTTAGGGTTCTTCATGAACTTCTGGGCTGGTCGTTGGCGGGGGGCCTGCTGGTGGTGCCCTGGCTGCAGGAACCATTCATCAAGGCAGCTGAGGATGGGCTCTTTCGGAGCTGACCAGTCTCTTGAAACAGGGGTGGGTCCTCTAAATCAAATGCCACTAGAGATTTTGAGTCATCACAATCCTCCTCTGAGACGCCAATACAGCAAATTGTGGGGAGAGCAAGACGCGGGCACTGGGCAGACATGTGCTCACAGCAGCCCTGTTGCTCTGTGCCATGGCTCCGCTATTTTCTTCCGCCTCGGCTCAAGAGGGGAAGAGAACGGGAGAGCATGCGAGGCAGGATGGCTTTCTTAAACCGATACAGTTTAAGTACAAGTATATGCCAAATATACTTAGATTTTTCAGTAACGTTTTAGATTTCCGTCTGGAAAGTACTGTGCAAGTAAAATTAATTTATAGCGTAACAGTAATTTTATTGTAACTATAAAGTATGTACGTGTAGGTATAAGGAAATAATATGTAATGTTTTGGGAATAAAGGGGTAACCAGGAACATTTAAATATTATTTATACTGTAAGTATTTTAGAATTAAGGGGTAATTATTCCACAATTATAGGAAACAATCTTACATTTGGGAGCATACATTGAATACCTTTTTGTAGTAATAGTGTACCAATACATAAAGGCTTTTTTAAAATGATGGGGTACATATCAGCGCATTTATAATTTGTTATATTCATTTGTTTTGATAGTGTGACCGAATGCTCTCCTTTCCATGTTGCCCACTTATATAAATTAAGCTAGAGGTTCCCGCCGTAAATTTCCCTTTAAGTATTGGGACACGTCATTTCCGATTGGCCATAAATAGCCTCTTTCAGTCTGTTAGGATACGTTGCTTCCTGTTGACTCGGGGGTTCCCACGTGCGGGCATTTCGAGTGTGGCGTTACGCCAGCGGTTGCGTGCTTTTTTACAATGGCAATTGCCTACGCTTGTTACAGGCATGTGTGAACTCATTTATGCGACGCTGCGGAATCAAACTTCAGGACAGGAGCCTTTGCTGGACTCTCGATGGGGACAGGAGCCGTCGCTGGACTCTCGATGGGGACAGGAGCCTTTGCTGGACTCTCAAAGGGGACAGGAGCCTTTGCTGGACTCTCGATGGGGACAGGAGCCGTCGCTGGACTCTCGATGGGGACAGGAGCCGTCGCTGGACTCTCGACGGGGACAGGACTTCCCTGGACTCTCGACAGGAGACATCATGGGACACTAGACGGGGACTGGCTGTGTTCTGGACCTGGATGCGACGCTCTCCAGATCCACAGGGTGATGGTAATTTGCCCCAGAACAGGGACTTCAGTGTCTCTTCGTCATAAGGGCAGTTGATGGCAAGATGGAAAAATTCCTCCAAAAAGGCTAAAAACTCATGCAAACCTTGCAGCATAATCCATTTTAAGGTCTGGTCTTCTGTCACACACAGAAGAGGACAGACGGGGTAAGTAAGTAAACAAGTCTTTATTGTAGGAGTTCAGAGTGATAAGAGTAGGAATGCAACACAGGTAAGTCATATGGCAGTAGATGGTAGTATGTGACTGGTGGCTGGCTGGTAACACGGTGTATCACTCTGTGCAGGTGAAGGACTGGTGCAGTAGATAGAAGACGGTTCATGTTCAATTCAGGTAGGTTCTTTGGTGAGTAATACAGGTAGGTCATGTGTGTCATGTGTGCTTGACATAGACGAGACCAAACAATGGTGAGGTAGAAGGTGACTGCTTAATTACAAGTTGTGATGAGGGTGATTCCTGGCAGGTGCGGGTGATGGTGGAGTGTGTGCAGGTGGTGAGCAGAGTAGATCATGGTAAGTGTAGTGCAGATGCGGTGAGTGAGCTGGTGACTGTGACAACTATAAAGTTATATAAAGCGCTATATAAAGAAAGTTTGTTTTGACTTGACAACAGAACATTTCCCAACAATTTAAAATAGAGAAAAAAAGGAAGGACAACGTTTTGCATGTGAAAAACAAACAGGAAGCTGCGGTGAATAATGATAATCAGATGAGCTTTAAAGTTAAGCAAACTCTGTCTGCTTAATTGCATTTACAGTAATACTCTAATGAACCGTCTTAGTCTCTTAAAGCTACACTGTGTAACTTTTTGAGTTTATTCTTAGCTAAAAACACTTAGTTCTTTCAAAAATATATGTGCTCATTGATGTATATTTACTTCTTTCAAGTAATAAAGTATTCTCATAAGTTTATAATATGCCATTGAAAATACATACGGGTAAGGGGTTCGAATGGGGGTCGCTATGTTGCCCCTCCATCTTGTAAGTACATTAGCCAAAGAGGGACATACCCGTAAATTCAAGCTTCGCCTTTCGCGTTTTAACACTCGATGGCACCGTGTCGAATGTGAAGAGGGGGATTATACAGAATATACAGAATAACGTACAATATACAGAATAACGATAGCACTGATAAAAGTTACTTTACTAAGATTAGCTTGCATTCGTCTGGGAACCTGATAGCTGATGTTAGCAATGAAATGGTAAATAAATTACGAAAACGTAAAACTATTATTCATTTTACATTCATTTTACATAGATGTCATAACCTACATGTTAATTGACAAATTAAATAATTGCAAATTATAATAGTTTTCTAAAGTAACCTCATCACTTGAAGGAACACTAATGGACGAGGTCGAACTGGAAGCCATGTTAATCTTGGACTAAATCGGTCACCGTAGGAGTTAAAACGAAATCGGAATTGGGAGGAACAGAACCTAATATTTACTGGATGGTCATATACCTTTTCACCGCTAGATGGGGGAAAATATCACACAGTGTAGCTTTAACTGTGTTAATCCTGTCTGAGGTTTCTGCTGACCCGATTTTGACTTCACAACACTTTCATCCAAGACATCTCTACAATAACATCATCCTGCGGTATGTTAAAATTTTGTCTCGGTTTAGGCATGTGCACGGATGATCGTAAGCATTTTGAGTCACAGCATTTATCGTAGTCTGCATTTTGTGTTATCTTGTTATTTCTGAGTCAAAAAAACAGCAGGCAGACCAAGTCTAACCAAAATGTTTATAGTTTAATCAACAAATTCACACATTCTCTTACATGGTATTTTAAACACATAAATGTTACATTAGTTTACAGTTTCAAAAAAAAAAAAAAACATTACATTCTAAAGGCTTTCATAACAATAGGCTACATGCATACACGGGTTTCCTGTTTACAAACATTACAGGGTGCGTGCGCATCCTGGAGGCAGAAAGACAGATCGCTGAGCTGGTCCGCTACTGCAACAACCTTAAGTATTGAAGCTTTCCTTATTGTTTGTATAACTGCTGACTCAATAAAACGGGATTTTAGTTGGATCTGTTTGTCTGTCTTTAATTTTGCAGTGTTGCTGTGATACATGTATGAATGATCATGTCAGGCTAGTAATGTAATCAATTTTTATCGCCCTCCAGGCCAACTGGGTAACTTCTTGGAGGAATTAGATATTTTACTCTCCCACTTCCCTGAAGATGGCACTCCTCTGGTACTGCTCGGTGACTTCAACATTCACCTTGATAAACCCCAAGCTACAGACTTCACCACTCTTCTGACCTCATTCGACCTTAAGCGAGTATCAACTACAGCTACTCACAAATCAGGTAACCATCTGGACCTTATCTACACACGCTACTGCTCCACAGACGACACTTTAGTTACTCCATTGCACACCTCAGATCACTTTCTCATCACTCTCAACCTCCTACTAACTCCTGACACAACACACACTCCTCCGCTGATCACCTTTCGGCGTAATCTACGCTCACTCTCTCCCTCCCGTCTATCCACTATGGTTTCCTCCTCACTCCCTCCGCCTGCTCAGTTCTCAGCACTGGACACTAACAGTGCTACTGACACTCTTTGCTCCACTCTAACATCTTGCTTAGACAACCTCTGTCCCGTTTTAACCAGGCCAGCCCGCACCACTCCCTCTGCCCCCTGGCTGTCTGATGTTCTCCACGAACATCGCTCTGGGCTCCGGGCGGCAGAGAGGAAGTGGCGCAAAACTAAAAATGCTACTGACCTGACCCTGTATCAGGCTCTCCTTGCTTCTTTCTCTGCTAACGTCTCCACTGCTAAAACTACATACTACCACAACAAAATCAACAACTGCTCCGACTCTCGTGCACTTTTCAGAACGTTCTCTTCGCTCCTTTGTCCTCCTCCCCCCCCTCCTTCAACGACTCTTGCAGCTGACGACTTTGCATCATTTTTCACACAAAAAACCTCCTCCATCAGCAGCCAATTCTCCACACCACAAACTGACACACACATCTCAACAACCATCACACATACTCTCCCCTCTTTTTCGCTGCTCTCTGAAGCTGAAGTCTCCAAACTCAAAAGTCAAGAAAGTTGAGTCAAGATGGCGCCGAGGATGGCCGCAACGTCGCAAGCTCTGCTGAAACATTGTAGTTTTTTGTTTGTTCTGTTTATAGTTTTTGTGTTTTTTGTCTTGGATGTTGTCTGCCTTACTACGTACGACAGACAGACACTTTTGGACATTGGTTCGGCAATCGCACACCGAAAACCGGACTTTAAATTCTTCAGTGACGAACCGCCGTTTACAAACACAGCAGCGGAGCTCTTTGTCTGGACGGCCCGACCACGCAAACGCGGCCGGAGAAGGGGAAGCAGAGCCGGCGTGCTCATCAGATTAAGACGCCGCGCAAACCGACCCCCGCTTCCCAGTATTTTACTGGCTAATGTTCAGTCTCTGGACAATAAACTCTGCGAGCTGAGAGCGCGGATCTCTTTCCAGCGAGACACGAGGGACTGCTGCATTATCTGCCTCACAGAAACTTGGATGTCCGCTGAGATTCCAGATTCGGCCATCGAAACCACGGGGTTCTCCGTGCATCGGATGGACAGAGAAAAAGATCTCTCCGGGAAAAGCAAAGGCGGGGGTGTGTGTTTTATGATTAACCGATCCTGGTGTGATCAGAGGAACGTACATTCTATCAAGTCTTTCTGTTCTCCTGATCTGGAACTTCTCATGCTTCTGTGCCGACCATTCTGGCTACCGAGGGAATTCACCGCGGTCATCATCACAGCTGTGTATATTCCCCCGCAAGCCGACACAGACCGGGCACTAAAGGAACTGTATAGGACAGTGAGTGAGCAGGAAACCGCGCATCCTGAGGCCGCGTTTATTGTGACCGGAGACTTTAACAAAGCCAACTTCAAGCGCATCGCACCCAAATACCACCAACATGTTAACTTCAACACGCGAGGGAACCGCGTCTTAGATCACTGCTACTCCCCCTTCAAGGATTGTTACAAGTCCCTCCCGCGCCCACCATTTGGCAAATCGGATCACGCTTCCATCCTCCTTTTGCCCGCATATAGGCAAAGACTCAAACAGGAAGCACCCGCCCTCAGAACCATCCAGTGCTGGTCGGACCAATCAGATTCTATGCTACAGGACTGTTTTGATCACGCGGACTGGGAGATGTTCCGGTCGGCCTCTGATGACGACATCGAGGTTTACGCTGATAGCGTAACGTGTTTCATCAGGAAGTGCGTAGATGACGTTGTTCCGACCAAAACAATTCGGCTGTATCCTAACCAGAAGCCGTGGCTAAACGGGGATGTTCGCGCGGCACTCAATGCGCGGACCTTCACTTTTAACTCCGGTAACGCGGAGGAGCATAAACAAGCAAGTTATGCCCTCCGGAAAACCATCAGAGCAGCAAAACGGCAGTACAGGGACAAGATTGAAGGACAGTTCAACACCACCGACTCTAGAAGCATGTGGAGGGGAATTAACACCATCACGGACTATAAAGGGAACACAAACTCCACCGTGAACACCGCTGCCTCTCTCCCGGACGAGCTAAACACCTTCTATGCTCGTTTTGAGGGAACTAACACCGCCCTCGCGGAGAGAGAGCTCGCGGCTGAAGATACAGAGGTTAGTGCACTCTCCATATCCGTAGCGGATGTAACCCGATCCTTCCGGCGGGTGAACGTCCGTAAAGCTGCGGGTCCAGACGGGATTCCCGGCCGTGTGATCAGAGCGTGCGCGCACCAACTGGCTGGAGTCTTCACGGACATTTTTAACCTGTCCCTCTCCCTATCTGTGGTCCCCACATGCTTCAAAACGTCCACCATTGTGCCTGTACCTAAGCAGTCAAAAACCACCTGCTTAAACGACTGGCGTCCTGTTGCTCTGACCCCCATCATCAGCAAATGCTTTGAGAGACTAGTCAGAAACCACATCTGCTCTGTTCTCCCCCCCTCACTGGACCCACTGCAGTTTGCATACCGCACAAACCGCTCCACTGACGATGCCATTTCATCCACTATACACACTGCTCTCTCCCACCTGGAAAAGAGGAACACGTATGTGAGAATGCTGTTTGTGGACTACAGCTCAGCATTCAACACCATTGTGCCCTCCATACTTGACGGGAAACTCCGGGCTCTAGGCTTAAACAGCCTGTTATGCAGCTGGATCCTGGACTTCCTGTCAAACAGACGCCAGGTGGTCAGAATGGGCAGTAACATCTCCTCATCACTGACTCTCAACACTGGAGCCCCTCAGGGCTGCGTTCTCAGCCCACTCCTGTACTCTTTGTACACACATGACTGTGTGGCAACCCACAGCTCCAACACCATCATCAAGTTTGCTGACGATACGACGGTGGTAGGTCTTATCACCGACAATGATGAAACAGCCTACAGAGAGGAGGTGCACACTCTGACACGGTGGTGTCAGGAGCACAACCTCTCCCTCAACGTCAGCAAGACCAAGGAGCTGGTGGTCGACTTCAGGAGGAATGAGAGAGAACACCGCCCCATCACCATCGATGGAGCACCGGTGGAGAGAGTCAGCAGCTTCAAGTTCCTCGGTGTCCACATCACAGAGGAACTCTCATGGTCCGTCCACTCCGAGGCCGTTGTGAAGAAGGCTCATCAGCGCCTTTTCTTCCTGCGACGGCTGAGGAGGTTTGGAATGAACCGCCACATCCTCACACGCTTCTACACCTGCACCATCGAGAGCCTGCTGACTGGCTGCATCACCACCTGGTACGGCAACAGTACCGCCCGCAGCCGCAAGGCCCTGCAAAGGGTAGTGCGCACGGCCAGCTGCATCATCGGAGGTGAGCTTCCCTCCCTCCAGGACATTTACGCCAGGCGGTGTGTGAAGAGAGCTCAGAGGATCATCAGAGACTCTAGCCACCCGAACCATGGGCTGCTCTCACTGCTGCCATCAGGCAGACGGTACCGCAGCATTAGAACACGCACCAGCCGACTCCAGAACAGCTTCTTCCCACAAGCAATCAGACTACTTAACTCTTGATCCATCAGGATCATAACACACACTGGACAGAATATCACTCCGCACAACCCACTGTAGATACACACACATTATATACACATTTATTTATCATATAGCACCTATTGCACTTTGGATTTCAATTTTTCAATCTGTGAATAATATTTTATACTATACATTGTATATTATTATTATTATTATTATAGCGTAATGTATATTGTTTAGTGTATGTTTAGTGTATATTGTTTAAAGTATATGTATATTGTAAGTATGTGTATATTGTTTAAAGCTGTGAGAACTATACTCACATTGTGCAAATTATTTATTGTTTATTGTAGAGTTTACTGTGCTGTGAGTAATTGTGTGCGCATCAGATGTGTAATCTGATGCTGCTTAAATGTTGTACATGTCATGTCATGACTACTATGTTGCTCAGAACTGCACCTAAGAATTTCACCTACTGTTGCACTTGTGCATATGTAGAGTGACAAATAAAGTGATTTGATTTCATCCTTTCCAACCACCCCACTACCTGTCCGCTTGACCCTATCCCCACTCACCTCCTTCAGGCCATTTCTTCTTCTGTTACTCCTGCACTCACTCACATTGTCAACACCTCTCTTCACACCGGGACCTTCCCCACAGCATTCAAGCAGGCTCGGGTAACCCCACTGCTTAAGAAACCCTCTCTGAACCCAGCACTTTTAGAAAACTACAGACCGGTATCCCTTCTGCCTTTCATTGCAAAGACACTCGAGCGAGTTGTTTTTAACCAGCTCTCTACGTTTCTTGAACAGAACAACCTCCTGGATATCAACCAATCAGGCTTCAAAAGCGGCCACTCAACTGAGACTGCCCTACTCTCGGTTACGGAGGCACTGAGACAGGCAAGAGCGGCTTCCAAATCCACAGTACTTATCTTACTAGATTTGTCTGCTGCTTTTGACACAGTTAACCACCAGATCCTCTTGTCAACTCTCATGAAGATGGGCGTCTCAGGAACTGCTCTCCAGTGGCTCAAGTCCTACCTCTCAGGTAGGTCCTTCAGTGTGTCATGGAGAGGTGAAGTGTCTAAGTCACATCATCTAGCCACTGGAGTTCCACAGGGCTCAGTGCTTGGACCACTTCTCTTCTCCATCTACATGTCATCACTGGGATCTGCCATTCAGAAACATGGCTTTTCCTATCACTGCTATGCCGACGACACTCAACTCTACTTCTCATTTCAACCAGATGATCCCACGGTTGGTGTTCGTACCGCTGCCTGCCTAACAGACATTTCTGCCTGGATGAAGGAGCATCACCTGCAACTCAACCTTGCAAAGACAGAACTGCTTGTGGTCTCAGCCAATCCAGCACTTCATCATAATCTCTCCATTCAGCTAGGATCATCAACCATAACTCCGTCCAGGACAGCCAGGAACCTTGGAGTTGTGATTGATGATCAGCTAAAATTCACTGACCACATCACTGCAACAACCCGGTCCTGCAGATTTGCATTATATAACATCAGGAAGATTAGACCCTTCCTATCAGAGCAGGCCACTCAACTCTTGGTCCAAGCTCTTGTTCTCTCCAGACTGGACTACTGTAATGCTCTTCTAGCGGGCCTTCCGGCATGCACTATCAAACCCTTGCAGCTGATCCAGAATGCAGCGGCGAGAGTGATCTTTAACGAGCCGAAGAGAGCGCACGTCACGCCTCTCTTCATCAATCTCCACTGGCTGCCAATAGCCGCTCGCATCAAATTCAAGACACTGGTGCTCGCCTACAAAGCAACCATTGGCTCTGCACCAATATACCTAAACTCGCTTGTTCAGACTTACACACCCTCCAGGAGCTTACGTTCTGCCAGTGAACGACGCCTTGTGGTGCCATCCCAAAGAGGCATGAAATCACTCTCACGGACCTTTTCCTGGACTGCCCCCACCTGGTGGAATGACCTGCCTATCTCAATTCGAGCAGCCGAGTCTGTAGCCATTTTCAAAAAACAGCTAAAGACACGTCTTTTCCAGCAGCACCTGACCAATCAAGAATAGCACTTAACATTCTATTCATTTTTTTGTCTGTCTAATTTATTTAAAAAAAAAAAAAAAAAAAGTCCTGTGTTCTGTGTTTAGATTAACTGAGACTTGTTACAGCACTTGCATACTGTAGCCTTTGACTGTTCTAGTTGCTTCTATTGCTCTCATTTGTAAGTCGCTTTGGATAAAAGCGTCTGCTAAATGACTAAATGTAAATGTAAATGTAATTAATCAAACATCACAGATACAGTTATTAATAAGCACTGGCTCTGTTGGTACAATTAACCACGCAGCAACTCCTTGGCATTTTGACTTTCAGACACGCCGCTGCTAACCTACAACACGGGAGGTCTCTTCTTTCTGCCTCTCGGTTGCGTGCGCAAGCAGTGATGACGTCGCCGAGAAATCCGTGTATTGGGGAGAGCGGGGCATAACCTAACGCGGGGTTAGTTAAAGCTACACTGTGTGATATTTTCCCCCATCTAGCGGTGAAAAGGTATATGACCATCCAGTAAATATTAACTGATGACGTCACGGTCTCAGATTTGATTCACCAATCGGCTGAAAGGGGCGTGTAATGACCGCCCACATGTGGAGAACCAGATTTGAAGTTGTGTTTCTGTTTTCTATCCGTGACCAGAAAAAACGAAAATCGAGTCAAAATCTCGTTTTCCGGTTTTTTTTTTTTTACAAAACGAAAAAACGGGAAAACAAGCATTTTCTCGTTTCTTCGTATTTCATTTCATATAGGAAAACAAACTATCAAACGTATATGTGATTATTATAACATGACAATGTATACAATACGAACGGCTCAAAAGTCGGACAATTTCTGTTGAGGCGTTGCCATAACGCGTTTCTATGGGTTGCGTGCGTTTTGATTGACTGCTGATTTTCCACTGTTCGGAAACGGCTCTCGAGCCAAATATGGTCCTTTCAGAGAGTGTGTGGCCTCACGGGAAAAAAGTAAACCAATATTTTTTTTTCATCCATAATCAGAGCTAATGTGTTGATTTAATTACAAGTCTATATATTATATATTTTAAAGTATTACACAATTCACTTATTCCCGTTTGTCATTTATATACACCAACCAATCGTAATCTGGCAAAGCAAGTTCAAATTCCATTGGGCGATGTGAAGTGGAGCGGTAATTTTCTGTTCTTATTCATAAATCGGTTGAAAATTACATGGACAGACAAACTAATGTTTGTGGAACGATTTCCTGCGGTTTGTCTCATTTAATAAATCGCATCACTGACAAAATGGATTTTAACTGACAACAAACAAATCCCTGCACAAAACCATGCAGCAACAAAAGTCGCATTATTGGTAAGTGTTAAATTCACTTGTTTTTATGTATATTGATACACCGTTTACTATTTCATGAAACTATCAAAGTTAACAAAACCCAAGTTCCACCGGCACCTACAGATCTATTATGTGAAGTGTAGGCTGGCGAAATGGTGACATGAAAGGACTTTATTATATTACCATTTTTGAATATTATGCAGCATTATGAAAGAAGTCTCTTATGTTCATCAAGCCTGCATTTTTTTGATAAAAAAAAAAACAGCAATATTGTGAAATATTATTTAAATAATGGTTTTCTATTTTAAAATAATTTAAAATATAATTTATTCCTGTGATCACAGCTGGATTTTCAGCATCATTACTCCACTCTTCAGTGTCACATGATCATTCAGAAATCATTCTAATATGAGGATTTAATCAATGATGGAAACTGTGATACTCTTTTCAAGATTCTTTGATTAATAAAAAGTTAAAAAGAACATAATGTAATAAATAAAGTAATTTCACAATATTAGGCTACTGTTTTTTCTGTATTTTTGATTATGATTTATTTTTGCAGGCTTGATGAGCATAAGGATATATATATATATATATATATATATATATATATATATATATATATATATATATATATATATATATATATATATATATATATATATATATATATATATAATTTCCCCTTTCTTACATTTGAGCCCCTGTCCCTGAAGAACTCTCTGCACGGCCCTGTGCACTGTCGGTAGGGAATAGTAAGATGGCCGCTCAAAACACTTCCGGTGGCTTCACCGCCTGATGGCAGTTTAGAATGCGATGAGCAATCCAGTCATTTATATAAGTCAGTGGTTTGAACACAAATCACACAATGCAAGAAATGGTTTGGGACTCTTTTGACTTTGGTCTTTACACCATTAAATAGTGTATTAAATGTTTGTTTGTTTTTTAAGATTGGACATCTGATCATTACTGATTTATACATGACACCTTGGTTCAAATGTATGTTAACGGCATTTAATCATTTGACTTTGAAGCACTACTTTGTTATTAATAGGCTACATATCAGGGATATTGTTAATGCCAAGGTTGAAAGCGATAAGTTGCTTAGCTTTACAAACAACAACAAAATAAAATATTAAATTAATCAAACGTGACCGACAGGTTGTCCTGCCCTTGTGCCAGTATGCACAGGGGAAGTTATTTGGTTGAAGATTACAAGGGCACATGAATAAAAAAATAAATAATAATGTGCATGCATAAATAATTTATTATAAACACTGCAATATTCCATAAAAATGAAATTTTTGTCAATTTTGATTTCAGGGTGACTTTAAACTGCAGTGAGCTGAAAGAATGTGTTTGTTCATGTTCTGTCTTGGCCTACTTTTATTTTATTTTATTAATTTATTTATTGCAAGAGAAATGTCAATAGTATAAACAGTAGGCCTACATCTTATAGAGGATCTTTAACATTTTTTTAAGCATATACCAATCTAACATGTTCACTTATTCTTGCACAATGTAACAACTCATATTGGACGAAAACAGGAAAGAACGAAATAAATAAAATAAAAAAATAATACAAAACTAGTATCATTTATGATACATGAAAGATCTCTTCATATCTCCTCCAAAAAAGTACACTTTTATTTATTATTTTGCTAACAATTATTTTTAGTGATTTGATTAAATATTCTAACTCGCATAAGAAGTCTATACAAGTAGGTATTTTGGCGGACCTTTATTTTGATCTTCCGCTTTGTGTTGTTGTGACCATAGATGGTTGTGACGCCATACGCGCTGCGTCATGCGCGGCTCGCAGGCTCCGGTATGCGGAAGAAGTGATTTGTGCTTTTGAACGCTTCTGCATTGGTTGCATATAAACAACACGAAACTTTTGGCGTGGTTTAAAAAAAAAATCTACGTGTTAGTTACGTGAAATGATTGTAGATTATTGAATGTACGATTGTACAGCTTTATGTTAAGTGCTAATAGAATATTTCTTGTGAATGGCGAGATATTAAAGCACTTGGTAAAGATGGAGTTTGTTAAAGATGAGAGTCAAGACAAGAGTGATACAGAAGCATGCAGAATAAAAGATGAAGATACTGAGGAACAAGGAGGTTGGTGATCATTCTTGATTTTTTCCATTGTTCTTTAATGACTGACAAACAAAGTAAGGGGAACAGCTAAGTTTTCTGGCCACCAAGTTTGTGATTAGACACTTAAAAGCTGTCCAACCATATCTGATGAATAAATAACTTAATAAGCTAAAAAATAAGCATTTGGTCTCTGGCAGACAGTTTAATTGATTTTTAACTATTTCATGTGTTCATTTTAGACTTGGTGGAAGTGAAAGAGGAAAGTGAAGAAGAGAATGAAGTGGAGGAGAAACAGCAGTTTCAGAAACCTAATAATTTCATAATTGGAGAAAAATCTTTTAATTGCTCCCAAACTGAAACTTCACCAGAAAGAACAGAACAGAAAAATTGCTTCACCTGCCCACAATGTGGAAAGAGTTTCACAAGTAAACGAGACCTTAAGAGGCACATAAGAATTCACACTGGAGAGAAGCCGTTCACATGCTCTCAGTGCGAAAAGTGCTTCGCAAATTCAGGAGACCTTAAGAGGCACTTGCGAATTCACTCTGGTGAGAGGCCTTTCACCTGCCCTCAGTGCGGAAAGAGTTTCACGCAAAAAGGTCTTAAGGAGCACATGAAAATTCACACGGGAGAGAAGCCTTTCGCATGCATGTTGTGTGGGAAGAGTTTCACACATCAAAACAGCCTAAAAAGGCACATGAAGGTTCATTCTGGAGAGAAATTACACCAGTGCTCTGAGTGTGGCAGGAGATTTTCAGAAGCATGTAATCTGAAAACTCACCTGCTGTCTCACACTGGAGAAAGACCATTTAGCTGTGAGCGGTGTGATAAGAAGTTTTTTCTGGCCGTTCACTTAAAGACACACATGAGGATTCATGAAGATGAAACGCGTTACGTGTGTTCTTTTTGTGGGAAGAGTTTTTTGTGGCTTAATGGGTTTAAAGACCATCAGAAAACACATATTGGTGAGAAACCCTACGTGTGCTTGGAATGTGGAAGTACTTTTATTAGAGCCGGTGAACTTAAAGTGCATGAACGAATCCATACTGGAGAAAAGCCTTACAAGTGTTCACATTGTGAAAAGAGTTTCACAGTTTCAGGAGCCTTGAAAGTACACGAGCGAGTGCACACTGGAGAGAAGCCGTACCTCTGCCCTTCATGTGGGAAGACTTTCAGCCGATATGGAAATTTAGGGAAACATTTAAAAAAGGCTTGCCCAAAGTTGAAAAAGTGATCAAGGTTCACCTTCAAGAATAAGCAGATTATGATTTATTGAAAATGTGTTCTGTGATCACTTTACATTTTCATCTGTGGATTAGTTATTTTATTGGAACAGGACTCTTATTGTGACATTGCTGAGAACCCCAGTGCCTCAGCGCAGACACACAGGATCGCCCATCCTCTGTCTCTATTAGTTTTTAGTCTTTGTTTAACAGTTCTGTCAACAACAACAAAAAATTCATATAATGTCGACAGGTGGACAGGAGAGTTCAGCTTGCCATGTAAACAGTCACAGTGGAGCTATGTTGCCTTATATGATCGTCAGAGGCGGCCATTGCGATTCAAAAGCCTGCTTCAAACAAACAGTTATAGCCCCCCACCCCAAAAACATGGTATGCAATGTGACTGCAAATACTTTATTATCGCTGTTATATTTAACATTGTTAACTTTTTCACTCTTAAAAGTATAATGCATTCTATTCTATCCATGCATTACAGTTACAAACTCTACTTTTAAGGGCACCGACCGAATTACGTCGGTACAACCATTACCGATTACCTGAGAATGCATCTGGTGATATAGACTGTGAATATTAAACCGCAAAAACACTATTTAAATAAGAATCCTTCATGTTCTGTGTGTCTCTGTGTGAACGAATGGCACAGACGTGCGGTTTCATTTACCATACACACACACACACACACACACACACACACACACACACACACACACACACACTGAAGCGGGGGATGCTGGTGTGTTTTCAGTCTCTGCCATCTCACTATATGAGAATATGAATGCATGAACTTCATGTCCAGAGCCGCTCTGAGAGTCACTTCATGAGCATTTTACCATTTCATTTGAGAAAAACTCCTCATATCATAAATGCACAGAAACTCAAAAGTCTTCACGGCAATCCGTCAAAATAAAAGTTTGGTTTAACTTGACAAATAAATTAGAATTTAGATACATCTCAATGTAATAATAATACTAACACTAATGTAGTAATAATAAATTATCTAAATGTTATTTTTTAATTAATCACAATTTTTCTATGTTTTAATTTGATCTCTTATTGTCGTGTTCAGTTGATATACGGGCAAGTGCGGACAGTTTTTGTTGCAGCATGGTGGACCACAGGTATGATTTTATCAGCTACTGGCACAAGATATAAATATAGAAAATCATTGTCTTAACAAGTGAGTAATTCAATCATTCAGTCAAACGATTCCTTTGAAACGTGGACTCGTTCAGTTGCTCTGAAACGAGCAATGGCTCTACTGTGCATTTGTTGCGAAATAGAGCAAAAAAGACAAGGTTCTAAGTCTAAAATGAAGGTCACCTATCATTAACTATTGAACTGTTGTATAAAATCACATTTGCAATGGTGCTGATATTCGGGAAAACAGCACTCTATATCCTGTTATAAATATTAAAAACAAGAACTTATACAGGGACATTTTGCTGCATATCTTGATTTTTGTAGGGCATTTTTATTAGTTTTGGTGGTATTTTTGCCCCAATCCTTCTTAATTTCAGTGATGGTGGTGGGTGACGGACAGATGTCCCTTGCGTTTCAAGTGAAAATGGGCGAAACATAGCAAAGGCCACTACTGATGATAATTATAAAAGTAAGTAAACCATATAATAAATGTACTTACACATATTTGAGGATCAGAATATCAAATATTTTACAATCAAGTTAACAATAATTTAAATAATAAAAAACTGAGAAATAATACTGACACATCATTCATAAAGCAGGATGTGTCACATGACAAGCTTGATGCATTGCTATGGAAATGGAATGTGATGCCTTCTATAGTTCTACAAAAATGGCAGCATGTTCTTAAAGTCCCTGTGAACTGGAAGTTGCAGCCGACTTAGGGCGTTTTCACACCTGAAAGTCCGCAACAAGGTCCGAACCGAAGTTCATGTTTTGATACATTTTATACATTCGGTTAGTTTTGGTTTGGTTTCACATTGCAATTATGCAAGCGCACTAAAGAACGTGCGTCTGACGTCAGCGTCTTTGACAAGAATTAATGAATGGAGGCATATCGTTGCCACTATTGAACAGTGCGCATTGCTTGACTATTTTCTTTTCATTACGTTTAAAAGTGGACATTTCAAGCTTTATATTTCTAATTTTTGTGAGACAAGTAGCCTGCTGAGTTTCGGTTTATTTGAGACACACTCCAGTTCATGTGCAAAGCATGTGATCGCTCCCGCGATTATTGTCTGCTATAGACTATTTGCTTCTTATTTATTAAATCCAGGCAATTATCTGATTAAACGTTGATTAAAATTAAGATACAATTTATACGAAACTAAATTCACATTAAAGAAAGGCTTTCTAAGCAAAATCATACAACATTTCTTTCAAAATCATTTCTGACCTACTGTCTTCTGACATATTGCGCATCTTTTCACTTTTCATAATCAATGTAGCCTAGATGAAATTTAAAAATAACATTATAATATTTAAACATAAACAGGAACTTCCTGTAAATGGTCTGAAAGTCCGAACCATACAGAAAATGCTTTTACACTAGAAACGAACCAAACCTTTGCTCAGTTTGATCTGCACCGTCGGACCAAATTTCGTCTGTTTGGTCAGGACCGTGGTACGGGGGAGGTTTCACACCTGAAAAGTCTGAAAATCCGGACCAAACAAGGTAGGTGTGAAAACGCCCTTAACTTCAGTGTTGTGAAACAGAATATTTACTAGAGGGCGGGTTTTATTTTAGTCCCCCTCCTCTCCATCCCTCGCTCACAGCAGACGGACAGTTGGAGGGGAGTGGTTAAGGATTTTCAACCCAAGCGGTCAAACTGATGTCATCATTTTCAGATTTTTTATTAAATATTACCACAAAAAAAAAATCCAGTGTATTAACTTAATTAATTGATTGTTTAAATTGGATTAACTGTTCACCACAATACCTGTAATGTGTGCTAACAAAGTAAATAGGGTCAATTTGATTTCATGAGGACTTTAAAAACAATAATAGGCTCCATCTGAAAGCTTCGGCAGTGACTTGTTGCCCCGCTGCTCTATCAGGCAGCGACATTGCAGGCAGCTTTTACGCATACCTGAGGAAACTGATTTCTGACAGACTGGGCTGGGCAATATGGCCAAAATAAAATCATATCTCTGTATTTTTGGCTGAATGGCGATACAGTGTATATATGTCATATTTTCTTCTTTTTTTTTTTTTTTTTTTTATTATTTCACATTCTGTCCAAGGTTGTCCAACATACAATGTTAATATTGAAGGCCATGAAACAAAAGCATGTAGGCTGTGTTATATATTATGTGCAAAAAAGGGTTAAAATTACATTACATTCTAACATTGTAACAACATTACAATTGCGTCAATAAATCTTACATTTACATTTAGTCATTTAGCAGACGCTTTTATCCAAAGCGACTTACAAGTGAGAGCAATAGAAGCAACTAGAACAGTCAAAGGCTACAGTATGCTACAGTAAGTGCTGTAACAAGTCTCAGTTAATCTAACACAGAACACACAGGACAGAATTTTTTTTTTTTTTTTTTTTTTATAAATTAGACAGACAGAAAATGAATAGAAAGTTAAGTGCTATTCTTGATTGGTCAGGTGCTGCTGGAAGAGACGTGTCTTTAGCTGTTTTTTGAAAATGGCTACAGACTCAATTGAGAACAACAGGTTTTTATAAAACTTTTGGCAATATTGTATATACTATAGGCAATCTAATGAACATACAAAAGGATTTCAAATTATGCCACTATAAATCTATTGGGTAAAAACAAGAGGGGTTACATAGATACCCTGTATTAGATAATATAAAGTTAAAAATTACACATTAATTGTTTTGTTATTTATAGTCTATAGAGTGCCACAGGAATGAGTCCTGAAACCCAGAAACAAGTATTTTTGACTTTCTGCTTCCATCATCCTGAAGTCAATGTTTTGTTTGTTAAGTCACCGTCCCGCTGGCGGGACGCCTACGTTTGCTTCAATATTTTACAATTAAATCCTTATCTAATCATGACAAACTATATATCGTTGGAAAGGTCTAAGCCTTCTAAATAGATATGTCACCCCGGTTTGTTGTTAAAAATTATGTAGGAAAAGTAATAAATTAATTTATGACAAGAGTGCACCTCAAAAAAGCTATGACATAACAGGAGTTCTGACCTTTGTCACAAAAAGTCGATGCATGTTTTGAAAAAAGTAAAAAATAAAAAATAAAAAAGTTTCTGTGTTTGTGCTGTGGTGTCAGATGTAAGTTCAAGCAACTTAAGTGACCTTTGGGAATCAACAATGAACAAGGGTGTCTCCTAGTGGCCATTTGTGATGTGACAACTAAAAGTCTCACAGAAACCTCATTTTTTTGAGATATCAAGCTGAAATTTGACACACATCTCATTTAGACTTGTGGCTTTTAATTTTTAGCATTTTTAGGCTGAAAAATATATATTTTTATATATAAAATTTGTATATAATAAAACAAATATTACATAACATTTTCATAACAATAAACTTAAACTTTAATAACTTTTAGAAATATTAATACATTCATTTAATTATTCCACTTTAACAATAATCCCCAAATGGTCTTCTTCCAAAAGAGACCAACCTTATGTCTGTATCCCAAAGCATTCATGAATTACAGCTGTTTAAGTTTGTATAGTACATTTTCATGTCTATGCCCAAAAATGGGGGTGACAGTTAAGGGGTTAAATGTCTGAAATAAGGTCTGTGGTGAATACAAGCTCAAGATATTTTCTCGTTTTATTTTACAAAATAAAATGCATTAGTAATACCCCATTCATTATTTTTTTAAAGCAGTTATGTGTCTTGAAAAAAAATTCCCACCAAATAATTGAAAAATCTAAATAGGCTAAATATAAAACATAATAATAATTAAAGAAAAGCAATAATAAAAATAATAATAATATAAAAAAAGGTAAAGTAGTTTCATGTTTCTCTAAACAGAAAGAACAGAGGGTATTGATATCATTCTTAAGTCTTTTGAGAGAGCACTTATCTGAAATTCAGCCGAGACTAGGCGACTGCAATGAGGGGAGGAGTGAAGAAAGTGCAGGCAAGACGGACAGTTCTCTCTTCTCGTAGTGGGTCAGACACCTGCGAGATCAAAGGCGGATATCGTGGGATTCACACTGGTGCGTAATGTTGCTGATACTGGATGTAATTTAAGTTCTGTTACTTTTATATGAACATAAATATGATAAACAAGACGCCCAACGTTTTATTTATTTTAACAATCAGTTTTACTTTAATTGCATGCTTTTATTTTTTTTATAAATATGACAACAATCACAACCCACAGGGAGATCGCACAGTCAGAGTTTGGGAATATTCACGCAATTTATATACACATAAAAACATGATATCAGTGTTTTAAAATAAAACATTTTAAAAGAGAACCACACATCACGGTTGTTTAAACCAATAGGCATTAAGCTGTGTCGTTAGCAAGTCGTTTCCCATCATGCTTTTGATCAGAGCAGTCAGTGGAGAGCAACTGCGCCCGACTGTGCTATGAAACAGCCGCCTTTGTCGCCGCGAGAGTTTGTTGGCACATGTCAGCACGACATCAGTCGGACGTAACTCGGACACTTTTCTAACCGGCATGCATCTCGCGGTGATCACCGGTGATCGGATCTGCGCAGATTTTGCTCATCTTAAACGAGCCTCAATGCGTCACACTTCCAGTTCAGTAGGCGGCGACAACGCAGCAGAAGTCAACCGTCACTGAAAGTGAAACTCGAGAAGAAGAAACAGCGTTTCCATCTTGTTACACTGTTATCTTCAGTGTAGCGCTCAACAACAGCACGCTTTACAGTGGAAACAGAAGATATATTGTAAAAAATATATACCACGTCTGACTTTTGATATTCTCAGAAGGACGCGTGTAGGCCTATCTAGTGGCTAGTAAGAGTATGCGAATCGGATCCAAAATATCGCGCATATTCCTTAATCTGAACGCGAAGACCCTCATTTGAACAGGCCCAAATAACTCATATTATGTCTTCGTCAATTGTAAAGATGGACTTTATAAAAGAGGAGAGTGAAGAAATGACGATTCCAGAGCCATGGACAGTGAAAATTGAACAAACAGATGAAGAAAGAGGTTTGATTCTTAATTATTTTCTGCGTTCGGTAGCGAAGCTTAACTGCCCGTTTTGGTGGCTGTGAAATAACAATTAGATGGCATAGATTGACATGTAGAGGGACCTACATGACTATAGTTTTGTATGCAAGTAATGTGGCAGGTTTGATGGCAATAATATTAGAATGACAAAATCGATTGAGGAAGTACAATGCGACTCGAGCTGCATATTCCAAGTGTTCTGGAGGCATGCCATAGGGTTTGGCGAAAAACGGTGTAATCTTATAAAAAAATAAATAAAAAAAAGACAGTTTCTAGTCTGTGCGCGTTCTTGGGTGCAGCATTTCGCGGACACGCGCCTAGGAAAAGCACCACGCGCACCAATTTTGAGAAAAATAAAACAAACACTAGCCTACGTCTAAACCCCCAAAACAAATGCATGACCCCCGTTTCACAAATAATGTTTAAGCTAGTCTCAGACTAAAATGCATGTTTGAGCTGTTTTAACTGAAAACAACTTCCACTGAGATATCTTAAAATATGCCATTGTTTTGTCTCAAGATGCACACCAGTAATGCACATTTATCAAAGCTTCTTAAATGCCCTAATAGAACCAAGGTCGAAATAATCTGTGCTTAATAGTCCTGTCTGTGAAATGGGGCGTAGGATACAACAGGACTAAAGGACACCCTAATAAAAATGTGCTTTTCACTACTCCCAGAGTGGCCAGAGGAGAACTGTATATGAAGGTAAAATGATGACATGAATCTCATGCGCAGGGTAAGATTTGTGAAAGTGTACATACGATTGCAAGCGTAAATTAGATTTGCATGCACAAGAGTTTTTTTTAAAGGTGTAAATCGCCTTTCAAGTGTAAGAAAAAAATATTTGCAACATTTTACTGATCTGTAGAGAGGTGAAATTATGCATGTAGTGCCGATACTAGGCCTACTCTGTCAGCAGCGTCAAGATTCTTTCTTAACACACCATCTCAAAATTCAGTATGAACATATATAGTCAGGCTGGTGCATAGCTTATTAAGCAATCATGCTTTATATTTTATTTAACAGAAGTTCCCTTTCAAAGCCTACAACGAACGGCTGGCTTGGACTACATCCTGGTACTTCCTACATAAATTACGTCAGTAGAACAGACTAACCTCTGCCCACAAGAATACGCAAAAAAGGGGGCGTGGTCTTGTTGCTGTCCCACGTGGAGAAGAGGACGGTCGCGTGGAGAAAAGGAAGTGTTGCGTTTCAGTGTGTTTGTCGCCATGTCGTCGAGACGCTGTTATTTTCATCCCGGCGTCAAATCACCTTTGTTTGGCTTTCCCAGGGACGCTGTAGAGATCATTGAGCGCATACATCTCCAGAGGCGTGATCTTTCTGTGCAAGTTACGTGTGCTAAGCTGCTGTCGAATCGCAACACAGGAACCGTGCCACGTTCGCTAAGCTGCGGTCAAATCACAACACGGGAACCGCTGGCACAATCAGAACTCGTTACGTATTTCTGAAGGAGGGACTTCATAGAATAAAGGAAGTCATCATCCGTTTTTAGGACAGTGAAAACAGCGGTATACAGATAAGTAAATTGTGTTAAAAATACTGGGGGGTTTTTACACGTGAAACATGAACACATGTTATATTGCACACTGTAAACACAATCAAAGCTTCAAAAAAACACGAAGAACGGGACCTTTAAAAGTACCATTTTGGCAACGAGAACGACGCTGAGCCAAATAAAGATAAAGATGTGTTCTGGCGTCTGGGGTGTTTATTGAACCAATCAGATTAAATCGAGAGTCAGCGAGAAGCTCATTTGATTGGCTCCAGATGAAGGTGGACCCGCCTTCCTCTTTGCACTTACAAAACTCAGCGAGTGAGAGAATCGTGCCAAAACTAAGCGAAGCTAAAAGAAAGACGGAACTGTGCAAATCGGTTTATTTCGGGGACTTTTTTGCCCTATGTACACAAATCATTTAGACATTTGCTACAGTTCTTTTTTTTTACACAAAGGTTGGTTTTACCCAGTCAATCTGTTTTGCAGTTCCTGACTGTTGTTTTTGCTTGCAAATCGATGTTCACAGGCGTGCAATGATTTTAGCTGTATTTTGGCGAAAGAAACGTGTCAAAAGTCTAAGTGCAGAAAAATGGAAGTCGGAAGAATACAGATAATATTTATTTTGTGTTAACATGAAGCTGCAGTTTCACAATAGGCTACATGAATTACGCTTACAAATAACAGTAAAAAGCTGCAAATATTTTTTCTTACACTTGAAAGGCGATTTACACCTTTACAAAACTTCTCTTGTGCATGCAAATGTAATTTACACTTGCAATCAAATGTACACTTTAACAAATGTTACCCTGCGCATTAGATTCTTTATGGCATCATTTTACCTCCATAGAACTAATCCTTTAAGGTACTTCTATGAACCTCCTAATGGTAAAAAAAAGGGACAAATATGCCCTTTTAACAGTACTGCCCCAGTGACAAGCTGTTGTACCCCTAAAGGTAAAATTTTGACATCCTTTTTTCATCCTTTATGTGTTACCTCTGTGTCGCCTATGGCTTGCTTAGTTGGGGACACTTAGGTTGCTTTCACACTAGCAGTTTTGGTGCGCACCCAGGTTCGATTGACGTCAGAGTTCGGTACGTTTGGATGATGTGAACACGGTCTTCAAAACTCGGGTGCGCACCCGTGTTTTTGTGGGTTGATACCGATATTAAGTAAAAATATCGGCCGGAATTCTTTGTGTATTTAATAGTACAGTACCAGTCAAAAGTTTGGACACACTTTCCCATTTGGAAAATTTGTTTACACATAAACAGAATATAACAGAACACATTTTGTGGTGATCAAACGCTTATAATGATGTGACAAAGATATGTAATGGAGGCAGGGTATTTAACAATAAATTTGATCCAAAATGAGTCTGACATCAGTGCACTGAACAGTAAACTTATTATAAATAACTTTAAAAGACAAATAGAAAAAAAAAATGTATATAACTTGAATTAAGAAAATAAACAAGGTAACTGTGAAGGGCAAGCTGCTGCCAATCCAACAGTGGCAGGTTTATGCAGGAGGCACAGATTTTCCAAATGTAAACCTCTAAAATTAATAAATAATAATAATGAAAAACTTTATCTGCAAAGAATTTGGTAATGTGTTGTGCGGGGCAAGCTTAGGTAAATGTAATTACATTATTTAAGTATGAGAGTAGTAACTGTAAAGGATAACAGCGTGTAATTGAATATAAATGTAAGACGTTTCTTATAGCCTATTTACAGGATAAAGAAATGACAGTAACAGGTTTTTGTCCTGCAGAACATTCCTCTTGTCTGGTAACACTGAGTTTGTGTTTTTGTTTAATGTAATTTTAATGGATTTAAACTGTCCTTTTGCGTAGTAAATTTTTGCACATAGATATACTCTTACGGAAATTAACCATGGTTCTATTAGATAGTAAAACCATGTTTTTTTGCGTTTTGTATTACCATACAAATACCATAGTTAAACTATGGATTAAAGCGAAACTATGGTTCATTTGTGGTGACCATGGAATAACTACAATAACCCTATTTTTTTATTTATTATTATTATTATTATTATTTGTTTTATTCGTTGTAAAACCATGGTTAATTTTTGTAAGGTATATTCGCTATGTATGTTTACATAGGACTCAGCTGACACATTCGTTTGATGGACAGCATTGGGCAGAATGTGGAATAGTGCTATGTCAGTAAAAAATAATCGGCCAACTAATCGATTATCAAAATAAGCATTAGTTGCAGCCCTAAACAATTGAATTTCATTTTAACAAATCCATGATCTTGATAATCGTGATATTTTTGGTCACTATAATCTAGGGATGCACCGATATGAACATTTTGGCCGATACCAATAACCGATAATTCTTTATATTTGAAAGCCGATAACCGATGTATTGGGCGATAAATCTAAATACAAATTTTAATAAACTCTGAGAGCCTGATTACAAAAACAAAAGGCTCACCATTAAAAGCCATGTCCCAAACACTTCAACATAAATCAAACCTATACACTACAGTAGCCTATTTGAACCAGTGTAAGAATCCTTACCTTTTCAAATTAATTTTACACTCCTATGGCCAACTTACTTTATATAAAAAAAAAGTTAACTCTTTACAATAAGGTTGAATTTTTGTTAGTATTAGTTAACCAACAATGAATGAACAATACTTCAACAGGATTTATTCATCTTAGTTCATGTTAATCTCAACATATTCAGACCCAAAGTTGTGTCTTTTAACATTAGGTATGCACTGTGAATGGACTGTTAATAAACACAAACATTTTATTACTAACAAACAAAGGTTATTGCTCTGTTTGTTCATGTTAGTTAATGCATTAACAAATGAGACCTTATTTGTAAAATGTTACCAAAAATTATATTGCCTAAAAATTAAAATAATATACCTAAATAATGCAAACAAGTTATTGAACAGCATTACTTAGGCTGCATAATAAAGAATCAGAATGCAAGTGCACGAAATAACCTCCACACAGACAATAAGGAAATGGTTTAATCAAACCGTATTGTTGATGGAAATGATACGAGAACAATAAAAGTGCTAGTTATAAAAAATAACACTTCTGTGTTTTTGAAAAAAATATGTTTAATATTACAGTAATAGTAAACATCTTTAATATTAGTCTAGTCTATTAGGAATAATGTTGCTGTTTGAGAGTGTGCGCTGAAGCTGGAGAGAATGAACGAACAACTGTAAACGCTTAGAAGGTTAATTAACAACTAAACGCATCATATATGAGAACAATCAGATATTTATACAAAATAAATATAATATTACAACTTATATTTGCACAAAATCACGCATCGGTGAAGGCTTATAACTCCTGTGGATGCTCTTCCCCTGTTTGAGAGCGCGCGCTGAAACTGAAGATGATCACTGGTACAATGAAGCACTGCGGGTTATTGACTTCATCATCATTATTTATTAAAGGGGGTTATTGACTTAACGAAACGCATCCTATATGACATTGATCAGATGTTTATACTACAAAAACGTTATATTACGACTTGCATATGCTTAAAATGACGCGAATGCACAAGCGAACTTGACTGTGCTGGTCAGAATGCGTTGTGGACGCTTCCCACAACAGCGCGCTGAAACACAACAACTAAACCCAGAGAATTCACAACGTTTTATAACAAAAATATTCTCATTACAGTGTTTTGTAGCTATAGGACAGTCCCAGTAGTTATTAATGCTGTGCATTTCTGTTTGAAATGCGCGCTGAAGCGAAAGACTGGTACAATGAAGTGCTTTACTGCATCATTAGTTAACTCAACCAAACGCATCCTATATGAGATTACATACACAGTAATAATAAATATAATATTACAACTTACAATGGCACAAAAGGCTGTGAATGCACAAGCGAACTTGACTGTGCTTGTCATGAAGGTGTAACTCCGTGGGCGCGCTCTTCCCTCAACAAACGCGCTGAAACACAACGTTCTTTTACAGCAATATTCTATTATCATTTTATGTAGATTATATTAGACTTGCGCTGCATATGTTGCATGTAACTGTATTTTCCTTTTCGAAGTGATTCCAATATAATCCCTACTATAATCGTGATATGAAACATCTTGAAAAGCGGATGTTTGGAAAGTGTTTTTGTGCCATAGTGGTTTAGAGGAAAATAAAACCAAAGGTGTTGTACCCTATTGTATCTGAGGTGACCTGTACTTTGAGCTCTATCAAGTCAAGTCACCTTTATTTATATAGCGCTTTATACAGCACAGATTAATAAACAGTAGAATAACGATCAATGATGCTATCTTGATCAAATAAAAGACATTCAAATTCTGCAGTAAAGCAGCTTTAAATAGACAGTGGTGTTATTTAGCTCAAGTCAGTTAAGTGTTGATTCAGTTCAACAAAATGCATGGCATAATGTTGATGACCTCAAAAAAAGCAAAAATCAAGACTTTTTTTAAAATTTATTTTTAATTTAAAACATGCATGTACTGTATATACTTGTTAGCAGCGCTTACATTAATTGTTCTGTATTATTAGAGCTGTCTAAGTTGTAAAATGTTATTTAACTACGCCAAAGGTGGAAAGTACTTTTCCAGGCTCAAACACTGCTTTCGAATCTCCAAGGTGTATCTATGTAAGCACTCTATGTGAAGAGCGTCATTGATGTATATTTACAATTTGTTTTTGAAGCACTGAGCATTGTAACCAATCACAGATCTATTTGATGAGCGTGTGAGCACAGTGGGCAATCAGAGGTGTTTAAATTTCGCAAAGCGTCACAATTTTAAAATGTCTACTTGGTACTGAAGTCGGTACTTTTGACAACATTAACTTGTACTGAACATGGAATATTCCTTTAAATTGGGACCAGTTTTATTTCTATTACCTTGACAGTTGTCAGTTTGTGATTTTTAACTTTTTCTTATTATGTTCACATTAGGCCTGACAGAAGTGAAAGAGGAAAGTGAAGAACCGAATGTGAACGAGAAACATCAGCATGAGGAACCTCAGGGACTCCTAACTGCACATAAAGTTTTAAGTTGCTCAGAGGCTGGGAGGAGGTTTGGGCACAAAAGAGCTCATAGAAGTGGATTTTTCTTCACCTGCCTTGAATGTAAAAGGAATTTTGAGTCTAAAGAGCACCTAATGGATCACTTTAGAACTCACTCTGGAGAAAGTTGCTCAGAGACTACGACAAACATGTTTCCAGTGCGAACTGGAGCTCAAAAAACAGTCAATTTGCCCTTCACCTGCCATCAGTGTCAGAAGAGTTTTGTGTGTAAGGAACACCTGATGGAGCACTATCGACTTCACACTGTGGAGAAACCTTTCCCATGTGATCAGTGTGGGAAGAGTTTCATTCATAAGCAAAGCCTTAAGAATCACTTAAGAGTTCACACTGGATTGAGGCCGCACGTATGCCAGCTGTGTGGGAAGAGTTACATACATAAAGATAATCTTACCGATCACATGAGAATTCACACTGGAGAGAAGCCTTTTGCATGTGATCAGTGTGGAAAGTGTTTCACACATAAAGGAAGCCTTCTGCATCACATGAAAATTCACACTGGACTGAAGCCTTTCACTTGCCGTCAGTGTGGGAGGCATTTCACACACAAAGGAAACCTGAAGATTCATATAAGACTTCACACCGGAGAGAGACCTTTCACATGCCCTCAATGTGGAAAGAGTTTCATCTATCACGGAAACCTAGTAGGTCACATGAAAAAGCATTCAGGAGAGAAATTATACCACTGCTCTCAGTGCGGAAAGAGTTTCGTTGAGGCTCGACACCTCCAGAAGCACGAAAAGACTCATGAAACCGTAAGGCCCTTTGTGTGTTCTGAGTGTGGCAGAGGTTTTCTGTGGCACCACAATTTCAAAGAGCACCAGAAAATCCACACCGGCGAGAAGCCTCATGTGTGCTTCGACTGCGGGAAAGCTTTTACGAGAATCATATACTTGAAAAGGCACCAAAGAATTCATACTGGCGAGAAACCTTACAAGTGCGAACGTTGTGGAATGTGTTTCACGGTTTCTGATTCTCTGAAAGCCCATGAGCGAGTGCACACTGGAGAGAAGCCGTACAAATGCCCATTGTGTGAGAAGTGTTTCGGCCGATTAAGTACTCTGCTGACTCATAAGAAAAAGCATTGTCCAATGTTGGCGAAGTAAAAGTTTGCTTGCACGGATGCTTTTTTAGTGTATTTTGGACATTAGCAGTACTATATCTGCATTAATATCCTTAACAATTATAATTACACACTTTATCATATTTGATGTAAGGTGAGGCATGGAAAGAATGATGTTGGAAGCTTTAATAGTAGGTTTACGCAAAACTGGGAAGGTTCTTACAAACTTGAGACTTTTGCAAAACTGAGATGTTTAGCAGATTGTCCAGAGTGCCGTCAATGGGAACGGTGGCTTAAAAGCTCCAAACAAGAACCCCAAAAAAAGCACCATGAAGGTAGTCCAGTGTTAAGGAGTATGGTCATTATTTGCTGTAAATTTTCTTCTCTACTGTAGCTCTCAAATCTCTGAAGTAATCACTGACCTTTTGAGTATAGCATGTCACGCCAGGTTTAGCATCAGAGATGTCAAATGGCATTGGTTCTCGCATGTCTTGTAATTAATGGCACAGCTAGTGTGTTTTTAAATGCAATGGATCAACTATTTCTTAAATCATTGTGCTGTGCTGAAAACCATTTAGCTAATTTGGTGTTCCCAGTCAAAAGTGACTTGGGAATTTACTTGGAAATTTGCTCGTTAAATTAAAAGTAAAAGGATAAAAAACTGATTGATCGTAGGCCTCGTTGATCTGCGCTCATGCAATGATGATCAAAAACTGAGGTGCAGGGCCGTGCAGAGAGTTCTTCAGGGGCAGGGGCTCAAATGTAAAAAAGGGGCAATATACATACATACATGCATGCATACATACATGCATATCCTTATGCTCATCAAGCCTGCATTTATTTAATCAAAAATACAGAAAAAAACAGTAGCCTAATATTGTGAAATTATGTTCTTTTTAACTTTTTATTAATCGAAGAATCTTGAAAAGAGTATCACAGTTTCCATCATTGACATTAAATCCTCATATTAAAATGATTTCTGAATGATCATGTGACACTGAAGAGTGGAGTAATGATGCTGAAAATCCAGCTGTGATCACAGGAATAAATAATATTTTTAATTATTTAAAAAAAACAATATTTTAATATTTCACAATATTGCTGTTTTTTTATCAAATAAATGCAGGCTTGATGAACATAATATTATTTGCATAATATTCAAAAATGGCATAAAGTCCTTTCACGTATTTCGCCAGCCTACACTTCACATAATAGGCCTGTAGGTGTCGGTGGCACTTGGATTTTGTTAACTTTGATAGTTTCATGAAATGGTAAACGGTGTATCAATATACATAAATACAAGTTAATTTAACACTTACCAATAATGCGACTTTTGCTGCTGCATGGTTTTGTGCAGGGATTTGTTTGTTGTCAGTTAAAATCCATTTTGTCAGTGATGCGATTTATTAAATGAGACAAACCGCAGGAAATCGTTCCACAAACATTAGTTTGTCCGTCCATGTAATTTTCAATCGATTTATGAATAAGAACAAAAAATTACCGCTCCACTTCACATCACCCAATGAACCCACCCCCCTCTGCACATGCCTGCTGAGGTGTATTAGCTCAGATCATTGAGGCCTATGTTAGATCCAAAAAGAAATACAAAACCTGAAAAACAAGATTGAATCCAATATTTGGCGATTATATCGACATGATATTTATAAGCAATTTTTTGTAGGTAGGTCTTTTTTTTAATACCATGAACACAAGTGTAACAAGGTGGTGGAGAAAGAAAAAAAACAGGAAAAAGTACAAACAATTTTGGGGAAGTTGTTATACCCTGTGTGAGCAAAGTCACTAATTTAGTCCAATGCGATAACATTAACGTTTGGGGGAAGAAAATAGAATAATCTCTGGTTCAAAATAAACACAACATATTACTAATAAAATAAGGTTATTTTGGGCATACCAGGGGGAGGTATTCCAGAAAGCAAGGTTAACTTGCCGTCACATATGCCATGCACTCCCGGTTGATTAACCCAAACCTTGCTTATTCATGGTTTGCTGGTTCCAAAAACATGCCTGGGAGTAAGTTCAGACAACGGAATATGTTCCCGGTTAACACACAAGACATTCTCAACAGAGCAACGAATTCGATGATTCACCATGGAAACGGACACTAAGAAAAAGTGCGCCATACTACTTCCTCTTTTTGTTTAATGGCGATTTACATAAGTGCATATCACCACCTATTTGGTGGTTGTGTAATATTTTTTTCAATCTTGCATAATATAATATTGTATATTATATAACTGTAACTTGAAATAATATATTATATTGTGCGCAATCTGTCACGGCCACTAGAGCTTCATCAATGTGGCACACATGCGCTGAACACCTCATAAGCAAACTAACCCGGGAACTGTAGCTGCTCCGGAGAAGGTTATGTTCAGAGAGTGAGTTGCTATGGCTACTTGCATATCCTGAAAGTTACCTCCATCTTTGGAACTGAAAGTTGAGGTTATCCGCTTACTTACTCTTAAACATACATAAACAAACATGTCACATAACCTGCTTTCTGGAATACCCCCCAGTATTCACACTTTTCAGTCAAGCCCAGGTGTGTGTGTGAGTTTATGGTTGAATAGGGTGCATTAATTGTATTTATTTAGTTGTTTTATAACCAAGGCCACAAATATGTAGTGTGCAAACTGTACATAATGAAATTAACAAATAAAAAGGGGCAAAATCATCTTGTGTGTTTGTAGTATCCATGAAACTGAAAGAGTGGGTGTGAAATATGTGTATACTCTTATAAAACCATAGGTTTTTGGGTACATTTTTGCAAGCTTAGTTCAAACTGTTCAAAATATACATAATTGATTTATATAAATGTGATATAAGGTGTTAAAGGGTTAGTTCACTCAAAAATGAAAATGATGTCATTAATTACTCACCCTCATATTGTTCGACACCCGTAAGACCTCCGTTCATCTTCGGAACACAAATGAAGATATTTTTGTTGAAAGCTGATGGCTGAGAAAGGCCTCAGATAGGCCTCCATTGGCATTCAGTACATTCACACTCACAAGACCCATAAAAGGCACTATAAACGTCGTTACAAAGTCCATCTCACTACGGTGGCTCTACAATAATTTTATGAAGCGACGACAATAGTTTTTGTGCGCAAAACAAAATCAAAATAACGACTTTATTCCACAAGTTCTTGTCTTCCGCGTAGGCCTCGGACGTGAACTCACGAAGCACCACGACGCACAAAAACTATTGTCGTCGCTTTGTAAAATTATTGGGGGTTTAGGTTGAATGGGCCGGTTCACAAGCTCTTCCACATCTATCCTGCAAAAATAAATCATACATGCGATGATGAGTATAATTCATGAGAAATAATGTGTATGACTATCAATTCACATGGTTTGTTGTGTTTAAGTTTAAACCATTCAGCTGATAAATTCAGATATGTTCACATATTGTAATAAAGTAGTAAAGTCACATACTTGTGAAATGAAGAACTGAACAACTTACCTCTGCTTCTGACCATGCCTTTTCCCAGCTGCATGACGAAGGCTCTGGTACTGAACCTGAGGTCGATCTGGAGCTGGAAGGGATTCTGGCAGAGTAGGAGCTGCTGGCATTGGTTCTTCTGACAGCACTCTTTGGTGGGGTTTCACCTTTGGCATTACTGTTGCCCTGTAGTTAGCCATCTTCTCTTCCCGTGCCATGAATGTAGAGATGGACTTGGCATTCAGATTGGGCAGAGGAATGGAGAGACCGTTGAGGATGGGATCGTCTCTGACTCGGTCTACAATCCTTTTATACTGGCCCTTGATTGCATTGGTGATTTTAGTGGGGGAGGTGAGACGACTGGCTGGTGGCCGGTTTTTCAGCATCTTAATAATGAGGTACAACAGATGACTATCCTCAGTCACCTGGGCTGCCTGAAGGTACCTCATCCAGGAAAACTTTGTCTTCTGTGCTGCTCTGTTCTCAGGTGTGTCAGCTCCCAAGCATCTGCCAAACAGGGTGTAACCCCACCTAGACTCAAAACTTTTTACAAAGTTGGCTGCATGCAGAGCACCAACTGCAGTGCCAATCTTCAGCCTTAGGTCAGCTGGCACTAGGTGACGGTCACTATTGTCTGCCAGTTCTAAAAGGAGCAGGGCCAAGGCTTCCACTTCCTCCAGCCCAGGAAGATGCAGATGGCTCTGGGTCATCAGCACATCCTGCAGAGCAGGACTGTCCTCCTCCACCTGTTCTGATTGAGTGAGGATGACATGTTTGTCACTGATAGTGTCCACAGGATCCTCCTCTGACTCTACACCCACGTCCACACCCTCATCTGCCAGCTTGTCCTCACTTTGTTCAGCCGTCTCCTCTTCTTCATGGGACTGCTCTTCCTCAACTGCAAATATGTAATGTACTAATCACCAGTGTGTCTAGGCAGTTACAACAACTAACAGTAGACTGACTAATACAACATGGTAATGCTGCAGTTAATTTGTTTCAAATTATGTAAAATAAAAATGAACTATATCATACATACTTGTCATGGATAGAATGTGCATGATATTTATAGGTATTTGACCGCTTAGTATGTATGTATATTGTTATAATGCAAGATTGTGTACCCTGCTGGGCATAGTAATCCCTTGCAGTGAAGCTGGTAGACTGGCACATGGCATACTCTACTCCAAGGAGCTCTGCCTCGTCTGGGTCCTTGTATACAGCAGGGTAGGGTATTGGAGCGGCAAAGTTGGGCTCGAGGACATGCTCTTTACCGAAGAGCACCTCAGTCTGCTGATTCAGGCGCTGAATCTGCTGCGGGTCCATACACCACGTCTGCCTGCCATGACCACCGGCAACCCGGAGTGATTCCATGCAGCTGTTCCACTGCACAGCAAATGCAATCAGATACACCTGAAAGACATGACCATTCATGTATTATTGTACATCAGAAACTAATTTTGATTACAAAGTGGGCATCGCCCAGCAGCATGACATACAATTTGTCTTCTGTCCGCAATAGTCTTTTGTGTGTGTGCATCTCATACACCCAGTTGATGCTATGTGAACAGCATAGAGCTCCTCTCAGGAAGAGAGGGTAGCACAAAAGCAGGGAGGATACAGGTAAAATATGCCTATGAACAATGATGTTAAATCAATATTTTTTTAAAATATTAAAGCTGTTTATACTTACTTGGAATGGCATAACACCACATCTCTGTGAGGGAATGGCATTGTACAGGTGTGAGTGCAAGCCCTCCAAGGAGTTACTGCCTCGTCGACACCTTGTTCAGGCGGACACCATTCAGCACCACCACCTTCATTGACACATACAGCTGTATGCCAGGGGGATCCTATAAAACATACGTTGCTTATTTATTATGGTTGTAAGAGCCATTTTGTCTTTATTTTAAACCTTATGTAAGTGTGTGTCCAGTAGGGGCCTCTCTTCTGGGTAATTGGGTAATTCCACCTGCATACAACTAAGACGCTTGCTTGCAGTTGCCCAGTGAGAATCCACTGCCTGTGCTGATTTGAACAGGTGGATTCCATCAATGTCAAGGCCTGCAGGTCCCTTGAACTCCGTAATGATGGACTCAATTGCTGAAGCTGTCTCCTGTAACAATCCTTCACATTTATTTTATACAGTTATATCGCTTAAAATGTGAAATTATTTCAATAATTGGAAGTATTTCCAAAATGAAATATAGTAGTGTGACAACTTAGCTAATTTTAGTGAAGTATGTTTTGAGCTTCTTATACATAAAGATTATACATGGATTAATATTACACTTAACCTCAACCCCACGGGTGATCCGTCTGACATAGGACCTGATCTGGTGAGGTTTAAGGAAGGCTATCATGTCCTAGTCTGAAAGACTGGCGTACAACTCCTGGTTGCCCTTCTTGACTGCCTGGATTAGGAGCATCATTTCGTCCTTGTTGTAGGCCAGCACTGCACCTGCAAGGGCACTCATGAACACCCCATACTTGGCATGGCTCTGTTTGATGACAACAGCATCCCAGCGGTGCAGCCAGTGTCGGATGTCCAGTCTGACCACAGTGCCCTTCTGCACCCAGTCCCTGAACAGATTCTCCAGGAAGGACGAAGCACTGTCACTGAAACAATATAAATTCAGCATGTGTTCTTTGTTTTTGTTTTTAACATTAAATTAATTACAAATTTTATCAGGGTATATGGATGTGTTATTACCTACCGACAACAGCTGTTATCTGCATATATGACAGTTGGTGCAGGAGCCCTAGCTCGTTCAAAGCGGGCCATCAGACCTTTGGCCATACGTCTGTAGCACCCCTCAGACTCAGCTGCCACCACCACTGTGGTCAAGAACTGGCCCCACTCGTTCAGCACACTGGTGATATACTGCATGGTGCCCTGGCCATCACCATATATCTTCTTAAGGACCTGGAAAACACAACGCAGAACATTCATTTGGTTTCTATCAATAACCTCTGTCCAATATAATTTATATGAATTACAATGCATGTACATTTTGTATCCATCACATTTGAACGCTGAACAGTGAGGCCAAAGTCCCTTATTCAAAACAATAAGTTGACTCAAGTCATTTTAAGTGACTAAATAAATAAAAAATAAAATTAAAACTAAATAAAAGTCTGCTTAACTTCATGAATTGATATAATACATTAAAAATTAAAAGAATTTAAAATAATACCTTTTTTGTACCATCAATTCAGAGGATTTCTCCAGTCACACTGAGGATTGAGGCTCTGTACACAGGCATCTTCTCCATCTCCATGATCATGTGTGCATGCCTCAGCACACGGGCAGAAGGAAGGGGAGTCCGGGGCAGAGGAGGGGTGTAAGTACCAGCAGCTTTGACAAAGGGCAAGATGCTCTTCTGGGACGATGCAGATCCAGCTGTGTGGGCTTCGTACAGGAGAGTCTGGTACAAGTCACGGCGTTCCACATACCACTCATCATGTCCCTGCTGCAGCAGTCTCTGGACTTTGTTCATGGACACACTGTTGACCCTGTCATTCAGAAGAGTAACCACGCCTTTGTCAATACCATGCTTCCCACACAGTATGGCAGAAAACATGCTTCTGATGGCCGGGGCCAAGTTCATCAGAATCTTGGGACTGTGTGCCAGACAAATGTACTGCTGAACATGATGACTGTCCTCATCTTCACTGTCTGCGTAACTATGTGTCTTACTCACTGCTCGCCTCATCTTTTCACAATGTGAACACTTCAGCTTCTCCGTCAACAGGGTGTAATTGTACTTCATCCCACACACTTGCCTGGCATAACTACCAAAGCCTTTCTTCTCAAGGTATTCACCTGGTGGTGCAGGGCAGTTGGAGCTAGGGCAGCGGATCTTGGCTTGCATCACACCAACTGGGCGCCAGAAGAAGACAAGTGTTGTGAAAAAGGCCATCATGTTAGACAGTCCTCCCTTGACAGAAGTAGGAATTGGGGGTGGGTGGAACATCTCCTTTAAAAGCCTTCTCCCAACAATCTCTCCTTTGCCATTCTTGTACTTGGAAGGCCTCTCAAACAGACCATACATCTCATCACATTTCAGCCACTTGATGTTAGGAGGAGCTATACCATTGGCTTGTGTAGATGGAGGTGGATGCTCCCAGTATTTCTGCCAGTTTCTATTTTCTTATTTTAGAGAACACAAATTATATTTGATACAAACATTTTAGTATAGAGCTGCTACAAAAATATAGGCAATGGTTTTAAAAAATATTGTAATATGATAAAAAAAAAAAAAAAACATATCACATCTACAAATTAAATAGATTTTTGTGTTAGACATTAAATCTGTTACACTGAAAAAGGGCAGCTAGCTTGATAATATCTGTCACCCTGCTGAAAATTTAATTTAAATACTAAACTTACTTACGCTCTTACCACTTCCTATGTCTAAAGCACAAGCTTTTGTGCAGAGTAAACATTGATGATTTTACTATTGAAGGTGCATTACATGTGCCTAACTGATTTACACATGCACTACATTTTTTTATACAGTAAATATAATTTAATCTCAGTTAAAGGGTCAAAGTTACCTCCAAGCATTTGTCAAGATGAAAGGTGACAGGCGGGAACTCTTTGGCATACTGCAGCAATCGCTCCTTTTGCCACTTTAGGAGTTTGTTCTTCTCACCCTTCTGGCAATATTCAAACAGCAGCCATATGACCTAGCCCACATCATTTTCAAGCAGCCACCTGAAAGACGGTCCTACATATTTGCCGAATGTGACAACTAGCTGGCCTTTTCACATTTCCCCTCCAGCTTTCTTTGCAGCAGCCTCCGCCTTTTCAGAATCCAGACAGCTGGGGTCTACTGCTTTGATGGGGGCCATTGCCACACTCTTATGGCTGCATCCGTACACTGCAGCTTGGCCTCTCCCTGCCTGCCTACAGACGGATGCATGGGTACAGGTGCTGTTTATGGTGGCTGCTCAGCTGCTGTTTCAGTGAGAAGCTTTTCCCACACACTTCACACACATGTTCCTTTAGACCATGAAGCTGCATGTGCTGAGTCAGGTTGGACTTCACAGAGAAACTCCTGTCACATACACTGCACTTGTGTCCCTCCAAATCCATGCTTTTTATCAGTTGTAATAAAACAGGAACAGATTCAGATTAGTTTCTTCTTTTCAAACTGTACAGGGGACTTAACACTGGAAGACCAGGAGATGCAAAACATGTACACAAGTAACAGTACTGCTATTACTATTACTTAAAGTAGAAGTAAAAAAGGTATTTTGTAAAATAATAATATATTTTTTTTTAAAAATACTACACAAGTACTGAGTAATCTTTATGGATGTCATCTGATTTACTTTTTAATGTGATATTTCATATGATTAGCTGAAAGTTCAAAAGGTAATGTTTTTTTTTTTTTTTTTAGACTATATTTTTGCCTGCCTTGTGTTTTCAGTGTTTTAACATGTTATTGACTGTTAATGGCTTATCAGTCACTATAAGACAAAATAGTTTAGATTAGTGGAGATAGCCGGACAAAACAGGCCTAAACTATTTAAATGTACAGTATGCAGTCAGTCAATTCCAACAGGACAAACTGGCAAGTGACAGTAGTGTTACTAGCCATAAGTAAAATCTACCTGTACTACCTGTATTTCCAAAGTATTACTTTTTAGTAAAACAATACAAAGACTATCAAGA
Organism: Romanogobio albipinnatus; assembly: GCA_023566225.1. Taxonomy (NCBI): domain Eukaryota; kingdom Metazoa; phylum Chordata; class Actinopteri; order Cypriniformes; family Gobionidae; genus Romanogobio; species Romanogobio albipinnatus. The sequence goes on from CM042244.1 coordinate 32,461,827, forward strand.
ATTACTGCAGTTTACGATTCATGTTAGTAGTTACATGAGCGATTATATTTCCCCTATTAATGATTTTAAAACTTTAACAGTTAATAACTTTGTAATTACTGCACGTAAATCCATGCAGAAAAAAACTGTTAGAAAGCATACTGGAGACTATACTGGACTTGCCTCTTGTTTGCTGTCACCGATCTCAGTGATGATAGTAGTTTTGTTTACGCTTGTCACTCACATGATGCACTTGCCGGTCACGGTCAGTCAAAGCAATGGGGCCATCTGATTGGTGGGTTGAGGAAGCAGCCTGCTCAACAGAGTTCAGTGATTGGTGGATTGAGCTGCTCAATTTGCTCAACAGTGCTCAATGATTGGTCAGTATAGGGACTTAGAGGAGAGAGCGCCTGGAAATACCAGGTGCTATAAGCTTTTACTTTATCTTCACTAGATCGGCTCTGACAATTGTTCCTTTATCATTTTGAATTCAATCGCTTCATTTAGTGCTCTTTCATTTTGCTTTATCCCTGGCTTAAGTGTATTATTAGGGGCCAAGCACGGAAGGTGCGAAGGCACCTATTGAAACCGTTCCTGTTCTTCTTATTATTATTAGGGGCCAAGCACGGAAGATGCGAAGGCACCTATTGAAACCGTTCCCGTTCCTATTATTAGGGGCCAAGCACCGTTCCCGTTCTTATTATTAGGGGCCAAGCACCGAAGGTGCGAAGGCACCTATTGAAACCGTTCCCGTTCTTATTATTATTATTCATCTTCTTCCGCCACAAAGTCTATGGCAGCCCATAGAACCGTATGGTAAAAAGTTATGACAGTCTGAAGTGTCAACATAGCAAATTTGGAGTCTCTAACTTAATCCCTCTAGCGCCACCATCTGTCCAAAGTTGAACTCATGTTTATGCAAATAACTTTAGAACCATAAGGGCTAGAAACAAAAAAAATTTCCTCTGATTCCTTGGCTCAAGCCGATTCGATTGAACCCTATGTCGTCATTTTCCGTCATAAAAATTTTCCCGCCATTTTGAATTTTCCGAAAAACCTACTTTTGCAAACTCGTCCTAGACGGTTCATCCGATTTGCACGAAAATTGAACCAGATCATCTTCAGACCATGCTGACAAAAAAACTTGGAATTCAAGTTGATTCGTCAAATCGTTTTCAATAAACACACAAGCAAATTTTACGTAATGTTTGCGAAAACACACTAAAGGCTATATATCCGCAACGCTTTATCGTATTCAAACCAAACTTGGTACAAGTCATCACAAGCTTGACTTGAGGCAACATGCAGCGTTTCGGCGCAGCGCCACCTACTGGTCCGGAGATAAGAAAAATGGCTGGTTTTGCTAATAACTTTTGAACCGTTTGTCCAAAAATAATAAAAGTGGTCTCGTTCGATTCAGGACGACATGCCGAGTATGATATTAAATTTTACCATATCTGCCATTTTGGCTGTCGGCCATTTTGAATTATGTGCTAAAATGCTGTATTTTATGAACACATGAACAGATTGTTACGAAACTCGGTTTTGGTCGTCAGCATGATGTCCTAAATGAGCCCAAGAAGTTTCAAAACAGCGCAACCTAGTGGAGAATTTTTTTTTTCAAATGCTTATAACTTTGGATGAACTTGACTTATTTTCATGGGAGTAACTTTTTTTGTCTCCTGAATGCTTGCCGAGTCCAACGATACCAGACTTGCTAGGTTTCGGCATATGGTTTGTAATTTAGCGCTTTAAAAACATTAGCTGATATCTTCGAAACCGCTAGTCCGATCAAGACGAAACAAGCGTCAGAAGTTCGAAAACATAGGTCGATAACTATATGTCAATGCCCAAATGTCAAAATACTGATAATAAGGGGGTGTAAAATCCAATCAAAGTCAGGTGTCAGTAATTTTTCATGTGCTTTTTCATATAAATGTCTATAACTCCAAAACGAAATGAGATATTTTCACCAAAATTGACAAAAACCTGTATGGGCTCACTCCGAGGACATATTAAAAAAAATGGTAGGATTGTGCCACTTGGTGGCGCTATAATAGTACAAAACATGAAATTCCCATTGACTACAATGCAGTATTATGATATAAAATGCTATACTTTACAAATGAATTGATGTATCATTACGAAACTTGGTATGTTCCATCAGCACCATGCCTTTAAGGTACTTAAAAGGTTTCAAAACAGCACCACCATGTGGTCCATACTTATAATGAAAAGGCATCTTGAGGCTATATCTCTGCAATGACATATTGACACTATATTGACACCCTGCTTTGATACATTGACCCCAATCTTTGCATGTTTCATTGTTCCCTTATTCTGACCACACCACATCAATTTTTTTAACTGTGCCACCTATTGGTTGAAAGTGATGAATCATTAAATCATTATTATTGACTGTATTTATCATTTTACAGCTATTTTGCCTAAAATCACCTTAATAGGTCTTTAATTGCTCATTGCTGCAGTTGATCTGACACTGCCAGCCATTTTGGCATGTCTTGTCTTCTTCTTTGCGCTTGGCCCCGATAATGGCTGCTTGCAGCTATATTTTTAATTGGTTTTATTGTAGCCTAATATGAAGGCTGTATACAGGGCTGTGAGTATAAGGGCCTATTAATACAATTTTTTTTATTATTAAAAAATGAAGATATAGGCTAAATTTCTGTAAATTACAACTGTGAAATTCTTTTTAAAGAAAATGAATTTTTGATAGGCCTCTCAGCCAAATAACTATTTGATTTTATGCAAAAAAGATACAATGCTAATATTGATGTCTGAACTTCTTTACTTTCAAACGTTCAGATCTTCAAGCTTATATTTTGCCGAGTACTGGTGAAAGCTGCAAACTTCTCTCCACCGAAATTTCGGAACACCTGGATGATTATGGACAAACTTGGGCATTTGCTGCCTGACAGTGAGTAAATACAAGTAAATGGGATCAAACCTTATTAATCACAATTTCAAAGATAAAGCCAGAGACGTAAATGATGCGCTTGTTAACATGATGTTAGTGTTCAAAAATACTAGCTAAATTTTTATGTGTAAAGTTATCCAGTTTGACAACTTTTTACTACTGTTTAATCTGTAATAATATCATTCATTGATGGGGCTGTTAACTGGATTCTGATAGATCTGTTTCTTTCTGGGTTTATTTATTTATTTATTTTGTTTGTTTTTCTCTGTTTCTTTCTTATTCCTCGAGTTCAGGGTTTCCCAAATGGGGGTTCGTGCGGGAACTGCAGTTGGTTTGTGACTTGATGAAAAGCTAATAATAAAATGGAATGTCAAACGATATTAAAATGTGTCTGCAGAATTGTATAGCCTAATCTAAAATCGAGACAGCTTTTGTTGAAGCGAGAGTAGGCTATTAACTTTATTATATAGCCTATATATATATATATCAAATCAAATCAAATCAAAATCAAATCACTTTATTGTCACTCTACCATATGCACAAGTGCAACAGTAGGTGAAATTCTTAGGTGCAGTCCGAGCAAACATAGCAGTCATGACATGACATGTACAACATTTAAGCAACAACAGATTACACATCTGATGCGCACACAATTACTCACAGCACGGTATACACTACAATAAACAATAAATAATTTACACAATGTGAGTGTAGTTCTCACAGCTGTAAACAATATACACATACTTACAATATACATATACTTTAAACAATATACACTAAACATACATTAAACAATAACAGTATACATTAAGCTATAGTAATAATATACAATGTACAGTATACAATATGTTCACAAATTGAAATCCAAAGTGCAATAGATGCTGTATGATAAATAAATGTGTATATAATGTGTGTGTATGTACAGTGGGTTGTGCTGAGTGATATTCTGTCCAGTGTGTGTTATGATCCTGATGGATCAAGAGTTAAATAGTCTGATTGCTTGTGGGAAGAAGCTGTTCTGGAGTCGGCTGGTGCGTGTTCTGATGCTGCGGTACCGTCTGCCTGATGGCAGCAGTGAGAGCAGCCCATGGCTCGGGTGGCTAGAGTCTCTGATGATCCTCTGAGCTCTCTTCACACACCACCTGGCGTAAATGTCCTGGAGGGAGGGAAGCTCACCTCCGATGATGCAGCTGGCCGTGCGCACTACCCTTTGCAGGGCCTTGCGGTTGCGGGCGGTACTGTTGCCGTACCAGGTGGTGATGCAGCCAGTCAGCAGGCTCTCTATGGTGCAGGTGTAGAAGCGTGTGAGGATGTGGCGGTTCATTCCAAACCTCCTCAGCCGTCGTAGGAAGAAAAGGCGCTGATGAGCCTTCTTCACAACGGCCTCAGTGTGGACGGACCATGAGAGTTCCTCTGTGATGTGGACACCGAGGAACTTGAAGCTGCTGACTCTCTCCACCGGTGCTCCATTGATGGTAATGGGGCGGTGTTCTCTCTCATTCCTCCTGAAGTCGACCACCAGCTCCTTGGTCTTGCTGACGTTGAGGGAGAGGTTGTGCTCCTGACACCACCGTGTCAGAGTGTGCACCTCCTCTCTGTAGGCCGTTTCATCATTGTCAGTGATAAGACCTACCACTGTCGTATCGTCAGCAAACTTGATGATGGTGTTGGAGCTGTGGATTGCCACACAGTCATGTGTGTACAAGGAGTACAGGAGTGGGCTGAGAACACAGCCCTGAGGGGCTCCAGTGTTGAGAGTCAGTGATGATGAGATGTTACTGCCCATTCTGACCACCTGGCGTCTGTTTGACAGGAAGTCCAGGATCCAGCTGCATAACAAGCTGTTTAAGCCTAGAGCCTGGAGTTTCATGTCAAGTATGGAGGGCACAATGGTGTTGAATGCTGAGCTGTAGTCTACAAACAGCATTCTCACATACGTGTTCCTCTTTTCCAGGTGGGAGAGAGCAGTGTGAATTGTTGATGAAATGGCATCATCAGTGGAGCGGTTTGTGCGGTATGCAAACTGCAGTGGGTCCAGTGAGGAGGGGAGAACAGAGCAGATGTGGTTTCTGATTATTCTCTCAAAGCATTTGCTGATGATGGGGGTCAGAGCAACAGGACGCCAGTCGTTTAAGCAGGTGGTTTTTGACTGCTTAGGTACAGGAACAATGGTGGACGTTTTAAAGCATGTGGGGACCACAGACAGGGAGAGGGACAGGTTAAAAATGTCCGTGAAGACTCCAGCCAGTTGGTGCGCGCACGCTCTGATCACGCGGCCCGGAATGCCGTCTGGACCCGCTGCTTTACGGACATTCACCCGCCGGAAGGATCGGGTTACATCCGCTACAGATACGGAGAGTGTACCAACCTCGGTATCTTCAGCCGCGCGCTCTCTCTCTCCGCGAGGGCGGTGTTAGTTCCCTCAAAGCGAGCATAAAAGGTGTTGAGCTCGTCCGGGAGAGAGGCAGCGGTGTTCACGGTGGAGTTTGTGTTCCCTTTGTAGTCCGTGATGGTGTTAATTCCCCGCCACATGCTTCTGGTGTCGGTGGTGTTGAACTGTCCTTCAATCTTGTCCCTGTACTGGCGTTTTGCTGCTCTGATGGTTTTCCGGAGGGCATAACTTGCTTGTTTATGCTCCTCCGCATTACCGGAGTTAAAAGTGGAGGTCCGCGCATTGAGTGCCGCGCGAACATCCCCATTTAGCCACGGCTTCTGGTTTGGGTACAGCCGTATTGTTCTGGTCGGAACAACGTCTTCTACGCACTTCCTGATGAAACACGTTACGCTATCAGCGTAGACCTCGATGTCGTCATCAGAGGCCGACCGGAACATCTCCCAGTCCGCGTGATCAAAACAGTCTTGTAGCATAGAGTCTGATTGGTCCGACCAGCACTGGATGGTTCTGAGGGCGGGTGCTTCCTGTTTCAGCCTCTGCCTATAAGCGGGCAAGAGAAGAATGGAAGCGTGATCTGATTTGCCGAATGGTGGGCGTGGGAGGGACTTGTAACCATCCTTGAAGGGGGAGTAGCAGTGATCTAAGACGCGGTTCCCTCGCGTGTTGAAGCTAACATGTTGGTGGTATTTGGGTGCGATGCGCTTGAAGTTGGCTTTGTTAAAGTCCCCAGTCACAATAAACGCAGCCTCAGGATGCGCGGTTTCCTGCTCACTCACTGTCCTATACAGTTCCTTTAGTGCCCGGTCTGTGTCGGCTTGTGGGGGAATATACACAGCTGTGATGATGACCGCTGTGAATTCCCTCAGTAGCCAGAATGGTCGGCACAGAACCATGAGAAGTTCCAGATCAGGAGAACAGAAAGACTTGATAGAATGTACGTTCCTCTGATCACACCAGGATCTGTTGATCATAAAACATACACCCCCGCCTTTGCTTTTCCCTGAGAGATCTTTTTCTCTGTCCATTCGGTGCACGGAGAACCCCGCGGTTTCGATGGCCGAATCTGGAATCTCAGCAGACATCCAAGTTTCTGTAAGGCAGATAATGCAGCAGTCTCTCGTCTCTCGTTGGAAAGAGATCCGCGCTCTCAGCTCGCAGAGTTTATTGTCCAGAGACTGAACATTAACCAGTAAAATACTGGGAAGCGGGGGTCGGTTTGCGCGGCGTCTTACTCTGATGAGCACGCCGGCTCTGCTTCCGCGGTCGGGCCGCCCAGACAAAAGGTTCCGCTGCCGTGTTTGTAAACAGCGTGTCGTCGTTGATGAATTTAAAGTCCGGTTTTCGGTGTGCGAAAATTTTGGTATATATATATATATATAGGCCTATAAAAGGTTTTATTTTTAATTTTTTTTAAATAAAGACTTGAAAACAGTGGATGGTTGCTGTTAGTCTTGCAACGGCCTGAGCCATGCAGGGCTGTTGCCTGTCTCCCTTCTTTAAATAGCTCCCTATTGGCTGAGATCTTCGCTTACAGCCATACCACCCTGAGCACGCCCTATCTCGGAAGCTAAGCAGGGTCGGGCCTGGTTAGTACTTGAATGGGAGACCGCTCATGACCCCTGCAAGTACATATTGCTCAACCCTGGGATCGATCGAAAATGATCAAAACGGATGGCGCCATCTGGTGGTCAATGTCCTGAAGTGTTATTTACAGAAATTGTCATATACAAGGCCTAGTTTATTGAAATCCACTAGTCTGCTGAATGTTTTGTTTATTATTTTCATAGTGTGGGTTGATGTAGCTGATGAGATTCATATAGTCAAGTAAAACAGTGTGCAATTGTTACATTTTTGGGCTGAATTAAGAAAGGGTGTAATGTATCAGTGCACTCTCACTTTGTCTGGAAGACATCAGAGCCGTTCACAGAACTCATTGTTGTGACCACCTAGGGGGTAAAGTCAGCGCACAGTGGGTGTATTCACACCTCTGGTAGTGGCGGAGAAGAAACAAGGACTTCTAATTGCTTTGATGTGTTTTCACTATCCCACCCCTTCTGAAACCCAAGCATACAGAGACTCCGAAATACTTGAAATACTTTTACAACTTTTATTTTTCACCCAGAATGTGTTTAATTTAAAAGGCAACGCATGAGAACACAAGTAAACAAGATCTGTTTGGTTTAAAGACATACAAACATCACAAGGACACGCACACATAAATAACATTAATAGTAATCAAAAGCACTTAACAATTAAAAATACAAACTTGTACTTAAGATAAAAAATTAACAATTGGTTTGTACAGGCCAAAGCCCAAGAACAGAATTATCCAAAGACTCAGGTCACTAATTAACAAATAAAGGCTCAAGCCATTCCTGTCTGTTACATTTTTGTTGTTGTTTTCTTTGGCAAACATGAAGCAGACAAAGACATACAAACATCACAAAGACATCAAGCTGACAAAGACAAACAAACAACACACACATGACAAAAACACAGATTATCTGAACATGAATAACCACTAAAGGGTATGTAAACTGATTGTTAGATCGGAACTGATTGAGGTTCAAATGATTGGCCTTGATATTGAACATAGGCCAGAATATGTTTGTATAAATTAAAAAGATACTACAAAGTGCATTTTAACAGCAGCATAAATAATAATAAAAAACAAACACAAGAACATTCTTAAGTAAAACTGTAAAGTGCATTTTTTTGAACGTTTGAACTATATACATAAATAGATTGTACTTGCTGAAGCACTTTGAAACACAAACAAGCCTCTTTCTCTCTCCTACAGATGGCACAGGAGAAGTGGCATCACACAAGTAAGTTATTTACACAGTTCTCCTCTTTTCCAACTCCGCATCCACCACACTTTTAAAGTGTTCAAAGCTGTCGTACACATTGTCAAACCCAGAGGTGGTGGATTTCCTAGTGGATGGACAGTAGGAAAATATCTTCTGGGTGCTTCCAGCCACTTTGTCCTTGGAAGGTGTGTACCTCTTCCGCTGTCCACCACAATTAGGCATGTGGCAAGCCCCATATGGCCGCGAGGACTTGTTTGGCATGAATGCCTTGACTGTTGGTGCAGGAGGTACAAAGCTCTGGCTGCACGATGGCCCACAAAACAGGACGGAGGGAGCCTGTGGCTGTGCGGGAAGAACCAGCAGTATGGGTGCTGCCGACACAGGGGGTGGTCCATAGGTGGGCGCAGCAGGCTTTGGCTTGAGCTGGGTGGACGCAGCAGGCCTTGGCAGAATGTGGGTGGGCTCAGCAGCCTTTGGCTGAGTGGAGGAGGACGACGACGCCGTGGGCTGAACGGGCCGGTTCACAGGAGGCACAGGCTCTGGCTCTTCAACAAATAATCTGGAAATATAAAACACACATGTAATGAGTATTGATATGACGTGTGTGCTATTTGCTTTCCACAGCCAACAGGTGAAACAAAGTGCTTATGACAACTTACCTCCGCTTCTCACCACGCCTTTTTCCAGCCTTGTGATGAACGTGCTGGTACTGGACCTGAGGCCGGTCTGGCGGTGGGAGGGATGTTGGCAGCGCAGGAGCTTCCGGGAATGGTGCAGCCTGACCTCTCCTTGCTGGTACAAAACAATGTTGGGATACTGGTGTTGCTGTTGATGGCTGACCAGCGATGATTTGGTGGTCAAGCTCTTCCCGCAGACATCACAGTCAAAGGTCTCCCTGGCGACGGCATGGATCTTCAGATGCCTCGTCAGGTTGGACTTTTCAGTGAAAGTCTTGTCGCACATGCTACACCGATGTCTAGACTTCTCCATGTTTCATCTGGTAGAGTAAAACATGAATAAATGAGTAAAACTAAAAGCAGATGAGGGCTTAAATACATTTTTTAGAGACCCTGCAGCCCTCGTAAAAGTAGTAACCAAAAACAGCCCATTCATTCATCACTTTGTTTTTAGCATGCAAATCGCAGTGGACATGTTTACACTTCTAAAGCATATTTACACATCGAATTTCAACAAATTTCATCTCTATGGTCTTAAGAAGTGAGCGAGAGTGTCTGATCACGTTTGTAAGAATTTTCAGGGATCGTCTTCTCCATGTTTCATCTGGTACAGTAAAACATGAATAAATGGTAACACTTTACAATAAGGTTGTATTAGTTAACATTAGTTAAAGGTCCCATGGCATGAAATTTTCATTTTATGAGGTATTTCAACATTAATGAGTTCCCCTAGCCTGAATATTGTCCCCAAGTGGATAGAAATGTTGATCGGTGTAAACCCGAGTTCTGGCTGTCTCTCTCTGCCTTTGAGAAAATGACAGGCCAGACGAGCCAATCCTGAAGTCTCCTGTTTTGACGTCCAAGCAGGAACGGTTACCTCCCTTTCCTCCGCCCAGAGAATCTGGCACGCCCATGCAAACGCTCGAGAGATCATTAACGTTACTTGTGAACGCAGGCAGTTTCTCAGTGTTTGGATGTACAAATGAAAACAGAAGTCTTTTTTCAGTTCCTTCTGATCTGTGATCAGTGATCTCTTATGTGTAGCTAATTATTTATTATTCGTGCACACGCAGCGGCTTCTCTCTCTCTCCAGACAGAACGGTGTTTTCGTGTTTTCTATCTTGTGAGTCAGTGTTTTTGTACGTCCTCGTCGCGTCTACCGGTTCTAAAATGTGCATACAGTCGTGAGTTTCTGCTCAACATCGGCCTCACACACGCCGAAGATCGGGCTGCACTGGCCGTTGGCCTTCAACATCCCCGACCCCCAGTACTGCATCTGGCCCACAGCGGAGGCACCAAACGCGGCGTGAGATTAAGCAGAAGGGGGGTAAGCATGAGCATATCTAGGCTAGGCTAGCCATCTTTCCCCACAATAAACTGGATTACATTTGATTACTGCTGTTGTGTCTTTGTTTGCGCTGTGTAACGTTACTCAATGCGCGTCACTGACGCTATTCATATGATTGGAACATATCTAGAAATAATGCTATACTCAACACTTACTAACTCGTTCATCTCGCTGTAATGGTACATTGCATGTGTTACAAAGTTGGTAGAATAATGATGAATATGGACTCGGCGTGACTGGGACTGTTTATTCAGAACTCTCAGATACAAACACAATAAACTTGAAAGCGCTCTCATAACTCAGAAGTTACTATAAATAACGTTGTTAGCAATCGCTCCGTCTCCATGATGTCCGGTTCGCGAACTAATCATTCTTTTGAATCGGTTCTTTTTAGTGAACTGAACCAGTTCACCAAATCGGACTGAATCGTTCTAAACGGTTCGCGTCTCGAGTCAGCGCTGATCCATCATTTACTAAAGTTAATAACTTTCTGACATGAGTGACAGCCCCTCCGACTAGAAATAAACTAATAACCTGAAGTATATGCTAGTAACTACAACAGTTCACCCTGAACTGAGACTGAGAACTGATGAGAAGTGAACTCAGGTCCATCCGTCTCTGGCAGGCTCGTGCCTCGTTAAACCACGCCCCCTCCGCTCATTTAAAATGCAAAGATGTCAGCCAATCACAACAGTGGGCGTTTTTACTGAAGTCTCACAGCAGACACGCCTCTTGAAGCAGGGCATTCAGCCACAGGGCAAACAGCAGTATAGAAAAAATGCCTTTTATTTCTAAATTATGACATTTTATGATGTAAAAATCATACTAACAATATAAGTACACCTCAGGAAACATTATAAAATAATAGAAAAATGCCATGCCATGGGACCTTTAATGCATTATTTAACATGAACAACACCTCTGTTCAGCATTAGTTCATCTTTGTTAACATTAGTTCATACAAATCCAGCTGTTCATGGTTTGTTCATGTTAGTTCACAGTGCATTTACTCATGTTAACAAGATTTTAATAATGCATTATTAAATGACGAAATTAACATTACCAAAGATAAATAAATGCTTTATAAGTGCAGTTCATTTCTAGTTCAAGTTAACTAATGTAGTTAACTAATGTTATCTAATGAACCTTATTGTAAAGTGTTACAGAATAAATATGTAAAACTAAAAAGCAGATGAGGGCTTAAATACATTTTTAGAGAAATGTAGCCCTCGTAAAAGGAATAACGTTATCCAAAAACAGCCCATTCATTCATCACTTTGTTTTTAGCGTGCAAATCGCAGTGGACATTTTTACACTTCTAAAGCATATTTACACATCGAATTTCAACTCCACACTGTTGTAACACCATCTCTATGGTCATAAGAAGTGAGCGAGAGTGTCTGATCACGTTTTTGAAGAATTTCCAGGGATCGTCAGGTCATTACAGCGGCGATTGGTAGCTCATTCATTCATTTTCAATGCATTTAACATGCTAATCGCGGTTGATATTCTAACGCATCAAAAGCATATTTAAGCTTTACATTTCGAGTCCACACAGTAGTAGTACATTCTTCAAGGTCTCTACATTTAAAATCGATAGTCTGGTCGCATTTTAAACGCATTTCAGAGAGATCAAACCGAGCTATTTTAATGAAACGAAGCGGTGCTTGTCAGTACGGCGCTAAGGAGATATTATCATGTAAAACCTTGAACATCAGGCAAATTATCCAAAAATATATCGAGTTTCATTCATTACTTAGCACATAATTATACCAAACGTACCTGAGAGTAAGAAAAACAGTCCACTCGGTCATCACGGAGCTCCACAGCTAGATGACGTTTGACACGGTGGTGTCAGGAGCACAACCTCTCCCTCAACGTCAGCAAGACCAAGGAGCTGGTGGTCGACTTCAGGAGGAATGAGAGAGAACACCGCCCCATCACCATTGATGGAGCACCGGTGGAGAGAGTCAGCAGCTTCAAGTTCCTCAGTGTCCACATCACAGAGGAACTCTCATGGTCCGTCCACACCGAGGCCGTTGTGAAGAAGGCTCATCAGCGCCTTTTCTTCCTGCGACGTCTGAGGAGGTTTGGAATGAACCGCCACATCCTCACACGCTTCTACAGCAGCACCATCGAGAGCCTGCTGACCGGCTGCATCACCACCTGGTACGGCAACAGTACCGCCCGCAGCCGCAAGGCCCTGCAAAGGGTAGTGCACACGGCCAGCTGCATCATCGGAGGTGAGCTTCCCTCCCTCCAGGACATTTACGCCAGGCGGTGTGTGAAGAGAGCTCAGAGGATCATCAGAGACTCTAGCCACCCGAACCATGGACTGCTCTCACTGCTGCCATCAGGCAGACGGTACCGCAGCATTAGAACACGCACCAGCCGACTCCAGAACAGCTTCTTCCAATTAGACTCCTCAACTCCTGATCCATCAGTATCATAACACACTCTGGACAGAATATCACTCAGCACAACCCACTGTAGATACACACACATTATATACACATTTATTTATCATACAGCATCTATTGCACTTTGGATTTCAATTTGTGAATAATATTGTATACTATACATTGTATATTATTATTATTATAGCGTAATGTATATTGTTTAGTGTATATTGTTTAAAGTATATGTATATTGTAAGTATGTGTATATTGTTTAAAGCTGTGAGAACTACACTCACATTGTGTAAATTATTTATTGTTTATTGTAGTGTATACTGTGCTGTGAGTAATTGTGGGCGCATCAGATGATGTAATCTGATGCTGCTTTAAATGTTGTACATGTCATGTCGTGACTACTATGTTTGCTCGGACTGCACCTAAGAATTTCACCTGCTGTTGCACTTGTGCATATGGTAGAGTGACAATAAAGTGATTTGATTTTGATTTGATTTGATAAAATCGATATAATTGATTTGCCTACCTAACATTGAAACGATGTTATAAATATAGGCTACAAAAACAAATTTTTTACTACATGATTAAAAAATCTCATAGTACTTAATAACAATAAATAAATTAGTCTGTATAGGTAAAAATGTATTAAACACATCACATTCAGTAAAAATTGCTTTATTATTCATACAAAATACATTTACGAATACCATTTTAGATCATACAAATACACAGAAAGTAAAAAAGTTAATCATAGTCTAATATATAATATAATATAAATTGTATCAAGTTTCAATTTAAAAGAGATATTTACTCATGTTATTTTGAAAATAGGTGTGAAACCATCATGAACCCTTTTAATCCCCAACCCCCATTTTCCAGAACGGCAACGGAGTCTCCAAAAGTACAAGGTCAGGTTCACAGAGACTTTGCAGAGGTAAAAAAAAGAAGAAATATGACCAACATTTAATAAGAATCACAAGCTTAAGTGTTGTGAAATACCTACGTGGCAAAGTCTCTGAGAACCTGACACCCTGAGGGAAGAGCATACAACCTAACGCCCGTTTCATACTCCGTCTGCTGTATGAGATGCAGGAGCCGCACGCGCTGTTGTGCTTTCACATATGCCGCATTTGCAGAGCGCAACTGATCCGCGGTTGTATACCACAAACAGCATTTATTCGTTATTTTTTATTTAAAATCCAAAAGTTGTTACTGAACATAGTCAGCATTGCCATCGTCTTTGTATAGCCATTCACTATTTCATAGATGTCACGTTTATAAACGCACTACATTTAAACAACGTTTTATTAAATTCATTACTTTATATACATTTAGCTTGCTCACGCGAGTGGCAAAACATTTTAACATAGGTTTTAGCCTAAAATCACAAACATTTTACATTAAAACTTACAACAGGCTAGAGTAGACAAAAACAGCCGAATCTCGTCTTTTCTTTCGTTTTTAAATCTTTTTTTTATTTTTTATACAACAAATCCTTCAGGCCATAACAAAATTATTTTTTCCACCTCCAAGAAAGGACAAATGCTATCCATATCCATGTCACATTTTTACCCAAATGACAGGTGTCGTTTTCCTTGCTTTACCCGAGAAAAAAAGCCATGCGTTGACTTTGAAACAAAGTAGGCCTAGACTTTAAATGATATGGATCTGTGGTGAAATTACTAGATTTTCGCGTCAATACATGTTTATTTTATATGGTGACGCATTGCTGCCACATACATATAATTTTCACTCAATTATGTCGTAATAATGAGATGTTAAGTCGTCAACATTTATTTTCTCCTATAAGGACATGTTTTGTACAGTGATATATGCCTGTATCCACATTAGAGACTTTGTCACACTTCCATGTCTGAAAAGCAGAAGCTCAGGGTAAAATAGGCTAATCCTCTGCCTGTATCAGTGGCAGTGCCCATAGCACGAAAGTGTTGTAATTTATTGATGTAGACAGTGCCGCTGCTCCCACCACACCATCACGCGCTGCGCGTAGGGCACCTAGTAATGACGGACCCTGGTGCACAAATCCGGGTTCGTTACACATGTCAATCCATTCCCGGTTCTTAATTTGCTTCTTATGTATTAAGTTATTGTCAATTAGTTTATGTCTCCAGACATATTGCGCATAAATATATTTTTTCATTTTTGCAGTTATTTTTACCACTTCGTTATTTTGGCTCGGAATTTCGTTTGTTGGAAATATGAACTGAATTTAGAAATGCTTTTAAAAAATTAAAAACTTTGCGTTTAATAAACAAAATACATTTTTGAAATGAAAACAGTGTTTGGAGTGGAGTACATGCTAAATAAAGTCTATTTAAAACCAAGTCTATTTTCTTGATGCAGTTGTTCGTGTCCCTTTGTTATATTTGCATACAGTACATGTATTATACCTAGTAGCTTATTATTATAACAAAACCTGGCACTGGTGGAATTTGTAGAGATGATTTCAGTAAAGTCATTGAAAAAATGTTTTAGGAGTTGCAAGCTTGTAGTTGTTTTCTTTCCCTCTCACAAACATATAACAGTCCTTCTCAAACTCTTAATTGCAGATGCATAAATCCTACAAATCCCAAATTAACCATAAAACATCCATAAAGGTGACTTATGTCACAGAAAATTCTGTGTCAAATAAAATGGGTCTTTCAGCATGTTTCCTTTAACAACTTATGACATTTTCATTTACATGGCGTGAGAGTCACATAAACAATGCAAAATCCAATCTGGGGTGCGTTTCCGCGACGTAACTCACTGCTGAACAACCCAGTACTAGGCCTATGCATAGTTGAATAAATCAAATGGCTACTGACGAGTGACGACTGTTTCCCGACACCGTATTGTCGCAAATGTGTCGTTCAACCACGTTGGTTAATGATGTCACGCAGGTGGTGGAGCAATAACTGCTTTTAATGAATCCGTTTAATTTTGAATTAATGCTAGATTTTTGCTATAAATTATGAACATGGCACCTGAGGACTAATTCTAATTTTTCTCAGTTATTTCCAGATTCGATAATTCTCGTCCTTACATAGAGCACGTATACGCACATGTGCACAAAGGGTAACTAAACCCTAAACCAACTTTTTTTAGTTAATGATCTGTAATACTGGGGCTTTATTAATGCTGTTCATTGATTCGAGTAAATGTTTTGACATTTGAGTATAAAGTGTTTTAATTCTATAAAATATGGTGTAAAACCGCCAAAGTGCTGCCCTCTTAAGGTTGAACGGTGGCTACTGCAGTTGAATTTTCCTATTGGACGTTGTGGTACATCGTGACGTAGGATGGTACCTCCAACGGCTCACTATCCGCGCCCCTGGCACGAGCTCACCACGCCCTCAGAAATGTTTTCCCCAATCACATGATGAGAACGGCTTTACTCCAGTATGAACTGTCATATTACATGAAGTGGAAACATTATGAATGAAACTCACTTGACACATGCTTTAACATTGTATTAAAGAAAATACGGTTAAGTAATGAAGTTGTCAGTACACGTCAGGCTTTTCTTGCGATTTTATTGCCGCCTGTCATGTGTACAGATAATTTTCATACATGAGACGCGCTTTCAAACCCTGACACGCAAGTGGTTGCCGCGGACGCAGATAGATTAGGTCGGTTCTCTTGCGCGGCTGCTTCACTAGCATCGGGAGTTAACGCAGTTTGAGCAGCGGCTCGCATTGATAAGGCTCCGGGTTTATGTCTACAGACAATCCACCCTCCTCCACTTCAGGTGAAGGTAGGAGAAATGACCGCTCTGTTGCAAAGCTGGCGTCACTCCAGTCATTCTCCATCTTTGCGACTCGCGAGTCTGACAGCTGTCAATCAACCCGTCCCTGCGGGTCTCAGGTGCACGCCTTCCGCTCAGCCCCGCCCTCGGTTCCTCCCCTCTGTGTCCGCCGTGCTCTGCCCACTTTTCCAGCATTTTTTGAAAATTGCCAGTGGGTGGAGTTAAGCTCTGAGCAGGGGTTCAGTGCAATATCTTGACAAACTAAAAGACGTAAATGGCATTTGTATGTATTCTAAATAAAAGTTTGTACTGATTGTCAGCTTGCTTATTTTGCTCAAGATAAGGATTTATTAAGTCCACATGTTACACAAACAAGAAACTCTGCTTCTTACTATGTGCGAGAGCTGTCGTTGCAAGCACGCAACTTTGCGATGCTGTTTGCGAACGTTCGTATTGGGAAACACGTCTCGTTAAACTATGCTGATAACGAAGGAACTTGCGACCATAGTTGGCTAACGATGCTTTCGGGAAACGCACCCCAGAGCAGCTGAAACTGATTTTGAGGAATGCGATTGTACATATGAATATAGCTCAAAATGGATGTTGAAAAACAAAAAAAAAACGTCTCCCTGAGAACAGGGAACTCGCGCTGCGTCAGCTCGACGCTACGGGGACGCCTCCGGCGTGACAGGTGCCTGAAATCACAATTAAAACGCGTCAATCCTATTGACCGGCGACAGCCTCTGACGTCATCAAGGTGCAACCAGGAAGTATAAAAGGGCGCCTTGCCAACATGACAGCATCCGATCGTCTGAAGGGACTGTTTTCGGCAGGCAGGCCCTGCAGCATGGCAAAGTGACGCAGCGTCTCGTTCCCTGTTCTCAGGGAACAATGGTTACATTTGTAAGCTGAGACGTTCCCTTTCGAAAGGGAACTCGCGCTGCGTCAGCTCGACGCTACGGGGAACGATATACCCACTGCGCCATGCCGACGGGAGTGCATGCCCACTGGCAGTGACAACTGTCAAGACAAGCAAATTCTACTGTCAATGCCAGTGACAGCGCTCCCTACGGTCAAAGCCCAAGCTATCGCCTGAGAAGGAAACCTTCACACACATGAGGTCCTTCCCAGGCCTTGCTCAAAGGCCTGGAACCAGCCCATTCGACAGAAGGGGTTCCTTTAAGGGAACGTGGCAGGGGAACTACGAGGGAACCCGTGCCAGTCACTATTCGGGAGGTTCTCACCGAATGCCACCAGGGAGACCTGACTGCCAGTCTGCTATGGGACATGTAATACGGTCAACCCTGTCTGTACAGTACAGAGCCTCTGGTACTCGCCTCCGAAGAAACGGGTTATCCCGGAGAGCAGCGCTCAGCGAAGTGCTTTCAGACCCTTGCTAGCGAGGGGAGTCAGGCTGCTCGATCCTCGGATCTACCAAGCACTTACTTTAAAACGTGCTTAGGAGGCCAAAGGCCTTTCAGGCTGATCGTATCGGGGAGGCCCCGCGGGGCCTACAACCAATGAATCAGCGTCAGGCGGCCGTAAGCTCATAACAGACCCTCGCTTGAGAGGAGCTCATAAGCCTGCCCGGTAGGTAACCATGTCGTAGGCAGACTATGAAGGTCCCCTCCTGTGGGGACCGCATAGCAGCAGCGACGTCTCGTCATGCTACACTGTCAGAAAAAAAGGTACAGTGCTGTCACTGGGGCGGTACCCTAAGGTACAAAACCGAAAAGGTACTAATATGTACCTTTAAGGTACTAATATGCACTCTTAAAGTACTGATATGTACCTTTTAAGGTACTAATATGTACCATTTAGGGGTGAGTAAGGTACAAAGATGTACCTTTTCACTTTTGTACCTTAGGGTACCGCCCCAGTGACAGCACTGTACCTTTTTTTCTGACAGTGTAGGGTAAGGACACCGCCTTCAGGTCTCGCGAACGACCAGAGACCGGCGCCTGATAGCGGGTGACCACTAGCTGTCAGCGTAAAGCCAGTTGTGCGTTCCCGCTTAGGGAACTCGTTCCCCAGGGAGGCCGAGAGGGGCCTCCACCTGGCAACCTGTGCCGACTGCTCGCGTGTCCAACAGTGGAGCTCGCTCTCAGGAAGGCCAAACGGGCCTGATACCTGATCGCAATCGTGCTAGCCCTCGAGGTAGCTGGGAAGACCAGGGACTCGCTTCATCAGGGAGGCCTAGCGGGCCTCCGACTGCAGAAAGATCGGGCATTCCTCCGTCACAGCCTCTGCTCCGTGACTGGACTCATCCAGAAACCACGAGACAGGCGTGTGCCCACTCCACAGCAAATCCCACAGGGAAGCCCCGTGCAGCTTGCCTGCCCATGCTACGATCCGTTACCTAAACTGGGGACCAGGGAACGATTCCAGGGAGGCGCCATGCCCCCACCTGATTGCAGAACATGCCGCCCATAGCGCAGAATGTGCTACTCATAGCACTTCATGCTCACCTCCTCAGCGGCTGGGAACCGGGAGTTCGCCTCCCGGGAGGTCACTCAGGGAGGCCGGTTGAGGCCTACTAGCACTCATGCTAGCCATCCAGTGACTGGGGCCCAGGAACGCCTCCACAGAGGAGGCCAGGTGAGCCTGCTTATCCCACAGCAGGCCCTTAGGGAGGCCTGGTAGCGCCTACCACCTACAAGCAGCTCGTACCAGCCGTCGAGGGGCTAATGCCGGTAGCTCCCCCTCGGGGGAGACCCGGCAGCGCCTGCTGACCACAGCAGGCTCTCGGGGAGGCCAAACGGGGCCCGACCCATGAGTGAAGGTAACCCAAACCGGACCAAACCCTGCCGTGACTTTAAGAAGGCTGGCTGCTGCGCCTGGGCTGACGGCGGCTGTCTGCTGCTGACGAAGGCCTGGAAAACCAGTTAGCACCTGGGGACTCATCCCCAGGAGACTAGTTGACGAGGTTACTGCTGACGTCGACATCAGTGGAGAAGATCCTCCAAGGCCCACTCGTGGGCCATGGCGTCGAGACTTCCTGTCCTGAAGTCCTGCTGCCCAGACTGCCCAAGCTGGCTACTAACAACCAGCTGGCTCTTACGCCCGCACCTGGGGCTGGCTCCATCCCGGAGGCAGCTAGGGAACAAATCCTTTACTTTGTCAGGCGGGCCGTCAGAACCTTACATTTCCTGGTCATCATAGGCCCACCGGCCTGATGTAAAGCGCCCGGGGAGAACAGAGGAAGGGAAAGGAAGCAGCATTCATCTCCGTCCCCTCGGGGGCGGAGTCCGCTGCCTACGCTGGTCCCGGTTGCCAGCCCCGGCTTCCTTCCTCTTCTTGAAGCGGGTGTCCCGCCTCTTTTGCGCCCCGGTCCTCCGACGCACCTTTTTCGCACACTTCATTGCTTTCCTTTAGTTGACGCTTGGGCGATAACAGGCAGAAAAACAGTCACTGAAGACGAAGAGATGCTGTCATGTTGGCAAGGCGCCCTTTTATACTTCCTGGTTGCACCTTGATGACGTCAGAGGCTGTCGCCGGTCAATAGGATTGACGCGTTTTAATTGTGATTTCAGGCACCTGTCATGCCGGAGGCATCCCCGTAGCGTCGAGCTGACGCAGCGCGAGTTCCCTTTCGAAAGGGAATAATGCATGTGATTTTTTTGAATGATTTATGATTAGGATGATTTGTAGAATAGGATTTGTGCACCTCCAATCCAGGTGCTCAGGTTTGCTATAATAATGCCTTAATAGAATATGCCAGACATCTATCTATGCAAAAGCAGAGAGGTCGGTGTGGTGTAGATACGTATAGGTCGAGGCCAGCATCTGATGTCTTGATTTCTTCAGCTGGGGATCCCAGAAAACCTACAATAACAATAGTACCGTTAAAATCCGTCATACATTACTCATACTCATTTAAAGTCTCTCATCTGGTCCCTGGTATTACAAAGTATCATCCAAGGTTCAATTTAAGTTTAGCTGAATAGACAATATTTGATGCATAATTTTACTCGCACAAAAGATTTTGACTCTCTGAATATTTCTTTAACATGGAATTTTGTGAGAAGTCCAATGATCTTGTCAAGATTATTGCAAAATATAAAACATCCATACATTTACAAACCTCATTTGGATAAACACAATGGTGGAAAACTTGAATCATTGCTGTGAAGTAGAATTGTTGACCTGTTGACACCGATAACATAGTAAAACAGTATTTACATAGTTAGCCATTTAATAATAAAGTCATTATTTTATGTTTTTACATTATCCTGTTAACAACTTTGCTTAATAATGTTTTATGAGAAATTATGAGAAAGGCATGTAACAACTTTTCAGTCTCATTTACAATCGAAATAACTGTAGCTGAAATAAGTGTAGAGGCCGCTCTGTTTATGGCCTCGGCTTCTGCAGTACCGCGATGTGGTCAACAAGTGGTGCTATATTTGCGCATGTGCAAATAGAAAGCTTTGCACGTTCGCTTCGTTCATCCAGATCTACGCCATTTTGTGGGAATCGCATCGCAGATATGATCGCAGACACGGCGACCAGAGGACAAAATCAAAGTTGTCTTTTATTTGGGCACACAGGTGAGAAATTTCATTTCTTATGCATTGCTGTGGAGGCTGTTAGTAGATTAGAATTGTTTATCACGGATAACCTTATGGATTTTTTTGGTTTTGAAGTTGCTGTATTCCTCTGGTAGTTTTCACATTAGTGATTTCGCCTTTGTGATATTTTATACTTGTTTAACTTTGATAATATTTAAATGTTTTTACTTTTTGTTTCATTATTTTGCTAGTTAAGAAGAGTTTTATGTGCAAGGGATTATGTGCAAATAAAGCAGTTTTATAACATTTTAGCATAAATTGCAACCCTGATTAATGTATCGTCATTTATAAGCGACGTACAGAAAATTGCATTTATAATACAATAATACTAATCAAGTCGGCACCAATAGCCTCGTGGGCAGTGTGCTGACATATAGCGCTGTTGCGCTTCGGGCGACCCGAGTTCGAGTCCCGGCTCGTGGACCTTTCCCGATCCCGTCCCTCTCTCTCTCTCCCACTTCGCTTCCTGTCTACCTACTGTCCTATCATAATAAAATCTTTAAAAAAAAATTAAAAATAATAATACTAATCAATAAAAAATATTACAGTTTAGTATTATTGTAAGACATCCCCTTCAGCCAATATAATGTACTGGCAGGCAGTATAATAGCCTTTTTGCCTGTGTTTTTAGGTTGACGTTAAGGTTGACCAGAGGTCAGGAAATAGACCACTGCCTATTGGCCTTGATACACTGACAATCAGGGATGCTCCATCAATTACTAAGCAGGTCATAATCTAGTTACATATGAAAAGTGTGGTCTACACTGAAAAAGAAGAGTCTTGTTTATTTTCACTTTCATTACAATCTGCGCTTTGGAATTCCAAGGATAAAAACATGTTTTTAATGCTTTCTGAAATACCAAGACATGGTTTCAGTACTTTCCAGGAATTTTCACATGCGAGATCAAAATGACATATAGTAGCACACAATTAAATTAAATTAATGTCAATAGTGCTTTTAATGTTTTTTGAAACAGTTTTTTAATGTGTGAAGTTTCAAGTTGCCAAAAAATAGTTTACCCTTATAGGACAACGTTATACAGTTGACAAGTTGACACACACACACACACACACACACACACACACACATATATATATATATATATATATATATATATATATATATATGATTTATATAATTATGTTGAACATTGTCATTTAATGTCAAATGTTAACTCTCAAACATAATGCCAATTAATACATTTGCCAATCAAATAAGATGACATCTAGCTAAGTAACGTAAGCTTGTGTGGTTAGGTCATCCTTCATGATTTTACTATGTTTTTATATTTTTTCCCCCTCAGATTTTTGTTATCCTGCTTTTGGATTGTATGTGGCAGAAACTTTGGCTCTTTTCATACATCTAGATCAAAGCTTTTAAGACACTTCAGGTTGGTACATGGACACTATGACAGCAGACATGCATGTGCATAATCTTACTGTCCATGCACGTTAAAAAACCTAGAATGCGCTACCATCCCACAAAATTCTAGTAAAGGGGGAATGATAATTTGTCATTTGTGCTGTTACTGACTTTTCTTCCGTTAATAATTACTTTCTCCATATAAACTGCCACCTGCACAGTCATAAGTCAGGCCGAAAGTTTACTTGATAAAGTTGTAAATTTGGATATTTTTCTTACACAAACGCATCGATTCTCTTCAGAAGGCCTTTATTAACACCCCAGAGCCACGCGGAGCAGTTATATGACGGACAGATGCACTTTTTATGGACTTCAAAAACAGAGCAACTATGAATCCAATTCTAATGCTTGGATTAGCCTGGACTTTTGTAATATAACTCCGATTTTATTCGTCTGAAAGAAGAATGTCATATACACCTAGGATGACTTGAGGGCAGGGACGTCGTTAGGCCTATTTTAGGGGGGCTGAAGCTACCCCAAAATGTTCCTAAGCCCCCCTAAATGATAAAAAGAACAACATAATTCGATTTATCAATAACCATATCCTCATTCATATTTAGACGCAACAATATCCAGGTACAAAAAATAGCCGAGAAGTCGGAAGTTTAAATGAAGATTAAATGTCCTTAGTTTTCGTCTTTGTCAATGTATTTCATAGAGCAAATAACGTTCAGCTACATTTCCTTTCCCTGCGTCTCTCACTCACGAGTCTCTCTCACATACACGCGCGCCCCACACACACACACACACACACACACACACACACACACACACACACACAGACAGACAGCCCCTCCCCTCCCTGCACACCCGCCCGCCGTCTCCATGAGAACGAGTGTTCGACGTTCGACGTAGAAAGCAAGTTCGCGAAAGGTTGGTATCTCGTGAACACCTTCACACAATCACACATTAAAAAGTGGTATAAAAATATTTTTAATTCTGAATATAATTTTGTCAGTGTGTTAATGTCGACCTGAGAAGCGATGGCTACTTTAGAAAGTTAATTAGTCGCAAATTTGAGGTAAAATGCACTTGGGTTGTCGATGTCAAAACACGATATAAGCTGTGATTCAAATATTAAATAATGTAATGTCATTAGTTTACTCTTACACTGAATGTTTGCTGCTTCAGTCTAGATGAGTGGGCAATTGTATAGGGTAAATTTAGTATAGGGTGTTAAAATTGTACAGCTGTGGTAGGGCCTATTTGTGTAGGTTTAGCTCAATTTAGGTTTAGGTTAAGCTATTTGTATTTTAGCTCAAAAATGGGTTGAATACATGCGGTTCATGTATGTCTTCTTTAGTCTGTTGGCTCTTTAGGTTTTTTTTAGTTGCTCACTTACACATTTTGCACTTACAAGTGTGACTGTTTACATATTTGTGCCCATATGTACATTTTATGTAAGTTACTGGTTTTATTTTTGAATGAATATTTTCTAAAATTGTATGATTTTTTTGTTGAGTTATTATTACACAATACTTTTTCTGACCTTTTTGAATCTTGCCCCTGACAAATAACCCAAATTACAAAAAAAGACTAAAACTAATAAAAACTAAACTAAAACTAAGCATTTAAATTTTTTTAAACTAAACTAAACTAAACTAAACTAGCAAACCCACTTTAAAAGCGAAATAAAACTAAACTGAATTTGAAAACAAAAAACGAAATAAAAATAAAAACTGATGAAAAATGCAAAACTATAATAACCTGTAGTCTAGCTAGAGTGAACAAGCAAAATGAAAGAAATGGTTAACTTAGCAAGCTAATCAAAACTCTGTATTCTTTGCCAATAATACAAGCTATCTCTATAATAGGCATATTCTAAAACAATATCAATCCCCATAGAATGTTGTTGTCACTGAAAACGAAATGTCAGAGGGTCCCTGTTAATGCTATTACTGTTGTATTCTTCAATTCATTGAGCAGATGAGATGGATATTCGAAGATATTTTAGCAGAGAGAAAGAGAAGCAGCCGCAGTAAATTGGCCTAAGTAAATTCCCCCATGCAGCTTTGATGTGTCTAAAAGCTAACATTACAGTAACTTTTCTTTAACAGGGTAGAAATGGAAGAAGAGGATATGTCTGTCACGTTTTGCTTGTTAACATCTTGGTTTCTTGACTGGTTGTTGACATAATTGTAGCTCTAGATGTGAGTGCAAAGATTTTGCAAACACAAGTTACAAATACCCTGGGGGCTAAGCCCCCCCTGTCTTCCAATCCTAGTGACGTCCCTGCTTGAGGGGGAGTAAATTATGGGCTAATTTTCATTTTTGGGTGAACTATCCCTTTAAGCCGCGTTTCCACCGCAGGAACTTTCCCCAGGAACTAGGAACTTTGGGGTGGTACTCATGTGTTTCAAGCAGGAACCAGGGTCTAAATGAAGTTCCGGGTAAATATTTCCCCCTCCGAACGGCCCAGCTCCTGAGGTAGTACTTTTTCAAAGTTCGGGAACTTTCGGGGGTGGTACTTGGAGCGCTGAACATGCTGATTGGTTGAGCTCACGCAGCATTTTATTTGGTAACACTTTAGAATAATGGTCATTAATTAACATTAGTTATCTACATTAGTTAACATATGAACTAATAATGAACTGCACTTATAAAGCATTTATTTATCTTTGTTCATGTTAATTTCAACATTTACTGATACATTATTAAAATCTTGTTAACATGAGTAACTGCACTGTGAACTAACATGAACAACCATGAACAGCTGTATTTCTATTAACTAACGTTAACAAAGATGAACAAATACAGTAACAAATGTACTGCTCATGTTTAGTTCATGTTAGTTAATACATTAACTAATGACTATTATTCTAAAGTGTTACCTTTTATTTCAACCGGCATTTTTAAAAGTCTTTTGCGAGGATCGTTCTGCGTTCAGCAAATATCAGCCTTGCTCTTTCTGTCCGATGGCACGCATTCATCTCAGCCATCTCACGGTCAATGTCCGTAATAGCTGATAGTAACATACTTTGTCTTATTTTAAATCTAGCTTTACAAGCTTTCAAAATACGCTTTAGCAGCTCTGCTTGCATCTCCTCCACTTGTTATTGTTGCACAAATTATTACTGTCCGTCGCTGAGAGGAGCAGTCGCGCTGTGCGCAGTCCTACATCACCGGACTAATTGGCCTAATCTTCTCGGTACTTTAGACCGCAGTAGAAACGCAGACAGCAGCAGGTCTGGGGGAAAAAAGTTCCTGTAAAAAAAGTTCCTGGTACAAATTGTTCCGGGTAATTTCGGTGGAAACGGGGCTTTAGATTTCATAAAAAATATCTTCATTAAGTGTTCTGAAGATGAACAAACGTCTTACGAGTTTGGAACAACATGAGGGTGAGTAATTAATGACAGAATTAACATTTTTGGATGAAGTAAGCCTTTAATTTACTTGGAAATCTGTCAATTCTTACCAAAATAGTTTCTTGTTTGAGTCATGAAATTCCAAGATGATTGAACTTTTTCCACCATAAACTTGCTGTATTTTTAAAATACATATAGTATTAATTGTAATTGGTCTGGTGTCACAGTGCGCAAATATTGAGTTCTCTTTCAAGTCTTGGTCTTGAACGAACAAACTCACACAAAAAGTATGTCAACATGTCCATCTTGATGAGTATTCTAGCAGACATAGTCTGTATATAAACTTTTTACAGTCGAGAAAGACGACGCATATCCGTGCATTAGGTCTTAAAGGGGCAGGAGCCTTTACTGATGTCTGTTTAATGTCAAACAACAAAAGACAAGGACATCACTCACTGCTCTTGATTGAAAAGCTTTTGTAAGTTTAATAGGATTAATCTTTAATTTATACAGTCAAATATGCAATGTTATTTTACATTTGATCATTTTCTGTACCTGAAAACTAATGTTAGACGTACCTGAAAAGCATAGTTTATTTTATTAGTAGGCCTATCTTTGCTCAGTAGTATTTATTTGTGCTGCTGCTTGTATTTAAATTATTTGTTCTTATTATTTTCTTTATTTTTATTTGACAGTAGTCCTTTGTTCCCTGAACATAGCAAAGTACCGAAACCGTGAACCTAAAACCGCGATACAAACTGAACCGTACCGTTACCCCCTATTTTCAAAGGGTGCCATGACTGAAAAAAGGTTGGGAAGCACTGGTCTAGGGAACCATCATTCCATTTTGTTTTAACACTAGCAAAGATGGACCTGTATGTTCACCCAGAAAGTGCTAAATTTAATACCCATGGTGACAAATCTCCCAACATATTTTTGCTGTGTTTCAAGTTGCACTTGCAGAACATGTGTGAGTAATTAATACATTCTTTGAATTTTCTATTTGTATTTATTTGTAATTTTATTTTTTTAATTTATAATACTTTATTTTTCTTGTAATATGTAGAAATGCCTGTACAATTTCTTGTCAGATAAATTTGTAAAAGTAAATGTGTAACAATTGTTCTTGAATGTATTCACATAACCCTTATCAATCGCTGTTTACATTGAAATGTAATAAAATCAGAATCATTCACAGGTTTCTGGTTATTTTATTAAGTTTTAAGATAGGCCTACTTGTCCAGTCAGATGAATGTCGAGCCCTCAGTCTATGGTCGAGCCCTGTGTTCATTCATGACACTTTTCTGCTGTAAAGCGGAGGTGATCAGTTCATGTGCCGTCTGAACTGAGCCGCTACAGTGATCTGTGAATGTCACGCCAAACTAGAGCACCAAAAGCTCGAGAGACGTCTATGGTCTCACTCCAGTCAATTTTCAATACAAATGCTTTCAACTTCATATCTGAAAATGGCTGTTATATTTTGTGATTATAACTGCTTAGCCTGAGAAAAATGAACGGTTTCCGGTCTGTGTGTTCTTTTCAGTAACTTAAACAGATTTTATTATTTACTTGCATCATATTTTTAAAGGTCATTAATATGTGCAGTAATACAGTCATTTAAATACTTAAAAATAAAATAAAAAGTGCTTTACCTCAGGGAAACTCTTCGTCGTTACTCTGCGATGTCCTCTCACTCAGACGGAGTCGGGCTATGCGCGCGATCATGGCAGACGTCAGCTTATATATACCCACTGCCAGGTTCTTTCGCGGACTTTGCACGCGAGGGTAAAAGTGTAATATATATATTTTTATTTTATATTTTAAAAAATATCATCCAAGTTGTACGTTTATATTGGTATTGGACCTCCCTTAATTGGAGAAAAAATAATTTGCTGATAAAAAATAATTATTTGCTCATGCTCCCAGCCTATAGCCTATTATAGAAGTTACTATTTTACTGAATTAAAATAATAATATTTACTAAATACAATTATTTCATAATAATATAATATTTTAGAGACCCCAAGTGTAGCCAATAACCTATACATGTAATGCAATTTGCTGCTAATATCTCTATAATTAGTAATTAATTACTATTAATTAATGTTTTTATAGAAAATAAATAGAAACATTTGCTCATTTTTATATTGAAAAATCAATAATTGATTATAAAGTAAAATTAAATGATTTACCTCAGTTAACTTTAATGAAAGCCAAGATGTCTGAAATAGGCTACATGTAATTCATGGAAATATTAAATAATAACCCCATTAATTACAATAACCATTAAATTGTAAAATAATAACACTAGTAACAACATGCCACTTGGGGTCCATCTTACCCCAAATGTCTAATTGTATCTTTTTACTTAAAAATAAATATTTTATTCCAAAAAAAACGTTGATAACATAATACATTGTTTTAGATCACTATTTTCCAGACACACAAAATTAGATCAATCAACCTTTGGCTGACCTCAATAATGTTGATATTCAGATGACATGACGGGTGCTGAGAGGATTGAATGTGAAATCACACTTTGTACCCGTTTTGCATTTGCACACCACAGTAAAGTAACAGACTAATTGACGTTAAAAGATCCTGGATATCATTGCAGATGTGAGATTCTTAGAATATATGCCTATCTGAAATAGGGCTGACCCCGACTAAAGTCTTTTTTTTCTATTAGTTGTTGATGCGCTGGCGCCTCCATGTCATTGTTTGCTATATTTGCGTAGTATTTATTAAATCCAGGCAAATTATTGATAAAACATTGATTAAAATTAAGATTTTAAAAAATTAAAATCACTTTAACCCTAAAGCCTTCTTTTGGACAAATGAGGGCAAAATCTTTTTTTAATTTTTATTTTTTTATACTTTCTTTAATCTGAGCGGTACAAGACTTGGCTACTTTTCCTAAGTTTGCCTCCTGACCACACACAAATAGTTTTGACTCTGCAATGTTAAGTGCTTGAAAAACAAAAGTCCTTAATCCCGCCTTCGTGGACAAAAATGGGCACCCATAGGAACATTTTATTCAAATAAAAATCAATAATACATACATACACACAAATGAAGCCTATACAACATTCTCAGTGTGGCAAACGCTCACACACACACACACACACATCCACAAAAGCGTTGC
The DNA here is from genome assembly GCA_023566225.1 of Romanogobio albipinnatus. Taxonomy (NCBI): domain Eukaryota; kingdom Metazoa; phylum Chordata; class Actinopteri; order Cypriniformes; family Gobionidae; genus Romanogobio; species Romanogobio albipinnatus. The sequence goes on from CM042244.1 coordinate 32,490,577, forward strand.
ATTGAAAGCCTTTGAATGAGCGAGGAGGTTTTTTTATTGTTGTCAAATAAAAAACATTCACTCAGGGAAACACAAAACAAAGGAATTAAATGAGCCAATAACTGGGCAATTAAACATTTTTTAAAGTTATGTTGTTCAGTCCATATGCAGCCATTGATTTATATTGCCATCTAGTTAAAATTAAATTAATACCATCATGGGTCACTAGATGTCACCAAAGTTTTTTTATTTATTTTTTTACTGAATATTATATATAACAAAAAATAAGCATATTTTACATAACAAATGTGGTACTTTTAGAGATAAATAAATCCATTAATACCCCAAAAATGGGATATTAATGTGGTGAGAACATTTTCTTGTGGTGCCCCCCTCAGCACTTGGTGGTGGTGCGAGCGGCGGCACTGACGAGGCAGTAGGCACACACATTCCCCACACTCGATCTCATGAAATTGTGAAAAGTTGGATTCTGAAATCCACTGTGGCTTCAATATAATTGCATATATCTTAATTAAATTTATAATCAAAGCCTTAATCAATATGTATCTTTCTATATGATAATGATTTTTAATGATTCTCTCCAGTTCCTTTATATTTTCTAAAGTTTGTATTTGGTTTCTGAGTAGTGACTGTGATTGCTCAGCCCGGCTTCCAGATATTAAATATGGATTTGTCTTTCATTTTATTTTTATTTTTTTCGAGAAATGGCCCAAAGAAACAATGTAGAAAAACTGTTAAGAACGAACTGAAGTTGCTTAAGCAATGTGTGCACGCGATCACTTTAATCCACTGAACGTGCTATTTAAATATTTTTTTAAATAGGCCTCGAGTTAGGCCTAACCTTACATTACTTAAATACACCACAGGCATTACTGATATGTTGTGTATTAAAGGAATAATAGATTTGAAATCATATGAATCCCACCAAATGCACATTTTAATCCAATTTAATTCAAATTTCGTTATGTTTGTAGACACTACATAATGCGCGAAAAATTATCAACACAATCAAATATTACACCATTCTTACCGGTAATCGACTTGCACAGAACAACAACAAAGAGTTTATTCATCATTAAAAAAAAACACGAAAGATGATGATTTGCCAAATAAATCCTGCTAAATTTACCACATGCGTCCAGTTCGTTGCTGAGTGGAGGTTCCGCCCACAGAGCAAATCTGGCCAATGGGCGCATAGCAAAACCAGGCATCGTTGGAATGTATTGAGGATTAACAAAGCTTTGGATTCTAATAGTGACATCACAATGACTTGAGGATATTAGTGCCTGCAATTCTTATCACAGCTCACAACTGCAACTACTTCTTACTACTACAAATACTCTTACAACTACAACTACTTCTTACTACTACAAATACTCTTACAACTACAACTACTTCTTACTACTACAACTACTCTTACAACTACAACTACAACTACTTCTTACTACTACAACTGCTTCTTACAACTACAACTACTTCGTACTACTACAACTGCTTCTTACAACTACAACTACTTCTTACTACTACAACTACTCTTACAACTACAACTACTTCTTACTACTACAACTGCTTCTTACAACTACAACTACTTCTTACTACTACAACTGCTTCTTACAACTACAACTACTTCTTACTACTACAACTACAATTACAACTACTTCTTACTACTACAACTATTTCTTACTACTACAACTACTTCTTACTACTACAACTATTTCTTACTACTACAACTACTTCTTACTACTACAACTACGTACAACTACTTCTTACTACTACAACTACTCTTACAACTACAACTACTTCTTACTACTACAACTGCTTCTTACAACTACAACTACTTCTTACTACTACAACTGCTTCTTACAACTACAACTACTTCTTACTACTACAACTACAATTACAACTACAACTACTTCTTACTACTACAACTATTTCTTACTACTACAACTACTTCTTACTACTACAACTATTTCTTACTACTACAACTACTTCTTACTACTACAACTACGTACAACTACTTCTTACTACTACAACTACTCTTACAACTACAACTACTTCTTACTACTACAACTGCTTCTTACAACTACAACTACTTCTTACTACTACAACTACAATTACAACTACAACTACTTCTTACTACTACAACTATTTCTTACTACTACAACTACTTCTTACTACTACAACTATTTCTTACTACTACAACTACTTCTTACTACTACAACTACGTACAACTACTTCTTACAACTACAACTACTTCTTACTACTACAACTACTTCTTACAACTACAACTACTTCTTACTACTACAACTACTTCTTACTACTACAACTACTTCTTACAACTGCTTCTTACAACTACTGCACTTCTTGGTACTTTGATCATTTGAGTTTAGCAACAGAATAACAACGAAAATGGGACAGCTAAATTCTTTTTACAAGAAAGCCAAAAAATATGATGCAGCCGTGCCAGGGTCTAGCAGAACATCTGAAAGTAAGTTACATGACCATGTTATGAGAATATGAAATGCATTTGTTTGTTCTGTCCAGGGCTCTACACTTATTAGTTTAAAACACACAAACATGTTTATTAATTCATTAGTGTGTCAAAATATACAATACATTTGAAATTCAAAATAGCTCACAATTTCATACATAACCCTTTTAATTCAGTTCAAAATATATTACATTGGGTGTCTGAGCTCTTGTGGGGAAAAAAAATGACATTATTTTATGATATTTCATGATTCTTGCCACTAGATGGCCTCATAGCTCTATATGGAGCAAATGAGCTGTTCCACTGGGTCCTAAAGTCAGTGCATTCAGATCATACACATGTAGACATATACAATTATTTTTTGGTAAAGTGTTAGCATTTTTGTTTTGAATTTTGATCATTTTTATAAAGTATTAATTTATCATTTGTGATCAGATGTCACTTATTATTTACCAATATTGACAAATTACTTGGAAGTCACAGAAAATAGCTTACTTCCGCATTGAAAAATAAGATGGATAGAAGAATAATATATATATATATAGCAATAGTAATATGAGTAGGCACTAATAAGTCATATTTAATTTATTCATAATAATTTTGGTTGATGTCATTCATTTTTAGATCAGATTTCCAGTGTAAATTACCCACTCCAACACCATCGGGCTTCTTATGTGGAAGTGACGAAAGGAGAAAGAAAGGAGGAAAAATGTCAAAAGAAAAGGTTTTGGATGGTACTTTTTGGTCACAGAAGACCTAAGGAGTCGGACTGGAGTGCGGACACCCTGCAAGCTACAGCTCACATTGAGTCAGGCTGGAGTGCGGACACCCTGCAAGCTCCAGACCGTATTGACTCAGACTGGAGTGCGGATGGCCTGCAAGCTCCAGTCCGTATTGAGTCAGACTGGAGTGCGGATGGCCTTCAAGCTCCAGTCCGCATTGAGTCGGACTGGAGTGCGGACGCCCTGCAAGCTCCAGTCCGTATTGAGTCAGACTGGAGTGCGGATGGCCTCCAAGCTCCAGTCCGTATTGACTCAGACTGGAGTGCGGATGGCCTGCAAGCTCCAGTCCGTATTGAGTCAGACTGGAGTGCGGATGGCCTTCAAGCTCCAGTCCGTATTGACTCAGACTGGAGTGCGGATGGCCTGCAAGCTCCAGTCCGTATTGAGTCAGACTGGAGTGCGGATGGCCTTCAAGCTCCAGTCCGCATTGAGTCGGACTGGAGTGCGGACGCCCTGCAAGCTCCAGTCCGTATTGAGTCAGACTGGAGTGCGGAAGGCCTGCAAGCTCCAGTCCGTATTGAGTCAGACTGGAGTGCGGACGCCTTTCAAGCTCCAGCCCGCATTCAGTCGGACTGGAGTGCGGACGCCCTTCAAGCTCCAGCCTGCACCACGTCCTTATTGCATCCTTGCGCAAGTATGAAGCCATCTTTAATTATCACTTTGAAGGTTTATACTTTTACTGGGTGGTTGATAAATAATATGATGGTTTCAGATGGAGCATGTCACTGATTTATTATGTCAAATAACCTTATTTGTTTTTTATAGACATCTTTGCCTACTATGAAGTCGGTAATATGCTGGGTCAAGGGGGATTTGGAGCCGTATATGAAGGAAGGCGTATGAAGGATGGCCTTGAGGTTTCTTTTTTTTTTTTTACAATATTCACTAGTAATTTATTATCTTCATCATTTTAATATCTGTTGCAAGTCCTATAGTATAGAGCAATATACCTCTTTAAACTGTTAGATGGACCAAATATACTCTACATGTTTTTCAATTCATGCAACCTTTACATGTTTGTTGATGAACTCGTTAATTGTACATCATTTTTACACCTTCCTCCTCTTTCCTTCATTCATCAGGTGGCAGTGAAAATTGCCAAAAAAACAGAGGATTTGGAATATATCAGCCTTGTAAGTAGACTCTGCTTTCCACATTTTATTCCCTTTGTCACTGTTTTCAATATTTGGAAAACCACCTCCGTCTAACCATCATACAAAATTGTCTTACTTTTAGCCCGGCTCTCCCAAACCTCTTCCTTTGGAGGTCGCTCTTTTAATTCTTTCAAATGAAGGCCCCAGAGTGCCCCAGATTATCCAGCTGCTGGACTGGAATGATACAGGTGAATTCTACACCATGGTGCTGGAGCGGCCTGTTCCCTGTGAGGACTTGTTTCATTTTGTGACACGCCATGGAGGCCGACTCAACGAGAAGTTGGCGAGGGTCATAATGCGGCAAGTGACGCAAGCCGCATACATCAGCTGCCAACGTGGAGTGTTTCACAGAGACATTAAACACGAAAACCTTTTAATTAACAAAGAGTCTTTAGAAGTAAAACTCATTGACTTTGGCTGCGGCGACCTCCTTCGTAGCTCACCCTACACTACATTCATGGGTATGTATTGAAGTAGCAAATAGCACCTAATGATTTCTAGCATGCTAATGGACACCTAGGCAAAATGCTGTGGTAATGCAATACCCATAACACAAACTCTCTTTCTTATAGGCACACGACAGTACTGCCCACCTGAATATTTTTCAAAGGACCATTACCACGGGGAGCCGGCGACGGTTTATTCACTGGGAATGCTTTTATATTCTATGGTTTGTGGAAAATTTCCGGGCAGCCATGACCGGGATCTGATAAATCAGAACCTTTGGTTTATATGTGGCTTGTCTCAAGGTGAGATCTTTATCACGATAAAGAAACAAAACAGACAATAGAACATCTTAATAAAACATGGCAGGGTAGATAATGCAGGATTTTTTCAGATTTCTAACCTAAGAAGTATGAAGTTTAAGGTAATAATGTCTCTCCTATCTTTTCGCAGATGTCTGCCGATTGATCTGCGCTTGTCTTCAGAGTGAGCCAACCCAGCGACTCGATTTGGCCAAGATTCTTCACCATGAATGGTTTGAGGTATTGAACTAAAAATATTTTGAAGATATATTACCCAGCAAATTTTTTTCTCCTCATGTCATTTATACTATATGTGTTTGGAACATAAGGAACATTTTCACCTCATTCTTAACATAAGAGCGGCCATTTGTAACTTGAACGGGTCTTCCAGTCTCATTCGCTTCCAGTTATTTGTATAAATAATAAACCTGATTTTTGCTGTTGTTTCAGGTCACAGAACGTGCGGATGCCCTTCAAGCTCCAGTCCATATTGAGTCGGACTGGAGTGCGGACGGCCTTCAAGCTCCTGCCCACACTGAGTCGGACTGGAGTGCGGACGGCCTTCAAGCTCCAGTCCGCATTGAGTCAGACTCGAGTGCGGACGCCCTTCAAGCTCCAGCCCGCATTCAGTCGGACGCCCTTCAATCTCCAGCCCGCATTGAGTCGGACTGGAGTGCGGACGCCCTTCAAGCTCCAGCCCGCATTCAGTCGGACTGGAGTGCGGACGGCCTTCAAGCTTCAGCCCGCATTCAGTCAGACTGGAGTGCGGACGGCCTTCAAGCTCCAGCCCGCATTCAGTCAGACTGGAGTGCGGACGGCCTTCAAGCTCCAGCCCGCGTTGAGTCGGACTGGAGTGCGGACACCCTGCAAGCTACAGCTCACATTGAGTCAGACTGGAGTGCGGACGCCCTGCAAGCTACAGCCCGCATTGAGATACTGGAGTGCGGAGTCCGCATTGAGTCAGACTGGAGTGCAGACACCCTGCAAGCTATAGCTCACATTGAGATACTGGAGTGCGGAGTCCGCATTGAGTCAGACTGGAGTGCAGACACCCTGCAAGCTATAGCTCACATTGAGATACTGGAGTGCGGAGTCCGCATTGAGTCGGACTGGAGTGCGGATGGCCTTTAAGCTCCAGTCCGCATTGAGTCGGACTGGAGTGCGGATGGCCTTTAAGCTCCAGCCCGCATTGAGTCGGACTGGATGGAGCATGTCACACAGTTATTTGTATAAATAATAAACCTGATTTTTGCTGTTGTTTGAGGTCACAGATGTGGAGAAAATTTTCAAATAGTGGCCATGTTCTCTGCCACATCCAGCCCAGTTCTTATACATATGAGTATATATGCAATACTGTAAATATGTATATATGAAATACTGTAAATATTTGTATATATGTACTGTGTATATATATGAAACACTGTAAATATATATCAATATATATATATGAAATACTGTAAATAAAGATACATATTTATATGTGAAATACTGTAAATATTTGTATATATGCAATACTGTAAATATGTATATATGAAATACTGTAAATATTTGTATATATGTACTTATATATATATATATATATATATATATATATATATATATATATATATATATATATATATATATATATATATATATATATATATGAAACTGTAAATATAAATATGTATATATGAAATACTGTAAATATATATAAATATTTACCAGTATATGTGAAATACTGTAAATATTTGTATATATGCAATACTGTAAATATGTATATAGGAAATACTGTAAATATATGCACATATGTATGTGTTAAATACTGTAAATATTTGTATATATGCAATACTGTAAATATGTATATATGAAATAGCTACTGTAAATATGTATATAGGAAATACTGTTAATAAATGTACATATGTATGAAATACTGTAAATATATGTGTGAAATTCTGTAAATATGTAATACTGTAAACATATGTAAATATGTATGCAATACTTTGAATATATAGACTTCTTTGTAAAACACAATTTATTGTTAAAGTTTTTGGTTATTTGTGAAATGTTGTATTCGAATACAAATATGCCATATCTTGAATAATAATAACTTTACTTTGTAACTGTACATATGATATGTATATGCACCTTGACAGTTTTGTGGTTTCATGAATGGTATGATGAATAATTATTTATTCTGTTTCTCATGTTTATTAGTTAAAACAAGAATCAACATATCAACAAGACTACATTATGATTGATGGATGGATGGGTGGGTGTGGGTGTGTGTGTGTGTGTGTGTGTGTGTGTGTGTGTGTGTGTGTGTGTGTGTGTGTGTGTGTGTGTGTGTGTGTGTGTGTGTGTGTGTGTGTGTGTGTGTGTGTGTGTGTGTGTCTTGCCTTGGTACAAGTTGACAAAACTGAATGTGCCCATATTCGTACGCATATTCGTTTGAGCTTCTGTTTGATCTGCTGTTTATCTGTGAACAAAAGCCTAAATTAAAACTGTTCATCAATATAAAGCAATCGAGTCTCTTCAGAAAATTTGGACTAAGCCGCTCAATTCATATGGATTAGTTTTACGATCTCTTTATGAACTTTTTCAAGCATCAAAGTGGTAGTTGCGTAACTGTCAATGGAGGGACAGAAAGCTTTCAGATTTCATCAAAAAGACGAACGAAAGTCTTAAAGTTTTGGAACGACATGAGTAATTAATGACGGAATTTGTCTTTTTGATTTTGTTATTTCTTGATTGCTGTTAAAAGTATAAAGGTAGTGTGGTGAGGTGGGCGTGGTTTTCGCGAGGTCTGCGGGCGGAAAGACGGAAAGGATCCGAGCGGTGAGTAACCCCCAATTTCCACCGGCTGCGTTACGGCTGCGAAACGGCTCCGCTGCGTGACAGCTCCGTGTTCCGTCGTCCGTCAATACCCACCAGGTCTGGATTTCTTTTCGGAACGGCTGCGGTCATGACTGACAGCTGACGTCACGAGGCCCCATGTAATCTCGCGAATTTTGGTGTGATCGCGCGATATTTAACCTGTATAGCTATATAACTTCTCATTACGAGTACATAACTAGCTATTTGCTTTCTATCTTTATTTCTTGGACAAAAATAGTGAATTACCATCCACACCAATCACTTCTGCTATAGTTTTCCACGCCGCATCCTTTTTAATGTTGTCCTTATAAAAAGGATGTGAGGGGTCATAGATGATGGGTTGATTCTGTACCTCAATAATCAGCATTTCTTCATCCATCGTGTCAACGGGGTTAAAACAAGCCTGTCTCCGCCCATTATGACGTTTTCAAGGTGTAGTGTAGGGAAATATGAGCGCAGTGTATTTTATTTTGAAAATTAAACGGATCTTTTATTTTGTTTCTGGCTGTTCTGTTTTGTCACTCGACTTCCTGTCCTGCGTACTCTGCCCTGTAGTGCTGCGGAGCGCTCCGGCATCCGGCAAAAATAGAAGCTCTGCGTATCTGATGCGGAGGGCTGCGGCTCGCCGGAGTCGGAACGCAGCTGTAACGCATTCAGTGGAAATACACTCATTGACTTTAATGGAAACCTATTGACTCCGCCGCCGTGACGGAGCCGTAACGCAGCCGGTGGAAATTGGGGGTAAGCGGCTTGAGCGCTGATTAATAACACCTGTCTGTGATTACAGTGATTGGCGAGGAGAGAGCTATAAAGCCGGTGTGAGAGCGAGATGGAGAGAGAGAAGGACTGGGACACCACTGCTGCCGCACCCACGAGCTATACAGAGGATACTGACTGTTTGAGAGAGTTTTGAGTGACTATTTACATTTGTAGTACCCTGACTACTGAACTAGGGAGCTGATTGAGACGCACGCACACCATGACTGACCATCCTCTCGGAGCCAATGAGAATCATCCACCTGGCAGTAATGATGTTGCTAGACCTTGAAAACTGTGTAACTGTTGAGACAATTGAGACAATTGTATGACTAGGCGGGTAGGTTGGTAGAGGGAGCGCAGCCTACGAATTCCTTGAGTGACTTGAAGCTGGCTTCTGCTGATGAAACTACAAACTATTCTTCAGTAAATTTCTTTAATTATTTAACTCCTGACTCTTGGTCTTCATTTTTCACTACTGGTCCTGGGTCTAACTGTTACCCCAACAATTTATAGCACATATTGCATTTATCGTTCAATACGCAGACATGAGAAACTGTCATCATGCAAGTAAAAAGTCATTTCTGCGTACAAATTGAACGATAAATACAATTTGTGATACATACATGATGCTATAGAAATGTAATTTTATTTAAATTAAACAAAGTTACATTTTAAATAAAATTAATTTTAAAAAGTCCCAACTTTTCCCGAATTCGGGTATATAATATAGCTTTAGAAATAGTAAACCTAGTGTAGAAATAAAAGTAGGCCTACATATTGCAAAAACTCTGTTGATTAAAAACTATAAGATGCATGAATATATTTTTATGAGTAGCCTGTATATTCACATGTACTACAAATATTTACACATGTAACATGAAGATCGATTTTTAAGCTTTATTTTCTATGCAATTTCAAAATAAATTAATATATTTAAGTGTTTCACATGTATGAATATTATTTCTGTATGGGATTATCCTAATGCTTCTTCATTTGTTTTTGACCCAGGCCTACGTGCTACCATTTACGCACCAATCTTTCGCTTTCCATGTTTTCATTTAGTAATTGTAGCTATGGTTGTGATTTTGACCATGCGTTGGCTATATCGTTGATGAGTCAACCTCATTTCAATGTGGAATCGACGTTATATTATCAACGTAATAATGTTCTGATGTACCGACCAAATAGTGAACGTTGATTCAACATTGAAATTTGATCGACGACTGATACTGACCTTTACAACCAAAAATCAACGTTGAAACGACGTCTGTTTGCTATCTGGGTCTAGCCACCCGAACCATGGGCTGCTCTCACTGCTGCCATCAGGCAGACGGTACCGCAGCATTAGAACACGCACCAGCCGACTCCAGAACAGCTTCTTCCCACAAGCAATCAGACTACTTAACTCCTGATCCATCAGTATCATAACACACACTGGACAGAATATCACTCAGCACAACCCACTGTAGATACACACACATTATATACACATTTATTTATCATTTATTATTTATCATATAGCACCTATTGTACATTGGATCTCTACTGTGAATAATAATGTATACTGTACATTGTATATTATTATTACTATAGCTTAATGTATACTGTTTAATGTATGTTTAGTGTATATTGTTTAAAGTATATGTATATTGTAAGTATGTGTATATTGGTTAAAGCTGTGAGAACTACACTCACATTGTGTAAATTATTTATTGTTTATTGTAGTGTATACTGTGCTGTGAGTAATTGTGTGCGCATCAGGGGTCCGTTCTTCGTACCTCGCTTAATACATCTGAGATGATTTGACAGATCCCAGATCTTTTAATCGTGATAACTGATGTCTGGATAATTTGGTTCTTCAAACGAATTTGCGGATTGGATTTAAATATCTGGATTAAATGATCTAAGATCACTGCGCGTTCTTGTTTTCCCTGAAGAGGGCAGATGCATCGATACTCAAAACCATGATCAACAATGCAGCGATTGGCTGGCGTCAAGACAGCAACGTAATGACATCATATAATTAAAAAAGCCACCTGGCAAAAAACTTGGCAAATTACACAAAAAAACCCCACGAATATCTGGACCTTTATAAGGAAACCAACATAAAAGTTATAATAGATCAATGATAAATGTTTTTTTTTTTTTTTTACATGATTACCAATTATTTATATTCACGATTTTATACAGTACACCCTTTACATTTTTATTTCAATGTTGTAATTCAATTTTTAATTCAATTCGAAGCAGATTTGTAACGTGTTAAAGTGACAGTATTAAAGTTTCTTAAGGGTCAAGATTCAAATTCTCTGCATCTCCTGCGCTGCATCAAGCATCCCATAATATCCGTCATCACTTAAATTAATGCACGGCTCAGATTAACTGTACAACATGTGTGCAAACCTCCAATAAAATTATAAAGTAATTATTCCATCACAAATAAATCGCTCAATCAAGTGTCTGTGTCTATAGTATTATACACAACATTATAATATTATATACATTATCATATACATATACAATTTAAAATGTGTATATTATTATTATTTCAAATGATTATTATTGCCCCTGGTTCAGTAATGAACTCTTGTAATAAAGTAGCAGAGGCTGGGACAGATTTTAAGTATCACCTCAAGATGCAATCTAATCCTGTTTACATGAAATAAGCCTGCTCGCAAGCAGGTTTAAGTTTACGCACCTGTTGCTATGACAGCAAGTCCAGGATGAGCGTCGAAGAACCAAACAATCCAAGATCATGCCAAATCGTCAACAATCAAATCCAGCTAACTGAGTTAGCGAGGTACGAAGAACGGGCCCCAGATGTGTAATCTGATGCTGCTTTAAATGTTGTACATGTCATGTCGTGACTACTATGTTGCTCGGAACTGCAACAAGAATTTCACCTGCTGTTGCACTTGTGTACATGGCTGTGTGACAATAAAGTGATTTGATTTTCCGATCCTCGCTCAATGATTGGTCTGTTGAGCGCTGAGCTCTGCTTTACTAGACATTGCTTGTCTACAAGCAACACAGACCTCTGAGCGCATGTTCTTTTGCAACCGCTTCTCTCCTCAGCTTCAATAAGAACAGAGGTTCGCTAACTTTTCTTTTCTTTTTTGCTTTATGTCAGCCAAACCCTCAGACTTTAAAGGAGCTGTATGTAGGACTGTGGCCAAAACTGGTACTGCAATCACTTTCAAATTACTGTAGTGCGGTGTATCCCTCTACGCTCTACCCCTCCCCCCTGACTCGAGGTTGCCAGATAGGCTGCAGGATCCAGCGGGAACGTAGGCTGCTACACGGAGCTGTCAATGGCAAGTGACGAGTCGTACACAGTACGTTTTTTTTCTTTCCTTTTATTATGTTTATGCTTCAAGAGCGATGTTTTGTGAAGTAATTATGAATCGCAAAAATTTACTAATGGCGATTAGCCAAATATAATCGTAAATATGAACGCTCGTATGTGACAGTACATTCCCACATGAAAAATACTAAAGTATATTATATTAAAATTAATGCAAAATTAATCTAGTAAATACTATAGTGTTTTTGAACTATACTGTAGTAAAGATGCTACAGTATATTGTAGTAACGTTATATTATAGTATATACTACACTTTGTTAATTTACTGTAGTATATTTACTATAGGACAGTTCAAAAAACTGCGGTCAAGCCAGCCGCGGTTTGAAAATACACGGTCAAGCCAGCCGCCAAAAAATTAGGGTGTGCGCGGCTATTACTACACGTACGGTAATTTCAGGAACTGCTGCAACACAGAACGCGATTGAGTTTGCTCGCTCTCTCTCTCTCTCTCTCTCTCTCTCTCACGCGCTCTCTCTCCTTTTCTTTTTTCATTCTTTCTTTCTCTATCTGTCTTTCTTTCTATCTATCTTTTTTCTTTCTCTCGCTCTCTCCCTTTCTTTCTCTCCCTTTCTTTCTTTCTTTCTTTCTTCCTTTCGTTCTTTTTTTCTCTCTTTATCTCTCTCCCTTTCTTTCTTTTGTTTCTTTCTTTCTTTCTCTCTTTCTTTCTTTCTTTCTTTCTTTTTTTCTCTCTTTATCTCTCTCCCTTTCTTTCTTTCTTTCTCATTTTATCTTTTTTTCTCTCTTTCTTTCTTTCTTTCTTTCTTTCTTTCTTTCTTTCTTTCTTTCTTTCTCTCTCTCCCTTTCTTTCTTTCTTTCTTTCTTTCTTTTTTTCTCTCACTTTCTTTCTTCCTTTCATTCTTTTTTCTCTCTTTAGCTCTCTCCCTTTCTTTCTTTCTATCTTTCTTTTTTCTATCTTTATCTCTCTCCCTTTCTTTCTTTCTTTCTTTCTTTCTTTCTTTCTTTCTTTCTTTCTTTCTTTCTTTCTTCCTTCCTTTCTTTCTTTTTTCTCTCTTTATCTCTCTCCTTTTCTTTCTTTCTTCCTTTCTTTCTTTCTTCCTTCCTTTCTTTCTTTTTTCTCTCTTTATCTCTCTCCTTTTCTTTCTTTCTTTCTTTCTTTCTTTCTTTCTTTCTCTCTCTCTCCCTTTCTTTCTTTCTTTTTTCTCTCTTTATCTCTCCCTTTCTTTCTTTCTTTCTTTCTTTCTTTCTTTCTCTCTTTCTTTCTTTCTTTTTTCTCTCTTTATCTCTCTCCCTTTCTTTCTTTCTTTCTTTCTCATGTTATCTTTTTTTCTCTCTTTCTTTCTTTCTTTTTTTCTCTCCCTTTCTTTCTTTCTTTCTTTTTTCTCTCTTTATCTCTCTCCCTTTCTTTCTTTCTTTCTCATTTTATCTTTTTTCTCTCTTTCTTTCTTTCTTTCTTTCTTTTTTTCTCTCCCTTTCTTTCTTTCTTTTTTCTCTCCCTTTCTTTCTTTCTTTCTTTCTTTCTTTCTTCCTTTCATTCTTTTTTCTCTCTTTATCTCTCTCCCTTTCTTTCTTTCTTTCTTTCTCATTTTATCTTTTTTTCTCTCTTTCTTTCTTTCTTTCTTTCTTTCTTTCTTTCTTTCTTTCTTTCTTTTTTTCTCTCCCTTTCTTTCTTTCTTTCTTTCTTTCTTTTTTCTCTCCCTTTCTTTCTTTCTTTCTTTCTTTCTTTCTTTCTTCCTTTCATTCTTTTTTCTCTCTTTATCTCTCTCCCTTTCTTTCTTTCTATCTTTCTTTTTTCTCTCTTTATCTCTCTCCCTTTCTTTCTTTCTTCCTTTCTTTTTTTCTCTCTTTATCTCTCTCCTTTTCTTTCTTTCTTTCTTTCTTTCTTTCTTTCTTTCTTTCTTTCTTTCTTTCTTTCTTTCTCTCTCCCTTTCTTTCTTTCTTTCTTTCTCCCTTTCTTTCTTTCTTTCTTTCCTTTTTCTTTCCGTCTTTGAGTTAGTTCGTTGCCCATATTTGTAAGATAATTTTTTTTTACACTCATCTTTGACTAATGTATTTCTCTCTCTCTCTTTATAGGTCACATCTCAAGACATTTTTTTATGTAAAGATTTACAGTACAAGCAGTAAAAATAAAGTATTCTTGTGTTCTCTTGTATTTAATGCTCCACAATACACAACCCATGTGAAACCTGAAATGTGATATTTTCAACTTCAGGGGCCTTTAAACACCTAATTTGAAATAATTAGAAAAAACTAACGGTCAGGTTTAATACAGGACGTCCCATACAGTATACAAACCTCATATCAAACCATATTACTGTAGCATTTTGGAGATATTACACTCTAATTGACTTTAGAGGTGTATAAATAACTCATTTCAAATAAGTAGAGAAAAATAACGGTAACATTTAACACGGCACGTCCCATACAGTATACAAACCTCATATCAAACCATTTTACTGTAGCATTTTGGAGATATTACACTCTAATTGACTTTAGAGGTGTATAAATAACTCATTTCAAATAAGTAGAGAAAAATAACGGTAACGTTTAACACGGGACGTCCCATACAGTATACAAACCTCATATCAAACCATATTACTGTAGCATTTTGGAGATATTACACTCTAATTGACTTTAGAGGTGTATAAATAACTAATTTCAAATAAGTAGAGAAAAATAACGGTAACATTTAACACGGCACGTCCCATACAGTATACAAACCTCATTTCAAACCATTTTACTGTAGCATTTTGGAGATATTACACTCTAATTGACTTTAGAGGTGTATAAATAACTCATTTCAAATAAGTAGAAAAAAATAACGGTAACATTTAACACGGCACGTCCCATACAGTATACAAACCTCATATCAAACCATTTTACTGTAGCATTTTGGAGATATTACACTCTAATTGACTTTAGAGGTGTATAAATAACTCATTTCAAATAAGTAGAGAAAAATAACGGTAACGTTTAACACGGGACGTCCCATACAGTATACAAACCTCATATCAAACCATATTACTGTAGCATTTTGGAGATATTACACTCTAATTGACTTTAGAGGTGTATAAATAACTCATTTCAAATAAGTAGAAAAAAATAACGGTAACATTTAACACGGCACGTCCCATACAGTATACAAACCTCATATCAAACCATTTTACTGTAGCATTTTGGAGATATTACACTCTAATTGACTTTAGAGGTGTATAAGTAACTCATTTCAAATAAGTAGAAAAAAGTAACGGTCAGGTTTAACACGGGACGTCCCATACAGTATACAAACCTCATATCAAACCATTTTACTGTAGCATTTTGGAGATATTACACTCTAATTGACTTTAGAGCTGTATAAATAACTCATTTCAAATAAGTAGAAAAAAATAACGGTAACGTTTAACACGGGACGTCCCATACAGTATACAAACCTCATATCAAACCATTTTACTGTAGCATTTTGGAGATATTACACTCTAATTGACTTTAGAGGTGTATAAATAACTCATTTCAAATAAGTAGAGAAAAATAACGGTAACGTTTAACACGGGACGTCCCATACAGTATACAAACCTCATATCAAACCATATTACTGTAGCATTTTGGAGATATTACACTCTAATTGACTTTAGAGGTGTATAAATAACTCATTTCAAATAAGTAGAAAAAAATAACGGTAACGTTTAACACGGCACGTCCCATACAGTATACAAACCTCATATCAAACCATATTACTGTAGCATTTTGGAGATATTACACTCTAATTGACTTTAGAGGTGTATAAATAACTCATTTCAAATAAGTAGAAAAAAATAACGGTAACATTTAACACGGGACGTCCCATACAGTATACAAACCTCATATCAAACCATTTTACTGTAGCATTTTGGAGATATTACACTCTAATTGACTTTAGAGCTGTATAAATAACTCATTTCAAATAAGTAGAAAAAAATAACGGTAACGTTTAACACGGGACGTCCCATACAGTATACAAACCTCATATCAAACCATTTTACTGTAGCATTTTGGAGATATTACACTCTAATTGACTTTAGAGGTGTATAAATAACTCATTTCAAATAAGTAGAGAAAAATAACGGTAACGTTTAACACGGGACGTCCCATACAGTATACAAACCTCATATCAAACCATATTACTGTAGCATTTTGGAGATATTACACTCTAATTGACTTTAGAGCTGTATAAATAACTCATTTCAAATAAGTAGAAAAAAATAACGGTAACGTTTAACACGGGACGTCCCATACAGTATACAAACCTCATATCAAACCATTTTACTGTAGCATTTTGGAGATATTACACTCTAATTGACTTTAGAGGTGTATAAATAACTCATTTCAAATAAGTAGAGAAAAATAACGGTAACGTTTAACACGGGACGTCCCATACAGTATACAAACCTCATATCAAACCATATTACTGTAGCATTTTGGAGATATTACACTCTAATTGACTTTAGAGGTGTATAAGTAACTCATTTCAAATAAGTAGAGAAAAATAACGGTAACGTTTAACACGGGACGTCCCATACAGTATACAAACCTTATATCAAACCATTTTACTGTAGCATTTTGGAGATATTACACTCTAATTGACTTTAGAGGTGTATAAATAACTCATTTCAAATAAGTAGAGAAAAATAACGGTAACATTTAACACGGCACGTCCCATACAGTATACAAACCTCATATCAAACCATTTTACTGTAGCATTTTGGAGATATTACACTCTAATTGACTTTAGAGGTGTATAAATAACTCATTTCAAATAAGTAGAGAAAAATAACGGTAACGTTTAACACGGGACGTCCCATACAGTATACAAACCTCATATCAAACCATATTACTGTAGCATTTTGGAGATATTACACTCTAATTGACTTTAGAGGTGTATAAATAACTCATTTCAAATAAGTAGAAAAAAATAACGGTAACATTTAACACGGCACGTCCCATACAGTATACAAACCTCATATCAAACCATTTTACTGTAGCATTTTGGAGATATTACACTCTAATTGACTTTAGAGGTGTATAAATAACTCATTTCAAATAAGTAGAGAAAAATAACGGTAACGTTTAACACGGGACGTCCCATACAGTATACAAACCTCATATCAAACCATATTACTGTAGCATTTTGGAGATATTACACTCTAATTGACTTTAGAGGTGTATAAATAACTCATTTCAAATAAGTAGAAAAAAATAACGGTAACGTTTAACACGGGACGTCCCATAGAGTATACAAACCTCATATCAAACCATTTTACTGTAGCATTTTGGAGATATTACACTCTAATTGACTTTAGAGGTGTATAAATAACTCATTTCAAATAAGTAGAGAAAAATAACGGTAACGTTTAACACGGGACGTCCCATACAGTATACTAACCTCATATCAAACCATTTTACTGTAGCATTTTGGAGATATTACACTCTAATTGACTTTAGAGGTGTATAAATAACTCATTTCAAATAAGTAGAGAAAAATAACGGTAACGTTTAACACGGGACGTCCCATACAGTATACAAACCTCATATCAAACCATATTACTGTAGCATTTTGGAGATATTACACTCTAATTGACTTTAGAGGTGTATAAATAACTCATTTCAAATAAGTAGAAAAAAATAACGGTAACGTTTAACACGGGACGTCCCATAGAGTATACAAACCTCATATCAAACCATTTTACTGTAGCATTTTGGAGATATTACACTCTAATTGACTTTAGAGGTGTATAAATAACTCATTTCAAATAAGTAGAGAAAAATAACGGTAACGTTTAACACGGGACGTCCCATACAGTATACTAACCTCATATCAAACCATTTTACTGTAGCATTTTGGAGATATTACACTCTAATTGACTTTAGAGGTGTATAAGTAACTCATTTCAAATAAGTAGAGAAAAATAATGGTCAGGTTTAACACGGGACGTCCCATACAGTATACAAACCTTATATCAAACCATTTTACTGTAGCATTTTGGAGATATTACACTCTAATTGACTTTAGAGCTGTATAAATAACTCATTTCAAATAAGTAGAAAAAAGTAACGGTCAGGTTTAACACGGGACGTCCCATACAGTATACAAACCTCATATCAAACCATTTTACTGTAGCATTTTGGAGATATTACACTCTAATTGACTTTAGAGCTGTATAAATAACTCATTTCAAATAATTAGAAAAAAATAACGGTAACGTTTAACACGGGACGTCCCATACAGTATACAAACCTCATATCAAACCATTTTACTGTAGCATTTTGGAGATATTACACTTTAATTGACTTTGGAGCTGTATAAATAACTAATTTCAAATAAGTAGAAAAAAATAATGGTAAGGTTTAACACGGGACGTCCC